>JAUFSD010000001.1:2400000-3835991 GCA_033030425.1 Verpa conica | reverse complement strand
ACCCTAAACTAACCCTAACTAAACCCTAACTAACCCTAACTAAACTAACCCTAACTAAACCCTAACTAACCCTAACTAAACCCTAAACTAACCCTAACTAAACCCTAAACTAACCCTAACTAACTAAACCCTAAACTAACCCTAACTAAACCCTAACTAACCCTAAACTAACCCTAACTAAACCCTAACTAAACCCTAACTAATCCTCGAAATATCTTGATCTATAATATTGAATGCTTCGTTAGCCCTGTCATAGTAAAATAAAACAAAGGGGCATAGACACAAACCCTATACTCTACAGCTCCCCTGCACATCGGGCATGGTACAGGCGGGTGCCCTCCCTCCGCTCTTTCCATTATACCCATTTTATCACAACATTCCTACCCGGTCAGCTCATCTAAAAAGTCTAGCCCTTATAGAATAGATACTTACAATACACAGCACAAGGTGATTACATGGGAGCAATACGGTATCTGCAATCTGGTCGTAACAGATAATACATGAGGCATCCACCTTGGTGCTATCATCATCTATGTTGACCTGGGGTTCCTGGTTTCTAATACTGTCTTGTTCACCCTGCGGAATTGATACATTTTCTTGTTGCCCACGCATTCTTAAGATATTTTCAAATGCAAAATCAATAAGTTGTCGTCTCTCATGATCATTCTGATTGATGTCTACCCTTGTGCATAACTCGAGGAGTAAGGTGGCCTCTTCTGCAAGCCTTCGTAGCTCTGAATCCTGTGGCAGTGTGTTCCGGTTAGGAACAGCTGCCTCTCTAGGTGATGCTGAAGCCTGATCAACAGGTGGAGAAGCCTGGTTAGAGAGCGACGAAGCCTGGCTAGAAGATACTGATGCCTGATCAGCAGGTGGAGAAGCCTGGACAGAAGATACTGAAGCCCGATCAGTAGGTGGAGAATTCTGGTTAGAGAGCGCTGGAGTAGGGCTAGGTGGTGGTGGATCCTGCAGAGCTGGTGAGGCCTGACCAGGAATTATCGGGGGCTGCCCGAGAGATGTTGAGGCCTGATCGGGAGATACTGGTGTCTGATCTCTCGAACCACTTTTCCTTCTCCACAGGGATGACGCGGACCGTGTGAAGGTTAAAATAGAACTACGCAAGGCATTACCGGCCATAAACCTCCTACCACCTACACTAGCCGTGGGACGGGGGTCCCGAATTGTGCCTGCCGGACTGTCCGTATGGTGAGGTGATCGAGGTGATCCCATATCACGTCCATCTACGGCCGTGGCTCGGGGAGCAACCCCACTGCTTGTTGACTGTGGAGGGACTCTGGGCATGTTATTAACAGTGGTGTCGGACAGTGTATGGGGACCTGGGGTTGGGCTGTCTTGAGTGTTAGCCTGGATATCGGGTCGCTGACGCGTAGCAGGGCCTAAAATTGGTAATAGGCGATTCAAAAGCTCTACGACTCTAGGGTCATTGATCCCTTGCTCCAATTCATTTTTCTGGTTCGATGCGGCGCTTATGGCAGTTCGAAGAGCAGCCAAATAAGCTTCAACATCACCACCCTCTCTCAATTGAGATAAAGATGGGATTCTCGGGAGGACTGACGGGGAAGATATTGGTATAGGGATTGTAGAATCTAGAGTAGGACTGCGAGGCCCACTAAGATCATTCCGCCGCTCAGTTAGTCGTTCGGCGTTAGCAGCAGGGATTTCTGCACGATTTTCACTGCTAGAAGTAATAGATTCGGGATGCGACCGGCCTCGGTATAATTGTCTGCCATCAACTGGACTATGACCTCTCCAGTCGTCCAGATTTATACCCGGGTTCCCTTCGGCTGCTCTGTCTCGTATTACATGGGATGGTCCACTATCACCTTCGTCTGACTCAGATATAGCGGTGGGATATATAACGCCAGATGGATGCCTCCGCCAGGGTTGCCTCTCGCCTCTATGCTGTCCTACATTTCCCCGGGAGCTATTACCTCGACGACCACGCCAGGCAGAACCTCGCTCCTCTGCGGGCCTGGAATGCGGAGGAATATATCGGGGAGTATTCCGCACAGGTTGAGGCTCGGATGGCATATGGTTATCTTCTACTCTATGCTGAGATCGAGCTTCCCCCATTCTAGATGCCCAGTCAGACAGGTAAGCATTATCGCGGCTGCTGTTTAATCCGGCAGTGTCCTCCGAAAAATATTGTCTATCCCGTGAGGACCTGTTATAAGTGAATCTAGGTCCAGATGGCACGGGAAGATGTCGTTCTTCTAGTACTGAGTTAGGCCCTGTACTGGGAGTGGCACCTAGGCTAGGGTGTTTAATCCTTGATGTTCCCCAGGCATCCCCATAGCTTCGTGGGCTTTCCCATTGCCATTGCCTGCCTTGTGTATGCCTATCGAATGCCCTATTGTCCTGTCGAGAGTGGTATCCCCTAGTTTGAGATGGCCGATTAGTGGTGCTGGCGGTAAAGGGGGGGTGGTATGTTTCAGTACTTCCTGTCGGGGGATTGGGCTGGGTCATTATCGGTTTATCGGAATTGTGCTTATTTCTTGTAACGTGAGATATTTTAGATGGGTGCGAACTTTCTGACGGGTTGTTGATGGATATCGCATTTTGTTTAGTAGCTTTGCCGGTTCAGGCAACCCACTTCCCAAAACGGAGACTGGCAGGGCCCGGAAGCGGGCCGAACAGGTTAGGGTTGGCAATGATCCCGATCTAATAATACCCTATAGTATAAGCTTCCCTAAACTCTAAAAACCATAGATTTTTTAAGGTCACCTAGAGTAGTTGCACTCTATAATGAAGACTTCTATATCCCGGTTATGGCCGACCTAAAATTCGGTAGTTAACAGAATACTTGCTGACCAATAAAATATAAATCATCTAGCTGTATCTTAAATGCACCGAAGCTCGTCGCTCATCCCGAGTCCACGAGTCTTGGCACACTTTACAAACGGCCCGGCTTGGCAGGCCGCCTGAAATCTATATTATCTCGGCAATACGATCGTGTAGAGAAACACTGGATACAAATTACAGCTCGATTACGACTAGTATACAGACCACTCGAACAATAAACTTTACCTTTCAGCCGGTAATATCAGCCAGTGAGTTTGATTCACTATGAGCATCAATATTCCCTGCTAGGTGTAAATACTCTCCTAGAGAATTGATTATCAGATAGACTCTTGGCGCTATATGCTCATCAGAAGGGTTTTACACCGCGCATAACTGCTGGCGTAGGGCATTTTACTTCAAGCCAAGAAAAAGACGCTCCGAGTCCTACATACCGAAAACACTTGGTGTCTTCTATGATTCTTTAGAATACTCGGAACGTGACTAGTAACCGAGTTTCTTTCACTTTTTCTAACATTAGTTTGGGGCATGTAGGTAGATATGAGATATAATGTTTAGCTACATGATGTCGCCTAGCATTGTGTCATTCGCTACAAAATGTATTTCACTATAGAATACACGCATTTATATGGGTAATGATCGACTGTGACGTAGGCGACAGAGGTACCAGGGCAGCCAGAGAAAAGCGTCCAAGAAAGCAATGGGTAGCGGTAATACTAGTAGGTGGTTTACCAGGAGAAAAAGAACTGCACTCCCCTACTCAAAAAACGAAACTGCGATAAAAGCTGAGTGATATCTCGTGATTCGCGGAGCCGCAGCAAGCAAGTGCCGCAACGACAGCAGGCAGACAGGGGGTGCTAGGGGCAGGGGTAGGCATAATCCGTACCTTGCATGGTGGCGTTGCCAGGTAAAGTAGGTGCTACCGGCCTTGGCAGACCTTGGCACTCACCCACTGGATGACCACTTCTACAGGAGATATGGCGACTCTAAATGTATGGATGGATTCTTAGTATATTCAAGACTGACATAATTCGGGCCGATAACTTCTACCGCATTATAGTTTTCTATAACATAAATATATGAAACATTTCTCAACTACCTATGCTTCACAAACATCTTGCGCACCCTGCTCCAGCACGGCCAAAACTTCGTTGTAAACCCTCGCCGCGTCAACATCCGTACCCGTCCACATACCATCTGTTCTCAGTGGAAAAAGCACCTCCCTCCACTGTTTTGCGCACTCCTTCAATCCGTTCGCCCAGGGTTCAAACTCATTCAAGACTTTATCGAAGCCTGACTTCCCTTTTGACATATTCCTGAACTTGCATGCCGCAGCCACCTCCCATTTATTGCTGCGGTCCCAGCCCCCGAATAGTGGTTTTTTGTTCGATTTGCACGAGCATATACCGTCAACGAGTGTGTAATTGCTACAGATCCATAGGAACACATAGAAGAAGCTCTCGAGATCATGGCGGTAGGTATGGAGTTCGCCTTCAAGTGCGCCGATGGCCATGAATTCCACCGTACCTATCTGGCGAGGCGCGTCGGAGGATAGTGGGAGGGGAATTGCAAGGTCGAGGTCGATGAGGAATCCGGGAAGTTTGTCAGCACGCTTAGAGGTAGTGATCATTATGTTATTTGGAGAGATGTCGCGGTGGAGAATGCCGTTTACGAAGAGGGAACGGTGCCCTTTGATTGCACCATTAATGGCACAAATGAATTCTAATGGAGATGTGAATTTGGTCAGGGGACGACCTTTGACAAGGAGTAGGCGCGTGTGAATGCAATTGAAGGTGACATTGGGCGAGGGATTGCTGACCTTGGAGTCACTGGGATAGATTTGGGTACTCTCACCCCTAGAACAGAGCTTCAGCGAGTTTCCCACCTGCAAGCCCCTCATAATCCCCCCCACCGCATCATCCAGTACTCCCTCAATCACCACATCCTCATACGCCACAAGTTCAACCACTCCCACCACCCCAAGCTCCCTTGTCTTTGCCAGTAGCAGTCCCTCATTCTCAAGTGCGTACTCACGCCAGTAGTCCTTCAACACATATCTCTTCTTAGTATCCACGCCCACCGCCTCCCGACACGCTGTCGCGCGGCTTACAATAACCTTGCTACCCCAAAAGAAAGGCTCGGACTCGACAATGAACCGCTCGGTACACCCGGGCATTGCCATTGGTTCGCCGAAAGTAAGAGTAGTGTCAAATCCAAGCTGGATATCACTCATCGCCGCATATCCCACCATCACATCCAAAAACCGCTTTGGGTCGGCATTAATACTAAACTCTGTGCTTCCAAAAGCACCTCCGCGGTGAAACACCCAGCAACGAATATACTCCCCACAGAGAGTGAATGCATGTACGAATCGTCGATTCTTGTGTACACAAAAGACCTCGCGGACATGGCTGGCCAACCTTACTATGGTCGGGGTGGAGAGACCAGCGGTGTGATCTCGCTCGAATCCGCAGATGACAAGGACATTGCGCCAGTTGAACGGAGAATCATCGGTAATTGGGGTTGGGGTGGTGAGGTATATGAGGTTGGGTTTATGGGTGCTGTGGGAGGCACCACTATAGTAGCGGCGCGGGAGATTGGCAGAGACGAGGAAGTCGTTGCTCAGACTACAAAACCAAGAGGACACTTGTGACTCGTTGGAAGCTGAAGACCAGCCCTGCCAGGTATTGTTCGCCAGCGAGTGAAGTTTCAAACACTTTTGAAACACCGCTACCGCCGTCACGGCCGGGTCCGCCAGGAAGTAGGTTTCGAAGAATTTAGGTGTGTTAGGGAACACCAAGTCATCGAGTAGAGACTGGTTCAGACGGTCAATAGTTGTGTAGGCAGCTGATTGCAATACAGACGAATCTGAGATCTTAATCGCTGTCTGCTTAGTCTTGGTATAGATTCCTAATGCCGGCGACATAGCAGGACTCAGTAACCTGGTATTACACAGCTTGAATACCGCTTGCCAGACCTCCTCATCTGATGCATCACCGACAACGAGGCTTAGCAGCACTGCGCACCCCCGAGTATGTGGTGTGAGGTCACCGAAGATATACTGGACCACCAGAGATTGGAGGTCCTGAGCGAGTGAGGGACTGCCACGCGTCAGATCTGCTTTCCAGCTCTGGGCAATTACGGTGGACGCAAGATGTGAGATTAGTTCTGTAAATGAAAAGCGGAGATCTTAAATGTATTAGCATAGCTCACGTACCGCGGAGAGAGATCTAACTAGGATTATCCCGCTCTTTGTGGAGATGGGTCTCGAACCAATCAATATCGGGAGTGGCATTATGATTGATGTTATTGCGAAAGAAGGCGCGAAAGGTTTTGAGGGCATCTCTGGTGGCATTACCGGTAATTTCGGCCGCGAGGGCAGGGGGTATCGATAACATCCATGTAGGGGTAGATATTGTGTCGGCGGACATTGAAGGTAGATATATTGTGGTGAATCTCGTCGGTATCAAGTTGGGCGATGGATCTGGGGTTTCTTATGGCGTAGTCTTAAATGTGTTATGTACTCGCCGGGAGGTAGTCTGTTTGGTTGAATGCATATAAGCAACGAATTCTGTGCCCAAAAAGAAATACCATCAACAAACCTCGCTATCCCCATTCATATGAGGAAATCCTACTGTCCTATGAAGCGTTCCTGATTCTTTAGTTCTAACGTTCGCTGTAACGATTCCCAGCTGTGAAGGTGGTTGTGTTGCTTGGTACGAAACCAGACTTTATTTTTCGGCTGTAGCCGAATGTTGATGTGAAACAATTTTAATCCAAAGGAAATACCCCGCATCCCGCCAAATATTCCCGTGACCTCATCTAAGGAAGCAAACCCCCTAGACGGAAAGAGGGGTGTTTTTACTGCCGCATTGGCGGGGGCTACCGAGTAGATCAAAAAGTACTGTAACACAGCCTATTTAATGTAGCATTCCTCAGAATATCGCATCAATTTCATATCAAAAACACTAGGCTTTCCTGTACGTAGGGTTGCAGAAAGTGATGCACACTTCAGAAAACAATGCTAATTCTCAACAACAACATAACTGATTAATATGAAGAAAGATATGAATATCAACTAGAATGTGTAGAATCTAGTTGTGCTAAGAAATCCCAATAATATTCATTGTTATCAGCTCTATTAGTATTTGCTAGCTTGGGGTTGGTGCTCCTATGCCATATTTTGCTTAATACATGTGTTTTTTTTTAAAAAAACTAGATATTTAATCCTGCAGAATGGTAGACTAAGACTATCATTAAAATCCGTATTTATCTCTGACTTTTTATTATGATAAAACATAGGTGTTTAGTGGTGTTTGTGCGTTGCTAGGTCAAAATATGCATCACTTTTTGCCACCCTACGTACAAGTATCTTTACCCCCTGACGCGAATATTCTTGGCAAAGATGGGCGAGTAATTTATCCCGATTCTCAGCTCCATGACACAGTGACTATCCGGCAGACAACCATTCAATCAACACCGACAGATAACCATCATTACTAAGCCAGATACGTGATACCATCGGTAGAGCTCCGGAGCAAGAAGATTATTGACTGTCCGACCACAACTTGATCGGTCAAAGAAGTCTATTGTATAACGCACTCCCGGCAGCAAAAGCTAAAATCTGACTATAAGGATTATCTTCAGCTACATAGCTTTGATCGGTTTACGGGGGGCCGAACGAGTCTAGGTGTTATGGGAGTATCTTACGCCCCTATGGTCTTGGCACCAATGTTATAAAACAAATTGCTTTGGTGAAGTTATTCATTATCTTTAATAGACTTGCCAATGTAAACTCGTACGTCGCACCGCGCCTTAGATTACACTAAGGGTCGCTTTAAGAGTAGGTGGCGGTGATGCCCGCATAGTGAATCTATCAAGATTATACGGTAGTTATATTAAGGGATATCA
This sequence comes from Verpa conica, assembly GCA_033030425.1. NCBI lineage: Eukaryota > Fungi > Ascomycota > Pezizomycetes > Pezizales > Morchellaceae > Verpa > Verpa conica. The sequence continues at coordinate 3,828,263 of JAUFSD010000001.1, read as the reverse complement.
CTAGCCGTCTGAAATGTAGCAGGCTTAGCAGTGTATGCAAGCTACTAGAGCTCTTCGATTCCATCATTACGCTGTGACCTCACAAATTGACTCCTATTAGCGCCGGAAAAAAGACACGAGAAATCGGAAGCTACTACCATTCGCAAGCCTGTAGTCATTTACTGCAACTGTTAGGGGATGCAGCAGTTTTATGAATTCAAAGGTAATAGTTGCTATGGTCTTTTTGATATAACAAGATTGCAGGTGAATAGTGAAAAGTGAGGATCGGAGAGTGGCTAACTTGTCCGTATAGCTATGTGGCTTTTGTGGTAGCATAAGAAGTGACGTAGTCAGGCCGCTGGATTTTAAGTAGGGGAGGTTAGGGGTCCTCCATCCTCTACGCATGCTGCTCATCTAGAAGAAGTAGATGGCCTTTTATAAATTGGAGAATTGTTCTAATAGTGGAGCAACCACAAGACAAGGTATGACGTCATCAGTGCCTGCGCTAACCGGATCTATAAAAGAGCCTCAGGCGGCTAGAAACTTGTTTAGGCTGAACATCCAAGCAACTGTGTCTCAAGACTAGAGTGCTTATCCCAGATACTCTTGGCGACAAGACCCAACAAATGCACCTCGTCGATATCCCTCGCGCCCTCCCTATCTAAGCAATTATCCAACACCATGAGCCATCTAGACGGAGTTAAACCACAACTCCAAGACCATTACCCTAGCTACACATCGCAGCCTGACGACCAAGACCCTCAACAAGATTACACACCATTTTTTGGAGCCCAATCACCCCACCCAAACTCTATAACCCCAGTTAGCGCGCGGGCCCGCCGGGGGGAACATGGACTGCCGGTTGAGGGCCGGAATCTTCATCAGAGCAACGTAGCCCCGTTTAATGAGACGCATCTCCCCCCGATACGCCTTAAAAGAGTGAAGCCCTCCTCTAGAAGATTCAAAGCGGGATGCATTTTCCTTGTAGCTTGCTTTGGATCAGCAATCCTTCCGATTACGGCTGCTCTCATCTATATCGTCTACATGAAGAGTGTAGAGAATGATAACATTATCCTTACCTGTTGGATGGAGCATAAAATAAGTATATGGAAGTCTTGGGTTGGGTTTGGGACATTTTCTTTCACCCAAGCCAAGGCAATCGATGTTATGTTTAATCTTGTTGTTGGTAGTGGTGGGCAACTCTTGATGGGGTACTTAACCTTCAAGTCGCATATCTCTGGCTTAGGGCAAGTTATGGAGGTCTCTCCGGTCAGCTACGAACTGTTCACGACGATGATATTTACTGGGACCTCGGGAAGAACCCTATTAGCACTTTATCGGCGGGTACTCACCACAAGGGACTTTCGACTCAAGATGATATGGTTCCTTTTCTCTACGGGTTACGTCCTCTCATTTGGGAACATTATAGGCGCAATGACGCGTTATCGGTCTAATACCGAGCCTGTGGTCGTTATCCAAGGCGGCGGCCTCGTTACGCTAGAACAATTTGTTTCAGAAAGTTTCGTGTATCTTGCGGATAACGGCCAATCGGAAGGGTCCCGGATCAAGATTGTGGAATGGATGGCCTTACCCTCAACGGATTATTTCAATTCAACTCTCTTTACAGTAAATGGGACCACCTACGATACCCAGTACCTCATAAACTCATGCTTAGACAGGGGGAAAAACCCCACATACAACTACGGGTTTACCGGATGGATACTACTTCTTGTGTGTAACCTACAGTGTATGTGGTGCTTTGGGACATACTTTGTATGGGTACGGGGAAAGAGAAAGAGTATTTTAAAACAGGCGAGAAGGGATATGGGAACCTATCGGGCTATCATCGATCTCGGAGAAGCGCTAGCGGAAGACCTAGGCACAAACATCTCTGGATACTCAAATAGTCAGCTGGAGGAGATCCTTCTCAGTAGGAAACTCGGTTTGAGATACTATCAAAGTTCAGGTGAACCTCGGCATATTGGAATAACGTCCCGAGATATAGACGGCAGCGAACGAGTCAAAATCACTAGAGAGGATTATGACAAAGTCTACGCTTAGGTGACCTATGGTGGTTGAAAATCAACAACATCCGGAGATATGTATTTCCTTTGTCTAAACAGCTGAATAGTTTTCTTTATATTATGTATTCTACTATCTACCCCCCCCCCACATATTCAGATAGGATGTATCCTAATTAGGGTTTTGTATAATCGGGTGCTGGTCGGGGTTTAGGTCTATAGTTTTTATTTGATTTCAGTACCCTTTTCATTTTACATGCTAGACCTTCCTATATAAGTGACCGAAATTCTAGTAGCAATCTGAGATTCACCTCTACGATCAGATGATATATGATTTCGTCGGCGGAAGAATTAAAATACCAAAAAGAAGGGTGGGATGACTAAAGCACTTCCACTAGCAACGTGTTAAGAATACGGTGGTACAGTACTCTTCCTCGAATGCTCATTTGACCTGGTATTTGTATGTAACTAAATTCTTTAGTGCTATGATAATGATTTCACTACTCTCCACACTGTATTATATTATAAACGCAGCGACAGAACCACGCCTACTATAATCCTGGCTATAGCCTAGAGTGGCAGCTATTATTAATATTAAATATGAACGTATAAGCAGCCTCGCTAGACGTTTGGTGCTTGCCTGGACGCGATTGAAACAAGGAGGCTGGCTGGGCGCCGTCCGCCGGCAGTCAAATGTAGCCCAACTGTGGACTGCAGGGGGGTGGAAAGTAGTTGAGCTTTGTGGTAAGTACATAGCTACCAGGTGTAAAGGGTCAATGCATACTTGGGGGCTAGAGATTGTACCTCCATTCGAATACCTACAACAAAAGTAAAAGGCAAATTGTAGTTCATCCCCTCCGCTCCCTAAAGCTAAGAAAATCTGAATATATAAGGAAAATTTCGTTTGGTGTATACCAGCGTTACTCATGACCTTCAAGCCCAGTATTCCTTCCCTCCGACCCACCAAACAGACCCAAAATTCAAGCAAACCCCACCCATAAAGACAGCCCCCCCAATCCAAACTTTAATACCATACCTACAACGCCCCTAAAAACTTTCCTCCTTAAACATGCGTTCACAAGATTTACCCACAAACCATAGCTTTACCCACGGCAATAAGTACAATTTCCCACGGCCAACCTCGGTATAGTACCCTATCCGTCCCAGTCCATCTGCCACACTTTAGCCACTCCCACAAAGTATCACATCAGACATCAAGCATCCCACAGCCGCTCCATATGCTGCTTACTAGCCTCATGCGGCTCCTTCGACACTGCCGCAATCGTGACATTACACACATTGCACGTCCACGACTCGAGGCGGAACCACCCCAACTGAGCGTTTGCATCCGGTTGAACATCCCGACTCGGTGTAGGTTCCGCACGTACAGTCCTAGGTCCTCTAGCTAAAGCAGCGAGGGCCTTTGCATGGCGTTTTCCAAGCTCATGGGATAGCCGAGCAGCAGCAGAGATTGAGAGGTTGCAGACTTCGCACATCCATCGTGGGCGGGTGTCTTCTTCGGTGACGTTAGGTGCTTCGGAGCCTGAGTCTGCTGTGGGGTTGTAGGTTGGTGCGGTACTCGGGGGTGTCAATACGGTGGGAGGTATTTGAAAAGTCTCTGGAGTGTTTCTGCTATAGGAGCGGGATGTGATCACATGTATCTTATGGTCTATACCTTCTTCATGTAGTTCGCGTGAAGTTACTGGGAGTGTTTTATCGCAGGCTGTGCATGTCCAGGTTTCCACTTTGATGCGCGGAGGTGCCCTCGCGGCTTGTTGCTGCTCGGCCAGGAGTTCGACATTTGCGCGATGTTTTTTCCCGGCTTCATGAGCTGCTCGGATGTTTGCATGGAGTCTAACATCACAGACTACGCAGGTCCAGACCACCGGGGGTGCAGATGTGGCGGGGCTGGAAGCGACCCTCATTGCAGCTGCGGCTCTTCGAGCGTCGTCTATGACTCCTACGGCTGCCTGGTGCGCCTTTCCGGCTTCGTGCTTCTCCCGGTTGTTAGGGTGCAGATTGACATTACAGATTGGGCAAGTCCAGATCTTCACTGTCGAGGGTGTGACAGGGACTGATTCTGGGGCAGGCGCTCTGACGGGAGTAGGTGCCAGTGTTCTGACGGGAGTAGGTGCCAGTGCTCTGATGGGAGTAGGTGCCGGTGCTCTGATGGGAGTAGGTGCCGGTGCTCTGATGGGGGTAGGTGCAGGTGCTCTGACGGGAGCAGGTGCTCTCTCCCGAACCGTCCTTCGAGCGTCCTCCAGAGCCTTAGCAATCGCTTGGTGTGGCCTACCAGCCTCATGCTTCTCCCGGACGTTTGGGTGCACTCTAACGTCACAGATCTGACAAGTCCAGATATTGGCAGGTGTAATTTCGGAGTAGGGGGGTGGTCTTTCAGCTGCTTTCCGAGAGTCTTCTAGCGTCTTGAGATTCCCCTGGTGCATATTGCCAGCTTCATGGGCTGCCCGAGTACTAGGGTGGACATTGACACTGCAGATCTTGCATTCGAAGGGTTTTGAGACAGCCCTCCGATGGCTTCCTTCCGCCTCGTGAGAGGTCCGAGATTCTGCGTCCATCATAACGTTGCAAACTGTGCAAGTCCAAGTCCCACCAATGGTTGGGGTGGGTTTTGGAACTCTCTCTGGCCTTGCTCGGGGGGCTGGCCTCATGATAGCCCCCTCTTGAAGGCTGAGGTTCTCGCGGTGTTGTTTTCCGGCTTCATGAGACGGGCGGCATCCCAATGGGAATTTAACGTTGCAGAGCGTGCATTCCCAGGGCAGGTGGTGGGACTTTGCTGTGTGCCGTTTGCCAGCTTCATGGGCCTCCCGGCTCTTTGCAGCGATCGTGACATTGCAGACCTTACACTCCCATCTCTCCGCAGTGGAAGCCATCGTGTGTTCGCTGTCCGCTACGGACTCAGGTGGCCCGGCCAGCTCGTTGGTGCTACTTGTTAGTTTCGTAGTACTGCTATCCCCCTGCGGAACCAGCTGTGCCCAGAGCTCGATTGCAGCAGGAGATAGTCCAGACGGCTCAGTGGTGGCAGGAAGGTTCATCGCTGTCCTCGTGAGCCTGGCCAAAGTTTCAACCTTTTTGAGGTGTCGTCTTCCAGCTTCATGAGACTCCCGAGAGCCTATAGTGAGTGTGAATTTGCAGATTGTGCAAGTCCAGGGCTGTAATTCAGGCGCGGGCTCCTCTTCTGCGGCTTCGTCTTCCTTTACAGGTTCGGGGATCATGGGGTTGGGGGCCGGGCTTTGCCAGTGCTCTGTTGCCCAGGGATTCAGATCAAACGCTGCTTCTTGTGCGACAGCTTTATTACCTTGCGGAGGTGCAGAGGTTGCGGCGTTCAGAGTCAGGTTCCGCCATTGATCCATCTTCCAGAGCTGCACATCAGGCGTCGTTTCCTGCTCCACAACAGTTTCTTTCTGTGTAGGTACGGCGAGCATAGCAGCAGGAGTGAACTCCCGCCATTGCTTCTTTGCCCAGGGAGGCATACCCAGCCTAGGGTCCGGCTTCACGGGTTGTTCTTCCTTTGGTGGGGCAGGAGCCGTAACATTAGGAGCCGTAACATTGGTAGTCGTAAAGCTGGCAGTCATAAAGCTGGTAGTCGTAACATTGGGAGCCGTAACATTGAGAGTTGTAACATTGGGAGTTGTAACATTGGGAGTCGTAACGTTGGAAGTCGTAACGTTAGGAGTCAAGGTCGGCCACTTTTTTGATACCCATTGCGGAATATCGTCTTCTGAATCCTCTTCCAAGGCTTTGCTCCCTGGGGTTTCTGTGGGGATTGTAACATCGGTATCCAGCATTTTTTCAGATGTCCTTGACTGACTGCAATCCTCTGGGACCTCTTCACAAGCACCAATGTCTTCAGGTGCGGGGGTGGTGGCATCGGTAGTCAGATTCATCCATGTGGTTGGCTCTACATCACCTTGCAGTTCCAGCCCCACACCCCCATCGTCCTCCGGGATCGTAGAGACAGCCATATCGGGGGTCGGAGCACGCTGCTGCTTGAGTGACAACGCTTTGATGTTGTTTTCGTGAAACTTGCTGGCCAGGTGCCGCTCCTGATAATCAGACAATACAGAGGTATTGCAGGTTTCGCAAGCCCAGAGGCGCAGACCGGCTAATGGGTCAACATAGGGTTTAGGTGGCATCTTGCTAGTGCTACGGAGGGCGGGCTAACTGTGGGGAAGAGTGCGGAGCGGGCTCAGGCATCCGCGCTGTCAAACACTGGTTGCCTAAACATTCGTGTGCGGCCACTTGTGTAACAGTGCCAGCCATCATGAGAGCTGGTATCATCGGTACAGCACGGAAGCTACCTTACATAATGGCGATGTGCTTCCGTAGCAATGCCGGAGAGGAGACCCGGGTGAGGTTCCCCGCCTTCCCGTGGCGCCGACGGATACTCCCAGCTTGGCGGGCCATCTGAGGCTCTGCGGGTGGAGTAGCCAATGCGCTAGCCGCATTGGAGCTGTCCTCGGTTCACAGCTTGGCTTGGCCGATGCCCTCTTGGCCGGTTACAAGTTGGGATGAGTCCACACTTCGAATAATTTTGTGTATCCTTAAAAGTTTCTTCCACAATGTAAATCTTAGTCACTATAATTTATCTCCGGAAGCCTTCATGATCGCTACCTAAGAGCCATCAACTACGCGAGGTTTAAACAGCAATCTGTCAAATTGGTGGGGACGTCGGAATAAAGTATAAGCATAATCTAAAGCCTAACACTAGCGTGGTGTCAACCACCCGGTAATATCTGATGACGTCATCGTAGTTGATTCCAATGACCTGAATCAGCAGATGTAGACGATACCGAGCCAATCTATAATACTTCCCATATCACCACTCTATATACGTTGTTCATATGCAGGGCTATAAGAATACAGGGTGAGAGCTTGTGACTTCGCTATCAGAGAGGGCGGCGATCCATTGATTATAGAGGGCGGTGTATAAGTGCTTATTTTCCCTTTCCATAATTTCTAATATCGCTCGGTGGGAAGGTTTTGCAGACGGGTTGGGAGGGAGGGGCATTATGAATTGTAAGAGGCGTTATTTCACGACAATAATTTCAGCTACAGCGCATTTAACAATATAAATGAACGAATAAATGAATTAATAAGTACATGGAGCCCAAAGGCTATGGTACTCGGATACACTCGGAAATAAAAAGCAGCTTATAACAAGAACAAAAATAAAACAAAAATTAAGAGCGCAAAACAAATTTCACTCTCCCGTCCCCCTCGTCACTTCCTGTAGGTCTTCCCACTGGTTGCCCCATCCCCATTCCATTCACCCCCCCCAAACAATACAGCTTATAGATAAACGATAGTAGAAAACCAAGTTATAAAATCCAATACTGAAGTCCACCGTACCAATTGAACCTTTTACCCTATCTGCGACAAAGCCAGAACAGAAAAAAACTTGAACGAAATATGTTTATGTGGAAATAAGGAAAAAGAAAGAAAGAAAAATAATCATCCGATATAACATTAATTGCCTCCATTCGGTATTTCCCTACTTCTAGTCGAGATTTAGTCAAGATGCAGAAAAGTCTCTAGTGATAGGTGGTTCATACCTCTAGTTCTCCCAAAACATGATATTATGCCCTTCACGCTCCGTTGGTCGGACTCGCTCAATAGCCCCTGATGCCAATAGTGTTTGTGACCGTAGTGTCGGATAGTCAAAGATGTCTTGGATCGTGATGTTGAGCTGCTGCTCAGCACAAGATGCAGCAAGCTGAGCAGCCGCAATCGAGTCTCCACCGATTTCAAAAAAGTTGACATCTACATTGTGTGTGACAGATTTCCTTTCCGCTACTGGGACATTCCGGAGTATTATCTCCTGCCATAGGTTCCTTAAGGATGATAATACCTGGAAGTTCAGTTCCGTTTCCTCGCTTGGTGACATTGGAGCGATTGTGATACTGGCAGGAATGGGGAGGAGTGGCTGAGAGGTGGCTGATTTAGCAAGCGTAATATTTCGATCAGGGCTCTCAAAGATATCCATGACTGTTGTGCAGAGGGAATCAAGCATTTTTCTGGCCACTGATGATGGCAGGACCCAATCATTGTATCTCAGACCAATAGTAATATGATCTCCATCTGGTTCGGAGGAAACCCAACAATCAACTTCATCGCAGAACCCGGGGTAACTAATAGTTCCTGTTATATTCCATTCGAGGTCACCGGCTCTTCTATTTCTTTCCGTTACCATTGGCAAGTTCTGATGCTGTACAACACTGCCGAATCGGGTCGATCTCGGCCATTCGGTGCATTTCTCGACGATATCAGTGAGAGACATTGTCTCGTATGGGATCATAGCTGACTGCTGTGTACGCAGATGATCAAGAAGATGGTTGTACGTCCAGTTTTTCACAAGACATACTCGTATTGGGAGGATATTCATGCATGGTCCTACAATCTGCTCTATTCCCGCGATGGGTGCGTTCCGACCAGAAATGAGACCTCCGAAAACAACATCAGGATTACCTGAAAGCTGAGCGAGCACAAGTGACCAGGCTGCCCTTATAACTGTTGAGAAAGTTGCTCCGGGTAGGCTGGTTGACGGATTAGGTATTTGTCTTTCCTCCCGATTCTGGAGTAGATGCCGATCTGAAGGTAGTGACAGAGAGACTAGTTTGGTCATGGTAGAACCATTTAGCATTGTTCGCCAAAATAATTCTGACTCTTCATTGTTGGCTCGTAGTGCATAACTAATGAATATTGAATAATTCGGACGAGTTGGTAAGGGTTTGTGGGAATATGCAGTACGGATGTCATCTAGGACCAGATCAAGGCACATGCCATCGTATTGTGCATGCGATAAGCCTAACGCCAGGCGATGTGTGTTTTGGTCTAGACTTAAGACTCTGAATCTGGCCATGGGTTTTCCAAAAGCTACTGGCCCCTCCGATCCGACATCTTGGCACATTTGAAGAATTGAGTTGAGGTCGCATTGGTCCTGTAGGGCGTAAAAATCGACTTCCGTTTGCTGGAGGACTATTTGAAGTCCACGACCGCTGTCCATATAAAAAACTGTTCGGAGTATGGGATGGTGGTCGACGACTAATTGGCAGGCATGTCTCAGTCGCTCTACATCTAATTGGCCATTGATCTCCATCATGAACCATACATAGTATGCCTTATGCCATTTCTGACCCTCAATCAAGCACGCCAGCTGAAGGGCAGTTGCCGGGTATATGTCTTGTACCGAGGTCGTCTCTGCTGAAGTCTCTATCATCTGATGAAGGCGGGATTCAGGGTTTTGTATGCTGTGGAGGGAAAAGGGACGAGGGGCTTCTGAATCTACTGATTTAATATATGGGCCTTGCTCCCTCTGCTGGAGAATTGCGCACATCTGTCGAAGCTTAGGCGAGGAGAATATTTCTGAAACCGTGAGGAGAAAGCCCTCATCCCTAGCAGCAGCGACAAGTTGGATTGCTATTATAGAGTCTCCGCCAAGGTCAAAAAATTCATCGTCTAATCCGATCACCGACGGGTCGCAAAAGCCAAGAACCTTGGCCCATAACGATTGTAGTATTTCCTCCGTCTTTGTCGTAGGGGATGATTTTTCACTCTGGAAATGGTGCTTACGTATTTGATCCTGTGATAGGCAGGAGAAGGCCTCCTGAAGCTGTTTCCGGTCTAACTTTGTGGATAGACCCATGGGCAAATAAGATATTGGAATGAATAGGCTAGGGATCATGTATGCTGGTAGCAAATCTTTCAGACGTGCTAAGATTTCTCGTGAAAGCTGAGTAAATTTCTTCGTAGGCACAGTGACCAGGAGCTCACTGGTGGATCCCGAGGAACTCATGTCAAATATGAAGGCGACGAGGATTGATCTTTTTCCTTCGGGCAGAAAGTCGACAACAGCCTGTAAATCCGGCCGTAGCCCGCAGATTTTATACTCAATCTCCCCAAGCTCAATCCGTTGGCCGTGAACTTTGACTTGTGTGTCCCTCCTTCCAAGATATTGAATAGACCCATCACAATTGAATCTTGCGAGATCACCAGTTTTGTAGACCCTTGACCGCTCACGAAACATCCAAGGAGGGGTTTCGATAAATGCGTCTTTAGTTTTCTCTTTGTCGTTCAGGTACCCCCGTGCCAACGTCGGTCCAGAGATGACCAGCTCTCCAACACATCCAAGAGGGGCAAGCCGGTCACTATTACCTAATTCAAGAATCCATGCACGACAGGTTGTAGGGCGTCCAATGTTGTTTGGTTTGGTGTCTTTGGTAACCGTGGCGTTAATCACGTCAATACATGCCTCGGTAGGGCCGTAGGCATTAAATAGGCGAATCCCAGCATCGGTAGCATCGTTGATGTTCTCCTGGGTTATGGGTTCGCCACCCAATATCAAAGTCTTAAGACTGGGAATCTGCTTCAGATTGAGCAATGAGAGAATCGTAGGCGTCAGATCTGCCATCTCAACCTGCAGTTCGTTCATGATTTCTTCCAAGCGGTTTAACCTGTCGTGCTCAGAAGGAATACAGAGACATCCGCCGTGGGCTAGAGTTGTGAAGATCTGCGATATGCTTGGGTCGAATGCTAGGCTGGAATATTGTAGCACCCGAATGCCCTGGGTAAAGCCAAAGACCTTGCCTTGAGATATCACAGTAGTAGATAGGGCTGAGTGTTCCACAACTACACCTTTAGGGTTGCCGGTGCTTCCAGAGGTGAAAATAACATACGAAATGCCAGAAGGGCTAACAGTAGGTAGTACCGGGGGTCGATGCTGGTTATTATATCTCTGAATTTCCGGTAGGACTTTGTCTACTGATATAATAACAACATCCGCGATGCCATCAAAGAGATTTGCGGTGGCCCCCGAGGCGAGAATAATGTCAGCTCTGACTTCTTGGAGGATGTACCGGATGCGTGAGGAAGGGTACGAAGTGTCTATGGGGACATAAGCTGCACCAGCCTTGAAGATGGCTAGTAAGGAAACCACCATAGTACTAGATTTTTCGATGCAGACTGGAATAATTGTATCTGGCTGAATATTCATACTCAGGATATATGACGCAAGTTCTGAGGATAGCTGGTCAAGTTCGCCGTAATCGAGGTTTCTATCAGGGGCCCTGATTGCCTCTAGTCTAGGGGTTTTGCGCGCTTGATTTTCCAATATCTGGTGCACACAGATATTGGAAACATCTGGACATTCTTTGTTCCACGACCACATAATATCTTTTTCATATTGCGTTACTATATCAATCTCATTGATCGTAGACCCTTGGCTAGTGCAGAGCGACTCAAGTTGTTTGATGGCACTCGAAAGGTGCCGCAGCAACCAACCAACACGTAACTTGTCAATAACAACTGGGTCAAAGTAAGCCGTCAACCCGATACCCTGATCGGGGTTCAGCTCGCACTCTATAACTAGTGCATATTGTTGTTTAAAAGGAGCATCTTGAATCTCTTCAAGCTGGAGGTGGTCCTGAATATCGTTTTGGGTTACTATCATGAGTGGGGATTCTTTCTGTACCTCAAGTTTGTGAGAAAATATACACTCCAAACAATGCTGTTCTTAATTGTGTCTACATACCTCGTTCTTTGCTCTAAATGGCTTTTGATGTCGTCTGCTAGGTTGTATTACCAAAAAGTTTCTAAACTCACAGCACTTTGTTGACCCCATAAAACTCTGTATATTCTGCAAACCAATATGCTCATACGGTATCATATCCACTGACTGCGAATGAACATTTTTCAAAAAGGTGTTGACTGATTCATTAGGATCAAAAGTTATTCTAACTGGCACTGCGGTTTGGGTGGGCCCCGTAATACTCTCGATGCCCGGAACAGAAGAGTTTCTCCCCGTTAGTGCCATGCCAAAGCAGACATCATTAGAGCTCATATAACGAGCTAAGGTAACCGCCCAAGCTGCTTTGATTAGTGAGGCAGTAGTGACTTTTTCTGGAAGAGTTTTCTGCTGTAGGGTGATGTGGGTGCGGTCAACAGCATTGGCGTTTAGCTTGTGAGAGAGTAACCTTTCTGGGAAGTCAGTGACAGTAGCTCCAGCAAGTCGAGTCTGCCAGAAGATTTCTGCAGCTTCAGATTTTGAGCGTGATTGCACAATGAATTGGATGAACCGATTGTATGGGATGCGGAAAGGAGGCGGTGTTTGACTCTCGTATAGAATCCTGAGGTCCTCCATTATAAGCGGTAATGACCAGCCGTCGTAAAGTGCCTATAGCTTTGTAAGCGGGTCTTAAGCTAAAATACTACATTGAAAATACACACATGATGAATACTTAGAACGAAGTATACTTTTGTATCTTCAGTGAAAATACCGTACCGGCATAATGAATCACCATATCCAAGGCTTTGACTACGTTCCTCCTCGAGATACCGTTGAATATTATCACCAGTTTTCCAGTCGATATGAGGCTCCAAGACAACCTGAAGGCTTCCAATGGTAGGTATATGAACGATCCGAGACCTCAATATTTCGTTACAAGCAAGGACGCCTTCCCAGGCGGTACGGAATCGGCCAAGATTAGTCGTTGATGGCAACCTATATACTCTCTGAGAGAGATATGCCCCAGTTTCTCGAGTAGAAAGCGCTATAAGCCCTTCCTGTAGTGGTGAACATGGGTAGATGTCTTGTACCGATCCTGGTTCAACGCAACATTCGGAAGATACTTCCTGGACGAGGGTTTCAATTGAGGCTAGGGATTCACCCTTTACTAATGAAAAAGCTGGGACTTCGTTTTTGAGAAAGGATGATGATATGTTGCTGAGATCTAGAAGTGCTGCCATATCTTCTAAATTCTTAGACTGATGAATATCTGTAATAGCCACTGTAAGTCCGTTCCTCCGGAAAGCGGAAACTAGCTGGATTGCAGAAATCGAATCTCCACCTAATCGGAAAAAGTCGTCATCCAGCCCGACTGTGCAAGGGTCGACTCGGAGGGTGTCTGCCCAAAGATTACGGACCAGTCTTTGTGCAATTGTCCCAGGCTCGCATTTCACCGCATCTTCGTGAGGTTTCCGGTAATCTGACAGTGCCTTTTGGGACAACCCTCGAAAGATTTCTTTAAGTTTCCGGCGGTCCGTCTTTCCTGAAGTTGTATAAGGCATAACTGATAATGGGACCAAAACACTTGGAACCATATAGGGGGGTAGAACCATCTTGATCCTCTTTTTAACCTTGTCGAGAATACCACAAATATCTCTATCCAGTGGCAGAAGATATCCAGTTAAGTCCAGATGTGAATTGGTGGCTGACGTTGTCAATCGCACAAACCCGACGAGCATATCAATGCCATTACGAGTGACAAGTTCAACTGCAGATTGCAAAACTGTGTTACATGTTCCCAGGTGACTCTCAACCTCACCTGTCTCAATTCTCATTCCATGCAGCTTCACCTGAGTATCCTTTCTTCCTAAGTATTCGATACTTCCATCCCCGGCATAGCGCCCAAGATCACCTGTCTTATAAATTCTCGGCGGCCCGTACCCTTGTGGCATCCATGAAGGGCGATTTACAAATGCTGTAGTAGTTCTCCCTGGGTCCTTAAGGTATCCACGCGCCAAAATATCGCCTGAGATCACGATTTCACCAGCGCAACCGAGGGGTGCCAATTTATTGTGGTCATCAACCTCAGTTATCCAAACCAGACCGCCAAGATTGTGACCAATGTTGTTTGGAAGTGTGCCCTTAGATACCAAAGCTGCTGTACAATCGACCGATGCTTCCGTAGGGCCATATCCATTCACCAAACGCCTACCCTTATTGTTCCAAGTCCTAACTAGCTCGGCACTAAGGATTTCGCCTGTCATTGCGAGTACCTTCAGGCCTGGTATTTCTGCTGGGTCAAGTAATTTTGCAACGGTTGGCGTTAGGATGACAAGATCGATCTTCATTTCATTGATAGTTTGTGGTAGACGATATAGCCTATCGTTCTCGGAAGGTACGCATATGCAGCCGCCATACGCCAGTGTCGTGAAAATATCGATTACGCTAACATCGAACGTATATGAGCAAAACTGGAGGACACGAACACCATCAATTGAATTATGCCCGAATTTAATGCCATGCTGGATGACACTCTTGCTGATTGCGCCATTCTCAATGATAACGCCCTTCGGTTCTCCGGTACTTCCAGACGTGTAGATCACATATGCCACGTTGTTAGGTTTTGTTTGGGGAATAACTTTGTTCAAGTCTCTGGACGTCTGTCTCTCGAAGAAGCGAGGATCGATAACCAATGTCGTCACATCGCTTAAGCCATCGAAAATATGTCTTTGTGAGGGAGATGAAAGGATGAGCCGGGCTTCGGTCTCACGGATGATATATTCCAAGCGGGCTTTTGGATGAGCTGGGTCAAGCGGCACATAACCCCCTCCTGCCTTTAAAACTCCCAGAATAGCTACCACCATAACACTTGACTTCTCGAAACAAATTGGAACCAATACTTCTGGACCAATACCTTGGTTGATGAGGTGTTCTGCCAAAGCTCCCGCTTGAAAATTCAACTCTTGATAAGTCAATTGGTTGTCGAAAGAAAAAACTGCAAGTCGGTTGGGATACAAAGAAGTAGTATTCTCAACTAGTTGGTAGAGACATTGGTCCTCCGAAGCTTGATAGCCTGAATTCCAGCGGAGAACCTGTTCATACTCGCTGTTGCTGGCCATTTCACCGAGGGTATCGCGTAGAGGTCTTTTGCTGGATGGGTTCTGAGATAGTGCTTTGATTATGTTTGCAAAGTGTTGTAACACCCACAGGATTTGCTGATGATCGATGACTAGAGGGTGGAATTGGGCATGCAAAGAAACACCACCTTCTGTTACCTGGCATTCCATCACAATTCCATATATTTGTAGCATCTCTGTGTAGTCCTCGAGTTCGTTCATACAAGTATCCACTACTAAATCTGAATTTTGAAGGATTGATGGGTGGATAACAAGCAAATTATTAAATTCGCAGGCTCTTCTGGCATCAGGGCTGAGTCGCCGAATATTCTGAAGCCCAAAATACTCAAATGGCATCATATCTGCAGCTTGCGAATGCACAGTATCGAGAAATTCAGTAATTGGTTGGTTGTAGTCGATTGTTACCCGTACTGGCAACGTGACAATCGTCGGGCCAGCCATGCTATCTAATCCTGCTACAGGTACGGTTCGACCGGAGAGAGTTGATCCAAAACATACATCGTGGGGCTCTGAGATAGGGGACAGTGTGTGGCGAGATACAGTGATTGCCCAAGCAGCTCTGATAATTGTCGGGAAAGTAATGTGACTTTGAGTCATCAATAGGTGAAGATTTAAATAACACGAAGAGGGTGCTTGTGGTGCGAATTGAGTCGGAGGTGATGGAGGGAAGTCTGACATAACCAATCCAGTGAGTCTCGACTTCCAAAAGTCCTGTGAAGCTTCCTGGTCCAATGTCTCCAAATAACGGATGTAGTTTTTGAAGGGGGTTCTTGTAGGGTGAGGTGCGTCGGGGTTTGTATATATGGATTGGAAATCGTCGAGAATCAAACGAAAAGAAAAGCCGTCGTACAGCTATCCGATAATGAGATGGGGTTAGAATTTCTCCCCAAACTGAATTTATTAAGCTCCATCTGTACTTACTGCATGGTGGAGGGTAATGGCAAAATACACTGCATTGTTACTCGCACCCCCAATATTTCCACCGGAAATAAGTCCACAACGTATAAGGGGACGCCCGTACCCAAACAGTTCCCGATAATCTAGTTTCAAATACTCTAAAACTCTTTTGTAAGCCGGCTGAGAAGTAATAGCATAGATACTAATGAGATACCTTTAAGAGAAGTATGAATAGATATATTGGACTCTGTTGATTCTCTACAGACCACTTGAAGACTCCGAGGCTCATTCTCATCCGTTTGCATTATTCTTGTTCTCAATGTGTCATGGCTCTCAACTGTCCTCTTCCATGCGGAGCAGAAGCGCTCTAGGTTAACACCTGGCGCTAATTCGTACACTCTTCGAGCCACATACGCCCCCGAAAATCTAGTAGAAAGTGCCATCAACCCTTCCTGAAGAGGGGAACATGGATATACATCTTCAATATCCGCTGGAGTTATTCCACAAATACCCGCTGCTAATTCTCGGGTAGCACCATCCAGAAACCCAGTTACTGGTACAAAAGGACTTTCGACATCAACACCCTTGCCCCCTTCTAACCCATTGGCCATTTTACCTAGCCTTGGACTCTTGAATACCAATGAAACTGTGAGGTTAAGCCCTTCACGTCGTCCCATAGTGGCAAGCCTAATGGCGGTCATGGAGTCTCCCCCTAGCCGGAAGAAGTTATCGTCTAGGCCAATCGAAGCTGGTGCTAATTGAAGGACAGTTGACCATAAAGCTTGTATCCTCCTCTCCATAACAGTAGCTGGTGCTCTCTTATCCTCCTCGCCACACCGATATTGAGACAATTCTTGTACCGTTAGATCAGACAATATCTTTCGGAGTTCTTTTCTATCCCTCTTCCCGGAGGTGTTAAGCGGGACTCTCTTTAGTGGTAGGAAGATCGACGGTATCATATATGAAGGTATCACATCGGATAATCTAGTAGCGGCCTGACGTAAAATAGCGTTTGTTCTATTGTCTAATTTTAGAACGAGGCTTCCTTGCTGGAGTGGGGCGTCGTCGTCGAGGCAGACAAACGCTATCAGTCGTACATCTTCAAAATGCTCTGGTGAGACGATTGCTTCAACAGCAACATTTTGGATACCTGGGCAGAGAGATATGTGGTGTTCGACTTCTGAAACCTCAACACGCAACCCACGCAGTTTTACCTGAGTGTCTTTACGTCCCAGGTAGGAGATTGATCCATCGATGTTATACTGGGCTAAATCGCCGGTCTTATACAGCCTGCTCCAGATACCTAGGGCATCCTTACCCCAGGGAAGGCCTTTGCCATCAATAAAAGCCGCATTAGTTTTTTCGTAATCATTAAAATACCCTCGTGCTAGAGTTGGCCCCGAGATAAGTAGTTCTCCCACGCAGCCAACAGGAGCCAACCGGTCCGGTCTTTCCGGCTCCACAATCCAAAGGTTAGCTGCCACACCAGTACCAATATTAGAGGAAGGAAAGTCAGGCCCAGTAACCCTAGCGGCAGCCGAATCTGTACATGTCTCAGTTGGCCCGTAGTCGTTGATCAATCTCACTTTTTGGCTCCAGGTCACGACGTTTTGTTGGGTCATGGGCTCACCAATCAATATCAGTGTTGAAAGCATAGGAACGAGCTCGGGGGATAGCAGGCTCGCCACTGTTGTTGGAGTAAGTATAGCCAACTGCACCTGCATCTCGTTGATGATTTGCGGCAGGGCAACTAGTCGCTCTTCCTCCGGAGGGATACATAGACAGCCCCCGAAAAGAAGAGTTGAAAATATTTCCATTACACTGACATCAAAAGTGTATGCGCCGAATTGTAAAACTCTGAGCCCCTCTTTAAATCCGTGTCTAGGTCCATGCGCCATTAAGCTAGTAGTTACAGCAGAATGTTCGAGCACTACTCCCTTTGGTTGACCCGTAGTTCCTGAAGTGAACATCACATAGGCGACATCGCTTGGTCTAACAGTCGTATTCGATATGCCGCGAGGTGCTGGGTTTGAATTTAGGGACTGGGGATCAAGAGCCAGTACAGTGAGGGGTCCTAGTGAACTACAGACTGCCTCATAACCATAGGAACAAAGTAGAATCTTGGCGTCGATTTCATTGATGATATATTGTAATCTTCTTTTCGGGTGGGAAATATCTAGCGGTACGTACCCTCCGCCAGCCTTTAGAACAGCTATCATGGCAACGATCATCATGCTAGACTTCCTAAAAAAGAGGGGCACTAAAGCACCTGGTCCGACGCCAGCTACCATTAATTCTGAGGCCAGGGAAGAAGATAGAGTGTCTAGTTCCTCGTATGTTTGAATAGCATCAGGTGCATGAATGGCAACCCGGTGCGGGTTCAAAAGAGCGCAATCGCTAAAGGCATGATGCAAACATCGATCGATACTATCCGGATAAATACTGTTGAAGATTTTTATTTGCTGAAGGTCTTGCTCGCCGAAGAAACAAATTTCGCCTACCCGCTTTTTGTTACCGTGGTAGCCTACCACGATAATTAACGACTGGATTTTTAAATAGAGAGTAAGAACAAACCTGCTGCTAGCTGCTTTATTGATTGCGAAAAATGATATAAAATCCAACGGACTTTTTCGGAATCTATGGCACAATCATCATATACCGCTGATAAAGATACTCCACCAATTGTTTGTTGACACTCCACGGAAAGGCAGTAGGTTTCAACCATACTTGAGTTCCCCAAATCTAATTCCAAACGCAAGCCCTTGTTGGAGCGCGTAGATATCTTCTTCGGCGGCTGTATTACCAGTAAGCTCTGGAAGTTACAGGCTTCTTCAGTATCATCACTGATTCTTCGGATATTTTGGAGTCCCAAGTGCTGAAATTGAAGCATCCCAATTGAATTGGTATGAACATTGCTAAGGTACTCATTTACTGTTTGATCGTCCTCGATACAGACCCGAGTCGGAACCGTGACGATGGTAGGGCCTGTGACCGTTTCTATACCCCTGATTGGAGCTGTACGCCCGGAAAACGTTTCACCAAAGGTAACGTCACCTGAGTTGATATAGCGTGAGATAAGGAATGCCCATGATGCCCGTAGAAGTGTAGCAATCGTAACTGACTCAGGTGACCATGAGAACTTCACCTCAGGGTGGTGGAGGGTCTTGCGTGCTCTGAAAACATCTTGAAAATTCCCCAATATACTCTTGTCCGGGAAATTAGTAGCTTTGGCTTGTGCAAGATTGTTCCGCCAGAAAACTTCCGCCGCAGGGTCCATCCGGACGTTTTCTACATGTTTGATAAAAGTTGCGAATGAAGTCCGGCTGGTAGTCACAGAATCAATTTCATATGCTTCTTCGAGATCGTCGAGAATCAACTCCCACGAGAACCCGTCGTAGATAGCGTGGTGGAGGGTAAGTACAAGTAATATGGCCTCATTGTCAAAAACTATTGCCTGGTGGCAAAGCGGCGCACCGTACCCCATTGCAGGATGATCTAGACTGAGGAAAGTCTGGAGGTCAAGGGTATACTGATTCCATTCGGCGTGAACGTTTGTTACAACCTGTGTGCTTCCGTAGGTTTCTATGTCGATTATTCGAGTGCGTAGAATAGAATTGGCGACTACTGTAATTTCCCAAGCTTCCTGAAACCTCTTGATATCGATATTGGTTGGTAGTTGGTATACACGCTGAGTAACATATGCCCCAGGAGACCTGATAGACAAAGCCATCAAGCCTGCTTGAAGAGGTGAGCAAGGATAAACGTCATCAATATCTAAACTTTCTAAACCGCACTGAACTGCCGCTATGTTGATGCATTCATCCGGTGTCATCCCTTGAACCAAAGAGAAATGCTCGACCAGCTGTTCAGTCTCTGCAGTAGTAAGTAATGAAGCCATTTCCTCTAGTTTAGGATGACTGAATAGTTGAGGGATATCCAAAGAAAATCCCAGCTTTCTCGCACTGGTTACGACTGTAATCGCACTAATAGAATCACCGCCGAGCCGGAAGAAACTATCATCGAGACCTATTGAGCCTACCCTGATGTCCAAAGTACTTGACCATATTTCCTGCATAAGTAACTCGTTTGGGGTTGCCGCTTGGCGCATGGGAACATCCTTAAAATTCGTATAAGGGACAAGTTCTTTATTCGGTTTTTAGTTAGATAACTATAAATACGCTCCTCAAATATATAAACCCGACATACTATCAAATAGCACCCTACTTTCAAGAAGACGGGGCAAACATTTGATAGGCATGTTATAGCTTTATTGAAGAACGCCTAATAAAAGTCAACTAGAAACTCACCTATACTTCTCAATTGCTTCCTATCAACCTTGCCAGATATTGTTGTCGGGAAACGCATATAAGGAACAAAGATAGACGGGATCATATAAAATGGTAAGACATCTTCCAAGAGTCTCTGAAAGTTATGGCTGAGGCTAGCAACGGGTCCTGATGGCAGGATACGACCACTCTCATCACTAATACCTAGAGAAACCATGGGAGATATGCAGATGAAAGCGACAAGGGTAGCTATCCCGCTGATCTCTACAAGCTCCACAGCTGCTTGGTCGACTTGCCCTAACGCAATAATCGAACACTCAATCTCGCCGCATTCAATACGCTGACCGTGTATCTTTACTTGAGTATCCTTCCGTCCAAGATACTGAATAGTTCCATCTAAATTATATCGGGCAAGATCACCTGTCTTGTACATAGCTCTAGGCGATCCTGACTTGTCATCCCAAAGCATTAAAGGCAAGTGCTTGAGAAATACCGACTCCGTTTGCTTGGTGTCATTCAAGTATCCACGAGCAAGACTGTTCCCCGAAATTACCAGTTCACCGACGGTCCCGATGGCTGCGAGTTTGTTGGTGTGGATTTCTGTTACCCACAATAGACCACCGACTGCTCGCCCGATGTTGTTTGGTATCGATTCAACAGTTATGTAATTCGAAGACGAGGTTATAGCTGCTTCGGTTGGGCCATAAGCATTGATTAGCCGGAGCCCACTAGCCCATTTATCGATATGCGCTCGTGAATGCGGTTCGCCCACTAGAACTAATGTCTTAAGTGGTGTTTCATTAGGCTCAAGAAGGTTGGTAACGGTTGGTGTTAGGAAAGCGGTATCAGCGGCCATGATCTTAATGGCCATCGCGAGTTCGACTAGTCTCTCGTTTTCTGAGGGCATGCAAATACACCCGCCATAGAGAAGTGTTCCAAATATTTCCACCACGCTGATATCGAATGTATATGAACAAAACTGCAAAACACGTGAATCCCGCCCGTAGCCAAATGCCTTACCCTGATCTAGTAATGATGTACAAAGCGGACCATGCTCCAGAACAACACCCTTTGGTTTACCAGTGCTTCCGGAAGTAAAGATAGTATAGGCCACATCTGATGCATGCCCGGCTGGAATAGAGGGCTCTTCTGCTAGTACTGGTGAAAGTTGGTTGAGATGTTTCATATCAATTAATACCGTTGTAACTAATCCATTGAAAGAATTCTCTGAAGTATGTCCGACTAGCATTATCTTTGCCTGCTGAGCGATTAGAAACTGACTTTCATTTTAGTAAATATAATATCAAAGAAACTAATACTGACTTTTGTTTCGATTAGTACATGCTCTACACGCTTCCTCGGAGCTAAAGGATCAATCGGGACATATCCTGCCCCTGCTTTCATGACTGCCAACATAGCTACGACCATAGTAACAGATTTTTGAAAGCAGATAGGAACGAGGCATCCTCGTTCTATCCCGATGCTCGCGATATGATGTGCTAGCCGCGTGGCGTAGTCCTCAAGTTGGCCATAGGTAAGTTTCTCGCCCCTGGTGGTATCTACAGGGCGTGTTTACTTGGCTTAATTCCATGGTAGTATGTGAGATTTTGGTAGACTTACCTATTGCCATAGAGTCAGGGTGAAGCTTAGCCTCAGCCTCAAATATATGGTGGACACAAGTTTCGACAAGTGTTGGGCAATGTGAATTCCATCCCTGGATTTCTTCAAAGTCTTCTTCGGTGATTATAGTAATGTTGGCTAGGGTGTGTGGACCTGAAGACGAAGAAATTATTTGTCGAATAACATTGACAAAATGACGCAAGAGCCGTTGCACTTGCACTCTACCTATTGTTGAAGAGTCATATGATGCTGTTATTAAAACACCATCTGCTGTTAGTTGGCATTCCACTGTGAAATAAGACTGCAGCATGTTTGTCATTGTTTTAGCCGGGATTATTGAGAGTTCAGGAAGGTCTCCTGAAGTATTAGGAGATGATATGTCGGCTTGGATAACTAGTATATTGCGAAAGCTACATGCATTCTTTGTGTCAGTATTGATTCGTTGAATATTTTGAAGGCCAGTATGCTGGAAAGGGGTCATATCAACAGCTTCCTGCTGAATACGCTGCAAGAAATGACCAACGTTCTCCTGATCATCAATTTTTACCCTGACTGGGACTGTTACAGATGTCGGACCAACAATCCTTTCTATACCGGGGATACTTGTATCTCGCCCTGACAATGTCATACCAAAGCAGATATCGCTTGAACCCAGATACCTGGAGAGGACAAAGGCCCAGGCTGCCCGTACAACAGTAGCAAAGGTTACACCACTACCGAGCAAAGATCTGTGCTCAATGACGGCACCAATTTCCTCAACACTTGTAGCATAAATAAGAGAGGTAGAATTCCCCTTGGGAGGGAAATCTGAAGCAACAGAGCCCTCTAATGACTGTGCCCAATACTCCGTAGAGCTCTTGCAATCTAACTTTCCCAAGAAATCGACGAAGAGATTGAAACCAGGGCTTGGAGCGCTCTGAGACCCTAAATCGATATACCTCAATCTAAGATCGCCCATCAATAGTTCCATCGACCATCCATCGTATAGCTAAAATAGAACATCGTTTAGAAGAGCCTAATTCCGAGAAATAATAAATCATTTCTTAGTTAAAGAGAGCCATACCGCGTGGTGCAAAGTCAAGACAAAATAAGAAGTATCCCCCTCATGAACTAGACCAAACCTACATAACCTACCACCCAATGTAACTAAATCCTGCCGGTCTCTTTGGAGGTATTTCTCTAAATTGCTCCCCGTACGCCATAGATCCTTTGGAAACTCTTTGCACACCACTTGAAAGCTCTTACCCGCCATATAGACAATCCTTGTCCGTAGGACCGAGCTAGATCTAACAAAATCCTCCCAAACAGCACGAAATCTTGATGCGCTAAAATTTGAAATTGTGTAAACCCTTTGTGCAACATAAGCACCGGTGCGTGCGGAAATAGCCATTAGTCCCTCCTGTAATGGTGTGCAGGGATATACATCTTCAACGTGCTCCAAGGGGATTCTACACAAATCAGCGATTTCCGAGACCTCTACCCGTTCTGCAAGAGCGAAAGGGGCAATTTCTCTGAGCTCAGCACCAGCACTAGATTTAGAGCAGCTAGCCATTTCAGCGAGTTGTGGTTTCTCATATATTTGACTAGCAGAGAGGCATAGTCCACTACTTCGAGCTGCAGCTACTAATTTGATAACCGCAATTGAGTCTCCACCTAAATGGAAGAAATTATCATAAACGGTAAACGTGAATTCTTGGTCGACATTGAGAACACTCTTCCATAAGTCGCATATCAAGTTCTCTGCTTCACTTAGAGGAAGTGATGTAGATGGGACTCTAGCTACCGGATGATTCGAAACGTCGAGTTCCTTGCGGGTGAGATTAGTGGCAGCTTGAATCAATCTCCTCCGGTCTATCTTCCCGGAGGTTGAAATTGGTATCCTTGATACTGGTATGAAGATTTCTGGTATCATGTGACGAGGCAAGACACTTCGCAGATGATTTCTTGCATCCTCCATAAACATGTTGAATTGATCTGTTGGAGGTATTATGAGAGGCGTTGGTTTGGATCCATGGTTGGCAGACCCGCATTCCACAAAAACCACAAGACTGGGTTCACCCTGCTGCTCAATTGTGACAAGCTCTGCGACTATTTGTCGTACTGGACTTTGCTGTGCCCGAAGCTGGTATTCGATCTCCCCCAGCCCAACCCTCAATCCATTCAACTTGATCTGGCGGTCTAGTCGCCCAAGGTATTGGATAGAACCATCGTAGTTGTAGCAGCCAGCATCACCAGTAAGATAGCACCTTTTAGGTATTTCACCTTCACCCAAGACCTCTACTATCGATTTAGGTGTATTGATAAATGCAGCACGTGTTTTCTCCACATCACCATGATATCCACGCGCGAGAGTGTGCCCTGAGATAACTATCTCACCCGGACATCCTATGGGTGCTAACCGTCTTGGTTCGCCGAAGGCGATAATCCAAACATTGCCGGTTACTCCATGGCCGATGTTTTCAGGGTCAGAGGTACGCACAAGGGGGGTCTTAGTCGCAGAAACATTCATGCATGTCTCGGTAGGTCCATAACTGTTAAAGATCGCCACCCTATCGGCCCAGATATTGATGATATCGCGTGTCAACATTTCACCACCAGTGCACAGGATCTTAAGACTTAGACACTCCTGAGGTCGCATCAAACGAGCGACTGTTGGTGTTAAAAATGCAACATCGACTACCATCTCCCCCGCAGCTTGTGACAAGTTGTGGAGACTTTTATGTTCTGTAGGTATACATATACAACCTCCATGGAGCAATGTGATGAATATCTCTTCCAAACTCATGCCAAATGTGAAGGAGTTAAATTGTAAGACTCTCATATCTTCTCGAATGCCGTAGAACTCCCCTAGGCGCGTAGCGCTAGTGCTAATAGCAGAATGGGTCAGCACGACAGCTTTTGGCACACCCGTGCTCCCAGATGTGTATGTAACGAAGGCTGCATTATCGGGTTGGACTTCGTGGACAAGGCGGTGTGCCGGGGAAGCGTTGTAGTCCATCAATAATGAATCAACCACAACAACCTGAGTCACAATCCCACGCAAGCGTTGTGCACAAGAAGATGAACAGAAAACAAATCCAGCATCCACTTCTTTGATGATAAATTCCAGCCGTGAATCAGGATAGGATGTGTCTAATGGAAGATAAGCACCACCAGCTTTAAGAACAGCAATTATTGCGACGATTGCAATTGACGATTTTTCGAAACAGATCGGAACCAACGTCTCTGGAACTACTTTAAGTCCTTGGAGCTTGTTGGCAAGATGGGTAGACATAGAGTCTAGTTCTACATAAGACATCTCCGCAGCAGATGTTTGATCGTATATAGCAATTCCTAAGGGATTTTCTATCGCCTTCTGCTCGAAGAGGTGGTGCAAGCAACTTCTAACCTTCTGCGGACAATTTTCATTCCATGCGTAAATCTGTTGCACGTCCTCATTCCCCAAGACCCCCACCTCACAAACAGCAATCAAGCCATCATTAGAAGCAATACTATGCAGTGTTTCCCGCAGGTGTACCAATATCCAATCCACATCTCGCTGATTAATGATTACTTCGTCGTAGTATGCGTGTAAAGTGATTCCTCCTTTCTCCAATTGACACTCTATGGTGAGCGGGTAAGTCCTCTGCATGCCTCCCAAAAGGTTCAAATCCTGCAAGAATTCTGTTTCTAGCGAGTCCTCCCCTGGTTGTATGATTAGTAGGGTTCTGAAGGAGCACGCATTTTTTGCAGAAACCGATATCTTCCGAATATTTTGCAGCCCAGTGTGTTCAAATGGTATCATCTTGATTGCTTGTTCTTGGATATGATGTAAGAGATCACCTAAAGCGCATGTGCTGCGGACCCTGATCCTAATAGGCACAGTAACTAGAGTCGGCCCAGCAATCTCCTCTACACCCTCGAGGGGGATGTTCCTCCCGGACATTGTTACTCCGAAACAAACATCATCGGAGTTTGAATGTTGCGCCAATACGATAGCCCATGCTGCCCTAATCACAGTGGATATCGTGATTTTCTGTGACTTCAAGACATGCTGAAAATCGATAGCGGCAAAGATCGAACTTGATTTGGTCGCCTTAACCTCGTACTGGGATACCGGAAGATTAGGGTAATCGGTGACGGAAACACCTTGTAACACTGACGTCCAAAATTCTTCCATTCCGGCAGGCTCGTCTCTCACAAGGTGTTTTATGAAATCTTTAAAAGGGCGACGCTGATGCGGCGGTACCCCAAGTTTATAGGCCATCAGCAGTCTCTCCTTGAGTACCGAGAGGGACCACCCGTCGAACAACTTTCGGAAAATTAGCATATTCCCAATCTAAATTGAATCAAAAACGTATAGATGTAATCATACCGCATGATGAATAGTAAGAACAAAGTGCCAACAGTTGTTATCAAATACCAATGCAACGCGGCAAAGTTTATCCCCATAACCCATCCTCTCACCAGCCTTTGTCGACTCAAGATACTTTTCTACGCTACCACCAACAGATTCCCACTCTACAGAACTATCTATAATAGCTTGCAGGGTTCCATGAGGGGCTATTTGAATAATTCTTGTTCGCAAGATCTCCTCGCTCCTAAATATTGCTTTCCAGGCATTTTTAAAGCGCCTCAGGTCGGCGCCTGGAAGTCTAAAGACCATCCTGGAGATGTATGCACCGCTTTGGATTGAAGAAGCCATCAAACCTTCTTGGAGGGGCGAGCATGGATAGACATCAATAACCGCCTGCAAATCTACATTGCACTCGGTAGCAACTACATTCTTGATAACCTCTAGTGACCTCTCCCCGGGAAAAACATGTGATGTTGAGAGCGGCAGCCCGTTAGAAATAAAACCGTCCGTTAACTTTTTCTCCTTCGTGATGAGTGAAAGGCGACGATTGGTCTTTAAAGTGAATACATCCTGAACAGAGATCGCGAAACCAGCCCCCCGTGCTTCTGAGACCATCCGGATCACGGAGATCGAGTCCCCCCCAATTTCAAAGAAAGAGCTCTCGGCTGAGATCAAATTTGAAGGAAGAGATAGCAGCCGGCTCCATATTTCCCCCATTTTCCTTTCCTCTGGGGTGAGAGTCTCATCAGTGAAATTACCTTCTCCCACCACTTGTAGCTGCTTCTGGTACTGTTCCTCATCCATCTCTTCGAGCCAGCCCCGGGTGGCGATTCTGTTAACTTTGCCGCTGGTGGTCAATGGCATAATCGCCAGCGTAAACCACACACTCGGAATCATGTGTGCAGGTAGTTCCAGGAGTAACCGGTCCTTGATATCTGATAAAACCTGTGCTACCCCTGTTATAAGTTCCACACCCGAGCAATGAATCTCCTCCCCGCAAAAAGCTACCGGAAATTGTGTTAGGCACAAGACTGCTGCCAGCCGGCCCTTTGCTGGTCCTGCCCGTGGGACAGTGACCACAGAGTGTCTCGCCGACCTGCAGGCTGCAATGCATGCCTCGATCTCTGCAAGATCAACACGATCCCCGAGAAGCTTAACCTGGCTATCTTGGCGGCCATGAAAATAGATTCTCCCGTCACAATCAAAATTACCTAGGTCTCCGGTCTTATACAGAGGCCCTATAGCATGGGTAGTCCGCTTCTTGAGTGTCAACTCAGGGTCACCAAGGTAACCTCGGAAGAGCTGGGGACCGGCTACACAAATTTCTCCGATTACACCAATTGGGGCTTTCCTCCCATACTCGTCAAGGATCAAAACGCTCATCCCGCAGTCAGGCCCACCAATGCAATTCGCAACTGGGTGGCTAGAGACGTCATGCAATGTACAGAGGTTCGTCTCTGTAGGTCCGTAAGCATTGATTAAGCGAGTGCGACCGAGCCAGGTTAAAATAATATTCTCCGGCAGATCCTCGCCTGAGCTCACTATTGTTTTTAGAGAAGGCACTGCGCTTGGAACAAGGAGGTTAATGACAGTTGGTGTAAGCTGGGTGTAATTGATCTTCCAAAATTCAACAAAGTCGTTCAGGTTGGCCAGTAGCTTTACAGTCGGTGCCATAAAAAGGCAACCACCACGAGCTAGGGTCATGAAGATGTCTAGTCCGCACACGTCGAACGTGTACGCAGCGAATTGGAGGGCTCTCGTGCATTCATTAATCTCACAGTAGTCTGCTAACCAGCACACGGTATTAACCATGGCAACATGCTCGATCATAACTCCCTTAGGAACTCCAGTTGACCCAGACGTAAAAAGAACATGGCAGAGGTCGTTCTCCCCCGTTGGAAGGTTGAGATTTGCCGGTGAAAGTTGCTGTAGCTCTTCATCGATATCCTCAAGCACAAGCACTGGAGAGCCGCTCAAGATATGAGCAGTAGAGCGAGTAACGATGGTAAGTGGAGCCTGAGTTGCTTGGAGGATCTTATCGAGCCGGTTTCTTGGATTCTTTGGGTCTAGAGGGACCCAAGCCTTTCCAGCCTTCAAAACAGCTAATATAGCTACTACCATTGGCACCCCCTTTTCGAGGCAGAGACAAACCATGCTATTGTCCTTCTCGTTATCTTTTGATAAGATTTGGAGTATATGGCGAGCAACCCGATTAGCCATACTATTGAGGGCCTCATACGATACTGGCTCTTCATTTTCGAACTGAACCGCAGGATTTTGTGGCGTCGCAAGTACTTGATCCTCGAAAAGCTGATGCGTGAGACTGTGTTGAGAACTATATTGCCCGCCATTTTGTCCGAGTTTCTCTAGGGCTTTTTCTTCAGCAGCGGAGAGTAGATTAACGGACAAAAGCGCCTCCCCGTCGAAACAGCTCCCAATACTTTCCATAGCGGCCTTTAGACGATGCGGAGCCCACAAGATAACTTCGGAGGCTAAAGCGGTAGACAAAGTGACTTGGACGTCTACCACGCCGTTCGAACGTGAGCAAAAAATAATGGCAATATCTGCTGCCTTGTCACCTACGTCCCCGTCGCTTTGGATTCCGTCCGTAGTAGAATACACCGTAGAACTAAACGCTTGGTCTTTGCGGGGCCCGGAAACTTCGCTGTCGCCCTCCATGCTGTCCGAGGATGCGAGACCCCCAAAGTCTATAATCTCCTTTATAACGGCCTGGACCGTTTTTCCCTCTAGACTGAGGTTCAGCTGTCCCCCGTGATATCCGAAAGATATTTCTCTGTCTGTACTGAAACTCCTTAGGCATAGCGCCCAGGCTGTGGCCACAGAGGCACCGATGATATCGTCTCTACATCCTACAAAACCCCTAACTGAAAACGTTTCAATTGGCTTTTTGGACTAATTTTAACAAGAAATTAGCTTTAAGAGTCTCTGGGGTTTTAAACCGTATTCCACAGATGGGAGGTTTATTACATCTCGAGACATTGGGTTTTACTGGGCTTGTAGACAATGCCCTTTGAGTAGTGTGGTGAAAGGTTAATGTTTCGAGGACTTGTTATAATAGAGAAGAGCTAGATTTGAGGGATACGCTGAGAAGAATTCTACAGCACTAGCAGTAGCAAATTGTCCAGAAGGTTTTTTGGGGGAACACTAGATGGAATTGTTTCAATAGCAATTGCAAAGGTAGAATGTACTGAATCTTTGAATACTACAATATGGTCTTTGATGTTGTTTATGAGATAAGTAGAAATAAAAAGAAACGCAGTCCCTGTACATGGGGTGCGGGAAAATGATGCACATTCCCAAAAACAATGATAATTCTCAACAACCACATGGTTAATTGATGTGATAAAATCTTACAAGGTCAAATATCTTAGACCTATCAAGGCAAGCTGGGGTATCCTTATAATTATTTACCATGATAGCATTTCACCAGCGAGTTGTGTCCTTAGTGCTAGTTTTCACTTAGAAGTTCTTTCTACTAAGTAACATCAGATACCACATTCTATATTCCAATAGAAAAAACCTACCACCGAAATCTATGATTATTTTGAGTATTGTATTGTGACAAAATGTGGGTGTTTGGGTGTTGCGAGCATCATTTTCCAGCACTAGACTATAAAATGAAACGCCTGACATACCCTTCGCAGCGTTACACAGCAGGTCAAATCACACACTTACTCAACACTTCGGGCCTTGATCAGGATCCTGAACTCCGAGCCGGTATTGAACGCCGATCGTTCTTTACCAGAGCTGAAGCTTAACAAAAACAGGAAACAGCATATGTCTTGGGACGGTAGTTCCCGGGAAACCATTTTCGCCGCTTTAGCCCCCCGCTCAGCAATAATGTCAATACATGGGCGTCAGTAATTCCAGTGTTATAAATTAATACAGGGCCAGAACCTGCTGGGCCTTCAAGTTTCCGCGGGATAATGGTTAGAATTGAAACCCTAACAAATCCATGCCGAAGCTATTTGTAATAGCCCAATCTAGCCGCAGAAGATTGATATGACATTGCTGCATTCCCCACGCGCAACCCAGTAAGCACTGACCACAAAACTACTACTTGAAAACCCTTGTTTCTGTTCCTTTTAGGTAGGTAATAAGAACTTGAGCATGCAAGTACTATTCTCGCCAACTTGTAAGTGCCTTTTCTCCACTAGAGACGTCTCATTCAATATAAGCCCCATATGTACCAGATACTGAAATTAAGAAGCCCATACCACTAGTGATAATTTACTACCAGTAGTCCCCAATTCCTTACTAACGGTGTGGGCCTCTGAATTCCAGTACACTAGTACCACCGGTGGTAAAATAAGTTTTGACATATACACCATAAGAGCTGTCTGATAAGCCAATTATATATAGATTATATATGTTAGGTATTGAATATATGCATAAATACCATAAGTCACGTGTAAAACGTCCATAAAACCGGTCAAAGTCAGGAAAGGGGTTCTTCAGGTTTGGTTCCCAAATATCTTCCCTTTATCAGACAAGGGGTGAGAGAGTAAGAGATTACCGCCATGACGACGCCAACACTATATTTATCAGAAGGCTTTGCCATAAACATTCTTCGTCCTACCCAAGTATTTCGCACCAACCAGGATAGTTTGGGGATTTCTAGGAACTGAGGTGCATCGCTAAAGTTTTTAATTAAGTCTCTGATATCTTCCCTACTCTTGACAAAGCCTATTGGCTCGTCGAACGCTATTTCACTACAGCGTACGGCAAAAAGATCGGGAGACGCGAGATACGAGATCCAGAGTTTTAATTCGCCCTTTACGTTTTTAGCGAAGATTCTAGCATTAGGATTGGCCACAAGGCCCTGTTAGTAGACCCTGGCTTCTTGATTTTTTTTTACCAGCCCTGTAATCACATCATAAGCGAGCCACCTATAGTTTTCCCCGTGTGTCAGGCTTGTAGTCTCCGGTAGAATTATTATGAAAACAGGGGTTAGCGAGCAAGGATTTTGTGGTCAGTACCCACTACTAGGGTCTTTGATTTCAAAAATGGGCAGAGTAAGATTATGCTCTCCTCCCACTACACTTGCCGCGGTCAATTTTCTACCTAGTACTCTCGATAATAAGTGACTATTGCTGTTTATGACCGTCTTTTCATGGGGCTAAAGTCCCTGGTAGAATTAATACGGGGATGCGCCACTCAGGACTCAGAGATCTGATTGCATTTAATGTTTTCAACAATTTCCTTTGACTCTGAAATACCACTGAGTCTACTCATCCAATTCCCTATACAATCATCCACGTTCTTTTCCAAGGGCTTGATAGGAGTCATTGAATACTATCCCATATGCATTTAGCACAAATTCTTGACTGAAATTGATGTCATAGACTTACAGCATTAGCAACCAGCCTTCTAGTGGCTACATGGTCTTTATAGCTCTGCATCGTAAAAACCGTTGGAACCCCGGGGTTTGCCGCGTAGATACTGGTCTTGTTGGCCTTTAGATGATAGATTATCAGAAACATAAGACATCAAGTCAGAAACCGAAAGCCGTAATAAAAAGAGTGTTATAGAGAACGTTTCTCCCGGTTCTAAGCACGAAAGCCTGAGGCTTGATGATATGAGCAGCTGTACCGGCCATGAGTACCTCAGTTAATGGTGCCTTGTAGGACCCAGAGACCGTAAACCCAAAGTTGTAAGCTTCTTTCTACATAGCTACGAGCCCGATAAGTTTCTTTTTCTAAAACATATTTACTGTATTATTACCCCTGATGATGTCTAGTCACGGCCATAATACCAAACGGGGCTGAGACTGTAGAATAGAACTGTACTACTACTGACCAAAGCAATAAGATTTACTATTCGGGTTGAACTTGATCGCAATTGGGCTCCGACCTGTATTTGACCAATGCGTGAGGAATTCTCACCGCTGAGATATTACGGCATAATATCTAATATCTTGCGCGCTGGTCGGGCCGAAGAGAAAATGGGGGTCCCGAACTACCCTAATGCCGCTTTAGGAATGTGCTGTATATGCATGAAGATCCTAGAACGAATGACGATTTAGGACTGTGCTGCATGTGCATGAAGAACCCGGACTCCAAAAGCTCGTAATCTTTGCATAAAGATTTTCATTCATGAGTAGATCCCTATTCTGCTTTAAATCTATATTGTGCTCGGCCCCTCATTCATGGCCGAACGTCAAGCCTTTCTGAAATCGTTTAGCGACACGCCCATAGTATGAGCTGGTGACCTTGTGTTGTTGGCAGGATCTTTAACCCCGAGTTCAACAGGATTCATATCGCTGCAAGGCGTTTCGGAAGTAGCCTAGGTCCGCATACCGTACAAAGCTTTGGGGCACGGTCTGCTTTACCTCATAGTTATGACATCCTTATACAGCCGTGTCTAACAAATCACCTAAAGATTATTACAAAAGCAAGATCAAAGGATTTACAGATACCAAAGAATAGATAGATTGATACTTACTGTGTAGCATTCCAGTTAAGACTAGGCCTCTATCATATACCGCATTAACTGGAGAACGAGAACTGCACTTATTGGTTGAAATAGGGAGTGGCGGAACAAGACGAAACACCTAACCTGTAAAAGTAGCTTCTATCCCTAATACCATATTAACTGGGAAGGACCATAATCACGCTAAGGAGTCCAAACAAGGCTTGGCTGGGAGATCCTACTGAAAAAGGTATTTCTGCCACTCGCTACACCAGAGAGAGGTTTTTCTTTGAGCAATTAAGGGTAAGGACTGCTACAAGTTTCAACCTCTGAGCGCGAAGATATCATCTAAAAATTCATAAAAAAATAAAAAAGAACTCTGTAGTTACTATACAAAATCCAAGACTCATCCTCCCACCTTCAGCTATACAGGCGCCAACGACATGACCGCTTTCAAATGTCTTTCCAAGATAAAAACTGTCGTGAGCGCGCAAAGAAAAAATAAACTACAAAGCCAAAACGGCAAACCAGGTCCCAAAAAGTTAGTCGAGAGCGCGAACGAAAAAATCCCGCTCCATAGTGGAGCAGAGACTAATCCCCCAATCCCCTCCACTAGAGCAATCCCCACGTAGAGTCTGGTAATATGTTCCTTCTTCAAAAAGCTAGTGGCGAAAGACTTTAACGAATCGTACAGGCCTACACCGGCCGAATAAACGGTGATAGATATAACAAAGAAAGCCTTTGTGGGTGCGGAGCCAATACAAAATGCCCCGATGATGTTCAGCAGTAGACTTGCTTTCGTAATCCAAATATCTGCTCGCCGCACAGATCCTAGCCAGGGTTTGAGAAGTTTATGAGATATGAAGGGGAGAGAGACCAAAACTAGGCCCTCAACAAACACCTCGAGTGAGAGCACATAGCTGGTCTCCGCTAATGTCCACTTAAAGAACATGCTTGCCCATTGTTGTAGGACTATTCTAACACCCATCCCCGTGACGTTAAAAAGGAAGATGATCAAACATAGCCTGGAAAGCGTATCATGAATCAATAAGTCTATAAGGATATAGAAAGATTTCCTATAGTCGACGGTGACAGCGCGAAGCTGAGCCAAAAGATAATTTCCCAATGAAAGCTGTGACGGGACTGGCTGTGCGGCTATGTCTTGGGCATGGGTGGGTGTTTCTGGCCTCAGGAGGGTAGTACTATCCTCGCCTTCTACCACCGGCAGAGAGTTGGGGAGAAGTAGCAGGATGGGGATTGCAAAGCTGTAAACCAAGAGGCCGACTTGGTACGGTATCCATATTCCTCTCTGTAGAAGGAATGCCCCTGTTGTTATTGCAAAAAACTCTGTACCTAGAAGCGACGCGCTTAGGTTGTAATAGACGGAGCTCCTGTTTGTACATTCTATAAGTTCAGGATTAAAGATATACGAGTGGGGAGGGGAACTACAAAGATGCCTGGTCGGTGCTTTCTGCAATAAATGTATATAATAAAGTTCTTAGGATGGGTGTGCCGCCTCCGAAAATATCAAATAGACAGGATAGCCATATCATTTTAATATTAAATATTTCATAAAAATAACCTATGAAAAACCCATTTTAGGTAGTATCAGAGAATGAAAATCAGACCTGAGATGAAAACTTACACACTGTGAGAAAATATAACGTTGAAAGCACATAACTGATAGTATTAACAGTCAATATCGACTTTTTACTTGTGGTTTCGGCGAGCCTCCCGTACGGTACCGTCAAAAGCAAACCTATCCGAGGAAGAAGTCAGTTTCACCGTCCTTAATCTGGTTACATATGTAGGACATACCCGGAAAATGTGTAAAAAATCCATCCCACCCTACCAAGCCTGCAAGCTTTTTTTGTATCTCGCTATCTTTACACCGCATTTCTGGGACACTACCGTCCTTGCCAATTATCGTAGGGTCATGGGCCAGATAGTAAGTACGACAAACCGACTGCTCAAGAAGAGGGAGGCGACCAGTGGTGAGAAGAGCGGTCCCGAACGTGGTGAGAAGCATCACCAGGATCGTATACCTGTTTGGATGTCTCCTTGGGTTTAGCATAGCTAGAGATTACCAGCTGTAAGTTCCCGAGAGAGTTCTACTGGTATGAAAGGTGCGAGCACGATTAGCAAGAGAACATAAGTCTATGCTACCGTTGATGCTAGGGTTTGGGGTCCTAGAGGGGTACTGAACTGGGGCAGTGCCGAAAAGCGCCCGGTGGTTGTGGTTAACTCCTATCCGCTGCACGGGGTATTCATCATACTGCTGTCCTGGTACATACCCTCTGTGCTGCAGGGTCTGCAGGGACAAGGGATAAGTCTGATGATAAGACCACATGGACTTCTGTGTGGCGGTGGCTCAACCAGGGCCATAGCGGTGCTGCGGCACAGGTACTAGCAGTGAGGCTAGTGGTGGGGCAAGCTGTCATCAATTAGTATATAGCTTTAGACCTCGCACATTGACCAATAACATCATCGGAATCAACAATCATCTCTGAACGACGCATCAAGCCTACAGAGCTGCATCTTTCTAGATATCCTCGCCGCGGAATCTTCGCTGATATTATACATACAAGCCTATAATACATGTCTAGTCTGTAACCTGGACGATCTGGATCGTGGAAAATCTGGTTTTAATCCTACTCAACCTAGACTGAATTCCCACACGTGCATCGATCATGCAGGCTGTTGAGCGTGGGGGTCTTGGCGGGTAGCCAGAAGTGGAAGATGCAACTGTTAGAAGCAGCGGGTTACCGTAATATCTCAGCGATACCGAACAGGACTGTGTCGTGGGTGTTGGAAATCGGACTAGGCCAGTTCAAAATTGAAGTATAAAGGTCAGGGTTAGGGTTGGCCTCCTTCAGCGCAGTAAAGGACTATCTAAAGCATCAATGCTCCTAAATTAGTGATACTTTGTGGATATCTTTCTTAGTACTATACGATGACGGGACCATCTTCGCTACTTGGAATTTACGAGATCAATATACATACACATAGGATTTTATGATACTAACTAGTATAAAATAAATTAGGGGAGCCCCCCATCTAGAGACATCGATTGACATTTACCTGAACAATTAATGGCTAGTCTGATTTCAAACACCCACGACACAGCCCTGTTCGGTATCCCCGAAATATTACGGCATTTGAGGGTGTCTTGAGTGGGTAAAGTAGACTTGCATGTTCGGTTCTTGGAAATCAATGCGAGGCAATACAATCCATACTAGACTCTACTATAAAAAAATTCACGACAGTTCTACTTCTGCAATCCCATTTTACCCAAGATTCTAATTTCCCTGGAAAAGAAACCTGAATCCGCTAAGTATATCTCAAGAGGTTCGCTTTGTCTCCCATCACGCCTGGAGTTTGAAGATCATAAGTGAATATGGGCTCTGAAACGGTTCTTGGGTACTGGGGAAAGGCACTTTTGTCTCTACCCTTCATACACTTATTCTGCGTAATCGTATACCGAAGATTTTTTAGCCCGTTATCCAAATTCCCAGGTCCTTTTTGGGCCAGCATCACGGATCTCTATTCATTTTATTATAACTCTTTGGGTAAACAACATCTCGCCCAGTATGAACTGCACAAGAAATACGGTAAGCATTCTCTATCTAGGGCAGGAAATGTTAGAGACGAAAACATCACTAAATTTCTCTGAAAATGTGCAGGCCCGGTTGTCAGATATAAGCCTAATCTTTTAATTGTCAGCGAGCCAACAATGCTACCAGTGATATATCACAGGTATGCCGATAAAACGGATTACTACGTTCCAACTATAGGGACCAAGACAACCTTTGTTAGTCTAGAGCACCAAGATCATGCTAATTCTAGGAGGAGGATCATAGGTCCAGTATGTACCATAACCGAAGGAAATTTTTCCTGAGCGTGAAATAGTTACCGAATCGACGCTAACGGAGGTTAATAGTACAATATAGCATTACTGGGCCAGATCGAGACGAAGATAAATACCTGGGTAGGTATGTGGACAGATAAATTACGCGGTGAGGTATCCGGAGGTAGCAAAGTACTGGACTTCAACGATAAATTAATGTGATTATTTCCTCCTATTGATCCATTACTCAAAGCCCTTGAAAAACAACTGACGCAGAAAATTCACCGAAGTTGGCTTGCGTATGACATGTTAGCAGATGTCATATTTGGGAAGCCTTTCGGTTTTGTGGCAGCCGAGAGCGATTTGAAGGGCATTATCGAAAGTTTTGAATCTATAGAATTTTTGACCAGAGCCATAATCATGGTGCCAAGTCTTGTATGGCTGTTCAAAGGCACCTGGCTTGGTTCTTATTTGTTGCCCGAACCGCCTAAGGACCGTGGGATTGGGTTTGTGATGGAGGTAATTAAGGCTCCTTCACTTTCCGGCTTTTTTCTTAGACTCTAACGAGATGATTTTAGGAGGCAAAAAGACTCGCTCAATCAGATGAGGTTAATACTCCTCCAAATTGGACGTATGTCCGTATGGTTCTGGAGGCAAAAGGCATGGATGGAACTTCATTGACTCCGGACGAAATGGCATCCGAGGCAAGGATCACGCTGTATGTACCCCAATCTGCGATGGGACTCCACCTGAGCTCAGCTAACAATGTAAATCCTTGAAACAGAGTTGGTGCGGCCGTGCCATTTGCCGCTTACACGGTCGAGTTCCTCTTGAACATCCTTGGGAACCCAGCTTGTTACGATAAAGTAATCGCAGAAATCACCAAAGCAGAATCTGACGGTCAGTTATCAGGTCCTGTAGTATCTTTTGCCGAGGCTAAAGGTCTACCTTACTTCACGGCATGCCTGAAAGAAACATTACGAGGAGCGGAGGCAACAATAAGCATGGTGCCCAGAATGGCAGCGAAGGGGGGGACTCAGATTTCGGGCCAGTTTGTTCCTGAGGGAACCCATCTATCCTCAATTTCATGGATCACACAACGTAACCGCGCGATGTATGGTGAGGATGCCGAAATCTTTCGCCCAGAAAGATGGTTGGAGGCTAGCCCTGAGAAACTACAACAGTGGAACAAATATGAGTTTGGATTTGGGTATGGTGCTCGGGCTTGCCCTGGGAAAACAATTGGCCTCATGACTATAAACAAATTGTGTTTACAGGTTAGTATATAGTTTTCATCTTGATATGAAAAAGGCTGACTCAACTCGTTAGATTCTCCGTGAATTCAAAATTAGTAAATTAAACAAAGATGACCCACGGGCTAATTGTTTTACACGTCATATAGATGATAAGAAGGGGCGTGACTTAGGTCTTTTTATCGAGGGACTAAGGGACAGTTGACAAGGCTCAGACTACATCTACCTAAGTTAAATCGTTATTTATTTCAATATTAATGCCACACTTCATAGTCCCTTAACTATATTGGAATAATTACAAACAAAGCCCTGATGAAATGTTCTATCAGTCATGAATGTGTTTCTAAGTGAATGAGAAAGTGATATCTTTATCAGCAAGAAGACTAGGGGATTTGAAGATAGTATACCAGAGGTTTAAATGGGCCCACCCAGTCCCTTCTGTGTGGCCCAGTCCCAGTTGCTCTACGAGGCCGCTCGAGGCAAGGTAGGGGGTGGCCCCGAGGCATCTCGGCTTTGTATACCTCTGACATTGGCCTCGACCTGAATTTTAGGAGCTTGTCCTTGAGGTGCCTCGAGCAGTCTTGAGGCATAGAACTAATTTTAATAATAAATCTGAGTGCTTTTATAGCATAATCGTCCTATAAGGGATCGGGTTATAAGAATAATCGCCTTTTAAGGATACGCACTCTTGATCAGACAGGGATTACTTTGTGTGTAGTGAGCCTTTTCTATAATGATATCCACCCTATAAGGATATAACACTACTCTAATTTCATATACTAATAGCGCAATTTCGCTGTAAATACTTTATAAACACTACTGGGCCCACCCAGCCTAGTTCTATAAATGAATATTATTATTCTCACTATAAGACATATCTTTATATTCGATTTCTCTCTACTTCTACCTCCCATTTCTCGATTTCAGGCCAGCCTAACCAGCTTTTAACTAACAAACTACAACATTCGGTGACAAACTATAGTAGTGATAGCCAGGGTGACCTGTTTTGCTGCTATAAAATTCTGTAATTCTTTTAAAACAATTTATTATTATTTACCTCGAGCAAACTCGTGACCCCCTCCCCCGGTATTGCCCTCACTCGAGGACGATACCTCAAGGCGAGGCTCTTCTGTGTGGCCCGGGCTAGTAATCACCATAGTAATTAATTAGTCCCGGCCAGTCCATTAAAATCCCCGCCGTATACCATAATTACAAATGGTTTAGTTCTAGATATAAGACTGCTGTTTCTTGTGTATATTGAACCTGTAGACTCGCTACTGAGAATTAACTAGATTAAATAATTATAATTAGTGGTGCTAGGAATGAGTTGGCTATTTTTTTTGTATATCATTGGGATTAAGTCTAGTTGTGTACAAAAATGTAGTGAATTAATCATAAGTACATGGAGCCCAAAGACTAAGGTACTCGCACCCCACACAAATGCTCAAAAACAGTAAGATCTAAACTTGAACTTCCTTACACCCTTAACCTCCTCCCTTTACACCCCGTCGACCCTCGTTCTCCTCCCTTTCCTGGTCACTGCTTTCCGCTACGTCTTCCCACATTTCTCTCCATCCCCACACTTACAAAAATGTAATATTAGATCAAAGATTAAACTACGTGATAAGGTGTGCTTATAAAGTCCACTTAGGTATATCCCTCCAGTGGGTAGTATATCAGGGTGTATGTAAAAACCAAACTCATACGAGGGGCGTCCCCTAGACAGGTCAGAACATATCTAGGAATCCTACCCTACATATGATCACAGACTTAGATAACCTTATAGTGGGCTAGCTGTAGCCCCTAGACGCAGCCGTGTAGGTAGCAATTCAATATTGAAGGGAGTAATTGATATCTTTACTCCTCTGGGTTGTAATTACATATATAGTACAGCCCTAGACTTCCCGGGATATTCAGATCACTACTACAATAGAGAATATATAAAAGCTCAGATGAGGTTGAGGAGAATATCAGGCAAAACATTACTAGGCAAAATGTGCTGCAGGAGCTGGTAAGTAGGGTGGACCTTGTAGAGAGGCACCCCTGGGACTTCCTAGGAATCGGAACTTGTAATTCATGAACAGCTAAACTATAATAAAGCTATACTAGGTTACAGACTAAGGATACAGCGTAGAGGATTGCAAATAGATATTATAGAAATTATAGTCTCAATACCTGGGGTTGATAGAAACTCAATTAATCGCCCTTAATAAGTACATATTAGTGCTATCTGTCCCGCCAACTCTAGTAGATTAGTAACTGTCAAACCGGCCCGAAAAAGTGACATTCCTAAATCCTGCTTTAGAGTATTTAGCGATTCCGAGTAGACCATACTATTCGTATATTATGCCTCATGGTGTATCTGTCGCCCACCCGAGCCTTGCATTATCACTCGCAGCATCATCTATCAGCTCTTTGTAAAAATCGGCCACTGTCTTTGTTGTATGACGCTCGTCCACCGCTGCCGCACAGTCCTTGATAATTTGCTGGTCGGAGTCAGTATGCATCACCAGAGGGAATAAAGGCGAGCCTACCTTCATCTGGGCAACACTCATCAATAGGCGCATGAGCTCCGAGATGCCTTGGACGGCCTTCGGGACTTGCTGAAGTTTTTCACGATGGAGGAGACACACATAGCCGTTTGGATGGTTCATGCGTACATACTGGAATGAGAGGCCTGTCCAGTTAGTAAACGGCTATGGCTAGGAAAACGAGGTCAATACCAGCGTTGGCAACACCCA
Source organism: Verpa conica (assembly GCA_033030425.1). Classification (NCBI taxonomy): domain Eukaryota; kingdom Fungi; phylum Ascomycota; class Pezizomycetes; order Pezizales; family Morchellaceae; genus Verpa; species Verpa conica. Next base: position 3,788,194 of record JAUFSD010000001.1, on the reverse strand, counting down.
CGACCTGCAATCTTTTCACAATGATCTCGTCGTTATCGACGAGTTCGTGCAGCCGGAAGAGCATATCTCTCAGTGCTTTAGCAAGTTTGAACGAGTCCCCAAGCCACTTTGTAGATGTTACACCGTTAAAGGTGCGGGCAACCTCCATAGCGCCGTACTCGTAATAGTCGTCCTCAACGGTACGGATGATAGCATCGAGGCGGCAGCCAATTTTCATGCGCTTGGTCTTTGTGCGGTTGCGGTTCTTCCGGATGCTGGTCGCCCGGCAGGGGGATTCTTTACTAAAGTACCAGGTATCAGGAAAGGTTCATAGGGGTGCATGTAGGAGGAAGGTACCGCTCTACTGTCATCCCGCTGAGGTCAAGGAGACAGTCATCGAGTATTGAGGACCAGAGGTAAGAGCTGTACCAGTCCTCTAAATGACTCGCGCGAAGAGGTTCACCGGGAGCTTCAAGGAGCATAAGACTGCAAATATAGTAAGCCCATGAAGTGTAATGGTAAATAAATCTCATAAATGTAAGGAGAGAAAACGCCGGAATGACTTCAAACACGCGAGGAATCAACGAAAAGATGGATACTTACAACCGGCGAATGACGACATCGGCCCACTGCGAGTTGAAGTGCACTTTCCCATCGTAAGACACGCCTTCAGGTAGATAACTATGCTTATCCAGAATCCCCCGGAGTGTGTTTGTCGATTTTACCTAACAAAAGTCAGGGCACGTCGCGTAAAAGCCGTTCATAAACCTACTTGGAAGAACCTCTTCATCGAGTCGGCCAGCACTATATCCGGCTTAGGCAAGGGCAGTACACTGCTCTTTATTTCGGCCCATTCGTCCTCTGTAAACCACTTCTGTACCACGGGGTCGGACATATCGAGGACGAACGACTGGGCGAGAGAGTTTGCAAACGAATCCGTATCCATGGCCTGGCACGCATCAAAGATGACATCTTCAGCGATACGGCCGCTGGCGAGAACCCATTTGCATTCCTGTCGCATTTCGTTGTAGGCATCTCGGAAGGAGGCTGGAGCTGCAGAATCCACCTCGGTGGGCCGATCGTCCTCTTCAAGTTCGTCGTCTTCGAGATCGCTCTCTCCGGTCGTGTTGCCTAAATCCCCATCGTCTATCAAGGTGAGTCCTAGCCCGGGGAAGGAATGTATCACGCGTGGGCAACGCACTTACATCGCTGTCATCGGCTTCGGCGGTCTGCACTCCTTGACCGTTATTCGATTGGGAAACGGGCACTGATGAATTGGAGATTGGCCCTTGAAACAACACCCCAATCTGAACCGGAGGAGCTGTAGACCCTTTCACCATTCCCCCAAGCCATTCTCGACCATAAGCCCTGTCGGATCCTTTCCCCTGGGATAACCTCGCAAAGTTGTATCAGCAAACACTACAAATTAGAATTAGGATGATTCCCCCAAAGACCAAGTGCAGCAACCAGAACCCCAGTGACGCAAGAACAGATGAGCTAATAGGTCATCTGCCATCAAAGGGACCAACGCGTAGGCTAGCAGCGGACGAGCTGATAGGTCGTCCGTATCACCTACAGTGGTATCTGGTTGGGGAGCATATAGGTCCTCAGAGCCAGTGGTTGCTGCACATAGTGTTTGAGGGAGGAGGGAGGAGGGAGGGGGGGGGGTCGCACCTTTTCTTTGTATCGTTTGTGGAGCTCGGCAGCACGCTTACGCTGCGACTTTGAAAATTCCTTGTCGCTAGCTTTCATGATGACCTCCAACGACTTTCTCCACCCATCTAATACCTTCCGCGGAGCGAGTTTGCCATGGTCGAACTTGAGGTACTCTGCGAAGCCCCAGTCGCGTGGGTGTTTGTTTGCCTTGAAGAACTGAGAACATTTCGACCGTTTATGGGACATTGCAGAGTCGAGAGGGGAGTTTGCGGGGGAGGACGGAGACCGTGAGATGCTGCATGACGGAGGTGATGGATCGTGGGATGCAGATGGTGGAGTGATGAGCGATGGAAATGAGGGGGCTGGGGTGTAGTAAGCGGATGTCTTGGCGGTATTGATAATCTTATCTGATGGTGGTGAGGCTTGGCGGTTGAACGAGTTGCCAAGCCGCACCTATACGAGATACATATGGTACAGTGTGTATAATCGATAGTAGTATATACGGACGATACACTGGAGGGCTTTGGGAAATATCCGGTGCTCTAGTTATCCGATACACAAAGGTGTGGCTGTATTGGCATGATCTTGGTCCGACCACTGATGTCATACGTATTGTTCTAAAGGCTATCGTCCTCCTTTAAATTCTACCGGAGATTTCTTTTTATCAGCCAGCTTATATATGAATAATCAAGTTTGAGTTTCTCTAACTTTCATTGTACTAGAGGATGGCTGCGTTACCTGAAGCTGCATCTTTGGAACACCGGATTCGCTCCTCGTTAACTAACAGACCACCGCGGTATTTAAATGCCTCCGAGTCGAGCCAGCGGTATCGTGTGATCTAATCCCCGTATTTATCTCAATTCTCTGTAGTTTTATTATCGGCTTTGCTATACTCCACTCGTTAGACCTCGGTACATATAAGCAAGCGATGGGCCGGGAGTCTTTACCACCCACGCTCTCGACTAAAACATTATACGGTAGTCAAATCCCCAGAGATCCATCCAGAATCATGATATACATTAGCTGGTTATTGGTACTATCTTATTTTCCCACGCCGGGTTGCATTCGTCTCGATGGCCGTCGGTTCCTCCTGCGTCACTACAATCCCTCATGCATATAACAACGCTAGCAAGCCCAAAGACCGAATAGGGTATAGTATGTTCCCTTTTATGAATTTATTCTGCCTAGCGTTTGCTAACAGAACTCTCATCTGGCATCCGAGACATCTCATCATACGCTGTATATCGATCCCTACCCACATACACCTTGACCAACAGAAATAAGCAGTGTCAGTTAAAGAATATTTCTATTCTCCACCAAGGATAGCTCACGGTAGAAACGGCACATTCCAAAGGCACATATAAACGCACCCAATCCGATCCCCGCTCGAGACCGCCGCCTGTCCTATTGATCATTAAACCCACCTGCGGACATCAAGTCAATGGATGAAGATGGACCTCCGAGAGGATATTCGACAAGTAGACGTCTGTTCTCTCGTACCGTGCTGCTTGAGATAATTCTCTCGGCGGGTGTTTGTACGGGATCACGTTCCGGTGTGCAGCTATTAATCAGTCGAGTGATAACTTGTGACTAGTAATGATACGGGGCTGTCTAGTAGGAATCCTTGATGGTCAGCTACGGGGGCACGTAACTACAAAAGTCCGGAATCTCATTTAGGCGATAATCAACAACCAACAGTGCCAAACCACTTTAGATAAAATAATTAAAACCCCAAATAAAAACCCCAAATAAAAACCCCAGATAAAAACCCCAAATAAAAACCCCAAATAAAAACTCAAAACAGAATCCCAAAATGAAAAATGTTATACGGCAGCCGATAAGGCACCAATAACCTACAACTACCCTTTAGTCTTTAGCTGGGTATTGCGGTACCACTAGCTCAGTATATTATGTAGATAGCTTAATCATAATAAAAATACAAAAAGAAACAAAATACATTCATACAAATTCCTAATTACCCACCACGTTTACGTTGACGAGTTATACGGCCAGGATATTCAATTTCGTCTGCTAAACCTCCTGTTACTACCTCAACTTGTGATTTAGAAAATTTTGGTGGAGAAGAAAGCGGTAGTGGAGTTGGCGAATAATGAAGTACGGGTAGTTCGGGTAACTCTGGTGACAGGTACCGATTTTTTTTTGAGAGGAGACGAAGCATTTAACTGTTTTCAAATACTTTACGCATAGAAACAGTACGCTTCATCGCAGGTGCCTAGACTCTAATTAGCAATCAAATATCTATTAAAAGAAGCTTTTAAGTTTCCGTACAGATAACTGAAGTTCATCAATATCTTCTTCTTCAACTTTTGTACTAAAAGCTTCAGATTTGATCTGTTTAAGAAACTCATTGGTTGAGTCTTTCTGAATTTTAAGCCGATGAGCTTTCTCAATCTCCGTTTCAAACTTAACAATTATATATATTTTTGTAGAAGACCCTCCAGGAAAGTCAAGTAAAAATGAAGCAACTGTAATTGGTTCCTTTTGAACTTCAAGACGGTGAGGTCCTTCCTTTGCCGTGAATTGAGTTGCCAGAATAATCTGCTGAATATCGATATAGTTGAAGCAAGATTCCTCATCTAACCAATTTGGAGATGAATTGAGAAGCATTCGAGAAAAGTCTTCAAAATCAGTAATTATTTCATTAAGATTTTCGAACACTTTAGATGAAACACCTAATTAAATTAGTTACCGTTTTTAAGTAGGTCATAGACAGGGTACATACCAAGATTTTTATAGGCAGACCATTTTTCGGAGGCTGAACCTAGGTATATAACTATTTTTCTTGAGTCTCTTGCTGCTGTCCGTTTAAGAATATCACTATTGACGACAGAAACTGGAATAGACGAAACCATTCCATACTGAGATTTTTGATTCATTGTGCGTTCTAAAGTACTTTTTGTTATAGATCCTTTCCGATATAATTCCACAGTTTCACGATCGGTAAACTGACCTGTTTTAACCACCGAAATATGTTCAGTAGGTGTATATTCAGGACTAGATATAATCATATATGATTCCGCTGGCAGTACTGGTAAAACTTTACTCTTTCCCTTATTTTTTCTGCTTTTAATTGTACCAGATGGTGGAGGTGAAGTTTCTCAGGAATTTGAAAAGGAAATAGATGTAGACTGTAGGTATAATGGTACTTTCTCACCACAGCACCTGTATATTCGATCGGTAGTCCTGCTATGTATTGTGCTTTCACGTTTTCCACAATATTCAATAGGAAGTGTGCGAGAAGAAGAAGCCATTGGAAACAGAGATGATAGAGATAATAGAGTTAAAGTTAAAAGTGGATGGGCTATACGTAGCTTGCTTGAGTATAAATACTTGTACTAAGTTTTATTCTTTTATAGTAAAGTATAAATATAAGTTATATTTAGATATATATAAAGAATCGAAGATCTGTATTTAAAATACGCTAGATATTTTACTGGTATCTATTTTAGTCTTGATAGTATTCTATTCTTAGTCCCAAAATACTGTAAGTAAGCGAGTTTGTGCTTTCTCATATTTACTCGGGTTAGTGCTCGTCATGGGATAGGCCCTCCAAACTAACCAGGAATCCATTCCTCATGGGCGGGTTTGCTCTTTAAAAATCCTCCAGTTAACTGCCGGTTATCCTCCAATTAAAACAATTCTTTCACTAAAAATCACGCCCGAATCTGGGCCGGGGCAGGTCTATTGGGTGAGATCCATTGGTTCAGGAACCACCCCGAATTGCCTCAAAATGCACCCCAATTCGAGTTAGTGGTTATAATAATTTACTCGGGTTAGCGAGTAAAGGCTACAAATGGCTATCTATGGCTATCTACATGGCTACTATGGCTGGTACGAACCGCATAAAACCTGGTTATGAACGGCTAGAAGTGGTAATATAAGCAAGGAAATAAATAATAAATGTGAGTACAGTATAGTTTTAAAACTATATACATCGACAATTGTCCTACTGAATTATTTATGTATATTCATCACAACCCATCACTCGTTTCTACTATGTCTTATATTTTATCTAAACAGCTTCTCGAAAACAAAAACCTAATATACTCAGAATACATTGTTAAAAATAGAACAGCAGCACAGGTATTGGATATTTTAGCATCTAAAAACATTCATTGTTCCCGTACAACTTTAATGTTAAGATTGCAACAATGGGACTTCAGTAAAAACTCAAAATCAGAAGACACTGCATCTTTACGAGTTGAGATTGCTTTTTTATTCTGGATAAAGTGTTTAAATGATAGAAAAATTCTTAGGGTAATCCAAATCAATCCAATATATTTAGTATACTAATTTAGTATCAGATTTTACGCCTAAATGGATATCAAATTGAACCACGAAGATTATCATCGATTCGAAAATCTATGGGAATGATTCGTAAACAATCTTCTGATAGTATAGATGAGGATGCAAACAAGATTCTACAACAAATAATAGAGAAAGAATTACAAAAAGGAAATATTATTTTGGCTGGCCGGCGTTCTGTTTGGTTTCATCTTCGAAACATAGGTATACTTGCTTCACAGTGTGTGAATTCTATCTCTAATAGTTTTAATTTATTTTAATTTAACTAATAATATTAGTGAACGTATTTCACAAGCTCTTTGAATAGTGGATCCAATTGGAGTTGAAAATCGGTGGAAAGGTGTTAATAGACATCACGCACAGTTTACTTGTCCTGGTCCTAACTGGTGTTGGTCTATTGATGGACATTTAAAGCTTCAAATGTTTGGTATAGAAATCTATGCTGCTATTGATGCATATTCACGTTATATTACATGGTTCTACTGTGGAGTATCCGGTAAAACAGGAATTAGTGTTTTGAGTCAGTTTTTAGAAGTAGCTCAAACACATTCTTGTATTCCTCTTCATTTACGGGCTGACAGAGGTACCGAAACTATGATGATTGCAGAAGCTTTTTGGAATCTCCATAAAGTTGATAATCCTACCATTTCATTTCCGGAAACATTTTGGTATGGTACATCTACACGAAATGTTAGGATAGAAAGCTGGTGGGGACAGCTTACAAATGGAGCTACAGTTACTTGGAAGGTAATATATTTTCTATCTTTAAGTTAAATTAATATTAATTTGTTATAGACTTATTTTCAAGCCTTCAGCAGTCTGAACTGTATTCTAAGATTCATTTGAAGACAAAATAGCTTTACTCTATATATATCTCCCTATACTCGAACAAAACTTTATGAATTTGTTCAGAGATGGAATAATCATAAGATTGGAAACAAAAAAATCGGCCCAACCTTCCAACTGGTGAACCATATTACAACTATTATTTCCCTCCAGATGAAGTAACAGATTACGGCCATACTGCTTCAGTTGATAAGATCCATGAAATTAGAGAACAAACTCTCGAAATACGGAAACTGGGGAATACTATGGTATATTCTCCATCAAAATATTTTAATTACAAAACTAATATTAAAAATTAGATCACGCAGCATATCTACTAAAAAACATTCACATATTGAAACAGTTGATTGCTAAAGGGCTTATCCACCGGTGATTTTATATGAAATGGAGATCTCTACGTGACAGAAACTTCATTTTATCATGTACTGTTTTTTAAGGGCAAATATAAAGCATCATGTGGATAAAGGTAATGTAGATCCAGTTCTTATGCTACTACCCAAGCCAAAAGAGCTTCAACGTACTCTGAACGTAATTCCATCTGTAGAAGTAGCTTTTGACGGCGAGGATGAAAATGTAATACTTTTATTAGATAGTGATGAATCAAGTAATGATTCTGAATAGTGTATATATAAAAACAAAAAGAACAACTTGTATGGGGATCGTACGCGTGCACTTACTTGTAACGCATCTTGCCTACGATATACGTTATGGATCAAGATTACCGCTCCGCCATACAGTTGATAGTACTTAAAGTATAAAGACTATTAAAATAGTACCAGCTGCCCTACAGATTTATATACACTTTTCTTGTACATTGTTTACTATCTGCCTTTTATACCAAAATAGTACCTCAAATTCTCTAGGGAACCATACCAAAAAACCACCCTGATTCACCCTATTGCAGTGGCCCCACAGTTGGAGATCGTCCCAAAATGAACAATAATGAAGCTTTCAAAAACTATAGGAAAAGAAATATATATGTTGTATTTAACTACCATTCACAATTTAACTTTCCGCCACTATCTAAATATTTACAAGTCTTTGGAACTTCTTTGCCTTTTAATTGGCCTTCCAATTTTTCCATCATTTCTAATACTAACCCGATGCCCATTCATATTAGTTAGCTTTTGTCTTTCAGCTATCTCTCTGATAGTATCCATAAAGCTTCCAATACCAATTTCTGCCCGTTTTTCATTTGTTTCTAAATGCTTCCTTTTCTTTTTTGCCTCCTCTTTTGATAGTACAATTCCTTTCGCATAAGTAGGCTGGGAAAAAATACAGGTATAAGTATACTTACTCCTACCATCCTCATCAGCCTGGAGTTCTTTTTTTCCCCTTTCCTTTCCTTTTCCCTTTCCCTTTCCCTTTCCCTTTCCTTTCTCCCCCTCCTTTCTTTTTTTACTCTTCAGTTCAATCGTATACACAGGAACCAATTTTTTCCTCTCTCTACCATTAGCTGTAAAAAGATCCGATTCCCACCCTTCGCTCAAAGGCTTTGCTTTCTCCAATAGTCCTGCTTGTTGAAGAATATGGTATTGAGGTAATGGTAAAAGGGTAGTTGATTTTCTGTAGGCTTTGGTGAATTGCTCATTGATGTATCGAGTAACTGCTGGTGAGAATTCAAAAGCATGGATAGAGGTTTTGTTGGCAGGAACTCTTTGGAGGTACTCAGTAGATTGGGCAATAGAAAAAGCTTCTAATTGCAGAATAAAGCTTTTCTCTCAACTCCTTCTTGCTGAAAATCTCACATACTCTACGTGATGTATAAAAGCGCGTGCAATATCTCTATCAGCATTTGGCTGGTTCCAATCCCATTCCATAAATCATTGTTGGTAGGATTGGTCATTTCCTTATAGATTGCAGAGGTTCTCTTAGGGTCCCTAAGCCTGTTGGCTTTTCTGAGGTTCGCTTCAAATTGGTCTGGTTGCTGTATTGGACAAGGAGCCAAATTGGTATCGAACCAAAGCATAGTATCGGAGGTTTGTATAGCAGTAATAGTCATAAGCTTATTCCTATTAAAAGATTAGTTAAAAGATATTAAAAAGTTAAAGAAAAGATTACCTATCAACTAGAATAATACACATATCTGTACCGACAATAGAGGCAGCAAAATAAGTAATTAACTTTTGATCCTGCTCTTTCCTCTTCCCCTTCCCCTCTCCCTCTCAGCTAGAGACAACTGTATCCCACTCTGTCCTTGATATAGGTATACCATGCCCATGTAAAGCAAATTGTACTCTAAGCCAAATACCATGCGCTAAAGGTATCCCTAAAGCCTTCCCATGGAAGCGCACATCTGAACCCTGAAAGGCAAAGCTCTCCAACCCCTCCAAAAGCACTTGATTATGTAGAGTGATTTTGCTATGAAATTGTCTATGCAATTGTAGGTGGTAGGTGCCTGGTGGTATCTGTGCTGCAATCATGCGCTGCATGTCAAAGTAGGTAAAAGCTTCAGGCATGCCGAGGATTTTAAGGTTTCGCGTAACGTTGCGCGAAAGTTCCGACGGAGGTTACGCGAAGCTGTAGGAGGGGCAAAGCTGTAGGAGAGGTGGGCAAAGCTGTAGGAAGGGTGCAAAGCTGTAGGAGGGCGTGGGTGGTGAACTGGGGAGGGGCGTGGGTGAGGAAGTGAATTCTCACGATGGGAACTACCTATACATGTACCTATATCTCAACTCCACCATAAGAGGAGGAAAATGTATGAACCCTACAGAGAATATCTTTATCATTACCTGAAGAATGTGTTCCACATCTTCCTTAGCAAAGCGAAATTATTTTTTTACATTCTTACTTTTAGAGTAGTCTAGTGCCAATACCACCGAACCGCCAATGTCACTTCCGGACTTTTGTAGCTACGTGCCCCCGTAGTCAGCATCTTGGGTAAGCACTCAAGAAGCAACGGCAGCAGGTAGTAGGTATCAATATAACTCACCGATAGCAGCGCACATAGATGAACTCATCACTCTTCTATCTCTGGGTTCCTGTCTAGTAGTGGTGTATCAAAATAAGTAGGTATATTCCCATCTACCACCTCATGTAACTCCTCTAGCTACCGCTACTGTGTTGTACATGATGTACAGAAAAACCTCGTATTGACTACAGTATGAAAAAACGGGGTGAATTTACTGTCATAGCACTACGGGATTTATTCGCAAATACCGAATTAAATCAGTATTTGAGGTAGATTACTGTACCAATACCGTATCTCTCCCATATCACTAGCGTATTGGCGGGAGCACCGTACTGATCCCACCCCTCATTTTGGTACTGTGCATAATTCCATCATATTCCACCAGAATCTGATGGACCAAACGAAATAACATTCTCTCAAGGGGTCTCTTCTCAAACCAATACGACTCGCTCAATTTTCGCCACCGCAAAGTCACCGGCGGCGAAATTTTCTCTCCCGCCTCTACATAAATACCCCCCCCTCTCCCCCATACTCCTTCTTCTCTCCATATCCAGACAAACTACTAGAATGCTCTATAGGGAGTATCCTTTCGTTGAAGGGCCTAGAAGAAAGCAGTGGGAGCTGACTGGCTTCGAAAGTTTTGAGGGAGGTGCGACAAGGGCACTGACGCCTTTGAGCGGATCTGAGTCCCTCGTGACTTCTTTGCCACGTAGATAGTTGGATCCTTCGGGATCTGTCATCAAGTATTCTCTGTGCGTCTGAATTGATTGAAACAGATCTCGTGTTCTCTTGTGTATCGGAACGGTCTTTTTGGTAACACCCTAAGCCCAATGGTACTCTGGCAGGGCCTGTCGTTTGGCTGAAGTATTTCTGACAGTTCTTTTTTTTCCCTTTTTTTTTTTGTATTTGAATTAATTTAATTGTTCTTTTAAAGTGATTAATTGTGTTTATTGTCTTTATTTAGAATTGTGAATAATGTGCAGCAAATACTGTTGTAGCGTCTTTGTTTTTTGGGGAAAAAAAAAATTCAAAGCCCCCTCGTTAACTATCAGAGAGCTTATTTGATAATTGTGTATTCACCTTTCTTTGTCTCGTCGATAGCGCCTAGTAGGTGTTTTTACTCGTACACGCACGACTAAAAAAGATTAGAATTAACTCTATTTACTCAAGTGTTAATAACTCAGAACGAGACCGCAGCCACCTGAAATCGTGGGCAACAAAACAATAACGAAGGCAGTAAAGCCACTAGAACAAAGATACGATAGAACTGCGATAGATAATCCAGGTTATTATTTAGCCTTGACTGGGCCTTTGACCTTGTATACTGGGCGGTTTTGGTGCTTCGAGGTTGTGAAAATTCTCAATTATTAATTAACGCCCGAGTACTTGCTTCTATATTTACATCTACTAGGTGTTGCGGTCACTCTCGAGGACATTCTTTATCCAGAGGACTCGAAAAACTGGGCATGGGGAGCGCTGGTGTGGAGAGAATTCAAAAGGAAGAGAAGAGAGAGAGGAGAAGCGGGGATCATGGACGTTGGAAACGAAGACGGCAAGGAAGATGAATGGGGATAGGGAGATTTGTGGGAAGAAGCGGCGAGCGAGGAGTGGAAGGCTACTTTTGGTTTTTTTTTTGTTTTTTGTTTATTTTTATTGTTATTGTTATTTTCTTCTTACTTTTGTTACTTTATATTTTGCTGGGTGCGAGTACCTTAGCCCTTGGGCTCCATGTACTTATGAATCATCATCATCACCATCACTAGGTGTTGCGGATTAAATTATGGGGAGTCTTCAATACGCCTCGTAGAACGAGTAGACAGAGAATTTTCAGTCGCTGCTAGGCCAAGGTGGGTTTTGTATCGAATGTATTATTAATGTAAGAGAAAACGCTCACATTCTTAATTTACAGACCGAAGGAGTTAATCACAGTGCCTGGGCTAGATATCGTTTGCTACATTCTACAGAGATTCTACACGTTGAATACTTTCATCGAGCCATGGATGTTCACGCAGCGAACCATCATGATATCAGCCATGTCAGTCGTGAATTTTCATGGGCTGGTCGAGCCAGGGAGCTCGGATCACCAGTTATATGCTACCTGCTAAGGGTAAATAACAGTCATGAGGGGAATTATAACGGGGACGAACCGCAAGCTCATCTCATGGTTTACCAGCGCGCACTGAGAACTCGTATATCGCGTGATATTCCATGACGCAGATTACATCATAATCTCCCAGGAAGTAAATAAACTCGACCCCAAGAAGCGGCTGAGACAGCTGCAATGCTTGTGCTTATGCATATCCGGGAAGAACTCCTAATGCCTCGTGGGCCATCTTACACAGCCCCGGGATATTTGGCACTCGGGCATCTGATGTGGACCCCAGCTACAGACCACGATGCAAAATAACGAACTCGAATAGATTATCCTATAAGTTGGGCCCATAGATGAGGTTATGTTCTTCCATGTAGCGAGTTCCCTTAGAGTTGGAGCTCTATGTCACGAATAGTCTTATTGAGGTCTCTTACCCTGCAAACTGCATGTATGCACTGGCGATAGATCGGCATCGCTAGTACCCGCCGAATCTACTTGAAATAGGCATAAATAACCTGAAAATGCAAGTCTTATTCCAGGTGTTCTTTACGTAGCCAGAGCCCTGGCTTCAATAGCTTGTTCAGGTTATTTATGCCTATTGTGGGTGGTTGGCTTAATATGGGAATCAAGCTGAGACAATGCGATAGCTCACATGCGCCTATAGCGGATTATCAAGCATTGAAAATTTTCTTACGCGTACCGCAGAAATGCTTAAGTTGATTATATAAGGGCTGCTATCCTTGGCTTTGGTACACTCCACTACTATTTTAACAACCTAGTGGTACTGACCTGTCATACTTCAACTTCTGTAGGCTTTATTATACCAGGTTCCCCAGATTCCCCAGGCTTCGGAGTATACGCGTTAGAATATCTCTCACACTAAGATACAAAAAAATGGCATTCCCCGAGAATATCGATGTGGATTCGACTTATGTTCGTACCTCTCTTATGATTTTTATTTCTACTCATATTGACTAAAGACTTTAGGGTGCTACCTCTTCTGTATATGAAAACACTCCGTACGCTCCCCTCGTACTCGCGCGTAGGGAGATAACTAAGATGCGGATAGGAAAGACTATTCGACCGAGTCACTTAAAGCGAGCGTTTACGAGTATATTTGTCTTTGTAGTGCGCGGGTTGGTGGTAGCTGAGTTGGAATATAGGTACCGGTACGAGAATGGGAGAAGGTATCACGCCTATAAAGGAGGGTGAGAATTCCCTGCTCCCATAGGTAGCAATGCTGATACGAAGGTGTTTAGAAAATACGCACTTCCTAATGACGAAGTACACTCTGTTTCTCATAATTATGAATAGGGACTTCTGTTGACAGTATTCTCTATAGACAGAACAAGACAGGCTAGCCCACATACCCAGTTCATAAAGTGCCATACTAATGAAATCCATAGGCTTGATATCATGCATCATACTTACCTTATCCTGATGGATGATAAGCTCCACCTTGCCCCAATCGATCCAAATCCCGAGAGGATCCTTGATATAGGGACGGGAACAGGGATATGGGCTATCGATGCTGGGGAGTAGGTGTTTACCTTCACTTTGTCTGGGGAGTGAAGCCTACGGACTAACTGTCTAAAAGAAAATACCCATCCGCCGAGGTAATCGGCACTGATCTCTCTCCAATCCAACCCTCATGGTAACTCCCCCCTGTCAGCAATGCTCTTACTCTTTCAAGCATTCAAGCATGCATTTGCAGCCCATTTCCACTATATTATTCATAAACCAAAGGTTAACACTGGCGTTGTCCATAGGGTTCCACCAAATGTACAATTCGAAATAGATGACGCAGAGTCTGATTGGACATTCAGAGAGAATTACTTCGATTTGGTGCATATAAGGCATCTTTGCGGAGGGATAAAAGATTGGGATAAATTGATTTCAGAGGCTTACAGGTAAGACTAGTACCCTTTTTACCTACCTCTATAACCAACTATCCCATAACCCGGTGAAAATGCTGCCCCCCAAAGTGGCAGTGGCTCAACGTATAGTAGAAGCCTGAGTCTAGCCATAGAATTTTGGCCCTATGGAAAAGGGGTAGCTTCACCGGGTTATGAGATAGATGCTTAAAGTATGCTTTACTAATTAAACGATAGGGCCTGCAAACCCGGCGGCTGGATCGACATCGCCGAATACGAAATGGAGATTTATAGCGACGATAATACCTTACCAGACCACATCGAGTTCAAGAAGTTCTATAAACTAGTCTCCGAGGCTGCCGGGGCCACTGGTTTTAACCCTCTTTCAACACCCCCCCTTTTTGTACACCACAGGCTCTAACTCCTTGCTACATAGGTCGTGATTTCACCATGGCGAATAAGCTTAAGCCTATCATCGAAAAAGCCGGCTTCACTAAAGTCCACCATCAAGAAGTCAAAATTCCCGTAGGGCCCTGGGCAGCCGACCAAAAGCAGAAGGAGATGGGCGCATATATCCTACTTTCTGTAGAAAGCGGGTTCGAGGCGTTCGGCATCCAGTTTTTCACGAATGTGTTGAAGATGGGAGTTGATGATGCGCAATATGTCATACGGGAGTCTCTAAAGCAAGCAAAAAATAGAAAAATACATGCCTACGGTTTACAGTGAGTCTCCCCTATAAGATCTTAGGCTGATGATGCTAACGTGGGAAAGTCATCTCTATTATGGACAGAAGCCGCTTAATCCATAGAAGGCTGGGAGTAATCTAAGATTTGTGGGGTTGATCCTCAAAGTTAAAATTATTATACATAACTTTCCGGTTAAATTTGTAATCCAGTAGTAACTTGGATACTCATAGAGCTTCTGTATCTAGAATCCTGAATAACCATCGCTCCTAGGAGCTACTGTATATTTATGCTTTAGCTTGACTCTACCGTCCTAATTATTAAGAGCTGATATTCCCGCATTGCTAAGAGACATGACTCTTGATGAGATTTTCGCCCGTCTTGGGTCTTGTCGGGATAAGGTTGCGTCAGGGACCTTAATATACGTAGATTTCATGGAGATATTACCGTAATTCTCTGTAACTGCTAGAAAATATTCTGATACAACCTATTTCTACTGCAATATACGCCTATCTTTGTAATACTTGTGGAGAATGAGGACTATTGCCTAATGTGAGCTATTCGGGTGATTATATGAAAGGCTTTCGGGATTGATCACTTGAACGGCGATACTTGAATAAGGGTTATTGGTCAAAGAATTCTTACAGTAGACAGCACTCGACTTGGTTTCAGAATGCGCTCTTAGAAACCACCCGCGGTTTCAAGATGAATCCTAACTACCATATCGCAACTATAAGAGAGCACAGTTACATCTCCACCAGCTTTGATAACCAAGCATCCAATATATACACAGCTTACCCGGGGACCAAGGATCAAAGAAATGTGTCGGTACCTACAGATCAGATATCAAGGGTGCGAGCATACTTCTGTAGAGATTATCCCAACCTGTGAGCGATGTGAACACCACCAATGCCACCAGCTAGGGACAACCTTACTAAAGAGCTCACCCAGAAAATGCCCTCCCTGCGAATCCAGAATAGAGCATCGACAGGCTCACAAAGCATCCGAGAACTCCGTCTTCCCCCCCGGGCACGACGCATTCTTTGGCCAGCCGCCCGGAGAGGAGAGGGAATTCCGTGCTAACCAGCTAGCTGCTTACCGCAATGTACAGGATCGAGATATGGAGCTACGGCGACTTGCGCAGAGAAGTAGACCGGTGAATATGGGACATCGTGAGCGGGAGCGGGACAGGATAGAACGAGAACGTTATGAGGAGCAGGTGAGGGAGTTTAATGATGCTGGAAGACAACGTAGGCTTGCACAGAAGGCGTTGGAATGGCAGGCTGAAGTTGCGAGAAGGTTCCAGGGGTAAGTTTTCCTCAGGTTGAATACCCTAACCTTTCCTTTCCTTTTTATTTTCTTCCCTTTGAGTTTCGTGAAAAGTGCATGCATACAATGACATTTCGATAGTTTTACTTCCACTTTGTAATATTGTTAAGGGTGTGATCTTTGGGTGGCTCGAGGACTCACCACACCTCGCCCCGCCTTTACGTACGATTATTTCTATTGTATCCAATCAATCAATATTTCTGAAGAAATGAGGGATAAGACTTGACTAGTGCCCTCATAAACTTCTATAGCCTCTACTAGGCATTTGTTCCATCGTGGCAACGTAAAAACGTTCTACTTCAACTTTCGTAAGGCATAATAATTAGTTTTCTTGTAGCCTGGTAGATACGAATCCAGATATATCCAAGTACGTATAGGGAAAAAAGCCACAGTACCGTGACTTATATCAGTAGACGCACACCAAAATCCAGCAATCTCATGCTATCACAGAGCATGCATTTATGCTTCAAAATTCACAATTCAATCAGAACAGTTAGATATACTAGTGAAGACTCTATATTCTAGGTGAGAATCTTATTCATAGCACATGGGATTAGCATAGATTATAAGTAGGGTAGGTTGTGAATTTGATTGAAAAATACAAAGACCCCATACAAATCTCAGGTCTTGGCGCTTTTTTAAATCACCCTACAAGACCACTAGAGTCCACATTATAATGAGTTTCTGTTCATAAAAGACTAAGTAATTCTCTATATGGTTACTTCCCATTAATTAAGATTACATAATCCCTACAGTGGTGTACTGGTTAAAGAGGTTCCAATATGGCTGATTTAGGCACCGGTGTGGTTTTCGGATTCGTCTACTGATATACAGTACCAAAGAGGGGTGGGATTAGTACGGTGATCCTGCCAATACGCTAGCGATATGGGAGAAATACGGTATTGGTACAGTAAGATACCTCAATTACTGATTTAATTCGGTATTTGCGACTAAATTCCGAAGTGCTATGGCAGTAAATTCACCCGTTTTTGCATACTGTAGGTCACGGTACTGTATCATGGCAAGTGAAATTGTGCAATATATAAGTCGGGATCTACTTTGATGCATTTGATTCACTCACCGGTAAACCGACTCTATATTTCTAAAAATACTGATGCCTATTAACCCGTCTAGTATACGATTCTAGCATGGCCCGGCCGAACACCGATAACATTCCGCCGAGTGGCTAATCGGATATCCAGCAGACTCCACCAAAAGTATAACATACACTCACAACCAGCGTCCCATCACCCTTCACTAACCTGCAGTCCCCCAACCCACCCCCCCAAAACATCCCCAACATCAGGATACCTAACCACACCCCCACTACGCGCCTCATCCCCCAACCAATCCATCCACCTCTTCAAAAACCCCTTCTCACTCCCCACTGTATCAGAATCCCCCACAACACACAGATGCCTTCTCGCCCTCGTAATTGCCACATTAATCCTTCTCACATCCTTCAAGAACCCCGTCTCCCTCTTATCGTTTGATCGCACAAGTGATATCACAACAGCCTCTTTCTCCCGTCCTTGGAAAGAGTCGACAGAGTTTACTTCGACCCCTGGGTACGTCTCTCGGATGAACTTTGATATCAACGTGACTTGTGCATTGTATGGTGTGAGAATGCCAATATCCGTTGGCTTTACCCCCGATTCGATGAGTCCCTTGACGTGGAGAGCTACCAGGCGTGCTTCGAGAGTGTTTGATTTTGATTCTGAACTTAGTGATACTTTGCCTTTCGCGGAGCTGGGGTCGATGCCTGGGTCCTCTGGGAAGTCGCCGCCTTGAGTATCAATAAACACCAGCGGAGAAGATGTGTCCTCCGTTTCTTCAACGGGGTAGGGCAGAGTCGTTAAAAGATGAGAAGAGACAGAAGGGTCCGCAATAAGAGCTGAGCCGTAGAGCTCCACAGAAGGGAAGGTCATAATGCTCTTATGCATGCGGTACTGTGTATTCAAGAGCCGTTTTATACTGTCTCCATGGAGTGTGAGGAGGCGGGAGAAAAGCGTTGTTTCTAAAGTCTTGGGAACCTCCCGTCTATTCGCTGGTGTCGGGGGTGCCGCAGTTGTCTGGCTAGTTGTGAGAGATTTGATTGTCGGGGGAAGCTGCATAGGATCACCGGCAATGATCAACTTTTGAATCCCACCCTTAGTGAGAAGGAGTGGGATCCAACACTGAGCTTCGAGAGCCTGGGACCCTTCGTCGATAATCACGATATCAAACTTCTCGCTCAAGAGCTGTCTGCTACCTGCTCCGTGAAGCGTTGACAAGATGACTTTACTCCCCTTGACCACCTCAGTGACACATTTCTCCTCTCGCCGTCTGTACTCCCCCCTCAGGTCTCTGACCTGCCCCCACCCATCCTTCCGCGCCTTCCCCTTAAGCCTCCCTTTCCCACTCCCGTTGAGCTTCCCCAGGAGCTCATCCATTTCTTTACGCACATCCGCCACTATCTCCCCTTGCTCCGAGGTCCTCGTAAGGGCGTCCAGACTCCGCTCAATAACCCGCGGCAAAAGACGAGCCGGATGCCCAACTCGTATAATCGGGAGACTCGCCGGCAGTCGCAAGACGATATTATCAACCGAGATATTCGAAGGCCCACAGACGAGAATCTTCTTAGGCTGCACAGGCTCTGAAGACACCGGCGGAGTAACCAACTGAAGAATCAACTCAAGTAATGTCTGAGTCTTACCCGTTCCAGGAGGCCCATGAATCAATGCTATAAACCCCCTATTAGCACAAACCACACCATGAAACACCATACATACCAACTTCCTTACTCTCCAACGCAAACCGAACAGCTTCCTTCTGACTATCATTCAACCCCTCATCAAACCAACTAACAGGAACCTTCTCATACCCCGGCTTCAAAGACGAAGGTCTACACCTCCCAAAAAGCACATCAATCAACGGAGATGACGCCGCTCCTCCCCCTATATTCTTCAACAACCCCATCGTCTTCTCCATCCGGTTGAACGTGACTTCATTCGCCAACTTGACCATCCACAGTCTCTTCCCCGACGTCAGGATCCTATCGACCGCAGCTGAATCATCTGACCCAGGGTTTATCGCCACCGACACCTTATTCTCGAAAGTTCTGTGAACTACGCCCTCGACACCAGCATCTTTAAGCTCTGTTTTCTCCTTCTTAGTCGCAGACCCGGTGGGTTGTACTTCGATCCTGACGATATCGCCCTGTCGGATGCCGTGAGGGGGTAGTTTACCGTCGGAGATTATGGCATTGTCTGGTTCGAGGTCGAGCAGGGTGCGGCCGCCGAATCCGGTGCGTTGGCCGGCGGGGAGGAGGTTTGTGAGGGCGAGACCGTGCCGGACAAGGGCTGCGGGGGGGAGTTGGCTGATGAGTGAGGCTTGTTGGTCAACGTCTGCGGTCCTCTCGTGCGCGATCAGCGCGAGTTGGGAGGCGGCGAAATCGGTAATGTCCATTGTTGCGGGGAAGCCTGTGAAGATGGAGGGGTTGCTTCGATAACGATAACGAGAACCCTAACCCACGTTCATGGGCACTATTACTCCAGATAGAACCAGTTTCTTTCACTCCCATGACAAGAATTAGTACATTTATAATTAGGTACTTCCCGGATTATAAACAGTATAAAGAGCAATTTGCAAGTTATGTCTCTCGATTACATAGGCTATCGCATCTCTCCAATCATATTCTATCACTCGTGAAGTACATTATGAAATCCCCAGAACACCTACCACCGATAGGGTTATCCTATTAATCATTCATGCTATGGTAATATTCCTCTCATTGCACATATCGTCATCAATCAGGTACACTAGGTATCATAAAACAAAATCCTCCCTCTAGTCTAGAAGCTACTAATCTTCCTGATTACCCTTCTGGCGCCATCACCGCTGACCCTCACCACTCCCTCTGTCTCAAGCCCTCTCACAATCTCTGCAAACTCCCCGCTCTCAACCTTCTTTCCACTCTGTTCTTGCAGCTTCTTCAGCACATCCGCATATCTCACTCCCCCAGCGGCGGCGGCAGGCCCTCGGCTCATCTCATCCAACATGCTTGCCAGTGCACCCTTAAGATCGCCCTTTCGGCGTCTTTCGGCGTTGGATACACCTCCAAGGAGATCCATGTCGATGCGGCCAGTGAGAGGGTCCGTTGCAGACTCTTTGATAGCAGAACGGATGAGACGGACAGCCTCGGACACATCGTCGACAGTAACCTCCGGCGACAGTCGCATCTTTGCATGTGCCTCCGAAAGACGGATCATACTTTCCAGCTGTCTAGTCGTAGCTGTAATCCTTCTCTCAGCAGCTCTAACATCTTCTCCGAGTTTCCTCAGCGCGACATAGGCTGATACTAGCTCATCCGCAGCGGCACTAGACAGCTTCGGGTGAATATTCTGCCTCGCATATGAGATATACGCTGTCAGCGTTTCGATCGGGACAATCTCGCTTATGCCCGCTGCAGACTCCGGGTTGTCTTCTAGGTACATCCCAACCATATGTTTCGCCAGTCTTCGGTCTGCAGTTTCATCAACACGATCGAGTACAAGATATACCAGGTCGAAACGCGACAGAAGGGTGGGTGGTAAGTCAATATTCTGCGGAACAGGAAGATTAGGATTGTACTTGCTGCCGATTGGGTTGGCAGATGCAAGAATACTGCTGCGAGCGTTTAGAGTAGTGATGATACCGGCTTTGGCAATTGAGACAGTCTGTTGCTCCATTACTTCATGGAGAACTGAGCGGGTCGCCTCAGACATCTTGTCGAACTCGTCGATACAGCAGACACCACCGTCAGAAAGGACAAGAGCTCCAGACTCGAGCACGAGCTGGCGGGTTTCTGGATCACGGGTAACATATGCTGTAAGACCGACCGCGGATGATCCTTTACCGGAAGTGTAGACCCCGCGAGGGGCAATCTTGTGGACATACTGTAGTAGCTGGGACTTTGAAGTGGAAGGGTCACCACAAAGTAGAACGTTGATGTCGCCTCTGTAACGAGGTGCGCCACCTCTTTCAAAAGTCTTGTTCGTGCCTCCAAACAGCTGTAGTAGAACCCCCTTTTTAACATCTTCCATCTCATAAATTGACGGTGCAAGGGAGCGGGAGAGGAGCTCGTAAACGTCATAGCGGCCAGCAATAGCTTTAATCTTTTCGACCTCCTCGTCAGAGAGCTTGCGGACTTCGTCGAGATCAGACGCAACCTGTCCTGAAACCTCCTCTTCTAGTGTAGATGTATCCTGTCCCATACGGCGTTTATCCACTTTCTGGATGTGCAGAACGTCGACGTATGTCTTGAACAAGCTCTTGATGGTGCGCTGTCTAGGGTTCACACGAACAGGAACAGACCTGAATATACCAGTGACCTCTATCCTGTCTCCAGCCTTCGCGACATCACAGAGCTCGTCATAGCAGCACAACGAGACAGAGTGGGGTGTTTGACCGTCAGGGACCGAGTCGGGGGTTTCTTGCAGCTTGATGACTTGTTTATCTGAAAAGTCGGAGCGATTGTGCACGATCTGCATCGAATTGGGGCTTCTGCAGACTTCACGGGGACACTCGGTGGGTTCAGCGATTTTCCCACGGTCAATCTCGACCGTAACGGTATGACCGCATACATGGCAGCGGAAGAAGGCTGCTTCATGTCAGAATTGCAATTAAAATTTTAGAGCGGCACAATGTACCTTTATTCATGTCCGGTATAATAGGAGTGACACGAATAACCAATCCTTTGACGCTGATGACCTTATCAATATCTACCACTTGTCAGCGATTCCTCTCAACTTTATCGTTTAAACTCACCTGCTGGGTTCAAATCCCTCATATTGACACTCTTCTCCAAATTAAACGGTCTAGCCTTGTATATCCTCTCCATACAAGCTTGATACTCAGCTCCCTCCGCACCATCCTCCTCCAACATCTCCAACATAATATCCTTCACACAAGTATCCATAATTGGGATAATCTCCTGGGGGTAATTGTGTAGCTGGTGGAAGAACCTCTTTGTCGGCGGATAGCTCCTAAGATTCCTCACATCCAAGTTCAAATTACTAGTCCCGAGAGCCCTCATCTCCTTTAGCAAATTCACATATACCAGCTCCTCCCCTTCACCCGGTGAAACAAACTCCTCATCCATACGCATGCGATAGCGACGTTTGAAGTCGCGGAGGAATTTGCGGAAAGCCTGGGTGGATTCTTCCACAGAGACGTTGGTACCCCAGATGAGGCGTTTGGGGCCGTCGGGGATGTCGGATGTGGGGCCGGCGCTGTAAGTTGCGGCATCCGAGGGGGGATGTGCGTTTTCGGCGGCGCCATGAACGGGCATACCTTGCTCATCGACGTAGAGACGGCGACGAGTAGGCATGGAGGAGGAAACATCGGAAAACTGAAGATCTCCACGACGAGAGCGAACGGGGGTGCTACCGACTGTGTCTGCGTTTCTACATTACACCGTATCAGCATTGAGAATTGCAAAAGGGTAATGATCGGGTATCAAGTGAATCATATGAGGATCACACCTTCTCAAGACACTCGCACTTGAACCCGGGAATGCAGCCCTAGGAGTCCTCATATCCATTGGGGTGCCTATATCAGAGCTAGGCACATATCTCAAGGGCGAAGAACCTGCACAAGGCATTAACCCCATTCAATGTCATCAAGATAGAATAACTACCTCCACTCATCTCACTATCCAGTCCCCTCCCTCTAACAGCTGCCAGCCTTCCCCCCGCAGCTGCAGCAGAGGGGTTCCTTTCATCATCGTGGGGAGTTGGAGAGCTCATCCGGACAGGGTCACTCGAGGGCATAGGACTCGAGGTCAATCCACCGTAGAACAGAGGCGATGTACCGGGGCCTTCCTCCTCTGGGGGAGCGAGGGGGGTGCTGGGGGCAACATTGACATTGCGGGATGGGCGCGGGGTTGACTGCTGGGAGGAAGACTGGCGGGCAGAGCGACGTTTAGTAGGTGAGGACATTATTTGAATCTATTCAGAAGACTGATGGGGAATATACTGTTCAATTAGAACAGGATTGTGGGGTGAAGGGATGCTCTATCTCTATCTGTCTCAGGATGAAAGAAAAGCACGGGTGATTGTTGTGCTCGCGTTGGGAAACGCGTAGGGAACCCCTGACCCTAAAGTGGACTGCCGTGTACGGTGCAGTGGGTATTGCAGGGCACTGGATAAGTGTCCCTGCATTAAATCCCAGATAGGGACATCTGATACTGCATTTACTAATCGAGTGATTTCTTATGTTATACTAATCCACACTCAAGTCTCTCTATTCTCTGTAACTAACGCCTATGTGTTGAACTAAAGGCCAAACAAACCCTCTAACCCGCTCACCCAATGCTTAATTACAAACAGCATGAACCCAAAACTAGCAAACAGCCCCCATATAAACGTTGAAGTTGAATCAAAAGCGCCCAAAACAAGAAAAACTAAACCGAGATCTAAGCTGAAATAGTCACACGCTCCTTCTTGCCCTCCTTGACAAGGAACGCAAGTAAATCAACCTTTGTAACAACATGTCTGACAGACAGCCCCTCTCCACCTTCCATCCTCTCAGTCACCACTCCCGCAGAGTTGTGCTCAAAGAAACTGCTCAATGCACTCAACGGCGTCTCCAATGTAATCTCCTCAAACTTCCTCTTCCACTGCGGGCCATCATGTTTTTGTCTTTTGGATGAGGGCTTAATAGCACCAATCTCGTTCGGGTCACCGACAATCTCCTTGATCTTGGTGAAATCAAACATGATCTCGCTGACGGGAGTCTGTGCAGTAGCCCAGCCACGCGAGATGTAGCTGAGAAGATTCCCGAGAGTAACTAGACCAACGAGTCTTCCAGACTTCCCAAGCACCGGGAGCTGGTCGAAGCTCTTCTCGCGCATGATCTCGATCGCGGCCTCGGCAGCCGCATCGTCGCGGACAGTAACGACAGGCTTCAACTTCAGATCTTTGATCTTTGCGCCCTGCCACTGCTTCGTCTCTCGTGCCTCCTCAATCTCCTTCGTGGGGATGAAGTCGTTATTCTCCATCCACGAGTCGTCAACAAACTTACTGAGGTAGTTCCTGACCGAATCAGGCAAGATAACGACAATGACCTTTCCTTCTTGATTGAGCTCGGGGTTATTCGTGACGGCGTCAATAAGGGCAGACATGGCCGAGCCGGAAGAACCACCGCAGAGTAGTCCCTCCTCCTTGATCAAACGACGAGCATACAGGAATGACTCGCGGTCGGTAGTCTTGATCCAAGTGTTGACGATAGCCTGGTCGAGGACGTCAGGGACGAAGTCGTAGCCGATACCCTCAACCTTGTAGCCTTCATGCGAATTATTGAGAGACGCAGGGACAGCAAGAATGGAGCCAACAGGGTCCGCAGCGATGATCACCACATTAGGATTATGTTTTCTCAGACCCCTACCCCCACAAATAATTAGTCTTATCAATCACGCCATCTCCCCCCACGTCCTAGAAAAAAGAAAAAAAAGAGAAAGAAAAAAAATTATACCTAGCAATTCCAGTAATAGTTCCTCCGGTTCCTGCCCCAGCAACAACTGCATCCACTCTTCCCCCGGTCTGTTTCCAAATTTCTTGCGCGGTACCAAGCTCGTGTGCCAGCGGATTATTAACATTCCCGTACTGGTCTAGAATAATTGAGTTTGGAATCTCCTTCTCGAGACGCTTTGCCACACCGATATGACTCTCTGGAGAATCATACGCAGCTTCCGTAGGGGTACGAACGATCTCTGCGCCCAAAGCACGCAAGACGGCCACCTTCTCAGCAGACATTTTCTCCGGTAAAGTGATGATTGCCCGGTAGCCCTTCACCGCTGCTACAAGCGCAAGCCCAATACCACTATAATCACATCAGCCCAGAAACAATCTTTGTTATTAATCTGGTAGTATGGGTGAACAAACGTATTCCCGGAAGTAGGCTCAATTAGCACATCTCCAGGCTTGAGCTTCCCTTCTTTCTCGGCTTCTTCAATCATTCTCCTCGCAATTCGGTCCTTGACGGATCCACCAGCGTTGAAAAACTCGCATTTTGCGTAGACTGTGGCCTTGATTCCTAGGCTCTGGGGAATACGGTTGAGCCGGACGAGTGGTGTGTCGCCGATGTGTTCAATGATGTTGTTGAGCACTTGTGTGGGGTTTTGAGTAGACATTGTTGCGGTAGGTATAGGTAGATACAGTAGATATGAGTGTAAAGTTTTATCAGTAGTTTGTGAACAGGAGAACTACAAAGGAGAGAGGGAAGAGAGAACCCAGGGTAAAACTGATGATAGCTGGGTTAGACAGATTTGAGGGAAAATCCGTGTTCAGCCTCTCTCACGTTTAATGGCGACATTCCGGGTCTAACCGCCACCTTAAGTGAACCCTGACCCTATGCCGCTCCTTGGCCTAAACATCATAGTAATACATGCACTTATTTCCCACGCTTATAAAAATCTTATACTATAATCCCCAAACACACCAGAGGTGTATGTATCAAATATCTATTTTCCCTTAGATTTTTTCTCGGGGGCAGATGTAACGCAAAGAAGATCATACGCTAGTCTTGGATAATCTAACATAGTCTTTTCGAACTCTTTAGAGTGTTTACTGCGAACATCGCGGACCCATAACTTAGCCTCAATGGGTGTCATTTTGTACACGGGAACTGAAAGATTAGCAGAAACGTCTTTAGCGTATATAGCCTTCAAAAACCGTAGCTGCTCTATATCCAACAGCTCAGAATATAACTTCAATGACTCCTCCATGGACTCCTCCTGTAAATCATCATAGAGGTATTTTTCCGCTGTAATGGATAGCTCCCAGTGGAAATATGCCTCTAATAGCTCCCCGGACAGATTTGTTTTTCTATAAGGGACGTCTGAGCAATCACAGTTGTAGCTCTCTGTGTAAAGATACTCGATGAGGGCGGCGATTAGGCCAGGATCATCTTCAGGCATACTGATCGTCTTTTCTGATGCTTCTTTGAAATCGCCTTTAAGGGCTACCCTAAAAAACTCGAGTTGGCAGAGAGTTTCTTGATGAGCTTGGTACTTGACGCGCTCTTGCCCGACATATATCGTGACCATCGGAGCCATAAGATTGCTACAAAAAGATCCGTTAGCTATATTGTAGATTCAAGGTTACTTGAGGAAGAGTTACGTTGCAAATGAACCCCTGGGGATCACGCGTAGAGAGACCATGGGATATTCTGTGGTGGCTTCATCCTTAGGAGTTACGGCGCTCATGATAGGTAATGGCTACTTGATTTATAGCAGGAAACTTGGGAACAGATATGGCTCAGCAGGTATACCCAGCGGGGTACCTCTTTATAGTGGGGTTTGTGAGGATTTTTCGCGCTTCTGTCCAAGCCACCTAAGCGCTCGCCTACAGACAAATGTGGAGGGCCTAAAACCGTGTCGCAGACATAACCGCGCCTATCATTCTACAGCCAGTCTTTAGAATTGAACCTCAGTCTCTTTATTTTTAGTCATTTGTTTGACCTTTCTTCTATACATAGTCCTTCGGAACCCAGTGCCATTTAAGTACATTGGTATTCACGCGCTTCCCTAATATCTAGGATAACTACTTCTTCGATAGCCCCAAGTCTTCGAAAAATGCATCCGAATTAGGCTCTCTACCCAGGAACTGTTTCAGGGTTTCCATCTCATCTTGGCTACCACCCTTCTCGAGAACGGTATGGCGGTACCGCCTTCCTTGGACACCGTCCATTGGCGCCTTCTTGAATGCCGCATAGAACATATCGGTCGAAAATACTTGTGACCTATTTGCTGGGTTAGAATCTAGCTAGAGATGAAAATGCAGGATAACAAACCAAAGATATCCATAATAGCCGGCATCATAGCCACCCATCAAATGCCCGAAGGTTGCTTCACCATGAGCAAAGTCCTACGGTAATCAGTATTTGTTCATTAGGTCATTTCGGGAATCCATACATCACCCGTTCCTTGAGGCGGATCCAAGAGCGTAATCTCCGTGCGCAGCCTGTTGTATTCCAGTGTTGGGTCAAGCTTCTTTGCATCTTCATGAGCTTGCAAGGTATGGACCTTCATATCGAAGAAGGCAAAGTGAAGCTGGCGAAGATTGAAGAGCGCATCGTTGACATGTTTGGTATTGATGATAGTGTTTACAAGCTCTTCGGGAATTTTCTCACCAGTCTTGTAGTGTGAAGAGAGACCAATGATCTCAGATGCAGTCCAACACCAGTTTTCGAGCATCTGAGAGGGGGCCTCGACGAAATCACGGACAACACTTGTGCCGTGGAAACGCGAGTAGCGGGTTATTGCGACAAGGTCGTGAATACCATGACCAAGTTCATGGAAGAGAGTTGTCTGGAAATATTAGCCGTGTTCCCACGAAACGGAGACCGAGTTATCCCCTAGGGTACTTACAACTTCATCATGCTGCAACAATGATGGCTTAGTATCAGTCGGCTTCGAGAAGTTACAGACGAGTGCTGTTGCTGGGTAGCGTCTCTTCCCTTCTTTGTCCGTGAAACCCTATAAAACATCAGTAATTGTCTTGTAAATAGATATCGGGAGCATACTGGCTGCAAGCCAAAGTTTGCTGCATGGCCATACTTGCCCTCTCTAGGATGCAAGTCTAGGTATAGCCATCCAACAAATGTCTGCTCGCTCCCGTCTTTCGGCTTCTCGTTGTAGACGCGGAACTGCTTAGTATCCTCGTGCCAGACATGCTTCTCATCGCCGGTAACTTCAACAAACTCTAGACCAAAGAGAGTTTCGAAGATCTTCATCATCCCTTCGATAGTATTTTTGATAGGGAAGTATTCGGCAATCTTCTGAGAATCGAGCTTATACTCCTTCTCAAGAAGCATGCGGTCATAATACCTGTATTTGTTAGTCTTTTCTTAACCACGTATCTAAGGTTATGTTACCTATGGTCCCAGAGGTAGTATTTGCCGTCATCGGAGAGTTTGTTATCCTTAGTATCAGCCTTTTTAAATTCCTTCAATCGTGCAATCTCCTTCTCTCCTCCAGGTACGAGCCTCTGACGCAAATCATTGAGGAACGTGTACACCGTGTCAGGGTTATGGGCCATCTTGACGTCGAGGACAAACTCAGCATGAGATTTGAACCCCAAAAGTCTAGCCTTCTCGTCACGGAGTTCAATCGCCTTCTTGAAGATATCCACATTCTCGTTGCACTTGTTCTCGTTCCCAAGGAAGACTCGTTTCCTTGTCTCGGGATTGACGGCGTACTTCATTGTCGGGAACAGATCCGGGTACTTGAAGGTTAACCAAAGTTTCCCTTCATTCTCCCCTTCACCCTTCTTAAGACCACTCAGAACGTCTTCTGGGACGCCCTTGAGCTCCTCCAGCGTAAACCAAATCCCGCCATTCTCCTCATTAAGCCGTTTTGAGAAGTCAATACCAAGAGTCGAGAGCTCTTTCTTGATCTCCTTGAAGCGATTACGCTTATCTTCTGCAAGAGCAAGACCATTCCGGATGTAGTCCTTATTCAATTTATCAAGGAGACGGAGGGATTCTGGATCCTCCGAGACAGGTTTCTTTTCGTTCTTGGCTGCAACAGCAGAAACAAGGTTATAGATATCTTGACGCATCGAAGATTCGATACCAAAGTCCTAGAAACCATTTGGTCAGCCACGTGGATTTACAGAACGAGTGATATCACCAACCTCAAGCAATTTCTCGGACTCGCTGCTGGCATCACGCAGAGCTTTGTCTGTGCTGACATATTGGTAGAAACCTAGGATGGCAACCTCAAGGCCCATATCATTCTCATCCTCGGCCAGAACCTTGATGACATTGTCGAAGGTAGCATCCTGCGGGGTGATTTCAGCAGCAAGAGTATCCTCGAGCTTACGCGAGTTATCAATGATACGATGGGTATCCTTCCGCAAGGTCTCCGGGGTGTGGGTGAACTGGGGAGCTGGAGGGGGCTTCGGATAAGAACCCATACTGGTTGTTGTAAGAAACCTAAACGATGAAGAGCGGGAGTTTGGGCTACAGAGTATCTGAGAGCGGGGGAATTGACGGAGCAGGGCACAGAGACGAGGAAGGGGAGCCACAATTGAGGAGAGGGAGAAGAAGAGGGTTATAAATGTGATTGTGAAGATGATGAACACCTTCACGGATGGTAGGTAAGCCAGTGCGGGGGAAGTGAAGTGTGGGGTAACGGGGAATATGACGAGATGATTCGCGTGAGGGATTGTTGCTAGATTCAAGGTTTTCGCCAACGCGCATCCATTGGGATTGCTCACCTTTTATTAGATGTGCTTCTGGCCCCCACGTCAATCGCCAATAGCAGACACACGACTGTAGATATCAACATCTGATGAATAGTAGCAGTTGGACCTCTTTCTCTGATCTCGGCTTGGAATGACGGATTCTCACGCGCTCGGTGAATTAATAAACTTGATTACCGATTCAGGTTTGTTTCATCTGAGCATAGAGCCGTACCGAGTGACTTCTCACACAACCACTGCTTAGAGTTAGAAAGGGTGCAAGATAACTCGTGAGATTGAAGCGAGAAGATGTTCAAGCCATTTAAGGCCACGAACCTGATTGATCCCTTGCGTCGCTTGGAGATGGGTTTGTGATTTTCTCTGTAGCATATGAAGCTTGGTCACGGAGCTTGCATAAGCTCATGTTTATCCCATAACGCCCATATAGTATTACTAGTCTTGAGTAGAGCTACGAATATCTATGCAGATAGACTCCATATTTAGCGTTGATCATTCCTACACTATGCGGCTCAGACGACCCTAGTCACTTTAAACTTATAGTGCGTGTACATTCGTCCAACCTTACCTCAGCGAGCCTAAGAGAAATTATAGCATGATACAAGTATCTTCCATTCTCAACACCCTACTTCATGCCAGATAGTTCCCCAAAACTCCAACTGCTCTTTTCTGAAATCATCCTTCTCCACATACGTCTTGTTGGAATTGAAAACAATATTAGAACCCGACTCTGTATATTCCGGCCACTTTGGGGCACCCTCGACTGTTTCAGACAAATGTTAGTAAACTAGAGTAAATATTAAAGCGTCTTTCTACCACAGAGAACCCGTACCTCCATGGTTGTTCGGATCAAGATCATGAGCAAAACTAATCCAACTCCGTGAGATCAAATCCGACAGAGCATTAACAGAAGGATCCGGCCCGATATATGTCGAGATTGTCGTACTAGGATTATTAAAGACATATCCAATCTACGCGATAAAGGGTTATTATTCATATAGCACCAGTATGACTTCTCGGTACTCGCCTCGGAATAATGCGTCGCATAGACTGGAGCCACCTCCGCAATAATCGCCAACGTGCCGTTCCACGGCTGATCAAATCTATAAGAAAACACCTTGTTTCCCTTATTTGCGTAATATTCGCACGTTTGTCTCCGGCCTGCGTGGAACCAATAGTCACCAGAAATTGCAGCGGACCGCTTATACTGATACCCTTGATCTGCAAACCTTTCAGAGCCAGTATTAAACGGACAACCAAGGGCAGGATCATCAGGATACAGCTCTAGGATCTTTTCAACAGAAGAGGTGGTTATCGCCGGGAATAATCCGTCTGAGTGGTGTTAGAACGACTCTAATAGGCTTAAGTTAAACTTACTTGAGAGATAATTATACAAATCTTCAGTCGTGTTAATCAGACCCCTAGGGGTAACCCCAGTCCCTTCGTCCTGCATTGACAGTTAGCTAAGTACTCGCAATTCCCTCCCTTCGAACATACTGTATTAGTGCCACTCAGAATAGGCACATCGGCAAACTGTCCAGCTGCCATAATGTCTGATGGCAATCCTGGAATAAAATCACCGTCTACTACTGGTCTCCATCTCTGTGGGCTTAGGGCATTGTATAGTTGCTCATATGGAACTTCACGTAAACACCGGAGCCGATCGGAAGAATCCGTGCAGCTGCCCACATAATTAGCAAGGAAATAAAGTACCTTGCGGGGTTTACATACCCAAATGTGTCTGTAATATTTTTGTACATCTCATCATAGTAGTCCAGTGTATGGACTGACATAAGTTAGCTCCTGTTTCCACCAAAGATCTAGTTGAGTTCACTAACGTGACAGTCCTAGGCTTGTTCCACTCTGCATTATCGCTGCCCGGAATAGTCCCTCGTTGTCTCCATTGTTTGCAATTAGGTGATACGCGACCGAAAACGCGCCAGCAGACTATTCAGATTTAGTCAAAGCTATCAAACAGAGACCCACATACCTCTCCCCAAATAGTGACCTTTGTCGGATCACCCCCAAAAGCTGCAACATTCTCCTGCACCCACCTCAGAGCCAGGCGTTGGTCAAAGAGGCCGCTATTTGAATCACCAGAGTCGAAAACATCCTGCCCAGCCAGAAACCCAAACCCAGCCAGACGATAGTTGATCCCAATCGCAATTACAGGCTTGTCTATGGCTACACTAGCATTCACGATATACGACAGGTTATACCTGGGGTCCGCGGTTGCGCCACCAATGTAACCTAGTCCAATAACCAGTTAATTTATTTCCGGCTCAAACTGAGTTGAGTCTAACCTCCACCGTAGATCCACACCATAACTGGTAGCCCTGTATGATTCTCTTGGAGGCCAGCAGGCCTTACAACATCCAATGTCAAGCAGTCTTCATCCAGCGTTAGTCCCTCGGCGAACCCTCCATACGCGGGACACGAGGGTCCATAAGCCGTC
Organism: Verpa conica; assembly: GCA_033030425.1. Classification (NCBI taxonomy): domain Eukaryota; kingdom Fungi; phylum Ascomycota; class Pezizomycetes; order Pezizales; family Morchellaceae; genus Verpa; species Verpa conica. The sequence goes on along the minus strand of JAUFSD010000001.1, from coordinate 3,756,823 downwards.
GCTTTTAGCGTTCCGTTCCATTTTCTATTATATGGTTTTGGATGCCGAAAGCGAAGACCCCCGACAGGAGGAGTAGCGAAGGGGATGCTGAGGAAGATATCCTCATTAAAGTCTGGCAGATGGAGGCCTTCGACTGTTCCATTCCTAACAGAGACTGTTGGGCCTGAAGAAGTGCTATCAGGCTCACTCAGTGGAATTGCTGCAGCAAAAGTCGCTGTAATGAAGAGGTTCCGGAGAAGGTGCATCATCGCGATAAGATGCCTCCAGCACCATCTCGACAGCTCAGGGCCGACTTCATGATTTATGTATTCATGAAGTGACATATGATGTAGCTTTATTAATCGTGTGGGTTGTTCTTGCTCCGAGTTGTTGGTTATGAGACTGGCCAAGTTGTGCGTGGGAACCGGCCGATTTCCTGAGGCTGAGTTTAAGCGCCCAAGATGCGAATGCAGGTTCTGATAGGCTAGAACGGTCTTCCCAAGTAACTTCAACATAGGATTCTCCAATTGTTGCTAGCTGCCACTCATAGGTCATCACTCGTGATTGGTGGTATGTACATATGTTGTAGTATCGAGTATGCTTAGTAAGGGGAGAGGGCCGGGTGTCAGTCAGGGGCATATAAAGGACTCGGGATACCGAGTCTCCAAGTAAGCAAGAAGTTTTATCTCGTTCTCTCTATTTTACAACATACATGTATACATATATGGTTCCGGAAGTCTTGAACGCGGTCAGATACAACACTCTTGGCACCCGGTTAGCCATGTTTAACCCAAAAGGATCAATAGTATATGCAAACAATCTACACTAGTACATCAAGAGTGACTAAGCTCGCTGTTGATGAATTCTTCTGATGAGGAGACATCATTAATACTTGTTTTGTACATCTTGTGTAATCGTTACATCCGCCGTCCCGGCCCAGGTTTAAACTTCTAGAACCATATTTATATGTAGTTGTACGCATGTAGTACCACGTACAGGATGCAATCTTGATTAGTCTCGGACCCCGGCCTAGCCATGTCCGGTAGAGTATGTACTGATATCTCTTTACTGTATAATAACGCAGTAATCCCGTCTCTCTCCGTACTGTAGTTTACCTCTAACACTTTATCCATAGCTTTAATACTCTCAACCCAATCTAAGCGGCTAAGTACTCCAGTTTTATATACCGTACTCAATAAACCCGCTATATCCCCATTCTGCTGCGTGCTAACCCCAGAGTAAAACTAGCTCGGATAAGCTTATGTGATAGTTGAAAGACCTGTAGTTTACTACACTTCCAGTTCAAGCCTGAAGCGTACGGAACCGCATCAACCTCAGTTACACGTCAGCGCTAAATATCAGAACCATCGAGATTGAAATGCAGCGACCGGATAGATCCGTGACGCAATACCGGAGCATTAATTTCCGGGGTTGCGACTTGTGAGATAAGGTATCTAAACTGTTTGTGTGGTAGCAACAATGCAGCACTAGCCGCTCAGATCCGGGACATCCTGGTAAGTATCGGTAGTTTAGCTCTGACGCGAGTACATGCGCTTTACAGCATACAGAGGATAGGTTCTCGAGGGGGAAAGTGTTAATAATTGGCAGCGAGATCGACTACTGAAAATCGTGGGCAACAGAGTGATAGCAGCGGGGCAGAAAATAAATAGGAATATAATAGAATTCCAGATAAAATATTATTTTTCATCGCATGTTTCCTGGGTGGTTTGGTTTTTCCAGGTTGCAATTATTCTCACCAGGACCGTAACTAAAAACCCGAGTTAGATCGCAATCATTCGCAGAGCCCTCTTTTCAGCTTATTGCCTCGAAAGAAATAAAACCCCCAACTTTCAAAGAGGCTTCATTAATATCGGAATGAGGCTGCAACCGCGTAACCTCACCAGGAGCAGGGTTTCCAATGGGCCGGGCTGGGTCGGGGAGCATTTTTACTAGGAAATATTCGCTCAGGCCAAATATTTAATTGAGCCCACCCCCAAAATTATTAGGAGGGGCTTATCTCAATGCTAGCACCATAGGATACCGGTTCTACGGGGCTCTAGGGAAATAAGAGCAATATTACATGTACAGTCACACCTCGCTATAAGAAACCTTTTCCAGGTCAATCCGGATTCCTCCGTACCAAATTTACCCTTGCTATAAGGGATATCTTTGGGGGACTTTCTATAGCGAAATTCGCTGAATACTTGGCGTTTCTTATAGCGAGGTGCAACTGTAGTTCTTACTTGGGTTACTCGGGCCTGGGCTCTCATTAAATAAGTTAGGCTGGGCCGGGCCGGACCGGTGCCTTTCTTGCATGGGTTTGCCTGGGAAGGCCTGGCCAGAAGTAACCTATACAGCGTGGATAGTTACAACAGCCGCAGAAGGAGGAAATGTATGGGAGTAACAAATATAATGGGATTGTTAGAGTAGATGCCATTCTGGTGCTGGTCTTGAGTTGATGAGGCTACGCGGTTAAAACTTCATTCTGAGATATTAATGAACGCCTAAGTATATCACCGTTAGGTCCCTCCCTTAATTTACTCCTAGAAGCTATTGCCCCTCAAAACGGAAAGATATTGTCGGGAGACATAAATAGCCGCCCACCTACATGGAGCCCTACATTGACATAATATCTTCCCCCCACTTGATACACAAATTAACACTCAATTCTCTCTATAGTTTAGTTTTCTTTCTTATCAATTGTTATAGTGCCTATTTGGGTTGGAATTGAAATATGGTTGTTATGAGGCGCGGTTATTTTCTCCCCTCAAAATCATGACTTCTGGTAGAGATTTGTGATGTAATCAACATTGTAAATAGTCCAGCACCACAAAAGCAGTTTATATATCTAGAATTAGGATAGACAAGTCTACCTCTTCCCAGGAATCTATGTGTTGGAGCATTTCGTGAATGGGTGCACTGGGGGAATAAAATTTTAATATGTTCTAACACATGCCACCCCCGATCTTGGTAATCAATTACGGCCCTACCAACGCTCGAAAGCTGTAAATACTAGAGCGGATTGTCTAACCTTAACCAGGACAAGTGACTTCCCAGGCTAGGGCGAGCAGATAAAATCCTTGTAAAATTTAATTTCTTAAAGGATTTGATTCGAGACTGTTTTTAGAAATTGTCAATTTCTAATGTCAAAAAACCCGAGGAGAGAGTGTCTCTCCTCCGGTTCCTCCCTCTTGTGCAAAGTATATTTGGTGAGCCCTAAGCCCTATGTCCTTAGCAGCCGTGCGCTTACAAACCTCCAGAACTCGTCGGGTAAGTCTAATTTTCTTCTAGTATTACTAAATAGTAACACTAAGAGCAATGCTAACTAAGAGTGTATGTAGGTGCATGTAAGGACAATACAGCGAGATCCCCCTATAAGGATGAAATTATATCCTTATAGCGTGGGTCTTAAAAGGCTCACCTAACCCTGTCTGGTCGGGAGCGCGTACCATTACAAAACGATTATTCTCATAACCGATACCTTATAGGGCGATTGCGCTACGGATGAGAACAGAAGGCAGGATATAACGTATTCGACGGGTGTCGCATAAAACGCTACGGATGAGAACAGAAGACAGAATATAACGTATTCGACAGGGTGTCGCATAAAAACACAGCAAAACATCAAGAGCAGCACAACATAGAGATAATTAGAAATGCTCTTTAGAAGAGTAACTAAGGATCATAGTCAAATTGCCCTGTAATTGGTTGTTTTATGCTGCTAAGTTGTATCTAGAATATTTGTGATTGGGCAAAGAGAGTTTCTCAGTGACTATAAGCCGAATCAACCTGCCGAAAAAGATGAATATTGGAGGTGTCATACAGTTTATTTTGCTCCGGGTCCGTTATTCCCGCATCTTTCTCACAGAATAGACCGCCAAGGCCTCTTATCGATGAATCTAATCTGAGACTACAACGTATATCTACGAGTTTTTCTGAGCACTCATTAGAGAGCGAGGATTAATGTAGATAACCATCTCGGTCTGGTCACTCCCCGCTTAAGCCCGATAGCAGTAAAGCCGGTCCGAGACACTCCTACGCATTGGCATTAAGTGACGTCGTATTACAAGTGAACCTCAGAAACATCCACCAGACATTGGAGCATCAAGACTTGAATAAATTAAAGCAAGGACGCATGTAAGCTGCACTTCTAGAATGTGATACCTAGAATAACAAGTTGAATCCCGTGTCGAGTATCTAAAGAGCTGATTTGTTGGATTTTGGTAAGCACATCAAGAGTCCAAAATGAGTTTATCAACGATCATATAGTGGTGAATCAGGTCATTTAACATGGCTACGTTGAGTTTCTCGTCGCGCCCACCTCCTACAAGGTTAGATGTAGCTTACCGCCCATCGCGGCAAGATTGAATTTAGAGTTCAAGCATGATCACAAATGCATAGTCTCATCAAACTCAGCAGAAAACCTCGCATAGAGGAAGGCGCAAGAGATAACCATAAAAAAGGCCTCAGTTCCGAAGCATGCACACGTGTGGACTGTGGGCCCTACACATGTAGACAATACGGTTACACCTTGGACGTCATAACTAAGCTTTACTGCCAACGCTGGGCTGCGTGTCGTCCACCTCTCGGATCAAACGGCACCGCATACGCCTCCGCCTGGGCAGGTTTTGCCGTTCTTGGCGGGCTTGGCAATATGGACTCCCGCGGTTTAGTTATCGTAGGGAAGGAAGCTCACGGAGAAACACCTGTCACCTGCAGCCTGCACTTCATATGAGAGAGATTTCGAGGAGCCCATCGGCACTCTGTTCTCGCCCCTCGGTCTGGTGTCCGGGTGTCTAGATGCTATGCAAATACTCATGGGCTCACGTAGACTTCAACACTCCAGGTCGGCGTGATCTCCGTCGCGGAGTAATAACGACGGAGGTCATCTGGATACGGTACTAGCAACTCTGTGAATCCAGACACCTAACGCTTCTTCACCTAGAGAAGGCTGCTCGATCCATGTCATATCTGATTTCTAGCAGCCGTGCAGATCAACCTCCATGGGGTATTCCTCCACATTGGCTTCCTATACATGGCAAGGGGACAGCAGAATGGGCTTATGTCTACTTGCCACTGCGTAATTCGTCTGTTTCATCCCCGCTCTAGTAAATTCATCCTGTGAACCGTGATTGAGATTGCGCGGGACGCCCCGTTACCAGAGCTTCATATAAACCTTGTAGCTCGGCTACTCGTCTTTTAGGACGACGACTAAGCTCACCGATAGTCCGCGATCGCGACCGCGTATGCACGTCTGGAATGCATACCTAGTTGGTCAATTATTCCTATCACTCCCATTATTGCAGATCCTCCGGAGAAGTCATACCTCATTTGTCTCAGATCCGTCTATAAGATTCTTATATCCAGACCTGTTCTCCCTCACTTTCGTCTGACATCCTTCACCAGAGAAAGCGAGGAAAATGGCAAAAATGAGCGTGGGAAGGTATCTTGCGACGAGAATTACGACCCTCAAGCCTCCAGGTCATGTACCTCCGAATCCATTCTCTACTTTGAGACAGCTCAACTGGAAGCAATGGCAGTTCTTCCTTGTTGCGTTCGCCGGCTGGACATGGTAGTGTTTTCTCCCCATATGATTGGATGGAATACTTACAATTCAATAGGGATGCCTTTGATTTCTTTACTGTCTCCTTGACGGTGACCTCCTTGGCGAAGGACTTTGGGAAGACCAAAGCGGATATTACCTGGGGTATCACACTGGTGCTGATGTTGCGTTCCATTGGCGCCATCACCTTTGGCTTGGCCGCGGACAAATGGGGTCGTAAATGGCCTTTTATAATCAACAACGTTCTGTTTATCATCCTCGAGCTAGGGACTGGGTTCTGCCAAACGTAAGCTCGCCTTATTGTATCTTTAATTGTATACTGACTTTCGTAGTTATGAGCAGTTTCTCGGAGTGCGTGCTCTCTTCGGGATTGCCATGGGTGGTATCTACGGAAACTGTAAGTCCCCAATAGAGCTCTCTAGTCCTTATATTAAGACCTTTTAGGTGCTTCTACAGCTCTTGAAGACGCCCCACCGGAGGCCCGGGGTATCCTCTCTGGTATGCTGCAACAAGGCTACGCTTTCGGGTATCTCCTCGCGACGGTGTTTGCCCGCGGTCTCGTAGACACCACCTCCCACGGCTGGCGGCCGCTCTTCTGGTTCGGCGCATGCCCGCCTGTGTTGATCATCATCTTCAGACTGTGTCTTCCAGAGACCGACTCGTACCTGGAACGCCAGGCCTTGAAGAGGGAGCGCGCGGAGGGAGTTGAGGGGATTGAGAAGATCATGTGGAAAGAGGCCAAGATTGGTCTTAAGAAGCATTGGTTACTGCTGATCTACATGGTGCTTCTGATGGCTGGATTCAACTTTATGGTAAGAATATCCACCTACCGTGGTTATCAGTACTAACGTTCTACAGTCGCATGGATCGCAAGATTTGTATCCTACCATGTTGGAGAACCAGCTGGAGTTTAGCCATAACAAAATCACGGTCACTCAGGTCATTGCTAATCTCGGAGCCATGCTTGGAGGCACACTCATCGGGTATGTGAATCATTCCCACGCTCCTTCCATACGCTAACATAAACAGATACTTCTCGCAAATGTTCGGACGAAGGCTCAGTATTATCGTCGCATGCATAGGCGGAGGGGCCTTACTCTACCCCTACTGCTTCATCCGCAACAACGGCGTCATCGGCGCCGCCTTCTCAGAGCAATTCTTCGTCCAAGGCGTACGTTCCAAACCCCCACAAGAACTACCCAAACTAACACAAAACAGGCATGGGGTGTCATCCCGATCCATCTCGTCGAGTTATCTCCCGCAGCAGCGCGCACAACCATCGTCGGAACAGCCTACCAGCTCGGAAACCTCGTCTCATCCGCCTCTTCCACGATCGAAGCGACCATGGGCGAGCGGTTCAGACTATCCGGCGAGGGCGAAGACGCCAGGTACAACTACGGCCTAGTCATGGCCATCTTTATGGGCTGTGTTTTCGCCTATGTGATTGTGCTCACATTCATCGGGCCGGAGAACCTCGGCCGGGATATGGCCGAGAGTACCATAGACGACGATATGGTCCGTTCCGAGGGGAAGAATGTGGAAGATTGGGATCAGGAGAAGCCGGCGATTATGGAGGATGAAGGCGGGCGCAAGAATGCGTCGAATGTTTGAGAATGCCTTCTCGGGTATGATTTTATGAATGCTGTAATGCTAGTATAAATGAAGACGTTAGCTCTCACTGTAGGATCATGATATATCACTGAAGTATCACTACGCTCTGTTTGAAAAGGTTATGGAGTAGAGAAAGAGTATATGAATACCTTAGCAGACTAGGAGAGTCTACAGAGAAGCGCTTCCATACCCTATATATATATATATCGTCTATAAACCTATTGACGATACCCTAAGACCTAAATGAAACCCTAAACCACGCCCTCATAGGCTTACTCAATATGTAGCCGTCACCATAGCGATACCAGCTATGATACCCACGCTATACCTAATTAGGTAGCCATATCCCAACACTGTTGTAGATGTCTAATAAGGATAGCCGATGGGTCACATGTTCATCTACAGTACACTCGGCTTACAAGGGTAAACGCTCTACAAGGTATGCCTAGCAGTCCCGGGGTATTTTGTATGGGAAAATAAGGGTACCCATTCTATAAGAGTACCCTTAGGGTCTTGTATTTTCTTTCTTAATATACCCTTATAAAAGGTGACTGAACATCTGAGAACAGCCAAGATTTGGGCGAGGTTATAAAATATAGCTGTAAAACTCACCACGTTTGGCCTATATTTACCCTTATTTTTTGCATCTTGGTAGATACTTGGTATTATTTATAAGGGTATGCATGCGCACCCTCATAAAGCGAGTGTACTGTATTTGATATGTTTGAGGATCTAGGCAAGGCATCCCATATCAGGGTTTAGGGTTCTTTCTTTTGGAGCATATGGACCGTTACAAATATGTCCTGCTATTTGGCGCCTTTTTAGTCCTCCAAAGATATAAGTAGAACCATCCTAATAGTGTGGTCCACGAGGCCGCTCGGGGCAAGGTAGGCGGGGTAGTCTCGAGGTGCCTCGGCTTTGTGGGCCTCTGGCTTTGGCTCGCCTTGGGAATTAGGAGTCTGGCCTCGAGGTACCTCGAGGAGCCTTGACATATAGGACTATTTTTAGTAATAATTAAAAGCTATTAAATAATGGCCAATCAATATGAGGTTGGGCTTGCTCCCTCCTCCAGGCATATGTAGTATCAAACTATCATTCTATTGCTTGTACCTGTACTTTCACAAATAGTGTGATAAATTATAGTGGGAATAGCTAACTTATACTTCTACTAGAGCCTGTGATATTCTTTAATTAATTATTATTATTTACCTCGAGCCACCTCGAGACGAGCCCAGAGAGAAGCCTCGAGGTACCTCGGCCTTTCCCTCCTCGAGGCCGATACCCCAAGGCGAGGCCCCGAGATGCTCGGCCTCGTGGACCACACTACATCCTAACAACACCCACCTAGAAAGGCATAAGAATAAATCTAAGTAGGTTAATAATTTTTTAATTTTCTGAGCTTAAATTTACGACTGTTATGTGTGTTGTAAAGTTAGTTTAAACATAGACTCTTTATTAATGCCAAGCCTGTGGATTTTGTATGGGGAAATGCACTAAGAGTAGTATTCTAAGAGGTTTTAACACCTATAAATAGCTTTGAATCGCAGTTAAGTATTATGGGGTTAATTATATATATCCTAACCTCCAGGTAAAAAATTGAATTGCCTATATCTCCCTTATTTGTGATTTTATATTGATAATCATATCTAGATTAGATTTGTACTATGAAAGGTTGCCGAGGAATTGCCAAGGCCGCCGAGCCTCAAGAAATAGCACAATTTTGGCTTCAAATATTATGTTCTATGGGCTCTAGAGGCTACAAAAAGACAAGAAAATTTAAATCTACTCTTTAGGTACCTCCTCTAGATAGCGTCTAATATAACCCAGCTAACTTTGATTTTATATCTCATTGTGGGGAGTTAAAAAAGAGCCATAGAGGAGCACTAGGTCCTAAAAAAAGCGCCAAGTCCACCAAGTATTTAACAATACCTCAAAGTTTTTAACTTTTAAAAATGAGAGATTAATACTGCAGTGTTCCGTAGGATCTGTATGTATACTCCTAAATTATTCCGATTTTTTGGGTGATATTTGGGAGTGTTAAGCCCATTATGTGAACCAGGACATATCCTCTAAGGGGTAACGGTCCATGGGATATCGATAGATCTCTCTATCTACATTAGACAATCGATTCAGCACCTTTTACCACGCGCTCTACTTGATGGTGTCTGGGTACTCGGTGCAACCAGGCCGCACCAGATCGTCACTCAACAGAGTCAAAATGATCCCTATTTCTCTAGAAATAAGAGTTTATAATTATAGAAATTCTAATAATTAGAGGCTCGATCTCCCAAGAGTATGACAAAACCGGGGGTACGACGAATTCTAATATGAACGTTCAACAAAACTGAACTTTTAGGTTTATTTTAATTATTTAAAGGGGATGTCTTGACTACTATAAAAATTTCGGTGCCTGAGCTTGTGATTATTAACATCTTGTTGATTTTTTGTGGGATTCGTCACACCCCCGGGTTCGATTGTCACATCCCCAGGCGTGCCTCTAGATACAGCAAGATTGCATTGAATTGTTGCGTTGCACAGTCGCAAACCTAGGCCGTGTTGGGTACAGTTTCCGGTAGGATTAATGCACAGGGTTACTCGCGCGTTAATTAATAACTCGGAATGGTTACAACCACCAAAATGTGCATAGTGGTGTAATAACAATGAGAAAGCTGGTGAGAATTTATAGCATTTTAATCTGTACTTCAAGTAAATATTAACTACATCTGGAGACTATTTACTAGGGGGTTTTTATGTTGTGATGAAAATTCCGAGTTATTAATTAACGCGCGAGTAGAGAGCAAGGGTTTTGTGGTCAGTGCCTACTAGAACCCGTTGAGAACATTAAATGTCCAAGTCCTGAGTGGCGCATTCTACCAGAGACTGTAAGCTCTAACGCCATCATTTATTTTTCAGCAAGTAAATCGTATCAACCCGCGTACCTTAGCCCAAGGGCTACATGCAGTTATTCAGTATCAACCCGCAAGCGGTAAGAATCACCAATGAGCGCTGTTTGTATATATGCAGGGTAAGGCTCTAATAATCTACTACAATCTTGGCGCTGTTCTCACACCTACGCACGTGACATTCCACATCACGCATCATCAGTGATCTGATGATGCGAATGAATACCCTAGGGTATGTATTAAGCGCCACGCCTAAGCAGCCCAACCCATCACTAGAAAGAAAAAAAAACAAAAAAACTTCTCTTCACTCCCTTCACCGCATAACTAACCAAAGATAAAGAACCCACCATGAAACCCACCGCACTCCTGCTCCTCCTGGTCCTCTTAGTAGGCGTCTTCGCAGCAGCAGTCCCCAAAAACACCTTCCGCCCATGGAAGATCGGAATGGGAACCACACCCGACCGCCCCATGCCCGTTCCGGAGCCTGCCAAATTCGAGACTGTCCGGGGGACCATAACTCGGCCCAAAGGCGTGCAAGACCTCAGAGAGGGCATGGCGGCGCCGGCGGGACCTAAGTGTGGTGCTGAAGTAGATGCGAAGCTTCGAGAGGACGAGAAGGTGCTGAGGGAGAAGAAAGCTGGGAAGATTAATGCTTGGAAAGCTGGTAGAGAGGGGGAGTGATGGGGTTTGTATGGTTTTTTTTCTTTTTTTCTTTTTCTCATTAATTGGGGTTGTATGGTTTGTCGCGTTGGATGGTGCTGTGATGAGATCAATGTCCTGTTACGAGTTAATAAAATATCTTTTTTCATAATCTGTGTTTCCTCAATATTGAGATTTAATCGTGCTTTGCATACTCGGTGGATGTTCACTCAATACTAACGTCCCCCAATGTGGAAAAGCACCCAGGGCATGCAGGGACAGTGGAGCCCCCAGCATCCCCACACTCCGATGACGACCAACGACGTATGCCTGCCAACCCACTAAACCCCTCCGAGGCATAAAGGAAAAAAAATACTAAAAAACTATGACGCTGACAATCAACCATCTCAACATCTAAAAATTCCAATTGATTCATTCCCTCTCATCGCACTACACAAATATAAACAATGGGTAAAGGAAAACGCAGCGCAAAGAATAAATACCGGAAGCCAAGCAAGCCGAATGCGAAGCCGGTCGTGGAGTCTCCGCCGCGGTCGCCGATGCCTGCTACAGAGGATAAGCCCCCGCTTGGGTCTGTCGGTTATGGGATTGAGGATGGGGTGGTGTTTGTGGGGGATCTGGTGACTAGTGGAGGTTCTGAAGAGTTGGAGTCTGGCGGGGTTGAGAAGGGGGTTGAGAAGGAAGCTGAGAAGGGGGTTGAGAAGGGGGTTGAGTCATTAGACCGGCTTGAGGATGGGGATACTGGTGAGCCGGGGAGTAAGAGTGGAAATGATCTAGAAGCCGGTCACGATTCAATTGAGGCTGGAGATGGACATGGTGAGAAAAGAGAGGAAAGACTGATAGAGCCGGACACACAAGATCAGCCCGATATGGCAGAAGCCATCGGTACTGAGCCTGCCCAGCTCGATAAAGTGCAAGCAACGGAGAACACTGACAACGAAGAGGCGGAGAACCCAGAAGCACTGGAAGAGAATGGCGAGGTACCAGGTACAGAGGATGGGGAGAGAAATACAGAAACAGAGAAACCTCTACCAGATCGTGAGGATATAGGCTCCTATACAATCCCTGAGACTAAAGAGTTGGGTCTGGGGGAAGACAATGTCGGGCACAAACCCGTGGAATCCGGCGATTGTATGGAGCATTCGGCGGAGCAGGAGATTGCCCCAGCTATGCAGGTCACGCCGGATGGGCCATCGTATGCGGCCGTGGCGAAGGAACTAAGCCTCGGGACCTTCCCCGAGGTCAATGATTCAAGTATCGGAGCCGGGAGCGACCACACCGAAGATAACGAAACCGGGGGCCATACAGAAAAAGATAGTGATACCGGAGCGAGCCCAACAGCACAAGAGCAAGTGGCATTGGATCAAAGTGGATCAAGACTTGAGAGCGGGAATTCTACAGAGGCCCAGCTTGGATCTGTTCAGCAAAATCCGCATATTTCCCAAGACACCCCCGAGACCCAGGAACTACATCACATAGAAGTGAGAGAGGGCGATTTTGGATACAATGTTGGCAGAGGAGAAGAAACTGGGCGTATTAGACCAGACGAAGACAGCACCGAGAACCCAGGCGCCTCTAGGGCAAGAAGACGAGCCTCGATACAGTCCGGGGATGGTATAGCTACCGGAGAGGCAGTTTCTACGGAAGTCAAGCCAAACGATAAGGATATTGACCCTGCATTCGAGCTACTTCAGGAACCGACAGACGCTTCATCTTTCATGGACCTTCCTACTGAAGTTGAGACCAACGATGTCCCCCAGAGACAATCCGACTGTCTCTCAGATGCAACTTCCTCTCAAATCTCCCAGGCAATGGAGGACTCAATCCACGAAACACATAGCACTCTCATTCCCGACAAAAAGACTCTAGCCCAGGAACAGCCTTCAGCAACAGTCACTCCTGACCAACTGCAGCAAGTCCTCGGCGAGTTCAAAAAGGAAGTTCTCGGCCTACTCGAATCCTCGACCCGTAGCCAAGAGAAGCCCAGCTTCAACGTCTCCCAGCTAGGCCACCGCCTGGGAGAGATGGAGTCAGACCTCGATTTCATCCGCAAGCAGATATCCGCCCACGGCACCTCTAGCGGGGCAACCACTCCCCGCCAACAACCCATAACCGACTCCACAGACGCTACAGACGATCTAGGCGGGTCAGGCAGAAAGATGAGCTGGTCAATGATTGGTCTTGGGGTTGTTGCGGCGCTGGGTCTGGTAGTGCTAGGAAGAAGCATATTAGGACCAATCACAAGACAGAGAGCGTTGGCAGATAAGCTTGCAGAAGCGCTCTTCAAAGAAGGAAAAGCACAGCTAGGGGGTAAATAGGGTATTGTCTGGAGATTTGATATATTTTCTCTAGATGTTTTCTGTTTCAACTGTATTCCATTTCGCCATGTACTTATCATTCACCGGGAACCATGTGTATATTCGCGGTCTTCATTCTGAATATTTACCGCGCTCAAGCGTATTCTACGAGTGAGGGAATTATGAGTGTAGGGATACCGACGTATCATGTATATCTTTGAGGAAAACCTTGTGACCCTGTTTCAGCGTAACTTAATTACTGGATGACAGCTAGACTGTTCTCACCATTCGCCAATCTATCCTCTAACGTTATTCTGAAACGACAAACCTTAGATCCTGGCAGTATCCACAAAATGATTAGTACTTAAGGAGTCGCCCTACAGTACGTACACGAAGCAAGAGACAGAGCTTCGAGGATAACCCCAGACCAGCACACCTAATTGATTAGTCCCCTCTTACAAATTCTCCTGGATCGAATCGAAGGCCAGCCAGCCCTAAATCACCATCTTGGCACGCGCTAGTCTCCATCCGGAAGGATCTCCAAACGGGTTTTAATCTCATTCCTTGCAGTGGGGTTGCCCTGGAATAGATTAATATAGACTAGTTAAGGTTGTAAGTTCTGTATGAGGGGCTATGTGGGTGAGTGGCTATGCACGGACTTCGCGTAGTTTAATGTGGGATTATGCTAGAGGGTATTTTTATTTCCGGGAGGTATGGGTACGGAGAGATGATAGAATGGGTCCTAGAGCTGTTGTCAGGATGAGGTGTGAATTAGTTGATTGGGATGCTTTCGATACTAGGAGTCTCATTGCAGCATAAGCCAACGGACCTGCGTTTGGGGGACTCTTAACCTGCTTCTACGATTACCTGCCTAGCCGTTACAGCGTGTGGCTGAGTGCCAGCTTCAGGATTCGAATATCGGTGCTGTACGAGTTCTCTCTTGGAGTTCCTCCTCCACTCTTGAACTCCCAAGGGAATATTCCTTAATGTGTAAAGAGATCCGTATCACGTACCTATACGTCTTGTACAGCCAAGCTTCTCCGTACTTTTACTCCACACGGTATGTTGCACTATACAGCTCTCCGCCTTTTACTCCACACGGTATGTTATACACAGCTCTCCGCCTTTTACTCCACACGGTTGTACTATACACAGCCCTCCACCTTTACTCCACAGCTCCGCAACCCCACATTTCAAACCAATGACCCGGGTCCACTGCAGACTTCACAATTCGCTCGGTTGTTTATGCCGGAGAAACATATCAACCTCGCCGTCCACCGGCGATAACTCGGATCAATACCTAGGCAAATACCCAGCATGTGATACCAGGAAGTAACTCAGAAAGCGTAGAGATCACAGAATTAGGTAAGTAGATAGTTATGCAATGTACCCCGCAGAAAAAAAAAGAATTTCAAATCTGGCGGTGCGTAACAAGGGTATCCAAAGAGGATCAACAAAAAATAACGCTATGCGGGGACCTCTTGATCGCTAGATTTACTGCATTAAGCGATCTTACTCTGCTCCGCACCCCTCGCGTATACAGTCTCAGGGGTATCACACCTAGGAATCAGGCAGAATAGAGGACATATCTATCACCGGTTTCAGCCTCCATCCACCGAACGGTTCTGCTATGATTCACCACTTAATCTATCAGAATAGGATGGCCGCAGGATAGCTATTTGTCTACAGGGTTAGCGAGTGCTTTTTCTCTTCGGGTAGAAACCTGGGTTATCTTACCGGTGAAACAGGTTTGTATCCGATATTGTGCCAAGAGACATAGCAAGCGAGAGGCCTCCGTAGACATATGCAGGTGCATACAAATGTGGTTCTAGAAGCTACTTCAGGCTGTAACTGTTGCCTTCACCTGACTTTGAGCACACCATACTGGTAGGAACTGATCTCCCAACGCGTTTTGGTTCTCATCTAATCTGTTTTTATTGATTGCTAAGATGGGCTCTTGAGGGAATTTTCCTACCCCTAAGTACCCTATTCTGTATAGTGTGTGTCCCCGGCCTCAACCAGGCCCCCCCCCGTAAATATTTCTTTTTACAAGAACCAAATCAGGAATGATAATAATAATAAATAAAAAAAATGCCCCCTAGCAAAACACCTCGCAATCCCCCAAAACACCTAATCCTGTTTCCCCCCTCGTAAAAAAAAAAAAAACACAATATTATGAAATCATTTTTTTTCCAGCTGGGAATCCCAGAAAAATAATATACTCCCCCAAAAAAGAAAAAAACCCCTTACATGAAAGAAGACCGTCCTGCGGAACCAACCTGGTTGAAATCCATGTACATCCCAGACTGCACTAACGAAGAGTACTCTGCTTGATTCATCTGGTGGCTTGTCGGCGAGTCACTCGGAGACTCCTGTTGTCGCCAAGAAACCAGCTCGAAGCCGGCATCATGGTACCCGATGATTGTCGGCGGAGGAGGCATCTGGATCTGCATCGACGGCTGCCGTGGCTCAAACTGTATGGAGCCGTTGTAGTCCACCTGGTGGAGGCAGTGGTGGCAGTTGCATTGCTGTGACTGCTGCACCTGCTGCTGCTTCTGCTGCTGCTCTGTGATCCGCTGTCTTTGGATCGTGAGAGGGTGCTGCGGATACATCTCTGGGCTTTCTTGCGGCGAGAACCAGCCGTAGTCGCCGGCAATGAAATCTAAGCCTGCATCCAGCCCAGCTTCAAAGTGGTTGACGGCAAACATGTGGTTCTCGAGCTCTTCGGAGGTCTGGTAGCCTATGATCATGTAAGGGCAGTTTTGCTTCGGGCAGGTGAATCGGTGGGGCATAGGGCTGTCGGAGGTGGTTGATAGTGGTGAGATTGACCGTGTTCGGGAGTATGTCAGGTCTTCGAACCCTAGAGGGGTCATTGGTGATGCGGGTGTAAGCCCGTTGAAGTAGCTCTCCTGAGAAAGCAGCGAGGAGACCGAGCTATCAGTTGAACGGTTTGTAGATGCATACGACCTAGGACTGATATTGAAATCGCCTGGGTTGACTTGGAGAGTGTTTAGGGCGGATCCGAATTTTAAAGGCGTACGAGGACGTACGGGGATTGTCCTGCTTGCGCTCTGGTTTGCACCCATTTTTGAAATTTGTTGAGGAATGGTGGATAGTTGGAGGGAAAAAGGGCTTGAGAGGTTCCTGGGGTGATACCTGAGAGGCTGTAACTTGAGAAATACAAACACTTGCGTTGTGGTGTTGTGAGAGGCAGCTGGCTACATCTTATACAAATCTCCAAGAGGATTGACAGCCACTGTGTAACGGGGTCGGAGTTCGTGTATATGGCCGGAGTTCGTGTACATGGGTCGGAGTCCCTGTACATGGTGGTTCACGAGGACGTCAAAGATACATCTGCATCTTGATCCCTGATACCGTTTGATTTCACCCGCCATGTCTGCAAGAACTGGTGACGAGTCCTTGCCACAGCAATACGAAATTCAGCCCTCCAGTGCCTGGGTGCCTGTGCCTGCAAAGTCGGCATGATGGACAAGACACTCCTGCAAGGGTGTAATAGATCGGTGTTAGTCTCGATGCTCCCTTCAAATCTCAATACTCCGGCATAACGCCACCAAGCTCTGTCTGTTACACCAGCTGTTCTCGCTACTTTACTCTAAAATCATGGCTAAAGGGTACCTGTGCAAGAGCTCAGGAGATTCATCTTGTCTCTCTTCGCCCGGATGAGCCACAAATGCATATTACGACTGAGTTACGTTGCACCAGTTTATTGTGGCATATCATTTCGGAATACATCTACGACAATATCCCGGCAGTAGTTGATAAAGTTACATGTACATGCATATGCTTGACACAGACGGAATAACCCATCTTCAGCTTTGGATTTTTGCAGACCTTACTCATTGACCTACTCCCCCTGAGAATCCCCAGTCCTTAAATTCGCCAGACGCGCAAGATATTAAATGCTCTGGAACATCGCCTAGAAGTCCCTCCCCCTCCGGCAGCCGGAACAATACAATATGAAGGATCGACACGGCGTAGGTACCGACTCGACTTTCTCCACCGCTTGACAACTCCGAGACTTTCTGCTGAATTAATATAACTTAATATATGCTGAGACTGTAATAAATTGGACATGGGGTGCTGGAAAGTGATGCACATCCGAAGAAACCACTCTGGTTCTCAACAACCACACATTTAACTCATGTTATGAAGATTCCTGGGGTAATCTAGGGTATGTAGATTCTAATCCCAACGGAAAATTTAAGTAAGGTCCATTACTATCTACTATACTAGCACTTTGGGACTGGGAGCAGATACCTTAGTACTACTTCTTGCTGAATAGATGCATTTTCCACAAAGCAACACCAGGTATTACATCTAATAGTATAATAATTGAAGTTTATAACCAAAAACTGTGTTAACTTTGGATGTTGTGTTGCGGTAAAAATTAGGTGTTTGGGTGTTGCTAGGCCAAAATGTGCATCACTTTCCAGCACCCCATGGACATACATGCAGCCTTCTCCTGCCTTCGTATCAAGCCTTATGTATACGCGCGGTGTATATCTGGGCCCACGTGGAGCCACACTATGCTCAAAATGACACGGAAGTGCGAAATTCCCGTTGATCCTAGGCCCTGTCACCCGAGTGGGAAAAGATTGTGGGGATACCCCATCCCCCAGATTTCTAACCCATTATAGTGGGTGATAGCTACTGAATCTCAAACGCTGATATATTAGGGACCGTAAAGGGTAGCTGTTAAGGATTAAAAGTTGTAGCAGCGCATTCTATGCTTGGAAGGATTAAAAGTTGTAGCAGCACGTAAATTCTTAAAAGTCGTGGCAGCGCATAAATTCTTCCACCACGGTTCGCGGCACTACACAACTTTAGTATACACACCTCCGAAGCCTCAAGTTTATCACAGCAGCAGATGAAGAGAAAACCTGGTTCAATTCGGACGAATGGAATACGCTTATCTTGGTGCCTGAATTTTCAGGTCCTCACGCTCTCCTATGGGATAAGGGGAATTCAAGCTTAAGTGATTTTAACTGACTGTAGATCTGCATGCAGTATGCATGGTTTATACTTTAACCGTACAAAGCCCTGGACTTTACTGATAATCCGATATCGCTATTGCGTGACTGTGTGAGTACACCGGAGTAAGTCGGGGCGTACACGGTTTTTGCGAATTATCAAAGCTGGGGCCTTATTTGAACAAGGCAAATGATTCTAGCTAGGATTAGCTGTTTTCATAAATAAAGTTTATAATACGACAGAATATAACTGGCAAATCTGGCGCCAGCAGCACGGTTCCATGGCTCAGTTGGTTAGCGCGTGGTGCTAATATCTATTTGATGTTTACGCCAAGGTCGAGGGTTCGACCCCCTCTGGAACCATAACTTTTGCACTTGGAGGTGAAGTGCATAGATATATCTTCAATATGTACTCTTGGTACTACTTTTGTGGGGAAAGACTAGGCGTGTTAAACCTATGGCCTAGATCTCCACTTGGAACAGCCATGCATCCCGATTCCTGGATATTCAAATTTTGTCTGCAGTAATGAAATGCCTCTACAATAGCTGGTACTAATACTATATATAGACAAAGAACCAGTAAATCTAGCAGAAAGTAGATTACTAGACCTCTCAAGAACGATAAGAATACCTATCGTATGACGGTGAGATGCTTTTCCCCAGCCCAGAGCTTATCTGGGACTGTATGCTGTCGCGAGCTGAGTACTTTCAGGTGACAATCGAACGCCGCAGATTAACCAGATTAACCCACCGATTTCATACCCACCCACACACACGTCACTGTACTCAAGTATGTGGTAGTTAATATCTATGCAGGGCAGTTGCATTCACGGATGAACCTCTACGGGTAACCATCCCTACCCTCCCCACACCCCCCCCCAGATAATTAAATAAAAGCGGGGTTATAGCGCTCCGACATGACAGCTCATCCGATCCGAAAGGAAGGACAGAAAAAATGCGGAGAAATTGTGGGGTACACAAGATTTTTTTTTCTCTTCACCTTTTTTTCTCCCCCCCCCCTAACGGTGTACTGAGCCGCTATAGTTTAATATGTGTGCATATTGAGAGGGCAGTGTAGGATGGCTCATGTACATATACTTGTATTTTTGGGGTCTCGGCATTCATTGGGCCGATTAACCAACTGTGGTACTTTGTCTATTTCTATGGGCTCATCTTATCCAACAAGGCTGCAGTGGTCTTGGGAGCTGGGACACAGAAGAGTTTTTTTTTTTTTTGCGGATATCGCGTCATGTACCCCAGGTAGAAAGGGGGGAGGGTTAGTATGGAGTTTGCCGGATTACTCTTAAGCTACTTTGGGTAGTTTACCGGCCCTATTTGAGCAAGGTTATGGATGCATACTTCAATCCTCGTCATGAGGGTTAGATGTCACTAATATTCCCCGGGAGGCTTAGCCTTGGCGTGCATATAAAAGAAAGGTAGCCTTTTAGTAGCACTACATGTAGATCTACAGTGGTAGAAGTAGTAAAAGAATGTCAAGTGTGGAGTGCACCTCCTTGATACGAGTGTTGGCCGGTGATCACGGAGAACTGACTTCGGCTTGAGAAAAGCGTTGAGGGCTCGGTTCTTGGAATTCATGCTTATGTAGGGCCGAGGTCCGAGATTGTACTTACATGTGAGCTTGCGCCGTGGCCAGTACATGCTGTAGACTCCTCGGCTCGAGCGTGATACCATGAGCACCGATGGTATTGATAAGAAAAGCTTGATTTTATATGATATAAGTGGGGATTATAACATCCTTATCCCTCATAGTCTTATGCTCGGATGTCAGGTTTTTTGCGCTGGTATTACATTCTTGATTCGATTTCTGACCCGGTGTGCTAGCTACTCTAAACTGTTT
Organism: Verpa conica; assembly: GCA_033030425.1. Classification (NCBI taxonomy): domain Eukaryota; kingdom Fungi; phylum Ascomycota; class Pezizomycetes; order Pezizales; family Morchellaceae; genus Verpa; species Verpa conica. Next base: position 3,736,961 of record JAUFSD010000001.1, on the reverse strand, counting down.
GGGAACTCTATTGGATTTGTATGTTGACCAAGAGGCCAATGCTTTGATGCAAGGCCAGTCTCCTTGTTCAAGGGATTCGATTCCATCAGATCGGGTGCTACTTACAGCAATGGAGTGGCCTATGCATGTAGTCAGCAGGAAAGGTATTCTGACTTGTATTTTAGCTCTAATTGCACCCTGGGGTTATCTTTGGACATAGTAACACGCTTTCGATGCTGCCTTGTATGATGCATACTGTCGATGGGCGGGAGATCCTAGGCGAAAGGACCGGAGTTCTTTTGGCCTAGTAATCTTTCTCATACGTCTGCAAAGTTATTGATTTGTGGAGGGGGTATCGTACAGATTCCACAAGTATTAGCAATATAGAGCAGTGGTATTTATTAGTCCAACGGGTCTATAGCGATGCATGGAAACTATAAGGGCCCTACTAAGAAAGTAGATTAGTTAACTATTACCTCCTCCAATCATAGATAACCTCGCTTGAACACTCGCTAGCAAGCGAAACGCGGACACGGGTCATAGCGTTGTGGTGTGGGTGAAACGAGCTTGGTTGCCGCCCTAAGCTGAAGCCACACATAATATCATATTAGTACTCTTTAGACTGCTAGGTATTACTTTGTCGCCACCTTCCTTCACTAGCACGTTCATAGCATATCACTCGGAAGATCGACTTTGTACTTGCGAGTTGTATTTCTCCAGACTGCCAAGTATCTACATATTTGATAACACCGTATATAAAGAATCCGTACAAGAATATGTAAACCCAGAAAGCCTGATCCCTCCATTCTTCACCTTGTGAATGAGCAGATTCGACGGTCAAGCTTTCTACGAGAAAGCAGCTATTGCTGAAGCATATGCCGCTGCTACGGTAGACGAAGCACTTGAAATCGACGGCGTGTCTGTTCCAGGTACTTTCGCTTGAACTGCGCTCCAGAAAGCGGCACTACCAGCAGAAAGACCTTGCAATTGAGAAAGTACCAATGCGGTCACGCCGGCGGAGTCAAAAAGCGATTTCTAATAATACCATAATTAATCGTTTATCTGTTAAGAGCCTATATCAGTCTTACCTTCGCGACTAACGCATTCAAGCCATCTACATGACCTGGAACAAGTGCGACGGCTGCTGTGGTAACAGTGCTATCGGGGAAAGCATCCGATGCGTTTGCGTCGGTTGTGGCTTGGCCGTAGTCGGTCTGCAACTCGCTCGCTGCAGCAGATACAGGTAGGGCATTAGCTATGTTGCCATCGAAGCCTGCAATAGCAGCAGACAGGGCAGTAAGATCACTCGAAATAGCTGCTATGTCGGTAATGACGGTGGCGGCATCTCTTTGCTTCAAGATTGGCGAAGCAATTGTAACTCCGCACAGAGCAAGAAGAGAGATCTTGAGGAAATACATGACTGTTTTATAGATATGAAAGCGGTGTTCAGGAAGGTAATCAGCTGGATGGTGCTCGAGATAGTTGGGAAATAGGCCACTTTATATAGGCGGTGGTTTTGGCTGAGGCTAGGCAAATGACATCCAAGGCGTGTTTCTCAGGAATGTACACGACAGTAACCCCGCATGTGTATCCTTTGGGTTTACTCAGGGCATGGATCGGTTCGTGCCGTGCAGTTGCATCTCAAGGATGCAGAATCTGTCAAAATCGGAATTCGTGCCACTTTCGAGTCTGTTTAAGCGAGATTTAAATTCTCGTCATCAATTGTACGCATTGCGAATGGGAGTTTCATGTGAAAAGAGTTGTAGATGCCGACTTCCGGTCGATATATAAGTGCAATTAGGATGAAAGTGTTGTCATTCCAAGGTATCATTGACATCTATGTACTAATTTTGGCGAGCGGGAATACTTTAGTAGGTAGTCTGTAAATAACACAGCTAGAAGAAATTACTTACGCCTAGACAAATAGTTAAGTTAGGGAATATATCATTCGTTCATCACATGTCTAGCATACGGATCTCCCGAAATACAGATATATCAGCGATGCAGTCGATCTTATAGCTATAGCGAATCCCTGGCAAACCTGGGGTAAGTATCACAAATTGTATTTTACCCACGGGCATAAAACCACTTTAACCACTGTTTACTACTTTATGTCGAATTTAATTACATCGCAGCTTGAATAATAGGTAAACTGTCCTATAACATGGAATTCGTCAAATGATCTTAGATTCGTTTTGTATTATTTGTGAAGTTCGGGAGCGTTGCAACTGGTACCGGCTAAAACACCATCTGCTGACTTATGCAAGGTACGACAGAAAAGTAAGTAAAGCTGGCATTTCTCGTCTCCAAACACGGGACTCTAAACCATGTCAACTATGGCATTAATACTAAATGTAGCTAGAAGATTCGGGTTTGCGGGTGTTGGATAAAGTGCCCAAAACAAAAGCACGTCCGGGTAAGTTGAAACGGCGGGGGGGCTCTACTCGGTGGCATATGGCATCTACAGTATTCGACTCCTGGTGCTACTTGTCTGGGTAGACCTCAACACATGCCTTGGACAACTCGCGCAATTCAACCCCCCGCCCCCCCAATCGCCTATCAATCACGAAACACTGCCCGGAGGTAGTTCCTCTTTCTACCAAGGACCTCCGAACTGTGGTAACTAGAACGGAAGTTAGCTATGTGTAAGGAAATGAATGCTCCGGTTTTGCCGGAATCAAAGAAGGTCAACGCTACCGTGACAAATAGCTTTACTCTCGATGGGAATTATAATTTCGTCTTCAATAATGACTTTATCGAGTCAATTCAAATGAATTGTCGGGAGCATGACTGTCTCTGTATTCCGTCGAAGCCGATGACCCATTATTGCTGTCCTGGTGCGTGCTTCTATGAGCACCCTGTTGTCATGCTGGAGATACTAACCATGCAATCTGCTCCTAGGGTGTAGGGATGGTAGATATATCCCAACTGACGAAGATCGGCTTGATCTACAGCCGGTCCTTGGAGATTATGATTTTCATGAGCAAGACTCTGAAAAAGGTATGGTGCCGCGGTCCAATGCTTGCTCACAAACCCAACTTAGAGGAAACATATAGTTGTTGAACAGATACTGGAACTTATCATGCGTAATATGCCACTCTCGTAAGAATAGTCCATATTTACAGCATGAAAAAAAATTTAAATTAAAAATGAAAAAATTTTGTGAAAACCCTCCCTCACTAAGGAGGAACTTTTAGGGTCTATGCTTATGGGAAAGGCCACCAAGCCGAAACAAAAATGACAGCAATCACAACTTTATTTTTCGCGGATATCGACAGCGTCCACCGGTTTGCTGGTCATATTGCACACGCTTGTGAAGACTATTATTACCACGAAGAGTACTTGCACTCAGTCTACCATAGCTCAATGTATGATATGGACTGGTCGCCAATCAACGCTGCTCACGTTATGTTTGGCCAACTGCAAGTATCGAGCAACAGGTTGCATAATCGAGTTTTTATGGGATATCTTGGTGGCGGGGTTGGCAGTGGGTACATTGAGCCACGGACTAAAGAAGTTGCGGAAATTCTGGAACAGGATGGAAGGGTGGAGTCTTGTTATGGGATGCTTGGCGTCTACCTGGCTGGTGGTCACGATAGCTCGCGTGGAAAATACAAGGCTAACAGAGCCCTTTATGTGCCGCATGAGCCGATTGCTGGCGAGGTCGTCAAATGGAGTCCTGAATGGATTGGTGATCTTTTGGATGAAGACAATGATGACGATGGTGATGTTTAATTGGACAAGGACAAGATAAGGACCTGAATTCAAGGAAACAAAGACTATGCAAGTTTGTAGTTTAGGGTATTAATAGGTTCTGTAGTCACATATGGCATGATGTCTGCTATACATTTGTATCTCTGTTGAACTTTGTGGCATGCTATACTGTGTTTGTAATAATTTACAGAGCTGTGGATATAAGTTTTTCGTTCTAGGGGGATCCCAACCCTTATTGTGTTTACGGAGGCCTATAGCGACAAACACGAAGCAAGTTTGGGGATTAGGGGAATTGGGGAATGGGGGATGGAAGGTGGGAAGTGGGGAATGGAAAATGGAAAATGGAGATGAGGAAAGAGGATAAATACAATAATTCATATTAGCTTTCCTACTATAATAAGATTATCCATACCCTCAGAATGTTTAGCAAGGCTACCTCATTAGCCTAGTCTGTACTTTACTTAGGTATTATGATAGGTATCTTTCGCATTTTCACCCCCAATGTCCAGTTTTTTTCCAAGTTGTATAATATGGGTTGCTAGCTAGGGTTACACTAGCTCTACAGTCAGTATGCAGAAATGTTCGTGATGAAACAGGTTTCAGATGGCGCAAAGCAATCCATAAAGTTATGTTTATCTAAGTCTAAAAATCTATCAAAAAACAACCTCAAATTAAAGGTAATTTATCAGTAAAAATTTCCCTTGGTTCTCTACCATCTCATCCACCCAAGTTCCTATTTGGAGTATTTTTTTTTTTTTTTTTTTTGAATCAAGTGATTTTATTATTCTGGGTACAAAATCTGGTATGCAGTATAAACTATGACCTAAAAAGAACCCTTCCCCTTCCTAAAAATAAAGCGCAACCCCCTTCAAAATTCCAAATAAAATAATTTTAACACAGGAAATAAAAGAAACATTTTAACAAAACCAATGTTCTAACCAAATATAACTTCCTTCCTTCTGACTTACTGTCTTGGTGCCGTTATACACGGACTTGATAGATTTGATAGCTCCTTATGATTCGGAGTAGGTAATGGAGGTGAGGGAGGACGTAGTGGAGGAAGATGGCGCAGGTGACGGAAGCGCTTTTTTGGGAAAATTTAATTTGTTTTGAACAACAAAGGTCCCGACGAGTAGCGAAAGGGCTTCAGAGCTCCAAATTTCGTCAAGGGATCTAACGTTGGGTAGAAGAGAATTTCTGGACGCGGAGAGATTGGGGCAGTGCAAAAGCACGTGTTCTGTTGTTTCGGGGGAAAGAAGACACCTGGGACAGGTGTCAGGGGTGTGGAGATTTATCCACGACTTGTGGGCGTTTAGATAGCTTTTTCCTACTCGCATTTGATGAAGACGAGAGGATTGGAACTTGTGGAGAGACATAAAGTATGGTGTTGTGAGAGAACAGCCATATTTATAGTAGCTGGGTGGAGGATAGAGAATCTCCCAATTCTTTAGGAGCTGTTGTTTCGCCATAATTGAAAAACTCTTATGGCTAAGATTGGAGCCTAGTAACGGTTGGACTAGGGAACCTAAAAATTCGATTGGCAGATGGTTCACGCCTGCTTTGGCGACCGAATTCCACTTTTTGGGGGGATTAGGGAGGCCTTTAAGAAGTTCGGAGTGTGTATAGCTCCGTTCAGATGAGATGGTTGGAAACGACGAGTCAAACCGGGCCGTGACTGGGTTGTTAAGGGGATGGGCAGTAGCAACTCGGATGGCGTGTTTAATCTTGAGGTAATGGAGATAAAGTATCAACGGGGGGGCGGATGCCTCCGCCCATAAAGCATGTAGATTGGTCGACCTAAAGCAACCTAAGGCCCACCTGAGGACGGAGTTCCAAAAGACTTCCATTTCTTTTAGGGCCGAGGTAGGGGTAAAAAGAGTGGCTCCATATGTGAGCATGGGGCGAATAGCGAGGGTAGCGAGTTTCCTACAGTTACCTGAGGAAAGTCCTTTCCCGGGAGAGGAAAATCTATGAAGAATGCCAAAGGAGGCCTGGGCGGACGCCAGTCTTCTTATAAAATGATCGTTAGGGTTGAATGAGGGTGAGAACCAGTAGCCGACCCACCGGACTATTGGTTTTGGATGGAAGGTGTGTCCATCAATACACACGGGAAGATGTGAGACTGGGGACTTGTCTCTGGGGGTGCGCCAGTGCATCAGCTCAGTTTTAGCGACTGAGAAGGACACGTTGCGGGGGGCTGCATCGTTTTTAAGACGATAATAATTTTCTTGAAGTAAAAGAATGTTTTCCTCAACTGTGGGTGAGGCAACCGTGATGGCAAAATCATCAACGTATGATAGGGTAATGCCTGGAGATGGTTCCAGGTGGTGTAAAACGCTAACATAAATAACAAATAATAAAGGAGAGATAGGGGATCCTTGGGGGACCCCAACTTGAACGGGAACAGCTAGCTTGGGGGAGCCTTTATAAAGCAAGGTGACCCAGCGATCAGAAAGAAAGGAAAGAATCCAGTTAACCATATAGGGGGGGACGCTTTGAGAAGTAAGAATGGAGGCTAGGGTGTGTTTAACCACATTGTCGAAGCCGCCTTTAATATCTAAAAAGAGAGTGGAAACTTTAAGTTTAGCTAGCTGCATAGCTCTGATTTCGTTATGAAAAACAGTAGTGGCGTCTGAGGTGGAGAGGCCTGCGACAGAGCCGCACTGGTGTGGATGGACTAGGCCGGTGGCCTTCGCAATCTTTGCCAGTCTAAGAGTGACAACTTTCTCCAGAACTTTTGAGAAGGTTTGGAGAAGCACAATTATTCGATAGGAGGAGGTGGCTGTGTAGTCGTCTTTGCCTGGTTTGGCTAGGACAACACCGTTTGCCTTTTTTAAGGAAAGTGGGTGATAACCGCTTTTTAAAAGAGGGGTAAGTATTCTGGGAATGAGCGTAGGGTTAATCCTGTGGACACCTTTCCATATTGAGTAAGGAATGGAGTCGGGTCCTGGTGCCGACAGATTGGATGTTTTGGAAAGAACGTGCTGAATTTCTTCAGGGGTAATAACGGGAACACTATGGAACCGTAAAGGAAGGGGGGAGCCAGTATCTGGTCTTGGGGGAAAGAATGCATTCACTAAATTTTCATTTAGGATTTGGGGTGTGGGGGAATTGGGAATGGACGGGATTCGGTCCTCGGATCTGGTGGCCATTTTCTTAAGCCGCCACATGTCGGAAGGGGAAGCGTTGGACACAAACGTGTTCCAGTGGTCACGTTTGGCCTTTTTAATGGGGTTAAAGTAGGCGTTTTTGGCCGCTTTAAGCTCGAACGGGGGGGAGAGTCCTTTGCGGTAGGACTTGTGAACGCTGTGATAAATAGATCTTAATTGTGACAGATTAGGGTTCCACCAGGGTTTCGACCATGATGAGACTCTCTTTGTGGGGGTGTGTAAAAGAAGAACGTTGTGAAGTTGGTTAAAGGACTCGTCGAACCAGTTATCTAGATCGGAGGAGTCAGAAGAGAATTGAAACTCGCTTAACTGGGGAGCAATAAGGTCCCAATTAGCGAGGGCCCAGTTAGGGGTGTTGTAGGGAGTAAAATCGGAGTCCGGAGGGGCCAGCTGACAGAGTATGACTCTATGGTCTGAGCCTGAGGGAACTGGCGGGATGAGCCATTTTTGAACTAATTGGGTTGCAGAGTGATTGGCCCAGGTAAAGTCGATAACACTGTGTCGCTTTCTCGGGTCAGGGGAAATTCTGGTGTACTTCCCAGGTGTGTTAATGAGCGAAAAGCCGAGTTGGTTGGCTAACCTAAAATAGGGAGTGGAAAGATTTAGTTCTGTTGAGGAGAACTTTCGTAACGGATCCGCGGCAGGGGAGTGAACATTAAAGTCTCCGACGACAACGGTAGGGACAGACGAGGCCTGAAAGGCTAAGTGAGGAGGAACGGATCTAACAGAATCGGACACTTGTCTGTTATAGACATTAACAAGTGTTAAGGATGTAAATGTGCGATTTGAAGTAGTAAAATGCAATGTAATGAACGCGATGTCCCCTCGGTGCGAGGGGGTCTGGGTAACGGAATTCTTATCCAAAAAGGAAAGATTAACATAAAAGCACACCGACACCTTATCTGACTGGAGTGTGGGTGTGGGTTTAAAAAGAGCAAAATTGGGTGCAACTAAAGGAGAGCGATTAAATAGCGGGGGTTCTTGCACGGCTATAACCTGTGCTGAGTGAACTACTGGATTTGAGAATAGAGAAAGAAACACATTATTGCTCCCGGCGCAGTTGTGTTGAATGATGTTAAAACGAGGGGATTGTTTAGTGGTCGTACTAAACATTTAATTGGTGTCGTTCATCGCCACTTCTTCGGTGGCGTCTGAAGAGGGTAGGGCCTCCTGGGTAGGTCCGTCTCTGAGTTTGTTGATAATGGAAATGCGGTGAGGGCATTTCGAAAAGTTTGCCGTGTGATTACCTCCACAGTTGGTGCATTTGGAGGGGGAGGCGACGCAGCAGTTGGGTTTTGGACGGACGTGGCCAGGGCACGTGGTAACGGCGCACTGGTGTTTGTCCCTAGGGTGCCCTAGGGAGCAGATGGGGCAGGTGGGTTCTTTTTGTTTACACCCTTTTGTTGGGTGACCGAACTTGTAGCAGTTGCGGCAAAGAGTGGCTTTGGAGGCTGACCACATGACAGAGCAGTGGCGGGGACGTGAAAAGAGTCTGATGGTGGTGCCAATAATGGCTGCTTCCTCAGCGGTGACGGTAACGACAACTGTTGAGAAGTTCTGAGTGTTGCGGGTGGTGTCGTCAGCAGTGAGGAAGCGGGTATCGAGGGGGGTGATCCCTGTTGCGAGTTTAACCGCTTCAGGGAAGGACTTTTTAAGGTGATCAAGGTCAGGGAATTCGCTTAGGGGGATGCCTCTGATGGCTACATCACAGGTAGTGGGAGCTTGTTTGAACAACTGAAACGGGTTGGCGGAGTCGTTAACCGTTTGGTTGAGAATGGCTGTGAGTCCTTCAAAGAAGGGGGCGTATGTGGAGGCTGGGACCGTAGGGGGGGCGGTAACTGAGACAGCTCCACGTTGATTGATGGAAACTGTAAGAGAGGTGACGGGGGCGACCTGTCCTCCTTTTGCGAGGAACTGGCCTAGAAGAGCAGGAAGGCGTTGGACGAGGGATTCGGAATCTTTGAGGGGAGAGGGGGTCTGTCTCGACGAGAAGAACCTTCGCTGGGCAGTGGGCAAAGTCTTGGGCCTGTCCTCTGTGACTTTCGGTTGCCTGGGGCGAGGGTTGGTGGTTTTCTTGGCGGCGGCTTTTGGGGTGGTGATGTTGGCAGCCGACTTGGCTGCGTCAACATAGGATTTCTTTTCGGTGACAGTGACCGGCGTAGTGGGAGATTTGGCAGGTGGGCTCTGATAAGCGGGACCGGCGGGAGTGGTTGGTTGGGTTCTCTGATGGGGAAAGGTTGCAGGAGGGGAGGAGACTGAGTTCTTGACGCTTTTGACGATGGCCTCGAGTCTCTCGAAGCGGTCGTAGACGCTTGTGGGGGGATGGTTGGATGCGTACCGAGTCTTTGCCTGAATGTCATCGACTGCGGTATTGATTGTTTGGAGCTGGTGGGTGAGTTCAAGGGCGGCGTGTTTGGCCTGGGCCGCAACCTTAAAGGTAGAGCAAAGGAGGGTGAGGAGCAGCTTCTCCATGGGGGAGGTACTGTCATCATTTATAGCGTTGGTGACAGTGGTGGCGATGAGGGATGAGTCTGGCATGCCTATTTCATGGTCTATAAGACCAGTCTGCAGGTTGTCAAAGATTTCAGAGAGAGAGGGGTCAGGGCTTGGCATTTTGAAGCCTGGGATTTTTGTGAGTTTGGTGGGGAAAGGTGGTTGCCACGTAAGATTTTGGTGTTGAATTTCAAAAACTGAGAAAATAGAGGGGATGGAGGATGTCCTATTTGGAGTATTTAGTTGCTTGTTCTTATATTTCTACAAAATTTCTAACATAGGCCAACATTGCCGGAATTCCCCACTGAGACATATTTCGTCATTTTAGACTTGTCTCATCACGAACATTTCTGATACCGACTGTAACTAAGTACAGTACACTCGCTTTATAAGGGTACGCCTTTGCCGCGCATGCATACCCTTATAGAGTACTTACCCTTATGAATAGTGCCAAGTATTTGCCAAGATACAAAAATAGTGGTAAATATAGGCCAAAAGTGGTGATTTTTACAGCTATATTTTACAACCTCCCCCAAATCTTTGCTGTTCTCAGATGTTCAGTCACCTTTTATAAGGGTACACTAAGAAAAAAAATACAAAACCCTAAGGGTACTCTTATAGGAGAGGTACCCTTATCTTCCCATACAAAATACCCCGGGACTGCTAGGCATACCCTTATAGAGCATTTACCCTTATAAGCCGAACCCTTATAGGGCGAGTGTACTGTAGCCTACAATAATTTAATAGATATGTAGAAAGCCTAGGGGCATGGATATCTCATAGTTAGACATAATATATAAAGGATAATGTTTTAGTATAACTATTCTCCTTTACTTATTTTTTGCTTTTGCACTTTCACTTTTTCAGCTTTCCACTTTTCCACTTTTCGTTTCCCAATTCTCAATTTCTGACTTTACCTCGTATTAGTCGCTATGGGCCTCCGTACTGTGTTCTGTATAAAATCCATAGATATTCTAGGCTTCGTACTCAGTGTCTACTCACAATACCAACCCAAGTTCTCAACTAATGTATTAAGCATTCTTTATCTCAAAACTAATAATTACAAAACCATGCAAACAGAATTACACCAATATTAACTAACTATAAATCCACTAAATACCCCCGTCTTACTTCCTCTTTGTATCAATGTTGTCCGAAGAAGCTGGCAGTCCGTCTGAAGTGATATTAGATGGCTGATTGAAATACAAATTTAGTTTCCTATTTAAAATAATGTTAGCCTCAACGAAACCCATATCCCTCATCCGAGAGGAGCGCGTTGGTATTGATACATACCCTCCAGAACCGCAATACTCCCGCTTGTTGCCTGTACACAACGAGCTACATAGACTGTCCTCAACCTTTGCAGCGGTAGGAGCAAGAGTATTTCCACAATAGCACTAGAATTGGGAACATGTTAACTATGATCGGCGGAGATGATAGGCGAGAGGCATACTTCTTGGCTATACTCGAGACCTGCATATTGATACGACTTATCCTTGCAGGTACCGACACACATCTCTACTGTCATTGAGGTACTGTTTGAAAACACGTATCCTGAAAGAGCTCTCCCGGTGGTGGCCTCGGAGTAGCACCCTTGTGAAATATATCTATAAGCACCCATGGTTTAGTAAAGGTCGGTGATTTCTAAAAGCTAAATTGGTAAACCTACGTTCCAACAGCAGGAACTATCACTGGTGCCACGAAGAGAGTATAGTTGTAAACGCTCAACCTAGAAGACCCTCCACAAATCTGGGAAGACCCTCCGGTACATGCCATATTACACCCGGTTTGATTCAGTGTTGAACCGCTTTGGAGAGAAGTACCGCAATAACACCTATAATAAAATGTCAGTCACTTTATGATATTAAAAAAGGCTGTTTCAAGCAAATACTCACTCATTTCCCTAGAATTAAAGTAATGTTAGTAATCTTTCCTATTTTCAGGCAGTAAGGAAGGCACATACATATTCAAGACCAGCCAACGGAAGGTCACGATCTAAACAGAATTGCTGGCACTTTTCAACAGTCATAGTACCAGAAACGCTTCCTCCGTTGAGGGCGCGTGGAGTAGTTTCATTAGCACAGCCTAGATAAGCCCACGGGGATGCAGAAGTACTCGCTAGAATATCATTAGAACTAAGTATCCCAGAATTCAGAGGGTTACTTACAGCTCGTACTTGTAGATGTGTTAGATGCGGTAGTCTCAACGGCACCCAAAACAACTGTAGAGGTTATGGGAGACGTGGAATTAGTAGATAATGATGCTGTAGCATTACTTATGCCAGTAGATGCGAGATCTGTAGTGCTTGAAGCCAGCTCGCTAGAAGTTGGCAAAGGCGTGGTCGGGCTAGCGGTCTGGTTTGTATTTGATGTGGTATTAAGCTTCTCGTAAACAGTCAACCGGTTACCAGCGCCACAACTATTAGAGGTTAGCCATAAGAATTTTAAAAACCGATTATTTGTACGAACTAATTCAAAGAATTTCCGGCACAAGTCAATGAGCACTGGGAGTCTGCCACAGCCACAGATCCATCTGCGAAAAAGTTTGAGCACCAGCATTCACGCCGATATTCAATACCTGCATATTTATACGCAGCGCATGAATCCAGACATTTTGGAACTGTCATGTCATCAGCAGCGACTAACTTTGCACCAAGGGCACGTCCCGTTGTTGCTTCTGTGTAACAGCCGAAGTAGGTGTAGTTCTCATTGCCGGGGTAGATGATGGGACCAGTTGGCACTGCAGATGCGGAGGTAGAAGAAACTGAAGTGTCTGGAGTTATTGTTGCACTTGCGGTAGTATTGGAAAAACCAGAAGAGGTAATAATAGAGCTCGTGGATAGTTCCAAAGTCTTCTTATAAAGCTCTAGTCTTGAGCCAGCGCCACAGTACTCGTTGGGGTTTCCGGCGCAAAGCATACTGCATTGAGTTATTTCAGTGGGAACTGACCCAGCTCCAAGGGTATTCCCACACCAGCATTCCCTCCTATGAGCACCAAGTAAGCATTTGGAGTATTAATTTAAAGAGGATTCATACCCATATTCAACACCAGCAAATTCGTATGAGCTGCAGATTGTTAAACATTTAGCAATATCCATATCATCAGAGGCTGTAAGTTGGGGCAAGGCACGCCCAGTCGTTGCTTCTGTATAACATCCTACAAAGTTGTAATTCGCGTTTCCAGTGTTGTGAACCGGGCCAGTAGGTGTAGCAGATGGCGATACCGTCGTATTAGATGGGATAATGGTGGAAGAGTCCACAATAGTAGTGCTTGATGCGATAGAAGTTGAATTTGAGATCGAAGTTATGGCTGCCTTTGTATATAAACTTAACCTGCTTCCAGAGCCGCAGTATTCGTAAGGATTGCCGGCGCAAGTCATTCTACATTGTGTTATAGTAGTAAGGGCTGAGCCTACTCCGAGAGTATTTCCACACCAGCATTCCCTCCTATAACCGGTAAGCATGGGTCGAACTTAAATCACTGGCCCTTACATACCCGTATTCAAGCCCAGCATATGTATACCCTGCGCAAAATGCAAGGCATGTGTTAACGTTCATTGTATCAGAGCCTTGAAGGACAGAAAGTGCTCTCCCCGTCGTAGCCTCCGTGTAGCACCCTAGGAAAGTGTAGTCGGCATTCCCAGGGTTATCAATTGGGCTAGAGGGTGTTGGAGTTGGAGAATCAGTGCCAGTTGGTGGTACAGTGGAAGAAGAGACAATGGTTCCACCGCTATAACGGTCCTCATCGGCGAATAGACTTATATATGCCCCGCCACCGAAATACCCATTCCCTCCACAAATCTGTGTACCATTTCTGTTATAACATTAGCTATACTAAGCAAGGCATGGAGATCATGAGTAGAACATACCCAGTGCAATCAAAGTTACAATCCTCGTCGCCAACTTTCAATGTCGGAATCGTATTACCACACCAACACTCGCGGTGATATTGGGTACCTAATATAGTTAGTATGAGCTTATATGGCTTGGTGCTGATCTAATTACCAGCAAATATATAATTCTGAGTAGCCCCGGCACATGCACTAATACACATGCCATTCTCATTGAGGTCGCTGCCATACATTTGGCTCGAGAGCTGTCTTCCAGGGTTATTCTCCTTGAAGCATCCAATGTAACGGTACTTTGCATGTGTAGGTGTCTTTAGCGGCCCAAGTTGCTCTGAAACTGCATCACAAACGAATTGAATGTTTTGCTTTTCAAACAACGGATCATTCGTGTTCATTGTCCAGGTGGCGTTTGGTGCATATGGGTCGACATTGACTTGAGACTTCGGGACTGAGCAGAAGAGCTGAGCCGTTTGCGATTCGCCGGCTAGGAGCTGTGTTCCTTCGCCGAGGTCAATGCCATTGCGAGCCCCAACGACAATTCCAGTCCCAATAGGCGGCTTGGAAACAGTGATGTCGAGTATACCAGCATCCGATTCACCGTCGTTTGTAAGTCTGAGTCTCAGGGTTCGTGTTTCCTGCTCAAAGACAGTGCCAAAGGTGAAAGGTGTGGTAGCGTTGTATTCAACCCAGCCAGCCCCATCAATTGTCTCAAATTCCAGCTTTGCTTTGGGATAACCTCCAGATGTTGCAACAACAGTAAAGAACTTATCACCACCATCTGAATGAATAAGAACATACGCTCCATAATTTCCATTCTCGCTTGGGTTGAAGTTGATTGTTACAGTAACTGAAGATTCAGGGGCGATAGAGGTTGGTAGTCCAGTAAATGTGAAGGGGCCAGCTTCAGTCGATCCACTAGGAAGGAATGGCCCAGATTCGCTAACAATACTGATATCATATCCACTGATTGTCATTATAGAGCTACCCTGATTGTAGATCACAACAGAGCGAACATAACCGTCTGGGTTCTCGCCTGTAATAACACCAGCGAAAGATACAGTGTTGGGGCTGATAGATAAAACCGGAACTAATGAAATTGCAACACCCCTAACCGCGATCGGTGTATTATCGGCGTAGTTTGCAACGGAGTTTGTGGTATTGACATAAATATCGTCTGAGAGTGGACCTGGTGCAGTCGGCTTGAATGTCGATTGAAAGGTAAGCGTCTGGCCGGCAGCCAACGTAAGTGGGAAGGTTGGTAGGTTTGAAACTGAGAAGTACTGCGCCATTCGAGGGCCGATTCCAGTAACCGTAACAGCAATGTTCGCCGTACAGCTAAGGTCCATTGTAACACCAGCACCGCCTATGGTAGAATTTCCAAACTCTACTGGAGATTGGCACAATAGAGGAGGGTTTACAGGCGACCCGACTGCAACTAGGTAGCCATCACTAGTGGTAAGATATGCTCTTCCGTCTCCGAAACTTGGCCGGCTGAATTTGATTTGCCCGGGGATATTCAACCCCTTGAGTAGAACAAGCACACCGTTTTCAGGGACTGCTTTGTAAATTCGGAGGTTGAGACCTTGAATATCTGTAACCCAGTAAAGACCTGTTCCAGCCTGCCCATTCAAAGATGTGGTGGTTCCATGGCCGACACCGAGAACATAAGCAGTCTTTTCAAGTGTCTGGGCGACCTGAGTGAAAATAGGCTCGCCACTTGACCCGACACTGAACTTGAAAACGACAGTTTCGTGCTGGACAACATTTACCTAAAATCCTGTGAGTAATAATTTAGAGAAACATGGTAAGGATATCAAACATAAACATAACCGCCTTCGAGCGGGTAAGAGCCGGCAGTGGCAAAAACGGAGTTCAGTAGCTCAGTCGTCTGAAGAACGGCATCTTTCTTGTTTGGGCCCATTTGGTAGCCACCAAGATCGCTATTAAAATATTAGTTTCGAGTGATAATTTGTGACTGTAAGACTTACTCAAGGTTTAAGAAGTAGAGCTTCCCAGATTTTCCGGTGATGCATCCAATCCTAGATACAGTAGGTGTTTTGAAGACGGTTTGGTCAAGGAGAGCTATGCCCGAAGTTCCAAGATCTTTATCGGCCCCATCTAGTGCTTGTTTTTCCCATGGCATGACTACAGATGTTTCAGCATAGAAGCCGTATATCTAAGGTGGAGAACTTACAAAAATCAACTACTTCTAAACTTCCATCGTCATTAATTGCCATATGGACTACTGCTTCCTCCAATGCTGTTGGGGCCTGTCTTCCCGGCACGGGAATATTGCTAAGCTGTGATGCATATCTAAAGAAAAGTTAGTCCTAGACAATAGATTGGTTATAAGATTAAGATACTGACCCGTTACCGGTAGCAAAGAACATACGACCAGCTGCGTGAAAGAAAAAAGTTAGCTCGGTTCCAGTACTTGGAATTAAGAATCCGCCAAATATAAATCCCAGGCATAGATTGATCAAAGTGAATAATACCAGAATCTTGTGCAATTCCACCTCCACTCATCCACACACCACCTCCCTTTTTGTCCTCAGGTCCACCTTCAGTTGCAAACTTCTCGACAATCTGGCCAGTTGTTCCATGCCAGCCGATAATCCAGCCGGTAAAATTATATTGCACACTTTAAGCTGTTAGCACTTTCTCATCTACAGCTTCTATCCAACAGGGTGAATACCAATGGGAAGCGAATCCAGCATAGATATAAGGACCACTTTGCATCAACGCAGGCCGTTGATGATGGATACCGCCCTGAAACATGCGAATATCGTTGTTGCTTGCAATTAAGCCTTCAAGGTCAATAGGGAAATTTGGCTTTTCTTCAAGAGTCCTAGTGTCCAATGCATGAACATAGTCTATTGAGATTCTGTTAGTCATCCTCTTGGTCCAATTTCAAAGACCTGAAACACATACATCGGCCGTTCTCCCGACCCTTCTCGACGCCAGTCTGGTCACGGTATGTTTTCATTGTAAAGTACCAAGTATTTGTATCAGGGTCGATGACACCAGTAGCCTGATGAAACAAATCGTGCGTTAGAAAACATATTTTTAAACCCCATTGAAGCTAGGTTTTTATGCATTATCCTTACCGTGCTCCCAATTGTTTGACTGATATCGTTGCAGTTGTCCAACTCGGAGACCAAGAAAGGGATATGAATGTTCTTAGAGAGCAAGATATCACCAGTCTTTGCATCAATCTTATAAACCCAGTTTTGCTGTGATGCGACATATACGAATTGGGTATCATCTGGTGTATAGACGAGTGCTTGGGCAAAAATTTGTTCTAGTTTCCAAAATGAGTACTCATTTAATACTAGAAAGCATAGACACTTTTTACTTACCGTTCCAACCGTTGTATCTACCGTTTAGTTTCTTCCGCCAAATAATGCCGAACTGTGATGATCCTACAACAGCAGGGTCCATATTATGGTTCCTATGCAACAGAGTTTGGTTGTGTTAATTAATTGGCCTCTTTCCCGGAATAAGAGATAGCTATATCGAGAGCTGCAATGTGCGGTCTGGTGTAACTACACATATAACGACTAGAAATCTTGGAAACTTACGGTTGATAACCAGATCTGGTGTTATCACCACCACTGGTGATTGTATCTGTTGAATGTAATGCTTCCACATTTCCCAGAAAGATCGAAATCAAAAAGGCCGAAAACGCAAAAAGCATTACGGGTGCCATTGACCGGCTCCCGCGATTGCGCAGAGGTAACCTCATTTTTCAAACGTCACTGCGTCCAGACCAAAACAATTAGACGGGAATGGCCTGAAAAAGCGTGGGCAATTAGAAGACCGCACAACGAATAGGTATGGAAGCCGTTGCCCTTTCCCTTGCCTCTTTGAATCTGGTGATTGATCTTTATGCAAGTGAGGATAGGGACCTTCGAGCAGAAAGGGGAGGGAGCAAGGTCGCATCATATACATGGCATATACCTACCCCAGCAGACCCAAGCCTGTGGTACTGTTCAACGTCCTCACCATTCAGGGTCGCTCAAAGGGGCGATTGCAACTTTTGGAATTCTTAAACCACTTCCACTTCGAGCCATACCCAAGTAAGAAGCTCTAGATCTCAAAACCCAATCTTCATAACCCTGTCACTCACTTGGCGTCAGCCGCGACGGATCAGTCGGTTGTTTATTTCGGTTTAGTTATGGTTATTTATCTGCTTAGCATATGGACACTAAAATCTGGTGCTCCCCCAAACAATATAGGGCTATACTTAGGATAACCGACGATAAGACTTACAATTTACCTAAAAGCACAGGCCGCCATGTACTATATGCACTTTATAGGCCACTGATGGCGGAGGTGAGGGCCGACCCGTGATTGGCGCAGAATGTCAGGAGAGTATATTCTCGAGACTTGTTAAAAACCCACTGTGGCGGCGTTTTATTACTATTGTGCACTGGTTCCACTACATATTGTCTAATGGGTATGGTCAGTTGTTTGTGAGAGGTTCTTTTCCGTTTAGTTTACGGTTCCTGCTGCCTCCCCAAACTACAACCTAGCCTTCACGCATTGCAGTACCAGACACAAACATTGGTAAAGCCTTGCGATGGCCCCACAGTATCCTCCCACGCGTTTCCCTTGGTATCATTGCGACTGGGTTTCCTAGAGCTTGGCAATTCCGTAGATAGTAAATACCAAGCCCCAGAGAGTGACTAGCAGCCATATCGGTATGGTAAATTCCCGTTCACTTGATAGCGGTATTCCCACACTATGGTCTTCCTAAGAAAAACCGAATCAGCGAATCCAACATTCGCATTTGGGTACAGACACTAGGCGATATATGGCGGCCCTGTGTTTCTGTACACCTACTTAATGGGGAAACGATAAAATTAGTAGAAATCTGGCGGACCTCCGGCTGCCCCGCGTTCCTGAAAATTCGAATAACAAGCCATGTTTACGGGCTTTACGCCATCTACGCGAGTGCCAGGCTATGTTGATTAACCGAAATTAGCTCTTTAACTCTATCTGTCGCGAATGAATTCCGAATTGAATTTAGTGTTGATACGGATTCTGCCTTTTCTACACCTTGAAGCCCGTGGTGGACTTAAGGTACCGGGTTGAGATTGTGTTTACAGAGTTCCGTCGCATGCACACGAACAGATCCGGTCGCTTGTCGTTACATTGTCTCTAACTTCCCGAAACAGACACGTTCTCAGTGTGCCTGACATGTGCCACAGGCGGATGGCTTTTTTCTACTCGATTAAGGTGGGACTGAGACATCGTGGTCCTAACCGATGTCTCACCTGAACATTTGATGGTTCACAATAGAGTTTTTCATGATCTTGCGCAGAGTGCTGTTGCCCCGAATTGAGCACGGCGAACCTTGCATCGCTTGTAGAGCATTTAAAATCCCCCCTGTGAATAATCCCAGTAAGTACCGCAAAGTGCCGCAACGTGCGTGTGACAATGGCGTTGCTAATCCACAGCAGAATGAGCCTACGCTGCAGCCTAATTTACCCGTCTGCCCATTTCTGTACTTTATTTCCAGAATACAGACATACAAGGCTATGGAAAGAGATGGGCTGAGGTATGCTAGGTTCTCCTGGCTGCCCAGAATCTCGAACTATAATGTAGATATCCCCTGGCCAAATACGGCCCGTGGATAGTGACTGGCAATGCCCACCACAGCTTCATACAACTTCTGAAAGAGCCGAGGGTCGTTTAACTGATCACGAACAAATTCCTAGGCGAGCATGAAAAGTAGCATTACGTATGCCGTGTGGTCTTTTATTCTGTTATGGGCTGTGGATCCACATGGCGTTTTATAATTAAATGTTTACTGAGATGTGGTTCTAGACGCCTTCTCATTACATAGTATACGACCTCTTAGGCTTAAGGAATCAATAACCTACCCCGCATATTTTACCCTTACGCTGCTTATGGGG
Organism: Verpa conica; assembly: GCA_033030425.1. NCBI lineage: Eukaryota > Fungi > Ascomycota > Pezizomycetes > Pezizales > Morchellaceae > Verpa > Verpa conica. The sequence goes on along the minus strand of JAUFSD010000001.1, from coordinate 3,717,837 downwards.
GCACTTATGTGGCGTAGGCGGCCGGATTTCTCCGGCCGTATAGTTATCAAAATTAGTCGCTTGAAAGAAAAAAACCCGCAGCACCCCACCTCCAGGTGAGAATTGATGTCAACTGTCTCTATTCGGCTCTAATGTACTAGGGGTACCTATAGGATCCCCATATGAGCCAATACTATGATCATAGCAATATCCACTCCTTAGCTATTTCCAGTCAGTAATATGATATGGTTAGACAGTGTGTATGTTTAATCCGTTGGATTTCCACAGCTTTGTCTTGGGAAAACCCATCTAGGCCATAAAAAGCGAGTACGAGGGATATGCGTACCAAATCCATTCTTCTGGAAACTGCGGTCAATTAAAACAATACCAAAAATAAGCACGTGGGTCTCTCAAGTAAACGTACAGCTTGCGAAGTAGATAAGGCATTGATGCTGAACCACCACTGTTGATCAATAACGGTGGTAATTAATACCGATATTACTACCGACGATTAAAATATCTTTCAACCCTGATTGTAGCAATAGACCAGCCGGGGCCGGCCCCGACAAACAATTCCCAAAGGCGCAGAAGTCAGTCGGGTGTGCTCGACGAAGCAGATATATGTATTGACGGAGAGCACGCTGGCTACTCTCAATAGACTAATCGCACTATCAATAATATACACCTACTTGCCACATCAGTTCTATTGTGCTTATGAAAAACACGGAGTATCGCAACGGTGAATGGTCTATGTGTTTCAGCCTTACTTTAAACTCACCCTACAAACCCTTACCCACCTGCCTTTCTAGATTTGAGCAAGCATAGGGCCTGGGATCTTCCCGTGCACATCAACGCAGTGCTGTTATGGTTAATTTCTACCTAAATCTACCAATTTTCATCTATCGTATTGAACGTATGGAAAGTATGGGCCGATATTTCAACGACGGAAACTGAAAAATCATATTATAATTTACATAAGTAACCATCACATAAACTAGGTCATTTCTTCCACCTTAAAGTCACAACTAAACTTACTTTAAGCGATAAGTTTGCAATTGAAACTTATATAACGACCTCTTCAGTCAGCTTTCGGCCGGTCCGGTTGTAAAATTACATGCTCCTTAAGATACAGATTGAACCCTTCACGCCAAGCACGACCGACACCTGCCATCTTTGATAGTACCAATACCCATAGGCCGGAAGTACTGCTAGTGATCGACGATTTGAAGGAAAACCCTTAAAACCCCGGTAACGAGGTCAAAAAGCTAAGTGGTCCAGGGAACCCCCAGCTGGGCCCACAGAAACAAAGCCTTAATAAATCGCCCAACAACCCCCCACGCGACCTTTCCATTTTACTATATACGGCAAAAGAATATAACCCCACTCTCCTCGTGGGGCCTCACGTTTATTCCCCCCCCCCGAGATAAAGTACCCGATATAAATTAGATTACCCGTATGTCGGGTTTTTTTCTCCCGTCATCTAGTAATACCGGAAGACAGGTTCACTTATATATCCTTGGGCCCCGTTATGGCCGACCATGGATAGGTGCTGTGTCTCGAAGGGGTCCGGTGGGACAAAGGACATGGGACCGGTCATGGAAGTTTAAACAAGCTTTTATGCACTGGATGCCAACGATATGTAGAATCACTGGAGAATGCAACTTTCCGTAAGTCCTAGATAGTGAAGATTTTTCAGCTGACTTTTATGGTCCGACGAAGAGTTAGTATGCCCGTAACAGCCAGGGAAGAAAGTCGCAAAAATCACATAGGCTTCTACATAGCCGAGACTCTCGTGCAAGTTGGTCCCTGGTATTGTTTCAAAAAGTGTAGCAAAGTTATGATCTGGCTTTACCTCTAGTATTGATAGCTAGAGCGGTTGAGAAGTAAGGTTTAAGGAATTGAGTATTATCTTGCTCCTTTCAATTCAATCCTAGCTTCGTCCTACTTAAGCTTGCTGAGGATATCATAGGGTAATTAGAGCCCACTACCACTCCATAGCACTAATTAAGAACATCCTTTTATCTACCAGGCCCATCCCAAATAAATTCACTATGAACACTTCTCTGAGGGTGTTCTAGTAGCACTGCAATCCGGTTCTACATATATTGCCTAGTAAGAGACTTAATCATATATTATCACTCGCCTTTCTCAATTTACCCAATTAACATAATATCTCCGGCATTGTACTTCCGTCTATTCCAGAGCCTATATTTTCCTATCTACACGAGAAGTAGCGACGATAGTGTTAAATCTATATTGGATACTATTTAGTATACAGTCAGCTATGGCCGAACTGTAGATATGGTTGGAAGGGACAGGAATCAGACTACGCGGATTATCAAAAGTTACCGTACCGCAGGGTACTCAAAAGACTTGAAGTTTCGAGAACCATTTTTGAGACTGCTATTTCCTCATCTACAGTTAACCAGCACTTCATTAATAGTCCTAGATAGCTATGATAATCTACGCCAAGTCTTGCCCCTGTCCACCACTACCATATCCATCAACTGTATTGGTTCCTGGCCTGGATTTACCGTGCCTCGGCAAAGTTTGTTTACTCTGCCACCACACAGTACTAAATCTTAACTCCAGATATCGTTATTGATGATTTGCGGTGTATTTTTCGTACTATGAGGCCAAGATAGTGATATCATTGAATCCGTGAAATATACAGTGGGAGCCTTTTGAGGGGTTTAATCGCACTGTACAAGCTAGTCCAGGGATTTGACCCCTGGACGGAGATAAAGTAACTACACTAGTGGTCATGTGTTGTGAGGTTAATAATTCACGTAGTTTCATCTCTTTGAACTTGAGGTTATTTAAATCAAAAGTTTCAGTCCGTCCTCCAGGAACCAGCTCCCATCGTGAAAGTCAATTACCAATAACTGCCATTGCAGTACTAGAAACTCAATCCTCTCCTACATACTCATCACATCCAGCTGAACTGCCATGTCTTACCCTCTCACCGGAAAGGTTGCTGTCATCACCGGTGCCTCTAAAGGTATCGGAAAAGCTATCGCCGAGAAACTCTCGACTCAAGGCGCTACCGTTGTCATTAACTACTCCCGAGACTCAGCTCCAGCAAAAGCTCTCGTGGCCAAGCTAGGTGCAGACCGCAGCCACTCTATCAAAGCCAATATCAGCGGCATCTCCGAATCAAAGCGTCTCGTCTCAGAGACTGTCGCCAAATACGGTAAAATCGATATCTTAGTGCTCAATGCTGGAGTACTACCAGAAAAAACCCTCGAGGCTACGACCGAAGAAGATTTTGGATCTTTGGTGTAAATGCTAAAGGTCCCTACTTCCTCACCCAGGTTTGTACCCTATATTCTAGAAAGAGAGTAGAATGTTATTCTAAGCAGCGAACTAACACCCTATCTCTCTCTAGGCTGCAGCCCCACATATCCCTGACGGTGGAAGAGTCATCTTCTTCTCAAAATCCGCTACGGTTATCTCCACTTTGACCCTGAATACCTCCTCTATGTCTCGAACAAAGGTCCCATCGAACAGATGACCCGTAGGATTGCGAAGGACCTCGGTCGCCGTAGCATCACTGTAAACTGTGTCTCTCCTGGTCAGACCGATACCGAGATGCTCCACGACGGTAGTTCGGAGGATTTTGTTAAAATGATTGCATCGTTGAACCCCATGAACAGGATCGGGACTCCAGATGATATTGCGAAAGTCACCGCGTTTCTGGCGGGTCCTGAGTCCTCCTGGGTTAATGGTCAGACTTTGAGGGTGAATGGAGGTCAGGTTTGAGGGGGTATACGGCTTGTTTGTGGTTTTTGTAGAGGTATGTACGTGCGGTTAGGGTGTTACGGGATCTTTGTTTATTAGAATTGTTTGGTCGTGTCATGGCTGGTCACTCGGTATATTCATGTTGCGCTGTCAAGCTTGAAATAGATCTGCTTTGTATTTAGTTTAAATCGCCTGTTTTATCGCTTATTATATAAATCACTTGATTTATGGTGTGAGTTGCGTATAGGTGCATGCGTCTTACGGTGCAGCTCGTCACTGCCAGCTAGGCCACCACAATGAGGATCGCCCTACCCCACCACAAACAATTTTCCAACTTAAAGTCCAGCTGTTACTTATTCCCTCTGCAAGATACAACGACCCCTTAAACGTCCTGATAATAAGGCAACCGTCAATAAAATGCAATAAAACGCAATATATCAGATGAAATGACTCAGAGAGTAAAGCTCCAACCAATGAGGCTCGAGTAACTTTGACCACAAAAAGAAAAATGATAAAAAAATAAAAATTTACAGCCTTGCAAGATACCCCGCCCCTCTATCGGTGCCTTATCTTGGATCACTAAATTCATCGGCTCTAGGGTAGAGTGTTTTGACCACTTTCGCTTCTTTACACATTAGCACTAACCCCGGGCTACCACCTGGTAAAGTACATGATCGGCGCCAAGATATCAATTAGAAGGACAGTTTACACCTACTTGCTGTATGGTCTATTGCATATTGCATTGTAGTCGTTGGTCCCCTCTACTCGGGAGCCGCACTGCTGAGTGTATAATTAGCATATTCGCCCCTCCAGCAGGAGAGCTCGACGTTAAGAGTAATCAGTAAAGATAAAAGCGACGTTTGTTTTATAGCTATAACCGTTATATTATGTGGGTTGAAAATGCGTCATATAAAGGTGTGCTTCAAAACACTCCACGGTTAAGGGTTGCTTTTTCTCCTTCTTACCCCATTGGATAGGGCTGCTTGGAGTTTGTTGCATTGCAGGGGTTTGCGTGTTTTGCTTATTTCTAGTATGCACTATAATAGGGCTATGTATACTAGGATTAGGTTTGCCTTGGTTCCGGTGAAACGATTCTTGGGGGTTGCTTGGCTGATTACTACTATGCCAGACGTACCACTATTTTTTTCACTACCGATATCATCCATTGTGCAGGCTTGTGAGATTAATAAGAGCTATAACATATTGCGGAGTCGTTGAGCCCTTATGTTGCAATAGAATGGCGTTCGTAAGGTCAAATAAACATTAGTAGACATAACCTACATAGAGGAAATGGGGTTGTAGGCTGGTCTGGCTATAAGAAACGTTCCGTTCTAAACAAATTGAGATGTTCAAATACTTGCCATCTATAAGAAATTGCCAGTACTAGTATCGTATCTATAGAGTCAATGCGTATTGGCACCAATATTCCCCCCGGGCTACAAGTAGGCTCAGAGAGCAGCGCTACCCAACGAGGCACACGGCTTAGAAATTCAGAGACCTCAGGTGTTAAGATCTAATATAAGCATAATTATCATATTTATTCTTTGTATTTATCTCTTCTTACTAATATTCAGAAGACACTGCAGATGCAATATGTATAATTAGGTAAAGGCGAACAAGACATCTAGAGGTCAGATTCAATATCATATTCAACCTTATATCTCTCACTTTTTACTAACGAAGTCAGAATCTGTTACGACTCATTGAGCGAGCTCGCCACGAGATATGAGAGTATAACTCAGCAGCCCCTATGGTATCGAACTCGAGAATTACACAGACTCTCATAACATTTTTTCTGGAGGGATTGTTGGGGCGAGAGCCTACTAGTTATAGTCTTAAATAGGCTGCTTTGAGTGCACAAAACTTCTGATTCTGGGGGTACCGCTAGGAAACTAGTGTTCCAAGTATGGTGACCGATACCTCGGAGTTTTTCACATTGTCACAAGATATGAATCTGGTTCATTGTGTTTCATATCTAGGGCTACGGTGAACCCCGATTCTATAGTAAATATTCCCGTGTAATAGGGGTTTATGCGTACGTCACCAAAACAAGTGGGGTTGCTGCGCATATCTTCGGCCTGCTCTACTTCGCACTTCTTTAATCTTAAAATCTACGCTCTCTTAGGGGCTGTAACCACTCTATTCCTTATTAGATATTCTCGTCGTCGCTAGTTTTCTCTACTAAAGACGAGACTACCATGTTTATACCTTAATAGCTATAGCACTTGCAACCACGCGCCTTGGCTACAACACTATCCCTAATAAATTAACAAGGCAGCAATCATGTATAGCCGCATCTCGCTTGTGCATATAAATTGGGTTAGGGCACATCCAAGGCTGACATTCTGCTGAGCTCAAACTTTAGTGATCGAATATTAATTGTCGCGCCTCAGCAACCTTAGTGATGTTTGTATGACTCGAAGTTGAGTGCCTAAGGGGAAACATCAGCAAGCAGGGGTGCTGGACATGCCTTATCTGAACTTCAGCCGCGTGGTGGTCATGAGCACCTTCGGGTCAACCGACTACCAATACAAGTAAAGTACATACAGCATTTCTTCAGCGGTACCAGCGAGTAGTACTTCCCGCAGCGGGAAATAAGGGAGAGTAGGTATAGTACAGGCAGCACTGCCACTGCCGGTACTTCTGGTTGCGTTGCAGCTTGCAGGGAGCCTCATTGTGTTTGCCGGGGACCTTACAGCAAAGGAACAAGCAAATCCACGTACAGGTACTTGATAGGTCACCAGTGACTCAAGACTTTACAGATAGTGGGACTGAAAATTTCATCCCTTACAAAGGTGATGAGGCTGAAACTGAGTTGATCACTACACGCGAGCTTATGCTTCAGGTGAGTCATTAGTGCCTTTCCTTATGTCTTTCGAAGTTGGCCTCAGCCCAACTACTCTACAGTTCATGTAACAGTTGAATTTTCCGATTATCCTACTTTGCGTGGTGCATGCATGAAGTACTCTACAGTAGGCATGACACACAGACTGGTCGCATTGGACAATGTGCGAGAATCCACTATCCGGGGGGAAGGCGTCATTCTTACAATCTGCGTTATCAGAGTGTCCTGAGATGATTTTCTACCAGATGGCTATTCCCAGGATCATTTCTCGGTCGGTTGGCCGCCTGCTTCTCTGTATTACTCCGCTTCCCGGGTGTTTATCATCATACCACCGTGTCTCCATTCTTAGGTCCCAGGTGGCGGCAGCAACGATAGAAACCGGGGAAGCAGGGGCTCCAATTAAGGCAAGAAAGAAGAAGCAGCAGAGAAGGGAACACCCTTGTCCTGCAGGTGGTTTTAGTGATCCAGCCACAGAGCTGCAGCACTGCCTGATTCGGCTGTGACTCTAAGCTCCCGTTCCACGGATTCTATTGACGACCAACATTCAGGCCAGATAGATACATACTTAAATACCTCTATCCTCTCGGTCATCTTCCATCTCTCCCCCACCCACTCTCACCCACATTCATATCTCAAGCCAGCTCTACACATATTACGTAGCTAACTCGTATCACCACTACCTTCAGTGTGCTATATATCACATCGCCATCCTTAGATCATTGTAGTGTCTCTTTGCATCTTCACCCCGCACATTTAAATAAGATTTTGGAATCTGCCTATCCCGGCTTTATTAAACATCAACCTCTCGGGCAGAATCATGGCGTCATCGGCATCAACTCTTTCCGAAGAGGTATCCACAGAGCAACAGACACCTTCCGAGACTCCTGCTACTTCTACAACACCAACAATTCCAGCTACATCAGAAGGATCCACTGCCCCCACAGACCCTCTAGCGTCTTCAGCAAACCCTCAGAATGCCCCTGTTACAGGAAAGGAAAATGGTACCACTAAGCCCAAGACCAAGGGAAAGTGTATCCATAAGAAGAAGAAGGTAGAGGAGAAGGGAAAGGCCAAGAAGGAGCTTGAGGAGAAGGAGAAAGCTGAGAAAGCTGAGAAAGAGGAGCGCGAGCGGAAGGAGAAGGAAGAGCAAGAAAAGAAAGAAAAAGAGGAGAAGGAGAAAGAAGAGAAGAAATCAAAGAAGGACAAGAAGTCGAAAAAGTCGAAAAAGAAGGGAAAGAAGTCGAAGAAGGCAGAAGAGAGCGAGGAAGATTCCGACTCCTCTGACAGCTCAGATTCTGAAGACGATTCAGAGGCCAGTGGTTCTGATGATAGCTCTTCATCTTCTTCATCCTCTTCGGATTCGGAGGTTGACGGTGATGAGGCACTAGCGGCTGCGATCAGGTTGATACTAGCAAAGTCATCCAAGTCAAAGCACAGGCGGCAAAAGGAGAAGAAGAAGAAGGCCAAAGCTAAAAAGGCGAAGAAGGAGAAGAGGAAGGCGAAGAAAGCTGCAAAAGAAGCTGAAGAAGCAGAAAAGGCAGCAGAGAATAGCGAGAAGGAGAGAGCTAGTGTTCTAGAGTATAAGCGTGTCGATGAGCGTAGGTTCCCACATTATGCAAGACCCATTAATTCCTTAATTTACTGACGGTAATTCATAGTTTGGGACAAGGAAATCCATGATTACAAGATCACCGACACTGTCCCTCATACAAAGACGGATGAATATTCTTCCTTTATCTTCACGGTCCGCCGTGTCTTCGATTACGAAAACAAGTATGTCGAGACAATGGTTGATATCAAATCCACCCTTCTCAAGGATGCTCTGAGCGAGATTATGGGAGATATTAGGGGTGTTTCTTTGGTAGAAGACGTTCCCGAAATCGATCCTAATATGCTTTTCAACTTCCTTCCGGAGCTCGAGGCGTGGGTTGAGAAGAAATCAAAGTCTAAAGGAGAAGTTGAGAAGGCGCCCGCACCAGTAACCGAGGTTGCAAGGCTGAAGGTTGAGCCAGGGAAGCCAGAAACCCCCCCATTGACTGCCGAAGAGATTTCTCAACAGATAGACCATGTTAAACTGCTTATCGAATACTTGAACGCCGATTATGCATCCGTCAAATCCACCCTCTACCCGCTTCTGGAAAATTCAATGATTACATTCGACTTGTTATGGGCTTTGTTGAAGCCCAATACCATCATGTATACAACTTGTTCAGGAAGTAATGAGCCTAGAGCATTCAAGTTGGAGTATGCGCAGAAGGAATGCAGCTTTATGAGGGGTAAATGGTGGAGCATTGAGGGCAAATACCTTGAGTATGATGGAAGGGATGGACCACAGGTCGCAGGTAGCGAGGAGGCAGGAGGATTTGGCTGGGGAACAATCACAGTTGATATTGACTCGTTCAAAAGCGCGAAAAAGATTTCCTCCTTGTCAACTTATCCGTTGGATTACAGGAAGGATAAAGAAGCCCTGACCGTAAGTTTACCTTGGCGAGTCTAGTTCAAAAACCATACTGACAAACATCCAGGCTACACTAATTGAACGTGGTCGGAAGTTTGTATCACTGAAAGGGATGCAATACAAGATGCACAACGGAATGGCTTTCCAGAAGAAGAAACGACAATATGCCAAAGTTCATGTAGGTCTTCCACTTCTCATCGCACGGACATGTACTGATATCAGAACAGATCAAAGGTCGTATCATGATTGACCCTGCTACATTCCGACGCATCAATCCAAACTACGTCATCTCCTCCATTAAGTCGCGAAACAGCGAAGAGGATGAAGACGATTATTTCACCATGTCGGATGATCAGTCAGATACTGGGTCTGATGGTGGGGATTGTACGGATTGTTGCTGTGCTGGGGAGGATGAAAACGAAGCTGAAGCAGACCTGAAACGAATGAAGTTCGTAGTTGATGATAAAGGCGATTACCAGCTTATCACCAAGGGGGAGGAGAATGAAAAGTCGATGAAAGTCGAAAAATTCATCGACGAAAACGACGAGGAAGCTGAGCCTGTCTTTACCGATGAAGAGCTGCTTACTTCATCGCCCGTTGTATTGGGATGGGCATTCAATGAGAAATTGTGGCGTGAGTATAACCTTCAAAAGTAAATGAACCCCAAGGCTAATAGATTGACTACAGTGGAATTTACCGTTTCTGGTGTTGAGGAGATCAAGTGGAACGAAAAGGCTTTCGAGTCACTAGTACTCCCAGAGGATCAAAAAGCCATTGTCAAAGCTCTTGTAGAGTCACACACAGGAAGCAACATTGCCTCATCAACTATCGATGACGTAATTCAGGGCAAAGGTCGTGGGCTCGTCTCGGTCCTTCACGGACCCCCGGGAGTTGGAAAAACATTGACTGCTGAGGGAATCGCGGAGCTTCTTAGGAGACCACTTTACTGTGTTTCTTCAGGAGAGCTGGGTACCAACCCAGCTGTTCTTGAACAAGAACTTAACAAGATCTTGGATATTGCACATGCTTGGGGTGCAGTCTTACTTCTTGATGAAGCGGATGTATTCCTGGAACGGAGGACTATGGCAGACATGCACCGGAACGCGCTCGTGTCAATTTTCCTACGCTTGTTGGAATATTTCCAGGGCATTCTATTCCTGACGACAAATCGTGTCGAAACATTTGACGATGCTTTCCAGAGCAGGATCCACGTTGCTCTGAGGTATAATGAACTTGGTTTCAAGGCCAAGGTCAAGATCTGGAAGATGTTCTTGGAAATGGTGAGAGTCAAGTACGGTCCCGACGCGCCGGAGGTGTTGACCCTTGCGGAGATTGAGTGGTTGGCAAAGAAGGGATTGAACGGGCGACAGGTTTGTTACTCCTACCTATTTTATGGCCTTGAGTCTACTTACTAACGGTACGGAATATTTAGATTAAAAATTCTGTTAGAACCGCGCAGGCACTCGCCAATAACAAGAAAGAAACCCTGTCCATGAAGCATATCAGAACTGTCCTCAATGTAGCCGAAGGGTTTGAGAACGACCTCAAGGGCACAGGACAGTTGGACAGCATGAACGCCTATGCTTAGTCTTCCGTTGTATATTTTCTTCTATTCCTTGTTCCTGTTGGTGTATAGTGCAATTCCTAGGGTTAGCGTTCATCTCGCATTCCTTGTTTATTCGTATAAAGTGTTTTTCAGTCGGGTTTTTTGGGTTTTTTTCTTGCTCTTTAGTGTGAGATTACAACATTAGGAAGATGAGGCGTCTACCCATCTTCCATTGTATTCTATGTTTTTTCTCATCGGTTGTAGTTTAATTTGGGTGGAGTTGAGTGGGAGCGTAGTTTCAAACAATAAAGTTGAATAGAGATTCACCTTGAGCTCTTAAGATTACGAGTGAATACCATGGTAGTTGATTACAGTGGACTGCGAAGAAATCGAGTGATGTTCGCCTGTAGGTGTAGCATAGCATTCAGGTCTTATTAGACAGTTGTTTCATCGCGATGTCCAGTCTAGGTGCTTCAAAAGACTGATTATATACTTGAAGTACAATACCCACAACTGGGTGTTAAGATATAGAAGAATAACAAAGAAAACTAAATATGCATCGTGATCCAACTCCTTTCCGATTCACCTAACACTTATTTGCGGTTCAAACGGCTGTTGATAGCATCAAAAGCCGTCTTCTTTCCATAGTCAAGAGCCTTATCCCCAAGTGTACCCCTCAAAGTGCTAGTCCCCAACGACGGCTGGGTGTTTTCCGGCTTCGTTGGCTGGTTCTCCACATCACCAGCAAAGTCACTCAAGTTCAGACGGCCACCAGTGGCTCTCCCAGCAAGATACTCGCCCTTCTCGAAGGCCTTTGCTTGGGCAGCCGCAACACCCCACTCAGCAGCCACAACAGCACCAATACCAATGGTAGCAAGACAGGTGAGTGCGAACGCAGCCCAACCGAATCCGACATTCGCAGACCCGATATTAATCTCGACAGCATCCATACCCATCTTTTGCACAAGCGTAGACACAGCACCACTATTAAAAAAAGACCATTAGTAAAAGCTTTATATACCCCCCCTACTGAGAAGAGAAAAAAACATACGAAGTAACCTGCTGCAAAGTCATAGCTCCCAACAGCGCCAACGAACCCAACGCACACCCACCCGCCGCAATCTTCTTCGTCCACGGCGGGATCGGAATGCCCGGAATACAATTCACCGCGATACCGAGCCACCCAACGCCCATCGAAACAACAGCCACCCAGACCGGGAACGAGAACGAGATCCTCTGGCGGTAAATATCTGCAATCGTCACGAGGTCCAACGGGTCGCCGCTGAGATCACCAGCGACGTGTCCGAGTGCTGCGCTGTCCTTTGCGCAGTCCCATCCTTCAGAGTGCTCGATGCACAGTCCTCGGTAGCCGACGCGGATCAGCCCGAATTCGGTGGTGTCGTTTTTGGAGGAGAGGATGCCGTCGAGTTTGTCGAGTCCGTCGATCACTTTGGAGGCGGAGGAGCTGGAGTTGTAGTTGAGTGAGATGAGGTAGAATTTGCGGAGGCCGGTGGCAGTGCAGCCGGTTAGGATGAAGGTTGTGAAGACGGTGGAGATTGTTAGGATTATTAGGCAGAAGAGAAGTACTGGCTCTGGGAGTTGTTAGTTGGTTTGTTGAGTAGTGGATATATATTATAACTTACTGGTGAATTGTCCAAAGCCGAAACGGGAGAGAGAGAATCCAGGAAGCATGATTATTTTTAAACAAGGATATCAAAAGAGAAAATCGTAAATGAACTTAGAAAAGTGAAATAAAGTTGTGCGTGTTGAAAAAAATAAAACAGAACCTGCTGTCGAGAAGAGAAAAAAAGAAAAAGAACAAAGGAAAACCGTAAAAAGCGAACTGGTCGTAGAAAGTAAAAGTTGCGAAGATTGATGCAGAATAGAAAGCACTGAAAAAAAGGGCAAACAAGACATCTTATATACAATGGAACATTCAAGATGATCAACACGGCGCCGGCCAATCGGAACTGTACGGTGGTGAATGCTACTATTCTACTCGTTCAGCTTGTCTGGGCACGCGCCTATGTTCCACGCCAATTAGTAACCCCCTGCCACCGCTGATTGGCCCGCCTAAAATAGCAGCGCTCTTTATATTTTCCGAGACGAAGGGGAATTTCAGTAAACGCCTGGTACTTTCTATAGTGCTGCAATAGCACAGCATCTCCAGGTATCTATCAGTGGTCACCCGAGGAGGATCAGACTCGTACGAGATACATAAACTGACCACTATTCTTAGCGATGTCAAAGATACAAACGGCTCAATCAGACGGCTCAATCATATACCAAAGCACCTAATCTATGAGAAAGTTTTATTCCTCATAATTACTACAAGATGGTAGGTCAAGTGAATAGCGCGCGATTTCACCAAGTCGCATAGAATTTACAGAACTGGCCACAGGACCACACCCGCAAAGCCTCATTTCGGCTGCATCCCTCCGATCTACAAAACAAAGCACGTCAATAAGGGAGTAGAAATTAGAAACCGAAGCGAGAAAGAAAGACTACACCCGTTTTGAAAATACCGAGCCGGGGTGGTACCCAGCAGATACCTATCACCACAATCAACCAAGGGCCATCTGGTTTTTAGGCGCCCCGAATCTTACCAATTGTTTGGAGAATTCCAGCAGACAATGACTCCGTGAAGATCTTAAAATCTAGGAGTAATATAATTCAGAGCCGATGGTAAAATAAACATCCGGAAGTCCCTAGGCTAGTGGTTGCGATTGGCGCCACCGACCCTGAAATAGGCTATCCGCGTCGAAGTGCCTGATCCGACCCAGCACCAATAATCCTACCCATTAGTTTTAACGACAAGAATGCTTGTGCTTCAACACAGAAAAATAGACAAAATCGTTTTTGCTGATAATTGATTTTATTAGCTGAATTACCACGGTTCCATGGCTCAGTTGGTTAGCGCGTGGTGCTAATATTGCGAAATGTTAACGCCAAGGTCGAGGGTTCGACCCCCTCTGGAACCAGAAACTTTTACTTTTAGATAAGTAGAGGCAGACTTATAATGTGAGGTGGTAGGCAACACTTTGAAACCTCGCCCTTGTAAAGGAACCCGATAGAATCTTTTAAGCTAAGTGTAGATTTCGATTAGGCATTTGCCTGTGAGAGTATACTTCGGAGTAATGCGCTTGGACTTAGTGCCTTTCATGGTCCATCACTCGGTATAGGGGATTGCGGTAGTGCACAAAGTACATGCGTGCATGAATGAATCAATCATAAGTACATGGAGCCCAAAGCCTAAGGTACTCGCACCCCACACCAGGCCTAAGCCAAAACAAAACAACATAACAGCAAAGTAACAAGCTAACACATACAATCACCTTAGCCCTCGGGCTTCATGTATTTATGATTAATTCATTCATTCAACAAGCTAACACAAATAGCAGAAACCAAAAACAAAAACATAAATCAAATAAGTCGCGCTCTTTTCCCCTCCGTCACTCTAACTCTTCCTGCCTTTTCGCTGCTTGCTACGTCTTTCCACATGTCTCCCACCCCCATTCTTCTCTCTCTTCTGGCATGTCTACTTCCCCTCCTCTCCTCGCCCTCTCTATTCCTCTTTCTTTTGAGCTCTCTCCGCACTAGGGCTCCCTAAGTAGTGTTCCCAACCGTGCGGGGCGAGATTTTCCTGGACTACAGTGACCACAGGGCCTATAAACCATGCAAAGTCGCCTTTTTATACTTTCCAAAACAAAATAGGTAATTTTCACAAAAAACAAGGCATCAATGAAGTCTTAAAAAATAATAGAACCCTAACCCTACTATCTTGGCGGGGCCTCGTGTAGTTCCCGGTCCTCATGCTTTGGGCATAGGGTATTTTAACAGGGCAGGACGGAATACAGAGCTACAGCGTACGGTAAAAAAGATCGAGAAACCAGGGTCTGTTACCAGGGTATTTTGGCCAATCCTATTACTAGAATCTTTACCAAAAACCTAAAGAACGAATAGGAACGCTGATTCTCGTGTCTGGCGTTTCTCGATCTTTTTTACCGTTCGCTGTATAGGGCGTCCAGTCTCAGGCTCAGAACGGACGGACTGCCCTATTAGGAACACTGATCTCCAAGTACTAACAATGCCGAGAAGTATATTGGTCACATGATCTATCTTTGGTGGCGATTCTGTTCCTCCCACCAAAGATGAACCACGTGACCAATATACCTTGCGGCCTCGCTGGTACATGCGTGCACATACAGAATCTACGTTTTCTTACAGAGAAAGTCGTTAGTATGGTGCGCACGGCCTTAAAGGCGTACTAGCTAAACTAGGATATAGAACACCCCTAATATGCCCAAGTGTGCCAAAGTACGCTCTCAAGTATGCCCAAATATACAGATTCTGCTGACTGCTTCTCTCTTAAAAATATTAATGTTTGTATATCATTGTCAAAATTTTCCTAATGCTATATTTTAAGCACTGAAGTATTTCTAATATATAAAACAGCCTTTTAATGCATAATATTTGAATAGTTTTAGGTATATCTAGTCATATACTATGCATAATAGAGAATAGTTCCAAATGTCACTTTTTACACCCAAAAGTGAGGCTTTATTCCACAACAACCATAGCCCTCAGTGGTCTACAAAAACTTGGAAAGCTCTAACACTACATCAAAAGACTTCCCAAGTTTACCTGGGAAATTTTACCTATTATTGGCGTTGTAATATCGGCCTAAAATACCGGTACACTTTTAAGAATAAGCGCACCATATATAGGATATATACGGCTCTTGCCCGGATCACAACTGGGTCGAGTCCTATGTCAGGCCTGTAAGGTGAGTAGAAGCGGCTCCAGTAGAAAAAACCCTAACTATGCCAAAAACTTTTAGCAAATGAGCCTAAATCTACAGAGGAGGTAAGTATATGAACAGCTTAGGATCCACAACTACAAATCTCAGATCTAAATACATAACTTTCCAAGATATCCCAACAAAACTTGATCCTAGGGAATCTACATAAGATCCCAGAGAACACAAGACCCAGAGAACCCACACAGGATCCCAGGAACATGCAAAACCACTCCAAAGACCTAATATCACGCAAAACATAAGCTTCTGGTTCCAGAGGGGGTCGAACCCTCGACCTTGGCGTAAACATTTCACAATATTAGCACCACGCGCTAACCAACTGAGCCATGGAACCATGACGTAATACAAAAACCCCCAGTCCCCCCAAAAAAAATTCTGTCATACAAACGATAACCCCACCCTACCTACCCTACCCCACCGATGGCTCGTCGCCGCCTACTTTTCCTCATCGACTTTGACGAAACACTGACCCGTGCTGGAAACGACACAATATCAATATTAGCATCTGCAGCTTACGCCCTGCGCCGCGAAGCAGCAATACCGCCATGGAGCCATTTCGTGAATGCGTATATGGATGACTACAACGCCCATGCGCAGAAGCATCCTCCGGGGGTGCGAACAACCCTCGCTGCAGAGACGGAGTTCCTGAGGTCGCTCAAGTGTGTAGAGAGGGCGAGTGTTGAGCGTGTTGAGGCATCTGGGGTTTTCAAGGGCCTTGATTTGGGTAGATTACTTTGCACTGCGGCTGCCGCACAGGGGGTTGAGGGACTTATGCGCGAAGGGTGGTGGGGCGCTGTGAGGAGGGTTGCGGAGGAAGGGAGGGTTGCGGTTGTTAGTGTCAACTGGAGCAGGTCGTGGATTAGGAAGTGTCTTGAGGGGGTGGATGAGGTTCGGAGGATTGAGGTCTTTGCGAATGAGCTGGTGGTGGATGGTCATGGTGCTACAACTGGGTGCTTGGATAGATGGTTTGGTCAAGAGGATGGTGGGATCTGGACTGGGTGGGATAAGCTGAGGGTCATGAGGAATATCATTATTGATAATAAGAGCTCTGAAAAAGGGCTGGTTGTATATGTGGGGGACTCGTCAACAGATCTGTTGTGCTTGTTGGAGGCAGATGTGGGTATCTTTTTTGGTCAGAAGCTGGATGGTGTTTGCGAGAGGTTAGGTGTGGAAATCAAGGAGGGCTTGACCGGGGAAGTATCAGGGAGAGCTTTGATCAGGGTCAAGGAATGGAATGAGATAGAACAATGGATTGATGGACTGTGAAGATCTCTACTGTATAATGTTACATATCCATAGGATACTCTTATTTAAGGCAACCGACAAGATCATTGCACTATCAGACGTGTTGGAGAATACGTAACATAGCCAGCAATGATGGGGGCCTTGCTTACGACTTGCAACCCCATTATTAGATAGTAGCCAAAGATATACTGAGGTATCACCACTTGTTTCACAGCTAGACGTGCTGATCTGAATCCCCCTCAAAGCCAAACTAATAAAAATGTATCATCAAACGAAGTCTGCCTTAGCAGTCCACCTGACCATAATACGAACTTACTACACTCCGGATAGCCGTTTCCAGGAGACCGGCCTTGGTTCTGTTGATTCCGTAGCGATCTTAGCTTTTTTTGTGTTGACAAAGTCACCAGGGTTACCTTAACCCAAACATATCACAAAACTTCGTAGAACATATTTCACCGGTTGAAAGAAACTTCCGTCTTACAGGGGGGGTTTCATCATCGGTTATTTAGTTATAATCCTAGTATAACCCCCTCACGAGTTACCGTCTCCAAGCCAACTACAGTCGCACCTCGATATGCCGGATGCCAAGAATCCAGAGGATTTCGTAGGGATAGCAAGGGATCCGGGATAGCAAGTTTATTTTGTAGTAGGAAATGTTTTAGTCAGGGCATTTCGTACGGGACAGCAAGAGATCCGGCATAGCGAGGTACGACTAGAACGATAATAAATATAACTCTCGATTTGACCAAGAGTTAAAAAGATCATCCCCAGCAACCAATATCAAGAGAGCATAAAACTTACCCGTAGCCTCATTGACCGGTATCAAACCAGGAACCGGGGAGGTATGGAGAACACATGCAACGGTAGTTTGCCTGAGGAATCTATTATTCTCTGTCTCCAATAGCGGATATCGGACCGTACACAGTAGCCGTTGGTGCACCCAACGGTATGCCTCATTTGTACATCAAGACCCTTACATCGGTACATTCAACGTCTCCACCCCACCCTAGTAAGAAATACCTAGTATCTTATCTATGGGTTGATATCGCGATGAGATAGATATCCCCAATGTAGAACCCCCCCCACATGAGCCAAAACAAGGGAATATCCGATGTTTGCAACAGTTAAAAAAACACAAGGCATTTTTTCTTCGCGCGTGTCTCAAATGCTGTAACTCGTGATGCTCGTCTCGAAGTGGGGGGTTGTAAGTGGCTGAGGGAATGCCTGCTTGCTGCATGTTTCAGAAGGTTGGCTACACAATTACTTATCGATAACCTAAGTGAACCCTACTAGAGAGACCAGGCCATTTCCGAATAGTGTTTATATTACACTCTTTGAATAATCAATAAACTCAATAACGTGTCTGGATTTTGCTCTTGGTTAAGTAATGTTATAGTCTCTTCTAGCTCTATTGGGTCCCTAAATACTTATTTCAAAACTTCTATTATTCCACGACCACCGGTATCCCCTTACGTCATACGCCAGAGATATCCGCCAAACGCTCCATTCCGCGTCCCCCCCGATATGCAGTGTAATGAAGATTGAGTTCAGGCCTCAATCCTTGCCACGCTTCATCATTCCCAAGGAGGCTTTGCCAGTCAGTGAGTACAGCCAATAAGAAGAGGGGTAGCTGTATCTGCCGTCAGGCGGATAGCATGCAGTGTTACCCCGCTCGATGCGCCGAGCCCATTAAGCGACGAGCTACTTGGGTTTTGGAGAAACGGTAGACTATCAAGAGGGTGATCAAAATATTTTTTTAGGGGTGGCGAGTTGTTGACGGAATGGTATCTTCCGTGAGGGGGGTAGCCCAGTGAGTATCATTGGGAGGCGTTGAGCAAAAAAGGTTATAAAAGGGTGCTCGTAGACCCCCTCCGAGATATCCTCTTTCTTCCTTATCCATCATCACTCATCACCTGTCTTATCCATAACAAACACTCACAAACTCCCTTCCCTTCAATAAATACCAAATCATCATAATGTCTCCCTGCAATTGCTCTTCTTGCGGCTGTGCCGGTAGCTGTGAGAGCTGTGCATGCTCTACCTGCGGTGTAAGAAGTTCTTGATATCTATTGAGAAGTCCTAAACTGATTATTGTTATCATTAGCACTAAATTACCCTTCTAAATCAAATCCCACATCTACCTCAACTATACTCCTATAAGCATCAACTATTCACACCGGGACGGCTTCGAGCGGCAATGTTAGGGGCACGATCGAATGGATGTTACTGAGGCTTGACAATACCGGGGGCGGTGGGGGAGCGTGGTTTCTTTGTCTTGATCTTTTTGATGTGTTTCCAGTCCTTGCGAATGGTTTTCTTTCAATTGAATATAAGATATCCAGATCAATATCCTTGTGCACTTGTGATTATGAACCATCGAACAAGGCCACGGCGTAGATAACGGAGCTGTGAATGGGTGCTAGAGAACATCCTGGCGATAGGCCAAATTGATCAGTAGGGATAGATTGGATGGATGGGGTAGCTTGCTGTAGTCGAAAAAAGTAAGGAATAGCCTAGTAGAAGCTGCATAAACTGTTACTCGGGGCAGGAGTGAAGTAACCCACAATGCAAGCACAATCAGAACTGCACTGGAACCGGTAAGCGGATCAGAGGGCCTTATCGAGCTGTCATAAGAGGACCAATCATCGCCTTGCTCCGGGTAGTGTAGTGCACTTGGAGGTTGTTGAACCGTGGCCCGTACTGGATGGTCTGAATATGCGACCGTACGACAGAGTAAAGCATCGTATCGTAGTATCATAGTAGAAAGTGCTGGACCGTAAATAGTAGCAGGCTGCACAGCTTCCAGGTCGAGGAAAGCCCACTAAATAACCAAAAACCGGTACAGAAAAATAAGAGTTAAAGTAGGATAAAAAACAGGAGCGGGGGAGGGGTGAATATAAAAACCCCGCCGAGAGAGGACCTTGGAGGCTACATGAGATATGCACCCAACAAGGTGTCCGCCACCCCCTCACGAAATAAACAATATCCTCCAACCACAGCGCTGGAGGGGTTATCGGTAAATCATGGGGCATCACCCGCGGAGTGCTTAGTATTTCTACTCTGCTCTTCTGGGTGGGGGGTTTATATGTTTCTAGAGTTTAGTTGCGTGAATCTAAACAAGATTGCGCAATAGCAATACCCCATGTAAGAGACTCGCTCTCTGGTTTCACTTAGGCTTACGCGTATCGGCCAAGGCTGTACTATTAACGATTAGTAAATAGCTGGAAGAAGCGGGACTGCAAAGTCTTAATTCGGAGATTAAGATAGGGCGGTACCTCTATGTATAGATTTAATCCGGGTTTGTTCTGCAGACAAGTATATCTAGAGAAGGCTGTGTTGGAGTCTATGAATTGCATAACTAGAGTGCATTCCTCGGGAATATTCCAATTGAACTGTCAGAGGATAATTGGAGAGCTCTCCCACACCCGTCATTGTACATCCGTCTCCAGACACGTAGTTAAGAGTACTCGAGATTCCACTCCCCCGCAGACGGCACTCTATCCGGGCAGAAACAAGCATTTGAGTCATCATTGTATTATCGCCCGTGTAACGTGATCTACGGGGAAGGTGAGAAACGCGTGGTGTTGAGAGCACTGTACACGTTTAAAGAGAGCCTTTCCCTGGAGAGGAGAGAGAGGAGAGAGCTATACAACCCAGACTACACCAGATACCCAAGATGCATGCCCAAGAGACAGGCGCCACCAGCATCAGAGAGCGCATGCAGATGCTGCAGCTCAACCAGGTTGCCCGCAACGCCCCGCAGCCCGAACCCCCGAAGAGTCTCCCCCGTCTCCCACCGAGGCCCCCGGGTGGCTACAGCAGTTCTACAATTACTACTACTACTATCACCACCACGACTATCGTCGCAGCAAAGAAGCCCGCTCCACCGCCCCTCCCCCGGAGAAAGACCAGTCGCTCCTCTCTGGCAGAGAGTGTAATCTCCGTCGCGAGCACCAGTTCAAACAACAGCTTCGGGAGTGCCGGCAGCGTCGGCAGCACACGCTCTCTCCCGCCCGTCTACACAGGAAAAGAGTCGCTGCCCATCCAATTCCCGGAAAAGAGGAATTCTACTATCCCCCCGCTGCCCACAAAACGTGTAAACAGTCTGCCGTCTCCCCGCGCAACACCGCCGCTCCCCACCCGCAGGGCTACAACAGCGCCCAGCCAGGAAAGCACAAAGGACACTGCAGCGATTGTTCCGAGGAGGCTACCCCCTCTCCCGACCCGCTCCCCAAATACCCCACAGAGACCTGGGCTACCGGCATCACATACAGACTCTGCTGTGGGATCTGGCCCGCCGCCAATTCCCCGCTCTACAAGGCCACCACCGGTCCCCGTATCCAGCCGCCCGTCCCGCTCTTGCGCACCCCACACCGCATCCCCGCTACCATGTCTAGTATGCTACGACTTCTCCGGCCCCGACCACCACGCCTCACTCCCCCAATTCCACCGCACTCAAGTGCGCTCCCTCCCTGAGCTCGCTACAGCCCTCACCGCTCCCTTCCCCACCGCCCTCGAAAAAGCCCGGGTGATCTTCACCTGGCTCCACCACAACGTCTCCTACGACGTCCACTCCTTCCTCGCCAACGCCGTCCCCCCACAAAGCGCCTCTGCCACCCTCCGCACCGGCCTCGCAGTCTGCGCCGGCTACGCAGACCTCTACCAGCTCCTCGCCACCCACAGCGGACTCGAATGCGTTGTCGTCGGCGGCCACGGAAAAGGATACGGCCACAACGACCGTCCCGGGCTCCCACCACCCTTCAAGTCCACCCACGCCTGGAACGCAATCAAGCTCACCCCAACCTACTGGCACCTAGTCGACCCCTGCTGGGGCGCCGGCCACATCACAGGACCCCCAACCCCAGGCTACCACCCCAAATTCAACCCCGAATGCTTCATCTCCCCACCCACCATCTTTGGCCGAAAACACTTCCCCGAGAACCCATCCCTCCAGCACAGAGAAGACGGCCGCACCATCGCCTGGGAAGAGTACATGGCGCCAACACCCGCACAACCCCAGTTCTACGGCCAATTCGAGAGTCTCTTTGGTTTCAGCAAGGACTCTGTACAACCAGAATTCAAGCGCATCTTCCCCGGCTCTAGAGTACGGTTTGCGGTCTCTTTGCCGTGCATGCATTTACCCCCCATCAAGCCCGAGGACGAGTACGTGTTGTTTCTGAACGTGGGCAGCGAGTTTGATGCGAAGAATTTTTATATGATGGAGCCGGACGGAACAGGGAGAGGGTATGAGTGCACGCTTGTGTTGCCCAGGGAGCCCGGACTGAAGGTTACGTTGTATTATCCGACGCAGTTTGATGGACGTGAGGGTAAAGGTCTTGGAAGGGAGTATTTTTTGAAAAGGGTTGGAAAATGCGGGTGGGGATGGAGCCCGGTTGTTGAGTGGTGTGCTGAGTAGGGTTAGTGAATGGGTACGGTATATATGGGGGGGGGGCGTTATTGTTTTTGTTTCTTTTCTCGTTTTTAAAATAGGGCTCTTTGTGGTTTTTAGAGATACGGTTGTTGGCTTCGTTCATGGTTGATCACTCGGCTCGTTTGGGTACTGTGAGACTATAATTAACTCCATAGAGAGAGAATCAATTATGACTCTAATGAATGTGGCGTAAATTTCTGCCGTTTCTGGGTTTGATATTTCTTATTAGGCTATATTGAGAACAAAGAAGTTGCTGTAGGCGTTTTTAGCCAACACTAAATATCAATATGGATAGAGTGCACGAGTGAGGCAGTATGTATTCAGAGAGCTATTTTTAGAAGTTCTTAATCCAATAAAATATTAGATGGTGGATGTATCAAATTAAGCCTACTTTAAGATCAGTGGTATAGTGTACGTACAGACGAGTGAAAAAACTGATAGGATACCCCCGGTTTTACACAAAAATAGGCACTTTTTATGGTGCCATTCTTAATAATAGAGAACTATGGAACATCTCATGTTTTTTTTTTCAAGGGTAAACTCACTCCAAGATCTCTCCTACAATTTTTTAGATTTCTTTAAAGTAGTTCTTATGGAGTAGGGTTGATGTAAAGTTGAGGAGACTCTAAAATGCACCAAAATCATGAGATTTTGGCCATGCAACCAACCTCATATAATTACTAACCCCTTAAATCCTTAGTAACATAACTAAATAAAGAATGAAATATATAGCTAGAGAGATTAGAAATATAACTACCTCCCACTCAAGTTATAGGATTTATTCTAAGTATTGGGTTGTGTGATAAATTGCTGGAATACCCTAGTTTTGGTGTAAAACCGGGGGTGTCTTATCAGTTTTTTCACTCGTCTGTACTATCATTTTAAGTAATTGTGGGCCAGGTCATGTAGAGTTATCTAGGAGGCATTGAATACTTCTAATACGCATATTAGGTTTACCACATTTACTATTGGCGATCTGAGTTGCTGGGTTTGGTGTTTTATTCGCGGATGGTCGGTAGGTCCTCGGACGCCCAATGCCCACCGCCCATAAATGAACTAATAGGAGAATTAACTAAAAGTAAGGTTATCATAATTTATAATGACTAAATAAGTAGTTATAGTAAAGAGATACTCTTGAAGAGAATGAGCAGATAAGAGAGCCAAGAAACAGTATGACTTCTCTAAGAAATCGTATAATTGAGCTATCCGTAAGAAAATTCCCCTGTATCTGATCATACTACCTATTCTATCTCCCAGCATGTCCACATCCATTATGGGTAGCCCTTAAGCTCATAGTTTATCGCTCTTTCTAGGATCGAAGTATCCGCCAATGTCAAATAGTCCAGTGCATTATCCCTGCCCCTTTTCTCGAAAACTTAAGTAGATAGACAATTATCGATGGGTTTAGGCTGCTAGCCATTTTGATGAGTATTAAGAATTATGCTACTAATATATCTGTGTCTCGGAGTGATAGCCCTTCGAATAAAGATGCTTTAGGTATTTCTTGAATGTCCGAAGGCGCTATGAAGTTGAATGAGTCTATCTAGAGAGTTCCTTAATCCATTTAGCATAGGGAGGTGCCTCTTCGGTACTCTTTTGGTGTGTATAGAGTGCTTAAAGTCGCCTTCGACGTTGGCGAGAAAGGGTGCGCTCGTACCTATCCTGGAAAATCGAGATCATGTGCAGCCATAATCTTAACCATTTTATCGCTATTATAAAATACCCTCCGAGCGATAGAAGGACCTGCGGTAGGACGCCATAAATTACTGCGTAACATCCCTCTCGCGAATAACCAGTTTGTGCACTTCGGCCTCGCTCATGGGAGAGGTTACATCGTCCCTATTACCGGTACGGTGGCGGATCATTGATACTACGAGACCAAGAGTTCCGAAGTGATTCTTGCATACGGAATTGACAATTTGTTTTTGGTGGGCTTTGTAAGTGGTATGAACAACGCTATATGTGCTAGTAAAGTGGACAAGGTCGAAGACACTACTACAATATTTGAGGACCTCGGTAAGGGGCTCAGCTGGAATCATAGTCAAATAGCTAGGATGTTTCCATTGTAGGTATATTTTCTTTCGGTAGGTATGGTGTTCTGTATGTAGTGAGGTAGCGATAGGTAGGAAACAGCAAACGTACTCGTTGCCGAGGCTGCCCTAGCCTATGCTCCACAGTTCCTAGAGGCAGAAACTCGTAACATTTGGGTAATACTTAATCGGGTCCATGGTGGTAAAGAATTGGTTAGTATACACCTTTGTGCTAATTCGCGTCTAGAACTGTATCCTATGCGTATACGGATCCTAAACTAGCTAGTTAGACCTAGATATATTTTTACCTAGATATCCCATTAGTAACTAGTACAGGCAACCACCTGTACAGCGGGTTATAAGGCAGACCTCAACTTTTAATACCGCCAGGCATAACGGATATCCATATTTGACGTGACGAGGGCCTTTATACCAGCTTGATAAAACTGACCATGATCATAAAAGTGCTAATAAAAGCTATCCTATGTAACTGGTTTCTTGTGTGACACATCCTGGTGTTGCCCTTATCCGGCTGCCCTAGCCGTAGGCTTAACTAATATCTGCTTGTGACAACCGCCTGTTAAGGCTGGCCTTATAACAATTGTCTCATGTATGCTTAAAAATGCCGGTAGTGAGGCTGAAAAGGCTAGGATCTTAAAGACTGTCGCTGAGTGCAGGATACCCCTGTACACCTTGTATAATAGTAGCACAGAGTAGAGTAGCATTTAAATGAAGCAGGAGTGCGTCGGTGAGTGTAGATGAGTCTCCACGTCAAACCCCCACCAGAGGGTCCTTTATTTCTGTTTACCCAACCGCTTTAGGTTGGGTTAGTTCGACACCTAAATGGCCCCATTGCGGCTAGCTGTGTGGCGCAGCAGCCTGGAGGCTTAAGCGAAGTTAGACAACAACAAGCTTCCCAAACCTTAAAGCACAGTCAGTTGCCCAAACGCCATCAGTTCTACTGTTCACTGCCCTTTGTAAGATTAACTTGGAAGACGAATGGTGGTAGATAACCCTGGCCCTACTGGCTTACCCGGGTACCAGTAAATGTCCCCACCGGATTTCTCAGATAGGATGCTCGTTCTGCTTGTCGTGCTCTGAGGAGTAAGGCCTGTGAATAACTTTACAGGTGGCAGTTCGGCCACATCAGTAAAGATATGCGGGATAAATAATCTGCCATCGATCAGTGACTGCTCAACTTTCTTAGTTTATTAATAGAAGCAGCTTACTATACATTCAGAGAATAGGAATCCAACCAATACTGGGTACATATCATGCCGCCCTGTGGCTGCGCTCAGCCTTGGCGCTCTCCAGATCCTCTGGGGTACCAGACCCCAGCTGCAGGCGCGTTGTTTTCAGCCCTGGGATATTTAAACGGTAGAACCCAAAATATACTGGGTGTGAGGGGTTGGGGGTTTCAGCATTCCACCTTTGTCTGAGGGACATCTTTCGTGAGCCGTATAGTACCCTAACCATGGGTATCTGCATTATGTCAACTCTAACTCTTTCAGAGTCACACGGGACACAACACATACCAACACAGCCTTGCGAGATCCAGGATTTTCTTTTTCTTTCCAGTGATTGTTACGGGTTATTTTTACCCCACTTTGTGTTGCCCTAGATGGTGGAACCTTAACGAACGGGGAGTGCTGTTTGTCCTGCCGCACAGCTATTGGTGTGATGGGGCTGAAGAGGTAACTGTATTGAGCTGTGGAGGCGTGGGTGTCTCAGGACGAGTAATCATATTCAGCCGCAGCGAGTTGTACATGCATTCGTCTTTATAAGAAACTAGAGCAATCCCCACTTCAGTTGTTCAGTATTGCCTTTCGTGTAGGCTTTATCTTCATAGGTTTTTTCAGTATCATTTCCGATGAAGAACATTCGATCTGCCTTCGGGGCTGCTCTGTTCCTTTTTTCGTCTCTCATCCAGTCCTCTTCACAGTCAGAGCTTGATGCCTGTGGAATAGCCTCACTGGAACTCGAAGAAGCTACAGGTGAATTTTCCTAACCTTTACAGTTGTATTTTATGGTTCTAATTTTTTTTTAAAAGCTGCTGGTGCTCGCTCGATCCCGGCAAAATTAGCATATGATTGCTTGAAAGCCATCCCATTACATGAGGATGAAGCCTTAAACACCCTCCATCAGATACGCCTTTATCTCCAGTTCTACTCTGCTCAAACATATTTTGCAGACCCTCCAACACCCGAGCTCGAGCTCTATCCAATCGATACCAACAGTACACTAGATATCATTGAAAGTAATATCAAGGACGGAACATATAAGAATGAGTATGAATTCAACAAAGACTTGGTCTACCTTTTTGGCTACTATCGAGATGGACACACACAGTTCATCCCAAACTGCTACTCTGCATTCGCCTTCATGCACCAATACTCCGTCATCTCAGTAGCCAAAACCCCAGATAGTGTTCCAGATATTTACGCCATCAAGAGGGTTACAGGTGGCTGGGAGCTCGGGAGTAAGATCAAGAAGATCAATGATATAGATGCTGTCGACTATCTGAGAGATTTTTCCAACAACCACCCAGAGTTAAACTGGATTGACCCTGATGCGAGATGGAATCAGGCGGTGGTGCACTCGCGGGGTGGCAAGTTCATGGAGGGTGTTTTCTCATTACGTGTTACCTATGATGATGAGGACCTCAAAATAACTTGGGCGAATGGCGTAACGACCACGGTTGAGTGGTAAGTTTTTAAT
Organism: Verpa conica; assembly: GCA_033030425.1. Classification (NCBI taxonomy): domain Eukaryota; kingdom Fungi; phylum Ascomycota; class Pezizomycetes; order Pezizales; family Morchellaceae; genus Verpa; species Verpa conica. The sequence goes on along the minus strand of JAUFSD010000001.1, from coordinate 3,691,025 downwards.
TATACTTGATGGTATTCACTTGCTAATTGATTTCACAGGGCTGCTTATCTTAACGTTCCAACTGGTGCTACCTTCGATTCGGTAGATTCGTTTTATTCAAATGTCTGCCTCCGTAGCCAGGATGACATCGAGACTGCCCGTGAGAAATTCGTCAGTGTAATTCTCCACGACAAAGAAAACTCCCACAAGAAGGAAAAGAGAAGCGGGATGTCTTTGGGCGAGCCTCTGCAGAAGCGTGCACAAAACTCTACCCTCACTACCCTCAAGCCCGCTATGACCTCAGAGGATGGGTTATTGCTGCTCTATGTCCTTGATAAAGAAACCGGAGTCCTTGTGATAACTACATTCCAGCCAGAATCATCCGCAATGGGCGACTTCTCTACCTTCATCTCCGACTCTATTGTGTACCTCCGGTCAAAAGGTATCAAGAAAATTATCATCGATGTTACTGGAAACGGGGGTGGGTGGATTGCTCTCGGTAATGATGCGGCTATGCAGTTCTTTCCAAAGGCGGATCATTTCTTTGGTACAAATATGCGCTGGAGTCCTGCACTGGATACTATGCTCACAAAAGGAGGTAAGGTCAACGAGAGCTATTGGGATATTGGACAGTACCACAAGATGGACGGAGGCGATTTTTCCAGCTACAAAGAGTTTTTGGGACCTGTTTATAAGGATAAGGATTACTTTACGGTCATTGCTAGACCAGATATTGCTGAGAGGAACAGAGAGGGGAATGACCTACCAGAATCTTATTCTGGACCGCAGCCATTTGACACTGACAACATAATCTTGGTGAGTTTTTTTGAACTTACTATCTTCTAGAACTGAATTCTGACTGGGACTGTACAGCTCTCATCGGGAATGTGTGGTAGCACTTGTGCTATATTCGCAGAAGCCATGGCTGAACAAGGCGTTCGTTCTGTCGCATTCGGTGGCCGACCTCACGATGGCCCAATGCAAACTGTCGGTGGTGTCAAGGGATCACAAGTTCTTTCATTCGATGAAATTGGTGGATGGGTATACGCCTTCCTTGGCGAAGATGTCTCTAAGGTATGTTTCCTCCATCTCAAACCGCCCACTCTTCTAACAGCTTTCTATTATAGTACGATTACATACCAGATGTGATGGAAATTTCTCTAGCAGCTGCTGCAGTCAACCTACGGAATTCATGGCGTAAAGACGAACAAGACCTTCCAATTGAATTCATCTACGACCCAGCGGAATACCATTTGTCCTACACAATGGATATGATTACGTATCCACAAATCATGTGGGCCGCAGCTAGGGATGTTGCTTGGAACGACGCAGCGTATGTGGGAAGCTCTTCTACAAATAAAAGCCCTGCCTCAGATGCTGCCGGAGATTCATCTGAAAGCGATGAACTGGATGTTCTAGGAGGTTCAGCATTCAGGGATAAGGAGGGTGAAGTATTGGGTACTGGAGTGGAATCTGACGACGAAGACAACGACGACGATCATGAACATGTTGGAAAGACATGGAATTCCATCGGAGAGTTGATTTGGCAGAAGATTAACGGACGTGGTAGTGGGTTGAATATCACCATTTAAAGTGTTATTGTTTTCTCTTTATTATTCTTTTTTATATATTACTTTTATGTGATACCATGCGTTTCCTTTGTCTGGTTGTGGGTTCTTTTTATGAAGATGATTTCGTGGCATCTGGGTGGGCTAAAAGTCATCAAAGAATAATTGATATATTTTCTCCCAAGTCTCGTTGCAAGTGAGTAGAAACCGTTTACTGGGCTAGGTATTTAGATAGCGTGAACATGCAGTTCCCTTCAATATGCAGGATGACCCATACATACCCGGTGCAGATTATATCTCGACATCTTCTCGGGCGTGCTTTCGAATTAGGGGCTACCCGCATATATAGCTTGGTACAGTAAGGTAAGCCTTAAACGTTTAAAGTTGAGGATTAAAAAAGCAGCAAAGCTGGTGCCTAGCCCCCGTAGTAGGGCTGTGTATAGAGGGGAGGTAGATATATTCAAAACCGATTCTGATACCCATTTTAAGGACCCCGTAGCGGGTAATTGTAGCCTGGCGAGAGACTTTTTATGTGGGATTTTTTATTTTATTATTCTTTTTAGAGGCCAGCTAGTTGCCTTCACGCCGTGTGACCGTTATGCAGGCTGGCACTATAGGATCTTCCGAGTGGTAGGTGATATTTGGTTTCAGCTCGACGTAGGGCTGGGCGAGCTGAAAAGTTGGGAGTGGAATGATTGGAGGCTGGGTTTCGATAAAAATAGTTGTAGCTGACTGTAGAGAGCGGGCTTCAGTTGTCATCTTTAGAAGAGCTTTGGTCTAGTAATCTCACGTGCTATTTTAGCTCAAACGAAAAATCTCTAATACTAAAAAGTGTGAATACTAAGACTAGGGTTTATTGTAGAGCTTATTAAGTAATACTACATGGAGATAATGAACCGTGATCAGCCAATAAGAGGTAACCCGGAGTATTATACGGCTTTTACACCCTAACCATCTCACCCAACATCGCCCTACTATAAGCCTCGTCATTCGCAATCCTCGCCAGTATCTCCGCATGAACCGCCATTCTCGATGCTGGATCGGACTCACTCCACGCCTCCGACTGGCCCTCCATCATACTAGCATCGTAGAACGGCAACGGTACAAACTCCTCCCCCGTGAAAGCTTTAAGTCTTGCAAGAATCACCTTCAGCATAGTCTTATCATCCGTCTTGGCCATCTCCCCCTTCATCTTATCGCTTGCCCTCGTAAGTTTTCTTTTAAGCTTCGCGGCGACTTTCTCTGTATACACTGCGCGCAGTGCACCGTCTAGCTTCGTGAGTGTTTGTACTCTTAGGTGGGCTCGGCGGTTGCCGTATCGGACCATCTTTTGGCCTATGTATTGCCCTGCGCCGACTGGTTCGATCCCGGCTACGAGACAGCCTAGTGTCTCGACCATGATTTCAAATTCGCTCGGTAGGTCGGCTTTGGTTGTGTTGAGGGCCACAGAGAGGAAGCGGTCGAGTTTAGAAACTTGGTAGAGACAGGTGTTTTCGGCGATGACATCGGGCCATGGTGCTTCAGCGCAAAAACGGGAGATCTCCAGCTCTATCTCGTAGTTTAGACTAAGAGCAACTGCCCTATAAATCTAGAAAAATATATATGGTAAGTAGAAAGAATATTTTTTTTTTAAAAAAAAATTCGAGGCCGAGAACTTACTTTCTCATCGATTTGCGCGCGACTGAGAGGGGGGTTTTCCAGTTTATCTGACTTTGCTTTTGTTCCTAAAACTTCACCTGAGTCCAACTCTACCATGCCAGAAGGGTTGAGGATCGGTTTATTGATCTTCTCAAACACACTAACGGCGTTCGCATCACCTGCAGGATCTGGCACTATCTGCCCACCAACCCTATTCCAGAATATCCTCACGCGGGTCCTAAACGGCAGCGAGGCAACAATCAAATACATATTATAATCCGACAGCCTATCCCCAAACACATTCCAGCGGTGATAGGCGGCAACAACCCTCGCAGCACGCGGTAGTCCCTGGCGCACAATGATCGTTCCCGCTATCTTCTTTGAGGCGCTTGATACCGGCGACACCGAAAACCGGTGTAGTGGGAGATGCTCGTCTAGTGATTTTGCGGTCCGTTTGGTCTCGGCTGATAGAACGCTTTTGTCGTTTTTAAGGAGCTGTGTTTTCGCGATGAAGATGTGGGTGGCGAGGGCGCCGTTTCGCTGCTCGCAGTTGATGGTCGGGATTAGGACCTTGCGGTCTATGGCTACGGTTTCTGGCGCGACTGTGTATGTGGGGAAACACAGTGCAGAGAACCACGGCGGGAGGGATGAGTCGCCGGCTGTGGTTTCTGGGAAGAGGAAGTTTGTTCCGGCGGCGGCGAGGTATGCGATGATGAAGGGGTCTGTCAATCCGTATGCGGATCGTGGGCCTTGACGGAAGTATTCGAAAGGGTTTCCGAAGATTATTATCGATTTGCCAATGTAATCAAATAATACATATCTTCCTGTCAGGGGGTTGACAAAATTCCCGTACACGCTCAGGTTCCAGACGTCGAGGCTGGTCCTCAGGTCTCCCATAAACCTGTATAGCTGGTGGATTACCTCTGGCCTCGTTTCAGTATTGACGACCACGAGGAAGCTGGAGTTGGGGTTGTAGCTGTACTTTGCCGAAACTTGAACTTCGAGAGAGTATTTCATAATTGAGCGGAGAGGGTAGCATGGAGATGGTAATATGCAAAACCTCTTCTCGTTATCTCCAGGCTCTGCTAGAAGTAGTTCCAATGTTAGAGCGCTAGTTGAATATTGGTCTGCGCGCTCTGAAACTCTGAGCGTTTGGGCAATCGTCACTGCTGCTCCCGGGGCCAAAACATCTAATAGATCAATACCACGCGAGCTACCATCCTTAGAGTCTGTTTCAGTAAATAAAAACACATGGTTATCGCCAATTTCTGACAAACAGGTACCTGAAGCTCGGCGAAGAGCTCCTTGAATACCATATGGTTTGTTGCTAACATTCAGAAGCTATTGAGGTCAGTATTATATCGGTCTTTAGACATCTTAGAGCCATACCCTCCAAGAAAACGTAACATCATTTCCTCGCTCGACCGAAGACAGGTATCTTGGTGCATCGAGTTCCAAGGGATACCTTATTGGAATAGTCACAGGCTGAAAGAACTCGGGGAGTATCCTGTTTATACCAGGCATTACCGCAATCAAATTCAACTCGTCAAACGCCGAGAAAACCACCCCAGGATCACGCGGGTGTATCTCCTGCCGTATGAAAGCGCGCACTTCCCCACGAACACTGACAGTCTCTCCGGGGAATATTGATGTGGGGAGATACGCGGGTTCGTCAATCAGTGGATCAAACCAGCCAGTGCCATTGATCAGTATAGGTATTTGTGCATAAGCAGGCGAAGGCATCCCCCCTATCAAATTAGCACCTACTTTAGATCAGAATTCGAGACCAGTGATATTTACCTATGTTTTGCACACTTATATTCCTCACGATGATATATTCGCCAGGCTCGAAAACTCCATCATTCCCTGTATCAACAACCTCAAAATTGACAACCCTGATGTGGTACTTGTTGGGGTAGATTGATTCCATGCCATTTGAGCTCTTGACCTTGATATGTGTTGAGCCTTGATTACCATTGATGCCTGCTCTCAAAGCTGTCTGCGGGGGAGAACCATAGGCCCCTTGAGGGCCTCGAGCGCCAGCATTGCGGGTATAGGTGATATATTTATTGACTTGGATGAACTACACGGGTTAGACGCTGAAAATCCTAGGGGTTGTAATCAGATACGTACTTTTGTACAGGTACAGACTCTTGCGCCTCCACAGCAAGTATATCCAATACCGTCGAATACTTGCCTATCGTGCAAGAACTGGGTATTAATCATTTGGGGTGTAGACATAGTAACAAACTGGTGATAGATTTACCAACTAAACTCTGCACCTCCTTCGCCGCCCTGACCTCCTTCCCCGGGATTACCATGAACACCGCTCTCACCGCCCCTCCCGCCCGAAACATCCCAATCGACCGCCAGAAGTAGCCCTGTATCGTGCTCCGAAACCTCAATGAAGACAACCCCGCCGTTCCCGCCGTTCCCACCATCTGTACCGTACCCAGCACTACACACACAAACCCAATTAGCCCACCAATCCAAACCTCCGCAGAAAAACAACCATGGGACCGTACTCTCCCCCGCGCGCACCAGGCCCTCCATTCTGCGCCTCCTGATGCTCCGTCGCATTCTCACCATTCAGACCCACGCCCCCATTCTGACCGTCCTCACCTCTACCCCCGGCGCCACCGTCTCCTCCCCGCGCAGACAAGAAGAGTGTCTTCCCACCCGCAACCTCCCACCGCGATCCTACCAACTCTAGCGTTCCCTCGGCGTGGATCCCGCCCGGCTCAAGCTTCGACGGCGTTATCTCTATCGAGGCCGTGCCAGCATGTGTACCTGCAGTAGCAACAGAAGCCGATCGCCCGTTTTCGCCGATCCTGTTGGGTTGAGCTAGGGTACTGGTGAGCTATGTACAGTACGTACTATCATTGAGGAGGGTGGAGCTAACCTGCCCTATCGCGGTAATTGTATAATTGACTACCGGCTTCACCGGGCCCACCGTCAGCGGCGATTACGACCCTTTCAACAAGTGACATTGTAGAAGTTGAGCTTCCCCCCTAGGTTGAGAACTGGTTGTTTTTTTGGAGGCAGGGGGAGTGGAGAAGAAGGTCGAGGCTGAGAGAGAGAGAATTCCGAATATGGAGGGGGGAAGGAGTTTGTCTTGGATTGTGGCTGATAGTATTTGTTTTTTGTTGCTGTTCGTGACCAACCCATCACCTGAGGTACATATGTATGGTATCCTGTTACCCACCCGGCCACGTGTGAGGCCGGTAGAGTAAGTGCCGCCGGAATCATTTATGTCCGGAGGAATTCATAGGCATGGAGTTCTGTATGTGTATATTCTATGCTCCCTTGGCGCGGGGCAGGGGTTGTGTTACTAAAGTTCTTGTCTTGTTACACGGATAAATCTCTCGCGTTATCTATCTAATCCGACGATCTGCAGGGCAGACTCAAATCGATAATTACTCCCGAACTGGAGATTACCAGTTTTGTCGAGAGACGCGCGTCTTGTGGGGTGTTTAAGCTCTCTTGATGGTGAGAGCTTGGGGGGGTCATAATATAGGAGTTTGGTTTTATGAGAGTTGGAGTGGTATTTTGTCGGTATAATTAGATGGTTTCTCGCTGTAGGCTGTTGGAGTATTGTAGACCTTCAAGAGTTTGTTGTTAGCGTCTAGGCTCGTTGGTTCAGTTTTCAATTGGCGTTATAAGCACAGAGTTCATTCCTTTAGAATCCTTGCTCTATTTGAGAGTGAGCTGACTTGATCATACCTGGAACAAATAATTTAATCTACCATCAAGAGATGTCTATGCTAATAATTCCAAATATATGAGACATATAACCTTAGCTATATCTTAATGTCTGAAAGATTATTGAGATAATGATTACTATACGTATAATTTGGTTCATGAAAAATCACTCGAAATCGGGTTTCTCAGCCCGCGCAACCCTGATACGGGATTCATACAACACAACCTCTAAGACCTGATAATCTACGCTCTATTCCCTTCTAATCTTTCTATTCCGTTCGGCAGTCTTCGGGGTTGCTTATTCCACTCGGACATCGGACATCGGACATCGGGTATCGGAGGTCGGAGGTCATGGTGCAGACCAGCCATGTCCGAGAGCCTACAAAACGCCCATGAATTATTATTTCAAAGTATTTATAAAAGAGAAAAATTCCCAGCATAACGAGGAACATAATCCGCACAAAATCTAAACAATTCTTCTTTAAACAGATAACTACTATTCACACCATTCACAGCCCATCACTCGACATGGCCTCCAAAATCTACCGTCTTGCCAGTCTCGCCAACCTCACCTTCGGGCATCACACCCCCCACACACCATTCACCTACGCACCCCAGACTACAACATGGAACCCCCCAATTGGCGCTCTAACACCCCGCGAAATTATAACCTCCACCACTCCCCTCCTCTCCTCCGTCATCTTCCGCATTAATAACAACGCCCCCACCCTCGCCGACCTCGAATCCCTCATATCAGGCCTCTCCAACCTCTTATCCACCACAACCCGCGAGTCCTCCCTCCCACTGCCTACAGCCCCTCTCGGAAACTCCCGCAAAGAACTCTACGCCCAAGCCGACCTCATCGGGACAACACTCACCCGGTATGTGCGCGAATCCACACAGCCCACCACAGACCCCCAAATCCGCATCCGCTCCCCCTGCGAAGGACACCTCTGGTCCGCCCCCGTCGTAGCGCTCCTCCTCGGCCCAACCGGCGGCAGCGACGTAATGACACTCTACAACGAATGGGTCCACCAGATCATCCTCCTCCGGGACGCACTACTCCCCTACGAGAACTTTGAAGACGTGCGGTTGGTCCTCACCGCGGAAAGTAGGGGGATGAGAGGGTTCGAGAAGCCGAGGAAATTGTTCTTGGCTGATATGATGGGTGGGGAGGTCCCGCAGAGAGCGCTTGTGGAGATGGCAATGTCCATGACGGCCAGGTCGTTGAGTACTCGGGCGAAAGAGGGGTATGGGTGGCAGTACGCTTATGGAACTGTCTTGCCTGCGAGTCTTGGTATCGGTCAGGGGTCGTTACGCTTACTGCGTTATCACCCTACACGTATTGATACATCGGCGGAGGAACTGCTGTTCGAGTATGAGCATCCAGCGTACTTTGAGGTTCCTAGGTCAGATGTAGGAGAGTCCGAACAGTCTCTGCAGAAAGGTACATGGCCGCCCCCAACTACGCCTAACCCAGACTACGAAGCTTCGATTGTTATTACACCTGGCAGTAGCGGTGACTCGAGGGTTTTAAGTCTGCAGTTGTCGTTCCCCGGGGATCCTCTCAGAGTTGATCTAGGTCAGATTGCAAGAGGGAGAAGGTTTGCATATCTTCCGCAGGGTACTACATCCGCTGTTACTGGATTGAGTGCGACTGCGGCAGTCCATAAGCCGTTGGATATCCTCCGTCAGTCGGGGCTTGTTACGGCTGGGGCGGGTATACATGTTGTTCCGGTCTCCTCGCCATTGGTGGAGTTGGCGCTATTAGGGAAGATATATCCTGAGAATGTGGTGTTGGTGTCGAAGGAGAAGGGTGATCATCCGGCCATGGCGGAAAAAGTCGGGAAGGGGTATGGGGCGAGGTTTATTTTGTGGGAGGTGTTTGAGTAGGTTTTGGGATTGTGGATTGTTTTGAGGTGGTATTGGAGGGGCTATTAGGCTTTCGTTTTTGATTTAAGTGGGTTGTAGGATATTAAGTTACTCAATAGGTTATGTTCCAGTGGGTCGTGACTATGGATATATTCGCCGTGGAAGTGCGGCAGCTTTGGTATCTTGGAAGCTACATCGATTCCTATTCAAATGTCAATTTCTTGCGTGTCCGATACTTTCTTTAGGTATTAGGTTCATACCTCTAAATAATAAATCATAAATATTAACACTCTCGAGACTGCCCCTGTATGTATGACTAATTCATTCATTCATTCGAGACCCCCCCCCGAATGGAAAGAAGAGCTGACAAGGTTTGAAAAACAGTAAGACCTTCCATAGTAGGATATCCCTATAAGTAATTTCTATAAACGCATAAACTAAACACAAACCTCCCACACCACATTTATTTCTAAACAAAACTCCTCAAACCTTCACACAAGAAAGTATCAACCTCACCAAATCATCCCCTTCATACCTCCTCAAAAGTTCATGCGTTAACCTCCCCCCTTCAACCAACTCATTCAAAGTCACCACCTTCTCCTCCCCCAACTTTCTCTTTGCCCTCTCCCACTCCACACTACTACTCGCCCTCCATACCTCCCCCGCACACGGCAACGGTAGACCCCCGACAAACTCATCATCCAACGGCTCATAACCTCCCTCCCTCCCTACCACCCTCATAGACATCACATTAACCGCATGCACAACATGTATAGTCCTCCTCACTGTCTCCATCACCTTCCACTCCTCCCACCCCAGACTCCTGACCTCTTCAAATTTATAATACCGAACCAGGGCCCTCCCTATTCTCAAAAACCCACTATTATGTCTCTCTGCAGCTAGGACTTGTGCCGGATCAGCGCTATCAAAGAAGCCGATAATCTGGTATATGCACAGTGCGTGGACTGTGGCAAGGATTTCTGTGATACTGCTGCTCTCCGAGAATTGTGAGATGAGGCGTTCGCGCTCGGTGTTGAGGACGTTATGCATGAAGTTAAGGCTGGAGCTGACGGCTGCTTCGTAGGCTTTGAGGAAGCAGAACGCGTTAGAAACGGGGCAGGGGACCGTGTCGACCGTCGGCGAGGAGCAGGGATAGAGATGCGGGTGTATAAAATAGGGGGTGGTGTGGTCTTGGAGCATGGCGGTAGGGATGGAGAGGAGGATGGAGATGAGTGTGGCTGTTGGGAGGCGGGGGGTTTGTGAGTGGTGTTTTGGGGGTGGAGTGAGTGTAGTTTCTGTACTTTCTGGGGCCGAGGAGTCTAGTGCTATTAAGGAGCTGAAGTCGGGTATTGATGTCCCGGCTTTTGGAGCGAGTACTAGGTCTTGCGAAGTTGGTTTTGTGGACCATGGCCGGTTCATGAATTCTTCGGATGGGAGATCGATGTTTTGGAGCCATCTCTCGCTGCTAAAAGAATCTTGTATGCTATTTTGTATATCCCAAGTGTGATTATCATCAGAAGAAATAGTGATATTATTATCCCTAAGTGTCAGTATAAACTGCTAATTAGCGATGACCAGTAGGTGTGGATAAACGGGTATTCACTTCTCCGTTATATACCCCGCACCACTTGTTTGAAAATACAGATCCTCATCAAGCAGCTGCTGAAACGCCGAATCCACTGTTATACCCATATCCAGACCAACATGCTCTTCTATAGGTACCGTCTCCAAGGTTTCCGCAGATACCCTAATCTCTCGCTGTGGCTTCCCGGGCTGTTCCCCAACTACAATATCTGGCTGTTTTCTTGACACGGTGGCGGCCGTGTATATACACTCCTTCCCCCTCTCCTGACACCTCGAGCACACCGGGCTCCCAAGGTCACATCGTACCTTAGAGCGTACACACGAGAGACACGATTTCCGCTTCGAAACCGGGAGTCGAGTAGACGCCTTGACGCAGCGGCGCTTATGACGGTCCCTTAGGTCTCCTATGCAGTTGTTAGCTTGTAATAGAGCTAGCGTAGCTGTGTGCTTACGTCTGTTAAATGCTTTATTGCAGATACCGCAGAAGTGGCGGTGCTCATTAGGAGTACAGATTTGTGATTGTAGGTTATTAGTGAGAGCTCTGGTCTCTGTGGTGTAGGACATAGTGGGGCGGAGGTGTTTGTGATAAAAGCTCAATTAGAGCTCTTACAGGCTAATGAATGGGCGCTGGACTGTACATGTACTGGGTGCTTACCGGGTTTATGATAAACTCCGTAGTACCCCTGACAAATCAACAACATGGGTAGGTATCGTTTAGTATAACTCGTGTTGAGGTAACTAAAGCATATGACGCCCCTTGATGAGGTTCTCTTGACTACAGTACGGGTGGATTGGGTGGATTTACTATCGTCGCGGAAATAAAGTAGAGTGGTTTTCGGGATTACATCTATAACGGTATTCCTCGAAACGTTATTAATTACATTCTACTTTCTAGGTGTATAGACAACATACTAATCAAATATATTTCCCGGTGTCTTATAGGGTCTTAACAGGTCTAATTGGCTACCACTTATTGCATTAATTAGAACAATTATTGGTAACGGCATGTGCGGCAACAACTAAATTCAAAAGATTACCCCATAAACGATTCCGATACCTTTAATTCTAATTACCACACTGTCAACTCACGGCTAGGCTAGCTAAGCATAACCACCGGTGGTAATATCTTCCGTGATCTACGTTCTAGCCTTTCCCATAATTGGCTACAACAAAAGGATAAACAGCACATCGTGTGCATATCAGTCTATCTCAACGTTTATGCTCATTACTGGGCTATTAAATAGCCGGCTTTAGTACGAACGAATGCTTTGATGGTAGGCGACGTACTTTGTGGTATTAAATGACAGCTGACCGGTTATGGTAACGCTAAGTTTTCAGCCAAGGGAAGCTTATCAGGGTCGGGCTGATATAGATACTAGAGAGAGGTTGGAGGGCTTACCGCACTACTTATTTGCTTTGCCCTTTTACCGCGGCCCGTTTTAAAGTACCACTATAGCAGGTTGACGGTTATGTATATCCTCTAGTTTGTCTAAGAAATCTATGAGCGCCTAATGTGAGAGTACTTCTTTTATATTTATAGAAGTCATACTTACCTACGTTTGTTGAGTAGAAAGCCTAAAATTGCAATTACCTGAAGTCTCTGGGCTCGTGTGCAGCTTCTATCCTAAATTTCCCCTATATATAGGTAAAGTACTCCCGAAAAGCATACTCTCATAGAAGTTTTGATAGAAGTTGATGAGTTAGTGTGACAATTGTCAAATTAATTTCTTAGCTAATTATTCCGACCTGGGGGAGAAAGGTATTCTCCCTTATTTTTACCCTCCTCTCCCGGGCTCTATGTACTTATGATTAATTCATTCATCCATCCCCCTCTTCCTCAACGCTAATCTATTGTCCTTTCTAAAATTGAGTTATCAATGATAAATCAGTACTCTCACCTTCACCTCCATAGGTATTTGAGTGCCAGTACTATTCTGGTGAACTTGAAGTGAGATTTTCTAAGGGTGCTAACGGCTGTAAGATACTCTTAAGATAGTAAAATTATCCTATAATAATATAAGATTATAATATTTCCCAAAAGTCCCAAGCCTAAGCCTTAGAAGAGAAAACCCTTCTTGAAGAGGATCGACCCAACTCCAGAGGGTAACCACACTAGCCTGATCGTTACAATTGAGCCCTGAACTTTGCTTTAATCACTGGCTCAAAACCGCGTGTCTAGAAGATGTTGGTGCTCTGGGAGTCGTATGGGGTGCCTGTGAATACATTACAAGTGTATAAAAGTGTCACATGTATCGGGCGACTCGGAATTGACCTGTACCAGTAGAGCTTGATCAGTTAAATTTTCGGATCGGTGATCCCGACTATCGATTGTTCTACAGCCTATCCACTCGGCAATACCAGAGTACCTCAAGCTAAAAGGCAGGAGGGCCGGTAAGGATGTATGGCGTTATGTATGTGACTGGAACAGAGGGTCTAGAAACCCTAGCCACTAGCGTTGCACCCAGCACAGCGTGAGGGACGATATCACTTGGCAACCCCCACCCATAAACCCTATCCAACATAGAAATAAAGTACCCCGGAACAACCCCCCAAACATCTAACAGGCCTAACCCAATATCGTGACCTACCTAGAGTATGGAGTATTCTCAATATACAGTTCACTTTGTCGGAGTCTTGATCAGCCGCAGTAGTCGCGGAGCCACCCAGGGTCAATCGAGGCCAGTGGAACCGAGAGAGCATGCGACCATCCAAACAGCAACGAAGCAATAGGACGGCCACACGTCCAGCAGGCTGTCTTGAGCAGATAATATTACTGGAGAGGTTTCCTCGGCGCCTATCTTCCGGCCATAATTGGTACTCGACCAGTTTTCATCCTGCAGCCCCATTCATTATTGCCATCATAGGCTGACACAGCAGTGTGCAAGCAACGAGGCTGGATAAGAAGACTGGTACACCCGACTTTTATTCAATATTTTCGGCCTTGTCCACAAACTAGTTTTCAAAACGGAAGATCGCCAAAATGCCCTCATGGAACCTCTCACTTTTACTCTTTGGCGTTTCTATTTTGTTTCTTGCAAGAGATTCTTACCAAAGATTCCTTGGAAGCCTTTTGATAATTACGGCGGGCCTGGGGATAACCCTTGATGAATTGGACCTATCTATAGCTGTCCAGGGCATTGGGCTTCTGATATATATCATCCTTCACCTATTTGCGATCGCCCTTTCACCCTTACAGATTCTCTTAGCAAGAGCCAAGCCCCAGCCTAAAGTCAAGACTGGCATTGTTGTCTACCATCCAGAACCACCGAGTAGTGTTCAGGACATCAGTGTTGAGTATGTTGAACTGTTACTGAGAATATAGCCACTATCTTACAAGTCTTTTAGCGTTGTAGCAGTTCATGGTTTGGGCTCCAATCCAGAATGGGCCTGGCAGCACGAGGCAAGCGGGGTCATGTGGCTGAAAGACCTTCTTCCTGCCAAACTTCCCCGAGCCCGTATTATGGCTTTCAATCATAACTCTGCATGGAACATCGATGCTCCCGTCAAATCAGTGGAGGTTTGTGGACAGCAGCTTCTTGACGCTTTAAACATCTACCGAGACTCACCTGAAGTAAGTTTACTGATACCGGCTTCAAGTTCTGCTTCGGGGTGGTTTGATTCTAACTACTCTACGATCTGCGTGTATAGGAAAAGGAGCGGCCGATCATATTCATTGGTCATAGTTTTGGTGGAATAATTATTAAAAAGGTACTCACTTGGATACTTGAACTAGGAATATGTGGTTGATGTAGTACTTTTACATTGACTCTTATTATATCCTCCCCCCAAATACCCTTAGACCATGTAGCTAAGCACATATAATTAGGCACTAGTTACTGCGGGTCAGGAGAATATGGATCCCAGATACCAATATCTTAAAACGGCGACGCTTGGTACAATATTCCTTGGGGCACCACATGATGGGTCTCGACTCACAACTATTGGGATGGTATTCTCCTACAGCACCTATTGGCTTGGATCTAGCACGGAACTACTTGAAGCATTGAAGCCAGGGGAAAGTTCACTCAGGGAACTAAATGACTCGTTTCTCAAAGGTTATAGAGGGCGTCATATTGTCAATTTCTTTGAGACCTTGAGGTCCAGAGCATTTGGCATACCACTGTTGCTAGTAAGCTCCAAGGGTCCTCCATGCGCCAATATTTGATTAATTTTGGGTCACCTTACTAGGGAGTCGAAGGAGACGCCAGTAGATTCCCTGGAACTACGAATATAGCGCTGAACTCAGATCATATTGGAATGAATAAGTTCGAAAATGAGAGGGACCATGACTTTCTTTTGGTGGTTAAAGAAATATGTAGTATGGAGCAGAGTGTTCATCAAGGTTCGAAAATTCCGTGAGGGTCTAAGCACTTTGATTTCTAATACATATACCCATTACCGCGAACATCGGGAAAAATCCACAAAGATGACTGGCTAATATCTTGATCTTCGATAGAACGGTTGAAAGTTATAAATCTTGAGCAACAGAGTATGAAAAACTTTAATTTCTCCCATTACGGCTAGCTCCTGACTTCGTTCTAACTAATCACCGACCGCAACAGAATGCCTAGACCATCTCTACTTACCTGGCTCGGAAGACCGAAAAGAAGCAATCGAAAAATCGCATAAGTCAACATTTCAATGGGTAGACGAAAATCCTGTGATCAATGGCTGGATAAAAAATAAATCACAAGTGGTCTGGATTTCTGGAAAACCTGGATCCGGAAAATCTACCCTTGCAAAGTATCTGATCGACGACGTGATACCACGAAACAGCAAACCTCAGCAACAACAAGGCACTACAGTAACTGCCAGCTTTTTCTTCAACGGTCGGGGTAGTGAGGACGAAAGGTCTGAACGAGGCTTCCTTCAGGCGCTTCTACACCAGATCGTGACACAAGTACCAGAATTGTCAATTCTTATTCCCAGGCGGAAGATAGACAACACCGGGCAACAACTACCTTCTCTCAACTCCCTTCGAAAGTCCTTGGTTTCAATGCTTGGTGATTCTAGGATCAGGGCTATTCGCCTGGTGATAGATGCCTTTGACGAATGTGGAGAGGGCAGCAAAGAGACTCTTATCGAGTTCGTTACCGAAGATCTTGCCAAACACCCATCAAATCCCCAAATCCTCCTCACAAGTCGCCCAGATATCGATCTGAAACACCTACTTGAAACTTATCCTACTATAAATATGGAAGATTTGAACGGTGACGATATTAAATCCTACTTAAATATCGAATTCGGAAACCTTGCCTCTCGCGACCCCCGCCCTAAAGTAATCGAGGATATCGTTGAAAAGGCAATATCTCGATCACAAGGGGTATTTCTTTGGGTAAAGCTTGTTGTTAAGGAGCTGAAGAGGACGGCACGTTTCGGCACTGCTCAAGAGCTAAGGGAGGCACTCGATGCTCTACCAGAGAATTTGGTAGATTTCTATAACCATATATTAGAAGGGTTGGATATGAGCAGTAATAGCGAAGCTCGGAGAATGTTTGAGTGGGTGCTTTTCGCGAAAACGCCTCTGTCAGCTGCAGACTTTCGGTATGCTATTTCCCTAGGTTCCGAATCACCTCCGCCCGATCTCAATTCAATGGAAGATCCGAAGACCGCTGTCCCGATCGGTCTAATAGAAGCACGAATACACAAGTACTCTGGCGGATTACTAGAAATCAAAATACAGACCAGAAAATCAGATCAAAGGGGTGAGATGGATGATAGAGACTTGAGTAATAGCGAGGTGAATGGTATAGACAAGAACCGATTTGTACAACTCATCCACCAATCAGTAAAGGACTTTCTATTGCAGAAGAATGTTCCAGAATCAACAACTGCTACACTACCAACACCCTTGTTCATCTCATCAAAAGCCCATACCCACTTGGCTGAGGTTTGCTTTAGATTCCTTGCGTTTCCCGAATTCGACACCACCTCACCACTGCCAATAACACCACCTTTCCTGAAGTACTCAACGATCAATTGCATAAAACACGCACCTCTTGCTGATATTTGCGAAGAGAGAGTACAGATGGCGCAATTTCAGTGGCCTAGAAGAAAGAATTTTCTGAGTTGGTCAGAAAATCTTGATCTAATGGATAGATGGGGAGCGGCTACCAATTTTAGATCTGATCCGCTAAGCATGGCATGCTATATTGGTACATTTGCTTATGCAAAATACTTCCTGGCCGTCGTAGAGAAGGAAGTAGACATTAAAAAAAAGGCAATCTTTAGGGACGCCCTCATTGCAGCGACTGTCAATGGCAACGAGAAGGTTGTGCAGCTGCTTCTCGACGCCGGTGCCGATGTCAACTCTCAGGCGGGGGGATACGGGGGCGCATTGCAACTAGCGGCTTTCAGGGGCTACGAGAAAGTTGTGCAGCTGCTTCTCGACGCCGGTGCCGATGTCAACTCCCAGGGGGGGGGGATACCGAAACGCATTGCAAGCAGCGGCTTTACAGGGCAACGAGAAGGCTTTACAGCTGCTTCTCGACGCCTGTGCCGATGTCAACTCCCAGGGGGGGGAATACGGAAACGCATTGCAAGCAGCGGCTTCAGAGGGCCACAAGAAGGTTGTGCAGCTGCTTCTCGACGCCGGCGCCGATGTCAACTCCCAGGGGGGGGAATACGGAAACGCATTGCAAGCAGCGGCTTTACAGTGCCACGAGAAGATTGTGCAGCTGCTTCTCGGCGCCGGTGCCGATGTCAACTCCCAGGGGGAGGGATACGGAACCGCTTTGCAAGCAGCGGCTTCAGAGGGCCACGAGAAGGTTGTGCAACCGCTTCTCGACGCCGGTGCCGATGTCAACTCCCAGAGGGGGGGATACGGGCGCTCATTGCAAGCAGCGGCTTCAGAGGGCCACGAGAAGGTTGTGCAACCGCTTCTCGACGCCGGTGCCGATGTCAACTCTCAGGGGGGAGAATACGGAAACGCATTGCAAGCAGCGGCTTTCTGGGGCTACGAGAAGGCTGTGCAGCTGCTTCTCGACGCCGGTGCCGATGTTAACTCCCAGGGCGGGTTCTACGGAACCGCTTTACAAGCAGCGGCTTCAGAGGGCCACAAGAAGGCTGTGCAGCTGCTTCTCGACGCCGGTGCTAATGCCGGCGCTCAAGACGAGTAATATGAAACTAAGAATAGATATGAATATTGATGGGAAAGTACTTTTTTCTTGGAACCTCACATAATTCCTCAGGTCTCTAACCCTAATATAAAACCCAGATGTGCCCTCCTAGGTCTAGGGTCCCAGGAGGCCTTAGTTATATAGGTAGGATGACGCCTCAGGATTTAGAGACAGATGTAGAGAGGTGGAGAGGTTACCCTAGGTGTCATTTGTTGTTTATTGTATTTTCAAAAGAATCTTTTAGTGGGGTTGTACATACTGGCGTAGAAAGTTGGTTATTATCTAAGAGCTATCAAGTAGCCCTCTATAACCGACACTTAGTTTGACTCAAGTACAGGGTGCTTACGGCCTATTTAGTGCGCAACCGCAGATATTAAAATCAAATGCAACCGACAACAGCCACCTAAAAACGAAAAAGTAGTGAAAATAAAAGAATCATGAATTAGGAATAAATCTCCAAGTTCTTTGTAATGGCTATATAAGCCTACAACCCCACTGGTCCCAAAGGCGGTTATATGGAAGCACGAGGGAAGCTGCTTAGGGCACCTTAGAGGAGACATATATGGCGCGCGCAGACTTAAATGTGCTAGCCGAGTTCGGGTGTGGAACAGCAACCCACACCAAATCTTAGCCAAACTTCAATAATCTGGGCATGCAAAAAATAAAAAAAAATCCTACAAGCTCAAGTGTATGCTCAACAGAAAACAAACACTACCAATATATGACCCCAGTGGAGTTTTTCCTCTAGTATACCCCTTCTTACTTGTTAGGCTATATGTAGCATCCATCATGTCTAAGTATTTCTAGGAATGGTTCCATTTGGCACTTTCTACAGCCAAAAATGAAGTTTTATTCCACAACAACTACACATGCCAAAGCTTAACAAAACAATATGGAGCTTTATTGATGCTATACAAGGCCACATATCTTTTTGTTAGTCTTTTGGCTTGCTGTGAGAGCCGGAATATCGGCTGAAATTTTGCGTCACATTTAAGACTGCGCGTGCCATACATGAGCCTAGAGGACTTTATCCGGGAGGGCAGAGGCACTTATCGGGCCGAGTTGAGAACTATAGTTAAAGAGAATCCCTTGATTTGCAGTGAAGCGCAATTGAACCTCAGTGACTTTTCGAGGTATCTACCATTTCTTCCTTCCTTCCTTCCTTACGGGCTTGATACACTATTAGCGAATAAAGGGAGGAAAAACTATTGTAAATATACAGTACTAAACCTAGTACCGAGATTATACGAGACTCTTTTCATCGATTTTAGGACAACCCCGAAAGGCTTTGACTATGAGACTTTCCCGAATAGTGCCTTACCACTGGAGCATGCATCCTTGTAGATTTAATGTACGAGGATGCCAGATACTTTTTGTCCTTCCATCTCAAGCAATAAGTCTATTGAGGAAGATGAAGATAGAACACAAACTCTAGGTAGTGGTGACCATCAAAACAGCGTATGCTCATCCATATTGAAACTCAAAGACTGATATTATAATTATAATCAAGGTTTCAATAATTGTTTTAAACAGATTCTTAGTATTCCTACTGCTGGTGGCTTATTCATGGCTGAGGTTCCATTCTTTCCTCGTGGTAAGCCGTCTATGAACGCTAACATGGTCCGAATAAGCTATCAATAGCTTATATCATTTACCAGGAGGAAGTATTACCTCAAAAAACCAACTCAGGCTAGCGTCGAATGACAATCTACGATTAAGACCTATACGTATATACTCTCAAAGAGGTAGCGCTCCTCTGAGGTATTTTACGTGATTGTAGCATTAGGAGAGTGTATGAATGAGGGATTATTGGGAATGAGTGGTAAGGCGAGAGATGTATATAGCGAATAGACCTTGCACAACGTGATGATCCTTAACTATATACATAGCTATAGATGTCATTAGTGGCTTATTGACTAAATAGACAATTATGGGCCAATAGGCTCGTAATAAGGTTATATTCAGTAACGTGTGAGTACTACGTATTGGGGACCCGAAGTGAACCCCATTATTTATTACATTAGCTAACTCTACTAATACGGCTAGCTCGCTCGGGCGCGTTATGATAGCAATAGACAAAAATTTGTTAACATATTTGTAATGTCGCTCATTTTTGTATTTCTCTTGGCAGATGTCTAATATAACAATGCCATTTTATCCCAGGGGGTGCTACCTTTCACATACACTAATTCCGTTATATCCTATCAAATAAAGTATACCACAGCCTTGAAGCGTATACGCAATCTTTAATATAACACAGTACTCTGACTGGTAGAACCTTTATCAATTATTAGAAGTAACTAATAGAGTAAAAGATAACATATGATGCCAAAAAACAAAATATTTTATACTTTATTGAGAAAATTGAGTGGCGGTTATAAAATTATACTTGCTAAAATAAAATCAGGCCTGGTGTACAAGGGATTAACATTAAAATCGGCCTTCACTACAACAGACTTGAAGCCTGATTCTATCTTTCAGCAAGTAGGGATATTCTGTGAAAGCTGTTGAAGCAGCCCTGTGTTTAACGGAACGCTTACAGCAGAACCCATCCTATTTGGCACTTTCCCACCAAAAAAACCCACCCATAGTTACATTGTAGGCGGGGGTAAAGGGATAGCGAGTTCAGATGGAGCAGGAATTATCACTACTATTGGTTTTTAGTCCAGAAAAATGTCTTGAGTGTATGTTTAGTAGGGTTAAGCCCTGTATGGGAGGTGTAATATAAATATCATGACAAATTTGAGTTATATATGGTGATATCTTTCTATATTTATAGTCTAGCTTTACCCCTTGAGCATTTTGCTTTAAGTGGTTTTACAAATACAAGCATACTCCACACCACGTACTAGAGTTCTTGATTCCCTAATCTTCATTCAGCATAGTCTCCCCAACTTGTATCAAGCTGCAGTACTTACCTTGTATCAAAAAACACAGCAAGTGTTTGTAGGTAGGTAACGGAGCGATAGCGGTATGCTTTCCCCGGAACCTTAGTCGAAGTAGGTAAGACTTTTGAGCTGTTAAAGCTTCCAAGAGACTCGAAGTATCTCAGGATAACGCCAACACAAGAGGTAATCAGATCACACCCCTACCGGGAGAAAAGACTTTTTTCACGCAGGGAAATATAGCTAATCCTGTTATCTCACTCCGATGCCCCCGTCAATAGTTTTGATAGCGTTACTCCTATCATTGCAACCGGTAAAGTACGATATCATTATAGGAGCTGTAAATGTAGTTCTAGGGATAGAAATTAGATGTTTTTGTTGTCTGAAGGGGTTGCTAGCCGTAGTACTTATGGACCCACGGGGGGGCGGAGATAAAAGTCTGGCTGGATCTATTAGCTTAATTTACATTACAAACCCTAGGAGAAGTTACATTGGCTTAGCTATCCTTGTAGTTGCGACTTGTCTCCTGGGGTTAAAGAGGGTTTCGTTGGTAGGCATTGAGATTGCTAGGTGCTAGGGGTACTAGGTATTCAGGCTCGATGGTTGTGTCTTCTATCTGGCAGACATGTGGCCCGCATTTAAGCAACATTCGTATGAGGACTGCTTACAATACTCCATAGGACTTTAGACATTGTAAGGATAATGTAAATGGATTAATTGGAAAGCTCTCTTTGGGGGGTCGATAAACAGTTTGGGAAGATCAGGCTGGAGGTCGTGGTGCTCAGGGGGCTTTAAGATGATTGGAATCCAACTCAATATTTTGCTAGCCGAAACAGAGGTAGTAAGTGCATTATAATACTCATGAAATAAGTAACGGATATTTCAAAGCGAAATTTTAAGGTTATCGTTGTTCATATATCCTCATATAAGAATAAATAAAGATCCTGTTTCCCTATTTATGATCCTTGCAACGGAAGACAGCATACAGCATATAGAAATCACCAGAGATCACTCGTAACCCAGTGATCTAGGCGCTATTAGACTGATATGAGAGCCAAGAATAGTAGGAAAATCAGATAGCGTTCCACTCAGATATTTATGATTTTTTAACGAGAACCTCTGTATATTTTGGTTCGAGAAGCCGATATTGAGATTAGCAGAGGGACACTGCAGCGGGTAGGTGGAATAAAAATGCAGGCACACGTAAATCTTAGCTCACACGTTGGCGCTTGCCTAGAGGGGCCTTTAGGCGGAATGAGTTGAGGTAATTTTTTTTTTGAGCTCTAGAAAAGTACATACACTGAGATGTGTAAGGGAGTACCCGCTGTGAAGACCCGCGAGTCCTAGTCATTTGTTATCACTCGTGATACAAACATCCGATACACACCGATCGATCCCGGGGTAATAACCGATAGATACAATTGCGCAATATATTCGTAGATAGCCCTGCAAATACCACTCGCCCCCACAATTAGGGATTACACAAAGTGCCTGATGGCGCATAGCCCCTGCTTTCGTCACAGGATGAACGCCGCCGCACGCGCGTCGCGATATCCCTCCATTTCCGTCGCGCTGACACCCGGGAGGGTGTGGCGTCATATAGGCACATGGCTATTTACAAAGCTATAGCTACATATATGGCTATGACCGAGACCCTTGGTTGATGGATCGTGAGGGTGTAAAATACGCATGAGATCACACCCACCTATCCCTTGTTTTATATTCTCCTATTCGAGCTTTAGCGGAATTACACTTTTGGTTGAAAGCTAAAGTCTATTATCAGTTTGTCTTTTCCCCACTACATGCATTTCCTTCTTTCCAATCTGCCGCTTGTTTGCTTGTTTTCGCGGGTTGGTAGGTGAGGTGATGGAAAAGATGAATGTAAAACACTACATCCTCAAGAGGTGACCTCGTCCGTTGCTAGAATATTCCTAAATCCACCACCTGTAAGGTATGAGTAGTCCTACATAAACCAAGAGTACAGAATAAAAAACGACTGCAATTCCTGATTTAGGATAGTAGAACCTTAATCAAAGGCACCCTGAACCTCCTGGAAATGGCAACCCCTTCCCAATCAACAACAGTAGCTATTATTCTTACCACCTCCATCCTTATTATAACAATCTGCCTCATCTTGATCTGCTGGTTTCATCGTATTCTCTGCTTCTCGGTCCCTAGTGGTAGGAATAATCATAAAAACAGGAGGCTTGAAGGAGGGAGAAAAAAAGTTAGGAAAAGGGAATGTGGAAACGATGAGTGGAGATACGGTAGGGATGGTAGGGACAGCGAATGGGATAAACCTAATTTGAGGATTCCAGCGAGATATAATAGAGGTGCTAGAGGTGGATTGACGATGTATGAAGAGGTTCATAGACAGCCAGGAAGAGTGGAATTGAGAGGTGATCAAGAGAGGTGGGAGGCACCGACTAGTGGCGAGATGGATATGGGAATAGGATTCGATAATAGGGGAAGAGAGCTTGGAGGAAGAGGATGTCATTATGGGTGATAGCGATGGAGTGTAGATATTGGATTGGCTGTTCGCGAGGTGCCCATTGGATAGATAGGATAGTGAATATTTTTCGCTGAAGATAAAAACACATGGGTCTACTACAGTAATCTGGTGTCTCTTTGCATTAGCCTTTACCAATTGACTTTCCAGAAATCTCTACTTGACGCATTATTCAGAATATCAGGTGCGAATCCCCCCAAGTGCTTTGTCCTCGGTGTTCTTAAGCTTTGCCTAGGGGTGAGATACGTAGCTCAGCTCAATGTACTGCGCATCCCCGATAACTATAAAGGGATTGTCACATGCTAGATCCTAGCTGAAGTGATGATTAGTGTACCTAAGGCAGCCGTCGCCATCGCAACCGTCCAGCTGTCTTTTGTAGCCACAAGGGGGACCTCCTGAGGCGCAAGGTAACTTTTTATAAAAGGCTGGATATAGGGCAAGGCCTGAGCTGGATCGCGTCCTCACGTGAACAGGTAGCTGGGTGACGACACGGAGCCGATCCCACATAAAACCGTTCAGCCGCTGTAACGCAAGCCTCGCTTTACCAGGGTCCGATGACTTTACGCCCCTCGGTATCCCCTCTCCCCCATCTCTCCCCATCTCCGAATGATGTGGAAGTACAGAACAGCTTCTTTAGGGGAGCAATCACGGCTCTATGCATGGAGAATAAATTTTAATAAAAAGGAGGATGCAGGAGGATGAAGATGGAGGGGGTGGTAGTATGTAGTATGTATGTACTTTATGCAAATTACAAATAAATAGAAAATCTCCCCCGCGAGACCCGCTAGATGGGCATAATTGTTACCAAAAGGGGTATGTCATGGTAGGGTAACTCAGCTAATAGTCCCTAAAGCAGCAGCAAGCCACCAGCCCCCCAAGCCTCTGCATGCAGGCTGTCCAGTCCCACCGCCCCTCTCCACACAGACCATTGCTTTTCGTGTGTGTCACGGATCCCTTTTTTTTTGCCCTTGCTACACAAAGACCTACTACAACCACCCACACACACACCTCTTCTCTTCGCTCGAGTTCATTCCATCACGTCAGTCAACAAAACCTCCATTTTCCGACAGCGAAAATCTGTTCATCACAGCCAATTCAGCACAGCAAAACCCTAACCTTTGCAAATTCTCATTAATCTCTTCAAGGATTGACACATCCCTTTGCTACTATTACTTCAGTATCAAAATTAAAAATAAATACGCCCTTACACGATGTCTTCGTCGTCCACATTCTCTCCATTCTCTGCAGCCGCCCCCCCGAAGGAAGGTACTTCTCTTGCCGGCATCACCTCGATTAGTGGAGGTGGAGGAGGCTCTGGCGATTGGTGAGGACCTTCATTCCCTGCTTAGTCTCATTTAAGATTATTTTTCTTTCTTTTCTTTTCTTTTCTTTTCTTTTTTTTTGTTTCTTTCTTCCCTCTCATTACCTTTCTTATTTGCCCCTCCTGCCACTACTGCTGCTACTACGAATACTGCATTCACCGTCATCGCGTCCTTTACAGTCGTGTCTTCACCTCTCGTGTGTTCCTGCGTTGCCGACTGCATTCGTATTCCTGAATCTAGAATCTTTTTTGCCTTCTTCCCCCCCTCCCCGCCTTGCTACGTCGATCTTAGCTTGGACCCTTTTATTTTCCTCCTGACCCCCCACTCCACTACCATCACTACAACCTCAGCCTCAACTACAACCAATCTCTCCCACCTTTAACTCTTCACTCATCTCATCTTCTATCTTCTCATCAACCCTGAAATTTGTGCAATCTTTTTTTCTCCATATAAAAAATAGCCATCTAGCAAAATGCTAACTTCCACGGACCCTTCAAGGACTCGGCGTGCAAATGGTACTTCAACCACTTCTAGCACTCACCGTCGCCCTTCACTTTCTACTACTCTCACCCATCCTCCTACGTCACAGCACTCGCAGCCGCCTTTAACACCTTCCGGCTCGAATGTTTATCACCCACCCCATCACTATAATAGAGGTGGCGTGGGGGGCTCGATCAATACTACTTATAGTAAGGACGATTTGCTAGGGATCTTCAGGCAGCAGGAGCAGAATGGCAGCGTCTCAAGAGATGTGAAAGATTTAGTCCTGGGAGATCTGGGTTCTGGGAGCGGTGGTGGTTGGGGTAGAAGTGGTGATGAGGGTGGCGCAGATGTTTGTTGGGATAAAGATGGCGGATTAAAGCCTGTGAGTTTGGAAGACTTTACTGAGGAGGAGCGAGAGGTGTGTATTGTTTCCTTCACCATTCTTCATAACATCTCACAATTACGAGTGACGTGGCCGTGTTTCATGCAAATGCACGCACGTAATTATAGTCTTGGCATGTATACTAACGTTACCTACCACAGTTATTTTCCAACAATGTCAACTCCCCACACAAAGTCCCTCCGAATCAAAATAACCAGGGGCCGACGAATCACCACGCCGCTGTTAACAATACACCACCTCCAAAACGCACGAATAGTGGCGCTGTTCCTGGTAATAGCACTACCCCTGGTGCCAACCGTCCGCAAAACCGCCGTCGTGAAACCTCCGATGCTGCTTTGACAGGTTCACCGTTTAATTCGACCCCACCTCAGATCCCCCGGCGTAGAACAGAGCTACGTGAGACTGAGGAGGCTAGTGGGCGAGATAGGGGTACTCTGTTTGGTCGCTGGGGTAGCATTGCCGGTACCACCGGAGAGGATGAGCATGGGAAGGATAAAACTACAGACGAAGGGCCTTCTGGAACCGCAGGTAGAAATACTGGATTATTTAGAAGAGGGAGTGCAGCTTGGGCTAGTAGCACAACTGGTGCAAGTGGCTTTGCCAACAGTGGTGCTCTAAACAGTCCTATGGGTAGCTTTGGCAATGGCAACTTTGGTGGTGCCATGGGCGGGTTTTCTCTACAGAGTACCTCTAGTGCCGTAGACAAAACCAAGTCCGGGGGAGCCGGCACAATTGGTTCGAAAGGTTCTGCAGCACAGCCAAAGGTTGAGGATGTTGAAGAGGAGGATGACGACGTTAATCGAGTAGCTTCGCATACCGTCGATCATTTGCGTGATGAAGATGAGCGAGAGAGGCCGATGAGTTCCGACACCGATCCCTTTGGAGACAGGGATAGGGACAGGGACCAGGATGATCATGGACAAGGTCAAGAACATCACTCCCCACATTCGACCATGGCAGACCCCCATCGGATAAAGAACTCAACGTCCTTTGGTAATTTGGCAGGTGCATCTATGAACGCGCCGAGAGGCGGGAACAATGTTGCTACGCCTACAAAGATCAGAAGTGATCTTGGGTTTTCTGGCCTTGGTGGAAGTCGCGAAGGCTTAACTTTGGGTGGTATGGGTCAAGGAAGTCTTCATCAGCAGCTACAAAATTTACAATTAAACCAACATGGCAATTACCCACTCCACGGAAGATCTAGACAGGGAAGCCTCGGAGGCATGGTCGGCGGACTGAATGAGAATGAGCCTTTGAGTCCAACCGAAACAAACCCTTACCAAAGCCCAGCTCCTGAAAAAGCTGATGACGATGATATTAATGACATGCATGGAGGTGGCGTGATTGGCGGTGGATTCAAACGAGATGTTGGAGCTCCTGGTAGTGACAGGAGTGGTAGGAGCTCTACGGCGGGTTTAGGCGCTGTAGGCGGGGGATTAGGTGGGTTTGGTTCCCTAAGCGGTGGTGTACTATGGGGTGGACAGGTCGGGACCCCCGGGGGTCTAGGAACTTCCACTAACCCAAGTTCATTTTTCGGCTCGGGATTGGGTGATTTGTCTAGCCCTGGTGGAACACTTTTATCAAGCGGGGGTATGGGTGGGATGGGCAGTATTGGTAGTGGTGGACCATTTGGGTCAGCTAGCCGGGGTAGTAGACTTGCACAGATGTTTCCCCCAGAGCAACAGCAGCAAATGGAAGATGAAAACAATGGATTTGAATCAAATGACGGGTTTGGGGACTTGGGTTTTGGAGGCTTTGGAAGCAGGAGGGGATTTGGCGGTAATATGGACAGCCCGATGAGAGAGAGGGGTGATGTATCGGATCTTTTCGGGGGATTACACACTACAAGGAGTCTCGGGAATATCGGTGCAGCGGCCTCTAGTGATTCTATGTTTTCCAGGGGGCGTGAAGATTCTTTCACTCTTGGGAGTTTACAAATGAACCAAGGCCAATCTGGGCCGATGCAACCACCAATGTCGCATCAGGCGCAGCAAATCAGACCACCTCCTGGAACTGTACCGCCACAACCTCAGACTGTTTTGGTTATGCCAGACAAGATTCAATGGACATACCGTGACCCATCCGGCACCATACAAGGGCCATTCTCAGGCCTGGAGATGCATGACTGGTATAAAGCTGGTTTTTTTACTCAAGAGCTTGCAGTGAAAAGGGTTGAGGATCTTGATTTCGAGCCCCTAGGGCAACTAGTGCGCAGAATCGGAAACACGAGGGAGCCTTTCCTAGTTCCTTTGCAAGCACCGCCAGGTACCACTGCTCCTACTACTGCTCCTGCAGCTCCAGTTCCCAACGCTTGGTCCGGGTGGCCCCTTGATACTCAACAACCTGGAACTGTCCAACCGCCATTCGCAGGAAGTTTCCCGAGCTTTGGAACCACGCTCACTGCAGATCAGCAAAATGCGCTAGAGAGAAGAAAGCAAGAAGAACAGTATTTATTGGCAAGACAGAGGGAGTTCCTTGTTCAGCAGCAGGTTTTCGCCAAAGCTCAGGCGTTGCATCATCAACACTCACAGCAGAGCCTCCATTCACAACCTAGTTACGGTAGTTTACAAGGAAGTTTGCAGAGTCCTGGTGGATTTGCTACTCCAACAGCTAGTGCGCCAACTGTCGGAGCTGGACAACAAAATGCATTCGAGCCGGGTGTCTTACTACGTCAAGCTGGCGCTGCAGCGGGGGGTGGAGATGCGTTTGGTGTTGGCGGGCATGGGCTCCCGGGATTGCCTGGACAACAAATGCAGCCAGGTAATCAGTTCTTGCAACAGCAACAGGTCCATCCTCAGAACCATATCCAACTAGAGCAGCAGCAGAAACAGATTCTTGAAATGCAACGTCAGCAAATGCAGAGAACGTATCAGAATCAACACCAACAAGTCGAGAAGCACCAAGAGCTAGAGCAGGCGCAACAACAAATCAATGCTGCTGTGGCACAAGCGCAGCAACATTCTCAAAACCAAGAGATAGAGAGGGAAGAGGATAGAATCCCCCAAGAGCATCATGAAAAAGCGCACGATTCAAACGATGCTACTTCTACTTTATCCAATATGGATGAATCCCATTGGGACCCAGAGCCAGAGCGTAAGCCGTCACCCTTAGGCCAGTCCACTGAGCAAATAAAAGCAAATATTCCTAAAGGAGCATCCACAAAAACTTCCCCGATCCCGAAACAAGCACAACCCATTCCCCCCCCATCCGTTTGGCAAGAAATCGAACAGCCTCTTGTCCAACCTTTCCCACCTCCACCCGGCTCTCACCATGCATCAGAACTTGCGATCTCAGGACACCCAATGACCCGCAGCCCTTCGACTGAAACTCCACATACAAGTACGAGCGTCTCGATCGCGCCCTGGGCAAACAAAGAAAATGAGGTCAAAGGGCCATCGCTGAAGGAAATCCAAGAGCTAGAGGCCAAACAGCAACAGGCAAGAGACGCTGCAGAAGCTGAGCACAAACGTCAGATGTTACTCCAACAAGTTAGTATTCAGCCCCCACCGCCTCCTGCACCTGGACTACCATCTACTGCAACTTGGGCCACTTCTCCATCAGGTACTCCGTCAAGCGGCCAAGCTTCGGCATGGGCAAAGCCGTTGGTGAAGGTAAACACCCTACCAACTGGGGGTAAGAAAACGCTCCAACAGATTCAGAAAGAGGAAGAACTCCGCAAGGCAAAGGCTGCCGCGGCTGCTGCAGCTGCCCAAGCCACCCAAGTCATTGCTAATCACCCTACTCCCATCGGTGGCAAGAGGTATGCGGACCTTGCTGGTAAAACCCAGCAACTACCACAACTTAACACCGTCGGAGGTGTCTGGACCACCGTTGGACCTGGTGGCAAGTCTAAGAACCTCGCTACCAGCCCCATCCCTACGGCTCCGGCTCAGTCTTTGAAGGGCACACCAAGCACACCTACTTTGGGACTTCCTGCTGCTACTACCACTGCGGTAAAGAAAGTTTTGCCGGCATCACCGGCACAGAAACCGGCTGCTACAAGCGCGAACGAAGAATTCATGAAATGGTGCAAGGCAAGCATTAAAGGGTTGAATCAGGGTTTGCAAGGTACCTACCTAATCTGATACTATGATTTTTCCGTTACTAACACATCGTTTTATTAGCTGATGAACTCATCCAAACTCTCTTGACCTTCCCTGCAGAAACCGAACTCATTGCTGAAACAATTTACACTTGTACCACTACTATGGACGGCCGTCGTTTTGCGGAAGAATTTGTTCGCCGGAGGTCTGCTGCCAACAAAGGAATCATCATTGATGCTGGAACTGCAAATGGAGGTGGAAGCGGCTGGAATGAGGTTGCAAAGGGGAAACCGCAGACTGCAACTAGGGAAGTTAGCCCTGAGACGAACGCGGCTTTTAAGGTTGTTCCTGGGAAGAAGAAAGGAAGGAGATAGAGGGTTGATGTATCAAGAGCGATGTTACACATGCTTGATTTAAGAAAAAAGTTCTTGTGGTATTTGCTTTCTTTTTGTGTTCAATAGGATATTTTATGATACTTTTCCTGTGAAGGAAAACTATGTTGGAGAGGATGTTACGAATTGAAGATCAATAATCTACTACAGAAGAAAAGTTTAGTTTCTTTAAGAGGGCCTTTTGCTCTTACATAGTCAAGACCTTGGATTTACGTAAAAAGAGCCTATAAAAGGTAAGACTAATAGCATTGGTAAAACTTAGTAATTCGATAAATCTGTCATATTGAGTTGATACTTTACGCTACTTGGAGAAAACACTCATAGCTCCACACTGATCGTTTATGAGAGATCAATTAAGCAATGCTGATCTTCGAGTGATAGTCTGTGATGTAGTGGCACGCCTCCCTCACTGAATCTATGTACACTGTTAAAAGTCTTAAATAAAGCCATATTCTTGAATACACAACTTTATTCCCTAACACAGTTATAGATTAAATAATAGAAATTCTACTAAAATAGATTCTTATGGTGAGGTTCTAAGGGGGTGCCTCCTTTTTTTTTTAAGGGGGGGGCAAAAACATATAGCCCTTAGTAGTCACGCACAGAAGGTGCAGCTCGGCTCTCTATAAATTACTTCTCCTTCCCCCCATCCTCCCACACCTCCCAACTGTCTCCCTATCACAGTCCCGCACATAATTCATCAAAATCCATCAATTCTCTTTAGGCTTTCATCTTCTGCCATTACACGTTTGCGTTCAAGGCATGTATTAAAGTTATTAATTGTTCTTTTTATATCTATCACAGCTAATTTTAAAATTACTATTTAGGATTACTTTAGGGTTATCTACTGCTGAAAGTCTATTTTTTATTTATAGCTCCTCTGCTGTTAAACTTCCTTGACTCTTTCATCGGTTTTGTGCTGGTGGGTTTCGTCATACAGACTCTACTTGAGGTTTCCTGAACTGAGTCTATTGTAAAGAGAGTGTGGTAAGATCCACCGCCCCCCTCAAAAGACAGCCTCCTGCTTTCAGTTACCTTGCTGCTGGTCAGAGTTCTCTTTAGTTATTTTTAGATAAAGGTCCTTTGGTCTAGACAAAGCTCTTGAAATAGATAAGCTTCTCCTATGATCTTATCAGTCCTAATGGAAAAGAGTATGCTTATCATGATAGCTTACTAACCCACCTCCTAGACCAACTTAGTCATGTCTCGTAATATACACCCAATGCCTCCGGAGGCCGATCGCCACTTTATGATTCGCTCCTATGGGGACCAGGAACCACCTAGGCCTGAGCCCACATCTCGTTCTCCGAGCCCTGATCTTCCTCCAAATTTTGTTCCAGAGGCACCTAAAGATTCTTCAAATTTTCCTGCTTGCAGTAATATCATCAACATGATCGAGAGAATGTCTGGTGGTGTTAGATCCAGCGAACAAATAATTGTTCCTGCCCATATATGGGATCGTAATAACACCCATTGGGAGCACAAAATAATTCAGCTCAAAAGAAAGCATAGAAAGGAGTTGACGGAGAAAGAGGCCGAAATTCGTATAAAGTATGACCAATTGTACTCTGACGGTAGGTACCGAGAGCAGCTGTTAGTAAAAGAAATGAAAGAGCTAGAGTTTACAAAGGAGGTTACTAGCGGCGTTGTCTTGGGAAAAACTTGGAAAGAGCACAAAGCAGCTAAAAAGGATATGGAAGAAAGATACAACAAGAAGATTGAGAAACTTGAGAAAGAACTCGCCGAGAGCCAGAGCTCCAAGGAAATACTGCTTAAAAATCTGACGGATGCACAAACTGCTGTTGGTGTCTTAGAAAAGGCGATTGGGAAACGCGATGAGCAGCCCTCTACCCCAGTATCTCAACAGGCTTTGCAACCTATGCAAGTCATACAGCATCAGCCAGTTCAGTTCCAACAACCTCAAGAACTACAACAATTACAGCCCCAGTACTATCCTCAACAACAGCAGAACCCTAACATTATGCATGCTCCGACACACGACCCTTTTCAAGTACCCCAAGCATGTTTCCAACAAGGGATACCATTTCCTTATGCTCAGCAGCAGCAGCACTGGCCAGAAAACGCAATGACATTATACGGCAGTGGTCCTTCATTTATTGCACAATCGCCAGCCACTAGACCTGAATTCTTTGATGAATCACCCATTGCTAGCGCCAGTAGCATGAAAAGCTACTACGATAGTACTCTACATCAGGGACTGAGTTATCAGGGTGGCCCCCAAGGTTACCAAGAAAATCATACGATATCAAGTACCAATGAGAAAATTCATGATAATAGCCATCTCACACTTCCTACCTCAGCTGTTACAACAGATAGTCAATGGAATTCGCCTTTTAGTATACCACAAACCCCCAAAAATAACACTGAAGTGGTGACCAACCAGCTAATCTCTCAGAACGATGCGGTGCCGTGCCCAACTTCCGGGCTAAGCGGCCCATTTGGAAAACAAAGTAAAGCACTGGTAAAGGCTAGTAGTCAAACCTTCGGCCAAACACTTAGGGGTTCCACTTCTAGACTCGACAAAGAAAACGAAAACGATCGCCCTGGCAAGCCCACTAAACATATGTTAAAGGCCCCACCGCCACTTGCTAGTAGCTCATTAAGGATTTCTAGGCGTCTCATAATTCCTCCCCCAACAAGTGGTCCACATATAACTACCGAGAAAGGCGAAAGTCAAAAAAGGCCGCACTCTGTCCTATCCACAGCTGATCATGTCAGTTCACAACCTAGAAATGATAGCCAAGTAGGAAACCCACGATCTATCCAACAAATAGATTCTTCGGAAGATGAAGACGATGGAGAGGCCAATGCTTTCCCTAAGAAACGCAAATATCAGCAGAGCCAGCCAACTATCCTTAGAACCTCTAAGGGAGGCAGTGGAAAGGCAGTCTCTGAAACCTCTGCTGTTCCTAGGATAATGGAACCCCCTCCAAGAAAACTATCCATAACCCAGAAAAATCCCGATAAGATTACCCAGAACACTCAAGTTGACAAAGTACGCAAGAAAGTTCAACCAGCTGCTACCGAACTCGAACGAGTTTCTGTTCATGTTAATTCACTATCAAGGCCCGAGCATTTGAATGCTGTCTCCACTCTTATAAAAGATTCGAAGAATGGGAATAGGGCTATGGTTGTGGCACTAAAGCGCGGACTAGGCTGGACGGGGCCTGCGTATATTATCACCAAAGTTCGTGGTGGACAATTAGAATCCATCAAGGTCATGGAGAGCGAGCACAAGGTTTATATAAAGTTTGTCAGTCCTAACCCTGCTCAAACCTTCTATGACTTTTTCAACAAAGAGCCTGATGCATCACAAGCCGATAACCGCTTTAAGATGGATGTCAAATGGGCTCATAAAGCGAGATGTGAAATATCCCGAGAACTCGCTGACGCGATTATATCTGGAGCTACACGTTGCCTCAAAATCTTTCAACTCGGTAAGGACAAACGTCCCGAAGACGTAAAGATAGATCTGAACCCCGACGAGGAGCCCTGGAATATTATGGAGTTTAATATTGCGGATGATACAAGTGGAAGGAAGAGTAAGCAGGGGGGCGGAAAAGTTGCTAAAATCGACTTTTCCTCAATAGAACTTGCCATTGAAACCAAAGAAAGGATTGAAAGCGGCTTGCTCCCTGGGTATGAAAACTGCGATGTCGAGTATTCGGAGGATCCTAGCGCATTCAGGGACGGTACGCCTTGTTGCATGAGTTTCTACCGAACCTGGTGAGGCAACTTAGGATTATATTGATAAATGGAATTCCCTGTCAAGTCAAGAGCAATATTCAAGTTCTTAAAGAAGAAGATATTTGAGTACGGGTGTCATTGCATGGGTGTAGAGCGCGGTGGAGAAGCCAGGCAAATTTTGTTATCGAGAAAAAATGTGTCGTCCCAAGTCTAGATATCATCTTCAATTTGTCATAAAATATCTTATTTCATCCCTGTCACTGTTTAAAATGTCATGGACAGAAAGCCCAGGCATTTTTTCTAGTAACACAGGATTTTGTTTTGTCAGTCAACAGTTATTGATTTTCTTTCAATTTGACCCGTAGGAAAAACTATGAATATTGTTGATACTGATCCTAGGTGGTTATAGGATGACCAAGTTTTCTTGTTTTAGGATACTAACTCTGTAGCACGAGTTTTTAAAAAAAATGATTTATTGAACTAGAGACTTTAATAAGGTCTTCGTACATCAATTAATAATCGATCCGAAGTCTCTAGCATTTGAGCTAACGCTCAGAATTTATCATAAGACGTCAAGCCTTCCTCAAGTGCCTTGATTCTGTAATAATAGATCTTTAGTAAAGTGCCACCATAGAGATATTAAGCATAGGAAGGCTTTCCAAAGACAGGAAAACTTACTGCAAAGCCAGTAGCCGGCTAAAGTACCTCGCGAACCCCAAGTTCCCTATACCGCATCAGCAACGTTACCCAGTATCATGATAACAGGAAACTTACCACCCATACACCAGAATCCTTCGTGCCCACTTCTACGCCACATAGTTTTAAATTCTCCCTCTTCATCGAATCCCCAGACCGGCTTAACTTTATCACCCACATCCTTTCCAAATATTCTTACAGCGGTAGAGCGCATATTGTCGTATCCAGTTGCAAGAATAATCTCATCAGCTTCTAGGGTGGTGTTGTCGGTGAACTCGATACCGTTTGGAAGGATACGTTTAACCCCTTGGCCTTGCTTAACGGTGATCTTTCCATCTATGATAAGTTGCGAGGCACCAACGTCGATATAGTAGCCTATATAAAGTTAAAATATGCTTAGAATCTTTAATTCATAGTGGTAGTTTACCTCCACCTCGCTCAAAGTATTTCATGATAAAGCCAGCGTCGTGATTACCATTATCCATTTTAAAACCGGCATTTGTTAGCCCTTCTAACAGGGTTTTATCAAGGCGATTGATCCCCTTCGTAACATCTTGGTGAAGTCTTTTTAGAACAGGCATTGTATTACCATATAAAATCAAGTCACCGTAATCAACGGGAGGCTATCGCATAATATTTTAGCTTAGCACATTACAGGGAGCGAGAAGAATTCACTCACGCCTCCTTCGTAGAATAATGGTTTGATCATTAGGTCCATACCATTCTCACTCGATATAACACATGTCGAGCTTCTCTGAACCATAGTTACCTGAGCACCCTGCTCATAGAAATCTTGTGCAATATCGTGTGCGCTGTTACAGCACCCCACTATTACGACCTTCTTTCCTGTTGAAGGTTGGGCAGCACCGGGGAACTGAGAGCTGTGGCAGATACGGTCGCCTTTAAAGGTTTCGGCACCAGGGATTTTGGGAATATATGGCTCGCCTGCGTGGCCGGTTGCCATGACGATATGTTTTGGGTGGAAGATGCGTGTGGTTTCCCCGGTAGGACTCGATCGGACGATTGTGACTGTCCAGTGCTTTTTGGAAGGGTCCCATATAGTACTAGTAACTACAGTTGTTGTCCAGACGTTCAGTTCCATTATTTTGGCGTATGATTCGAACCAATCTGCAAGCTTATCCTTCGGAGTGTAGATCTTTTTCCGTATCAGCTTCTATAGATTTACAACTCTAGAAATTTCGTAAACAATATAAAATACGTAAATTACTTACAGGCCAGCAATCTGGAAACGGAAGATACGGAAGATGATCGTAATGGACCCGGTCGTGGAGAACTAGCTGGTGATATCTCTTCCTCCAGTTATCTCCGACCCTTTCATTCTTTTCAATGATTAATGCTTTAACACCTAGCATCTTAAGTCTTGCGCCAATTGTAAGTCCTCCTTGCCCAGCCCCTATAATAATAAGTCAGTCGCACACCTCCCTTAAGAAACTATTCTGAAACTGAGCATAGAGAAACTTGCCTACGATCAAAACTGTCGGCTCATCACCACCCGCAAACTCCATCTCAGCATCCCGTCTATCTTTCCAGCTCATTCTCGACTGCTTTTCACCATGATCAACACCGTGAGGCCTCCTAAGCCCAGTTGCCTCTTCATGTCCCTTGATTTCATTAAGAACCGTATAAAGCGTATACGCCTTCCATTGCCCATTTGGACCATCCCTAAAAACTCTAGCGAAACCTCTTCCAGAACCAAATTGGGTTGTAACTTTGAGAGAAATCTGTACACCCCTTACATCACCCTCGGGGGTCATGACTCCTACAGAAACCGCTGCTGATATATCTGGATCGATGGAAGCCGTTTTTATACGTATTTCGTGATTGCCCGCGAAGAAAGACTCTATCTTGGGAATTCCGTGGAGGGTTCTGAAATCCCATGATAGGCAAAGATGGTCGCGCCAGTAAGAGTTTTCGAGGAAAACGTTGCTCAGAGAAGACTGGTTAATTGTGGCAGATGATATGAGTTTTGATAGAGATGCGACCCAGTCCTTGGCAATTGAAGTGATCTCAGGCTCCTCTGCGGGGAGTAATGAGCAGGATGCTGGTGGCAGCACTGCAGGGAGTATGGACCCTTCTGGGAGCATGGCTTCTGTTTTTGTAGCCATATCTAATGCAAATTGAGATGAGTTCTCGAAAGGTATGTAGACTGATGAGATTCTATCGGTTAGTTATCTAGTTCGTGATATATACCTATCTTAGACACGGCAATCGAGATGTGTACTTTCGAAATTGATCCGGCAATCACCCCGACGTTACATCAACCTCGTTGAAGCAAAAGATCAAAGAGCGGCTCTTTAATCTCGGCTGTTATATTTTATCGCCATCTTGTACGACCCCGCCTCCCAACCAATAGATAACACACCACTCGGAGTGTTATCCTTCAATTCTACTGTATCAGACCCATGTCAGATGATCCCCGATGTATCTGATAAAACTGGAGAGGGGGATCGTGAGAAACACAGACTTACCCCACTTCCCACCAAAAAACGCGGGGTAGACAGCTCCGGCATCTAGCATAGCTGCAAAATAATCCTTTTCAGGAATACCGGTTTCCCTATTTAAGGTGAGAGGGCCGTGGACCGATTGGATACCTAATCGAATTTTTGATTCACTTTGTTTCATGAGGTTTTTTTGTTTTGTTTTTTTCCCCTTCGGCGTGTGGTGCTCCTGAGAGGCATAAGCATGATGTCAGGTATACGTCTCGTGTTACACAAGTTGTCTTGGCGAATTAGTAGGCTATCCTCAAATAGCACGATACCAGGCATTTGTATTATCGTAAGCTTTGTGGGGATTTTTTTTACGAGTGTAGCAAGTCCAAATACAATTGGTTAAGAAATTGATACTGAAAAGATACTAGACACCCAAAATTATTGTTTCCTGTTTATTGAGATATCTTAAAAGACTACACCCATAAAGCCTTCCGATCCCGGTGGTACAAATCTATAGCTATACCGTACCTTAAAACTCCTAGTAATACCACAAATCCTTCCCACAGCCCGCTATAAAACCGAGTGACGCACCATGACCAATCAACATCAAGATCCTACCGGGAGTCCATTTCTAGCATCCCACTTATGCCCAGGTCGGGAAGCCAAATGGGTCATTCCGAATCAACTCTCCGTAATAACTACCACTCGGCCCCTTGCAGCTCTCCGTGATCACTACCAGGTTTATACTCTCAGATGTAGGGAAAGTCTACATACCAAGGCGCGGGTAAATGGGAACATTTCTTTTTTTTACGGGGAGTATTCCTCGGTAATTCAGAGTGTAGCCTTTGATCGTAGTTGATGTTTCTCTGTATTGGCTTCTTTTTTTAGATGACCTGGGAAGATGGAGATGAGATGAGATAAGATAAGGTGGATTAGATGATGACAAATCAAGTGGTGATAATTCCTTGTGCGAAGTCTTAGAACTCGAATGCTAACCACTATTATGAGTAACAGTTTTAGGGGTCTTAGATACTGTTAGAATAAACATGATCGTATCGCTTAGCCAGGCCTAGGTCTAATTTCTAAGCTTATACCCTCGTAGATTGTTCTTAGTTAGCTGGTTGAAATTATTATATATAAAAGTTTTAATATCGTTTAACTACATGTATATACTTTTTTTCTTGCCTTACATTGTATTTATGTTCATGACAGCAATATTAAAATTTATGAGCACTTAATATAATCGGGACTATCCTGAACATTTTAACGTATATCCTTTAGTTACATCAAGAATCAAGATACGCTAGAAAAGAATTTCCTCCATCACAGACACAATTTATCCAAATCGAGTGAGATCTCATGCATGGATAAAAACAACTCGCGGTCAATATTATGAAACCGGCGTACCTGTGTCTTTGCCAGCCATCCCGCTTGTTTCATTACCAATGCCTAATGTCAAGAATGCCTGTGGCGGTGCTACTTTGTGCCCCATTACTAGGGTGCGGGGCGCCGCCGGCAAACTCCATGCCGGATGTATGATTCTAGAAGGTGGAGTATCGCCAAGTACTCACCCGGAAAGATCCCCACAAAAACCCGCCTATAGAGTAAGAGAAGGATTCGGTACCTAAATCATAAACATTCTGAAGAAATTAAACAATTGCGCAGCAGTCTATGAATAGTTTTCTGACCAGGGGAGGGGGGGGCCCACTCAAGCGAGGATAAGGGGGGGCCGGCCGGGCCAGCGCGGGCCAGGGGGAGGAGTTTGTGGTTGTTTAGTCCCACCGGGGGTGAAGACTCAGCCTCTCAGCCTTACCCTGCCGAAATGAATGATTGGAGCTTCTCATTTAACCTTACGTGCATGTATGTACAACACGCATAGAGCACCGGTGGGTCAGTTACATAAACACCCGGATTTAAACATGACAGCAGTATGTACTGGATAAATTCAGAACGGATATAGCGGCCTAAGAAATATGGAAGCACCGGTATGTTTATGAAGTCATTGTAATACGGCTACAAGATTGCATGGGGGTTTGGGGGTATGCGTAGTTTGGAGGGAGGGAGGTTTGGGAGTAGAGTAGAAATTATAGAAATTATGCGAACTAGAGTATGAAAATTCAAATTATTAGATTGATTTTAGTTTTTCGCGTACTGGTATTTGCTATGAAGTTGAATTGTACGATCTCTTAAACAAGCCTTAGTAAACAAACAATTCCACGGTAACGCGTGGGGACCACACACATAAAGATCGTGCTTAGTGTATATTTACATCACGGTACCACAAACGGACCGAAGCTGACTGCTGATCAGTGGGTTCTCATAAGAGTTCATGCGTGATAGTAAGGTTGTAGTTGCAGCTTCCATGGGCGCAGTACTCCTATTTGTGGTGTGGCGTCGGTGGTTTAGTAGGTGCAACTCTCTGTTCTGTGCCGCAACCACCACCAAATAGCCCGTCTCACCGGGGATACACAGAACTCTCCATGGAATCTATCGTGCAATTCAGACTGAATATGCGGCGTCATACGGTAAACTCGATGGTTTATATACGACCTTCAACTCCCCGAATCCTGCTTTTTTTTTTCACCATCCTCATTCACTTCTTCACTTCTACACTCACTCGTTCCGGCAACGACAACACTTTCTTTTTCTTTTCTTTACATTCACAGTCACTCCTTTACACTCTTTACAATTATCTGAGCTGTGCTTGGTTTATTTCACATTCCTTTCTATACACGCATCTTCTTTTTACGAATCACTCCTTTTCACGGAATTTGTTGCAGTTTCCTTCACGAGACAACCTTCTCAATCAATCAATCAACCTTCAACTTTTTTAAACTCCCTTTCCAACCACCACAACAGCAAACATGAAGCTCACCGCTGCCACCGCTGCCATGATCCTCGCTTTCTGCGCCAACCAGGTTATCGCTACACCTACTCCTTCAATGAGATTCCGCCCCGATGTGATGCGCAAGTAAGTATTATCATTGATACCCGATTCACATATACCAAGATTTCTAACAATCATACAGGGCCACTGGTGAGGAGAAGCACCCTTACATCATTCCCCAGGCTGTCCTCAACAACATGGACCTCAAGAGATGTCTTGCCGAGTGGGATGCCCCCAACAACAAGAACAACACCAAGCCCGACCAGAGCCAAGACAAGGTTATGCAGCAACTCCAGAAGGCATTCAAAGACGCCAAATACGGCCACATCCACATCAAGGCTGAGCCCAAGCCTAACAAGGCCAACTTCGTCAAGAAGATCGAGAAATACATCGAGACACTCAAGAAGGTTGTTGATAACGCAAAGAAGAACAGCAAGACCAAGAGAGACGAGTCTTACCTTGCTGATGAATCCGTCGCACCTGGAGACGAGTATGTTGGAGAAGCTCCCGCCGATGAGTATGTCGGAGAGGCTCCCGCCGATGAGTACGTTGGAGAAGCACCAGCCGACGAATATGTTGGAGAGGCTCCCGCCGATGAGTATGTTGGAGAAGCACCTGCCGATGAGTACGTCGGAGAAGCACCCGCCGATGAATATGTTGGAGAGGCACCTGCCGATGAGTATGTTGGAGAGGCTCCCGCCGATGAATATGTTGGAGAGGCACCAGCCGATGAATATGTCGGAGAGGCACCTGCCGATGAATATGTTGGAGAGGCTCCCGCCGATGAGTCTGCCGGAGAGGCACCAGCCGATGAATATGTTGGAGAGGCACCTGCCGATGAGTATGTCGGGGAGGCACCTGCTGATGAGTATGTTGGAGAGGCTCCCGCCGATGAGTCTGCCGGAGAGGCACCAGCCGATGAGTATGTTGGAGAGGCACCTGCCGATGAGTATGTTGGAGAGGCACCAGCCGACGAATATGTTGGAGAGGCACCAGCCGACGAATATGTTGGAGAGGCACCTGCCGATGAGTATGTTGGAGAGGCACCTGCCGATGAGTATGTTGGAGAGGCACCTGCCGATGAGTACGTTGGAGAGGCTCCCGCCGATGAATATGTTGGAGAAGCACCTGCCGATGAGTACGTTGGAGAAGCACCTGCCGATGAGTATGTCGGAGAGGCACCAGCAGATGAGTATGTAGGAGAAGCACCAGCAGATGAATACGTCGGAGAGGCACCAGCAGATGAGTACGTCGGAGAAGCACCAGCAGATGAGTACGTTGGAGAGGCACCAGCAGATGAGTACGTTGGAGAGGCACCTGCCGATGAGTATGTCGGGGAAGCACCTGCCGATGAGTCTGCATTTACTACTCAGGATCCCGCAACCATCTTCAAGAGAGACGTCAAGGTTCAGGGTGGCTGCAAGAGGCCCGAAGATGTTTTGGTCGCTCTCCTCCAGGTCGAGCTTAAGCAGGGTCCCCGCCGCTTTGGTGGCCCAATGGGTCCTCGCCGCAAGCCCCGTGGCCCCCGCCGCGGCCGTGGATCTCGTGGATCTCGTGGATCTCGCAGCTCCCGCAGCGCCCGCCGCTTCCCTTCTTGGTGGTAGATTTCTTAGGTTATGAGTTTGGAGTTAGGGAGTTGTAGTGTGGATCATAGAGGCTTCATCATGTTTTTCCTTTATCTTTTTCTTTTTCCTTGTTTCTCCTTTTCTTTGGGCCATAAATTTGTAACTCATGGACGGTCTCTGGCTCCTTGATAGGGAAGGAGTGATAGAAAGGGAGGAACTGACAGAAGTACGATATTTACGAATTTGTTTAAAATGTTAAAAACCATCTCATTCTTTTAACTTATTGGATTGCAAGTGACATGCCTTTCGTGACTCAAAACAACTTTATTCATATATTCTCACTCTCAAATATAAATATGCTAACAATAGCTTTGATAGATCCAAGAATCGGTCTTTAAATGTTTTAGAAGAGCTTTTTGTCTCAACAGGGTTAAAACTACCAAGTTATATTCAACTAGCTGAGGACTACTCATTGGCTAATATACTGTAGATGCATTTAACTCCAAACGATAACTTCACTTACTGTCCGCAACTTTCTCAGTCTCAGCCTTCATTAATTCCTTTGCCTTCTTTTCACACGCCGTAGCCGCAAACTTCTTAACATTACCTTCCCCCAGCTCCACCATCTTCAAACTAACATTCTCCCACTTCTTCTTCTCCACCTCAGCTATAGCCTGCAACAAAACCTCAACCTACTCCCGTCAGCTCTCTCTCTCAAGGAAAAAAGCCATGAAGACGTATGTAGAATATGTTTACCTCGTTATTCTCCCACACAATATGCTTAATTCCAAGTCTCGAGTACCGCTTCGATAGCGAATCCGGCTTCACAGTACCCCTTCCCTCCTCTTTAAATATGTTTGATATCTCCTTCCAGGATTTTCCTTCGTTTTTGAGACTGATTAAACGGGCATCATCTTCCGAGATTCCCGAGCTAGGCTTAACTGTTGTGCGTTTTGCAGGTGGGGTTTTAGTCTCGGTAGACTGGCGCTTCTTTGATCTCGTAGAAGCCTTTTTGGGGGTAGATGCGGGAGTAAGAGGGGCAAGAGTAGGAGATGGAGTTTGTTCTTCAGGAGTTGAGGGAGGTAGGGGGTCTTGAGATTGAGATTGAGATTGGGAGTGGTCTTCTTGATGCTCGTCCATATTTGTGGTTATGTTTGTGGTGTTGAAACGAGGAAGTACGTATAGGACTTTTGGGGAGGGGGGTTATATATTTGTAGAGAGCCGAGGGCCGATCTGTACGTCAAGCTTTCGGAGTTGGGCGGCCTTGTCTGCCTACCTGTTTGAGCTGGGTTTGTCTCAATGTAGATATATACATGTCTGATCTTAAAGAGTTGTGAGTCTGAGCGTCCCGGGAGTCTCGATCAAGATGCATTTCTATAGAAGTCCGTGCAACTGCTGGAACAATCTTGACGCTTGGTCCATTCACTTAATGAACCCTAACTCTTTGTTGTGTATCTTCCTTGGTTGTTGATCAATTGATACTGACGTCATGTTCCGGGTTCTACTAGATGTTATTTGATATTGCTTATGGAATAGAGTGTTTTCATAGTTTATGTATAGGAAAGGCTGATAAAACAATATGAATAATACTGCATTGACAAAGAGACCTAGTAAATTAATAGCTATAAATTTCTCTCTCTTCCTCTCCATCCAAATATCAATCATTGCTAGTAACTTCAGCAGGATTCCTCTTCTTAACCTCCGCTTTAGATTTAAATTTCTTCTCGCAAGCAGCCCCTGGAAACTTCCTACTAGCACCAAGTGTCACCATTTTCTCCGCGACCTTATCCCACTTTGCCCTCTCATACTCCTTCTCGACTTCAAAAATCGCCTGGTGCATAAAGTCCACCTATATAGCCCAAAAAGCCAGTAAGCAAACCCAATATTCACCAAAAGTAAAAAGGTCACGACTTACATCATCGTCCTCCCAAAACACAGTCCCTTCCTTCAAACTCTTGTACCGATTCTTAAGTAATGTCTGTTTCCTCCCCGCCCAACCATGCTCTCTGAACGCCTCCACGATGTCTGGCCATTTCATACTCTCCTCATCTTTGAGTCTTAGGAGTAAGATGTTTTCCTCCACTATATCTCGCTTCTTGAGCGGGGCTGTGGAGATCTTGGCTTTTTTTGAGGGTGTTTCTTGGGATTCATCGGTCTCATTGTCGCTGGGTAGACACCGCTTGGCTTCGCTGCCTGGAGAGTGTTCGGTAATAGAGGACGGGGGTGAAGATAAAGTAAAACTTAGACCAGGCAGTGGGCTGAATTCAGTCTCTGATGATTGTGATGTGTACTTTAGTTCAAGCGTTAGCCGGGATATGTAGCTAGTAGAACGGTTTAGAGAATAATTTGATATACTACCTTGACATCTTCGGGGGAGTCTTTGATTGGAGTCAAAGGAGGGTTAGGCGGTACAGACTTTGCATTTCTTTTTCCCCTCTGCCTCATTGTTTAATTGTTTATTTTTCTCAATGACTAGTTGTTGTGGAGAGCGGATTGATCTTTTGGAGCGCAGCTTATAGTTATAAAATCTCTACCCCCCTCCAAGTGTAGTGGCTCTTGTATAGATAGATCATTGAACGGAGTGCACAGACTACAATTATCACTCGAACACAACTCCTGCTCACATAAGAATGACATCTGTTACTAATTGTGGGGGGGGGGCTCCCCATTACTAGTGGCGGCTAGGTGTCACAAGCAGCTCTGTGCGTTACTAATTAACAAACCCCCAAATAAGGTTAACATCGATTATATAAGTGAAGGCGCTCATATGGACAAATCCTGCTTCGACGCTTCTAGAATTTGATAGGTTCAGCCAACACTCTCCGGGTATTGCGCAACTTTTGTGAGACATCTCCCGTACCGCTCTGTCCGCTTTTTGCAAACTTCAGCCACCCGTTGAACTATCGGAGGAGGGTAGTAGAGTGTTTGTTATAGAAGAACAGGGACGACCCTTTCTCACGATTGGGGTAACAAACGTCACAGTTATAGTCATTGGAAGTCCGGGTATATGCGTCCATAACCGGATCGTTACCAAAAAGCCTCTGAAGGAGGCTTGGGCTGAGAAAGAACAAACATACATGTAGGATACATCATACTAGATCATTCTGAGACTTCGAAGACCACCTTTCAATTTCTGTAGCATGTATCAACCAAAGAATCTTCCCCCCCTCCCCTTCTGATCTTGTCATCTACACGCATCTATTGGTTCTATCCAAGACCTAGTGCTGATCATGTCGCTCCGTCAAATAAAGTATTTACACTGTGTCAAGAGCACCGGAAGTCAAAAGAATTTTCCCTAGGAAATAAGGGCCTAACCCTAAAGGCTTGCTTTTTTTCCTCTTTTTTCTTTTTCCTTTCTTGACCTGCGTAAAATAGCAGTAACTGCAGTGCCATGTTCTTTCTGCACGCACCTTTAAACTACATGTCAGATCTCCCGTATTTTGCACTTCCCCCCCTCATATACCTAACCCCTTATGTAAAGCCAGGGGAGAGGGGAGGAGGAGGGGGTTCTAAAAAGATTAAAAACACCTTGTTACCTTGGAAATTACTCTACT
Source organism: Verpa conica (assembly GCA_033030425.1). NCBI lineage: Eukaryota > Fungi > Ascomycota > Pezizomycetes > Pezizales > Morchellaceae > Verpa > Verpa conica. Next base: position 3,646,667 of record JAUFSD010000001.1, on the reverse strand, counting down.
TACCCCCACTACTGCTAACTGTTTCTCCTAATCCCCAGGGATAGAGGGATTTCTGCCTTAGTAATGACTACTGCATTTTTAGCATTGTCGCCTCCGCCGAGGAATTTACTTCGGTCACAGTCATTAATATTGCACATCTTAAGTACGAACTTAAGGATCACCATCTAGGCACCCCTCGTATTATATCTACGGTCTCAGGGAAGAAGGCATTACTACCAGGTATCCTCTGAATGACATAATCTCATCCCAACCACAACTGATTCAAAACCCAGTTATGGGTGAGGAGTGGAGAGGGAGGTCTCACCTGCCCCCTCCGTGTATATCCTCTCAACAGCGCTAACGTCCTGGTGATATTAAAAACGGACTACCCTCCCGCTTAGCTAATATTGATCTGATAGCCGCCTGTCCTTTGCCCCTCCCCAGATTATTACTCGGGTTCATTAGATGCCACGTGCGCAAAGGCCACCTGAAGCAACATTCCGAAAACATACTATTCCAGCCTAACTAGAGCGCGCTTACTCTAGTCTCGGAAAACCCCATTCATATAACTAGTAACCGGAAGTCTAGAATAGTAGTAAGATATTCCAAGGACCAAGAAAAAAAAACTGATTCTTCATTCCCAATTCAGGAGTAATAATCTGCCTCACATGTTCCTGTAATAAAAAACTATCTAAGTAACTCTGAACCTCGCTCATCCCCTTTATTTCTACTCTATTTTTACCCTGATCATCCAGGTCACATCATCCCTCCGCAAGCTCCAGTGAAATCTGATTTAAGGTGTAGACAAAAGGGTAAAACCGCAAAAATAGACCATACGCCAAAAGGAAACCAAAGTAATCGATGACTGTAAAGCCTACGCAATTCTTCTCTCGTAAAGAAATAAAATTCGTTTATACCATTTGCTATACACTAAAAAAAAATCCTAAGACCCCTGTAGGAAAAAATAAATAAAATATAAAGCCCATTTGTAACAAAAGAAGAAAAGAAATGAATGTTATGAGGAAAAAACTCTCTGACCAAAATATACCCTAAAAAAACACTACTTTTGCTAATTGGTCAAGAGTAAAAGTAATCTTAGAAGCAGAAACACCAGGAAGATAGAAATAAGACAAATCAAAACACCACTCCGGAAGTCCCTCCAGATTTTTTTGTTTAGGCCCACCCTCCAATAGTGCCTACCACTTATTGAAACTGTACGTTCAATAAGTTCTGCCAAAAATTATCCCCCATCGTGCCACCCATCAATTGTTGTTCCTCAACTGCACATCCATTCCCCGGCACGAAATTGTACATGTCCTGTGTATTTTCATGGTGCTGTGCAGCATGATGTTGGGCCATAGCAGCATGCTGAGCAGCTGCAGCTGCAGCCCCCATATTACCGGCTGATATTTCTGGCATTGAAAAAAATTCCTCCAAATCCATCGACATCAGATCTCGATGTGGTACAACGGCGTTTGTGTATGAAGCCCAGTCGAAATCGCTCATTTGATCTGGTCTCTGCATTTCTGGGCCTCCATGCATAGTTGCTCTCAATTGCGATGGTAGCATTGTTGGCGAATGAGATAATGACTCTGAAAATGAAACCGTTGACGCCGGGGATCCATGAGATCGAGCACACGTGTACGAGGAGGCGCCTGAAGCTACTGAGATTTCGGATTCGGATTCTGTTGACGAGATCCTAGTTCGAGTTATGAGGCTATCTATTCGGTGATGCACGCTGCTAATTGCAGCTTCCACTTTTGAGATGAGAACCTTTAAGACAGCTGCACCTTTTTCCGCTAGCTTTATCCGGTGACCGAGCATTTCTAACCGGTTGTGGCCCTCTCGCAAGGCTTTAATGCAAGCATCAATCATTTCAGGCTCGAGTGATGCCGGTGAAGTTATTATTACAGCTGCAATGAGGACTGCAGGATCAAATGTAAAAAAACAGAGTGTGTAAATTGTGTGATGGTGTTCTTTTGTCATTTGAAGGACCCGGGTCTGTGAATCAAGGATGACTAAGGAAGCTTTGACAAGCTCCATCTTGGAACGATCTCGTGTAAAAACAAATGGCCGGTGAAGTCCTACTATTAGGCAGAATGCCGATGCTTTGAGGAGCTCACATTGGGCTGGCAGAAACGGGTACTGTTGGTCGTATGAGGTGTCCCGATTTCGAATCGCAAGTGGTGGCGGGAAAAACTCTGTGAATGAAAGGATTTTCGAGTGCATTAAGTCGACGGAAGAAAAGTCGAGTGAGAGTGGCTTGTCGACCTTTACCTCCATATCATCGATTTCGTTTACGATACCCGCTAGTTGGTAGTCTAATAGACGCTCTGTAAAAGGATTAGGAGGGTCTAGGGGTCCTCGAGGGGCTGGTGGTAGCTTTGTGAGATCTTGTGGGATCTGGCAATCAATTGGCGCCGTGACATTGCAATGTCGGTCATTGATCATTGTAGGGCGTCCAAGAATCATAGCCATGAATCTAGCCTGTTAGAAAAAAGGAAAATAACAACCTTAATGGAGCTCAATTTCATACCGATCCCAAACATAAAGATTAACCCACACTCGTTTCTCAATCTCCCTTTGCCAGACACTCGCTATATTTTCAGCATATTTTCTTGGTTGCTCTCGATGCAATCCCATTTCCTGGGCCTCCCGGATAGCCTGCCCAAGAGCATGCCATGACTCAACGGCTCTTCCCTCGCTCTTCAACCATGAGCTCCTTAAAAACCATTGTTGAACCCTAGCAAGAGTAGTAGGACTACTAGAGGATAATAGGCTAGCGAGTTCACATGCTGTGTTACTATAAGTCGCACTGAGGTTGTAAAAGTTCTCTTTGCCAAGATTGAGTTGTGCTATAAACTTGTAATGTTCCATGGGGAGCATTTGTAATGCGATAGCGAGAACTTGCAGTAGCAATGCAGGAAACTGCGAGAGTATCTTCTTCTTGCCGTTGCTATTCGGAGAGTTATTTGATGCACATTGCATGTACCACTCCTCCATATTTTTGATGAAGGTCTGTTCATGTAGTGAACCATAGATCCAGTTACACTCCTTGAAGAAGACTTTGACAAGAAGAGCAGTGTATGGCCTAGGGGGTATTTGGTGGATATGCTTCGTGTATGTATATAACTCTACACACCCGGATATGTCGACAATGTCATTATTCGCCCTTGCCCAGTTGACACTTCCGTGGCCATCGAGGTCAAGCTATGCCAAAAATTAGTCATAGCAATAAATACTAGCATTCCGCGCATACTTGTAACTCCATACCTTCTCTAGTACATTTAGTGCTGTGTGTGTGCTTGATCTTATATATCCAAACCCCCCCGGAACGTCCTTTGCGCCTAAGATTAACCCTCTCGGGGATCCCGGAGATCCCGGTGACTCTCCCTTAGGGATTTTGTTCGGGTCATGGGTAGAGACGGGGGATGTTGTATTATTGTTATTCGGATTTGACTTGCTTTCGTAATGGCACAAATTTGATGCAGATCTGAGTGTACAGTTCCCACATGGGTGTTGTCTATCGCACTATTGTTCAGAAGAACAATGTAAGTACTTTGGATATATTTAAGAAAATGAATTTATAGGGTTATGAACAAACCTTCTGCTTTCTACGATGGCATTCAGTGCAAGATATAACGGTCCTGGCTCTCTTTCGTTTCCTCTGGGGCGTCATGTTTGCGCTGGCCATATGGTTATGGAGTGCTGCAAAATATCTGTGGATAGTATAGCGTGGTGTTTTCAGAGACACTGAAAGCTTCTGGAAAGAGCTCGAGTGGTCTCTTGAGTTAAGAAATAGTCGCTCCTAACAGGAGGTTCAGTACTGAAACAAGGGACCTGATGTTACTCGGTTCGTTGGCCTGCGCCCAAGCAATAAATAAAGCCCAAGAAAAGGTCTCAGGGCACACGCGGAAAGAGCCGTCCTTTGGGAGCAGCCCCGTGTCCGGGCGAATGTACCCGTTAAAATAATGAGGGGGGGAATTCCTGTGTCAGACGAATCAGGGAGAAAGAGTAAAATAGATCAACACTATAGGTGTGACTGCAAAAAATGGCTGAAATGATTCCAAGGTAGCCGGACTATACGCCGTCAGAGTCCAGGTGGTATTTCTCGGGGTTAAAGTTAGAACCCTTAAGAACACCAGTGGAGTTCTCTACGGACCACAGTGGGAGCAATAGAAATGAAAATAGACAGAAATGAGTCTGATTCTCTGGCTTATTTCTACCTGAGTCTCTGTCTTTGTCTCTTTGTCTTGCACTTTCCCCTTCGCCCTGACTGGTTCCTCCCTTCTAGGGTTGACTGCGGATGGCGGGATGGTTCTATAAGTGACGGGTTGGGCCGTCGATATGTAGGCAATTGAGAACAAGACAGCAATTGAGAGAACGAGAAGATGTCACTTAGAGGATTATAGCGGATGGGGGACACAATGCAGGGAGCGTGGTTATCTTGTGTTCGGTCTTGCGCGTGGAGACGGCGGGCTTGGCTTGGCCTATGATACACTCCAAATAGCTGCAGCAAGTGGATTGACTGCATGTATATACTGTACTATGCGTACCTATTTCTACTTTCAAGTGGGAGTGTATGAGTGAGGCTGCCTTCCCCCAGGTGTGACTTAGACCTGGAGGGGCTACGACCCTGGGAAGGGTGGTAATCCATGCACTCCTGTATAAGATCCCTGCTCATGATGTATGTAGGTGAGAAATTTCTCAAGAGCAGGAGTAAGTGAGCATGGTGGAGAGAGTGGCAGAGGGCAGAGGGCAGAGGAGGGTGGAGAGAGGGAGTAGAGGGAGTGCATGTGGAGCAGACGATGAACCATCGATGATGCGGGTGCTTATCGCAATCTGGTCAAAGCCCATCTGTCTCCCCTCGCCAAGCCGTAAGACGTAATGCGCGATGGGAGGATCCGGTTTGGCTGTCGCACACGACTTCCCAACAGAGACACGGCGATTGAGGGACTTGCTCCCCGATCGATGTTTTGGTTGGCTGTAAGTCGCAACTTGCAATGAGTGCTGTAGCCGGGCATCGAAAACAGTCTGCTGCAGCAGAACAATCCTCTACTTACTGCCTGAACACAACTGCACCTGAGCCTTATGTACATGGTACGGGGTAAGAGGAATCTCGAGCCTAGGTGTACATATGTAGTTACTGTATAATTGTAAAACACTACTCTAGGTCTCGGCAGCTCTCTACTCTGGATGGGGGCTGCGGACAAATACATGTATGTACTGAGCGAAATCCTTCTAAAGTGTAATTGAGTACGTTCTGCTCCAACCAAATGTAATGTACCTACATGAATGAATATGCCGGTCAATGCACAGTTAAATTAGATCTACACGAACCTCTTTGAAATTTATGCACCGGTATCATCGGAGAAAGAGGGGGAGTTTGTAGTTGGCGGGAGTTTAAATACACCTGCAATGAAACTCACATCTCACTTAATCAAGTAGACCACCCTGTCAACTAATTGGTTGGACTTTGTTGGCGTGCTGGTGCCCTTTTATTCCTCACAAACTATCACAGATGTTGCTTTTGCAGAATCCACTACTCGAATATTTTATCCAATGTTTCCAAGAGTGGGGGAAACAGCACCTAAACAATAGCGGTGTATGTTGATGGTATAGAGACAACTCAAGTTTGCCCATCCACATGATAAAGTGCAGCTTTATGAATATCAAACAGGTTTGAGCTATATCCTGTTTTAACAGTCATGAATTAATGCGTTCTTGAACCTTCATGTCCCGGTTTTTGTAAGCAACTCCCGGCAGCTAGGAATTCTAATCATCCATTGAAAGGTGTAGATCATCTTTTGCCTCAAAAAATCATAACGTTATGTAATCTGCACGTGGTTTTATCTATACATGTAGTTTTTGATTTTAGGATTTTTAATTCTATACAAGGCATTAGCAAATAAGCTCAGGGTTTAATGAACAAATCTTTGAATGCACCTTCCTGGCTTGTGATTTAACCACGAAATGTATTATATTTTTTTTTTAATAGCCGATGAAAATTCGCTCTGTTGAAAATGATGGAGGGTTCTTTCAGGGGGGAAAGTTCGTAAAGCGTCAAGGTAAGGTTTATTGAGCAGGAGCTTAAGCGACAGGTTCGTTCAGGTAGTCCATATCAGCCACGTAGTAGCCAAACAAAGCGGTTATCTTATTGTTGAGTCGTCGTCAAAAATTACTGTAGTTGTGCCATGATATTGGTCCCTCAATTTCAATTGCCGATGCTAGGTCGTTGAATTCCGTCGGATACTGCCAAAGATAACAAAAACCATCTCTTCCTAGCTCAGTGCTTCGGCATGAGGACAGTGTCTAGGTAAAGGGGCTTAGCAGCTTATTTAAACCTACAATTTATAGAATGACCCTCTTGTAGTTGTACGCCAAAAGCACTTAGTAGCTCGTGGGCTCTCGGACTTAAGCATACTTGTCTCGGTGATCTACAGGTATCGCCGAGTGATAGATTATGAATGCACTTCTGCCTTTGAATTATCCATGGAAAGCGGCTAACCGCTGGAGTTCATGCCCACTCACTCGCCTTGAAACTACTGCGCTGGGAATATAAAATATGTAGACCACATCTTGCATAACGACAAGGGCGAATGAACCACTTTCTATCCCTGCCAAACATCATTTCCCCTGTTTATCTTCTAATACAAGCACAGGGCTCTTCTAGCGGCAAGTGAGACTTCTGTTAGCTAGCTCATATTTATCTTCAAGATATCTCCTCTCTGAAACGTTTTTCTTTTTCTCGAAATATCTCTAATCTTTGTTTTACCGGGTCCTTCCTTGCCCCAATCCCGCAACCTCCAGCCAAGTCACCATGGCAACCCAACGAACCCTCGTCCGCAATTCTCCAGGCCCAGATTCACCGCCGATTCCAATCGTATCCACCGAATTAGAATAATCGCAACCAAGAGTCAAAATCGCTCCCCTCCCTTAGGGGAGAGGGAAAAAAAATAAAAATAAGATAAAAAATCCCTCCGCCCTGCTCGGATGCCACTCCTGCCCCTCCTGAATCGAATTTTTCAGCGACAATCGTGATCGACTCATAACCCAGGTACAGACAGCTGTTCCCCCGATTGTCTCTCAGGGAGTTTATGTGTCCATCCCCCTACACTATCAATAACGTATGCTCCGCTCTCTTCCTTGCGCCTCGCATCAAACTAACTACTGCAATCAAGGCTGAAAGTGGGTGCTAGATGGTGAGGCGGGGCGGACTAGCTCGGGAAAACGACTTGCGCGGGGTGGAATAATAACAAATGTTTCAACAAGAATCCCCTCAGGTTTTGTTGATGATATCATACTTTGGCTTGAGAGTGAAATGGCTCTCTCTTTCCCTCTATCTCTACACCTACCACACTAGATCGGATCGTCGAGTTGGTGAGTTGAAGGGGATGGGAGGACCAACACATACATGCTCGCTTTCAATAAGCCCGGTCAGCGTAAAAAAATAAAAATAAACATGACAGCCTCGGGCCTTTATACCAAAGGGTATTTGTGGTTAGGAAACTCATTGGTGCACGGAGAGATGTAAAGTGAGCAGTGGGGGGGGAACAAGCCCTAACCCTAGTGTTTCGAACGGAATTACTTTCCGCAGGGAGTTAAAAGGTACCGTGATAATTTTTTTTATCAACTAGGGAGGATAATGTTTGTAGAACCATAAGTACAGCAAAGGTTGTCAAGCCTATTGACAGAAACGTGAGGTACAGATCTAATGCAGCCGATTTCCCGATCTCATGCTTACGGGCGCTAAGCTCGGCTGGGTCATGGGAAGTATTGCCGAATCCGGGCTGGGTGTCAACAGTTTGAATGGTTATTAACCCCTCTAGAGACTATGGGGTTATTTTTTACAGTACCTCTATTGCATATTTTGAGGAGTCTATGCCGGTGTCATTCACTATGAAGCCCCGTCCGGTGTATATGTAGTCTTCAATGACCGACTTGCGGAATGTAATGGCATTGTAAAAATGACTAGTTCCCCCACCTAACGGTGCATCAAACAATTTGAATCGAAACAGGTAGACATTGTCTGTATCTAAAGCCTTAGTTTCAAGTGGGGGCTATAACTAACCGAGGACAAATCACTGGATTCTTAAATCTAGCCTAACTTGAACACATCATATAGATGTCTACGTAGCCTCGCTGGAGCACTTTTCATAATCAACCATGAGGCAGTGTAGGCGAAACACGTAAAGAAAACGTCAAGTAGGTATGTCATACGCCGTGATTCCATCAGCTCTAGTTAGGCTAACTCAGGTAGCTATAATTGAATATGATTCTTTCTAATTCACCCGGGGGATGAAGGAGTCACCGAGTGGTTGTGAAGCTCATGATCATTGATCATAGCCCCTGCCCCCTGCCTGTCTCTAGTACATATGCGCAACGCTTGTTGATCGATAGTCGAGAAGGCCGCTTATGCAGGGTTCAAGAAAGTCAGAGAGGCGGAGAACTAGGTAGCCAAAGGAAACAGTGGAAACATGACAGGTTTTATTGGAGGGCGGGAACCCACTGCTATGGGTTTGGAAATGATAAACCTACCCCTCCTGCGTCATGGGAGTTGAATCGGGGAAATAAGAGAAGAGTAAACTCACCCGCTCCCCTCCCTCCCCCACACATGGGCCGGTTTTTTACTCGGATTCCGAGACGCTTCATCAGCTTCTTCGGTTCGGTAAACTGCCCGAGAGGCGAGTTTCGTACTATAGTGTAATATTCGCTAATTAGTCGAGATCGCATCCTTGCTGTTTGGCTTATCTGATCTTTTCTTTTGTGGTCAAGGGTTCTTTTGTATCAAAAGCTCTTGGTATGGAGGCTCAGCCCGCCCGCGTAAAATTAGTATAACCGTCCCCCACTTGATCAGCAAAGATATCAGTATTAGGGTTAAAGCTTATGCTGTGTTTTCAACTGGCGGTGAACAACTGTCCGGAAGTAAGCTGCGTACCTATCAAAGTCTGAGTTTGACGCCCACATACCTAATAGTTTGCTCTACTTTGCGAGTTACATATATTCGTCACATGCCACTCGCGCTTTCAAAGTTCCACAGGAACATTATTTCTTTGTAAGACCAACTGAAAAAGCTACAGACGCAATCTGTAGATATATTGATACATACGCCTAGTAGACCCAATAAGGATATAGAGTCCACCAAGGCTGCAATATTATATAGCAGACTACCAGTAAACGGTGACTCTGCCTTAGACTTCTTGTAGATAGTTGCTTCATTTCATTATGTGGCTGTGAAGTGAATACGACACCCGGAGTCGGAATCGGACAAATATAGGACCAAATCCGTTCTAGCTCGTTGTGACTCAGACAGTCGCACCCTGTAATATTGCGCGTCTCTTAAGCCATGTCCCATACAAAAACCAAGAACCATCGCCAATCTTGACCGCCTTGCAAATAGAAAAACCAGCTGGAACCACATCTAACGCCAAGTAAAGAGAAACCCAGTTATAAACCGCTCGCAATGGACCAAAAACCCACTCTTTTATTCTTTGGCGCAACTGGCGGATGCGCGCTTGCGGCATTGACGCTCTCTCTCCAAGCTGGCTATACCTGCACCGCACGTGAGTCATGTACCCTGCCAACTCAGATAGCCAACTCACTAGCGCTCTAATAAATAAATAAAACTAATCTATGTGCGCCTATAGTCGTCCGTACCCCCTCCAAGCTTAGCACTCTCCTCTCCACACGATCCGTGCCGCAAGAGAATCTTAAACTCATCCAAGGCGATGCCAAAGATCCTGCTGCAGTGGCACAGGCTCTCCCCGGTGCCTCAATAATTATATTTTGTATTGGTGGGGTACCGAAGTTTACCCCAAACCCGTTTAGGCCCACCCTGGATGACCCTGTGGTTTGTCAAACGGCTATTAAGACGATTATCTCATGCCTCGAGGAGATGAGGGGGTCTGCTGGTGCTCTGTGGAGGGCCCCGGTGCTAGCCGCAATTTCAAGTATTGGGTTGGATAAAGAGGTGGATGATCTGCCTTTGGCGTTGTGGCCGCTGTATAAGCTTATGCTTCCAATACCGCATGGGGATAAGAAAGCGATGGAGGACGCAATTGTGGCTGCGCCGCAGGGTCTGTTAGAGTATGTGATTGTGAGGGCTGGGATGTTTACAGATGGTGCGGTGGTAGGTGAAAAGGGTGTTAGGGCTGGATATGTTGGGAGAGAGAAGAAAGATGATGGTAGGTGGGGGGATGTGGAGGGAGTTGCAAAGGGGTATACTATCAGTAGGGGAGATGTTGGGGGTTTCTTGTTTGAAGAAGTTGTGAAGCGGGAGGGAGGAGAGTGGAAAGGGAAGATGGTTAGTTTGGTTTACTAATGCCTTGGAGAAAGGTCTTTATCTACTCATGGCTATTATAATGGAGGTGTGTTTGTGTTTTTATTGGAGATATAGCTTGTTTAGACACGATAAATCAACGGGTCTGACACATATTGTCACTCGGATTGAAGGTGGTTTAATAGATGAAGGCCCTGCTGATAATGTATATATTAACTGTAAAGATAAGATACGAAATCAATACTAAATCCTACTCCCAAGCATGTCTCTTCCGCGGAGCCCTCTGGTGGCCATCACTTATCTTGAGAGAACGATAACTAATCGATTAATTGCTTTTTTTTTTAAGAATCTCGATAACTTGTAGAAAACAGGGAATCCTGTAATTCTCCCGCGGAGAGCATTTATAAAGTGCAATTCCCTTGAGGGCCGTGCGCAACCGGGGGAACATTATTTTTTGACTGTATTCCAGGGTACCGTCCCAGCAGTTAAAGATCTAGACCGCCGTAACCCCCAACCTTTACAAGTAATATTCCGAGTGACAAGCCATGAACCGGGGATTCTCTTGTGTAACTGGACATAAACAGCCACAGCCGCAGCCCGGTTGCGACGAATGCCGTACATCCGCAAGGAACAAGCAATTCATGCCCCCGGATTTCCCACAGGTTAACTCCGAAAGAGGAAACCCCGACCCTAGACAGGGAGGGTCTCGGCTAATAAAAACCGTCCGGATATAAGCTTCTGTGTGGCGCTTTAGCCAACGGGAGAGGCGACACGGAGATAGTCTAAACTACCCTCACCGCAGACAAACATCTGACGTAGGGATGTGGGAAGGAGGGAAACAAAATCATCCAGGAATTAGCGGCGCAATGGAGATACGGGAATTAATGCGTATGGAAATATCTAAAGTAGGGTTGCTCAAGTAAAGAAGAGTTGGGTATAAAGGAGTTCTTGTCATCTGGTGAACTAATAGTTCTACATCAAACACCAAAAAGCACTCCTCTAGTACACTACTATCCTCAAAAATAGCTATCTCAATACTTTAACTCCAAAACTCAATCTATCAAAAATAAACATGTCTCTCACCGGAAAAGTCGCACTCGTCACTGGAGCCTCTAAGGGCATCGGAAAGTCTATCGTCGAGAACCTGAGTGCGCAGGGTGCATCAGTTGTTATCAACTACTCTCGTGACAGCGCCCCCGCCGATGAGCTCGTGAAGAAATTCGGCGCAGACAAAGCCCTCGCAATCAAAGCAGATGTCAGCAGCGTATCCGAATCGAAGCGCTTAGTCTCCGAGACCGTAGCTAAATTCGGCAAGATTGATATCTTGGTACTGAACGCCGGTGTACTACCAATGAAAGACCTTCCCTCCACTACCGAAGAAGACTTTGATAGAACCTTTGGGATAAACGTTAAGGGGCCCTACTTCACTGCTCAGGTATTTCCCATAGAAAATAACAATTTTTAATTATAATTATACTAACTCTCTCTAGGCTGCAGCACCCCACATCCCAGATGGCGGTCGTGTTATCTTCTTCTCCTCCACTCTTACCGCTGCCACCACAGTCACCCCGAATTACCTCCTCTACAATGCCACAAAGGGTGCAATCGAGCAGATGACCCGCGTCCTCGCAAAAGATCTTGGAAAGCGTGGCGTTACTGTTAATGTCGTCTCTCCTGGACCTACAGGAACAGACCTTTTCTATAATGGGAAACCAGAATCGGTGATTAAGACGATTGCCAGCTTCAATCCTATGAATAGGATTGGGACCCCGGAGGAAATTTCAAAGGTTGTTGGGTTTCTGGCGGGGCCGGAAGCGTCTTGGGTCAATGGCCAGAATATCAGGGTGAATGGCGGGATGGCGTAAGGGGTTTGTGTTTTGGAACTTTTTTCTTAAGTGATGTATCACAAAATATCACTCGGTTTCATGACCCTAAGAGTTTTCTTTTTTTGTAGGTGTGAATGAATGAATGAATTAATCATAGGTACATAGAGCCTAAAGTCTAAGGTACTCTCTTGGGGTGTTTTGTGCTAGAGGTAGCGCAAATTATAAGATTCAAATAAAAGTGATCTTGAGATCTAGAGATCTCTGTACCCTCGAGTGATAAATACAGTACCAAAAAGAGGGGTGGGATCAGTACGGTGCTCCCGCCAATAAATTGGTGATATGGAAGAGATACGGTATTGGTACAGTAATATACCTCAATTACTGATTTAGTTCGGTATTTGTGAATTAATTCCGTAGTGCTATGGCAGTAAATTCACCCCGTTTTCATACTGTATGCTATGATATAAAAGCTTCTGGTCTAATCTCTGTATATAGTACATATTATAAGTGGAGCTGCTAGAGACAAAGGGGAAGCTAAAATAACATTTGGTTGTTTATAAAAAATTTCGTGAGCCTTCTAGACTCGGCGCTTCTTGTCTCTAAGCAGACAGAACTTTGAAGCACTCAACCTAGTATAACACAGATTATATTCACTTTTAATTGAGAAGATTATTTTTATTGTCACGGGTGATTTATCATGACACCAGGTATCCACTTTCATGTAGCTATTATTTGAAAGTTCCCTAGAATTACCATCACCACAGCGCTATAACTATCTACAAATACAGACATTAAACAGTTACAAAATAGCTCTAACTCCATTCCATCTTCACCATATCCCACATAATTCCCCTCCACCTAGTTGCAGTCCTGTTCGTCGTCAGATCAAGCTTATTAGACCCAGCCACCAACCACGACCGCGGCACAACAAACTCATAATAATGCCACTCTCCCGCTGTCGTCCCCGATCTATACAACGAAGGATCAGTCGCAATCGGCTGCGCATGATTACTTAATGCATTTCCATTCACCACAATCTCAAGCGCAGACCCAGAGCCACCGATAGCAGTCCCGGATCCCGAAAAGCCCGCGATGGACAAGGAAAGGATTGCAGAAGAATTGCTACTCGGGAGAGATGCAATATCAAAGACTACGGACCACGTTCCTTTCGCGCTCTTGCCAAAGCACCAATCAGAGGCTGAGTTGGTACCAATAGTGTATGTAAGATTCGCAGGACAGTTATCGACGAGACCGTGAGTATATGGGGCTCCACCGTACGCGAACCCAAGACTCTTTCTATCGTAGTCACCAATCTGCCAGATATCTGTTCGGCCCTGTGTCTTCCAGGTCAACTTCCCAATGTCAAGGTTCTTCCCCTTTGTGAGCGTGTAGTTGCCAGCAGTGAAGACAGTTGTCACACCGGCAATAGCACCGCCGTTTGACCACGCTTGCAGGGTCCAGGGTTGCTCAGTGCGGACATCTTCGATCTTGAAGTTGCCTTTACTATCAGCGTAGGTTGTGTACTGGAAGGTAGTACCCTGCGCGATTGTCCGGCCGGGTTCGCCGAGGAAGATGGCTGCTCCAGCTGCGGGTTTGCCGTTATCGAGGACAAGCCTTCCGGAGATTGAGCCGCGAGATTGGTAGAGTGCATCTGTGAACCAATCGTATGGCCAGGCTTTTTCTTCGGCTTTGTTGCGCTTGGCGGCATCTTTGACGGAGCCGTCGTTGAGGTAACTACATTACAGTTAGCTGAGTTCTTGTATTAGAAATAGAGATAGAGGACTTACACTAGCCATGGACCAAAAACTTTGCCTACTGGAATGACATTGCTGAATGCAGCCTGGAAGTGAGTCCCGTGAAGCATGTTAAGCAACACAGTATCGTTTGTCTGACTCTCTCGATGGATGCTCAACTCCTGCTTCAGCTGGTCTCCATTATAGTAATCCTTCCCAGGATTAATGAGCCAGCAACCAAACTTATCCCCGTAGACACCGTAGAAGTCGCTTTCGCGCATAAAAAGCGACCAATCATACTTGGTGATGTAAGTACCATCAGGCCGTTGCCAAGTCTCATCCTGCACGCTGGTTCCGCTTAAGATATCGGAAAACAATGGCAAGGGTTCATCCTTCAAGTATGTTCGTCCGTTCGGGAATAGGCCTGGATCTAGACGGTATAGCGTGCGGAATTCACCTTGGACGCCGAGTGCCTTATTGACAAAGTAGGAGTAGAAGCCGTCCAGACCGGTCTTGAGGACGAAGTGGACAATACCTTCTTTGGCCTCAAAACCAATGTCCATCATGTCTTTCGTTTCCGAGTAGATAACGGCAGAAGTGTAATTCAGGTCGAAGTAGCGGCCGGCTAGTTTTATTTCTTTCGTCAACTAGATAGTCCGAATTGTATATCAAAGGCCTCCTTACCATAGCTTGCGTATGCTCCGGTAGCATTTTTTACCAAATCCTCGCCTTTGTAAATCAATTTCGTACCTATTTCACCAATGTCAGTGGTTTCTAATCGGATATAGGAGTTAGGAATCAAAAAATACCATACTGCTGCCCAACATGCATCGAAATCTTATCGCTCGAAATTGTCGACGAGAACGTGCCGTTCGTGCCATCATTATGCACCACAAGTGACAACGGCGACTTTTTCGTACTCCTCGTAGTCGGGGAAGCCGCAGCAAGCGCAACCAAACAAGCACTGATGATAAACTTCATGTTACAGAATCAAATCACTCCAAAGCAAGCGGTGTTGAGCTGGTGAACGGAATCATAACAAAGGAAAAAATCCCGAATTTAAAGTAAATTTATTTCCCTTCTTCCGAGGCCTCGTAAGTCTCTATAACCCAGCTAGTGTCACTACAATTAATCAAAACCCCACCCCTCCCCCGAGTTTCATTTTGGCGGAACTAGCTTGCGGGGAAGCATTGTATAAGGATAATCTCAAATTTCCCAACCGAATGCCGTTTTCCAAGGCATCTCGGGATGATGATACTCCGGAAATCCAGAGTATCCGGGGGTCACTAACCCAAAGCACCCCGGATTCACATTCAGAGACCTGTTAGCCTCTTGTGATGCTTGCTATAAGATAGACACACTAATCTTCTAGAAGGCCTAGTTGCATAAGATTCAAGCTTTCTGTCGAGGAATCTCGGTGCAAAAAGATGCGCGGTGGTTGGGGGTTCATAGCTATCTGGTATTTCTATTAGCGGATCAATCTCGGTAAGCGTTATTAATGTGGGGCAAGCACTTGAGCCTGCGGTAAGCATGTAGGCGAAATCAAGGGGTAAAAAACTGGGGAAAAAGGAAAAACTCAGATCCGAGTTCCGGTTTTGGCAAAAGGTGATTGGAGATAATGCGGGGCCCCAAGCATGATCCTAGTTGATTGTAATTAACCCACCCCCAGTATTCGGCAACGGTAAACGCCGTTTGTATATCGCGAACTGAATTTTCGTCTCTGGGATAGCCAGACTCACAAGAGGAGTTTTATGGGGCATGATGGAGGAAATGGCTTGCGTAGTGGTTGGGTCAAGAGTTAAGTAAGGGATTTGAATCACATGGCCCCCATTTCAGATGCTCATTGATTTGTGGGCCATATGACAATACTCCAGGGGTAAATCTGATACTAGGCCGTGGTTCTATAGAACCCTGCAGGCAAAAAGCCACAATATGTACTCGAACGTCATAGATTCTTATGCGAGGTAGGTAGAAAAAGAAACCATCGTCTCGGTTTCAGTATTGGTGGTAGAATGCTCAAGTTCCATCTACTTCTACTCGCTCTCCAGCCTATTAAACCAGTTGAATACAATGCCAGAAAATGTGTGTTCCATTTGGCTCATGCATGTATACGGTCATCCTGTAGTATATCTCAGTAAATGTTTGAACAGCGGCCAAATGTGATAGGAAAACTGCTACTGTGCAAAAAAAAACTCTTACTATTTTGTACAACCACTGATTACTCTACATACTACAGTAACTGAAAGTAAGCATACGAACAGCTGGCTACCCCTTCAAAACACAGCTGTCACGGCTGAATAAACACGCAAACTAACCTGATTGTTAGGCGTTGACAAGGCTGCATGTGCGCAGAATCAAAAGCAAAGATGAGAGACATCTAGAAACAGAGGCGTAAAGGCAGAAGTACATTGGACGGGGTAAATTAAACTAACGAAAATGCTGCGTGGACAATAGTTGCAGGTCGGAATCATCCTCCAGCAAACAGATCTAGAACAGTCTAAGGAAGTTATTTTGGAAACTCTCTCGGTATATCCTCTAGTCGAGCCACGAAAATATCATGGGGAAAAAATTCATGGTGTTGAGTTGTCGTAAAAGTCACACCGAAGGTAGTTGTACGGCAGCAGAACCCGCTTGAGGTGGCTATTACTTTAGATTAACAGCCTGATTTCCAATAGAACTGATGAGTACATGTATTTACCCCAGATTTCGGTACCTATACTCAAGCCACTGGTATATAATTGGCCAATATCCAGGTAGGCGGGTCGAGGGTTAAAAGAAAAAAAGGTTGAAGTTACACACTTGCTCTTCATGAATGGCCCCGAATAAAGGGATCAGCGGGAAATGATCAACAATCTACCCATCTTCCGAATGGCCGGTAGTAGGTACGTACGTTTGAAGCTTGTTGTTGAGGTAACCAATTATATATGCAGCTAATATAATCAGTACCATTTTCCGTAGTAAAAAAATTGTTTCTTTCTTTTTACTTACGTGAGCTAAAGCTCGTAGGGCTGTCTGCACCATCTAGAGGGCCGCAAAAGATATATTTCAGTGGCTTTCATGTCATTTCTCCGCATCTCCACATACGCAAGTATGGCGTGCTACCACATTTATGCATATCGACAAAAGTAGGCGAAGATTAAAACTAATAATTGTTTCTTCAAGCTGCGGGTATCTATGCTTCTAATCTTGGTTCCATATGATTAGATGGGGTTGGGTGTCGAGTGACAGCATATGAAGACCTTACCGCCGGACTTGATTTATTCTTTCGTATTCACCACGCATAACTGCACTACCACCCTGAATATGCAGGGAACCCCTAGAAGTTCTAGAAATGTAATATAATATTTGATACTTCTAAAAGTATTCATCACAAATTACTATCTTTTTCCACGGAATCTGCACCTAACACACAGACTAATAACCTCCTCTAGCTGTGTCATTGTTATTAACAGGCTTAACCTCAACCTCAACCGGCTCCTGCCCAATCCCCCTTCTTTCTGCCTCTTCTAGAATTGCCACCGTTGCGGTGGCCCCAACCCTTGTTACTCCGAGAGCCATAACCCTCAACAGGTCATCCAACGTCCGAACTCCTCCGGCAGCCTTAATCTGCACTTGTCGGGCCGATTTTTCCCGCATCAGTTTGAGATGTGGGAGGGTCGCACCATCATATGAGTAAAGTCCATTGGACTGTTTGACAAACCCATACCCCGTGGAGGTCTTGACAAATGCAACATTGAGTTCGGAGCAGATACCGCACAATGTGGCAATTTGATCTTCATTGAGGTAATCGTTTTCAAAGATAACCTTTAGTATGGCACCTTTGGAGGTTACTGTGTGGTTTATTTGCCGAATCTCCTCTGTAACGTAGTCCCAATCACTGCCCAGCGCTTTCCCAATATTAATAACCATGTCGATCTCATCTCCTCCCGCGTCAACGGCAGCCGCTGCCTCTTGAACCTTAATGGCGGTGGTACTATTTCCGTGGGGGAAACCTATGACGGGACAAACTAAAACACCAGTGCCGGAGAGTATCTCACAAGCCAATGGTATTGAGTAGGGCTTAATGCACGCAGTCGCGACCTTGTACTTTTTACTAAGCTCAAGACCCTTTCGAATCTCTGCATCGGTCATCGTGGGGTGGAGGAGAGAATGATCAATCATTTTAGCGAGCTGCGGAAGCGAGACATTGATCTTCGTCGGGATGGATGCAGACATGTTTCGTTTAATTCGTATTGAACGTTGAAATATTTTTTATTTTTTATTTTGCTTTTTTTCTACCCTCCTCTCAAGGACTTGGGAAATTCTGAAAGTTTTGTTGGAAGGGACCCTTGGAAGCCGAGATAAGGGCACTGACAAGGGCTTATATACCGATGATTCGCCAAGTTCAGATGAACAGCGTCAAAACCGATGTTCCAATACCTCGGCAGGACCCTCAGTTATTTTTTTTATTTGCTTATTACCGTTGATCCGACTTGGCTACTATTCGCCTATCAGCTTCCCGGCTCCCCGATATCATCGGGGTCCTCGCAGTAACTTGGGCTGGTACTCCACATAACGCTGCGGTCGCGGGACCAGGGCCGTGGGGTGTGCAGGAGATGAAACATTACACCAGATTTCGGTACCTTTGTTCAAGCCAAGGTTCAATTGTCCTATTAGAGGCTGAGGCAACATCAGGGTCCAAGGAAAAGAAAAAGGGTCAAGAGTTACGCACTCATTCTCTGAACAGCCTCGAAGCCAAGTAACGCTTCGCCTTGGGCGGATCAATAATCAACGTATCCTACAAAGAACGAATCATCCATTACGCAGCTACCAGGCTAGGTGAATAGCCGGTCTATGTATTTCCCCCTCTCATGATATCAGGAACGAATCATCTATTATGTAAATTATTTTATTATGGCTACAAAACTTCATGCACGTGGTCATAGTTTTGATGATAATATCTCCAGTTTCCAATCCGCCCAGGGAAGCTTGAGCCAGCTGAAGCGGCTATGTGGCCAAGGAACCCTCATTTGCCGAATATAATATACCGGTACTACAGTTATTATGGCGTGCGGTTGCATCAGACACACACACCACACGTGGGTGCTTACTGCTTCGCAATTGATCGAGTCCGAATTGGGCCTCTTGTCCCCTTTACTTTTGTGAATCAAGTGATTTGTTTCTGATCTAATACTGTATCAAACCCTTACCTCACAGCATTCTTCACGGGGGGCGCACACAGTTACAGTTGGGTGTTATTCTTGTGACGCCCGCTCAACCAAGTTCCTTTGGGAGGGGGGAAAGGCTTCTCCGGCCTGGCATGAGGTTCTCTGGGCTTTCACGGAGGGCGAACCTCATTCTAGCCTTTCCCCGCAACCGTTTTTACTTCGTGCGCCCTAGATTCTTTGTGAAGTCAGAAGCCATCTCAGTAAAAAAAAAAAAAATACCTCGAAGACAAAGATACAATAGACAGGAGTCTTTCGGAATTCAGTAGAGCCAGACCCGTCTGTTCGTTAGACCACTACCGTGCCACGTAGTAGTTACCCCACTATGTGGTTTGTTCCAATACCCCGGTTCGTTAAGGAAACCCCAACTTTGATATCATTTCTATGGGAACTCGCGAGTCGTGACCAGTAGCACTCTCCTGGAATACACCCACCCAGAAACAGGGAAATGCCTAAAACTTATGGCCATTTCCGACCACGCGAAGTGAGACCAAAAATGCCTCACGAGCCTCAAGCTGCTTCCTTAATAAATGCTGCACACAATCGATCGGCCCACTTCATATATAGCTAACTTCTCACCGCCGCCTTCGACCCAAGTTGGATTCTCCTCACACACCAGGATCGCATCGAACAACAGTCCAAACAGACCACTCCGCAGGATAAAACCCACCAAAGGGAACAAACGGGAAGAGGGGAAAGAGAGAAAAAAAAGAAAAACAATCGATTCGTTCACCAAATTACACGATACCTCTGACCATTACACTCAATACACATCCTTTCCCGCGAGCCCCGGAAAGAAAAGAAAATGTTAACCGACCTCTTCACACGCCTCTTCCGCGACAGCCCAGATGCGCAAGATGAAGACTCCGAAGACCCGGGTTTCACAGCCTTCATGGAGACCCTACACGCTCGTCGCTCAGCGCAAGAGTGGTATGCTCCAGGTCCGGAAGGAGATCTCTACAGGCAACGGTGTCGCGATGAGGAGATGATGCGATTAGAATCGCGGAATTACGGGTTCATGATTAAAACAAATACAGCTTCAACAGCCAGCTCGGTAAGTTTTTTACAAATGGAATATTTGGGTATTGTTTATTGGCTCATGGACGAAAACAGAAGGAATCACAGTCATCGACCGGGAGTTCGTTCAAAGAATCATCGTCCTCTGGGAGTAGTAGACAACAGAAGCGCTGGAAGCCATCAAAGCTATTACGCAAATACAGTTCAGAAAGACCGAAGCGGGTTTCTTCGATCGGATCATGAGGTATTTTTACAACTACTTTTAGAAGCACCTTTTTTAGGGCAATTTTCTGACAATAAATATAGTAAAAGTTTTTTCAGCTTTGAGAGTTCGGAAATCTTTACAGGACGGCGTTTTTTTTTTATAATTTTTTATTATTATTATTATTACTGGGTTCTTTTTTTTTTTAACGGAGCGGGTTTGTTTAGCATTTTTAGGGGTGTGGAGTTTTGGGGGGCAGTTCACATGAAGGATTTGGTCCTTCACAACCACTTAGTTTTCTTTGTTTTTCTCTCTCCTTGTTGATACCACAGTAATGACACATTCTCCTTCTCCTTGTTAGTTTCATTTCAATGCCCCATGTTCTACAGTACAGGAGGTTGCCTTTTCCATAGAACATCATGTACAGTACTCTGTTTGACAGGGACCACGTCAGCCTCTCTAGCTCTTCAAGCTCTGACAATGATCAAAAGGCTATTTCTATTTTCAATCAGATGGACTTGTATGGTGATATCTTTGGTTGCATTTACTTGGTTCCTTCTACGTAGAGGAGTGATCAGGACCTATCACTCGCACTAACTAGTCACTGCCACTTTTTTTTTTCTAAAAGCCTTGTTGTGGTAGTTCTCCCTGATCATCCCCCAGCAGGGCGCATGCACGTGGACACGAAGTAAAACAAAATACCCGACCAAGGGCGCTTCCACCTGTCGTACAGGATAAAATTCATACAAGATCACTCGATATATGCGCCAAGCTGGGATACTGCAGAATATACCGTCATTCAGGAATTTATGGTTAACTAAAATGATCATCATGAGTTGCATAGCCTCGCTGGGTTACATAAGTCTGGGCGCATAAAGAGGCCGCGAGGCCTACAACCAAGACTTACCAAGACAACCAAAAAAAAAATCTTTTTCTTAAATAGTTTTCTTGGGCCCCGTCTTAAAGTTGGACCAATGATTTCTCAGAGTGTAGGTTTTTGATACGATAGTGACGCGTTGGCTGTGTGAAGAGATGTTTTGATAAGGGGATTCCGGTGCAGGACGTCCGTGGTTGCAGAGGACTGCGGTATTCACAACTACGGTCCGATATTATTGGGGAGTATTGGTTAAAAGTTGATCTACCAGACTCCTCCGCTGCAAGAACGGTGATAAAAAAACTTGGCCCGCTCCGTGGCACTGGATTTCTCTAGCCCGTACGTCAATCAAATGTGATCAATTTTGTATAGCTCTCCGCCTCCTACGCCCCGATTGCGACGACGCCCCCGTGTGACCAATGTGAAGATAGCAAAAAAAACAAAACACTATTTCTATAGATGTTCCGTGGTGGTTCCAGAGATGCGGGTGAGCGCCTACCGCTGCGGCTCAGGGGTTATGCAAGTCGGAAGGCTGGTTATCACTCTTTAGAATCTTGGATCTCGGATGTCTCAGCTGATCTCGTTTCGATTCACGGATGAAAAACTCAAAAGCGGATCCTCACGAATAAGCCAAGCAAATAAAAAAGTTACGTAAATACCTGGATATGATAAAAAACCATTTTTTTTTATCTATCTTACCCAGTTAGGTGTGGCCAAAATAAATTGTTCTAGCCAAGCTGATAGACGCGTAAGGGAATAATCAAATAATTGCATGGCATTGTTTCCAAGACTCATTGCTTTTTTCAACTATTACCGACCAAGTTAGGAAATAAAAAATTGCTTTTTCTTAGCTACATTCCGGTGAGCTTGAGCAAATGTACTAGTGCCGCAAGGTTTTTTTCCAAGGCAAAAAAAAAATACAATACTCATCATAGCCTCAGTACATACCTCAATTGTCTCGGCACCCTTCGTGTCTTCATTAAAATCGTAGTGCGTAGGGTTAAAGCTGGGCTGTTCCAGAAACCTCCATAGTTGAGGTGAAAAGGTACTTTACTGGTACTCTAGCAACTTATACTCCTCCTATAATGTACTTGTATACTCGTGTCCCTCATCTCTCGGTACTTGCCATTATGCCTTTTTTTTTTCATAGTCAACCTTGTCCTCCAAGTCATTCTCCGTCATCACCTATAACAAGATCTGCCAGCGATTCATCCATCATGATGACCCCATCCCACCAAGCCACGACGCTCAGCTCTATCCCTCGATCTCAAGGAAACATGGCACCTCTCCTCGATAAGGTTGTGGCACTGCATACACGATACTAAGCTACGCCCTTGGCGATTGAGACTCGTGTCGATAACGTTGCAGGAATCGATAGGCACAGCTATATATCTATGCCAGCAACTACAAAGAGGGGGGTTTTGGTGCAACATGCAGTTTCATACCGGCTGATATAACTCGGGAGTAACATTCCATGCGTTCTATAGCCTTCGACAGGCTGAAGAGTCTGGTGATATCTAGTAGAGCGGGAAGAAAGGAAAAAGAAAAAAAAGGACATCCTATAATCACATACGTATGTTCGTCCGTCCAAGTTCCATAATCCTATACTAATCATCAAGAGTGGCCCCAAGGAACAGTTCCCCAATGAGGCAAATGCACCACAAAAAAATAATCCGGAATCTCGAACTCGAATAGGAACCTATGTACCTCTATATGGAAGCCACTCTCGAAGTAGTACCAAGCAAACAAGCAAGCACGAGGCAAATCATTCCTCCCCACCCAGTGATAACTATTCAGCTTCCCTATTTACTAAAGAAATACGTAATAAATCAAACTAAAATAAACAAATGAGAAAGTAGAAAAACAAAAAAGATATACCTCACACCCTCTCACTCGATACATATCAGGGTTAGGGCTACAAATAGGATAAGCCCAAAAAGAGTAAATGCGAGCCAGTACAGTACAGTGCAGCCTACAGTACACCCTAGCTGAGTCTTTTTCATAAACATTTAACGGAAAACAACACAAAAGCTTGTGCTCTACATATGCAATAAAGAAAGTATAAAAAAATAAAAAACGTGGCTTTCAAAAGAAAAGAAAAAAGAAAAAAAAACACAAGTTCAGGGTGGGGGAAAAGGGGAAAAAGAAAAGAATAGACAACTCATTACACTATAATCGCGGGGAAACCCTATTTTAGACCCCCTTCCCTCGCTCACGCGGTAATGATGCAGTCAACGGGCGTGATTTATGTAGGGTCGAGTACATTAAAAACAAAACAAAAAACAAATCTAGCTGCGAGTTGGATCGGCCGTTTTGGGTCTGTGTAATTATTCCGATGATATCATTGACTGAACACCGACGCCGGTTCTCGTAACCTGGCCCGAGAGTTGGTTTGTTCTATCCAATCAGTAAACGGCTACTCATCAGGTTTGCTGGTACGGAAATAAAAGAAAAAAAGTATCCTGGGTTTTGTAGAGCGCCTTGCATCTATCACAAAATGCTTCTTCAGTCGCTCCAAGATGCCATACCGTCTTCCATGACGATAGTGAAAACTCAAAATCCATTGTCATATATCTAAAAGAAAAGAAAAAGAAGGTAAAACGAAAGGAAAAAAGGAAAATTGTTTGTCTCTAAACGCTTTTCAAAACACCACCCAAATACGCCACTACGTTCTTCTCAGCCTCCTCAACTACAGAAACAACACCTACATACCCATCCGGCCTCACCACCGCCACAACCCCAGAAACCTCATCTACGCCCCACGTCTTATACACATTGCCATAATGATCACCCAACACCAGCCACTCACTAGCCTCCACCACGCACTCAGGGAAATCCGACCATTCCAGCTTCCCCCGCTCTCCAGGGAAAACAAGAACGGTCTCTACAGCACCCTTCGGAAAAATTTCCGGAACCGTCTGGACCAGCGTTACAATGATCTTCGCAAAAGCCGTTGAATCAGTTCTGAAGCCCGTTGGGAGAGCGAGGATGATCCGGTAGCGACCATTTGACGGCATATCATCGTGAATATCCCTCGGGTTTGCATCTGCGAACCTCTTTGTACGCACGTTCATCAACCGCCGCCCGGGGATCAACAGTCCACTCTCTGGCGCACCAGGTGGTTTTGTTTCTCCTTTGGTCACTAGTATACCCTCGCGATATTGGATACCGCAACCGCTAGTAAACCCGCTGCCCGTGCTGAAGACGTCAACGAATTGTTCGTGTGTCAATCCGGTCTCGGCGCCAATTTTTCCAGAGAACATGCTTGAGAACTTTGTATCGAATTCGATCAACTGCCGTGCAATGTCTAGGCGCTCATGTTCGTAGGTTGCCATCAGATCGTTGTTCTCGGAGGATAGCCCATTGAGTACGTGTGCAAGTTTCCAGGAGAGGTTGTAGGCATCCATCATTGACACGTTCATTCCTTGTCCCGCCTTTGGTGAATGTGTGTGACACGCATCACCAGCAATGTGGACTCGAAGAACCCCATTCTCGTCAGCGAGTGAGAATTTGGTGGTTGCACGCTGACCGATTTGGTATGCTGCCCACCAGTCGACATCTCCGAAGCTAATATTGTAGGGTGCAAGAACTTTCTGGCTCTGTGCGATGATGCGCTCGAGCGAGACCTTCTCGCGGCGTTTCTTGGCTTCTTGTTTGGCGGATGTTGGGTCAGTGGTGGAAGTTGAGGTGATCGCTGGGTCACGCTCTACTTCGTCCTCCATTTGGCAGTAGATCCGGGTTAGGACTTTGTTGCCTGAAACACGCTCTCGAGGGATGACCATGATAGAGCCAGTACTGGAGTGCTGTAGGGGGAAAGGGATGTAAATACTTGTTCTGAGATTGAAGGGGAACCGGTAGACTTACGATAGCGCATCTTTTCCTGATGTCTGGAAAGTTTGTCTTCACAACAGAGTCCATTACACCCCTAGAATATGAATATTAATTAATATCTCAAAAACCTGTTACGAGGGAGAAACATACCAAACATGATCTGTATGATCCCCCACTAACTTCAATCCCATCTTATCTCTAATAGTACTATGTGCACCATCTGCACCCACTAAATATTTTGTCCTAACCACCCTCTCTGCTTGCTCTCCAATCATGTTCACAACTACTGGGAATTCCTTATCCGCATAATCAAATTCCCAGCCCTGTACCTTCCACCCCCTCTGTACCTTATTCCCATTCTTTTCCAGGTCCTCGTTCAGGATCCTCTCAATTCTACCCTGGTGAATTGTAACCTCATGTGGGTACCTCGCTGCCACAGCAACATCTGGTACGAACGCTGTTCTGACAATTCCTTTGCCATCCTCACCAGGGTTCCAGAACCCGACTTCATGCATTTGACACCCTTGTGTTAGGACCTCATGGGCTAGATCGAGGGATTGAAGAACTTCTAGAGTCCGCGGTTGGAGGCCATCTGCTTGACCAGCGTGAACTTGGGAGGACTTCTCATCGACTGTTAGGACACTGGTTATGCCGTAGCGGGCGAGGAGAACAGAAGTCATAATGCCTGCTGGGCCACTTTTCGACGTTAGCCTTATTATTGAACCCCAACTGGGAGAAGTAGAACTTACGATCCCACAATGACAACCTCATAACGCTCTTCTGTGTCGCCTGGTGAAGGGCGAGAAGGTGGAGCTGGAGAGAGTCGTGGGAGAGGGTTGATGTGTGCTGGATTTACACGGGAGTCGCGGAGGTCATTTGCTTGTTCGACGAAGACTGGCATCTTGAATTCTCGGGGTTATAGTCTAAATCTGTTGGAATTGTGAATATATACTGGTTTACTCAGAAGTAGGAATCAATTCGAGAAGAACAGGTCGTTATTTGTACGCAGCCTGTCGCTTAATCGGCGGTTCGGCAATATAGTTCACGAAAATTCTTCTGTAAAGTCTAGAGCCCAAAATTGATGCTGTCCCTTTTTTTTCTTGATGATATATGATTATCTCGACATTGGTAAAGCTGACTTACATGCTAACAATGCGGGGTTGCATGGTGAGACGTCGGGGTGTTCCGAAGGTGGAGATGATCCCCCGCCCTGTCTCTATCTTGAATTAGTGTTGCCCAAGATGGAGATGATCCACGCTGCCCCATCGCCATGATAAAGAATTCGTAAGAATTAGTACGGCCAGAGACGCTACTGGGGCGCTGCTGGGCGCTGAGGTAACTAGCCGTAATCTTTTGAAAGCAGAGCAGAGCCGCGGTAACGCAACAGCCGAGGTTGGCCCAGTGCTATAGTGGAGTAGCGCCCAACCCCTGATGATGAGTAGATGCATCATAGCAAAGAGCAAGAGAAGATCGCACTGAGTCAAGAGTCTTCTCTGATTATTCTGAACTGAGATATATGTATAACAAGGCCTGTCTCATTATGCGGTTGGGTAGTTGTAGAGTTGCCTAGGGGGATATTCGGTAGATGGTATTTTTGTAAAAGGGCATTCTACATATCTTTGCACATAAGAACTAGTTGTCTGGTATCAATATGCCCTATGTTGTAGGTAATTTTTAATGTTTGCATTACCAGTGCTGGGGGGTAACACCTTGCCTGGTGTAGGTGTACGTACTTGGGAGCCGTAATACGTTACTCCCGGATATGATCTATATAAAACTGGGAAACATTAAGAATTATTAATTAGCAACTGTTACCCCTAGCACTAGATTGAGAGTCCTTCTTAGAAGCTCCGGTTTTTATGCTATTTCTTCTAGTTTTTGCGAACTTTCACCGGCTTTCCAATAGATAATCAGGCCGTTATATATACGTTAGTCATGGGTCACGTCATAATTAAAAGAGAAATTAATAAAAAACAACTAAAAGATTAACAAAAAATAGAAATAGGAAAGTCCAAATAAAACTTATTTGGACTTTCCTGGTAGTTTGATGCCCTCTTCTATCCTCCACCCACTTATATAACTTTCTCATAATTTCCTGGACATTTCTAACCTCTACTGCCGTGCATGTAATTGAATTTTCTAGATACCCTGATAACTTTTTCTTTATTACCTATCCCATATTCAACTCTAGAGGCTGCTTTATTTTACTCAGAGGTGCTTATTTTTATTTTTTTTATATACGGCTACGAAAGACTGTACGTACTTAAAGACTGGATCTCTGAATCTCGAAGCTAAGAGAGAATTGTGCTAAAACCATGAAGGATAGAAGCCTACTGGTTCAGATACTCTCCGTCAAATAAACTCCTATAATCTACTCGGCTATATATTGTGGAAGATACTCGGCTGACCTACTAATTGACGAAGCTGTGTGACAGAACCTATATGGAAAATATCAGTGCACGTACAAAACTAATAGTTTTCTCTCGCAAATTAACTCTAGACGTGACCACACCGGTTTTCCAGGGCAAGATAGTCTGTTGGAAAGTGATAATAGTACTAATTCTGTAAAAAAATATAACCGCCCGCAATAATTTATACGGAATACAGGCCTTTAATTTTCACCACAGGAGCAGCTGACCGTAAATTAACTACTGGCTCTCTGTCAGCCTTAGCTTAATCTTATAAAGGAGCTCTAGGAAGCTTGAGCTAAAATAGGCAAGAATTAAGTGAGATTCCCGATGAATACTGGTGGTGGCCTACTACCTGCTTGTTAGATAGACTAGTACATTGGAATGGTTTCTGACCATTGCTCTCAGGCCTATTACTAGCCTCTAGATAATCGCAATACAGATTATAAATAATTAAACTATATCCTGCCACTTTTCTTGATACTTCAATAGTGTTTTATTCCACCTAATTTTCATAGACATAATTCATTGCCTCTCTCCAAATATAACATAAATACCCCCAAAACTATACTCCAAACCTACAAATATCCCTTCTTCCCCACCTTCTCACAGACCTTCTCCAACAATTCAGCCACAACCTCAAAATCACTCAACTCCAAATATATCTGCCCACTAACTCTCACCCACCAAGACCCACCATGAAACAGCGCCGGAATCGAAGTCCCAAAATCCTCCAACGCAGTCTTCATAAGATAACTCCTCATTAGATGATTATGCTCCTCCTCCACTACCACAACCCCTTCCTCCGCTACCCCCTTCCCAACTACAATCGGAAGCCTAATATTATACATACAGCACCCCCAATCGCCCCTATCAAGCACCTCCGTCCCCAACCGCTTCGCGATAATCTCAGCCCCAGCCTTCGCAATCTCCTGCGAATACTTCATGATCCTTGCTTCACCGCCACAAACCTGTTCGCGAAACTTCAGTGCAGCTGGAATACATAAAGCTGGTGAACTATCGACAGTCCCGATAAACTCAAACATGTTTACAAAATCCGACTTTGAAGATTGTCCTAGGATTGAGGTTCTAGCAATCCCCTCAGTGACCTCGCTGAGTGCTAGGAACCCATGTGAGGTTGGGAGCGTCGAGCGGATAAGGTGTTGGTTCCTCAGCGGAACGTGAAATACTGCGCATCCACGAGGAACGTATAGCCATCTTTTAAATCTCTGTGGTTAGTAGTGATCAGATTAGAGGATGGGTAGATACCTACTTATGACAATTGGACACAAAGAAGTCTGCATCAAGCTTCCCTAGGTCAAGCTCGATATGCCCAATCCCGTGTGCACCATCAACAAGGGATAGTACACCAAGTTCTTTACAAACCCCGACCAACCTTTCAAATGGCAGTCTCAAGCCGGGATTACTAACGATCGAATCAAACAACGCCAATCTTACATTCGCACCGCTCTTCTGCTCCCTCTCTATTGTCTCCCTAAGCCTCTTCACAATCTCATCATCAGTGAGCGGGAACGTCACCGGTATCTTCACGCTTACAACCGGGGTGGTCTCCTGGATGTACTCGACTGTTTTCCAGCACGCACCGTATATGAATTCGAAGCAGATTATCTTGTCGCCGGGAGAGAAGACGAGGGAGCGGAGGACGGTGTTGACGCCGGTGGTGGCATTGGCGACGAAGACGATCTCGGAGACGGGAACGTTGAGGTGTGTGGCGAGGGCGAGGCGGGATTTGTCTAGGAGGGCTGGGTACGTGGTGAAGATGAATTCGTCCGGGCGGCGTTCGGAGGCGATTCGGAGGGCTTCGAGGGAGGTGCCGACGGCTTTCGGGTAGGTCCCGAAGGAGCCTATTAGGTGTGAGTATATAGTGCTTAGGGGTCGAGAAATTGAAGGGTTATAATAATTAAATTAATAGAAAATGAGTGAGGTAGTTGTATGAATCATCGTGCTATATAACTCGATACCACGTATACCCAATTCCCAAACAAAGACACTACACCCAAAGGAAAACAATCCTACCATGATTCACATTTATCCAATCCTCCTCAAAGTAAAAATGCTTCCTCATAGCATGTCCCAACTCCGGCTCCAGGGAGAGCTGAGAGATATCGGAGACGAGTTTATCGAAGCTGTCCGTGCCTGCCATTATGCGATTAATCGTGGGAGGTATATATAACTCTATTAATTAGTCCTTTCTAGTGCAATTGAGTGTTGGAATGTTCTTAAAGTTCAGATTGTTGTACAGGCTTTTATACAGCTAGACATCGGAGGTTGAAGCGGGGAACAAAGTATGACTCCAACTTCCCGTATCGTCTATCTTGCGATGAGATTACAGAACATACATACATACCCACCATCACCTACCATGTTAGTAGTATTCCGCGCATACCACGTCAAAACTCTGAGATTCCAATATCGTCTTAATTCAGTACATTTACTATAGATGTTTACCTAACTGTAGTAGGCCTCAGTTCTTAGCTTAGGCAGCTATAGTTTTGAGTTATTCCCAGTCTATGACTCATCCTAAAACAAAAACCTAGTCTTTTTTTCGAGAGCCCTTTTATCAAGGGTACATGTAATTAAGCGACTCTGGCAGGTCCGAAAATAGATGAATAGCAGAATCTCCAGAAAAGTACTTGTGGGTGATTGATTAGATTAGATAATGTTTTAACCCTAACCCACATAGCTATAGACTCTCTCTTCTATTTGTTTCATCTGTAGCTGCCAATAAATTAGTCAGGACCATAAACACCGTCAGAAATATACGAGATTTACCGCAGGAGATAAATAGCGCCAAGAAAAAAGTTATTATATAAGGACTTATAAGATTAGCTTAAAACGTACAAAGCATCTCCTGTGACCCTTTCATAAGCAACACGTTACCCTTCAGACTACATTTACGGATCCCGGGCGCTGGAATCTATGTGAGAGTCGGGTGGGATTAGAACGAGCCAAGTGCCCTGGCCATATATGGAGTCTGCGGTAGAGAATATCGAGAAAAATAAAACCCAGATTCGAGGCCTTTCACGCTCCCGACGAGGATCCTAGCAATAGTATTGGCCCAAGAACCCTTGCCCGCTACCGTTGTTTCCCGATATTTTCTGCTAATGGCTGTAGCAGACACCCGTCCCGCAACAGCTCATGATGATGATGATGATGATGATTATTCATAAGTACATCCGCAACAGCTCATGCCATGGTGGGAACATTCACACAGCAACGTAATCATAGCGTGACATCGCTACATGTACTGTACTAGGACAAAAATTTTGGTAAAAGCGCTATTTTGCACCAAAAGTACACATGATCACCAGGCTAAAATCCTAACTAAACCCCAGTCAAAAACCACCATACCATGCAAAAATCTTTAAAAATACCTTAAGAGTGGCCTTAAATCTTTCTAGATTTTTGTAACACTAGGTTAACTAGTTATAGTTTTCCACAGATATTATAAGTTTGAACTTTAGTGAATTTGTATGAGATCTCATACAAAATCTTGCATGGCAACAGGTTCCTAGAGCTCTATATTTTCTGGGCTACCCAGTACCAATTCTCTAGCCCTCAAATTAAGAGAGAATGATTTCTACATGCTAAAGTAATTTTTAGGATAGATATTGAGGTTATCACTTGATTATTTGTTGTTGTCTGGGTGGTGGTAGAATGCCATTTTTGGTGTAAAATTGCCCAAAATCGCCAAATTACCAAAATATCTGTCCACCGTGTGTAGGAGTCAAACGATGGATCTCCTGTTCTTTGTCCCACTGCTTTATGACGTCGCCATGGGATTACGGGTATTAAGATGACCCGCTACGATGAAACCTGTGCCCGCGATCATTTCACACGTGTCCCTCATCAGCTATGTATGCCAACAAGCATCCGAAATACCTCGGCTCATGGAAGAATCTCCCATCAAATTCGCCTATCGTGACCAGTGAACAAAGAACATGGGCCTTATGCGAGGATCTTCACAAGCAGATGAGAGCCGCACCAGGTCTTGTGCACCTCTCTCACCTATTATGGGGAGTTAATCCGGCATTGAATGCCAATCTCGGAAAAATTCCCGTTGTCGGCGTAATTAACCCTAACCCCAGCCGGCGGCACCCCTGCATATTCGCTTACCGGGTGAAAATCGCTCCGCCCAGCAGCGAAATAGGCGACTCAACGGATGAATTTTAGAACCCGCGTGTATTACCTTATATCTGTGAGAATGAGCTCTACACACTACACATAAGAGAATCTATCTGCCTGCTGCTTTACCCAACATTTTGCTTGGTTTTTCTTGGTTTTTCTTGGTTTTTCTTGGCTTATACTTTTCTCCAAGAAAAAACAAATATAACATGTCGGAACTATCAATGATATCACCGACTCCAGATGATAAAACTCCAGCGGAGAGTGTGGGGGATGAAAGTTGGTCTTCGCTCCGTGATGATGAAATTCCATACAACTGGACTACAGGAAGACGTATGTGATTGTTTTTTATTATTTTCGTTGCTGCTCGAAATACAAACTCTTAGAAGACTCAACTAATATCAAACAGGATGGCTCATCACAATCATGTTCTGTCTGATGAACTTTGTCGTCTCAGTTGGAGCATCAATATTTACACCTGGAATTGGGTTGATCTCTCATACCTTTGAAATCTCTATCGTTGTTGCAACCTTGGGATTGAGTTTGTAAGTATTCATCGATTATTTTATCCCCAGAGATGTATATACTAACCTTGTTTGACCATTCTAGCTATGTCCTTGGATACTCCATGGGCCCTCTATTCTTTGCACCCATGAGCGAGGTAAATTCTGATCTTACCATATATCAAATACTACAAACAGTCCTAACAAAGCTCCCAGGTCTACGGTCGATCATTTGTCTACATCCCAACATGGATACTCTTCTGCCTCTTCCAGATTGGCTGCGGCCTCGCAAAGAATATCGAGACTCTAGTCATCTGCCGATTCCTCGTAGGAACCTTTGGCTCACCCGCCTTGACAGTTGCAGCTGGCACCATGTCTGATATCTGGCGACGTAACTACCCCTCCACCCTAAATCTCACAAAAAAAGGAAAAACTAACAATGAACTAGCAAACGAACTCGGCCCCCCTCTCGGCCTCTTTACCATGACCGCCTTTCTTGGCCCAGTTGTTGGCCCAATCGCCGGCGGCTACATCACAGAATATATTCCCTCTACCGAACCCTGGCGCTGGAGCTTCTGGGTCCAGCTCATCCTCTCTGGCATTCTCGGCCTCAACTTCATCTGGCTCCCAGAAACATACAACGCAACACTCCTAGAGTCTAAAGCCAAGAAAGCGGGCCAGATCCCAGTCTCGCAAAAGGAGGGTACACAGCCAAAGGCAACAGTGTTCCGGTTGGCGATTTTGAGACCCCTGCACATGTTGGTATTCGAACCCGTTGTGTTGCTGGTCTCGCTATATATCAGTTTCCTATTTGGTATTCTGTACGTATTTTTTTTCTTGCATTTGGGAAGTTACTTAATTAAATACTGACGGTTTTTGGTCTAGGTATTTGTATTTCGGCGCATACCCACTCATATTCCAAGGACGCTACCATTGGGGAGCTGGATCCTCAGGACTTGCATTCATTGGTATGGGGGTCGGTGTCATCCTCTCATTCGTCACCGGGGGTATCTCGAATAAGATCTATATCCAACTGAAGCAGAAGCGGAATAAGGGAGATACATACCCTGAAGGACGACTTCCTATGGCGATTATTGCAGGATTGATAGTGCCCGGTAGTATTTTCTGGTTTGCTTGGAGTGGGTTTGAGAAGGTCCATTGGATCGTACCGATTCTTTCAGGTGTACCGTTTGGGTGGAGCATGGTTGTGGTATTTGTAGGTGTTCTCTTGGAAGACTTCATAGTTTGTTTGTTGAATGCTAACTTCTTTTGGTGTGTAGATCAGCTTGATTAGTTACCTTGCAGAGGGATACTTGGAGTACTCTGCGTCCGTCATTGCGGCTAATACAATCCTTCGCTCACTCTTCTCAATGGCGTTTCCCCTATTTGGGCCTGCGATGTACTCCAAGATGAAGCCAGAATGGGCGGGTACTCTTCTTGGTATGTAGGGTTCTTTATTGTGGCTAAAAATCAAAACTAACATGTCTAGGGTGCATTTCCGTCTTTTTTATGCCAATTCCTTACTTGTTCTATAAATATGGCTGGTGGCTCCGTCAGAATAGCCGGTACCCGACGAAGATGGAGTTGATGGAGAGGGAGCGGAAAGCACAGAATGAGGGTAGTGCTGAGGTTTAAGCTCTTGCTAGGGGGATTTTCTTTCATCAGTTGGGTGGCACTTTATGCATTTTTTCGGTGTAATATTCGGGTTTTTTTTTCCTTACCTCATTTTAATGTTTCTTGGTCATATATTTTTTTGAGTGTCTAGAATAGATTCTATAGGGGTTTCGTATATGCACAAAGTATCGAGTGATACCCTCCATAGTTTATTTCAATTAACGGAGATAAATAAATACTGTATCTAAACACTTGTAATTCGTTTCATAACGCTATCATACCTTAAATTCGGACTTACAACTTTGGCCTCACCCCCTTATCCTTAAACCACTTCTCCACACACAACCTAACACTCTCCACACTCCCCACATCTTCAATCGTCGGTGGCACCTCCACCTTCTTATCCCCCCTCCCTACAACCGCATTCTCCACAATCTCTCTCATGACCCTCCTCATCGTCTTCCCACTCCTTGTCCTCGGCACCTTAGAAACCACCACAGCCCCCATCAACACTGCAATAGGCCCAATCTCCCTCCTCACAATATCATTAATTTCCCTCGTCAGCACCCCCTCAGCACACGGAAAATCCGAATCCAATACCACAAACCCAAACGGAACATGCCCCTTGATACTATCTGGACACGGGACTATATAAGCTTCAGCAACCGACGGATGTTCGAGCATCGACTGCTCCATCGTACCAGTCGAGAACCGATGTGCAGCAACATTAATAACATCGTCAGTCCGAGACATGATATGTAAGAACCCATCAGCATCAATAAACCCCGCATCACCCGTATCAATAATCGGTAACCCTGGAAATCTCTCACGATACGCTTTTCTATGGATTGCCCCATCATTATCATTCCACAACGACCTGAACCCCGTCGGTGCTAATGGTAGTCCGAGAACAATATTTCCCATCTGGCTGGGCTCTTTAATGACTGCTCCGCTATCATCGACAATGTGGATGTTCCACCCTGGCATTGGCTTACCGGCGGAACCAGGCTTGATCATTGGGTGCTTTGTGGAGTTACGGTTGAAGCCGAGGCCGACGCCAGACATAGGGGAGCCGGATTCGGAACTCCACCAGTTGTCGACTATAATACCAGGGCCGTCATAGCTGCCCCATAGGCGTTTCTGGAATAGCTCGACAATGCTTGCTTCACTTCTCTCGCCGGCTAGGAATAGTGCTCTGAGGGAGCTTAAATCATGTTTTTCAATTCCTTCTAGATGGGGGTCTTCTCTGTGGATTGCTCTGAGTGCAGTAGGAGCTGTAGAGAGAACATTGACTTTATGTTCCTCCACAATCCGCCAGAAAGTTGATGCGTCAGGTGTACCAATCGGTTTCCCTTCAAAGAGGATAGTTGAAGCTCCAACGAGAAGTGGTGAGTATAGGATATATGCGTGGCCGACTACCCAGCCAAGATCAGAGGCGCAGAAGATCGTATCATTGCGAGAGGTGATATTGAAGAGGTGGGCGATTGTGTACTGAAGCCCGACGAGATGACCGCCGGTTGAGCGAACCACACCTTTTGGCTTCCCGGTTGTACCTATTCTATCTTAGCTCCAATTCACAAAGAGGAGAGAAACGGGGCACAAACCACTTGTATAGATTATATACTGCGGGTCCTCGCTCGGGAAAGCCTCTCCAATCTCAACATACCCGCCCCCAGAGATCTTTTCCCTTTTCAAGGTATCTCCACCTACCCTGATTATACTATCGGTTTTTGAGGTAGGAGTAATAGCTGTTGCGCTTGGGACTCCGGCCATCCCTCGCCTTACCCTTTCTGACCTCACTAGGCGATTCCAGTTTAGCTCACTCTTACCCTTCTCGAGCTTCTGAAATAGCTCTTCACGCTGGAATAGGACTGTGTTTTGTGGTTTCCAGCTGCTCTTTTCGATTGCCTCCCTGACCTATATCTCACTACACTTAGTTTTGGCTCAGTGGTTGGGGACTGAATACGTACCAATGGCAAGTAAGGAATGACTCTCCGCTTCCCACCAGAACCTCCTTCGATTCCGCATGATGCCGTAAGAATCAATTTGGGTTCTGCAGATTCAATACGTTTACTGCACTCCCCTGGAGCAAACCCGCCGAATACAACGCAGTGGATAGCCCCGAGGTGGACAGTTGCAAGCATTGCTATTGTTGCTTCCGGTATCATTGGCACTGAGTAGTATTGAGACGTCAGCTTATCTCGATTCAAAATCTAAAACCCAAAAACAACTCTAAGAAAACCTCTAAGTCCATAACCCCCTATTATGACAAACCCCATTTTATGTGACTAAGATCATTGACACCTCAAGCACAAAAAAAAATCAACCCAAAACCGGGAACACCACCCTATCTAAAAGAAACATCACCGCCATAAACACTATCCTAAAACACGCGCAGCACAGTGCACACATCTTAACAAGAAACTCAGAGCTAGGGTTACCATACTGTAAATAAGCACCCTATCACCTCTTCCAACACCCCTCTCCCTCATAACAGCAGCAAACACCTCAACCTCCTCCTGGAGCTCTCTATATGATATCCTCCGCTTCGAACCCGTCACTGGCGAATCCCATATTATCGCCGTTGTGTCCCCATTCCCAGACAGAACGTGCCGCGTTATCAGATTGTAGGTTGTCGATATCTTGCCACCCGGGAACCATGTCCACTGTGACTTATCAGCCGAGCAAGTGATTGGTGTCGTATAAGGCGTCTCCCAGTGCAGGTTCTTCGCGTGAGAATCCCAGAATGAGGCTGGATCTTGCAGAGAGTGGGCGTGCGCAAGGTCTTGCGGGTCAGAAGCTGTATGCGACATTTTCTAGAGCTAAAGGTGAAGCTGGAGATATCCACAGCAGAGTAATGGGGGAAGGAGGGGAAGCTCGGGTTTTTATAAAAGTACACGTTTTACGGGCAACCGGGAAATTCCCACGCACCTGGTATGGGGTAGATTTACCGAGCACAGGGTTAGGGGTGTAGAGAATCCGGGGATGGAGAGGGTTAATGGAGGGCGCTTAGCCGGGGGTTCAATTCGGTAATATATTATACCCTTGGGGGCGGTTTTCGTGGGTGTATTCCATGGCGGGGATATGGAAGATATCCTCTACGCCGAGGCTATAGGGATAAGGATGAAGCTATGACGTGGAATAATCATTTACGTCATGATGGTCCCTGTAGGCACTATTGGGGATATCAAAAACCCTCTATGGGAGGATCTTTGGGACCACCAAGATCGAGAGTCTCAAGGTATCTGTAACCCCATCTGCCCTTTAAAGATAATAAGATCTAAGGAGATTAATGTCAGGGGTCTTTCCACTACTTCTAGTTTAGCGTCATAACACAAACTATTCCCTAACCCTGAGATGTGTTATCTAGATACAAAGCTATCATGTAACCTAAAGCCTCTCGTGACCCCCCGCAGCTCCGACCTAAGTACAAGTGCCCCACCTCTATCTAGCCCGATACTCCCCTACGACAGGATCCAAGCACCTCAACTATACACAGTCCATCACTCGACCCTATATTTTAACTCCTAGGTGACATATCCTGATGTAGTCAGTAGGAGCCTGTTTTACCTACTCTAGGGCGCATGAAACATCTAACTAGGCTAGGCAAAGGGAGCATATCCTAGTCAGTACTTGTCAAAGTCTCATATCCCATCTGTCTCGCGTGGGACAGGGACCCCACGCTCATCTCACGCGTGAATTAGTGGGATGTCCCCCTCAAGCCAGGGTTAAACGTCACAGGGCAACCACAATCAATCATGCAAATAACCCATGTGGAATATTTCCATATATACTCAGCCGAATACAAATACGCAGATAATGCAATAGAGCAAGCAGGCTTAAAATCTACTCCAAATAAATTAGAAAGCCAAAAGAGTATATGACTAACTATCCTTACTTTTCCCCTCCACAGCACCCAACACAAGATCAGGATTGTGAGTACAAACAGTCCTGCCCAATGGAAAATCGTAGAAAGTATACGCAAACAAAAAGACCCGTTTCACGTATGAAAAATGAGAAGAAAATATATTTGTGACACTCCTCCGCCTTTCTTCCTGCTATAATTTCTACCCATTCTCAACATCCCCTTACACCAACACTAACATTCTCACTAGGAAAGAAAATTCACCAACTCTCCTACCTTTACCAAACCATTTACTGGGTCTTCCTGGCAGCACCATTCTGTGCAGCAGGAGACAAGAACTTACTCAAGTCCGAAACCTCACCAAAGCTCCTGACACCGGTCTTGACGATTCCCCAAGCAGTCCTTGCACCCTCGGGAATATTGGTATCAGCCACGAGAGCGTCACCCCTCCTCTCAAGTCCATTGACCGCATCCCTGACGAATCCACTCTGGGCGAAACGAACACGGAGGAAGGCGGTGTAGATAATGAGAAGGATCCATGAGTTCCTGAAGATGATGGCACCAGCAAAGATACGCGCCCACAAGAAGAGCTCGAGGTTGGCAACAAGGTGCATGGAGTAGTCGTAGTTGTTCTTGACGAACTTTGCGATAGCCTCGGAAACAGCAGGGGCTGGTGGCTTAGTGCCGGTGGGTACGGCAGGTGGGGGCATAACCGCAGGAATGAGATTTGTCCGGAGGTAAGTCAAAAAGTGGAAGGTGCTGTAAACAGCAAATGGGAGAAGCGCATAGAAGATTGGCTTAGAGTAAAGCCATACAAGAGCCATAACTATATTAGAGGTTAGCATTTAAAAAAATCCTACAAATCTACCCACAGACTCCTACTCCATGATTCTTTCGAATATAATCTACCAAGTTTGCCTCCTAGAAAAAATTGGATGTAGCTTACACAAGTATTGCACATTCTCATCTGAAAGAATTTGCATCACACCCTGTTGACCAGTAGGGAGCTGTCCAGACCTCATTCTTGACCGGTACGCCTTATAAACAACGATGCCATACGTAACAGCTGCCGACAAAAACCCGACACGGTAAGCGATCGAAGCGCCTGTAGTGTTTGTCGAAAACTTAACAGCCGAGACCGCGTAACGGAAGGTAGTCAAGAGCAACGTCAAATGGCTAATTTTTCCGCTGTTAGAAAAGGTTATATCATAAAAAAGACATCAGGGAGGTACCCACCCAACAAACCAGCCAAATTGCAGTGTCTGGGCAAGCGCCATGAGACGCTGCGGAAGAGGTTCATTCGAGGCAGCAGGTGGTGCCATTGTTTGTGAATATAGATGATTTCCTTCTAAAGGGTTCGTGTGTTTCGTTGCTGCTGTCTATCTAGTATGTAGAAATTCTTGCTGTCGTCGCTGAGAAGGAAGATGATGAAAGATGGAGATGGGGGAGAAGAAAGAGGAGGAGGAAAGGAAGGGGGAGGTTGTGGGTTGTAGTTGAGGTTAGGAAGCAGGAAAGGGATGTCGTCACACCGATCAGCCGAGAAATCACTCTTGGACACACCCTGTGAAAACCATCACAACCACAAGCCCAGAATGAGCAACCTATGGCGTCCACGCGGGCCACTCAGCAGGCAAGCAATATAAATCTACATCTTGAAACTGACTACACACTCTTTTTTTCTACAGGCTCCATACATCATAAGCAGAAAAAATACCATCCATTGCTATTCTCCCTTTCCTATGTGTGCCCCATCTAGAAAAGCAAAGAAATACAAAGAAGCCACGGTGACGTTTCCTCCTCCCCAACCAGAAACAGGCCTCCTTCAGCCACATGCGGCCTAGTCGCGGCCTCGTCTCAAAAAATCTGCAAGGTGGCCGCTGCGCTAAAAATAATGCCATAGTAGCCGTTATCTACACACACCCCTCCCCATGTAATTAATATACATATCGTGGATAAGAGTTTCCTCCCTGTGTAAAACTTCAATAAGTTTTTTCGCCCAGAATCACGGGGTATGAAAAGGTTCGCTTACGGGGATTTTTATTCGCGTAACTTTTCTTGAGCCCTAAAATTTAACCACTGGCCCCAAACTTACCAACCCAACTGTCTCAGTGTACTCCTGATCATGCCGGTATTACCGGTGCCAAGTGGCGTGCCTCAATAAAATTCAGAAACCCATCCACTGTTGAAAAGAAATAAACACCTTTTAAGGGTCCCCTTGGCCGCTCTAGGGATTCTTGGCATCATTCTAGATCACTCGTTAGCGCTTCTGCATTGACCGTTACCTCATCAAAGCTTAAGGCTGCCATACGCGTCAGCGCCCGTCCTAACAGACAGACAGCTATTCTGCATACTCTGGGGTCTTAATGATAGGTGTTCTTTTCTACCTATACTATACACACATATGCATAGCTACTTAGCTTCTTCTCATCAAGTAACACAGACCGCGGTGCATAAGTGTCAGAGGGTGTGTGCCCTCGTATTATTTCAGATTTTCCATGTGGTTGAGTAAACGGAAGTCGATTCATGAGAAGTCACTCGGGCGTTGGCGAGGCTATGAGTTGATAGTAGGGTACACGTTGCATCTATGCGTGTATTCCACCTATGCGTATATACTAGATGACTGTGTAAATGTCCCTTATTCCTTGTCCCTTTTATTCTAGGTATTGGGGATGACGTGGTAAGGGGGATTTATCGCCAAGAGCCGCAGTACTATGGCCCTGACGAAATAAAAATAAGACTCACAGACCTAGTTATTATTTAAGAAACCCTTGTTTCCCATATTTTAGTAATTATAGGTCTACCAGTGTATTCCCATAGTAACAAGTCTATATGATAAATCTAAAGCCTCTCGGGCAGGGAAAGATTTAATTCTTCGTTTGTCCTTTTACTACGAAATTAGAGAATTTTCTTGGTTGGACGTGATATTAACTAGCTCAACGGATTGTATTAAGATATCAAAGGAGTGGTATTGAGAGTATAACTAGGATTTCCAATTTGAGACAGTGGTGTAGTGGGGGTATATGATATGACGAATACTTATCAACGCTAGTTGTCATTCATTTCCCATTGCCCGCTTCATGAAAGTAGCGGTACAAATATATCAACACCCTTACCACCCAGCATCACTTCTTCAACTTCGAGAAGCACGGTGACGTCTTCTAGTGCTTCCACGGCAAACTCAATTTACTTCACCATTAAGTATTAACATAATACCAAGAGCTTTAGCAACCTCTTCCATGTAAAATCACACCCAGACTAGAGCTCAAGTGTGGTTCGATAAACCATAACAAGCTTCATCTCCAGTAGAATGTTTTGAAGTTATATTCTCATATTCTCAAGTATTACTAGGAACGGCTCAACACAATTAATAAAGACTATTATTTTCTTAGAGATGACTGGAAATAGATTCCTTGATATAGGGTAAATAGTTTGCTCCTAGAGTTGGATTGGCCTATTGACCTGCACTATGCCTTGCTATTCTATGGAAGGTTCTAGGGGGAGCGACCGGGTAACATTGGCACAACATGAAATATTCGAGTGATGGTCCGTGAAGCGCCTACGAGGCACAATCGCAGGAAGATGAGGAGAGTTACTTGGAGATTATATACCATCTCAAGATTCTAATAGATGGGGGTACTATAAAGGTGGGTTTCGCTGAATTTAGTGACTTGGATACCTAATGCAGCATATAATGATTTGGTAGAATTGCGAAGTTAGATATGATTTGGTCGAGAGGGTGCTGAGGTACTCCCTGGTATCTTTTTTTCACATCTTGATGTGAGGCCCAGACTTCTAAGAAACACAACTATCCTTTATCAAGCCCGATGTAATTCCCTAGGTTTTTTTTAGGTTTCTAGAGGTTGACTTACTTAATATTTAGTCGAGATCTAACAAGATAAACAAAACTCTGTGTTACAGCACAATATCAATAATGAGATTAGTGCCCTATAGAGCTGTAAGTCTGCCAGAATACTTCCGAGCCAACATGCAGATTACCAGTAAATTGCTGGCCGAGTGCTACTACTCTTGTTTGAGTAATCCCTTTTAGTTTTGTGCTAGGCACCGTAAGGCCTGAATGCACCAAATCTGACTATGAGGGGGGGCGTTTATCCCTAAAGTGCGTTATATATTGTATCCTTTACCTTCTAGAAAGATGACAGGGGAGACCCCACATACTAGAGGGTTTGTGCATTATAAGAAAATTAATAAATAACCACATTAATCAAGATGGAGGGCGTATTTTCTGTTGAAAGAATAAGGAGCTAATTAAGGGTATGCATGCAGCCACTATAAATTCCCCTGATCCCATGATCCCTACAAACAAATACCAATAATACATGTATCTCCCTGATAAACCATAAATTCTACATGAATATACGAAAAGTTGGTCGAGCTATCCGGTTCCCATTAGAATACTTTGAAGATGCTGTATCATCCTTTAGTATTTATGAACCAAAAAAGACGACCTAGCCCTCTTTGGAGTAGATTAAAATTCTAGATATTAGCTTCTACTTGTAGCGGAATGCAAAGGAATAGAGAATCAATGATTAAATACGTGTGAGTGACCAGAGAAGATTGAGAGCTCGTATATAGTATACGACTATTGTTATAAAGTACCTTAGCCGAGCATGCTCTATGTATGTTACAAAAAGCCACCATCATTGTTACCGAACTATCCCATAAAGTAGTGCGTAGCCCAAGATTCTTTGATAGCCACTCGTGGAGGAATTTGCACCAAGGTTTTGTAGTGTAATGGCTAGCACCCGGGATTCTGATTCCCGTAATCTGGGTTCGACTCCCAGCAAGACCTATTTTCTTTTTTCTCTCAGAAACGGGTTGATGAGTACGTCCCAACACTAGGCGTTCCTACATAATCTATAGATTAATTTATAGCAAGAATACAGCCCCAACTACCGATAGAACATATAAAACTACAGTCGCACTTCGATATGCCGGATGCCAAGAATCCAGAGGATTTCGTACGGGATAGCAAGGGATCCGGGATAGCAAATTTATTTTGTAGTAGAAAAAATGCTTTAGTCGGGGCATTTCGTGCGGGGCAGCAAGAGATCCGGCATATTGAGAACCGGCATAGCGAGTTACGACTATAATCCCAACAGAAGGCACTATTAATGTAATTCGAGTGATAACTTATGATTTAATAGAATAACAACAAGATTAACTGCGTCAGGAACCTACAAAGTTAGAATGATGAAATTAAAAGTTTGGTACTAGGAATAAACTACCTATACACTTAGGTAGATGGTATAGTACATATAGTCTTAAAGGTGGTGTGATACTTAGGTTACTATAACCCTCTTATTAACATACCAACAGAACTTTTGCATCTAATATATGCATATATTGTTTCTATAGGCCGCTTCTATCGCGCTATTATGTATATTCAAATTCGGAATTGACACACCATACACGGCATATCCGCCTAAATCCAGATAGAGTGTTTACCTTATTTTGCCTAGCCTATTCGTCCCACTGTATGAAGTCTGCCATTACCACTGCACCTACAAGTAGCTTCGGCGACACTAAACACAACTATTAGCTCCCCAAAACTACGGCACTAACCCCTCCCCTCGAGTAACGGCCTGAAAATTAAGGGGATCTATGAACTAGATTTGAGGAACAAGTTACATGACTAGATCTATAGCACTTAACCTTGTCTTTTTGTCTTGTTGCGTATCAATAAAAAACTAGAGACAAAGTGAAGCGTTCTGTTGGAATAAGCGGTTGCCACACTGTAGTGGTGGTTGTCACATTCTGCTACAAGTCATAAAATGACTTACCCCATTTCATTTGTGAAGGATTGAATATTGTTTGTAAGACCAAGGCAAGCGGCACTTATTTTGTCTATAAAAGGGCGGTTTCGCCTCGGTATATTTTTTATCTTGTTATGTTAAGAATTCAGTCAGTTGCATCTCTTTGAACTTTACGTTCCATAAAATACGGAATCATGCCATTTCACCAACA
Source organism: Verpa conica (assembly GCA_033030425.1). Lineage (NCBI taxonomy): Eukaryota > Fungi > Ascomycota > Pezizomycetes > Pezizales > Morchellaceae > Verpa > Verpa conica. Next base: position 3,603,201 of record JAUFSD010000001.1, on the reverse strand, counting down.
CCTGCAACAGCAGTAGAAAACTTCTTATGTGCACTCCTTGGCAGTACTAGAAGTGATATTCACTATATTCACTAATATTATAATAATTTTCTAGAGCTGAGTCTACTTAAACACATGCATTATACCTCTCACTAGCTTCGATTGAGTCGGTCATATATCATCACTCGATCAACTCAACCCTCCGCTATTCGAATAAAAGTAATCAGGAGGCCGGAAAGAAAGCGACAGGAGAGTTAAAATAAAGCACAGCATCGAAAGGCTTAGAAATTTATGTATAAAATCAGTCTAACTGGAGACAAAAATGGTTTTAAAAAATGGTTCTTGCGCTGCCGTTATCATACTCCGATATGTACATACAGAACAGCGCCTTACGTCCATCCGCTTACGGTTCGAACCAGAGGCCTTGCGGCAGCGGTTTGTACCTTATCACTACCTCACATACCGTTAGGTTATATGAGCTTAAAGAATACCACTCCGAAAAAAATTATAAACCCAATACTTTGAATTTCTTCCTAATAGCCTTGATTCTTATCGGCCGGAGACTCTGAGATTCGATCACCCCACTACTCCTAGATAAAACAGTATCTAACACACCACCCCTGAATTGCTAAATACATCCGCTAGTATTAGGCAGAATACCCCCCACCAGTAACGATTGCCTCTCTGATTAAAAAGTCAAACTCCCAGTACAATTGCTGCGACCCCTAACCATCAGCACCCAGTGAATTCAAAGCCATCCCAATCCTACCAGAAGATATATATAGGTATATTAACTGAATTTAAAGCGATGGGAAATAAAATAGAGAAATCTTACAGAAGCTTAAAACAGGTCAAGTAATATACCATTAGAATCCAAAGGGGGGTGGAGGGTCTAGAGTATAGAGATTTATTTGCTATTTACCTAATTCAGAGTTTTCTTCATAAAGATATCTTTCATCACAAGGCTCGACGAACAGCCTAGCAATAGAGGTTCCATCAGTGATAAGTAGCTATGACAAAATCACGGCGAGAAAGGGCAAGCAGAGAAACGTAAGACATCAAGTGAGTTGTTACCTACACCTATTTTTCGTCTTTGGTTCTAATATAAAATACCCTTTAACCAGCTCCTAAGACAAGCCCCCAAATACCTTGCTTTGTGGATAGCAGTTCAGAAATTGCGGAGGAACCCAGATCACCTGTAACGGTATACGAATTCCTGGATAACGTGGAGGAGGAGGGAACTATTGGTAATTATTCCAGTGAGCACCACTTATGCTTCAACGTTCACTAATTTGGGCTGGGGTCTCTAGGTTGCTCACCTGCTATTAATTCTTACCGACGTACAATAGTGACCTACGAGACGTTTCGTGATACTGTCTTAGACCTTGTGAATTATGACAAAAGTGCAGAACAAAATCCCTATCGACTTGCCGGAATACATATAAAATTCCCTAAAGATTGTACTAACCAGCTTATACTTATGTTGGGATGGGATTCGAAAGTATGGACATCGTTTGTAAGATGGCTATTGGTTCTTTAAAAGTGTTCACCGCATATCGGCCATCGTTCAAAATCGGTAAGCAATCAGATTACCATTGGTCCTCTTTCCTCTTTGAACAAAATCTAACTATCGCTGGGCTACTATAGTTCTAGACTCCAGCCGATAGAGCCCTTTAAACATATTCTACGAGCAGATTGAGGTGTATTCGACACTACATTTCTTCCAAAGGCCTTCCGGGTCATGAGCATCTCGAACAATGCTACTACTACGATGACTACTACCAGTCAAAGTTTTCCAATATGATAATCCCACTTCCTACCGACCTTACAATAATGAATGTCGGATTTTCGTCTGACTTCGCAATTGAGACTGTAGTAGTATTATCTACTGAGATGTTGACTCTCGACACGGCTGGAGTATTGGTCCCTGTTGCAATAGTTATAGGTATCTTTAGTGATGTCTCAGCTTATAAAAACGTACAACCCGACCTGTCAGAAACTGATGTGGTGCAAAATGCCCTTAAGATGATCCAATGGGGCATGACTGGTGTGGACCTTGACAGTCCTATAAGGTAGTTACGGAGTCTCCCCAGCCCTCCACGCGCAAACCCAACTGAAGCCCGAGGTCAATTCGCCTCTAGTCGTCAATAGGGATGTCTGAAGGTACCACCGGTATCTATCTCATACAGACCCCTTCGAATAGTAGGTACATTAAAGGCCGAAACTATCTGCTTACTGCAGCTCATGCTATGGTGCCCGCGACAATCCCACCCGGGCTCGATCAGGCCTATACAGACGAGGTAAGCAATGTGCAGCAGGTGTACATCACAACGCCAGGTAGATTGGATATTGTCAAGGAGCTACAAATTCTTCAGCGTGGCAATTTATTGACCTTAAATAACGTTGCCAAATGGGTTTCTGTGGCTGAAAGCCCTTGCGGAAACGTGATTTGTGGAAAAATTGGATCAGATAAATAGGGTTGGCGAGAGGATTGGTGCCTACTAGACCTCGAAAGCATCTATCGTGACAATAACCAGAAAATATGGGAACTTGACGAGTTTAAGCGACTATACGCCTCGGCTGGTTATTTAGTGGTTCCAGGGCTTGTGGGAAACGTAGCATAATGTTGATCGACTTTGGTACAAGGACGGGGCTTCAACAGGCTGGACTGCCGCCAAGATGTCACAGGCCAAGGTAGAGCTATTTCTCAAAGGCACGGCATTCTCAGTCGATATGAAGGACAATAGATATATGCACAAAGAAAATATCGTGCACGCCCAAGTAGTACTTTTCCTTGGAGAAATTAACACAATGGCCTCTGTTGGGGACAGTGGTGCAGGTATATTCGCGGTGGAGGACTTTAATCTCGAATTTAGGGGTATGGTGGTCTCGGTTTTTAACCCAGAGCTCGGAGGAGAAGCACTTATAATGGTCGTTCCTAGTACTCGTTTGCTTGCACAGCTCAAGTATGGCACTGGAGTAGAGTGGAAACTCACCTAAGGGTAAGGCGGTAAAATAACTAGGGAGCATTGAAACCCCTGCTGAATTTTCCTAGATGTAGATTACAGTTTGGGTAAGGGCATATAATGATATCTTGTCTTCGTTGAAATACTCTATATGTAAAGCTCATTGACATATGTGACCGTACATGCTCCTACTTGTGGAGGCCTATACCGGCTCATTCGCCACGTAAAAAAATGCTAAAATATGAAAGTACTGAGTTTGGTTATTTTAATGTAGAGAGGGGTATTAAGATATATTTATGATTAGGTGACTACTATATATATATAGCTTAGCAGGGGTAAATACATGCAATTAGCGGAGAGGTTACCACATGGGTATCTCTCTAGATTATTCAAAGAAAATGCGCGCTCCCTCCCATACACCTATATCCATACTTATAATCCTAAGATGATAGGAATACACTAGACGATAATCTTTGTCAAGGGATAATTATAATAATTAAGTATACTAATCCCCCTGGCTAGTACTGTGTAATGAACCTGGATATGAATGGAATTATTATAGCAATACGAAAGGGTCGTAAACTTATATATACTCTTTTTTAATTTTGTTTTTCGGTTTTCAATTTTCGCTGTTTTATTCTTTTCCTACGAAGGAACACATAAGTCTCCAAAAGCACTAAGGATGCTATTCTCTAGTCTATCCTACAAAGGATACCCTTATGGAATCTAGTAGGCATGTTAGCAACAGCTATAATACATTGAAGGCTCGAAGAGTACACACTCTATCATCGGGAAATTCGACTGTTATATTGATATTCAGTATTTGGAAGAACCATTCGGTGGAACGTGGTCTCTGGGTCCAGGCCAAACTCCTTATACATCTATTCCGTAATGTCCCGAGCAGCTGCTTTTCGAGCCTTTACATCCCTACGACCACCTTTAGAGCCAGCAGGATCGATAGGCATAGTTCTTTTTAAGGGATATGCGAGAAGGGCTTAGAGGATGGAGGAATAAGTCTGAACTATCCACCACGAAAGGAATACAGAGGAGTGTAAACGGCGAAGAAGGTAAACGGGAGGGTGAGCCTAGGTTATCTGCGAAAGAAGAAATACAACCATTCTAAACACCCTACTCAATTTCTAAGGGGCTGGAAATAAAGCGAAACCCGAAGGACCCAGTGCACAGAGGCAAGAGGGCAAGAGAAGGATTGGCCAATTTTAGAGATTTGAATCAGTATTGTAAATAAATAAATAATCAAGTAGAAAGACTGCATATTTAGTGGGTACCATAACCTCAGGGTTGCATGTACTTATGATGAATTCATTCATTCATTCACTGCATATTTAGTGTATGATTAATGTTGCCGAGTGATAGCCTATGTGTGGTGAGACTATACCCAGTGAGGGGTGGCTGGTGCGGATAACCAAAAAGATTTAGTGTAGGGAAACGAGAGTCTTATATAGCCTCCGGCAAGATTATTGTAGAAAAAAGCATTGGTTGGTAGGGTACTGTGGCCAATACTCACCTGCAAGAGAATCTGAAAGCCCAATAGATCCCATAGGTCTCAAGCTCCATGTTTATACAGTAATCTTGCCGGAGGCTTTTAAGGTTTTGTAGTGTAATGGATAGCACACGGGATTTTGATTCCCGTAATCTGGGTTCGATCCCCAGCAAGACCTGTTATTCTTTTTTGCTCAGTTGCGTGTTATAACCGCCATACGGTCGGTTGTTTCTGTTTGTTAAAGATGTCTACAATAGTGTCGCTTTCCCGATGTCACCTGGGGATGGGTGTCATGTGAGATCCGAGAAGGTCATAACACCTCATCTAAGACCCGAGTGACGATGAATGACGACGAGACCAAACCATTCACAAAACCCCTCACCTCTGCCCCCGTCATCACCACAGAGCCTTCATCTTTATAACCCTCGCCCTTTATTCTAATCTAATCTCTACCCCATCAAATCTCATCTCATCAGATCTCATCTCATCTAAAATCAGATCTAATCTAATCGTTTGTACCTGCGCCTACACGGCAACTCCCGTATCCGAGCATAACGCGTCCCCTATCCCACCCAGCAAAAATTGCACTCTCCAATTCACGACCAATAGTAACAATGTCATACCCTCTCTACAACACGACCTACACTCTTCACCGTCTCTCACCTCTCTACTCATTCCCCCCACTCTCTGACAAAACCCCTGTTATCCCTGGTTCCCCCCAAGACCCAAAGCTCCACACCCGCTCTCTCCTCTCCCTTCTCCGCGGCGACGTCCTACGGGGTGTTCGTGTCGCCGATGAAGACGACACCCTCGGTCGCGCTGGCCGTCTCAAAGCTGTGAATTGGAACCCACTATATAGTTCCACCCACAGCGACGAGCAACCTGAGGACCCAAGAGGCGTAGTAATAGAATTCGTATACGAAAAAGCAACCTACACCTCACTCCTTCTTGTCCCACCTTCTGGAAAAGAGGAAGATGAAGGTTTCACGAGTCTTCCACTGCTACTAACAAGGCTGCCAAAGGGGTTAAGGGAAACATTGACGGGGTATCTTGCGACTACCTTTGACACATTGGTGTTACCACTCCCATTAGACTCGGGGACATTGAAGGGGTTGCTGGAAGTGTGGTTGGATTCAACACTTGATGGCGAGGGCGGGGGGAAGGATATACAGCTTGTATTCTCGGCTCCACCACCGGGGGTCTCACTTAAAGCCATTACAATTACAATCCAGCGCGCAGATATTGCGGGGTTTTACAATCGGGGTAAACGGCTTTTGGGAGATAAAGATGGCGGTGCATTTTTTGAAGGGTTGAGATACCATGCGCAGGAGAATATGGGACTTGATATTACAGCCCTCAAGGTTATGAAGGTTGCATGTGGGGGGTTTGTGTTGGGCGTTGGGACTGGAGGAGGGCCAGGGAAGGCGAAGATATTTACGCCGAGGGGTGAGAATGAGGTCGGTGCGGCTGATGAATTAGTGGGGGGGTTGGTGGAGGCTAGTTTAGAGGTTGTAGGTAATTGAGGTGTTGGTGGAGGTCTGCTTTCTTTTCTCATTTAGGGTTGGATTTGGCTGGGTTGGCGTAATTATATGGGTATAGTTCGTGAATAGTTAATGGAGATCCGGCTCTTTTCGGTTCTTGATATATATAACTTGGGAAACACTCGTGAGTTGGCTACTTTTAAGGTGCTCACGTCGGGTCACATATCATCACTCGCATATGCAGCTACAAGCCGTGTTCGAGAAATCTTCCCTAATGGGGTACCATGCAGGTATCTGGGTAGAGACGGATATGAGGGAGCCAATGGGGAGTATATCTAGTAGACCGGAGGGAGAACCAAGTAAGCCCTCTGTACTCGATATCTACTCTATCCCGACAAGTCGAACCTCACTACAACCAATTTAGGAGATGCATATGTACTACCAAGTAAAACCCACTTTTATGATTAATAAGAACCTACCTTAGGTCTTATCCTGCTTTGAACAAACGATAAGCAACAACACCCAAAGCCTTTATACCCTATGTTACAAGTAGCCGAGAATCACTCTAAGAAGGGCAGCCTTTGTTGCCCCTAACCACTAATGCTAAAGTTGCTTAGTAAAAATATACAGTATTCTTAAAATTAGTCTCTAGGCATTATTTCTGTGGGCGCCCTATGTTTTAGCTCTAGTCCCAGCTCCATGTGTTTATGGTTAATCGATTCATTCAGATCCAGTCCCAATGCCCGTATGGGGTATTACTCGGTGAAGCTGATTGATAAGAGATATATACCCATAACCAATCCCATAGCAGCACCCACAAGCTCTGTCTACACATAAGCACCTACTCCCTTGAGCTTAGAGGTAATTTTAGCTAGCTATTAAAGCCAGATTTTTTTCTATTAGAAATTATAGTTAATATCATACCCTCAATTCTTATAAACGTTTTCTATAGGTATACATATCTCGGGAGAACCAAAGTTAGAAACAATGACCCTCCTCCAGGGACAGTGGATCATGTGATGTGACGTATGATAGGCGTACATAGCCTCACCCACAAGGTGCCTACAGAATCCCTCTTTTACTTGTAAATACCTCCCTCCACATAAACCCAAGACAATCTACCCTTAGTACACAAGTACTACACCATCCTTCCAATCCTGCATTGGAACCTAGGCTTAACCAGAGTCACGCATTAATGGTATAAGCTATTGTTTCCCAGGCTAGACGGTAATCTGACTCACGGAACATCACTCGTTTTCAAGGGGTTTGGGCTCTACTCTAGACGCCCGAATTTCGTCAAGGGCTAACCAGATAACAAATACAGGCAAACCACAAAGCTGATACCTTCTCTGCGGCAAATAGATCCCTGACGGAGTAACCCTTCAATTTTGGAATGGCAAATCTCCAGGAACAGTTTAAGAATGTAAAGGCCACCTATCCAGTAGGGCAAAAGTCTGTCAGGTCGAATTAGGTAGCATAATTACATGTGTAATAAATTGATAAGAGCTGAGGGATATAAAAACCGCGGCCACACAAGATTAACCATGACGCAACACCATATCCAGCACAATATGGCCAACGACACAAAATAGACAAAAACTAAAATTTAAAAAATACGATTTACTAGTATTCACTTTTCCTGCCACGCCACCCACTTACCCCCTCTGCTTAACTATTCCACTGTGTACTTAACGCTTGTATAGTTCGACACACCAAGATGACAAAGGAGATTGAGAGTTCTGGTTCAACACTACAAAGAAATAGTAATATTCAAGTAAGAGCACGGTTTTAAATCCAGCGACGAAGAGAAGAAAAGGAAACGGAAAAAGGAGGGTGGACATTCGAGGCTAGATCGGATCAAGGGAATAAGTAAGAAAACAACGAAGGAAAGGTAAAATAGCCCCTTCTCGAGCTGAAGCAGGGGGGTAAGTTTGTGAACAGTATCGAAAAGAAAATAACAGAGGAAAGGTTTTCGTAGAATTTCAAAGTTTCCAGCTCCACTAACCATCAATTCTCTCATGGAGAAAACAAAAGACAAGAAGCTACAATTACTACCACCAATTCCTCTCTTAATAGCCCCTCGAACTAACTGGGTATCATAAAATAGGTAATTAGTTCGTTTTAACGCAATGAGAAACCCTTCCTCTTCCCCTTTTCTTCCAGAGGCCTTCCGCTCTCGACTCTGGACTTCTTCTCTTCGAGTTCGATTCTTTGCCTCTCGAGCTGCTCTTTCATCTCTCTGTGGCGGTCGTACAACTCTTGTTCTGATTGCCGGAGCTTGCTTTCTTTCTCTGCAACCTTTTGCTGGAACACCATCTTCATCTCCGCCTCCATTTTTGCAAGCTTCTGCTCGTGGAGTGTCCGCTCCTCTTCTTGCTTGACAGCTGGGTTGACTTCTTTGAACACACTGGGGTCTTGAGCAACACCCATCGCGGTAAGTTTCTCCGAACGATAGTTCTCATACAGGAAGTTGTTTGTGTGCTCCTTGAGCTCCTCCATGTGTGTGCGAATCAACATCTGGCGAAGTTTGACGAAGTCACAGTGCTCCTCGTTGTCCACCTCAATAATACCCCAAGGATAACGACGACCACGAACTTTACGACCATCAGGGTTTGTAACCTCGCTGTTGGCACCGACTACTGCGAAAGGAACTTTGGACATGATCTCATTGTTCTCAGCTATCGTCTCATCGTCATCAAGCTCGTAACGGGGACCCTCAAAGATCTGGATTTGATGATGATTTATATCCGCAAGAATCTAAAAGGAATTATTAGCCAAACTCTTTTGTATAGTAGAAAAGTCACCCCAAACATACCCTCTTCTTGAAATCGGCAATCTCTTCATCAGTCAAAGTATCTGCCTTAGCAATAACCGGGATCAAGTTGACCTTGGTATGTAGTCTCCTCATAACCTCGATATCCAAAGGCTTCAACGCGTGTCCTGTGGGCTGGATGAAGTACACACAAGCGTGAACCCTGTTATCAATAATGTTAGAGCGGTTGACTTTATTCTCCGCATCTAAGTAGGCATCGAAGCGCTGCTCGATGTTATCGACGATAGGACGCCACGACTCATCGTTGTTGACAAAATCGCCGAAACCAGGAGTATCTACGACAGTAAGGCGTAGACGGACACCGTTCTCTTCAATATCGGCAGAGATAGACTGGATTGAAACAGTCTTCGGGATGATGTCAAGTGAAGGTCCTTTTCGCTCCTTTGGTGGGTAGAGGGAGGTGTTGAATAGCGTGTTTACAAGAGTAGATTTACCCAATCCAGATTCACCTGTGATTATCCGAATTAGACTCATGATCCCTTAGTATTCACGCAGGTAGCCGAGTGCATCTCGTCTTTTAAGTTCAGGTCCCAAATAGGGGTACCACTTTAAAATAAGCTTAAATAGAAAATAAACGTACCAACAACCATAACATTAAAATTAAATCCCTTACGGACACTCTTCCTGTGCCACTGGTTAGGCAAGTTGGCGAACCCAACATAGCCTGTCAACTTCCGTCTGACAATGTTCTTGCTATCTGCCTGAGCAGCAGCCTGAGCAGCCAACTTGGGGTTGGTGGATAGAGCTGCAACTGGGATGGGTGGAGGAGATCCGCTTGGGGACTCTGGAAGTGAGATATCACTTTCGGCAGCTTTCGTTCGAAAAGGGTACTTTGTTAGCTTCGACATTGCTTTCTTCAAGAGACAAAAAGCTGGAGCAGAAACGGTAGGGAGGAGGTAGGATAGATATAGGGGTGATGTTGGGTCGATGGAGGCGATTCTTGCAGGCTTGAATGCAGCCCGAGAAGCGGGATTGGTTGATATGTTTATCAAGAAACACCCATCGAATCGCGTCTCCATCCAGCCACCCAGCTGACCATCATCACCCGCATCTCTACTCCTGCCCCCTGTGCCGCCACTGCTGAATCCCGGGAAGGGCAAGACACTCACCCATGATGTGCTGTGGTTTGGACCTTTAAATTTATGCGGGTGAAAGAAGGTGGCGGTTCTATAGGTGTGGGTTTACTCGTTAGCTATACGCACACGCGGGAGATGAGAAGACGTTGCTTTAGTTTGGACCCATACAGCAAACAAAAACATAGATTTGTGGAGAGAGAGAAATAGAGGTCAGGAGACACCACACCACGTAGACACACGGGAGCAGTGTGCAGTACCTACAAAATGAACAATTGGTAGAATGTAACGCAAAGAATAGAGAGGAAAAATAAATGGATGAGCTACCTCTTCAATGAACAACTGAAGAAGCTAAAAAAAAAAAAAAAAGATAGAAAGGTTACCTTCGTACGTTGCTAGGATCTGGTATAAAAGAGCAAGAAAATAACCGGCAGCCCAAAACCAGTATGCTGGGAGGTGCGGAGACGAGCGAGAGAGAGAAAAGAAGGGGTGAGTGAGAGGTGGCAGAGAGTAAGGGAGTGAAAGCACCGAAGGTGTGCAGAGTAAGTGTGAGAGGAAGGTTAGAAAAGGGAAAGGGAGAGAAGAAGGGCCCCCAAGTGGACGCAACCGATGGATCGCGCGCGTTCGGTTCTCTCACCACAAAAAAGGGGGATTCTGTGCTAGGAAAGGGGGGCTACCAGTCCCCCAAGCCAATTCAAGCCTCACCACAGGAAATAAAAGTAAACACACCTTGGCAGTGGTCCACCACGGGCAGCGACAGGACCCTCTCCCCCAACAGAGGTACTACCCCCTGGCGAACTGGCAACTGGAATTGGAACTGAGCGGTGTATCCAATCAAACTCCTACACGCAGGGCCCTTCCCTCTTTTCTTTTGGTAGAGTAGGCCGAACAAGCCTAATTGATCTTCACTATAGTTCAATTGCTCAGTGGGGTCCTTGAATTTCACCAAAGCTACAACAAAGTCATTCAGGACTGATGGTGCACACTTCCATTTAAAAAAATTATATTTGTTTCCTTTTGTTTGACACGCGTTAATGCGCCTCGCCAAGCTCATGGGAGGGGGGCGCGCTGAGACAATACAATTGACACCAACCCCACATGGACCCTGACCCTGACCATATTAGCCTCAAAATTTCAGCCTCTGATCTTTCGCTTCTGCACCGTTCCCCCCATGAACCATGAAAAAAGGTTCGGCACTCGCACCGCATCGTGGACTTGGTAAAGGATCACCAATGCAGCTTTTCATAGGTCAGGGGATTTGCTATATTTGTCTTGCATTCAAAACAAAAAAGGGGGGGCGAGAGAAGGAATAACCCGTAGTGCTTCGTCGCAATCAAGCCTTACATACTTTTGAAGCTTTGGTAAACGCTAAGATCCACCGGGTACTACAAGAAGCTTCTTTGAAGTGGCGCCCCTTATCAGTACATGTAACCTTACCCAAGAAAACCTTATCACGAGTGGCAATTCCGTACTACCGCCTGAAGTAATTCTAGAAACGTGCACTGCCACCACTAGACTTCGCGATTCTAGTCCAGCTTGATGAAATAACGCTCTCCCATTCTTGTAACACCAGTGACTACGTGTATACTTAATAGCACTTTACTATAGCTAGCGTTCCTGTAACAGCGATATATCAAACACCTCTGTTGCTCTTTTAATTATTATTTTTATACCTAACCCTTCAATTAAGGTACCTCGGCGACTTATATTCACGAACCCTTTAGACACATGGTTTCCCCATAGTGTTCTGTTGCAGTAAGGGGTCAAGGTGTGGTTCTACCGTACCAGGTGCTACATGTGTAGTGACGATAGCAGCACGCGTTCCAAAGAGGATTACCCTGTGACAGCGAAAAAGAAAACCTAACCTTGTGCTCTAGAGCCGCAGTAGTCACATTCCTACCACATACCAAAATCGTCATCAGCTATTAGGCCTATATTTTTTATATATATACTAAAAACTACTTATATATTAGAAAAATAGCCGATTTTTGTATAAGGGCATATGGTATACTACATTTAGATATACGTATTCGCTACAAGAATGCGAATACGAGATTCAAGTCCCAAGCATATTCTTATAACAGGAGTATATTATATCTAGGATTATGCACGTCATTCGTGGCTCTGCTTGTCACTTATACCTGCCGAACCTTTCTAGAGTTTTTATCTTTGGAGCTCTCCGGAACCTGATAAGCGACCTTACCATCTACATGAGCCTTACATAGGTTGTGCTAACGTATGACGAGGGGTGCTTTTATATATATATATGTACCCTATATATTATTTCAAGGGTATCGATGTACGCTGTATTAAACGACAAGAATATAAAGTCTAATATCCTACATGAAAGCCATTGAAGATAATTCTACTTAGCCTAAAGAGTATATATATTCTTAAAATTTCCTCGGAGACCCTTAAACTCGGAACAAAATATGGCACCTGAGTCTCCCTAGGCCATCCACTAAGAGATCGACACGGAGTAGATGTAGCAATCGTAATTCGTAAAACACCCGACAGTAGAAGGAGCCTGTGAGGACTTTGTTAACGCGACTGGTCCTAGTCTAATGTGTTCTGGAGTTTGTGTTAGACGTATGGTGTTAGACCTACGAGTCGGTTAAGGGGTATGCCTTGGGTATACCACTTTAGGACTCTTTTGTTTCTATGCATCTTTTTGTTTGTTAGTCAGTGACGCTAGTTAGGTGGTTACATTATGCTCAGCACGGAAGATTAAAAATAAATTACAATCCGTCAAAACTCTACTTTTAGCAGCACCCGGGACCACCCCACAGATTCCTCGAAGCGGAAAAGTCACCTGCCTGTATAGTTCTCATACAGCTAAATTAACTGTGCAGCGTTTAAACTTGGGCCAATTGCTCAAACTAGGGGGATCTTCTTTGCATCCCATCCGCAGAGTCGTCATCAACCGCAAGCCCCAGGTCCTGGTCGTAGCACATCATATCACGTTATGAGGCAATAAAAATCATTCTTACTAATCCCACAACGGGCAAAAAAGTTCTACTTTATTTACAACTAAAAAACCCTACTGTAACTATTTTAATATATTCTATAACAACCATAGCCAATTACCTCGGCGCCGCAAACCCATTCCCAGGCTTCACAGCCGGAAGAAGCACCCCCTTCTCTTTAGCCTCCTCTGCCTCTTTAAGCTCCTTCAACACTCTCTCCTCCTCTCTCTTATCTTGATCCTCTCTCCGGACAGCAATATCTTTTGGTCTAAAGTCGCTAAATGCCCGTTTCAAAGTCTTCTCAATAATCCAGCAACCAGCATAATCAAGTATCATAACAATAGTCATAGTCATCTTAAATTCGGAAGTGAACTTGACGAGACGGAGTTTTTCGTTGATTTCGGGGATAAACTCGGTTGAACAGGAAAAGGCAACGGCAGCGACCCCAATGAGTCCGTAGTACATCCCTTTGTTCTCACGGATGGATTCACGGAAGGGACGACCTTGGTAGTTGATTGCAAAGGTGGAGATTTGTTGGATAAGTTGGAGGAGGTAGATGGCAGAGTTGAGGAGACTGGGGGTGAATTCGCCTTCGAGATCAACGTTCTCATCACGTCTATATTTTTGTTTAGCAGCTGTCTAGTAAAAAGATATCAGGGTATGGAAAAAGCTTACGGTTCAAGTCTAGCAACAAATCTGGAGATGTAAATCAATGTGACAATATGTACCGCAAACTGCCCCAATACAGAACCGATGATATAGAAGTTGAAGATATTCGGTTGTGGTCTTTCCTTCCCAAGCTTCTCAACAGGCTTTGCCCTTGACAGACTCAAGAAACATACGCTCATCAACATACCCGAAATCGTAACCTGTCCGTCACCAAACTTGATGCCTTCAAGATACAGAACCGACAAAGAGTAGGCTGAGATCAAACAGTTTAGTGCAAGAATTTTGTACATCTGGATAGTAGCGACGAGAGTACACCTTCCTTGACGGATAATGTTGGCAATAGCAACGACGTTGGCGAGTTTACTAGTAAAGGGAGCAGCAACCGAGGCATCACCAAGCTTAATGGTAGGTGGCTCAGAGTCATCTTCCATCTCCATCATAGAGCTCATCATCTTATCTGCCATAGCAGCAGCCGCATTCGCATTCGCCTGGTTCTTATTTGTCTGGTTTTGTGATTGCTGTAGGGCTCTGGCACCGGGAGTAACAATGGTTGGAATAGTGTTAGCTTCTTGCTTCGCAGCAAGACTTGCAGCCGAAACACCCTTTTTGGCAGCTTCTCGTTCAATGGCCTTCTCGTAATGCGGGTTACCGGGTCCGGGAGGATAGAGGTGTGCAATGTGGATAGGTGGTGGGGGAGCTGGCTGGTTGAATCGCTTGGTGAAGGATACCTGCTTTTCGTACATTTCCTTGAACTTTGTGATGCGGTAATGTTCTGCAATTCTCCTAAGATCTTCTTCGGAGCCATTGAGGAGTGCCACACCAATGTGAGCCTGTTTCAAGGCACCGACATCGTTGGTCCCGTCACCACACATGAGAGTTGTGTAACCGGCAGATTTCAATCCGTTCAGAATAAATTCCTGTAGTGACCATTAGCATCTCATGGTGCAATAAAGCCTAATTATAGCTTGGGATATTGTACCTTTTGAAGTGGTGAAACACGAGCATAGACCCAAGTGTGTCTCAATAAATCGATAACACCTGGTTGGTCTTGCATTTTCCCAAGAGCGTAACCCGTAATACAAATGTCTTTGTTTTTCAAAATTTCTTTATCAAGGGGATCGCTTGGGTTGACAGGAATGATCACAGTCTCCTCAACGTTTCTCCAGACCAATTCTATCTCAATGTAAGCACTTTGCCTCTAATTATAAGGATTCAAGCCAAACTTACCGTGGTTTCCAGCAGTGCCTTCCTCAGGTGCATCTAGGATCAATACATCTCTATCGACAATCTCCACTTCGCGGGCAACATGAACAGCGGTCAACGGGTTATCACCAGTAATCATGACAACTCTGTGAGAACTTTCATTCAACATTCGAACAGTGCTCTTGGCATCATCCTTAAGCGGGCATTGTAAAACCAAGAATCCAGCGAAATGAAGCCCAGACTCAACATCCTCCCTTTTCAGAGCATTGACCTTAGCTTGACCCCATTCACCATCGGCAGAGAGATACTTGTATCCGAGAGCGAGAACGCGAGAACCACGACGAGTAAAGTATTTAAAGGTTTCTTCGTAGTTAGGAGGAACTTCGACAAGCATTTTCCTGACCGTTTCCGGGGCACCCTTGACACCGACGAATGTAGCCTTAGTCCTCTTTCCATTCTGATTAACCAAGACAGTAGCAATTGAACTCTGTCTCTTGAGAAGTGAAGAAAACTGGAAACGTCTTTTGATCTGAACAGTTCCGGCAGGGCTTGAAAAGCTGCTTCCGGGGGCTGAACTGGTAGCCTTGCTGGTCAAAATATCACCACGTCCGAGAGTCCATCCAAGTGCAGTAAGGGTAGCTTTTTCCATAGGATCACCGACGACTTCACCCTCATCAAGTTTAACAAGTGCGTGTGCAGTGGCTAGGACAAGAGTAGTTTCTCCACCAACATTCTCAACCTTTTTCAGTTTCGCCATTCCGTCCTTTCCGTGGTTCAATCCGGCAATACCTTCAACAACCAGGTCCTCACCGGTAAGAGTCCCAGTCTTATCAAAACAACAGACATCAACCCTACCAGCGTACGGAATTCTGAAAGGCTCAGTGCAGTAGATAGCGTATTTACTCAAAGCAGCCAAAGAAGTATTCACAGCTAAGCTGAGTTCCATAGGAAGTTCAGGGGGTACGACAGAGGTAATAATCAAGACACAGTCCAACAAAAGCTTGCTCCTCTTACGATCCTTTTGCACACCCTCAGTCCACACATACCAACTTGCGGCAATGGCAAACATAAGCAAGAATAGAATAAACAATAAAGCCTCGGCATTGTTGGCGGAAACACGTTCGGTGGAATAAATCATAGTACGGACTAAAGATCCCTGGCTGGTTTCGAATCCGGTACGGGTAACAACAGCAAGTGCTCCATCATCCGGGGGAGGCTTGACACCAGACTTGTTCTCTAGAGGAGTATCATCAGGATTGGCGGTGTTATGGGTGATCTGTAGAACCTTGGTTCCTCCGTAAAGCATAGCGTTCTTGTCTAAACCCTCGACATCAATGCTAGCCTCGCCAGGTCTGAGCGCAACTGAGTCCTTCAACAATGGTGTAGATTCTCCAGATAACATAGCCTCGTTGACAATCGCAGTTCCAGAAATCAAGATCATGTCACATGCAACACCAGAATCATCCTTGGTGCGCCCAACAGAGACAAGATCGCCGGGAAGGAGCTGGTCCGACTGAATTTCCGTCCACTTCCCAGAGCGGTGAACATAGATCGGGTAAGGCTTAATGCTCATGCCACGGAACTCCGTGAGTGTTCTCTGGCGCTGCCAAACAACAGTAGATTCAAAAGCGACGAGCATGAACAACGTGAAGATCGAGTAATACCAGTATTCATCTAGACACCATAGACCAACGCAGAACAACTGGAAAACGAAAAACGGCGCTACAGCATGTTCCTGGAAGAGCTCGGTGAAAGTCGGGACGGGGATATCGAAAGAGTTGAGTCCATAATGATGCTGTAGACGGTTGACCTCCTTCTCGCTCTTTAATCCCTTGGTGAGTTGGTAATCGGCCAATTTTGGCTTATCGTCAACGGGGTAGACAAGTGGCGAAAAGGAACCGGTCTCGGGGGAGTAGATGAAGCGGCGCTTTTGAAATAAGAACGAAATTTCATTTTTCTCGCCAGTCTATAAAATCGCAGTTAGTAAGTCAAAATTCGCCATAGCAGACACCCGGAACTACATGAACTCACCTTGTCACGAACAATCTTACAAATATCCGGAGCTCCAGCATTTTCTATAGGCATGACCTTGATCAATGTCGCATCCTCAACTCTCGAAGCCTATTCCCTCAAGTTAGCGCTGATTCCCCAAAGTCTTCCTTCCCGCGTCGAGTAAAACCTACCTTGATCCCAGTAATAAAAGCCCTCCATCCCATACTCCAATGACATCCAAGCCAGATTAAACTCTGTACTCCAAAAGTCGACAAAAAGTACAATACCGTCCATTCCTGACTTTGGAAATACTTGTCATAGCTCTCCTGTCGCAAATACAGCGAGAAGAGCGCCGGGTAAGCTGCTAAAAACGGCCATGTGTATAATCGCAGTAGTGGCGGGAGCGGGTTGAGGAGTGTGGATGAGGCGATTTGGGTAGAATTAACGAGTTGCCGCCTAGCAAGGAGAGTTCAGTTAGCTGAATGGTGCTATTAGAAGTGAGAAGTAGCACCGAGGGAGACATACTTGATGGGCGGCGTTGGTGGATAGGGGGGTGTTGATGAAGACATGATGTTCACGATTCACCTGTGTACGGTATGTGAAGTATCGAAGAGGACAGCACCCTCTCTATATCTAAAGCTTTTCACTTCCAGGGAGGGAAGGGATGAAATGAGAGGGAAAGGAAGTGAAGAGAGAAAGAAGAGGATGAATAAAGAAAATAAAAAGGGGAAGGAGGGGGAATCCTCTTTCGAGAGGGAGGAAAGTGTCAAGACACGTTGTGGAAGAGGAACTCGATGGGAGAGAATGATGATGTCGTGCACCAGTGATTGGATCTTGGAAAGGAAAGCTTCCTTCCGTATTCCGTTGCCTCCCAAGTAGTAATTGAATTAATTTATCTTCTTCTACAACACAATAATGCAAGCACCCCTTTGACATCCACTCAGCCTCATGATACGTCTGGCTGTGTATTCCACATATTCTGTTCCATTTGAGTCCACATCATCTGAAAATCTCAACAGATTTCGCAAAAAGGACACATCGCGTCTTAGATATCGTTATCCGCCCGTCGCTTACTGAATCAGCCATCCCCCGTCCAATCGCCGCCACACTGTTGATCACTCGGTAACAGAGCCTCCCTGCAATCTGCACATATTCAATGACCAGGAAAAAGAAAATAAGACTAGACAGAAGCCCGGAACCTGAATCCCCAAACACCCCAAACTTTTATGTCTAAATAAACAAACCCATAACAAGTACTGCAATACGAAGCCTTTCATATAATTGCTAGATAGCGAGTGATAAATGAAGAGGGAATAGAAGAAAATAGAAGAGTTATTGAATTATACACGCCATGCAAACTAAACTCGAATTCAAAGAACAAACACCTTTGCTTTACACACGGTTGCTAGTTCTCTTTCCGTTATCCCACTACCGTCTATATCTCATCCACATGTATCTCTACCGCCACAAAAAAGTTGCAGCGCTTTATAGCAACAGCTCCAATGGGTTCTCGACAAAGTTCTTCAGTGCCTTCAAAAACTCACCACCAACAGCTCCGTCAACAACCCTGTAGCGCATCCGTTAGCTTCAGCTTCTACTCAAGTCCGTGTGGATTAATATATTATATATCATGACTTACCGATGATCGAAAGATCCAGTAACGACAATCTGCTCATCCCACTCAATGCCACCATCCCTACCCTCAACGGCAACTTTCTTGACTGTTCCTACAGCTAGGATACCCGCCTGTGGGGGGTTAATGATAGCTGTGAACCTCTCAATGGCAGGGTTCATGCCCATGTTCGAGATGGTGAAAGTACCACCCTGGTACTCCTCGGGCTTCAGTTTACCGTCCTTAGCTTTTCCAGACAGTGCCTTGACTTCCTGAGAGATTGAAACAAGTCCCCTAGAGTTGGCATTCTTGACGATGGGGGTCATGAGTCCGACAGGGGTGGCAACAGCAACAGAGATGTCAGCGGTATTGTAGGTGCGGATTACTCCCTCATTCTCAAGGTATGAAGAGTTAACAGTAGGGACCTTGAGGAGTGCGGCAGCGACAGCCTTGATAATGAAGTCATTGACCGAGAGCTTGTACTCGCCCTTAGCCGAGGTATTAAGAGCCTGGCGGAGCTTTAGTAGCTTGCCGACAGAGAGGCTGGCAGAAACATAGTAGTGAGGATTTGTGTTCTTGGACTGGGTGAGACGGGTGGCAATGGTCTTTCGCATGGAAGTCAATGGGACATCGGTGCTGCTAGCCCCACTAGGAGCAGCAGCTCCAGAAGCGCTTCCAGGCTTAGCCTTCTCGACATCTGCCTTGGTGATGCGTCCACCCTCACCGGTTCCCTTGATGTCCTTTAAAGAAATACCCTTCTCTAAAGCAAGCCTTTTAGCGAGTGGTGAGATTGCAATACGTCCATCGCGCTCGAGAACGGTCTCCAGTTTGCCACCACTAGAAGTCGGCTCCTCAGATTTTGTCTGCGTTGGTGCAGACTTTGGGGGTTCTGAAGACTCAGAGGCTTCTTCTTTTGGTGGGGGAGGAGGCTTGGACTCTCCGCCAGCGCTCTCGACGGTGAAGTCAGCGAAGGCCTCAATGTCTTCACCCTCCTCCACAAGGACGGCGATGGGCTATATAATTGTAATTAGTAGCTTTCGTGATAGAACATCTAGCGTATCTGGAGCGCAAGTCCGGGGGCAAGTAAAAACTTACGTTTCCGACAGCAACGTCCTTCGATCCGCTCTCCTTCAAGACCTTGGCCAAGACACCGTCTTCCTGATACTCAAAGTCCATCTGAGCTTTATCTGTCTCGATCTCAACCAAAACATCCCCAGGGCTAATGGTGTCACCGGGATTCTTCTGCCATGTCCCAATGTTGCCCGATGTCATTGTCGGGGAGAGTGCTGGCATGGTGACGACGGTGTGAGGGGGGTATGCTACCCAATCAAGTCAACTCCCCGCATCACATAATTGTAAATTTGGAGACTATACTTTTCGAGGAATAGAATCGGGAGAGCGCAGAGAAGCATTGAGGTTGATTTCTACTATTGATAAAGTCAGCGGTAATTCCTGAAATTTGAGTATGTATCTATTTATGCGCAAAACCATAGATCATGGAAAGATAACCCCACTGTGCTGCATCTTAAAATTTTCTATCCCCGCAAATTGGCCACAAGATGGATGAAATGTAATAATCTAAGATTGATACATACATTCTCAGTAACCCGGTACTCTTAATACCACTACTCCTTAGACACGAGGCCACTCCACGAGATGAAGCTCTTGTAAGAACTGCTGAGGCCGACATTGCTGCTATCAATTGTGGGGCTTTGAGAAGGGAATAAAGAAAGAGGTAAGGAACCTTCTAGGGAGGATGGAGAAAGAAGTGAGAGATGACAGGAAGAAGAATAGGAGAGGTGATAGTAATGGTTGTTGAACGGGACGAGGTGAAGTGAAGGGGGCCTGGTTGAGGTTTTTCGTTGGGCCAAAATGTTTGAGGGACCTTAACGCGGTGTCCAGGGCGACAACGTACGAAATGCATCGATTCTTGTAAAAGTTTAGTAATAAATTCTCCGCACATCTAAGAAGTCTTTAGAAAGTCTTTCTCAGTAGAATTTGATTGTTTTTAAAGATACTTTAACATTGTGAAAAGTTCTGGTGTTCGATAAGAGGATAAGAAAACCCGTTTAATCACTCGGAGAACTTCTTGTCTTGGAGGTGTGACAACAACCTAGACTACAGCTCATCACTCCCGAGTATTTTCGAAGCCCCTATCATAGGCCTAGGAGTATCAATGACCCCATGTATAAATCTGTTGTACAAAATTACTCTACCAGCTATATTAGAGGCCCGAATTACTAGCTTAGCTCTTGGCCTGCGGAATGTCTTCTCCGTTTAGGATGGTATCTAAAGTGAGTGGGTACTCTTTTTAGGGCTGTATGTTTGAGTTTAGAATAAGTGAAAGAGCTGATAGTTATTTAGCTAGATGAACGTTCCGGTAATCGTATTAGATAGGGAAAGACCCATAGAATTTTTATATTCTCTTTTAAAAATCCTAGTCGGTATAAATATCAATCGACTAGTTCTCAACACTTCTCCAAGAAGAAACCTCGCTATTATCAACTAGTATTCTTACAGGAAACCCAAAGTATTCTTACTCTAGTTTAACAACTAATTTCTTCGCACTAACTCCCTCTAAAATCCGATCCAATGCCTTATCAACCGCCTCAAACCCACCGATAATCTCTACTGGAGTCTCCTTCAAACCTTCCTCCTGAAGTAAGGTGTGGAGGAATCCACTCTCGCCCCAAAGCCACTTAGCAAACTTGCTGTACTCTGGAGCAAAGAGTCCATACTTGAACTGTGGTACTTTCACCTCCTCTGGCCAGTTAGGGTATTTAGACATCACTGGAAGCAAGGATTTGATTGTTCCTGATGGTGGGTTAGGTGCACAGGTCAATTTGAGGACCTCTAAGATGGCTTTATGAGATGCAGGGACACCAGCATTGTCTATGATGCCAACAAAGGGTCCATGTGCGGCTATGGCAGCAGGGGCTGCACTATCCGAGTGATTATAGACGGTGACAGGTGCTAGGGAGTTGACGTAGTCGTAGTTGTGCGGAGATGCGGTGGTCACAACTTTATAGCCAGCCTACGTAGGAGGGATTTATGAGTGGGAATATATTTATGTATTTCGGGGTCAACTTACCATAGTAGCAAACTGGACCGCGTATCCGCCAATTGAGGTGGACCCGCCCCAAATCAGTACTGTTTGATCCTTAGGAGTAGGGTTCCTCCAGTCCTTTGGTTTCTCGAGTCCTAGGCCGCTGTCACCGAACAAGGCACCGGCAGCAACAGTAGCATTCAACGGGAATGCAGAAGCCCTCTCGAATGACAAATGGTCAGGAATCTACATATACCACTCATTAATATTTAGCTTTGAAAGGGAGTGACGTCGGGAGAGAGAAATAAAACCAAAGAGTTTATATACCTTAAGAATACCAGGAGCAGCGGCAATTGAGTATTGCTGATATGCTCCATTTCGGTTGTCTCCTGCGGATCGCCATGGCAGACTAGCCATGACACGATCCCCAACGGCAAAACGAGGGTTCTTAGACTCCTGGATAATACCAGCTACAGTGAGACCTAAGATGATCGGGTATTGGAGCGGGAAGATAGCATTTCTGGCTATTTTGGCATCGACAGGGTTTAGGCCAATTGCAACATTCTGTTCAGTTGTGCATTAGTACTGGCTCAGTAAAGCTTGAAGTACCTATATTTACCTTGATGAGGATTTCACCATCGTTTGGAACTGGGACCGGAACTTCCTTGATCTCGATGGGAGCTTTAGCGCTGGGAAGGACGATAGCGAGCTGGTTGGTAGACATGATTTATTTATTTCGAGAATAATTTTAGTTATTTGAAGGACTTTTTTTGGTAAGTAGGAATTGAGTGCGATTCTTTTTCTGTTTTTTTATGATTTAGGTGAAATATCCTCCCAATATATAGAAAACGTCCGAGTATCTAGAGTCGGCTAGCTAGCTCTTTCTGAAGAAAAATGACTTTTATTGCGCTGTAGTTAGGATGAACAATCGATCTACTAATTCTCGGCCGATATTTTGAGTTACCAATCGTGTAGGAGTAGTGTCACGTGATATTGATTTCTCAGCAGATTACTAGAGGGGCCAACCACATCAGCTTCGGCCGATAGAAATCAGAAATCTAGGCCCTCCAGTAAATTCAGGTATTCTAAAAGTATAGCTTGGGATTAATATCATAGGCTGACGACATTTGGGCCTTTAGGAGCACTAATTGCCTAGCTAGGTTACGCATGAATTATAGATGTTTAGGCCAGCTAACCCAGATCTGACGATGCTTAAAAATCGACGCATTTATGGTAAATGCTCTCTAGAAAATAGTATGCTATGCCATTTAGATCCCATTCTATGACTTTTTGCGTAGAAAAATGAAGATTTTTGAGTGATAAACCATGAAGTTACTACCGAAGATGGCTTAATCTACCTTACCTTCTCACGCCCATTATACCGTGAAAGGTATTTCTAGAGCTTGTAAGAGGATCCGACGGTATCGTTGGGAGTTGATCACAGATACCAGGAATTAACTAGAGCCCTATACACTATATGTAGCTATAATTGGATGAGAGATCCGTATTTCTATAGCGCTACGAATACTCGATGAATTTATAGTATTAGATGACAACGATGATTTCTTTAAGGGCGCCTTGGAAGCGCTCCTACAAGGAGCCCTTCTTTTTGAGGCGTTTTAGGCGGGGTCCATTGGCCATATGCACCGGTAGTCCTGGGGGCATGAGATTCTAGGGTGTAAGGTCTTTTTGTTGGATATTTCGAGATATTGTGGTGATATGGTGTCATTCCAGAATAGAGAGAGTACATGTATAGACGGGAATATAGTGCGGTAGGCGTGGGTATCCGGAAATAGGAGACGCATTATACACACATGGCAGGTTAAACCAAGAACAGAGGAAGCTAGGTGTATCTAGTAGAACTGTGGGCATATAATTTATCCGCTAGCAATATTTATTACAAATCAAAGTGAGACCAACTGCTATATGCCATATAAGACCTATAGCTAACCGCCTCTGCTCAATACTTTATACAAATTAAACTCTTCTGCTCATCTTCCAAATAGAGCCAAAACAAATAAACAAAATAAATCAAACCCCCAAGCACTTCTCCTCAAACTCAGCTGAATCCCAACCCTTCTTTGAGTACCTCATACACCACCTCTGATCTTGGCCCTGATCCTTTCCGAAAGCGACAATCTCCTCCCCACCCGAGAACTCATCCTCTGCCGATCTTCCGAGGGTGTGGAAACAGAAATAATGGAGTGCTTTCGCAACATTGGAAAGTTCTCCGTACCAGTCGCATATTCTCTTCTCCCCACGGTTGACGTTTGTAAATCGCCAGTCCGCAGTCCAGCCCCGGTTGACATCGACATACTCAACAGCTTCACCAGGGTCGACACATGACTGATTTGTGAGCTGCTGCATACCCCAGAAAAGGTTTGAGTATTTGTTTCGTGACAAGGGCTTGCTGTTTTCTAGTGGGCTGCATCCGTAATCCGTAATCGAGTGTTTCGAGTACGATGATTGAATCATTTGATCGTAAAGATCTTCATCCGAAGTCATAGCACCCGTCTGGACAACCCTTTCATCGCTTCCATGGTCACCGGCAGGATGATCGTACGGTGCGGGAATACGGAAAGGCTCTGGCGAGGAGTTGGAGGTGAATGGAGGTGAGGAGGTTTTGGGAAATTTACAGGTGTATCGATTCTCGACGAACAAAGGCCCATACTGATCCATGTATGTTACACTGTATTTGAGAAGGCAGAGGGATGATTCGGCTGCGCTAAATGGTGTGTGCCGGCCATGTTCGGTGGATGTAACTGGTGTGAGGAGTAGGAGGGACACAAGAGGAATAAGGCTTTTCGGAAGCATCGCGGACTATTGCAGTGGGTTTTGTACTGAGCAAAAGCAAGAGCGATATAGTAAGAAGGCCTTCTGGGTAGAATTGTGCGGGGGAAACGGACTCGGGGAGAGCAGGGCTTATGTACCTTACTCAATCAGAGTGAATTCTTATATCACTTTATGCTATTGGAGCCAGGGTGTGTGTTGTAGATCTCTCCACCTCTCAAGAGGAAGGCAGCGGCTATTGGTTATAAGCTCTAGATACCGGGATGAGCGGTGCTCACTGGCCTTGTGCCACAGTGAATTAATCATGCGTAGGTAATTTATTTCCTTAGACGCAGCTGTAGGAGGGCTAGGGGTTGGCTTTTTGGTACATAAATTAATAAACGCGATATATCTCTGCCGCAGATTTAATATTCCTTCATGGCTACTCAGTCTGGTAGCGAGATCTATAGAACCCTACCACACTATCGCTATCTCAGCGTATGGGTTATGGAGAAAAACATGGGTATTTTGTACCTAGCCATAGCCCTTCGCAAGGCTGAGGTTGAAGTATTCTAGGCGGTAATCAGTTAGCACGTCTATATTCTCAAACTACCTAGATCTTGTAGAGGAAAATAAATTCTAGAGATGTCTCCCTAGGCTGGTGCTTGGGTTACTGCATAACCGACCGTTACCATGTTTCGCGGCAGTGTACGGCACAGACGCGACTAGTGGACCTAGCGCTTAAATGGTTATTTTAGAGAATTTACGAGTACTCTGCATATTTATAATTCCTAGAAGAAAGATTTCTGGTATTAGTACCGTAAAGATCAGTTGGATTATATCTAGCGCATGAATCTCGCAAGTCATGTGGTAAATGGTCATAGTCATAGTTTCTCGCCCGGTCTTATAAAATTGGTCGGGCTTGATAAGAACGAGAAAAGCTAGTACTCACGGTGATGTACACATACATGTAGTTCTAACTCTTGATCCCTTGGCGATAGGTTACACGCCCATTATAGGGGTACTATGAGCCGTTGCCTATAAGTACTCCTAGTGCCTTAGGCATTCTCCCAAACGTTCAAGTATACTAGTGCTCAGAACGCTATCTGTATTTGCGGTCTTACTTCGAGTTTTAGCTATCCCTGACTATTATTAATTATCAATTTCGCGGCAATACCCCCACCGGGGTTTCTCATTGTATAGAACTGGAGATGCCTATTATTAAGCTCTTTGGACTGCTACAGCCATTCAAACCCTTAGCTGATTTACTGGTAGCCCATATTGACATCTAAATTATATTGTGACATTACCTATTTATAGGGGGAGACTCTCACTTCTTTCTAGGATACATTCGATATAGATAACTGTAGGCCGCCTGGCCTATTGGAGAGACGTCTCCTAATAGGCATGTCTCTCTAGCGGGTCAGAAAATATATACTATATATATAGTTCTCTCTAATTTCTTATGACGGTGGTTGGTATTCATTATGAAAAAGGGCTTTCCATGTTATTACTACTGTGGGTCTCCTCGGTGGTAGATGGTAAGGGAGGGGAATAGAGTTATGCTTTTCTATGACAAATAGTTACATAGATCTCACTTAATTTGTAGAATCACTCAAAAATACTAAATGTTCGCAGCCTAGGGTTCTAGGGGACAGTTACTGATACATATAGTCTTGACTACTGGCGTGCCCTCACAAAACCCCGCGATATGCTCGGAACCTGCAATATTTCAGATAAAAACGTAAGACTTACGAAAGAATTATATGCTCACCCAAGGATATACTTGAGGAAATAAAGTCGACTTTAGAGCCATACATACCTCTTCTTAGAGGACCTCGATTGTAGGGCTCTGTGGAAAACGTACCTGTATGAGGAGTAGTAGGGGTCACTGACGCCAACATTCCCCTCAGCTAGATCCTCAGCGGAGGGTACATAGAAGCTGAGGTCTTATTAGATTACTACACACACCCCTATATAAAGCCTACGGCTTTTGAAGAATACCCCCGCTCATTCACCTCACTAGAAATTAAACTTCACTCTTTCACATCACAAGTACCACAAGTCCCCCTAATCAACGTCATTAGCTCCCTATGTAGCCCAGCCGCATAAACCTACTTCAATGCCATGTTTTACTAACTAGTGCCAAGCGGTATATCTATTAGACGAAGTTCCGTTAGAATAATATGCACGGAATTTACGGACTATAGCTAAAATGATTGCCGAGGTTTAGTTTTATAAGGAATTCTAGAATCCTTTTTATTTCCACATTTCTAGTTTGTTAGTTAGGGCAATCTTTTTTTATATTTCTCACCGCTCAAGGCATAATCCTTCTAATTAAAAAATAGAATTTTTAGGGTGTGGTAGGGGAAATTGGGGATATTGGTTTTTGCAGTTATAGGAACAAGGGGTAATCCTGAGCCAAACTCAGGGGCGCTAGGAGCTTCAACACGTGTACGTTAATTTGATGAATAATGCGACATCTCTCTTTAGGGAACAAGAGCTGTTCACATAGACTATATCTCGTATGAGCCATAGCACCGATATATGTGTAAGAAATCCCTTCATATATTATCACTCGGTACTATGTATACTTCTATTTGCTTTAAGGGTTACCATTAGTCGCATCTCCTATAATTTATATCGACCTCTATATAACAGGCATATGATTGCCTATTGGCAGACTTGGAGATCAAGTAGCGTAAGATAGTTGAATATTCGTCAGTCTCGATAGAATGGTCAAATAGTAGTGTACAAGACTCATTACGACGCGAGCTCCTCCGCTAAGCGGGGGAATAATGTTTGCTACGCACTGGACTCAAGTTCAATCAATGCAAGGCTCTCTTTAATTTTCCTATATCTTTCAAAGACACAATAATATAGGTATGATAACTAGGTTCCCTACTACGATATCCTTCACTAGCCCCCCCCCCCTTCTACTTTCTCTCGTTTACTACATATGGTACATATTTATGAAATTTATAATCAGATATATTTATTCCATAAAATAGTAGAACTCTAAGAACCTCCAGGACTAGACGACCTATAAAAATATCGGAAATTTAAAAGAAATGAAAAGAAAAGAAAAGAAAAAAAGTTTCTCCCAGGGGCTGAACCGCGGACCGTTTCTCACTTGTCCCAGAATAAGTGCGACTAGGCTTCCCGGTATACCGGTAGGCCATCTTCACCTGAAAGACTCGGTACATTTTGTACCTATGAGGTGTATTAAGGGGGCTCTCGAACCCTCCTTTTCTTAGTAATACGACAATGCAAGTTATTGCCAAATACCATCAGAGAAAGCTATGGGCCTAGGCTGGAGGGGTACCTGAATCTATTTTGTAGGGCACTAGTAGAAGAAAGGTAGCATGCCCAATGTACTCTCCAGACACCTGACCTATCAAGTATACTTGGCTAATAATCAAACCTGTATCATACAAGCACTATACTGATGTTCTTAACCACCATCCAGAGTTCCAGGGTATGTTGACAAGAATTAGTAGTACAATTACTTATTTCGAAATATTAAATTTTAGAGCTAGTTTTTTAGCACATTAACACAACCATAGTTCAGGCATAGATATGTAGCTATTGGGGACTAGATGCTTCTAGAGTAAGTATTAATTTATCCTTATTTATTTTTCAACGTTTCATCAGGGATTTATGCTATGCTTTTTTTACTTTCACTTATTTATGTTGAATCTTGTGTTGCATGCCATGTCATTGCCTAAACGTACGGCTATTTTTGCTACTCGACAATACTAGTAGATAAGCCAAGAAGTTAGATAATTAACTACCGAAATAGGCGCCTTACAGATATAGCAACATGAGTAACAGATCTACGGGCTTCCCTAGTAGGCCTTCTAGAGTTTGTTCAAGGGGGAAATAACAAGATGCTAGATCATAGATTGTATTAACAAGCACCTTCTTTGCTATTCATCTGGATAAATAATTGTGAATGATATGCTATGAATATTATCTTATCCTCTCTCTTACCACCATATCACCATACACTATACATAAAAGTGAAGCCATAGATATACCAAAAAGAACCAAAACCAAGATATCTGGAAGAGAAAACAAAATAAAGTTTATCATAACACATGTCATCATACAATACAGTATAATACCCACCTACCCATAACCCAAGAACCATCCCCATACAAAAATAGCACCTTCTAAACAGCCCCTTCATCACTACCACTCCCCTCACTCGCCCTCAAAGCCTCTTCAACACTCCCCACAAAGTGACTTCTCCCACCCACGACATTCACAATACCACTCTTAACAAACATAGCCCACACACTACTTCCCTCTCCCGGAACTCTACTAAACCAGACACCAACACCCTTATCAACATACCCCTTTACAATCTCTGCTAGTACCTGAGTCCCACTCCCGTCCATCCTCCTCACCCCTTTCACATCAAAAATAACCGTCTTAGTCCCCGTCCCAGACCTCCCCCTAATGCGCGGGAGAGACGGATGTGCACGTGGATCTCCGTAGCGCTCGAGTCTGCGGAGTCTATTCTTCAACTCGCCAGTATTGGCGAACGTGAGTCCCTCGGTCAATTTAACAATCAAGCAACCCTCTACGTCCTCGAGTTCCTCGGCGGGGACTTCCTCGGCTGCTTTAAAGCTGTTGAGAGTACCAGGTACACGTCCTAGGATCTGGATTCGTGCGCGAGTCGAGTTGCGGATGACTTGGATTAGACTGATACCCACGCCGATTGCGATACCTGTTTCAAGAGACCAGGTGATAGTCGTCAAGAACACAAGCAGCATTGTTGCAAGATCGGCATATGCACGGATGTGATAGAAGAATTTGATATCTTCTGGAGCCTCCTCGAGGAGGGAGACGGCAACAACTGAGATCATAGCGCAGAGGACGCAACGGGGGAGGTAGTAGAAGTATGGGAGGAGTAGTATGGTACAGATTATTGTGCAGATTGATAGGACAACACTAGAGATGGGGGTGCGGCCGCCGGTGGCTTTGTTGACTTTACTACGACCGTATCCACCAAACGCAGGGAGGGCTTGGAAACACCCGCCGAGCATGTTTGCGGTGCCCAGGGCGATTAGTTCGCGGTTTGAGGAGATATTAGCGTCGAGAGTCGTTCCAAGGGATTTTGCGGCAACGACGGACTCGAAGAAACCGAGGACGGAGATCAGGAAGGCGGTGGACATTGTTTCCTTGAGATTTGTAAGATGGTGGAGTTGGAACGGGAAATTGAAGTGGAATAGTGAGCCACTAGGGGCTTCGACATTCCCGAGGACCTGTAGGCCTTTCTGGTCCCAGGAAAGGTTGTAGGTAAGGATTGCAGATAGTACAACGACAAAGAACCTGTCGGGAAGGAAGGCAATGTATGGCGCACGCTTCTCAAATCGCTTTTTGAGATAGCGGCCAACCATGATGATGGAGAAGGAGACACCAGCAACAGCAAAAGTAAGGGTATGGGCTTTTGAGACATTTTTAATGAGCCAGAATGCCTTCTCTAGGGAACTCCCATGGATGACTTGGGCTTCCTTGGCGAGTTCCGTAAGGCCCAATTCAGGGATTGCTTGATCGACGAAAATAACAAAACCGACAGCAGAGATAAAGCCTCGTAACAGAGGCCGACTCAAAACACTGTCGAGGAATCCTAAGCGCACGATACCCGCAATGAAGGCGAAGGCTCCGGTCATGCCGGTTATCACACCAGCAAGTCGGGCATTGTTGAATTCTTGTTCGCCGTCATCGAAGGCGGGAGAATGATGCTGGTTTAAACTACGAATCGCGGTTCCCAGGAGGAGAGAACCTGCTGCCTCGGGGCCAACAGCCATTGTGGGGCATGATCCAAGGAGAGCATAGACCTGGGAGTTTTAGTACGAGCTCTCAAAACCAAATTTAAGCTGGGAGACATACCAAAGGCTGAATAGCAAATGAGTAGAGTCCGTGTATAGGCGGTAAATGGGCCAAGTTCGCAGAAAGCGACAATGCCATGGGGATATAGAAAGACGCCATAGTTACTTCATCGCGACCAGTTAGCCAGCGTCTCATAGCCCAAGAAATACACCAGAACACCCACCTCCAGCGATAACATCACCCAGCAAACAACTCCGGTCATACTCCCTCATCCACCCAATACTCGGAATGTAATAACTTGCATACATCAACCATGGCCTTTTGACACCCGCCTCCTGTGCCATTCTTGCCGTGGTTGTCTTCCTTTTGAGTAGGATTCCACCACCCATTCTTACTTCGCTCCCAGAGCCTACAGAGGCGCCTGTTCCGAGGATTTGCGGGGTTGTAGGTCGGGTATCGTCATCGGAGGAGAAAGTGCCGTGATCACTATTGCTCCCATCATGGTGGGAGGCGAGAAGACGCGTTAATGGGTTAGGCTCTGAGCCGCCATTTCGAGCGGGGCGTGAACCACTGGGGCTCGACATTCTTGCTATAGTTATGAGCAGGTTACCATGAAGCTAAGAGGGGAATACACAAGAATCTCTCCCAGTGTTTACAGGAGATTTTGCGTGTGAGGAATAGAGAAGAGGAGGGGGGAGGAGGAGGAGAGCCGGAGTATATACAGGCAAGTGCGTAGAGTGTGCGCTCCGAGTGCATATAAAAGCAATACAGAAATTGGAGAGGGTCCAGTCTACAGCGGCTCTTTTAATCCCTGCAGTTCCCACTTCCCCGCCACAGCTCGACCCTTTTGCCCATCACGGATTATATATTCCCATTCGGTGTTTTATAGACAGAATGTAAGACAGTTCGCGTCATATTATTCCAGGGCTCTCCCCACTCTCCTCACTCTTTGATACCTCAATGTCAGCTTCCGACTGTAGGCGCTCCTCATAGTAGATACCCGTCAATAGGAGGAAGAAACCCAAGAAATAGGAAACCGCATCTCTATCAATCAGCTGATAGGATCTCTACAACTCCTGCAGCTGAACCGAAGCTTGGCCACATCAGGACCCTCGTGATTCCTATCGATTGGTGCACGGCGCATAAGCGTTGACTGTCGGATATGCAGCCAAGTGCAGTTACGTGAATCGGTTCCCGGGATCAATCCCCTCAGTAAATGGTGTGAAGCTTCCCATTGCTAAGGATGGAGTGAGGTCCTGCCTGCTTGACGTTTTTATTCCTTGCATAAAATTATGTCACATACCGAGTCACGACCTAGGTTTATAGGTCGATAACTCACTAAAAGCATCCTGAGTGTCTAAGATGAGGGAGAATCTTGAGAAACAGTGTTTGGGTCTCTTTATGCCCTTAATAATCTCTTCAGCTCTTTCTGCTCTTTGACGTAACTTTTACGAGAGCTGTAGCTTGCGCCTGCCAGATTCGTCTGCGACTGCTTAATCTGCTGTGGGTGGTCCAAGGCTTCATCACACTGCATGGAGCGTTTATAGCCACGGCTAACATCCGATAAGCCCTGTTTATTCGGGATGCCGTAAAGATATTATATGATACGGCCCGAGGTCCTTCCTATTATATTATGCTGGCCCGGTATATTTATACCATCTACGCCTTTCTCTCAGCCTCACCAGCGTGACTCATAACTGACTCACATCACCGCTATTTAACCAGTGCTAACCCAAGAAACAACCAACAAAACCACCATCATAATCATTACCAACCACAAAATACAACAAAGTTGGTAAAAACAATGTCAGAATCTCTATTCTACAAACCTCTCACCTGCAACCCCCCCACACCTACTCATGGCACATTATCCCTCACCTCTCCCTCAATAACCTCACTATCTACCTCTGCTACCCAGCTACTCTCATCCCACACCGGTTTTACTGGAAACTCACAAAAACCCCATATAACACTTCTCTCCAAGGATGAGTACCGAATTTACACCTCTAACCCCAACCCCAAACACAAACCCGAAAAAATTGACATATCTAAAATCTACCCACTCGGCATCGGGGAGAAAAAAAGAGTCTGGTTTATCCCTGTCATCTGGAATTCAGGAAATATATGGCGTGTGAAAAACGGATTTGCAGTAAAGGACTTTCATATCACCTTGAGTGAGAGGGATGAGCATGATATTGATAAATCGATTTATACTATTCATCGGGTGTCACATATCAATGACTTAGAGGAGAAGGTAGAGGTTAATAATGCTATACTACCAGTAAATCTAGATATAGACACCCTCGATGCACTCTTCTTATCCTCTAGTCTCCATTCCGATGATACACATAAGCAGCTTCAATGGGCGCTACATATCATCACCTCTCACCCGGACTCGGAACGTGGGTGGTTACGTCTGGCGGACTTGGGCCACAAAGAGCAATGGCATAAACTCGCGATGCTGTCCTACCACTGCGCATTTACACTTTCCTTCAACGCTGTAGGAGATGGAGTAAGAAAAAGGCGAGAATACTATGTGAAACGCATCATTACATGCGGTGAACATACCGAGTTTGGTCCCTTACTCACAGAAGAAGAAAAATCACTCCTTAGTGCCATAATTGCCTCGCAGTCAATTTTAGAAACTCTAACTAAACCCTGGGATCCAAACCTTAACCTCGATCTCCCCGAGATTGAGTTATCAAGAACTATCGAATCCCGAATCCGATACCACACACTACACCAGAAACTCCCGCGGTTTTTCTCCTGGGTGATACCATTCTTCCTCGCCAGTATGAGTACCCCTCGTAACCAGGAAGATGTAGCACTACTACACTCCGCATTAGGGATAACACACATCCTCACACTCACCGCCGAGACACCACTACCAACGTCCTGGTTCCCCCCGGCAGGGGGAATAAGGAATACGTTTATCCCAGTAGAGAACTATTACCCACCCACAGTACAACAGATGGATAGGATACTCAGACTAATCACCGAAGAGCCTTTCTATAACCCTGATACTCCAGGCCGTATCTTAGTTCACTGCGGTGGGGGTAAAGGTCGTGCAGGAACAGTACTTGCATGCTACCTTGCATTATTTGGGTTCACACCCCCGAACGCGCCTACTTTTAATGCTCTCGGTGTACCGCCGAAGATGGCGGCGAAGCAGGCACTACAGTTACTCAGGCAGATAAGGGTTGGGAGCGTCGAGACGGATAAGCAGGAGCAGTTTATTATCGACTATGTCTCTACTGCATGGAAACGCTACGGCCATGGAGAAACCCTAACTGGTAACGGTGGAGAGGTGGATGAGCCTGTATGCGAGAAGATGGAGACCTGGGGTAACATAGACACACCTGACTTCATCGTACTAGTAGGGGTACAAGGCAGTGGAAAAAGCGAGTTCTGCAGACTATGTAAGCTACGGAACAAAGACACTACAATACTATCCCCAGACGCAATTGTAGCCGCCGACGGTCTCGGATCCGGGGACGCAAAAAGAGCCTGCGAAAACGCCGTAGGCCAATTCCGAAAACACGGTAGTAGCAGAAAAGTCTTGATCCTCGACCGCTGTAACCCGACGAAAGCCGAACGTAAAGAATGGAGATCCCTCTTCTCGGCTGGGGAAAAGATTATTGCTGTTTGGTTTGACTACAACGTGGACTTGTGTCGAGCCCGTGCTGAGAACAGGAGTACTCATGCTACGCTGCCGCCACATAGTGTTAAGAGTGCTATCGCGAGTATGGCAAAGCTCCTGGAACCCCCGACTATCGAAGAAGGGTTTACGGGCGTCGTTAAAATCCGCAGTATCGAGAATGCTCGAGAGCTCGCGGATAGGTTGTTTGGACAGGTCCCTATGCAGAAATTCATACGTACCCGCCACCTCCTCGACCTTGGATCCGCGACCCGTGACGACCTCGTCCTCGCAACGCATGACTTATCAAAACACTTCAACACCCAGGTAGTGGTGGAGGAGAAGGTAGATGGTGCGAACCTAGGCTTCTCGTTGGGTGCCGACGGGAAGATACTGGTGCAGAATAGAAGTCACTATATATCCTCGGCAGATCAAGCACAGTTTGCGAAGCTTGATCTATGGCTTGAGAAATATGGGCCAGCGCTATATAGGCTATTAGCAATGGATGAGGTGCTGTTAGAGAGATATGTGTTGTATGGAGAGTGGCTCGCGGCGACACATAGTATTCCGTATACGAGGCTTCCGTCGCTATTTTTAGCGTTCGATCTATATGATCGGTTGAGGGGAACTTTTGCAACTAGAGATACGCTGCGGGGTGTATTAGCGGGGAGTGGGATAGGTATTGTGCCGGAGATTTATAGAGGTGTTTTGGAGGGGGAGGAGATGTTGGTGGGATTTTTGCAGCTTGAGAGTCGGTTTGCGCCTGGGGTGAGGATCGAGGGCGTGGTTGTTAGGTGGGAAGGGAGTGGGGAAAGAGGGAAGGTTGTTAGAAGTGATTTTATCTCTGGGGATAATCATTGGAGTAAGAACGAATATAGGAAGAATGGGTTAGTAACGGAAGTGGAGGCAGGGTTTGTTTGATGCGAGTGATGGGAGGTGATTGAACATAATTACATGTAGTTCTAGATATTTTTCGTAGTAGTAGAGATCTGACACTGGTTTACTATGATACAGCTAGAGGTACTAGTCTAGCAATAATCTAGAGGCTCTTGCACCAAAAATATCACAATTAATAGACGCCGGAAACTGGTAGTATGTTGGTATAACAGCGCTTATCTCTAGATAGTGGTTCATATACCGACAACATCACTATATTTTTAAGAATGAGGCTTCTAACTTAGGACCAAATAGGAAGACTTCGCCGAGGAACCCAAAGGGCAGCTATAAATCATTAGTGGGATCTACAACTCGGTTTCACGACTTTGCAGATTATTCACCCTAGCATATGAACACACCTCCTGTCTATGTATTGGTTCCGCTGAGCTGATTATGTTCATACAAAAAAGAGATAGAACATAAAATAAGAAACTTTCCCCCAATGACCTCGACAAATGCACGCAGACCTGGCTAGAAGACATCAAATCCATACGACCACCAGGTATTCCTAATTTACCAACAGTAGAATGAAACCGTGCGATCCTACTTAATACGCTCAAACATTCAAAAATACTTAATTATAGATGAAGTGCCACACCTAATGAAGGTTCTACATCCCCCTAGGATCCACTCCACTATTTGGCAGCAATGTTTCCCATTCCAAACACCGCTCAGAGTGCATAGCTGAGGCTATTATAGGCTACTATCGGCTACTCAAAATCATACTCAGCCATCGGGCAGAACTAGAAGCTCATAGATTAAAGGTCTTAAAGAGTAGTGATACTATACAACATATAATAATATAAGATATTCCTTAAACAATAACTTTAAGATAGACACCGGTTGGGCAACAAAAACATGCACCCCAATATGCGTATATAGTTCAGCACCAGTCCTTCAAGATGGTATTCATCTCAGCCATAGCCTATGTATCCTAAAGCTGACGTTTGACGTCTGGATAAACATCCCATGCAAAGCCCAACAGGGTTAAGTGGAGGCTCAACCTGATGCTGCCGATCACGAGAACCCGCGGCTACCACACCTACCAGCTCCAGCGCTACAGGCACATGTATGACCCCCAAGATACTTTACCACGAACGTGCATAGTCGCTGTCCTCGCCACAATTAAACCCCCTGGTGAAAGCGCGCTTCTTCTCCCTAGATGGGTGATCGTGGCCCGGTAGCACCCACCATTAGGCGCAGATGCCAGAATAGGCACAATGAGGGGGGTCCTATTCAACTCTGAAGGTATTGCTGTCTCGACTGGAACATGGAGGTTGTGGGGATCTTCAGGGCTCGGAGACTTCTAGTAATGAGTATCTGCAGCCGAAGAGGGAATACATAATATAAATGGCATCGAGCCTTCCCTCCCGATGTGTGCTGGAGTCCCTGAAAAACTTCCGATACTATTGGATCATGCGCCGTGTTCTGCAATCGCCTCCAACCACCAGGATACAACAATAATAGGTGCGTAGAGAGGGAGAGAAAGAGAGAGAGAAAATTCGATCCTGGTCAGCTGGGCAGAGAGCCTCTTCTTCCCTCCCTCTTCCTTCCTTCCTCACTCACCAGCCTTGAGTCAGACCCTCCCTCATCTAAAAACTATTGGGCACCCCTCTCATCGGCATCTCTCCCCATTTTATTCTCCGGCCCTGTTACCTCTGATCGTTTTCTCTTTTTCTTTGCATTCATCGTCACTTCCTCCTGTCGCATACAATATATCATGGCTGCTCAGGAATACTACGGCTCAAGCCCAGAGTTTGATTCTTACGCCTCGCAAACTCGTGCTATGGCGCCTTATAGGACAGGAGGGGTTCCCCCACCGACACCTGGAACTCCCGCCTATTATGGGAAGCGCCAGCTTCCGTCATATGGACAAAGCGCCCCGGACTATTATTCTTCAGAATTTCCACCAGAAAAGGTCAGTTAAATATTCCATCACTTCTTTATGGATACCTTGTTATCTAAGTTTTTCCTATCTGTACCTTGCATGTCAGCGCACAGAACCGTGCGTTATTAACCACGTTCTGCTTATCTGCAGTCATTCTCCACCATCGTCTTCACTGGCGTGTAATATACTAACCTTTATCTTACTATAGCAACCCTACGGTCCCCCAACAGCACAGGGTGCACAAGAATACTACAAGAAATTCGGTGGTGCTCCCCCAGCTGGCCACTCTTACTCGCCACCTATATCGCCACCAGCCGGTCAACCATACAATACTACAGCTACCCCAGGGAAATACAGCCAGGTTGCCCAGCAGCACTACGGTGATCAAGCAACTCAACAAACCTACGGCGCCTATTCGTCTCAAGTCCCTCCGGGCTATGATGAGCAGCATTTCGACCCTAACGCTCCCCCGGGCGAGCGTGGCCTCGGTTCAACCCTCATTGGTGGGGCAGCTGGTGGGTATCTGGCGCACCAAGCTGGCGGATCTTTCTTGGGCGCGGTCAGCGGCGCGATTGGGGGTGCAATTGCAGCAAATGTAGCCGAGCATCAGATCAAAAAACACAGGAAGGAGAAGAAGGAGAAGAAAGATAAGAAAGAGAGGAGAGAGCGAAGAGAGAAGAAAAAACACTCTAGTTCCCACACCACCTCATATCAACTCATGACAACAGGAGCTTCAGGAGGGAAACTATCGACATCGTCAGGACACGGAAGCGGAAGCGGAAGCGGGAAGGTCCCATCGACAACACTAAAATTCGCGGTAGGAGGAGGAGGACGATCGAAACATAGGCGTAGCTCGTCTACTCATGGTTCATCCGGTCATGCAATAACTTATGGAGGGTCTGGCACACATGGCTCTTCACACACCACCCATGGGACCCACTTATCTACCCATGGTTCTTCATACGCCGTTTCACACTCCCACTCCTCTCGCTCCCGTCGGCGCCGTGACTCTTCGTCGGAGTCGGACCGCTCGCACGGGTATCTTTCGAGCCACAGCCGCCACTCTAGTCACAGTCGTCGTCAGAGCCATAGTGGTGAGAGACCCCCTAAGGATGGTATGCTTAGCTCATTGTATGCATATGGATACTCGACCGGTGGAGGACACGCATTCAGTAGCGGGACCAGCGAGAGATCGAGATTTAAGAAATCGCATCGACACCGTGAACACCGGGAACACCGCAATCATCACCATAAAAGGGCCGGAAGTGCAGTCAGCTACAGCAGTAGTAG
Source organism: Verpa conica (assembly GCA_033030425.1). Lineage (NCBI taxonomy): Eukaryota > Fungi > Ascomycota > Pezizomycetes > Pezizales > Morchellaceae > Verpa > Verpa conica. Next base: position 3,565,519 of record JAUFSD010000001.1, on the reverse strand, counting down.
CAGCAGTAGCAGTTCCTCCAGTAGTAGTAGTAGTAGTAGCTCGAGCTCAAGTGATTCTAGTTCTGATTCTAGCTCTGACTCGGATTCGCACTAGATGTTAGCAGTGGTGTTTTCTTTTTTTTTCTTCCCATTTTTTTCCTTTCTCTTTTCCTGTTCTATTCTATAGCAAGAAAGCAAGCGGGGCGCGGGCTGGGTTTCTTTATGTATGGATAACGGATGACATCCCGAGTGACGATTGATGAGCATTCTAGATTACGAATTTCTTATTGTTTGAACAGGCTATATTGTTGATTATTTTTTTATATGCACCGGTCAATAGAGGCCCCCCTAGGATTATATATTGTGCGGGAGTTTTTTTTTACTACGGTCATCAGGTATAGGCATTTCGGGAAGCTCAAGGGCATGGGGGTTTTTTTTCCTTCCCTTCTGATTTATTTAATTCTATTCCCAACCTACATAATTTTTTTTTAAAAAAAAAAAAAAACTTTACATCTGCCGTCCCATACCTTGTCTACCGTATACATACATATGTACCTACATGAACACATTCCCTGAGTTTTATGCAAACGCAGGAGAACAGACAGACAGCATGCATGGAACACGTCTAGAGTCAAAAGTAATCAGCAAGCACTGGGCAGGGAGAGGACAAGTTGAAGCTCCGAGGAAGGACGGGAGGCTGACAGGGTATAGTTTTTTATGCACCATAGAAAAACTCTTATGCTGACTACTTTACTAAGACTGCAGCATGTGCCCCGTGCTGTTATCATGGCTTTCTAGCTGCTTTGTGGATATAATGCCCCTCTGACCTATGTTGTCTATTGGATTTTCAAAACTACCGTACCCCATACCTACTACCCCAGAGGTCAGACGAGATGGGTAAAATAAGCTTCGTCCACCGGCCGGCCGCGGCGAGGGGATGTGTGGCTTAGTGCACCTCCACACGGGCTATCTATGGCGCCAAGCGAGAAGGAGCAGCAGTAGGGGAGGGGAAACTCCAAGGTTTCAAAATTTGCAAAATTTGCAAAATTTCTTCTCCCGAGTGGATTATTTTATTTTATTTTATTTTTTCCTTAAAAGCGCGATCGGCTCAAAAAAATACAGCTCCCCGAAAAGTAAATGGGGGTCCACCCCGTTATCTATCAGACCCTACATATTATTTTCGACAACCACTACGGGGGCGACAACGAGAAATTGATGCAGGAGCAAAGAAAGAGAAAACTTTCATGCAGAGAAGCACACATAGAAGCCTCCGTGTCACTCCCAGTACCGCGTAACTTGGGCGCAAAATTAGAAACCGGAAGCGAGATCTGACAGGAACGAGTGAGGTTATTTCTGTATGCTAATTATGATGTCTTTATTGCAGCTTCCTGAGGGTGTGTAGAGATAGAGCTGCAGATAGTTTTAGATTTAATCAAGATTTGGAGTGTTAAAACAGCGTGAGGTTGGGTGGGTGGTGGGAAGCGTTGAGGCATGCGAGATGCGGGAAGACGTAAATACGCAGGATGCAGGACGAGTATTCTAAGGCTTCACAACTCGGGTTGTTCTGCATGTGCAAACGAGGCAGGTAGAGGAGGGTATATGTCCGGGGTTATAGGGAGGCAGAGAGCCATCATAGGTAAATATCAAACTCAACAAAATAAATATCGCGGGAGCCGAGTTGAAAAGATAGCTGGGTAGCGGGGTTAATAGACTTGGACAACAGATAAACAATGAGGGGAATCTAATCTATAGCTCTGAATTGGTGAATAAAGCTCTCGAGCGGGGAAACGAGCCCGAAGTACAGGAAACGATAGCGATAGGTAGGAGCTGCCCGTGAACTGTCAACAAATTACTGTAAACAGTGACGTGATGTAACGACATAAAGCAAGTAGGCAGGCACGGAGTAGGTAAATTGCCAACCCGCTGCTGTCCTATGAACTGTTTACTGCTCCGAGTAGTGAAGCATCAACAAGAAAGGACTGTGCGCCATCGAGAGTGCTGGCCATGTATGCAATTCGCGTCTCGCAGAAAACTCTCAGCGCGTGGTGTCGCGGACTATCAGGTGATTTCCGGCGACGACAGATGTCCTCTACGAAAGAACGACCTGCCGATTCGACGCTGCAGTGATAGGATGGATAGGCACCCCGGGAACAGGTCGTACCAGCGGCGGCGGGCGGACAGGGAAGATATTCGGCAAAATGGTTCTTTAGTCCTGTGCTCTCTGCCCCTAAGGGGAGCGTTGGAAAGTAGATGAGGCAAAGCCAAATAGTGGTTACTGATTGATTCGCCACCAATAATCGAACCCACCAGATCTCAAGCTTATCCGTGAAACGGTACCAGAAGGAAGTTTATACAAACATCAAAACTCCTTTTTCGTAATCCTTATCCTCGGGCTTTCTTGCCCAAGAGTTTTTTTTTAAAAATATACTATAACTCGCAATGCTCCCGGACTCCGCCCCCCCCTGTCTATCGCAGACAGCGCTAGCATGGGTGGTATACATCGGTACTTTATCGATAAGTTGTCCTTTGTCTTCCGCTGAGACTTTGCGGGGCGACTTATTCGCCGGCGGCTAGTCCGAGTTTGAAGTCCGGGGGATAAGAGAAGACTCGGATAAGGGCGCAAGTAGGGTTTTAGTTTGAGACGACCACGACGACAAACAACGACGGAAAAGAAGAGAAAGCAAGCGATTATATGAATTTTGATTTGGGGCTTTCCCGAATCCCGAAATTAATTGGGGATAAAGTAATAGTTATTGTTTTTTATCACCGTGCCCCTGGTTTTGAGAATAACGAGCACACCCTCAGCCCAGAATTAGAATGCATAGACGGGGTTGGTGGGTGGCCGCATCTTGCTGCTGTGAGATTTGATCTGGCCTGAATGAATTACTGGATTGGATATGTGTGTGGATGGGTGGATGGACCCTTGCGTTTCGACCTATGATATGAAGCCCGGTCGGGGTGGGCTCGTAAAGAGGTACGATTTTCACAGGCGCCTTGAGCTCTTTTAGCTTTTAGCTCTTTTTCCGCCCTAAAAACTGTTCGAGAATCTCTATTGAAAGGGACACATGTCCTTTACATTCAGGTACTCGTTGAGCCGGGAGTTGTAGAAGGGTTCAGGATGTTTGTTGGGTGGTATGCCCAGGTTCAAAAGGTATAAGATAGACCTTTATGAAAACAACAAAGAAAGATCCAAAACATGTCCCGGAACCCACGCTCCAGCCCAAAAGACTCGTCGGTCCGTTGACGCGATAGACGAGATTGTGGAGCCAGGGGACAAATTAGCAAATAGCACTTTACATGGCGAATACTCAGTTACTTTGGGAGGGCCCAGATGCGCATAGCAGGCACAAGGCGTTTCGCCTGGCCTTTTCTCGAACAACTCCTGATTCAAATCTGGTGGGTGTGGTGTATGGATGTGTCAGTTGTAGAAGTTTGTGTTTATTGGCAAAGCGAGAGACAGAGACAGAGGATTTGATTTCTAAGAACTCTAGGAGTGGGTGTTTTTTTCTTCTTTTTGTTCACTTTTTCTTCTTCTCGCCATCAGGGGAAAGCTTTAGAGTTTTCTAAGCGGCAAGCCCGAACAAGCCCGAGGTACAGCGAACGGGCGCACAGGAGCAGAGGATTCTTTTATCGGTAGCTACTCTACTAGACCGAGGCCGGGACGTGGGACCGTCATACCAAGGTGGGTACTTTTCCAGAAGGGCCTTCCTAGCCTTCCACCGCCTTAGGGGCAGTACACACATCTCTCGATAATTCAGTAGTACATGCATACTCAGCCTGACCCCTGTCTCTGCAAATTGGTTGTGCCAGCTCAGTGCAGCAGCCATAATTATTTTTCTTTGGAACATGCAATTATTATTACTGCTAAGCCGGAGAAGCGTACTTTGTATTCTGCGAGTACAGGCATAAGCACCGTATGGTGAAAAGTGACAAGGTGGCGACAGGCTATCATAAGAAGCTGGGGGGTGGGGAAGAGCGGGTAATTGTGAACAGGGCCAAATAGGGCACGAGCAAGTGGGACTGTAGGCCAATGGATAGTAGACGGTATGGGGTCAGCAAACGAGGCTGGCGCACAGAAGGCGAAGGAAGGGCCACACACACGCCTATTCCGGCTTAGACTGGTTGCCGCTGGAAAGATTTTTTTTTTTTTTTGGAGATTTTCTCTTGTTGAAATTTTCTTTACTTTTTTTTTCCTCGCCTTTGGTTTCTCCTTACCGCCAGCCAGCCAGCCAGCCCCAGCAAGCTTCAGCCCACCACTACGAATATTACCTTCATCTCTCCCCTTGATTGCTACAGCATCCTAAATATAAGGGTCCCTTCTTCCCCCACCACCAAGCTTCTCTTCCCCCTTTCTCTTCCTTCTTCATACACTCCTCTCTTTCTTGTTGTTCTCATAGATTTTCTGTCTTTGGGTTTTTTTTCTCTACGGGTTTTTCTCTCCATAGACGGGAAAGCGAAACCAGCGCTCTTACTTCTTGCTTCGTCCGCGTTCCGTTAGATCAGATTCTCGACCCCTCCCGGCTCCTGCCCTTATCGCTTTCCGTCTGAAAAAAGTTTTTCTTGCTACTCTTAGAGTCTAGACTGCTTTTTCTTTTTTGGTCTTTTCCTTGACCCCTCTTTTTCCCACATATATCTATAGACGATTCTTCCTCCCTTCATAGAATTTCCTCTCACCAAATGGCTCCCGCTCTCGACACCATGAATCCCTCCGACGCCGCTGTCGCCGCTGAGAACAAAAAGTCCGTCAAGGTCTTAGATGAGTTGCTCCAGAAGTTGACCATCTCAAGAACCAAGGACGAGGCTACTTACGCCGCCGAGAACCTTGCCACTTTCATTAATGGCCCTATCGAGGAACATGAGGTTCCTACAAAGTGAGTATTTTGGGTCCCCCAAGTTCTCTCCTAGTGTAATTTCTTTTTCAGTTTGCTAACCACAATAACCCTATAGGATCCTTACCACAATCAAGAAGCAGCTGAACAACAAGAAGGATGCTCTCGCTAGAGAACATGCCCTCAATGCTATCGCTGCAATCTGCAACAAGCAAGTTTCGCCCAGTATCGAGCCTTACATCGTCTCGCTGCTCTCAAACGTCCTCCTCGCTGTCGGTGACAAGATCACTGCAGTAAAGAAGGCCGCCGAGGCTGCTGCTATCTCAGTTGTTACTGCTATCAACCCCAACGCCGTAAAGGCTGTCCTCCCCATCCTCAGCAAGTCTATCGTCTCTGCCCTGAAATGGCCTGAGAAGATGACTGCCCTCAGCTGTCTCGATATTCTCGTTTCCAACGCTTCTTCTCAGACTGCTCTCCGACTTCCCGAGCTGATTCCTACCGTCTCTGAGGCCATGTGGGATACAAAGCCTGAGGTCAAGAAGGCCGCCCGTGCTGCCATGGAGAAACTTTGCTCTTTGATCTCGAACAACGATATCAACAGATTTATTCCTGAACTCATCAACTGTATTGCTAAGCCTGAGAATGTCCCCGAGACTGTCCACCTTCTTGGTGCTACCGTTTTCGTCGAGAACGTTCAGGCTCCTACTTTGTCTATCATGGTTCCCCTTCTTGAGCGTGGTCTTGCCGACCGTGATACTGTCATTAAGCGTAAGACTGCTGTCATTATTGACAACATGTGCAAGCTTGTCGAGGACCCACAGATCGTCGCCCCATTCTTGCCCAAGCTCATGCCTGGCCTCGAGAAGAACTGGGACAACATGGCCGATCCTGAGGCTCGTGAAAAGACTCGCCAGGGTCTTGACACCCTCATCCGTGTTGGTGATGTCAAGGATGGCAAGATTCCCGAGGTCTCTTCTGCTGGTGAGCCCAAGGTTGTTCACGAGATCATCAAGACCATTCTCTCAAACCACAAGGACCTCGCCACAAAATTCGAGCCTATTGTTGCTTACATTGCCGCCATTGCTGGTAGCTTAATCGACGAGAAGGAGAATGAATCCTCCATCTGGACTGAGCATACCACCCCTTACTTCTCTGCTTTCCTTCCCGAAGGTGAGGCCCAGAGCGCTGCCGAGACCCTCCGTAAGCGTGCTTCTCCTACCTACCAGGAGGACGAAGTTGATGAGGATGATGAGGAGGGCGAGGATCTTTGCAACTGTACCTTCAATTTGGCTTATGGTGCCAAGATCCTTCTCAATCAGACTCACTTGAGACTCAAGAGAGGTCAACGTTATGGTCTTTGCGGACCTAACGGATCTGGTAAATCTACTCTCATGCGTGCTATCAACAACGAGCAAGTCGAGGGTTTCCCTAAGAAGACCGAGGTCAAGACCGTCTTCGTCGAGCACGACCTTGACTCTGCAGATACCGAAAAGACTGTCATTGGATGGACTTATGATAAGCTTACCGAGACTGGTGCCATTGTTTCCAAGGAAGACATCCAGGACAAGCTCGAGGAGTTCGGCTTCGTTCCTTCCATGTTCGAGGGACCTGTTGGCTCTCTCTCTGGTGGTTGGAAGATGAAGTTGGCTCTTGCCCGTGCTGTGTTCGAGAACCCCGATATTCTTCTTCTCGACGAGCCTACCAACCACATGGACAGGCAGAATGTCAAGTGGCTCGAGAATTACCTCCAGAACTCACCTTGTACTTCTATTATTGTCTCCCACGACTCCGGCTTCCTCGACAATGTTTGCCAGCACATCATCCACTACGAGCGCTTCAAGCTTAAGCGTTACAGGGGTAACCTCAAGGCCTTTACCGAAAAGGTTCCTTCTGCCAGATCCTACTACGAGCTCGGAGCCTCAGAAATCCAGTTCAAGTTCCCTGAACCAGGTTTCCTCGAGGGTGTCAAGACCAAGGCCAAGGCCATTATTCGTGTTAGCAACATGTCCTTCCAGTACCCTGGTACATCGCAACCCCAGCTTCGCGACATCACTTTCCAGTGCTCCCTCGGCTCGCGTATTGCCGTCATTGGTCCCAACGGTGCCGGAAAGTCTACCTTGGTCAACGTCCTTACTGGTGAATTAATTCCTACTGGTGGTGAAGTCTACCAACACGAGAACATCCGTATTGCCTACATTAAGCAACATGCTTTCGCTCACATTGATAACCATTTGGACAAAACTCCTTCAGAGTACATCCAGTGGCGTTTCCAGACTGGTGAGGATCGTGAGACTATGGATCGTGCCAACACCAAGATTACCGAGGACGATGAGCAGGCCATGAACAAGATCTTCAGGATCGAGGGTACCCAACGTCGCGTTATCTCCGTCTCTTCTCGCAGAAAGTTCAAGAACTCTTACGAATATGAGTGTTCATTTACCCTCGGTGAAAACGTCGGTATTAAGGGTGAGAAGTGGACTGTCATGTCTACCTCTGACAACGCCTGGATTCCCCGTACTGAGCTTATCTCTTCTCACGCCAAGATGGTGGCTGAAGTCGATCGTGCCGAGTCTATCAAGAATGGTCAGTTCCGTCCTCTCGTCCGTAAGGAGATTGAGATCCACTGCTCGAACTTCGGTCTCGATGCCGAGCTTGTCTCTCATTCCCGCATGAGGGGTCTCTCCGGTGGACAGCGTGTCAAGGTCTGTCTCGCTGCTTCAACATGGCAACGTCCCCATTTGATCGTCCTTGATGAGCCTACCAATTACCTCGACAGAGACTCGCTTGGTGCTTTGTCTAGCGCTCTTAAGACTTTCGAGGGTGGTGTTATCATCATTACCCATTCCGAAGAGTTCACCAAGGAGATCACTGAGGAAGTATGGAGTGTCATGAACGGACAAATGACTCCATCTGGACACAATTGGGTCGCTGGACAGGGTTCTGGACCTCGATTGGCAGGTGAGAAGGAAGAAGAAGATCAGTTCGATGCCATGGGCAACAAGATTGAGGGTGGCAAGAAGAAGAAGAAGCTTACCTCTTCTGAGCTCCGCAAGAAGAAGAAGGACCGCATGGCCAGGAGAAAGCGTGGTGAAGAAGTCTTCAGCGTAAGTCATAGCCTCATCTGCCTTATAATTTCCAGAGCCTTTTACTAATATTTATTATAGGATGAGGATGATATGTGATCTAATTTTCAGTAAATTTGTGATGTGTTGAGGCTAAACGTTTTCTTTTGTTGATCATGAAAAAATGGGGTTTGGGTTTCTTGTTTGGTGGTGGTCGGCAACTGTGTTATTTGTTTTTCTGGTTCTTGGTTTCTTTCGGATGGGGGGTGGTTACATTACGATGCGATATAGATGGTGATTCTTGTGTTAATATAAATGATGACCTGCTCGTATCAATAATTCTAGCTTCATACCTAATTCATCTTTCTGGTATCACTTTACACCAGCTGTGACTTGTCTCAATATAGTGACTTTTGCCCCTACGCTGTTGTGAAAACAAGTTAGTAGGTTGAGTTCTGGGATTAGCCCTCATTGTCGAGATGGGTGAAATACTCCTAGGCCAAAAGGAGCTCTGGTCCTTTCGCCTAGAATCTATCTTTCTCTCACTGCTAGAGGTCTATCCAGTCTCCCAAAGACCTAAATCTTATTAGGGAACTTACGGGTTTGCCCCAATGTTTATAAGCTATGGGCCCCACAACTAGAGGCTCTTACCTCTGTCATCATGTTCCCTTTAATATAATCTCGGTCCTAAAGACTCGGATAAGCCAATCACACCCACATCCTTGATAATAAGTAGACCCATTCAATACTAAAAGTAGCCACCCTTAAGCAGACATTTTAAACCGTCAGAGATTTTTGTAAGAAAAAAAGGTCAACAAATAAAAAGATTACCCGCCGTAGTTAGTGTCAAAAACGGAATAATCTATAAAGGCGCCTCAACCACTACTTTAGTTCTGTACCTTGACTAGTGATTTCCTTTTTTTTTTGTAGGTGGCTTAAAACTTCTATTTTTTGAAACCTTCGTTAGACTTTAATTAAGATCTTACTATACTAGTGTAAAAATAAAGTCTGTTCGGTTTGGTACAAGCAACAAAGTCTACCCCAACGAAAATGTAAATAGCAAAAATTCTAATATAGTCTTCTGAAGCTTTATAGCTCTAATTTCATCCTAATATTAGTTTCTGTGAGGTTTAGTTTTGAGGTTGGTGGTTGCGTTACCATGTATCGAACCGAATAGACTTTATTTTCGCACTAGTATATTATCATATTAGAGGGAAGATTAATATTCAAATATAATTACTAGACAGTTATTAGCTCATGAAATATCACTCGAGTGCCTATGTAAAAATATAGCAATAATTAATTAATCATACCAGTATAACAATAATGGTATTAATATTAATATTATAAGGGTTTTCAAGGAATTCTTTGAGCTTAGTAGTTGTGGAGACCCTTAGGACCTAAATAATCCGACTAGATAAGTGGATGCAGGATTCAAATACGCAGCCCTCCACACCGTGTATCAACGGCGCTAGAATACAAACTATTTACGTATACCTTATTGTATATACTGTCGTAATAACCACGTTAATACTTCGCTCCAGTTGGTCCTGGGCGAGCCCTGTTCCAGTAGACACCTCTCAAAAGCAGTCCCACGCTAAAATTCCTCCAGAGAACTAGGTATTTAACCAGAGCCAAATCTCCCTTCTGAGAAAAAAAACAGATAAATATTCCAGGAAACTAGATAAGACCTTCAACGATGCCACCTGCACAGGATACCAAGCCTTCCCAAAACGGTGGATACCCGATTCCGACCTTTCTCTTGCCGACAGAAGCTATCGACCTAACCTTAGCCTGGGGTTCAGGTTCTGCAGGGAAGAGCGAACATAAGCTTCCTGCTTATTTTGTGCCGACCCAACCGGCAGCTGATTTAGGCTCGGCCAGGGCTTCGAGTTCTGCTGGAAACAGCGAATATAAGGTCCCGGCTTTTCTCCAGTCGACTAAACCGTCGGCAAAGCTTGGCTCGACCTGGGAATCCAATTATGCGGACACTCAGAAACCGGTCGAGAAATCAGAGTCGAAGTTCAAACACCCAGTGAAGGGGTTGAACTCACTGATGAAGCCGTACGCTCTTGGTGAAACCCCGAAGGTGGAATATGGGTCTGGGAAGAGTTCGGGGTCGTTGTGGGGGTCTAATCTGCCGGGGCCTGGCTGGAGGGGGCAGGGAACGTATTGGAAGAGAAATTTGGTGGATTCCGGTGTTGGTGGTAAGTTTCTTTCTGTGCTTGTTATTTACCTCGTTCAAGTGAAATAGTGATGTTTTATATGCAGGTTACCACGAGAATCCGGAAATGGCTCTTAGGATTGCCATGCTCGTTTTTATTCTCTTTTGGCTGTTTTTCTTTGCCGGGAAAGGCTTCCTTTGGGCAAGAGAGAAGGTGAAGGCGAGGCGCCGGATTATATCTTTTTAGATAATTTTTTGCTTGCTGATTGCAGGAGTTGTGGGAATGTTGCATGTACCTAATAACGATACATATATCCCAAGGGATTATAATTTTGTTTTTTTCTCTGTTTTAATGGAGGATATATTGTTTTTAGTAGTTTAGGCGCTTTGGAGATACGTGGGTCAGATAGAAAAACTAAAACCCACTTGTGCTCAATCAAATAAGACCGCATATACATTGTAAATTCCTTAGAACCACCTAATATATATAATTTTCTTATGTTCATAGAAAACATGGTTTAATAGGTAGTTTAAAAATAATACTACTACCTATAACATAAAAAGAAACGCTCATAGGTAATATGATATATCATAAAAAATTTCCTATATAGAATGTAATTACCAAACCCTCTGAAGAAAATTTAAAGGGACTTTGCCCTATATTTGACCCTTTATTAATATACCTCTAGTAGCTCAAAGGAACCTCAAACTAAAAAAGTGCTTACAAACACGCAAAAAACACTTCTCAAAATGCACGACTACCCGGACACAGTAAGGCATATACACCACCTAGGTATCCTCAGAAGCCTTCTGGGAGTTGCAAGCAACAACCCTAACCTTTCCTGACACATTTTTCTCTTCGAGTATATTCCTCCCAAATGAATACTTCATGTAAACGCCCTCCAGGACGAAAGTCCAGACCTCGTCGCAGTAACGGTAAGTATCGACTTTACCCTTTTTTTTTAGATAACATCATTAGCCAAGAGTGAAAAGAGAGGTCCAGGGGACAGACTTTGATAACAAGACTTGTCTTGACCTTATCTGCGAGATGCCCCGCCATAGCTTTATCAAAATGGGTCATGAGGGAATTGGCAAGTTGGGGAGTCATCTTGTTTGCGCAAATGAGTTGATCTATCGAGTCAGCGAGGGCAATGCCGATGCTGATTTAGAAAGGGTTAGTTGAGCATTTGCTAGAATAAAGAGATGAAGTATACCTAGTCTGCCTGTAGAGCGTGTAGAAATTAGTGTGGTCCATGTCAAATTCTCCTATCTATGTGATGGTGGGTGGTAGATAGAGTTAAGGTTGATGAACTTTGTCTTTGTGGCGGTTGGGGTTGTGAAGGTATATAGATGTTAGTGGATTAAACAACGAAACAAAGAGAAACTGACCAGAGATTATATGCGTCAAAATTATTGTATGTAATACTTGGCAGCAACTCTTGAGAGCCTCCTTCACAATGTAAACGGCGCGGTCCTTTGTCGTCAGGGATCGTAAAATCGAGTGATAAAATATGACTGGGACGTCACGAGTCCATTGCGACATTTTGATAACCCTTATGAACGCTGACCTTTGCTTTCTTCAAGAAGCAAGATATTAATGCTACCTTGACATTTTTTATTCATTCGAACTACTTTGCCCTTCATAAATTATCACTCAGTACCATGTCATTAGATCTGCTGGAGGCCTAAATAGACTCTGGGCCACTTCCGTTAGGCCTCGGAATTGCTCTCCGAGATCCCTGGACTCTAGTATAGTGGGCTGATATGGAGTGGCCACAGAGTCAATTACTAGAGTATCAATCATGTCCCTTATATCATAGTGCTCATAAAACTTACTTAGATAGGTGCGTTTAGAAACAAATAACCAATGACAAGATCCTGACAAATATATTCAGCACAATTATAATCCCGGAGTCGTTTGGCCCTTCTTAACCAAGTTTGTACCTAATTAGCGATACTCATAAGCCAAATGACCTTTGGGCCCGAGCTTCGGCCCGAGACATGACCAATCACTTATATAGTAAGCCGAGGGATACTCCAGTGATACACCCGAGACAAGCCGGGATTGAGTGGTGAGGTCTCAGCTCCCATGCCTCCACACACGTCACTACTATCAACAAACATCCTCACCATTCCATATCAAACATTGAGAATTATTTAATAGCTTCCTGGCCGACTTATCCTACAGTTATCAACATATATACTCTCTTTCGTGAATGAATAATACTGAGGACATGTCAACGTATGTTTGTTTGTGACTATTAAATAACAATTTCTAGAATAGGAAGAAAAGAAACTGAGAAACTGAGAAACAGATAATGTGATCAACATACGCATTGGCCTAGAAAACACTCCTTGGGTACCTTGTCTATATCTCTATTCTAAACCGGCCAATGCAACAAATTGTAACTTCAATAACTTCCCAGATATAGACAAGATCAACTTCCCGATTCTATGGCACCAATACCGGTTTTACCTTATACTGAGGAAAAACAAACATCTTATAGTAACGCTTTCGGGCAATTCTTTATTCTTATTTCTATTTTATATATACTACCTTCCATCCTTTATTCTGTAGGGCCAAACACGAAGTCTCTTACAGATATATCATGAGTCCGCCACGAGTGTGCAACATACGTGCCTCTCTAGGCCTTGGCAGCTCCTCCTCTGAGACCCAATGGAACCGAATACAAGCCGATGCCAGAGAAATACTCGACCGCAAAGGATTACTAGGTAAAACTGCCATATCGACTGAGGTTAAAGAGAAGAAACTAGGCGCTACAAAAGAACTAGAAAGGTTATACCCGGCTGTTTTCCGACGCATTCCTTCTTCGGTACATCGCGAGAATATAATCTACGATATTTATACACTAGAGATGGATAAATTCAGGGGTAAAGAACGATTGAAATCTCGAGACCTCCAGCCCGGTTTACATAATGCCTCAAACAACCTTGGGAGAATTGTTGTGACGATTAACGCACCTTCAGTTCTCCCAGGATTCAACTCCCAGCTTCTCCGTACAGATTTGACTGGGGCTGATGGGAATATCTCGATCCAAAAGCTCTACGAGGTCCTACAGGAGGATGGGTTGGATCGTGCAAAGTTGAAATATACAATCAAGGACGAATACGGTTGTTCTCTTTCGTCCACTAGACACCTCCAAGCATCTTTTCAGCGAGTTGCGAATGAGGGCAAGCTTTTAACAAACTGGCTGATATCTTGGGACACCGTTGATACCCCGGCCCTCCAACTCAACTCCTTACTTCAAACCAAAACTGGGGCCCCCTTGCTTCCGATAAAGTCTGAGGCCCCGACTTCCCCGAAACTGTCACCGCGTTTAGGATCACCGATTGTTTTTGAGAACGACACCTCAAAACAGCCCAAGCCGTCGACTCTACTGAGGAAGAATGGTCCAGCAATCAAGACCGAAAAAATCATCTCACCACCCTCTTATATTGTTTTAGGTTTGTATACCAGTATACCAAAGATTGCTACTACTTAAAGCTTAACAATTTTTCTTGCTAGACTCGGACTCGGACGATTATTACCTTCCGGCATCAGACTCAGATACACCTCTTATAAAGGGCTACAGGACCCGAAACCCATCGTCAAAACCCCGTACACCCGCACTAGAGATATCTCCGAAGAAAGAAATTATCGAGAGTAGTTCATGTCTCGAATACCAGCCTAAAGGTTAGTGATCCTTTTTGTTGTAGGCAAAAGAGTCTAAAGCTTCTATAGGTAAATTTCCTTTACGACGCTCAAAACGAAATATGCTAAATAGATGGATGTTAAGACGGTAGTCGCCCACTAGTAGTCCACGACAGCGCCTCACAGAATGTCCCACAGAATGTCCCACAGATATACAATGGTTTTTATTCGAAATATACGATGTATCCCCTTCTCTTCCCACATGAGAAGTCCCAATAGTCCGATTTATGGTAGTCTATATAGTTATAGACGTAGCTTTTGTTCCTCCGGCATCCCGATATAGAAACGGGAATCTATATTTTGATATTTCGAGTGAGCATATATGATGTAAAATTAGCACCTTCTGATGAGTAAAATATAATTTACCCTGCATGAAAATAAAACCGAGTAATTCATGCTTAATGCTTCTTTATCGGCTTTTGCTCCCAGTGTAATGGATTTCTGTAACTTCTTCCCACCAGCCTAGGATCTCCCGTGGTTTATGAGTGCGTATGCTGATATCTATAGTTTAGGTTATGGAATTGAACTTTGTTGAATTATCCGTAAATTTTACCCTAGCGTATAGCCATACTCGCGGAATTCCGGTCCCCGCTACACAACCTCACCCATATATTGAGTACGAAGCCAAAAAGGGAACTCTGCTTACGACAAAGTCACCCATCAAAGCTGAATACTGCGTCGGTTCTTATAATATATGCTAATTCCGCGGGATAACGGTGTTCGTCGTAGCCGGACTGCGCGGCCTGTATAATGTCCACTGCAACGTATACACGCAAAGCTCGCAGGAAACGATATGCAAAAGAGCGCTTTCGTATTATCTAATCGCTAATGTTGAAACTATCCTGTATTAGAGAGAACCTCGCTACTATTTCCGTTAGTTTACTAGGAACCCACCATGTTCACACGTGCTGGAGATTAATTATCTGAAGGACCCACGTCTTGAAACAATCCCGAGGATGTCAACCTAACGTTCGGGATTTTAACCCCTTTAGTAACGAATATCTGCCAGATCTCTAGATATAGATATAGGAGAGTCTAGGGATACCGAGATCCGAGTAGTAGGAACGAGGTTCTTTAGTAAACCTGATACTCATACAAAATGAGGTTTCCCTAAAAATAATGATCGCCCACTAGCTAGGACCGTATTGCCAAGATTCAGCATTCCGATGCCCGGTATGTATAGCGAGATGAAAAAACTAAGACGGTGAGTGCCTTCTTTCTTACTCTCTCTCTAAATTAATAGGATGATATGGTCGGGGCCCTATCCGCCGCATCGTGGACCCGTGTTGCCAACAAATACGTTCTAGCTCGGCTAGCTTTCATTCCGGGGGAACTCTGAGCTGATGTTTTGCCTTGCGTGAGCGACTGGGGATCGGACGAATAGGTTGGCGATTTCTCTGCCGAACTGCGTCATAAAAGTTCTGGCTGGCTGGGCCAGAAAAAAAAATTGCTCCGATTGCCGACAGATTATGAATCAGTATACCGGAGTAGGCACCAGTATTCTGGGAAATTATTTTGTCTTCCTTTGCTCATTAAAGGAAAGGGCTCTTTTGACGTCAATAACTGAGCTAGAACCCAGAGTAAAAAATAAAATCCACCTTCTGACAAGAGGCTTAGATGTTGGGTGCTGACCCCAAGGAGCGTCCTCTATTATTATACCTAGTGTAAGTTAGCCTGGAATCTTATTACACGCGCGGGTATATGATTCGTACTGGTTCAGGTATATCCAGTTCTCCAGAATCACAGTTGTTCACTCGTAGCGCAACTCCAAGCATGGTTCAGCTGGATGGGTGCCAGATATCAGGGAGCTCCCAGCATTCCCAAAAACCCAGACATTAAAATATGGACAACACCGGGGGATCGGTGGTTAATCCGCACCCAAAAGCATAAGAGTGCAGTTTTCTCTCTGCTTTATGGTGAATCACGATTTATGTCCCCAGATTACCAGGCGGGTACGAAATGCTTGGCTTCTATCATTAGCACATACATGTATGTCTGCCAACAGTGCATTGCACATCGTGAACCAAACACGGATACAAGTACCTATAGTGATAAACATATAGTCAATCGGGTACAACCCCCGAGACTAAAAAAAGAAAAGAGAGAATATGATAATTTAATGCTTAGAAACTCTCTGGATGAGTGCCAGCTGTTTACAAACATGTATACTCTACTCTAAAGGGTATATGTAATGTATGTGATTGTACTCCCCTACGCGCGCGCACGTCCTGGTAGGGATACATGTAAAATACATTAATACATGCGCCACGTTTAAAGTCTAGATTCTTCACTATTTAGGGCTAGAAAGAGAGGAGAGAAAAATGGGCGGGGGGGAATCCTACTTTTTAGTCAAATATTTCCTCATAATCACACATCTATCGGCATCGCAATGCCGTTCTAATTGCAGAGATAACATTAGGGACCGTTTTGTTTCGTCTCTACGTACATATGTACAAGCAGTAGCTCATCCCGTGTGCGGCTCGGCGATCATCAGTTGGCCCGGTATGGTGTCAAAGCGCGGACGGAGCTTTTGTGGGAGTAGAAACTTCGATAGAAATAGCTACCTTAGGGTTTGTATAGTTTAATTGAATGGCTATCCCTAGCGTCAACTCAAAGTTCTACGCACCTTCGTTGTTGAGTTTAGGGTACGTACAGGTAGTTACTAATATTCCCACGATCCCTTAGCAAGATGGGCTACATGTACATGCATATATAGGTTAATTGTCCCGAAAGAGCATTCCTCCGTTGTTCTATTGACCCTTCGTAAACAAGTTTAACCGGTGGACCAATAAAGGGTCACTATATTGGTTCTAATTGTAACCTTTTTACGACCCCTAGGTGGGGGAGAGCTTGAGGGTGTCCCTTGCTCAATAAACGTAAGTGGGATACTTTACACGCACCCGAGTTCGGAAAAGTTTGCCAGAGGGCCTTGGCATATATCACTATGGCGACTTTGTCGGAACTCCCGCATCTATTTTTAAAGACACCCCAACTAAACCTTTTAAAGAAGGGCTGAAACGATAAGGAGAAAAAAAAATTAATTTTCCCCCCCTCCTCTCGCCCTTGCGTGAGCGTTTCGCTGGCTTTAGTGTGGAAAGTCTTTATGCACTGGTTTTGCCTCCCCTGAGACTAGAGTTTAATGGTATAAGCGTAGAATAGAGAGTGAAGGGGGGAGGCGAGGCTAGGATATCGCCAAAAAGAATGTTTGATACTTTTAACCATTACCCAACTCCTCCACACCTTTGCATGCTTAGGCAAGGCGGGTGCCTCACTCGCGAGCCCAGCAGCAGCTGAATGTCTCATACTAGGGGAGATGAAGGACAGGCTCCCATGACGAATGCTTTTTTGTAAATGGTGAATAGGGAAAGCCCACCACGTTTGGTCATGATGTATCTAATTGGACTAATTACGCTGGGTAATTATCGCGAGAAAAAAAAGCAACGAGGTTCCGCCTGAGCAATGGATAGGGGCCTAGTTGAGTTGGTGGCGGATGCTTGAGTATTAAAGAATACAAATATCACGACAGTTTCCCGCTCAGGCCATGAGCAGAATTGCGGAAGAAATTCATAGGATTATGCACTCTCTCTTCCCGTCTAGGAGCTGCTGTAAGTATATACATGTATATAATTTGCTGTAGAGTGCCCACCAAGTCTAGGCTATCACGGCTATCACGGAGCTAGAGGTATACCTACTTTTTGGTACAACAGTGCTATAGCTAGAATTAAAAAACGCAAGCGTGGCACAACCAAGTTAAGAAGATCGGACGGTGGATAATTAAAAGAGGCGAGCGCCTTTATTCTGTCTCTAAGCCAATTGGAATGGTTTTCATGCTCGTACAAGTGCTCATTTGTTTACCCCTTTCATGACACGACTCCATCCCACGTTGTGTTGCTTTTTCGTGTCCCCCTCGTCTAAAACCACCTAAGCACCCGGGTTTTGTGGCGAGACTCTCAGGCAGTAGGCTCGCTACCATTCGATAAGCAACGGCTCCTGGGGCGCAGGCCTGGCGAGAGTATTCCCTGCGAAAATAGGTACCAGAATGCAGGTATGATGGCGATGCAGATGCTTACGAAAATGGTAATTTCGCTTCAACCAGGAAACATACGCACACACAGAATAAAGATCGCTTGGGGCTTGAAAGAATCGCTGTTTTCTCTTTGGGGAGAAATACAACAACGAATGAGACACCCTGATACCCCTGCTCTAGCAGGCTTGTTTCTGTCTCACATACCCACAGCGGATCGGTTGTTAGGGGCGTGGTACCTTTTTGGGCACCCACGCACACACTATTGGGTTAAGCGGCTGGGCCTGCAGGAGCCGGGTTCTAACTGGGAATCTGAGTGAGAACTTTAGTTGGGCTGCTGCCGTAGGTATTACAGCGGCGGCCTTGAGGAAGTCCAACGTGGGGAAAATTCGAGATTTCTTTTTCTCCTACGAAAGTTTATTTTTCCCACTCTCATGCATTCTCCCCCCTTTTTACCAGTTACTCACTTACTCTTATTGTACTACAGAGCTCATTTATACCCGTAGTGGAGCACGGCTAGACCCGAAGAATTGGTAAAAGTGAGGGCTTAGCACCGATGGTTTATGACAATGGCGCATCACCCGCGGACGAGGGATGTAGACTCTTGAAAGTAGGAGGATCGCAAGGAATCTTGCGGTGGAGATACATGTTCCGAATGATTCATTCTACTATGATCGGGGGAGTGTCTGGACTGAAAGATGTTCCTCGGAAGTACAGTACATCTTAGGGAGCCGTGCTGTCTTGTGCTTGCGGCCGAAAAAAGGTTGGCATGAGCTGCACGATAGGCCAGAATATCCTTGTGAGACGTTGAGCACCAACAAGAGGGCCCGCTGGGCCGTCTCGTATACAGCTCCTGGACACGCCAAAGTTCACCTTGGTGACGATAGCTCGGTTCTGTGAGTGACATGCTCTAGAGTAAGTAGATATCCCCTATTCCCACTCCCTTCCCTTCTCAAGGTGGGGCACCGAATGTAGAGATGCACTAAGTATGGATGTTTGGTAGCTGGCTGGCTGTCCAGGGCTGTCCAGGCTGCCCGGGGCAGGGTATTTGTTCCTGGGAGTCTAGTAATTCCTAACTGGCGCGCGTTGACGGAATCTGTGGCTCCCTTGTCGCTGTTTGTCTCTGAATGTCTCTAATCCTCTCCTCTCGCGCCCTTGGCCTGAGCTACAAACTAGAGCAGCTGCACGTTTTGTCTCTCTCTTCCTCTTTTCTATCCACCATCCTCCCACTTCTTCCCTTTCTCTTTCATCCCCTTTGCCAATTGGTATCGGTCTTGCATCCTCACTCTTTCGGGTGCCGCCGTTTCCTACCTGTGCATAATACCGACGATCCTTACCCCCAAAGCTGCTCCTACTTATTCTTACATTTCATCAAAGGAAAAGAAAGAAATAATAGTAGGCTGATTAATTACTGGCACCTACCCACTAGGCCCTCGTACTTTTTTTTTCATATTATCCCATAACGCCCCCCCCCTCTCTCTCCTTCTGCGTCCTTTTTTCCATCCAAGTCCAGTTCTTTCGTTATTCTTGTGCAGAACAGCCGGACTTTCCTCAAGGGTTCCCCAGAAACCCGGGATTCCCATCAGCACTCGAGTTGACTGTGCGTTGTCTGTCGGTACGTACAACACCTGCTGCTGCTACCCGCCCTTGTTGCCTGATATAAACTTTCCTCCCTATATTTGGGCTTCTGCCCTTCCGATTAGCACTACCCATGTTTCCCGAAAAAGCTGTGTGAACTGCAAATAAAATAGTCCCGAGTATTTTGGCTTATCAATGTCCGCAGTTTGAAAAGCATCCATTCATAGGAGTAGTCATTCGTTCTTTTCTTCGCCTACCCGCTGTCAATTTCAACCAAGCACGAGGCGCCCACGAGTCATTGAATTTCCAGAGTTTAATTCTATCCCTAACAGCTCAGCATTACTATCTTTAACGCACCTCCCCGACGGTTATACCCCGCCATTCAATCTATCTAGCTCTTGCTGGGTCGATCTGGGATCTCTTTGTACGTTGCATTGCTTGTGTTCTGAAGCAAGCCACTTGAATAAAGGGGTGCTAACGAGGTTTCTGTGGTAGCTTGGAAACAAAGAAGCGTCAAAACAGCGCTTCTACACAGCTTAATCGCACCTCTATAACTTTAAGAGGCGTCCGACGCACCTAAATTTTGAAATCCCACTTTAGCCTTTCGTTTTTAACTGCGCTTGGTTCTATATCGAAGAGATTAGCATTCTTTTCAGCTTTTAGAACAATCATTTCACAATGGCCGACTACGTTGATGAGCCATGGAAGGTTTCCCAGGTGAATAAAACTTCCAAACTATTTTCATGAAATAGATCTAACTTTTAATAGATCGTATATACCTCGATTATGGGTGTAGTAATGTGTGCTGCTTTGCTTGAATGGTTTTTGTGGCTGGTAAATCCTCTATTTTTTGATTGCACTGCTGGATAGCAATATTGACCTTTTTGTATAGGCTGCGTTCCTATACTGTCTTGTCAAGGTCTTCCAGAAGGCTGATGCATGGCACATTCGGGTACTTGCTCTAATTATGATGGTCCTTTTCACTGCTTTACGGTAAGTCTTTTTCTAGGCGTTTAGCGAGGTATGTAGGGAAACTTATAGTTTTTTAGTGCTATCTTCTTGCCCATTATGGTCGTCACTCTACCGCTTCCCTCTCAGATCACACGGCACTTTCCTGAAGAACTCGTTTCGTTCCTGCAATGGTTCGCTTTCTGGTCTTTCTCAGCGCTCTTGACGATTCCGTGGTTGTTCTGTGTCTACCAGCTTGTCACCAACAGTCTTGGAAAGCATAGGCGTATCAAGTCTGTCCTCGATGAATCCTCAGCGCCCAAAGTCGTTATCGTCATGCCTGTGTACAAGGAAATTCCCGAGGTTTTGCAAACAGCTATCGACTCGATTGTTGATGGAGATTATCCCCCGTCTTGTCTCCACATTTTCCTTTCATTCGACGGTGCGGATGAGGATGAATTATATTTGAAGACCATCGAAAATTTGGGAGTACCCCTATCGCTCGATAGCTACCCTGCCAGTTTGGACGTTACGTATAGAGGAACTCGTATCACCGTTTCCAGATTCCCTCACGGAGGCAAACGTCACTGTCAGAAGAGGACTTTCAAGTTGATTGACAAGATCTATACCGAGTACCTCAAGCGCAACGACAACTTGTTCATTCTCTTCATCGACTCTGATTGTATTCTTGATGCGGTTTGTATTCAAAACTTCGTGTATGAAATGGTAAGACTTTTTATTCTAGTTTTAAATTATCATCTCGGTAGCGCCTGCCTTAAAGGTTTAATGCTTAGCCTCACCCTTACCCATTACTAACGCATTATTCACAACAATGCATGGTTGCTAATACTTGTGCCACAGGAACTCAAACCTGGTAGTAAGCAGAACATGTTGGCTATGACCGGTGTTATTACGTCTACGGCAGAAAACCAGTCTTTGATTACCCTTCTTCAGGATCTTGAGTACATCCACGGTCAGCTCTTCGAACGCTCGGTTGAATCAGCATGTGGCTCAGTCACCTGTCTCCCTGGTGCGCTTACTATTTTGCGATTCTCTGCTTTCCGAAAGATGGCCAAGTATTACTTTGCCGATAAGGCTGAACAGTGCGACGATCTTTTCGACTACGGAAAATGCCATTTGGGTGAAGATAGATGGCTCACCCATCTTTTCATGATTGGTGCTAAGGAACGTTATCAAATTCAAATGTGTACTGGAGCTTTCTGCAAAACCGAGGCCGTCACGTCTTACCAGAGTTTGCTCAAGCAGCGTCGTAGATGGTTCTTGGGTTTTATCACCAACGAGGTTTGCATGTTGACTGATATCCGTCTTTGGAGGAGATACCCGATTCTTTGCATCATTCGTTTTATGCAGAACACTATTCGTACCACTGCGCTCTTGTTCTTCATCATGGTTCTTTCGCTCATCACAACTACTCAGAAAGTATCACAATTGCCTGTTGGATTTATTGCTGTTTCTTTGGGACTCAATTGGGCTCTTATGTTCTACTTCGGTGTCCGTTTGAGGCGTTTCAAGGCTTGGCTCTACCCTCTTATGTTCGTCATCAATCCGTTTTTCAACTGGGTCTATATGGTTTATGGAATCGTAAGTAATCCCCTAAGAGCTCCTTTAGAAAAGTACTGATGTTCAATTTAACAGTTCACTGCTGGTCAAAGAACCTGGGGTGGTCCCCGTGCTGATGCCGGTGCCGCCGATCCCAACAAGACTCCCCAGGAAGTCATTGCGGAAGCAGAGGCCAAGGGCGAAGATCTTGAAGTCATCCCTGAGACTTTCCGTCCGGCTGCTGAGGCGAACAAGGATGCTGCTGCTGCACAAGGCCTTCGACAACGCGTACCTGTTCAACCTGAAGATAGAATCGAAGGTAGATTCGCCGCTTCTGAGAGGCTTCCCGGTGGTTACTACAACTATGAGAACGCTTCTATGGGTACTCTTCCCGACATGGTCCCCCGTAACCCCAATGCTCCTCATATTCCTCTTCATCCCCGCGCTTCTTTCGACAGTTTCGTTTCTGGCACCAGTACCTCTGCTGGCAACTCTGTTTACCTGCCCCGTCGTGTCGAGAGTATCATGGGAGAGGAGGATCGCCGAAAGTATCTTGTCGCTCAGGCAAATCAACGCGAAGCTGGTGGTGCATACATGCAAGAACCACGCCAAATCGATATCTCTGATAAAGATGTTTATGGATATAAGAACGCCGTCAATGAATCCACTGAGTCTGTAGATTCAAGTGGTAGCTATGGATACCATACCAGGAACAGCTACAATAACAGCAACAACTATAGCCAACCTGTAAGCCGAGCTGAATCTCCTAGTAACGGCCCTACTACTACCGCGCCTACAAGTCCAACTACTGAGAATCATCTGACTATTCCTGAGCCTGCGCACCGAACCCAGTCTTCAAATAACCAGCATGCACGGGGACTAAGCGCAGCGCGAAGTCCTCTTGCTAGATTGAGCTTAGTCAGGACTGCTGGAAGTGACGGCGCTGAGCAGGAGGAGCATGAAATGACTCCTACTGCAGATACTCCTGAAGCCGATGATGAAGATAGAGAGGGGAGGTCAAAGGAGAGGAAGAAGCTGACAAAAAAGCAAAACCGACAGTCATAACGATTGTCTAATGTCATTTTTTAACTTTCTTATGTCTCTTTTCTCTTTAAGGTGGTGTTAATGAAGGCTGTGTATAAAATGGAGCGTGCATAATTGGGGTAGTAATTCCATAGTATGAGTAGGATACAAATCTTACTGTCGGTTGGGTTTGGGGATCTTTTTTTATTATTATTTCTTATTTCAACGTTCGATCTATGGCATAAAAGTTATTTTATCATGACTTGAGGAGTTGTGAAATGGAGAATCTAGGTTCCAAGTATCTCTTCATGAGATTAGAACGGGGGAACCATATACATAGGATGTTTCGTTGGTTACGAGGTGGATACTTTCTGATCTTGGCTTTGCTCTTGTTTTGTTTTTTTGATTCTTTTTGCCTGTTTGTTTGTTTTCTACTCGGGCGTCCATTCGGTCTTTAACGATAACTATTATCTTTTTCGGTATATCCCGTACTAGTTTCATGCACTCATTTACTATTCTTTTATGGCTTGTGCCATCTTATATACACGAGAGCTGGTGGGTGTTATACTAGTTCTCTCTTACGTTCTTTAGCACTGCTGGGGCTTTGAGTATGGACTTGGACATGCATGTAATTGGAGGAAGGGGTTATTGATAGCTTAGCCTATACATGTGAGAGAGATATAATTTCTTCAGGCTGTAACCAATATTAATTATCTCTTGTCGATGATTAAAGATTTCTTGGGCATAAAGAGATGTGACTTTTTTTGATTTTGGTACTTGTGGGGGGCAAGATTTGGGGGGTGCCTTTTCTGGTAGCGTATGTTTCACAGGTACCAAAACAAGATATTGCTATATTACATGTAATTCAAGGGTCCTCAGTTTGTAATACTTGGGTGAACAAAGGAAGTATACTTTAGTATGGCTGCGGCTTGCACGGATACCTGCTTGGGCCAAGAGAATGATCCGTGGGAACCCCCCCGCAGTCAAATAAGGTGTATTTCTGATACCAGATTTTCCTCCCTAGGGTTTGTATTAATCGGCGTTTGTGGAACGGAAGATCTTGCCGCAAATCTCCAATCTAGAATCTAGATATCAGATCCTCAATGAAATGATTCGATATACAATGAATACCGCAAGTATTCTTCAAGTCCTGCCTAGCATTTACCCCACTGAGTTATCAGTTTAATGGGGGAGACCCCTGTCTGTTCGGGGGTCTCTTGTCCAATATTACGAGAGAACATCTTCGAGTGCTAGAGGGTATGACAACAGCTCAGCACGTTCTGTGCCTGGCAATAGACGGTGATAGAGGCTCGTAGAAGCTCCCAGAATACACTGGACGTCGCCAAGCCAGCAGAGGCTAGCAGCTTAAATAAAAAAAAAAAGAAGGCGTGCGGCAACAACAACGCAGCACAACCGCAACCGTTCCCCTCCCCCTCACTCTTCACCCCGCCAGCCTACGCCTATATCCCACAACTTCTTCCCACCATCCTCCCGTCCATCTAAAGAATCATCACTCGGGACTTTTATTTCTCGACGAGATTATCCTAGGGGCAGCAGAATAGTAAACTACTTGCTGCTTCTCTGTACTTTGATTTTTTTCTTTTTTTCTTTCAAAAAAGCTGTCTGCTTTTAATTACTAGAAGTTTTCATCCTCGTCAGCAGTCAATTATGTCTGTAGTTGGTGTTGATCTCGGTGCTCAGAACACCGTCATTGCCGTTGCAAGGAACAGAGGTGTCGATGTGGTATGTAATCCTTTTTATTCTTTTTGCCTTCTTCATTTTGCTGCGTCTTGAGCACGTGCATACTTCCTTTATCCTTTATCGTAATAACTAACGGTTTCTTATCAATAGATCACAAATGAAGTCTCGAATCGTGCCACACCGTTAGTAACACCTCCCCGACTCCTTCTTTGCTACGGAGTTTAGATGAGCGGAGGAATAAAAAAATTAAAATAAAATAAAATAATGCTGACATTTTTTTGGAAATAGGTCCATGGTGGGTTTCGGGCCCAAGAGCAGGTATCTCGGAGAACCAGCAAAGACTCAGGAAATCTCCAACCTGAAAAACACCGTTGGCATGCTCAAGCGTCTCGCTGGGCGGAGGTTCGGTGAACCAGAGCTCGATATCGAAAGCCAGTTTATCTCTGCCGAACTCGTTGAGGCGAGGGGTGGTGAGGTCGGTGCACGAGTAAAGTACTTGGGCCAGGATGAGATCTTCACAGGCACTCAGTTGATTGCCATGTTCTTGTCGAAAGTCAAGCAGACAGCGTCAGCAGAACTCAAGCTTCCTGTTTCCGATATTGTTCTCAGTGTTCCCCCTTGGTTCACAGATGCTCAGCGCCGCTCTATCATGGATGCAGCTGAGATTGCTGGGTTGAAGCTCCTCCGGTTAATGAACGACACCACAGCAACTGCTCTTGGATACGGCATCACAAAGACTGATCTTCCTCCACCGGAGGAGAACCCGCGTAGGGTTTGCTTCATAGATATCGGTCACAGCAACTATACCGCCTCGATTGTTGCTTTTAAGAAGGGGGAGTTGACTGTTTTGTCAACTGCCTACGACAGGCACTTTGGTGGTCGTGACTTTGATAAGGCCCTCATCGAGCACTTTGGCATAGAGTTCAAGGAGAAGAATAAGATTGATATCCAGGCCAACCCTAAAGCTTACTTCCGTCTTGCTGCCGGTGTCGAGAAATTGAAGAAGATCCTTTCTGCCAATGCTCAGGCCCCATTGAACATCGAGTCTATTATGAACGATGTAGATGTGTCGTCTATGCTCAAGAGGGAAGATCTTGAGGAGCTTGTCAAGCCACTTCTTGACCGTGCTACTGCCCCTCTCGAGCAGGCGCTGAAGGATGCTGGCTTGAACCCTGAAGACATCGATGCTATCGAGCTTGTCGGTGGATGTACTCGTGTACCATCATTGAAAGAAAGGATCTCTGCTTTCTTCAACAAGCCTCTCTCCTTCACCCTTAATCAGGATGAGGCTGTTGCCCGTGGTTGTGCTTTCGCTTGCGCTATCTTGTCCCCCGTTTTTAAGGTTAGGGACTTTTCTGTCCATGATATCGTTTCGTACCCAATCGAGTTCACATGGGAGCAATCTCCAGAGATTCCGGATGAGGATACTAGCTTGACCGTTTTCAACAAGAACAATGCCGTCCCCTCGACTAAGATCCTTACTTTCTACCGTAAGGAGCCATTCGATCTTGAGGCTAGGTACGCCGAGCCTGATAAGCTTCCCGGAAAGATCTCACCTTGGATTGGAAAGTTCTCTATCAAAGGTGTTAAGCCAGATCCTAAGGACGACTTCATGATTTGTAAGCTGAAGGCGAGAGTCAATCTTCATGGTGTTCTGAATGTAGAGAGTGGCTACTATGTTGAGGAGGTTGAGGTTGAAGAAGATGTAAGTTCACCCCTGAATTTTATGAGTTTTGCTAATATTTTGCGCTTAATAGACCATGGAGACAGATGAGGCCCCTGAAAAGCCCAAGGAGAAAGTCAAGAAGCAAGTCAAGAAGGGCGAACTACCAGTCGTCAGCGCTACTGCCTCTATTGACCAAGACATGAGGAACACTCTCAATGAGCGCGAATCAGAGATGGTCACCCAAGATAAGCTTGTTGCAGACACTGAGGACCGCAAGAACGCATTGGAGGAATACATCTACGATACACGCGGGAAGCTCGATGATCTATACTCGTCTTTCGCCTCCGAGGAAGAAAAGTCTAAGATCAGGAGGATCATGGATGATGCCGAGGTAAGACTTAGCTTACAATATGACCTCTTTTTTCTTTATCAGGTTCTAATACTTTTTTAGGACTGGCTTTATAATGAGGGCGAGGATGCCACTAAGAGCGTCTATATCTCCAAGATTGAAGAACTCCGCTCTCATGTAGGTCCTGTAGCACAAAGGTATTTCGATAAAGAGGAAGAGAAGCGCCAGGCAGAGCGGGAAAGGCGTAATGAGCAGGAGGCTATGAGGAAGGCCCAAGAAGATATGGCGAAAAGGAACAGTGACAACAAGGATGCTGAGATGAAGGATCCAGATGGTCAACACCAGCCGCAGGTGGATGAGGTTCAGGATAGAATGGATACGGATAGGGCTTAGATTTGGGATACGCTTTAAACTACTAGTTCTAGTTCTTGTTGCTCTCTTTGCCTATTTCTTGTTTTACAGTTTTATTTTTCCGATTTTTTTTTCAGAGGGAGTTCCTTACGGCTTTTGTTGCATTAAATCTGAAAGCAATCGAATCGTATGGTGGGCATTCTAAAAAGTATTTTATACACTTATGTTCTTACCCTGTTTTTGATTTATATCTCTGGCTATAGGCTAGCTATGATATATCTTTCTGTTTCTTATTGCTTACATTACACAAGTGGATATATTTGTACGGAGGAAAACTACACGCGCATAATGAAAGACATTATTGAATAACATAAATGAAATAGATTTTTATACCTCGCAGTGACTGTGACTGAAATTCCGGCTATAGCTTTTTTTATAAAATAAGAGGTGTTGTGAAGCCTAACATAATTCATTAGGTCATGAAAGGTCACTCGATGTTCCAGAGTATCAAAATCAGGTGATGATGATGATGATGATTATTCATAAGTACATGGAGCCCAAGGGGTAAGGTACTCGTACCCCACACAAACTAAACGCAAAAATAAAAAGAAAACAAAACACACAAACACAAAAACACGACCATCTATGTACCCTTACTCCTCGCTCACCGCTTCTTCACACAAATCTCCCCATCCCCACTCATCTTCTCTCCCGACTTATCAAAATCAGGTAAGAGGGTTCCCTCATTAATTACATAACCCCCTGGGTATGGAATCGGGTGAGTGGTGATTATCATTTAAATATCTTAAAATAGATATTGTATTCTGACTGCCTGGTTAACCACGGGCCGGGCGTGGCGCGGTTCCCTCTTAAATCACTGCATAGTGACGTCCCCTCAATATCATGTTAAATCCCGCCTTATGAGGGATTACTAAGTATCTTATGTACACTAGTGCTAACGTCTAGGTAGAGATTCCCAAAAACCTCTCATAACTGTATGTAACACTTTTAGTTTAGGAACTGAGGAACTCTACTAGCTATAGCCTAGATGCTCTACACCCTTGAAATAAAGTTTTGACGTCAGCTTAACATCCTCTTAATATTTGATCCCCTATAGCTGTAAGTCTGCCTTAGATCTCTAGAGTTCTCTTTCTAAGTGATTGACGTCCAGGAACTAGGACTTCCATTAACCAAAGGTAATAGGAAGTGGATTATTCTTGCCTATAAGGATCTAAGGGGCCTGTTCTGGGAAGTAAGGCTCCCATGCCTAGATTATTTATTGAGTTTCTAGGTTGTGTCATGGTACTAATTCCTCTATTGGCCTCTTAATTAATATTGCCGTATTGTGATATGTTGTGGTACTACCCCGGTCAGTATTACGGCTGACTATATTTGTGCAAGATCCACCTTGATAAGTTATGTGAGTCAAAACTTGGTCCGCTCTCGGTAGAAATGCTCACGAGTAATAAAGTAAGATCATAGTAGGCTTTCCTTTTTAGGGAATTTGACCCTAGTTTTCTCGTAGGTGTTTTCTGCCCCGAGTCTCGGAATCATCTACGCTTCTCAATGTCGGGTCGGTTTAAGAATATAAATGAGTGCTCTCTAACAGTACCAGCGCTGGTTACTTTATTGTGCTACACGCGATATGCGTTGATCTAGGCCACTCAGCTTCCGGAAGTGAAGTCATCATATATCACTCACCAACTAAAGATTGACTACTAGCGACAATAATAGATCAAAGAGTATGATTATCCTAATCACTAGTTATCCGTATTGAAGATCAATATTAATCCGTAGCTGCCATATATGTAGCATGGAGTGACGCCAAGCCGGTTTTCTTGGCCCCGGCGGGAGCAAATACCTAGAATTGTACCTCTTAAACGACGTCGGCTGATTCTTATTTGCTCTTGTCATCCGTGCATATAACCCGTAATCTTTCAATTTGACGGCCAGACGTGGGTACGTATATCCACTATCCCGTGGTTTTCTTACAGTGGTAAACTGGAATTTTCAAGATCCGGCTAACCCCACGGGATACAAATGGGAGATCCTGGTGAGTCAACCAAGCCCGCCGGTACCACGGCATGCCTGCTCTAAGCCGACAGGTCACGCCTAATTCCTATGACAGCAATAAATAAACCCCGTATCGCTAAGACGCTGACCGCAAAACGCTCTCAACCAGAGAAATCAGCGCGTGGGGAGGTTTTACAAATCCAAGCAGTTAAAGGCCACGGATAAGACCATAAAAAGGGGAAAAGGGGATATAGATAAGCGGCGAGGAATTCGATGAGGTGATCGAAAATTAAAACATAGTGCGTAAGAGAAAAAAAAATGTTGAGGAGGGGCAGAATGGAGGAATCAAAGAGGGTTAGCAACAGCAAGAAGTAAGATGAGGGAGATATGGTACCTAGTCTAGAATGCATGACCAACGCACAAATTAGAATCGCGGGGCAGAAAAAATGAGGTAAAAAGAAAAGATCCGATACTTGTTTTGTGTTTCGTGGTGGTGGTGGTGGTGGTAGTGGTTGTTTTGCGGCATGGGACGCACACAACCCTCACGGTATAAACTTTAGCCTTGACGGAGATCGCGATGGAGGTTAGAGGCGAAGAGGAGATGTATGAAGGGTGCCCAAGGGAGTCCTCAGATTACCGAGGGCGTCGGGTGTCCCTATTCTATATATGCGAGCTGAATTTGGGGGGGATTTTGTCGGAATCTCTCCGAGAGATTTTCGCTCCGAGCCTAAGCCTTAGCGGGTTGCCGAGAATAGGCGTGGAATAGGCGTGGTCCGCGCCGGAATGGCGGGAACACACGCGTAAGATCAAACATAGACATCCAGGGACCTGGCGATTCAGAGGGCAATTCTGATTACATCTAGATTGTAAACTTACTCTTGTTACCGTGTCGAGTAGTTTTGAAGCGGGCTAAGGCCCCGCTGTTTGCCATGATAAATACCTGAGCCTTCACCCCTCCTCCTCCTTTACTGCCCCTCAGTCAGAAACTCAAGCCTACTCACATCTTCTACCTTCACCAAGACGAATCTATATCCTGAAACTTCTTATTCTAGAGTGAGTTCTCCCTGTCTTCTACATTTTCTCAGATAGTAGCACCTCTCCCCTGGGCCAAATGATGCCAGCGATATTTCACCAGCTCAAGCCATCTTACCCCTCCTCCAGACATCCTTCCTTTATCGAGAGTTACCCAATTCTAACATCCCTACCAATAAGATCCAGTAATAGTCAATATGGTTGTCAACGTAGGAATCAAGTAAGTGCCCCAAAGATCCCGCCGCTATCTCTAAGCTTGTTGCTAACCTTTCCCCTCTTCTAGCGGTTTCGGGCGTATTGGACGTATCGTATGTACCACCTGATTGGGTTTATTTTCTCCGACGTCATGTCTAAGAAATTCATAATTCTAACTTTGAAACTTTGGGTTGATTCAGGTCTTCCGTAATGCGTAAGACCCCACCATGCAGATGCTTCTTATCGTTATCTTTACATCTTATCAGCGGGGCAACGGTAAGATCTTCCCTAAAGAACATACTAGCTAACACGTGCAATACAACAGTGTTGAGCATCCTGATATCAATGTCACCTGCATCAACGACCCCTTCATTGACCCTAAGTATGCCGTCTACATGCTCAAGTATGACTCCGCCCACGGAAACTTCAAGGGCGAAGTCTCTGCTTCCGAGTCTGGTGACCTCATCGTCAATGGAAAGACCATCAAGATGTGCCAGGAGCGCGACCCGGCCAACATCCCGTGGGGCAAAGCTGGTGCTGATTACATCGTCGAATCCACTGGTGTCTTCACCACCACTGAGAAGGCCTCTGCTCACTTGAAGGGTGGTGCTAAGAAAGTCATCATGTTTGTTCCCAATTTAATCATTTTACTCTTGGGACTGTCATTGATGCTGTAGATAGCTCTGCTCCTTCGGCTGATGCTCCTATGTTTGTCTGCGGTGTAAACCTCGAGAAGTACACCAAGGACATCAACGTCCTCTCCAATGCTTCTTGCACCACCAACTGCTTGGCTCCTCTTGCCAAGGTCCTCAACGACAAGTTCACCATCATTGAGGGGCTTATGACAACTGTCCACTCTTACACTGCTACACAGAAAACCGTTGATGGTCCTTCGGCCAAGGATTGGCGTGGTGGGCGTACCGCTGCCACCAACATCATCCCTAGCAGCACTGGTGCCGCTAAGGTATGTAATAAATGAAAACCCCTGTTTATATTTCTTTTTAAGACAATTATACTAATTATCGTTTTATAGGCCGTTGGCAAGGTCATCCCTGAGTTGAACGGAAAACTCACCGGAATGTCCATGCGTGTTCCCACCCAGAATGTCTCCGTTGTCGACCTTACCGTCCGCCTCGAAAAACCCGCCCCATACGAGGATATCAAGACCGCCATTAAGGAAGCCGCTAATGGTCCTCTTAAGGGCATCCTCGCTTATTCTGAAGATGAGCTTGTCTCTACAGATCTTAACGGAAACAACCACTCCTCCATCTTCGATGCCAAGGCTGGTATCTCTTTGAACGACCACTTCGTCAAGGTCGTTTCCTGGTACGATAACGAATGGTAAGTCGACTCCTCAATATTCCTACCCTAGTATGCTTTACTAACTACTTGTTAAGGGGCTACTCTCGCCGCGTTCTTGACCTCATCGTTTACATCAATAAAGTCGACAATGCTTAAATACGAGTCTGCTAGGGATATGGGTTTTTTTTTGCTCAATTTATGTTTTTCTTTTTGCGGTAAACACATAAAATGTATGGAGATGTCATAAAGGAAGAGATTCTGGACGTCAAAATACATACGAGAGGACAGATTAGCACAAAGATGTTAAAGAGGGAATAGGGCGTGAATGCTCCTTTTCATTTTCATTTTGATACCTCCTAAAAATAAAATAAACCTGTTAATTGCAAAAAACTATAGATCTTTAGTTATTGTGCTTGAAACCGTAGATTACTCTCATGATCTTGTTCCTCTCTAAGCACTATCTTGACCCCTCCAGCAAAACTTCAGCTTCCTATACCTGTGTGTTTGGAGTGCACACGAGCTAAACATCCAAGATTCAGTTTCCTATCTTAGAATTATGTACCGCTGAGATCTCCACTCTTGAGAATAACATAACCCTCCTAGGCTATAATTTAGATCAATGAGCCCTCTATGAGAGAGACTATGGGCAAGATTCGGATTAAGGACTATATAATTAAGCTATATGAGGGTTCATATTGCTGTGGTTGACGAAAGCTCGTGACTGTATAGATGCTGGATAAGGCTGGCAAGGTAAAAAAAATCGGGGCTGCATACAATGCGAGTGTAGCAATCTACCTAATGTAGTTAAACTATATCAGGAGGATTGCATGTACTTTTCTGTGATAGAGGCCTTATGTAGCAAATCATGCCGCCAACTCGAGCACGCTGGCCGATACCGAGTGATGCACCATGGCCGCGGGAAAGCCAAGCCTTATCAGATCCGATGGCACTGAGTAACACCAACTTCACATCCAGCGTCGGCCTAAACCCCACGACAAGACCCCTCGAAATCCCCCAACCAACACCTCTCCAATCAGCCAACCAGTCGGCTATTGAACCATCATGACGAATTTGGAAGCAATAAAAGAGGCTGCTCAGGCTGTTAAGTCTACAGTCGTGGGCACCCAACGTGTGTTCACCCCCCCCCCCTCCTTAGCCCCCATACATCCCACCACCCTACCCTTGTTTAATCGCGATTTGTATATTTAATCTGACAATTCTCTTGTCCGATATAGTCTCAAACAAGGAAATGGCCGAAGCACGGCTACCGATCGCGTATAGGGACAAATGTGCGCACCTACTCGTCCCGCTAAACCGATGCCGCTACGATACATACTACATGCCGTGGAAGTGCGAGGTATCTTCATCTAGAATACAACTCTAATCTCAAATATGGTCAAAAAGACTGTTCACTGTAATTACTGACACAGTGGGGTATATAGGATGAGAGACACTCCTATGAGAAGTGCCAGTACGTGGAGTTCAAGCGACGGGTTGCAAAGATGGATGAGTTGAGGGCCGAGAAGGGTGGGAGGAGCGGGTTGAATTAATGCGTATATTGATTGATTGATTGTACTACCGATTAACAGTAGAGAGGGTATTGGGTTTGTAGAATTTTGATGCCCGTATACAAGGGCTGGATTCGTATCCTTACCTGGGGGATGTCAATCTAGGAGTGGCTGGAGGCAGGAGAGCTTATGAGGGGCCATGCTTTGTGCATAAATCATAGCAAGTACATATTTCACAAAAAGGTGTGCGAGTGACTAATGACGACTACAACGGAGTGATTTTAAGTAATCTAGGAACTGCTTCCCGCTTTCTTATTCTGAGTGATTTCCTAAGCTGGGTTGAGTAAGACAGGCCCTTACTGTTTTATGTCATATGAAGGAGTCTACTCTAAATTAATTATCTAATCCGCAACGCACGAACCGAAAGAGATACCCTATGAACTAACTAGACCTGGGGATTGTGGGGGAAGCTTATATCACCCAGTTTGTTCTTTTAGAGCCTCTACGACCTACGCACATTCGGTATATCCATTCTATTGACCCATTTAACCTATGCTGATAAAGCAGGGGGTGCCTAACCTCTATATACTATTTAAACTCTACCTCTAAAGCTCTCCTATAGTATAGACCGATCTTATGTAGGAATCGAAGTGTAGAAAACCCGACGATCCCTCTTGGCTAAATCTCTCCTATTCAGTGTACTTGCCCTTCATCTCAAGCCCATCAGAATGACTGGCTCGATAAGGAAGAACCATCATAACGTTTAAAGAAAGTCTTGACATCATTACTTATTATCTGTTTATTAATGTAAGAACTATGGTGCATAGACTAAACTTAAAAAATGAGATATCCCGGACCATCTCTAAAAGCTGCTCCGTTGGCAAAAACTGGAGTCACATTTGAACTCTCGTCCCGGGTAATGAAGTATGGGAACACTTAGATATGATACTCCCCCTAAGTAGTAGAAACACGCTTAGTAAGATAAAAACAAGATAGAAGGTCAGAGCTCGCTTTAAACACTCTCGTGAAGTGAAATAAGGTACGATAATATGATTATACAAGGAAGGGGGACGGTCTGAGGTAGGAATTTTGGACAACGTTAATACTTATGCGTATCTAATCGCTCAGACCTTCAAGTTAAGTATCTTCCAGAATCACTATCTTTCTATATGCTCCCGCGGTTCCTTCTTCCGGCGGGAGAATTGCAAGAATTAACGACATGTCACTCTTCCGGCCTCATAACTAAATTCCATGCATGAACGGTTTCAAGAGAGGGCGACTGTACTCCACAATCCACTCCAGCGTAATTCTTACTACATCACATTTAATACTGAGATATATACCGAACCATATAAGCTGATGTTGTGGTCGGTGCGACAGTGCCTAGTGGGGATCATTATCGCTTAAAGTTACAGGGCTATTGACAACTGTTGTACCCGAGAGCCACATCTGTGGTGATCTATCTACATAAGCTAACTAAAAACATTCTAAGTTTCTCACGATAACGCAAGATATATCTGGGCACAGAGCACTTGGCGGGAGGGAGGGATATATTGCTTTTTGTAGAACTGGACGACATCTTTCGGGAGATAGGTAGAATGGTGCACACGTATGCCTATGCATACTCTAGGCGAGTTCTTTCAGGGTTTCAGATAAGAGTTAACCGAATAGTCTAACCTGGTATCGAATAGGAACCAAATATAATATATAGACGACAAGCTAGGTATCAGAATGTTTACAAGAACTCCTCTAAATACAGAGCACGGGAAATTGTAGACGGGAATATTCTGTGAGCGGTTCCCACTGATACACGTATCAAGCCACGACAAATAGAGAACAAGGGCGAAACGCGGGAATGTTAACTCAGCCACAGTCCCTCGGATTAACCTCTTGGTGATTTCTATTCGTGTGCCCGAAACAAACTAATTCTTTCGGCGCTTTGAGGACGAATAGCACCGACCAACTGCTGAGATTTCGGGGGGTCTACAACCACAACTGCCAAGTAAAGGGGTATATGGAACCTTGCTGAATCCTTGTCGCTACTAAATAAACCATGCGACATCCGCCAGTTCAGTTCCGTGACTGGTTCGGCTGTTCTTGAAACGGCGCGCTGCAAATTATTCCGTCCTTTCGCTTGCTGATCGCGGGATTTGGGGGTCAGTACAAGTATCATATCTTGGTCGCACTCGGGGCTTTTTCCTGCACCTCATCATCTGTCCTGCGTTCTCTCACTCTTCGGCACTGAGTGCTTCTTTTTTTTTTTTTTATATTGTATTTTTTCCCTTTCGTTAGCTTTAGACTACGACGATCGTGCGAGCCACGAATTATCATTTTATTTTCTTCTATTTTACGCCCCCTTTGACCGAGTATCACATTGCGAAACACTATGACAAGTCCCAACACCACAAAAGCCATGATTGCGGCAACAGTCGACGAGTTCTCGTTCATGTTCACCGATATCCCACCACGATTATGCATCGCTAAAGACTCGCCGTCGGTGAGCCACAACACCAACTACTGCCCACCACACCTCCACCGGGATTTTATAATCCAGGTTAATGAGAAGCTTGAGGCGTGGAATGGCCGTACTTACCCTCTGTCGCCTCCCACCTCGGACGAGCTTTCTTCTCTCCCTTCAACTGCTTGCGGGTACAGCACGATTGACAGGAGCAATCCATACGATCTTTACGGTCCTCCAACTGCAGAGTCTGAGACTCCCTCCCACACTCTTTTCTTCAACGAAGACCAGGACCGCAGCGCGACCTCCTCCTCCTCTCCAGCTACAACCACGAGCGAGTCTGGGACTCCATTAACATCAAAATTCCAAACTATTGCACTAGAAACCCCATATATGGACCGTGTACCACCACCAGCCTATAGAGAAACTCCTGAAAATCCATACTCCACTGAAAACATGTACAACTCGCAACCCTGTTATATTCCATTTGAGTATGCAAAGCTACCGCATTTCCATCCTCCACGGTTCTCACGCCGCCTGAGAGAGCTTATTGCCGATCGCCGTCGACCCATGCAGTTACATTTACTCCCGCTACACAAGCCGCGAAACAACGAGAAGCAGGGGTGGGTAATCACCAGCCCGGACTCTTCATTACTACCCACACCGAGGAATAAGTTCTTGGCATGGTGGGATAGCTTTGACCCGAGGCTTGTAGTTTTTATTAGCATGGTGCTGATGATGTTGGGCGTTTTCATCATCGCCCTGGCGGTGACTGGGTTTTGGCAATGATCAGATGATGGGATGATGGGTGGGGGATTCATGACAGTTGTTTCTAGTACATAGGCACAGTATTGGGACTGGTAGTATGATACTTACATGGGGTTAGTCGCATTTGATGTTTTTTTTTTTTGCGTAGCATATTTAACGGAGTTTTTTGTTTTTTATTGTCTGCTGGAAGACGGAGGGGGAGATGTATAAAGATACCCTATTCTATGGATTGTACTGGTGGATATAAGTTAGGCTCTGACACACGCGAATCCTCGCAATCAATACTTTTTTTTGTCACTCATCTTCTCTATAGTAAAAAGAAATTTGATTCACTTTTTTCATGCTTTTAGCTTTTTTTTTTTTGTGGTGTGTAGTAGCGCGGGTCCTATTAAGTGCAGAAGTAATGATTGGGATCCCCTTGCCCTGGTATTAATCTGGAACATGATCATCCATGACGAAATTATCCCAGGATCAAGATGACTTTAACGCTGATCGTCACCTCTGAGTTGTTCTTTCAGTTGAAGAGTTGCTACCATACTCGTGGTAAGGTAATCTAACCCAAAGATCACCGGGGTATACAGCGTCCCGTAATATTGCTCATAGCTGCGTGGCGGACTGCCTGAATTTACAGCAGAGCATATTTTTTTATTCCAGTTTCCGTTGGAACCTAGAAGTAGTAAACACTCAAGGCTGATTGTTTTGACTCTTATCAGTGGATAGATGGTCACATGCAAGGGTACGTATTGCACTTCTACCAAGATTTTGTAAGTCCGTTTCCGGTATGTCCAACAGCGGAGACTTTTGCTGTCTCTGTGTGTGGCGTAGGAAAGCTGGCCTGAGAGTGATCCTAAAACGAAGCCTTTGAGCTGCCCTAAGTGTTGTAATGATACCCTATGTAGATAGTTGGCACCTTGTAGCTACACGTACATGTAGATATCAGCTTGCAGTAGCTGAACGCAACGTTTCACACAGCTCGACGCGACGCGGCTTTCTTAGGAATCTACTATTTTCAAAGCTCAAACTATCTAATAAGGATGAAACCCCATTTACCTTGTCTAATCTGAGCTTATAGAGTTAGAAAAGCTACATATAGTCACCAGCTGAGTGAGCCGCCCAGCTAGGGTAATACATGTAAATACATATCCACCCCCGCGTCCTAGGTGTGGCGTCCGGGTTTTGCCGCCACTAAAATATTCCAGGAACTAGCCACTTTTTGTGAGCGAGCGGGCGGCGAAAGTCTTCACGAACATATCACCGGTGTGCTCCATTCTAGTTTAATAGCATCGTCCACGCTAGACGATCTCTCATCCCATCAACCTCACTCACTCCTTCTACCCTCCCCCATCACCACCGTATACACAACCACAATCAATCGATCAATCCATCTATCAATCGAAGGGGTTGTGCTAAGTCTGAGCGGAAGTCACCCCTCCTCGCCGCTATCGATTCGTAGTTCCATGGACAGCTACAACCTCGACGTGTTCGGTTTTATCGATAATATTTGAACTCGGCAACAACGCCATTAACTAGCTTTTTTTTTATTACCGACATTGAAGAAAAAGAAAGCTTAACTACACAACAAAGACTGCGGAGAAAGAAGATAAAATGTCTGCGCAAATGAATCGTGCTCGCAAACGTGAGTTTGATTCGATGGTGGTCTGCTGCGTGGGGGGAGGGAAGAGATAAATAGAAGAAAAAAAAGTGGGGTTGCTAACAGGTACTACAGGAGAATTGCGAGAGCTCAACAAACTCGCCTGGGAAGGTCAAAAAGGTAATACCAGACAAGAAAAAACTACACTATATCAATTTCTCAAAAATTTCTAACAGATGTTCTGTAGATGTGTTCAAAACTGCAACGTCTCTCGACTCCTCACTCAAGAAAAACACCGCTGTGATCAAGCGTCTCCGGACGTCCCTCACTACCGATTCTCTCACAACACTCTTGAAAGAAATACAAACGACCTCTCTCGAAAAGTATCTCCCTGAAGTCATATCAGCTGCCTCTGAGGGCCTCCACAAAACAAAGACAATTTCCGACATTGCGGCTGCCGTAGAGGTTGTGTCAGCGCTACATCAGCGGTTTCAGACAGACTTTACGCCGCAACTTACATTTGCGCTAGCGAAGGGACTTGCAACGCCGAGGCCAGATGTGCTGAAAGGGCTGACGGCTGAACAGAAGGAAAGGGAGGAGAAGGAAAGGTTGGCTAGGCAGCGAGTCCTGCTGAGAGTAGGGGTCGAGTTATGGTTGGTCGGGGTTTTGAGAAGTTTACAGGATGCTGTGAGTGTGGATGAGGCTGGTGGGCCAACAAAGAATGGAACGAAGGCTACCGGAGCGGGCACCATGAGCAATGGAGCAAAGAAGAAGGATGAAGGAGCAGAGACTGAGGCATTCCCGCTAGAAGTCTTGAAGGATCTTTTGGGGAGGGATAGAGAACATATCAATCTTCCACTAGTTGTCTTGTTCGTCAAGAGCTTCTCATACGACATCTTAGGTGTTAAACCAAGAAATCTGGCGAGGAAGATCGTGGAAGAGGACGGAGTAACTGTAAATGCAGACTCTGTAAAATCTAACGGTGATGCTGGAAATACAGCGGAATCAAACGGCACAAACCCAATAGACACGGAAGACCCTCCACTTTGCAGTCCTGATCTCCAGCAACGTTTTAAGAATATACTTACCCGCTATCTGGAATCAGTCAAAGCACATATTGTCCGGCAACACAAAAATCTCCAAACCCAATCTGCTCGCAATGCGGAAGCGTACGTCAAGTCTGGCGAGATCTTTGAAGACCGTCAAGCCAACTACGAGAAACTGGTTAAGACAAAGGAAAAATTCATCGCAAATGCCCAGATCGTGGCAGATGTTCTAGGAGTAGACATGCCGGATTTACAGGATGAGAAGGATGAGGAAGTGGCAGATAGTATCATTAGAGAGGGCGGCAGCATGTTTCCTACTCGAGAAGATGGAGGCAAGAATGGGATGTGGGAAGATGAAGATCAGAGGAGATTCTATGAGGATCTGATCGATCTCAAGGTTAGGGTTCCAGCAGTACTACTAGAGGATGGGAAACGGAAGAAATCAGAAGTGGACGGAAAGATTGAAGGAGACAAAAAGAAGGACACGGACGACGAAGCAGAAAAGAATGAAACGGCTACCGAGAATAGTGATGGAGGTCTCGAGCCTCCTTCATCTCCTACCGCCGCGGATAGCAAAGCTGGGAGCGATGAATCTAGCAGTACCGCCATCGCGAACAAAACTATTGGTGCACAGGTTGATGCCCTTCTTATCCGTCTACCTGAGCTTACGAATCGTGACCTCATCGATCAAGCAGCTGTGGATTTCTGCTTTCTTAACTCTAAGGCCTCACGAAACCGCCTTTTAAAGGTCCTGCAAGATGTTCCTCGTGGCCGCCAGGATCTTCTTCCTTACTACTCCAGGTTGATTGCTACTCTCAATAGATACCTCCCAGATATGGGTAAAGGAATGGTGGAATACCTTGATAAGGAATTCCGGTCACTTCAGCGCCGAAAGGAAAAGGACTTGTTTGAAGTCCGCTCTAGCAATACCCGCTATCTATCAGAGTTAACAAAATTTGGGGTTGTTCCACAGCATGTTATATTCCACTGCTTAAAAGTTGCATTAGAGGACTTCCACAGGATCAATGTCAACGTCATATGTAGCACTCTTGAAAATTGTGGGAGATATTTGCTCCGCAACCCGGAAACCAATCCAAGAATGAGCCAGTTCTTGGAGACTTTGAAAAGAAAGAAGGATGGTGTGGCCTACCTAGGACCCCAGGAGCGAGTTGCAATCGAAAACGCTTTCTACTATGTCAACCCACCTGAGAGACCGGCAATCGCACAGAAGGAGCGCAGTGTAATGGAACTGTTTGTGAGGAAGCTCATCTATCTCGATTTAACGAAACGGAACTATATCAAAATCTTGAAACAGATCCGCAAGCTACACTGGGACGATAAGGAAGTAGTCGATATGCTATTCAAAGTGTTCACCAAAATTTGGAAAGTCCGATACAACAATGTCCACATTCTCGCCATTCTCGTGAGCGCAATTGGGCGCTACCATCAAGACTTTATGCACGCAGTTGTTGACGAGGTACTCGAGCAAATATCGATGGGACTTGAGCAGAATAACTTCAAGCATAACCAGAGGAGAGTCGCCCAGGTAAAATATTTAGGCGAGATGTACACATATAAGCTCATTGATTCTCCGGTAATATTCGATGCTCTATATAGGATGGTGACTTTCGGCCATGAGAATGGAACGCCAAAGCCAGGGCAAGTCTGCATGCTAGATATGCCAGACGATTTTTTTAGGATCAGATTAGTTTGTACATTGCTGGATGTGTGCGGGATGTGTTTTGAGAGGGGAAGCTCAAAGAAAAAGCTAGATTTCTTTTTGACGTTCTTTCAAGTATGTTTCTTATTATATCGATCCTTTTCGTGATAAACAAACTATAACTAACATGTCCGAATAGTACTATCTTTTTACAAAAGAACCCCTTCCAATGGATATCGAGTTTATTGTTCAAGATACCTTTCAGGCGATCCGTCCAACATGGACACTTCCAACCACAGCCGAAGAAGCTGGAAAGGCCTTCGAAGAAGCAGTTGCGAAAACCTATAAACCCGATGATAAGTCCAATACCATAGAACCTGAGGAGCCTGAGGATGCCGAGTCCTCAGATGAAGCAGAGCTTCGCGAGGGTGAAGACGAGGCCGATGGCATCTCAGAAGCAGAGGATGAAGAACCACCAACTCCAGGGATTCATATGGAGAGGCAGAACTCTGAGGAATCTACTGGCTCATCAAGCGAAGAGGAGGAGGAAGAAGATATCGTTGTGAATATGCAAGAAGAGCAGCGTGACCCAGAGGCAGATGCAGAGTTCGATAGAGAACTTGCAAAGATGATGCAAGAATCTCTCGACGCTCGCAAATTTGAACGAAAGCCACTATTTGATGTTCCATTGCCAATTAAGCGTGCTGGGAGTACGCTTTCTATGCTTAGTCGAGAGTCAACTTTCGATATTAACGAAAGCAGTGACATAAACATTGCCAGTAGCAGCAACAGACTGAGCTCGATGATCAGTTCTAGCCCCAACAGCAATAGCAGCGGGTCCGGGATGATGGCATTTAGTCTATTAACGAAGAAAGGGAACAAGCAACAGACGAAGACAGTGGAAATGCCAAGTAACTCGAGTCTTGCAATGGCGCTATTAAATACGCAGGAGCAGGAGAGGCAGGAGAAGATGAAGATTAAGGAACTAGTGATGAACTATGACAGAATGGAAGAAACCAGTGAGCTTGATGGTATGCCCTTTCTAATTAAACATGCTCCTCGATCCTAAATATTATGTACTAATCTTTTCCACAGCCCTGGAAAAACACGCAGCCGCTAACGGTGTCCACGTCAAATATGAAAAGAGCAACAACTATGGTAACAGCAACGGGGGGCGAGGTGGCACTCAGCGTGGCCGTAAATTATCCATGAATGACCTCAACTGGTATGACGATTACCCAAGCTTACCTACTAATAACCGCCGCAGCCAGCCCATTCGTAACGGGATTGTGAGTCGGTCGAATGTTACTACTTTAATTGAAATTAAAGTCAGTGAAGAGCAGACGAAAAAAACTAAGACTCCATATTCCGTTACGAATGAACTGGTGAAATCTCTCCAAACTGAGAGGAGGGGCGGCGCAAAACGCTAGTAAACTTTTACTAAAAACTTTTTCTTTTCTTTTACGGCTTACAGGAGTTAAGGAGTCGAGAGAAAACATTTTTCCTCGATCCATGTCACCGAACTAAACCTATCATCGAGGGAATGAAAGAAAGAGGAAAATCCACCGCTTCTTACGCTTCTTGGCGTTCAGGACCCAGTTTTTCCCTGAGCGGTATACAGGCGGACGAAGCCGAAATCTATGACAAATCCTCAGATATTGGAAGTTGGGTGAGAAAAAGGGAGAAAGCCTTCTTAAATAGGCCACATTAATCCCCCCTCTGGCTTAGCAATCCATTAGCTCGAGAAGTGAGATCTATGCTATGTTCTAAGAAGTTCCGGAATTTAGATTGGAAGCTGTGACACGATGGGAAATCAGACAGGTCGTACTATTCTAGCGAGAGTTATGGGGAGATATCACGGCTGAGCTTTTTTTCTTTTTCTTCTTGCTATTGTTCGTTTCTTTGGCCTGAATCTATTGATGAGGCTCATTATATTAACCAGTTCCTCTAGCCACAGTCCATTCGCTAGCAACTTCCCCCCTTCTTTCCAACAACTTTCTCTGATCATTTGTAGTTACTTTCATACTTTCATACTTTCATACTTTCTTTTGCTGATGGTCTGTTCTCGAGATTCTTCCTGTCTAGTCTCCTTTTTCCTTTCTTTTTCTTATTTCCTATTTGAGATTCAGCTGGTAATGAGGTCTTTTCTTTTACTCTGTTATCTCCTTGGAAATACCCCTATTTCTTTTACCCAAATGAAATTGCAGGTTATCTTCTGGGAAACGTTCCGCGGAGTTACCAACCCATATATCTACGGGCTTGTGGCAGGGAAGGCACGATAACGTAGAAGGCTGGTAGCCTCAAAACCTAGTAAGTTAAAGTGAACCCTTATTGTGATTCATATGGCTTGCATCACATCATGATACATCACTCGCTAGCGCCCCCCTTCCCCAGAAAGAACCATTCAGTTTGAGGATCCCGAACCTTGGCGCGTTCAGCCCCACCATTGCATCAACTATTACACTACAGTAAGTAATCCCCTGAACCTAAGAGTGACGTGTCCCTATTGGAATTCAGAAGATTGCTCGGGCCCCATCCTTACATTAGAAGATCACAAGGCGATCCTCCATTTCTCGAAAACAACCCTATAACAAGGCTATTCGGTGAAAAGCTGAAGGCAACAGTGTATATTGCACCCGTAGGAGTGTTATCTAAATGAGATTTTAAAAAATGAAGTTATGGACGTGCTGGGAATCGAACCCAGGACCATCTCAAGTCACGATGATGCGAATGAGACATTATACCCCTAAACCACACGCCCTTGCAAAGTGTTTACAAGAAATCTATTTACAGGCGTAGCAATAACACTAAAACCTACTAAAACCCATCCAAGACACCAAAAGGGGACCTTATCATGAATCATGTGTTTTGTGCCAAAAACCGTGCAAATTTTTAGAGCCAGATACCACAACCATCACAAGACTTAAAATTTTTAGAAACTTATGAGGCCATCATAACTAGAAAAAGAAACTTTGCACTGATTTAGAATTTTCCTGGAGGGGTTTTTTTTTGTTGGTATTGGTATGCTTGGCATAGCCTTGGCACGGTTCCTCAACAAAGTGGGGACCTATAATTTTCTCCTACACATGAACCACAAAAGTGAGACGTGTATCATGTCAAAGGTAAGTACTAGCTAATCTATGCAATAGCTAGTCTATAAAAAAAACAGCTTTTTAGGCAATTTTAGCCTGTAGGGGCCCCAAGAAGTCTGATTTTCCAAAACTGACTGTTGCCGCTACAACAGCGGGTACACCTAGCAATAACCACAGAATTCCACATCCTCTAACAGCTACTTCTAGGTAAGGTATTTTGTGAGTGCTAGAAAAAAACCTGAAATTATTTCTAGCTTATGAAAGCATCTCCTATTATCAAGGGTATAGCAGGACCATTGAGGTATAGTTTGACATTAAAAAGTGACGTTCCTACGATCCATGGTAATAACCCTATTTAATTCTACCACGACTTTCGCTGACTCCACGACTGTCTTTGATGTCACCCCACCATACATTTGGTTTTTGGTGTGTTTCTGAAAGTTTTAACGTATATATATCTCTACTACTACTACTACCCCTAAAATCCAAAACATCTCAGATAATTGATGGCCTTGGTACTTCTCCAACTATGTGAGAGTACTTACTCATCCCGCTATCTACCATGTTAACTTGAGCCCCAATTACTTATATCCCTACAAAGGAGCTAGTTAGCCCAAAT
Organism: Verpa conica; assembly: GCA_033030425.1. Classification (NCBI taxonomy): domain Eukaryota; kingdom Fungi; phylum Ascomycota; class Pezizomycetes; order Pezizales; family Morchellaceae; genus Verpa; species Verpa conica. Next base: position 3,521,289 of record JAUFSD010000001.1, on the reverse strand, counting down.
TAAATATTCACACAGCAAAGGGTAAAGAGTAAATGACTTCATTAAGATGGTGAGTTAGTTATCTATATTCGCTCATTCATTCATACTGGATTAGACAAGCACGTCATGACCTGTTACTCGTGGGACCTCGATTTTCTAGAGGGACAAGGATATGACATACAAACCTAATAGTCTTGGCCCTACATTTTACTTAGTGCGGAGTATCTGTATTAAAATAGGGTACTGGTTTATATCTGGGTACCATGAAATTAATAATATGTAGACGGAAGCGGAATGAATATGGCCCGAGACGGACCCGAAGGCTGTTCTACAAATGAACCCGTGCAATTACACGACCCTCCACTTAGCGTTTATATAGAGAGATACCAATATTATCATACCCTCACCTCCCCCAGGAATATCATTCTTATCAATAAACTAAGAGCAAACGGCAGCCTCTTAGCTCTCCATCTCACGGCTAAATTAGGACCTGCTAAAACTGTGAAATTACTTTCTAGGAACAATGCTAATACTGTTATAGCTAATACCCAGCCTTGTAATCTAGTGCAGACATGAGAAAATTGTCACGTATACAAGTATATCACTCGAGATTAACGGTATTTATTCATCATTGAGCTTCCGGAAGGAGCTAAGATTTCTAGATGTCTATCAGACTAGATGAAGCTGATAGTAGCGTCCGTTAATTACCATATCTCACAAACGGGATCCTGTTCTCAGCTCATATTTCTTTTAAAAAACTTGCAAAGTCCTCTAGAAATTCGCAAAACTAATTAGGAGAAATTCTTGCGAGAGCCTTTAATGCCTTATATATCCTACCCTAAGCCAAAATCCTTGGGGGCTCTTACCAAAGCACCCCATTACTTAATAATACCGGTCTATTTAAATTTCTATTCCAAAAATCTTTATTTAATACTAAAAAGTAGATATATCATGGGGCTTCAGTAATAGAGTACCTCAATAAAGGGCTTCCATGCTTTTCCTATATATATCTGCTAAGTCGAAACCCTCCCCTAAGCCCTAACGCCTAATTTTCAAATATCACCTAACCCAAAAACTATACCTATTTAGGTAACTTCAAGGTAGGGTAAGTTGACGAAGGTATAAAGGTGGGGAACACCCTCAGAACACAGCCAGCAAGACACCCAAGTGAATGGAGAATGCCGTAAGCCCTTTTCTCGAGAACGGCGCCGGTGTCAATGCAAGGGATAGACTAAGGGCGGACATAATTGAGAAGAAGAAGCCCCATAATACTGTCATTTCAAACGTTTGTGGGTGCCCGACCTAGTTTGTCCCTCGCATTGACATCGGCGCCGTTCTCGAGAGAAACTTCGCGATCTTCTCCACTCACTTGTGTCTTTTATTGGTTGTTTTCATGAGCGCTTTATAGGCTCCTTTTTTCCTGCTTTTTTCTTTCTTTCTTTCTTTCTTTTTTTTGAGGGGAGGGAAGGATCGTATTTGTTATCACCTAGAATTTATTGGTACAAGAATAGACTGAATGTGCCCTACAAAATACAATTAATTATTTATCAAAGTGAAAAAAAAGTATGCATACTTTTAGACATAAGCCCCTCGTAACAGTTGTAACCCTTACAGCAACGCCAAACACCACAAAAGTACATTCATGCAGTCCTCCCTGACTCGTACAGATCCAAGATGAAAGAAAAGGCATAGGGGAAAAAACATGGAAAATTTAAACATCGACAATGGTAGCCAGCAGTAAGAAAATGATACAAGAAGTGCCACTCCTCTTCCAATAGTAAACGGCCAAATATGATATCTAGGTAGAAGCCTCAATAGGTAGCTTTGACAGTCTTCGTGAAGCCCTCCTCTCCAATCCCATTACTGGTGCTAGTGGTTTCATTGGCGTCAACGCCTTTGTCACAGTCAATGTTCCGCAAACCTCTAGCTCTACGCTCTTCTCTGGTCCCTTCCCTTTTGGCTTTGCAGGTTTGCGCTCCAGCATCCGTCTTTTCGCTTTTGGGAGGGGGCTTTGGTCAACAACCCCACTACCACGCCGGGGTGAGTAAGGCACGCCCCCTTTCGACGCTGAATTTATCTTGACAGACGACATCAAGCGACTAAGGCGGGACGGTGATGCTTGTGGTGTAGCGAGGATGGATGCAGGCATCACCGACTTGCGACGGCCAGTTGGAGTCGATGGGGCTGAAGGAGGATTGTAAGGTGTATTTGGAGCGCGCTTGATGACTGATTTCTTTTCCGAACGAGATCCATTTGTTGGGGGAGGAGTTGGTGGACAAATAGGAATGCTGAAATTACTCTTTTGAGGAAGAGCTGGGGGTCCGTTGGCTATTCTTACACCCAGAGGCTTCCTTGTACCAGTTGCTTTTGCTTTTGGTCTCGCTTTGATTTCATTTTCTTGCTCTACCTCTTTAAAGATCTTCGCCTGTTTCCCTTTCCCCTTGGCTAGTGACGCCGCGATCCTCTTTGTCACCTTGCCTAGGTCTAATGTCAACTGGCGTTCCCAAATGTCGAAACGTCTTTTTTTTACGTCTGCTACCCACGCATCACAATCCATATCAACATGGTAATCAATGACGTCTTTCCATGTGCTGTATGCGGCGGGGGTGTTGTTGACATATATAACCTTCCCTCCACGAGCATGAACAGCCCGAGCAAACTCCCTAACAATACGTTTAAGACCAAAGACTTTAAGAGATGTGCCAAGAATGATCATAAGGTCAGGGTTAGAGCGTAGATCGGCAGAAGTGAGAGACCCGATTTTTTCGGCGAGGGGATGTTCTTCGCCATAAAGAACGATATTAGGCTAGGAAGTATGTTAGTATCTAACCTAGTATACGATGATCTACAATAGTTAATGACGGGGGTATAGGAGGAGCTCACCCTCAAACTTCCAACTTTAGTCCCCCGTTTTCCGTTTTCTCTACGTGCTTTGTCCTTTCCTACACATACCGGGCACTCTGGAGGAGTTCCGTCCAGCAGACTCTCCACTCTCTCGTCGTCGTATTTACAGAGGCCCTGACATTGCATACACCGCAAATTATTCAGGTCCCCATGCAACTGTACAACCTGGCAGCCCTTCTCCTCCTCGTTCTCCAAAACCCCCGCAAGGACTGTACTAGCTCTTTTTCGCTTCCCCTTTCCCAAAGACAAATTCGTTGTCATTCCTTCCCTTTCTTCCAACCCGTCAATGTTCTGCGTATAGCATCGTAATAGCCGCCCAGTCTCAGACATCTTACGAATAAATTTGTGTGTGGGTGTTGTGTCCTTAACCGATATGATCTCGTTACGCAGAGAGGAGATGAATGTGTAAAACAGTTGAGTAGACGTAGGGTCTGCAAAGAGTACTGAATCGAATAGGTCTCTCCCTTTTACTACAGATGAGGGGTAACGTGATTTAACGAGGTTATAAAGACCATCTTGGGACCGAAAATCCTACGAAATGCTGTTAATATTTTTAAATCACGTATAGAGAAAGGTAATAATAATAATAATAATAATAATAATAAAATAAGTAAAAACGCGTCCACTTACAGGAATACCGCAATTTGTACTTATACCTGCCCCAGTTACGACAATGGCCTTTTTGGAGCGTGCAATCGAGTCTGCAATTTCTCCAAGAACGCGTGTATCCTCTATCGTGACTGTGGTTGTAGGCATGACGCCAAGGGTGGGGATACCTTGGTTTTCTAGTCGGATTTAGTACAGTATGGGGCGAGTGAATAGCTATGATGAGGGCAGTGAGTGAATATATATTAATATATAAAGGGCAGAAAAGGCAGCAAACAGAAACGAAGATGTTATAGGATGAAAACAGCCAGTGGAAGAGGGGGTGAAGTCAGTTCCAAATGTCATTGAACAGGTCTTACGAGACGGCACGTATCAGTCTCGAACAACAGGAGGCTGGTGCACTAGACTTGGCGTGATGCCAGCCAAAACAAGACGGTCACCCGAACAACTTGTACCCTTTTAGTAGTAAATTGAGGCTGAAGTCTGCCATTAGCCACAGTCTGTATCACGAGCGGTTACCAAGACGACCGCCGGAACACCGGGGGACCGGGGTATGTGTGACCTTGCATCAATCAACTTCACCCAGCCCATGACGCATTGTGTGCATATGCATATTTAACCTAACGATAGGCTTCAATACCGACTTGTTTCTTGAAAACCTGGGCTATGGCTTTCATATTCACATGATACAAACCGGTCAACCCTCTTCGTCTCCTCTGACTCGACGGTACTCTTTGTCTCTGTTACTCGTCCGCGTTAGTGTACCCTTGTCCGTACGACAATCGACATGAGCTTCTGGCTCTCACTTCTCCTAGGCGTTCCCACATTCCTCATTATCTTCGGTTTCATCGCAGTCGTCACCCTCAAGCTATTTCTATTGAATATCGCTATCCTTATCATCAACCGCTTGCCCATACTACGAAACTTTGTCGCTATCGAGGCCCCGGTACAACCTAGATATTGGTGGCTGTCCTAAGATAAGACTTCGTCAACGGGAGGTGGTTATGGTAATGTGTTCTTACATTTCTAGTGCTGGCGACTTTGTGTAGGCATGCATGTAGTTTGGAACGTCTTGGGAATAAACGCGCGGTCAGGAAATGCGATTGGGTGCATTGGTTTGGGGGACTGGATCAGACCTTTCGCCAGGGGTTTATGGGCGGCGTTTCCTGGGCTGATGGGCCATTAGGCTACTTGAAGAATTTGTCAGGTGTAAAGGAAACGGATATCTTTATTGGACGGTGTTTGGAATTCAATGTTCTTTTGCCATACTGTGTTTGCGGTCGGTGGCTTCTGACTATGGTTACACAAAACGCAAATTATACCCCCACAGTGCTACCAGAAACTAGAATACTCCTGATTTATAAAAGAGCACACTTGTAACAAAACTATCTAAGGGAGGATGTTATAGAATTAGCTTTATATGAAACATAAAGTCGGGACAAAGAATGTCTAAAAATAATATCCCTAAACATGACTGTTACCTCCGCTTCCTTAAGTGGCCGTTGCAGCCACATCGGCGTGGCTTAGCCCAATTGCTTGCCTTCGTTGTAGTTATTTTGATATTTACTCATGAAGCCACTAGGGTATAAGCCCCCAAAACTATATAATATGACAATCTAGAGCCCCCAAGCACCAAATAGAATCTCGCAAGCAACAAGTGAGATCAGATGAAACGTCTAGTGAGTGACATACCATGACGCAAAATCTATACTATAGGTTATCATTAGCATCGACCTAGGTGTCAGAGCTCGGAAATTATAGGTACCAGCTGCTTAACGCATAGGTTCCCGTGGGGTTTATAAACAACAAACCATCAACTCCTAACTGAAGCTAAAACAAATCATTTGTTCCACCTATGGTTTGGTTTGTATCGTCATATGCCCCGCAAAAGTATGACCCCTTGACAACAGCTACCTGAATAAAAAATAATCATATAATCACCTAATAAAAAATAGAAAACCCGGCAGATTTCTCGTAGTTTTGTCCAACATGATAGATCATCCCATCCAGGATGTAAGCTACTATATTAAGCCTTTGCAACTGTTTCATGCCCTTGTGGAGTGACTTGATGTTTTTTTCGTAAAAAAATCTCTCTTTGTTACCTATAAATTATATAGGCACCAAGGCTGCTTTCTTCGGGTTGGCTCGCTGCTCGTAGCTAAGTGCCGAAGTAATAGCCGAGGTAAGAAGTGAATAAATGACGTCAACATATATGTTATGGATATTGGTTATGAGTGGTCAGGTATGACTGTCTTTGCGTATGTAAATGACAGAACCTGGGGGTAATGTGCAGGCAACTCGCCTTATAGGATAAGGACTCGTATCGGTGTAATGACCGTGCGTGCGTATATAATGAGTGCCCAGCGGGAGGCATAATGCCGTGCGCTTTAACCAATCCTAATTTCCAATGGAGCCACATCATCTACGATCTTGTTTTCGGTATCTATATACAGCTGGGCCTATGGTGTTGGTGCTTCTTCGACATGAAACAACATAGCCACAGAAATCGAAGTCCATATGCAGCAGCGTAGCGTAATTGGACTACAGGAACGTAATCAAATAGATAATAAAAAAGCTTAGTGTAATCTCGCAGGCATAGGTTTCTCATACTAATGAAGGCTGAAAATCTCCACATTCGTATTCGAATTTGGCTGCTCCAATCAGCCTCGGTATCCCTTCTGGAAACCAAAGGTAAGACAAACACACTAACCTTTCAAGCCTTACAGAACGCCATAGTTAGATTTGCTTATACATCGTTAATTGAAGCCATGCTTTGATTGCGAAACAACCGCCGCCGCCACCGCCACGACCCTCGCAATTCCCACGTGAATTTGTAACTATCTTTAATATGCCTGATAACTGAAGTTCGCGCTGGTACAGAAGAGTTCTAGAACTTTAGGTTGAGGAACTCGTAGAAACCTCCGATTCTCTATACCAACGATTGGCGCTCTGAGTATCGCATGGAAAACCAATACTAAACTTCCATGTTAGTACTAAAGGCATAGATAATCTGCTACAGTTTTAGAATTACCTAGTTTAGTCGTCATGAAATACAAGCAACTTTTACACAGGCTCTGTTTTATGAGATGTATCGTAAAATTTCTCCCCACCATGAGAAATTAGCTCAAAACCCCCAGTACCGAAAGAAAAAAGAAGTCCAAAAGGACTACGTTCGAATTTTTTTTCTAATCGGATACTACCCCGCGACTATCTGTGACGCTTGTGCCCACCAACAAACACATTTCCCATTCCCACGACTACCCCTTTCGGAGTAAAGATGCCGATATTTTCAAAACCTTATGTCTCAAAAGACGCGATATCTACCCGATGTTTAGACCTCCAGGTGAGGAAAGGTTAGATGTCTCATTCCGGTTTCCGGGACTCAAAAGACCACGCGGAAGAAATCGTCACTTTGTACGTATTACGGAGACGAGTCCTGCGGAGCCTCAAAAATTCCAGGAAGCCGAGATATCCGGTGACGACGTAGCGCGCTTGCTTTACCGAGACACCCGTCGTTGTAGGCCCCCGCTTCAGATGATCCCATGCGTAACGACTCTCTTTCTCAACCGTCAAAATGGCCGGCAGCAATATTCCGATAGGAGACGAGTGTACACACGCAAATGTGCGCCAATGCGTGCCAATGTCAGCCTTGAGCATAGGTCAGAACAGGCAGTTGATGAGACATTCAGTATGCTCCTCCCCCCCATTTCCCTGCTCTAATGTGATTAGGATTGATGGAAAGTTCAGGATTGTGGGATTATGGCGTGATAAAGGGATTAAAAAGGATGCACCGGAGTAGTGGGGTATTATCCTGAATTCTGGGTTTAGAACTCCGGCACAAACCGACAAGCCCTCAGGCGCCATAATGTGTGATTTAAGTTTGATCGCTCTCGTGAGACGGTCACGATGAGGTAGATTACACCCCTCTCTCGGGTATGAGTGAGAGTATGTGAAGATATGGGGAAAGATTTCTCGAGAGTTGGTATTGGTAAAACACGGGATATACACGAAATCCTTAAGTTGAGCATCCCGAGGCGGGTAAGACAGTTGGTAAAGCAGACAATGGAGATGTTGGGAACTAGGCATGTAAGTTGGGTTACAGCAGGCATGCTCTGAGGAGCTTAGTGTTTCGACATGAACTCAGCGCCGGGCGATTCCAACGACATGGATTGACGGTTTGGTGTCCCAAGGCACGGCTGCACCTTGTTGGTAAATATCTATCTCGTGAGCATTAAGTAAGTCGCTAGCCGATGGGGTTCGACAATCGCGGGATACTGGTGTGATATTGATATGAGGTAACAATTTTAGGTTCATCTATTCTCCCTCTTTTCTTTTACCAAACGAGATTGTTTAATATGTTTAGAGTACTGGAGTAAGCGTGCCCAGAGACCTGATATTAATTAAATAAATTATAGGATAATGCAGCGTGGTTGCTTTTAGACCACGGGAGGCTCCGTGATGTGTGAGGAAGGAGGGAAGACGAATCAGGAACAGCTAATAATACTAAGCATTTGAAATGCTCCGCGATTGTAAGGAACAGCCTTGCAATTAATATGGGGAGGAAACTAAATTATGTCAAAAGGCTTGACTTTCGTGTAAAGCTTCTTCATCTCCGTTCTAGAGTTTTGGATTGAACTCCCTGGGTGGTGGACTTTTCATGCTGCCAAGACCCAGATTCCGGATTTGTACGATATTCAAACAGCAGCCAACCCCTGCTGCAGCTGCGCACCCACATCCAGCGGATCGGTCCTTGCATGAGGCCCAGATTTTCAGGGACGGTAACCCAAAATTCTGAGGAACCGAGGTTAGCTAGGCCTAGTTGGGAACCACGTACGTTTTGTTTTTGTATCATATCGGATGAGGCGTGAAACCGTCAGTGCAACGGCGTTGGTTTGACAGGTGCTTTTCTTTCTGGGGGGAATTGAGGGTTGGGGAAGGCGATGAGGTGCGATAAGACTGTAAATGGAGATGACTTAGATGGGGTGCAAAGGAAAGCTGGTTAATGAGATCTCAATGATGCTTCCATCCCGACCATTTTCTTCTCGCTTGTACCCAGTTTAGGGCACTGAGTAGAGTTGTACCCCTGAAAAGGCGCCAACACAGTAGGGTGGCTGAAGAGTTCTTGATCGGTACAAGGCCCAGGGACCCAAGACACGCGGGAAAACCCAACGATTGGCGTTCGGAAAATATTCGAGTGGATTGGCATCATTGGCATTATTGCCACCGGCTGTAGGATTGGGCGCTTGAAAGATTTGACGGCGCTCAGCTGTTGACTGCCGACTAGCGATTGGTAGAGGGCAACTGCTCATGCAGTGTACCTTGAATTGATAGTATGACTTTCAGGTACTCTCTCCCCACACCAGCAGCCCTGTATAAGTTTGTTGGGCTGAGTTCCAGCTCGCGCGCGGTCGTGCTTAAGCCGCATAAAACACCCCTCTGCAACTCCAAGCGAGCCACGGAGAAGTATCACAGGATTGCAGAAGAGAAACACCACAGGCTTCCTGATCAGACCATCAGTCTAGAGGTACTTCTCAGAGAGGGTTTTCTCGTGTTACAGCAGACGGGAACCCCTCTAAACACTTTGACCCTCATATCCCCCTCCATTTCCTTCTTCTACTACCATCTGCCAACCGGTTTTGATCCTTTCCTTCCTTTCTTCTTCTCCCGTGCTGCTTCTTTTATTTCTTTAATTCGTTTTAATATCGGAAGCGAAGCTAGTGAGGGCTAGTCCTTCTTGGTAGGAAATCGTTCATAGTTTCTTTTCTTTTTTTTCCCTCTCTTCATTCCTTTACCTCATCCAGGCGGTGGTGGAACGTTTTCTTGCCTATTTCCCGTTTCTGCAGCAAGATCCCACGCATAGTCAACCGGTTTCTATTGGTGGTTCAGGTCCTCAGGCGGAACCAACCCATCACACACAGCCTTCCCCTTGCAGTAGCAGCAGCCGCTTTCTATTCAAGCCGGACTCCCACTTTTCATTCATATTCTCTACTCTTCCCATTCGGTTCCTCTTCTCTTTTTTTTCTTTTCCCCCTCTTCTCCACTTTCTGGTCTTCAAGATAGTAAAACCAGTCCGTTCATTTTCCTCTCTTTCTCTACTCATCTCCGTTCTCAGCGCCGGCGCTGCGTTTTTCCGGTCGGCCTCTCTACCCGAAAGGAGACAACGATCCCATTCCTCTCCATATCTACTACCCCCAGCAAGGGAAACACTCTGCACATCCTACATTTTAGGGCCTACGCAACGGGTTAGCAGGCCTACGTGTGCTTTGTCCGTGTGTTTTTCTACTTGAGAGCATTCCATTGTAAGTAAATATATCCTTCCTCCTGATCAACCCTCTGCAATCCTCCCACACGCTCCTCTACCGCTGTTCCTGCACAGACGAGAGAGACGTTGCTTTGCTTTGCTTTGTAGTAGCAGTAGTGGCTCAGCAGTTGTTCTTCTTTCCTCGTTGTAGCAGCCTAACTAAGTTACTACCGAAGCAACAAAGACTAATTTACACCACTGCCTCCCACGTGTGGCGTTGGTCCTTTATAGTATCTTAATTCGTTAATAATCGCCTCTAGAAAGGCTTTCGATTTTTTCGATACCTATCTACTACGACTATCACGCTTCCTTTTATCGACGAATTTCTTTACATCTTACAACAGCAGCAATGATGCAGTGTGCCGTTTTCTCATATTTCCTACTCACACTGGCGGCGCTGTGCACCGTCTCATTCGCTCACGCAGCACCGGATGCAATGGTGATCGTACCAGGGACTTTCAAGGAATCAGAGAACTGGCATGGTTTACTGAGGAGGGAAATTCAGCGGATGGTTGTGAGGAGGCAGGACACAGGGGCAAGGAACGAGACGGCTATCGAGCAACTGGATCTACAAGCATGGGCTAAGGAGACAACACAAAAATGCATTGCAAAGCTCGGCACAATCACAAAGGTGTCCAACCCTTCTGGTATCGCTGTCTGCTATAATTTGCCATTTCTCAGCACGGATTCTGGAGTTTTTGCGGCAGATTTGAGGCTGTATCAGGTTTCGTCTCCAGAGGGGAATTGGACATTAGTTGGGGGGAATATCGACGTCTCGCTCATGTACAATGGGGCAGCTGTGCAGCTAAGGAACGAGACTACGGAGGAAGCTGCTGCTACTGAACAGGCTTCTGCTAGTACCGAGGGCCCTGATAAAGTCCAGGAGTTCCATTTCATCGGCCAGATTGATAAGCTACTCCTAGAAGAGGAGAAGACTGAGTATGCTCCCCTTCCCTAGCCTTTGCCTACCATATGTGATTCCATCTAACAAATCTTTCTAGTGCTCAACTACAAGTTCTTCTTACACCCAATATTACTCTTTTCGCTGAAATGCCGGACGGTTCACAAATAAGCACAACTCTCTCCACAAATGATGCCACCTTCGTTAATGGCGTGTTTTCCGACCTGGTTGCTTCTGAAACACAAAACACAACAACTGCTACCCCCAGCGCAACAACATCTGCCGCGCCATTTAAGCTTCCAGGAACTCGGATTGAAATTGTCCCTATAGGACTTTACTTTTTCGGAAGCTACATGGCCCTGTCCTGTCTCATCTTTGGATACGGTAAGCTACAGCTGGTTTTCTCTTGGTGTATCGCATTTACTAATTAACGGTAAAATGTAGGTACTTTTGAACGCCAGCGATTCCGTGACCAGTACCGTAAACGGATTGCACAGCAGGGTGCCCTTGGTGGCAATCGTGCGATATAGTGTTACCCTGACCTTTCTGCGGCCCTCAAATAGGGGGAGTAGTAAAGTTAAGGCTAGCTATTCTCCGTTTAATCTATATATATTTATACCTTTTTTTTTATATTACTATTCTAGCTGATCCGCGAATGAGCGGGAGCGTCTGTCCATACTTTTTTAGTTTTAAGTATCGTTTTTTTGTGGATAAAGGAATCTTGGGGAAAATACTGGAGTTTATATGGGTTAGGGAACATATTTAATTTTTTGGCTATGGGCGAGTCCTTTTGCTTTGTACATGCATAATCCTTTTTACAGGTTCAACGTTTAGAGGATAAATTCCCATATCTTGCATCTTTACATTGCTTGCATTTTTGCAACACCCCGCCCTTTTCTCTATCTTGAGTGTCTTCTATTCAATAGAAGCTCTGAGCTCTTTTTTGCTTCATTTTCCTTTTTCTATTACACGATTTCAGACGCTTTTACTTTGTTCGATTGGTTGGCTCAATCAAAAGTTGATCGCTCCTTGTTTCGTAGTGGGGTGAGATACTGCTTTTCTGTTTCATATGTACATCCCATTGTTCCTCTGCATTTGGTGTTTATGTTTTGTAAATTTTCCTTTTGGTATTTTGGTATTTTGGTTTACATCGCGTTGGTTTTTTCCCCCCCTTTCCTTTGGGACCTTTCTATTTCTATCCTATTTTTCTTGTCTGGGCTTTTGTAATTTCTATGCTGTATATTTTCTGTCAACGATTTCTTATTTCCTGAACTTTTCTCTGTATTATTTTTAAATCTAGATTTAAGCGCGGTAGTTCGTATTTAGCAGTTACTACATGTATTATTGTTTTAACCGTTTCGCAAAAATAGCCTGACCACTAGAGCAAGGCGCCGCTTTACTCGCACACCAGTCCGGGGCCTTGAAAGATTTATTAATTTATATAACGAGTTGACCTCCAACACGTCTCATCGGCACTATGTTTTTATTGAGCTCCCACGGCTTCACCGAGTCAGCCTTCTCGCATTCAACAATATATAGCCACTACCTCCCAAGAACTTTATATTGACAGTAGTTAGTGGTATGTCTCTCTTGCACGCGCTGCTGAGGGTCTGTGTTGGCTGACCCGAGGTATATGTACCAATCTTGCTGCGGCGGCTATATGGCTAAGTTAAGTAGCTAGCTAGCTAGCGGTTAATGGTTAAAGCAGCAGGGCAGTGGGGGGTTGAACCTTGGTCGGGGTTAGCAGGGATGGATGCACCCGGTTGCGCTTCTCGGCGGCGCAGCAGGGATATAAGGGAACGGACGTACGGATAGACTGATTTCATGAGACGATGTTGGTTAGAATCAGGTCACTTGGGATTACTATGCTGGCGTTGGGAATTGCCCCTCGGATAAGTAAGACCGAGATCTTCACTTTGTGGTAAAGTCTCGTGACTTGGCTAGTGCGCTGGTTAGGCAGGGTAAGCAGTGCAGTGCGGGAATATTCGAGTGATATTTTGTGAGTATTCTTGCATGTCATCTCGCGAATGAGCTTCCTTGTGTTATGTTATATACGTGAATCTAGCATAAATTTAGTTATTGAAATACCACTGATTACGGTCACACCTAGGGAAAGGGCACAATGCGGTAATGTCCAAGCTTTAGGTGAATATTTCGTTACCACCTTCTAAGTTTGGTATCTAGAGAAGGGAGAAAGTTGCACTGTTTCAATATTGGTTTTTCTTTTCCTTTTTGTATCTATGAGCTCCCAACGGTGGTAGCTGGACGATGAAACCCTAAAAGCTTGGCTTTTGTAGTCGGTGTTACCGTGGCTTGCTATACCCTGCTTGAGTCATTGTTACAGGCCATGGTTCAAGGTGGTGAAATAGTTTAGAGGCCCCTTGAAGCTTCTTAATTAAACTCTCCATGAGTATGGTAATACTAAAGCTGGTATTGGCTGGATTTCCTCATCACCTTGTCTGATTCTTGCCTAGCTAGTATAGCTCGGAGATTCCCAAGTAACTCCCTTAGGTAAGGGGGAGATAGGGCTTATTGCGGGTGTACTTGGATAGGCCGAGCGGTCGTCTTGGTAGTTTCCTAGGGGGTACTTGTACATCTGTAGGTTTAGGTTTTTTATTGAAGAAGTAGCTATACCGTGATTGATAGGGCTCCGGATAATATAAATTATTGGTTTATCAAAAAGGTGGAATTAGTATATGCTATGAGGGGTGGGTTCCGGTTGCTTGAGTGAGTCTTCTATGGGAGTATATATGCTTGAGAATTCTAGACTTTGGTTTCCTTATTTAACTAACTAGCTGGATCAACTAGGACTCTAGAAGCTCTATAATTCCATGTCAGTGCATTTATAATTTTCCAAGGAAGAGATGTCATTTGTGAGAAACTCATAGATCTTGGTAGAGCACCAATCTCCTATCGATCACTAATTGGGTGTCGTTGCCGACTATATGGATTTTTTAGGCTCCGTATTTTTAGAGGCGATGCTTAGTCCCTGTTATAAAAATTTAGGAAGAGATAGATAGCTAGGGTTGGACCGTCTGGATGGTTCTCGGCACCGGGAATGATTATCTAAGCTTGAAGTTGAGATTGAAATAAACGTATATATGTTACCTGCTATCTTCGTATTACTGGTAGACCTATTAACCTCCATAATTTTGTTATACAGGCTTGAGGAACTAAAGATACTTCTATAGGTATTTCTTGACCCGAGAGAGTCTACAACCACCTAGGAATCTCCTTCCGGGAACGCCATACCTGGGTCCTTGAAAAATGAGCTACTCTTCATTTCAAAAACTAGCCTCCTTCGAAAGTTATAAATCTCACGGAACTGGGAATTCAAGCCCATCATGAGGCAACCGAAAATTTAAAGTGTTTGGGTGTTGAGTACTGGGTTAGAGGGCTAAGATGGTAGATAATAGGTTAGGAGAGAGAGCTATTTTAGACGATTAGATGAGAAGGTTACCGTTCCATTTACGTGTTATAATCTCCCTGGCGGGTTAGATAGCCGAGTGGTACATGTGGTCTGACAAGCTATATGACAAGGAGCGGCTTATCCCTAGAGCTAAAGCCAAGAACAATACTCCTTAGGTGTCAAACCCAGTCGTAAGTATTATAGGCCTTTTTTTCCCCAGCTGCGACCGAGGCCTCTTTACTTTTTTCTAGCGAATACCATACATTTAGTATCCACTGAGATGCATTCCCACTAATGGGTAAAAAAATGCGTTAACATGTACGGAAAGCAAGAAATATAGCGAGTTTAAGCAGTACCACCAATATCTATGGCTTTGACATGTTCCAATACATGTTAATGCATGTTTTAGCCACTAGTGGGAACTCGAATGATAGAGCGCGAGCTTTTAACTAGACTCGTGTCAGATATCTTGGGCCAATACTTTAATGCTGCGCTAGCCATTTTAGGGTTAGTGAATGTTGTGCATCGGGAGATCGACCCGGCGGCTCTGTTGAGCCGCAATATGGATGACGACATGTCAACAAACTTTGAATCAAACTTGCAAACACAAAGGCCTACAGATTTGTCTTCGTCAAAATGTTATTTTTTGTATGTATTCGTTATTCTCCATGTTTTAGAACCATTCCATGATAATTTATTTCCATGCAAACGTTATTCGCACCTGTCGTCGAAAGCACAGCCAACCGTCAACAAAAACCCACTAAACTTTTGTATCCCTAAAAACCTCATAACGACCTGAATAAACCATCTTCAGTCGTAGTAAAAAGAAGAGAAGAAAAACAAGAAAAAGATATAACCCAATCACCCACCCCAATGGCTCCTGTAACGTATAGTGGCGTATTTAATCGTCTACCTTTAAGCAAACAACCAAAGCCAACTCATAAAAGGACGCACGGTTCCTTCTAGCGTTCCCGTGCTCGTACCCACACCTGATAAACAAAGGAAAGGGGGAAAGAGGAAAAACACATGTGGCTCTTCAACTATTCATCACTAGAATAAGATGATCCGCAAGATAACAAAAACATCATCAAAACCTGAGACAAGGAAGATAAATGTAGGAGGTAGGATTCGGTAAGGGTCGAAGCTGGTAACAAAGAAAAATCGTAACGGTTATTCAGGCAAAGGGGCAAATATTCATGAGAGAAGGTAGACAAAGGCTGCCTAGAAGTGATACAGAGCTACTAAAATAATACTTATGTAGCAAAAAGACGGGGTAAAACAAAACTCATTCATGATACAATCACACCCCAAAAAATACAAACATGAAAATGAAGTAAATAGGACAAAAGTAGTGTCCCCACAAAAGTCAACCGGAAATACAGTATCTCGGTGTAAGCTGCCGAGAACATCGAACCAACATCGGCTGGTGGACTAGTAAGTCGGCTTCTTTGGCTTCTTCCAAAAATATTGCTTGATTTATGCAACCATTAGCCTTATATACCTAGAATCAAATAAGGGAAGGGTGAGCCAACCTTATGAGATTTCCTACACGACCTGAGCCCCACTCTCCCCATTCCTTCAACAACCGCGGCACGTCGACCATCATCGGTATCCTTATCAGGAATATAATAGTACTCGCTCTGTAAAGGTTTCCCTGCAGCATCCTTGCCATGGCGTTTAATCTCTCCAATGCAACTAATGCTATCTAGAACTTGTACTAGATGTTCCTTGGTAATACAAGCCCCCAAAGAGGACGGAAGATGAGAGAGCAAGATGGTTAGCGAAGTAGATGAGAGACGTGAGAAGGCAAGCTGATTGACAATGTGGTTCTGGACAGTATTGACTTTAGTAGGAGAGATCGAAGCACTGCGGCGTCGGATAGGAGAAGAAGGGAAAGCAGATGTTGCACGAATAGTTGAAGAAGTCGGAGGGGTTCCTAGGGCACAAAGGGGCTCTGCAGTTGAGAAAGTAACCATAGGCGGTAGTGTAGGTTCCGGGGCGAAACTAAGTGCGAGTGGATCTACTTTTTCCTTCCCTTCATCCTCATCCTTCTCCTCTTCTTCATCTTCATCTTCAGCTAACAATTTTTTAAGCTCTTCATCGTCATCAGTGTCATCACTCGGTGCCAAGAGTAGTTTCATTGCAGCTTCAGAAATTTCTTCTTTTTCCGATGATACGGGAAGCTCTGGATGATCCTCTCCATTGAAGTCTGCCACAGGCTCATCCTCATATATCTCCAAGAAAGTATCCGTCATCTGTGGGTCAGATTGGAACATTGCAGAATTACCCAATCCTCTTCTAGGAGGGAGAGGAGACCGGTTACGCTTTTCAGTAGAAACGTTGAAAAGACGACGGCCAGTACGTCCATTGTTACCACGTGGATCAACATTCTCATCGTTATCATCAACCCATCCAATGGAAGGGCTCCTAGATACTCTGGCACGAGTAGGTGTGCCGATAGTAGAGATACTTGCGGAGCGGGCCCGACGGACACGGGTTGTCGGCCATGCTAAAATTACTCGAGAGTCCTGGACATCTAACATGATCTCCGCATCTTCCGTCTCAGACGTGAAGACATCTCCTTTAGAAAGTTCCCATGCATGACCTTGACAATGAATTTTTACGCCATTCCATCCCATACATTGAATCTCAATTTTTGGTCTGGATGATGTGGTCAAGTACTGTGCCTTAACATGAACGCGTGAAATTAGTCTGTTTGCAGAAAGCTGGTAGTGTGATGAATTGCTGGACCTGCCGAGAAGTACTGGTTCACCATTATCGGGAAGGGTGATAGAGGGTAGTGCGGATAGAGGGGCACGTTCAGTGAGTGCGGATTGGCTCCTGGTGAGGAGGGGTTTGCGTGCAGAGACATGGGGAGGAGATGATTGGACCCTGTGCGACGAAGAAGGAACGGGAGTTGGATATCTATTTTCGTGTTCTTCTGGCAAGACGCGAGATTTGCGTCTTTTGAAGCGTGGAGGCGAAGAGAAGGGCTCGAACGCTGGTAGTAGAGGGCCTGGAGCGGGTCGTTTCACCCCAGCAACGGTGTTGTTTGTCTCGAGGACCCGTGCGGGCGAAGAGTCCATTTTGGACTTTGCTACTTTTGTGCCTCCGTGTTAATAGATGATGAATCTGAATGACAATATCTGGAGAAATTTAGATAGGGCCTTGTGGGGAGGATGAATGATGAACGATTTCTATAGCGAAAGGGGGACCGACTTTGCGTGCTAGAAGGGGATAGGAATAGGGAAGTAGTCGGGTAAAGTGGGTTCGTGCCCGGGTGGTTGGTGGTTGGCACTTTACACGGTGGAGTAATTTGACGGAGATTACACGAATGAAAGAACGTGTAAAGTGATTTACAGAGAGCGCCGAGATGGAGATGGGGGGGGGGGTGAGAGATATCAAAGAGTGAGACCGGGAATGAGGCAGGAAGAGATAGAAAGGAGGCTTCTTCGTCTTCCTCGTAGAGTAGAAACAGAGAAGCCGTGATCCCCCCTCAAATGGCTAGGTTGAGACTCCGAAAGGCGCCGACGACGACAACTGACAGAGGACACTGACAGATACTCAGAGTGACGAACTACTGCCTCGCTGACCGATTGACAAAAGAGGAAACGAAAGTGACGGACAGAGGCGGAGAGAGAGAGCAATGCAGCCAGCAAAGTCAGCCAGCGTGCAGCGAAAGAGAGGGGGTTGGGCTGCGTTTGGCCAAAGGTGGATACGTTGCGTGCCGTTTACCAAAGTGAGCAAAGGCAGTCTCTTTTTTTCCTTACCTAACTATACTTATTACTCTATCAATGTAAGACGGATCACTGCTCACGCTTTTCTGCTTCTCTACATGCTTTCCTCGCCGGAGGGGGGTGGGGGCAAGATATCTCTATTTACAAGCCAAAAGGTGAAGGTGGAGACTGTATAATCTTGTAGGACCACCTTGCAGTTTTTATCCCTTGTTCAATGTTCTAAACCCCCCTCTGTTTCTTGCTGGTTGGGGTTGAAGGATTTGATTGCTGCGCGTTGCCCCGGATCGGACCCGCGCCTGGGAATCACGCGAGCAGCGCGTCGAGAGAACGCGTTCTCCGGCCAGCCTCGTGCAGGCCTTGGGTTTTATTTCTCTTATTGGATACATTGATTGCGTTCCCATGCAACTCTGCTTGGCAATTTCGAGAACTTGGCACTGCGACCTCTCTCCCACTGTTGGAAACTAGAACCTCTAAATAACTATATGTAGCACATCTACTCTTAGTAAAAGCAGCCAGGAGCTACCCTCGGAACGGTCACGTCTAAATATGTATAGCATGTTCCTGGTTCGTGTGACATGCTGCAACAACCTAGGGCTCGCATATTGACGTCCGGTGCCGGCAGACTTTTCCGGCTAGGAATGGTAACCGAGCTGACTTGCGGCTGTCCATGGAATTAATTCTCTGTAAATAAGATAAAATAGTAGTTTTTCTACCCGCTGAAGCTCTCGAAAGGGAGGAAAAAAAGACACAAGTAAGCCAGTCTTCGAGACTTGTAGGCTTTTATAGTTTCTGCTCTTCGGACTGTTGGATGTCTATACAAAGGTGAACCCGGGCCACTGACACACATCTATGCCACTTAGACATATCGTCCAATCACTAGATGGCGGTGAGTGCCTTATATATTTCAGGCTACTTGCTCGCAGCCTGAGAAGGCACATCTCAACAACTGAGATGTGACTCTGCACGCTTGCTGGACGAGTCGGCGAGTTCAGACGAACTAACAAGAAACATATTTTTTCTTTCTCTTTCTTCTGCATAAGCCCAAAAAGAAAGTAGGGATCGCGATATAATCTTTCTTTCGATGACCTAACCTACCCCTCATCAGAGCTTTTCGCTAGTCTCAAATCATTGTTTGTGCTCACTCCAGCCCTGAGCGGTGAAACTAGCTTGACGTCAACCGACTACATGCAAGCTTATTAACCCTACAGCTCTGCCCTAACATTATCACTTCTGCAACTAAGGGGACGCGTTTTTTCTCGCCTTTTCAATTAAGTCATGTGATGAGGCGCTATCCCCCAATCAGCAGCGAAATTGATCGCCGGCCCGCATTCGCGACACCGCGCGTGCCTGAAACTGGCAGCGAAGCATTTCTGTCGGGAATTTAGAGACTTGACTCGGATGGATGAATATCCAAGTCCCCCCCCTCTTTCCTTCCGGCCATTTCGTTCTGATAATCTCCAGCACTTTTTCGTGACATGAACACGACAATGAGATGAGGCTTAGAAGAGGAGAATGCAGGCTTTAACACCACCTCTCCTCCAGAATTCGTTCCCCTCCTCTTTCCTTGCTTCACGGCTGTTGGTATTTAATCGAAAACTCAACGGTCGCAGGCAGGCTCAAAATCGAGCCCAGCTCAGCCCTCACCAACCACAGGTGCGTAGTAACGGCTTCGCCGCGCTAGCTCAAGTCCCGATATGATAAGTACCGGTAACATGTAGGTTTGGTCACAGTGATAGCAGTGGTAATCACAGCATAAGGGCGTCCGCCTTACAGGCCCTTACTCAGTCATGCCTAATTCGGGGGTTCACTCTTCCCTTCGTATCTGCCATCCTATTAGATGCTTAGATCATCTTTCATCTCCTTTCATATCCTTGCGGAATGTCCCTGCCGAGGTGTTTATCAAATCTACCCCTCTTCGCTTGTTTATAGTGCTAAGGAAGGAAGGCCGGTAAATTTTTATAGGCAGATATTCCTGCTATAGCAAAATCTAGAAACCGCCTGTAGTTTCCATGGTGATGTGCTGCAAGTTTCAATGTGAAGTCATATAGACCTCGGCCGCGATGCGCGCTACTATGTAAACCCCACCTAGTCCAATTCCAATCATCGCAAGGAATGGCGTCGCTTGCGATGTTTTCTTAGGATCGATTATCTCTTGAAAACAATCATTAACTAATCATATATTGATTTAGTGTATTTACATAGATTTACGGGGTAACTACGAATCGACTCGTATATCAAAACACCCCTCACTATTGGAAAAATAGGGAAAACAACTTTCTGAAAAATTTACCCAGCTTTTCCGAATCCAATCACACCTCTACAGCCACAAAAAACAAAAACAAAAACAAACAAAAGTTTCAGCGATTCAAAGTAACCTCCAATAGTCACAGCGAAGGGCTAAAGAGCATTTCTAGACTTTCAGCCTCTTCTGGAGTAATTGTTGATTCTAGCAGTTCTTGTGCAAATTTCCTCGTGCTATCATCAATCCCAAGCTCCTGTGAAAAGCCCTCACTAAAGGCAAGTCGTGTCATCGCGACTAGATACTTGTGGCTGGTACTTGGTGTCGCGATTTTCGACACGCAATCCTGGCCATGTATTGTCAAGATCCCGTGGAGTAGCCGCATGGTTAGATTAACTAATTGGACACTGCTTTAGATCTCAGCTTTCTACACTTACAGTATGGGGGTGCATTGTCTTTGATTATGTCTATATAAAAATCGATATGCACTTTTTACTTTTCCTGAGCCAGTAGCTCCCCGCCATAAGGCGGTTGAAATTGGAAGGAAACCAGAGAGAAGGAAACAGGTTGCCACATACCTTTTCTCTCTCCCAAACTTGCACTCATATATATCTTCTAGTTCGTCTGCCATCCTTCTAACAAGTCTTATCAAAGCGTTTTGATGCCTCGCCAGTGCTGCAAGACCTAATTCCATCCCCGAAACACTTCCCAGGAGCTGTAGTATCTCCCTTCGGAGCTCCACAATCTCTAATTTCGTATGTTTTGGTTTACCTAGTATGGCCCTAGGAGTACTGACAAGAACCTTTGTCGCGGCTTCTAGTAGGTGGCCTTCATTTACCCGTTGGTCGGCTTCATTACTTACTAAAGAACCAAACGAGTCCCCAAGACAACTCGTGGAGAGAAGAGAAGCCATTCGTTGAATATGAGAGAGACGTTGGTTCAAGTTAAGCATCATTAGTGGGACATCGGAGCGAATACATTTCCAAAACCTACAAATAAGCTATTAGGTCGTAACATCAAAGAAATATTAATTATCAAGACTCACCTTTTGATACGTCTTTCATCTCCAACTAGTCCTAACGCAATGCCTTCTAGTAGTCTTAAACAAGCATCAACATCTATATCCTCTTCTAAGAGTGCCATGTTCCTCTTTAGCGTTGGAATGGCATTAATATCGATTGTCTGCTGTGCTAGATCCACTGCCTCCTCAAAGAACCTGTGACATGTGCTTCCCTGATCCCATATAATAATGAATTGGAGCAACCCCAAAACTAAATTCAGAGCACCATACTACTTATTTTTTGCTAATCAGAAATCATATATGTATAAAGCATATTGGAATAGGGGGTTGGACGAAAACGTACTAGACCTTCCTCTAAACACCTACGCCAAATAAAAAGAAGAATCCCGCATACTCCTGTTGAGAACTCCGGTCTTGCTGCTGTTGGCTGTAATAACGTGACTTTATCTTGAAAGAGAGAGGATATCGATATCTCGGGTGTTGATGGGAATGAAAACTTGCTTAGTCCATCAAAGGACCGCTCTACCCCAGGAGCAGGTCTATGTGCCATTACTGCCTTGAAGAAATCGAAACGGCCATCTTCAACCCATAGCTTCTCCAGTAACATCTCGTCTACAACTTGTATTGGCGTATGTTCAACTGGCACCTTTTTTGGATGGCTTAGCAGCAGCTCGGCCGTTTTTGGACTATCCATAAGTGATCTTTTTCTTTTAATACCAGGCTTCATTGGCGATCTGCCTTTTGCCTTCGATGGGCTCAACATCTCTTCATCCTCGAATCCGTCTCTAAAAGCATATCCCTTATTTCTTCTCGGCGTTGTTGCCGGGCTCCTATGGGGTTCGGTATTCTGTCTACCCACCGGCATATGTAAATCCACGCTTCCGCCAACCGCTATAATCTGTTGCCTTCCTGTCTTTTTTGCTAGGTTTCTTTTTTGTTTTTCCCCTTCTTCAATTTCTTTTCGTAGGAACACTATCTCTGTCTTCATACGCTCTAATTCGGCTTTGACTGCCTCAAGCTCGAGCTTGATTATTTCTCGCTCTTCGTTTTTTTTTTGTTCCATCTGGGCGGCAGAAGCTCGATGTGCCGCTTCTGACTTTGCCTTATTTCTGCGAACGACAGATATCTCACCATTTTTAGAGCGGAGCTCTTCCTCAAGACGTTTCTTATCGTTTTCTAGCTGTATTTATAGCTTAGAGTTAGTAAATTTTGGTCAAACAAATATAATAATCTTACCTCTGTAATCCTAGCCGTGAGTCCTTCTCGATCGATGCACTCTTGCTGTTGATTTTTTTTGATCTGTTCTTGGTTTTCGTATACCCCCCCTATAGCCTGGCTATACTCACCACCCACCTCCACACCCATCATCATCTCACCACCATGGTTTACTCTATTATCTTCATAAATTGTACCAACAAACTGCTGACCTTCACTATAACAATTCATGTTCTGCCCTCCATCTTTGTTCTCATCTTCCTCCTCGTAATACTGTTGTAAATCTTTCAAATCCTGCGGCTGTGCTTTTGGCGCCACCGTATCCCACAACTCTGTAGTTTCGTCGAACCCTCCATAATCATCCGAAGACGCTGGGTTCTCTAGTGGTACAGGTAAAAGGGTATACTTTTGTGTTTCAGGTAGCTGGTTTTGGTGTTGGTTAGTGTATGGCAGTGTTGGAAGCGCATTTAATTTTCGCTGATATCCCTCATTCTGCCTCTGCTGAAATCTAGCCTGTAGCTGTTGTAACGGCGGTCCTACTGGTAACTGCGGTAGATTATATGCTGGAGCCCGAATATTATTGTGGTTAACGTTGTATTGTGATTGTTGGTGTTGCTGAGGCTGTAGTGGGAATTGTGATGGTATAGGATACTGGCTACCCTTCACTGCGGCATCTTCGAGGGCTTGTAGCTCATCTTCAGGCAGAGCATCAAGCGTCGCGTCATCTGAGAAGAAGTCTTCGTCCATATCGAACTTCCATTGCCGTTTGGAGGAGTCTTGAGGGGTGGCTAGGTTGAATTGAGCTGAATTGGTTTGGGGTGATGTTTAGGACCTTTAGATGATTGTTGCTATGACAAGTGGATGAATGATCACTTTAGTGTGACATCACGTGACACTATAAACTATTAAGCAGCGTTCCTCTCAGAATTGTTATTTGAAAGGTTCTCATCAAGGCTACACAGATCATGCCAAATGGAAGTTGCATAAAAAAATTATATCGGAGAAAAAGCTAATTCTATCATATTTAAAGAGAGGAGATATATTTTATGTATACTATGAAGATATATCAAAGCCTAACACCATTTTTTTTGGACAAAAGCGGGGCACTAATGGTCTCTAACAAAAGAGATTTAAAGAAAGTATCACAATGTGTAATCACTCAATTTTTTGAAATTCATTTTACATTTCCCTTTAAAACCCACACAATTTTCTTTTTGCTTTACGGATTGGACTTGACAAACTCCTTGCCCTGTTCTCTCGATTAAGTTAGAAATTATTTCAATTGGCATCGATGTGGTAAATATATGTTTTTTTTTACCTTAGCAATGTTACTAGCAAGATCCTTGAGTGCAGCAGCAATCAGGCTATTCTCGAAGTCGTTGACCGGTCCAACAGGGTGGATCTTTTTGACACCCTCGGGGCCAAGCTCAATACGAGAAGAGAAGAAATCACAGCCCTGGTCCTTGTATAGAGGGCTCTCAACAAAAGCGGGCTCAGTGACACCCGTCTCACCCTGAGAAGCGCGGAGGAGAGCATCGGCCATCCTGGAACCAGCAAAAGCCATGGAGAGAGTAGCAGAACCAGCACCATCTTTAGCTTTAACAACCTCGTCACCGCCGAACTGGATGCGGTTTACAAGAGCATCACGAGCAGTACCAGTGATATTGGGGTGGTTAGACTGGGAGAGGAGAGGAACAATAGTGACACCGGAGTGACCTCCAATCACAGTGACCTCCTCATCTGCAGGGTTGGTGCTCTTGACCTCAGAAATGAAGCGGGAGGCACGGACAACGTCGAGGGTAGTGACACCGAAGAGGCGTTTAGGGTTGTAGACATTCTTGGACTTGAAGACCTGTTTAGATTTTTCATTAAATACTGTACGCTACTTGGCTGAGTGGTAGTTAAAACGGATCACTGTACCTCAGCAGTGATAGGGACTGTAGAGTTCACAGGGTTGGAGATGATGAGTAGATTAGCATTGGGTGCATGGTCAGCAGCGGCCTTGGCCAAATCACGGACGATGGAAGCGTTGGTTTTGAACAAATCTATTAACGCATGTTTTTAGCGATTCAACACAGGATTAATCCAAGATCTACCCACCATCACGAGTCATTCCAGGTTTGCGGGGAACACCGGCTGGGATGAGAACAATATCAGCACCCTGAAGCGCAGCCTTCAACCCTTCAGGACCGACGCCGTATCCGGTGACCTTGCTATTTGTGTTAACGTGAGAGATATCAGCGGCGACACCTTTAAATGCCAATTAGCGATTAGGATCTTCAATTAGAGTAAATGACCTGTACTGGAGCATACCAGGGGCTCCACGGATATCGTATAGAGCCAAATCTGTAACTCTAGGATTCAGCTTCAAAAGAAGAGAAAGTGGCTGCCCGATACCACCAGCAGCACCAAGGACAGTAACCTTGGAGTTCTATATCCCACAGAAGCAATATTAGTAATCAATTTATACCTAAAATGTATAGAGAAAATTTTTTCGTCGAAAAGGATTAATTGACTGGGAAAATTGTACCTGCTGTGCTGAAACCGAGAAGCAGCGCCTCTGGGTGGTAGAGAAAGCAGATCTAAACATGTTAAGTAGAGGGACGATGATTATGAGATTGAATGGATAGCGAAAGGGACGTCTAGTCTGCTACTTCACTGAAGATATGATGGAATATGGGGGATAAATGGAGGAGGAGGAGATAAAATGGTGGGAGACCTCCGATTATTGTCGATTTTGGAGACATGGTTACGAGCACGGGGGTTACGGTGGGGTCATGTCTTGGCATCTAGCCAAATCCCTCACCATCACCGACGGAGAAACGGAGATTCCTGGTTGTTCCTCCCCCGAGTTTTGTGATATTCGCTGCTTCTTAAGTTCTTTCTATACTTCGCCGGTTTAGCCTGGTTTTTATCCGCCTGCATTGTTAGTTATCTTTCTGTAGGTTATTCGAGATGGATATCTTGCTGGACAATTTGATTGGCTCATTTGTAGCTATTTGTGGAAGTATTAAGTCTAGGTTTTTATATTTTCTTGGCTTGAGGTTGGCTGTGTACGTATCTTTCTAGAGGTATGTAGCCTTAGGAATAACCATCGAGTGATATATAGTGACGCTGACAAAATCAGAGATGTTTATCCATGTTTGGATTACAAAACGGTAAAAATGCTACAACGCATATGCAGTTGGTAGGGTATAGAATAGGACAAAAAGTGTACCTAAAATATAGTTTTAAAATAACGGCATGTGCTTATAGGGTAGTATATATAATTTTATAGGATGTCGATAAAAACGGTTTGGAGACTGTAGGCTTATATATCTAGATAGAGTGATTTTACTATATAAATTTAGAGTAGAGAAATTAACTGTAGCAGTAATTTTAGAGGTAGATGTAACCCGGGTGAGTATAACGGCTAATAGAACTAGTCCTAGAACAGCTTTCCCATACTACAGTACCAAAAAAGAGGGTGGGATCAGTACGGTGCTCCCGCCAATACGCTAGCGATATGGGAGAAATACGGTATTGGTACAGTAATATACCTCAATTACCGAATTAATTCGGTATTTGCGACCAAATTCCGTAGTGCTATGGCAGTAAATTCACCCTGTTTTTTCATACTGTAGTCACTCGATACCCACTCCCGTCTCTAAGATTTTATATATCACACATTCCATTTAATCGTAGAGCATTTGTATTTCCCCTCCCTGGATATCAAGAATCAAAATACAATCTAGCCTATAAAATACAGTAGATACAGCAGTTTTCATGGCTGCAAATATTCCTCTTCTCGTGAAAATTGATTCTAAGACGAACGTCATCTCCACTACGTTAACGTGAAAACAAATAGTGGACCTCCTATTCTTCTCAAAAAGTCGTTTTTCAAGCCTGGGGAAAGCTCACAGCATCCTGTGGATTCTCCAAGTTCTTGTTTTGCTTATTGTAATTATTATAAGAGGGCAAAAATATCCGGTCACTCTCGTAGCAACCGAGAGGCTTTTATCCCAGTTGCTTGGAAATGCATCTTCTTAACGTTCTCTTGATAGGAAAAAGATTTTAAAGCTTCACAATCGTTATCAAACTGTAGAATTTGACTATATTATCGCAATTCTTAGTTTCCAACATCGCAGGTATATATATGCCACCCTGTGTTTATGTAGGGGCCGGTTAGTCAGCATCTGATAAGACTATCAGATGGCCTGATGAGACTAGTAGTTTAGTATAAGAAGGTCGAGGGGATAGCTCCTCGACAAGACCTCATCAATAATAACGCTTGTTAATCCATGCCTATAGTTTACTCCTTTCAAGTATGATCGGTAGAAACCACCTGTAAGCTTACGCCCTAAAATTAAACTATAGAGCGGGAATCTTCTGATATCGATGCAGTGTACAATACGTCTCTCGTTTCATCGACTGCTTTTTCTGGAAGGAACTTTATATAGAACGTACCTGGAGGTGAAGTATTGGTGTAAAACTGTAAGATGGTTTGCTATCGTGGAAGTAAAATGGAAGGATACAAAAGGGTGCTATAGGGTTTCTAGGGTCTTGTTTTGTGATTTAATGTATCACCCTCGTAATATTAATACCATGAGGAGATTTCACGATTTTGGTGTCCCTTATAGTACGCTTATGCTCCTGCTATATCTTTAATGTGTACCGTGTTATGATGAGCCTAGCGCCTACATCATCCCACAACACCCCTCTACGCATAAATTTACTTGCCATCGTATTTACCTTGAACATCCCACCTAGCTTATTAACAATCAGAGAACATCAACAATATCCTTGGATATCAAAAAATCACCTGAGATAGACGGCAAAACAATACGCTCTTCAAGCCTAACAATAAGAGGTGTTACGGGTATGAAGACTACTGATGAAGTCATGACAATTCTCCAATTCCACATCATGGTGTTTATCCTCGGCATTGAAAGCCATATACCGCAGTGCCACTGGACGCACAATGTACTCGTATATTTCCCAGTGGTATGCAATTGTCAATTGTTTTGGTATCAAGTAATGCTACATTTCCAGAAATTAATATGAGATTAGTGCTTCAGTGCGTTCCCTTACATCTTTTTGTGTATGTACTTCACCGATTTAGATGATACCCACCATGTGTGAGTACTCCTAGATCTTTAATCTCCATTGATAATAGATACAGGTAAAATATGTTGATTAAACAGTAGGGCTAGGATCACTAGCCGTATTGTCGACCAGTCATTCGTAAATGCGTTCACCTTCGTCGCTATCAAGCTCGGCCGCAATGAGGCGTGTGGGAGTCATGTGAGAGTTTGGAATAAAATCACTGCTGTGTGAGTAAGCATATGCTATTTTTATAACCTGGTTCTTGAGAGATAAGCTAATTCTCTGGTTGTCAATATAGGTTGCTGTTTACAGGGACTTGTCTTGTGAACTATTTTCGATTAAAGAACCTTGCCGGGATAGTTAAGGCAAACATAGAACCAGAGCCTTCTACTGAACCTGAAGTAGAATTATATTTATGAAGTTAAACCTGTAGGGCACTTAGGATATTTTATCCGAAAGCTCTGGGCTTGTGGATCTCATGGCTATAGGGGCCCGCGGGATTACAGTAATTATAGCTAGAAATAGTTCTCCCAGAACTCAATCTTCAAGGAAAAGACTTGGACTACATATACGCCTTAAACTGTTTAGTGTTGTAAATTTTGGCTGATTTTCACAGCGTATGTTATACGGTTCACTATTCATCACGATAAATTCCACATCACAATCTTCACCTAAAATCTCCTTAAACCACCAATAAGCAATAAGATCAACACTAGTAATGACATCTGAAGCTACTACTCCCGCTGACCCTAAGCCCGGAGATCCCGGTACGAATGTCAATAAAGAAATTCTTTCAATTCCTCCTCCATTCCGACAACAGCCTAAACACATCGCTTCTGTTGACAGATTACTGCGTGTTTCTCAGTTCTACGCCTTGATTATAAACATGCGGGTAGAAGCCACTCTCTCTCGTCACTTGATCAGATAAATTATATGCCACTAAGTCTGGTATGAAACTACTATCCCCTTTCGGGAGTTAAGGCCCACTAATCAGAACGCAAATTTTTTTATTAGTCTTCCATACGTCTTAGTATCTAGTTTCTACTCCAAATACACGATTAAAGGCCTGTATGTAATCCTAAATCTTCATCTTTACTAAAGCCCCATTACTAGGAAGAATAAAGGATTAAGATATCGGTATGAATCTCATTCTTCAGCTTATTATCGACAATCCTTTTGTCCAAGGATTCGGGTTTTGGATATATCATAAGCTCAAGACCAGAGGTACCGAAATGGATACGGTAGCCGTGATTAAACAAATTTGTCTGTGGGTACTAGTTTGCTGGGTAGTAAACATGGATAATCCGCTGGCTAGGATGCATGATTAGTGGTTGGGCTAAATCACTTATACACGATACCTTAGGATATTATTCTTCATTACTAGTTTCATGAGCGTTACAAAACATACGCCTAGTTGGGATATATATCGTCTGTAATAACCCGCTTGGTAATGATAATAAAATAAGGCTGATGGTTCATCTTCTAAATTCTGTTCTTGGTTACTAAATATCACTAATTAAAACTAGTTAGAGTTCACATCTCCACCTATAGGAGACGACTTCGCTATAGATAAAATAATACGTAGTATATATTTTTACTGAGGATGTGTTTTTATAGTTGTAGGTGAAGGAAGAAAGAATGCTGTAAACAGATTGGTTCCCGTACATGGGCCTGAAAAACTGGTATAAGGGGAATTACGGGACTATTATTATATACGCTTGTTCATAGAACCACATTACTTGCGCCTATGGGTATAACTCTTTACGAAAAAGTTTATGTGGTTTGAAAACCCTAATTAATTATACTAAATACCCTGTGACTCTAGCTCTGTGTAGAGCATTGAACCTAGGAGTTGAATCTTCACATAAATTACTAAGTTTCTTTTGTAAATTGATAGTATTTAAAATACCAGGCTATCTGTCAATTTTACTAGGACTATACTTTATACCATCTACATATCTATAGGTGAAAGGCCACCTTTGATAGTATAAAGGTTTGACGCTATATCATCCCCGGGCCGCTACATAAATTACATAGGCCGGTATTTAACCCTTGATATCGTATATAATCCTATCACATCCCTCTTCTTACCCTTCACAAAAAAACCGCATAACACCGAAAAACTTTCATCTCTAGCTCAAATTGAGTTCCATACATCTAAACCCTAAAACTCCTTATATCTAGTCAAAAAGCTCTCATCTACGTACGGCCATGAGCAACCCTCCACCAATTTCTGCTCGTGAGGTTTATACTCGCAAACAACGCGAGTACCTTGCAAGATTCATTAAGAAGAATATTGAGCTATACAATAAAATAATCATGGTTCTTCGTCTGGTTAGCATAGGGCTAGGAATTGCTACACTATCCGTTACTGGTACGGGCATGGTGATGCCTGAAGTGTCTGATTTTGATGTTGACACGCTTCATCCGATGATATTCATGATAACTGTTAGTCTAAACCGCCAGCTTATAACCCCTCCCTGGATATGCTAATCCTGAAACATTGTCTTTTGTTGGCTTAGGGCTGTGTGACAGTTTTTTTTGCAGTCCTGGGCATTGTTATCCATTGTTGCAAGTGGAATGGATTTATATCTTACATGTAAGTTCCTAGGGACGGGGTGTATTCCTTGTTTGGCTTGTGTTCGATTTGAGGGACTATTTCATTTCTCTACTAACGATCTTGGAATACAATAGTATCATGGCCATCATAGACCTTTCAGCTGCTTGCTTTATTATTGTGCCAGTTCTGATGGTTAGATTCATGATTCCTTGGTGGGCTGTTATACTTAATTTCTTTATTTGGTATGATCGACCCTTCTGGCCTTGGTGTTACAGCATAATTACGAATATATGCTTGATAATAGAAGCCACACGCTGACTCGACCTATATTTAGGGCACTCTCAGTAGTTCTGTTTTCCTTGGATGTTGTTCAGTGCCTCCAATACAAGAAGCATACGTCTGCCGTAAAAGATATAGATGCTCCACACCCAAGTTCACATTTTCAAGAGCAGTTGGTAACTAGTACCAACGTCGGAAGTACGTCAGTAGCGACTAGTACTACCAGTAGTATATACAGTACCGAAGGTTTTAGACGTATTTCCGCTGGTATTGGTGCTTGAAAAAATTTATATAATGTTTTCTGGTGTTTTTGAGAAAGTAAATTGGGGTGTGAATAGGATGGGACAGAAAGATGTTTATAAATCCCTTGCTTAGCTTTTATAGGCATCATGATCATTATGATACTGAATATTATTATCATTGTGGATTTGTATATTTGTTTCTGGTGGGTGAAAAAATCCCAGCAAGAAATAAAGTATCTATATACTCGATAGGCCGCTCAAACCCCAAAAGCTTATATATATATCACACTCACATGCGCTATCTTATGATAGGACATCTGTCTTGAATCCCACTAGACAGATTCTACCTTTCCCGAATTCCTCCCCAAGTTTACTTAATTCCTTAATCACTCCTCGAGTACCTCCATATTACCTCATACCCAAAAATACAAGATCCCGTTACCCAGTATTTGAATTGTGATGAGCAATACGTTCATTCCTAATTCCCGTAGCTCTGGGGGCCTCAGTAGTCCAGTCCATCGGGCAATCACCAGACTCGCAGAAGATATACCCATAGAGTATTGCGGACTCATCACTATCCGCTTCGTTCTATTCACACTACTTTTCATCTTTGGCTTCACATACGCTGGCTCACAACCTAAGGTCTACCATGATGTCCTTATCTGGAGACATAATGCTATCCCACCATATACGGTTTATGTCTACCGCAACATGACGTCATGGATGGACAGTATGGAAATTAGCAATATAAATACAAATAGCAGTGATATAACTATATTCAGAACATTCTTATGGAACGAGACGAGTTTACCAGGGTCTAATCCCTACAACTGCAATGATACTCGTTTTACTAATACTGAGATCAAATGCAATGGAGGTTGGGTACAGTCCAATAGGATTGGGTTTGAGGATTCTTTGGGGTTTAGAATGGACGATGAAGAGCCAGGTATGTTTTACATTGATAGATATGTGTTCTGGATGGTGGTTGTTTTTGTAAGTTCTCCCTAGCAGGCGATAGGAATAGAAAAGCATAATCTTACTCTTTGAGAATTATTTCTATATTAGGGAGGTATAGCTGTGGGACATTGTCTCGTTTGTTTATGCCATTCTCTACAGCCCGAAGGCATTGCTTTCTACCAGTTAGTTCCCCCTTAAGGTCTTCAGTTTTTTGTTCGGTTCTTATATAATCCATGGCATAGATATGAAGTTACCATAGATAGTATACTGGCTTTGGCTTTCCTTTCATTAGGTATATTCCCCCTAGCCTGGCTGCCTACTGGTAGACTCGGTGGAATAGAGTGGTCTCCAGAGCGATGGAATATGAACGATCAGCTACTAAGTAGCCGTCACGACTTGAGAACTAGTACTGCAATGGGATGGACATGCTTGTATTTATTCCCTATATCTAAACTCCAAACTTAAATTACTTTTAGGGATAAAATTTAACTAAGGCTTATAGTGCTATGTTTACCGCGTTAATCATTTTAAACGTCATGCTGATCAACAACCTCAACAAGTTTAAGAAAATTGCGACAACCACACCGGGGAATGCTGCACGGAATGCTCTTGTCGAGAATATCCCAGGGTTTGGGCCGATTAATATCACCAGTAGCTACCGCATGGAACATGCTCCGCTCTGGAGGAGGTCTTCAGGAGGAAATGGTGTCTGAATGAATGAATGAATTTATCATTTAAGTACATGCAACAGGAAATGGTGTCTAAAGGCGAGGTTTCCCCAAAAATATCCTAGGATTAGTTGGTTCAAGCCTTATTTATCCAATGAACGGGTTACTTACAATGGGGGCGTTCTAGATAAATCAATAGGGGCTATTAATACAGGAGCCTAGTCTCGCTGTTTTCTTGCGTCCTACCTATGCTTACTCATTCTCATGAATTTTATATAGAGGCATGCATGGTAATAATCAAAATGTTGATTCTTCTTCCTAGTAGATGACAGTTCTCATGAAATTCTTAACCATCCTAGTGTATAATATACTCAAAATTTTCATAATCCACAGCAACCCATATTCTATTCCTTGTCTATATTCTTTAGAGGACTGAGTGGGAGTCCAGGAGGGGTTAGGTATGACCAGTAGAGACTCGGCTGTAAAATTTTACTTTACTCAGAACATGCAACTCCACATGGTCTTCCCGAGTCATAAGTCTTATAAAACTTAAAAAAAATAAGACATCCCATTAATAATACGTAAGAATTCGAATGCATAAGCTTAAATACCATAACAATGATACGCCAGGTACGTTATAGCTACTTACGTAGAGTAGGATAAGGCTAAAAATCAAGGGGTCTATCTAAACGTACCACAAGAAAGATAACAAAAAGCTCTGTTAAGAAATATCTCGAATCAAAAGTGAGGCCAACAAATTCCAACTCATACAACACCACAGAATAACCAGTCTCTCCAAAATTTAACCCTAAAGTTCTTTAATCCTCACCCCCTATACATCTTGATAGCTCAATCTAAGTATCCACACTATTCTATTAGTCCCTCATATTCCCCCGCCTTCACCAACTCTTTAGATCTCCTAATCTCCACAGTGAAAACAACTGCCTCTGATGTCTCCACCTCCACCTCATCACCCGCAAGGCTGTTACTTGTACTCACGAGCCCTCCGAATTTTGTTTCTGCGTCCTTCAAGTCCCATCTTAACCCTTGGGTGGTGATAATGGATGGAGAGCCGATAGGGAGGATGCCGCATGTGTCACCGAGAATGTGACGGGGGGTTAGGATGATGTTGTGGCCAGGTGGGAGAAGGAATGTTATATTTTCGGAGGAGAAGAGGAGGAGGCGGCGAGAGGGGTGAGAGAGGGTGGATGTGTATAGGGTGTGGATCTGGGTATGTTAATTTGTGCGTAGAGGTGAGGGGTAAGCTCTATGCGTATGAGGGAGATTGGAGTTTCAAAGATGGGTATTTATGACAACTTTGTAAAACACCCTTTATTTACCAACTTTCCTCTGCAGAACTGAATCTACCAAATAAATCTTGCAAAAATCTTACCCTTCCCTCTCTCTTACTCTCCCAAGCTCATAAGAAACTAAAAGAAGGGAAACATACTGAATGCAGGCTATGATCAACTCTCCCCCCAAATCCCCCCAGCGCAACAACTGCAATCGGCGAGTGCGTAGCAGAAACCTTCACGCCACGCCACGAGTCCAGGGCATCATGGTTTTCCGTAAATTCCGGTGACTGCAGACCAGTGTGCTGGCTAATATACCGAAGACACTTTCCAAAGTCCGTTGAGTCCTGGTCTGTGTCTTGAATCACAGATACACCCAGGGAAGTATAGAAATCGCGAACGTGGTTATTGAGAGAGTCGAGATCGCCTATTATTGCGTTTGGGAGCTACAATATGTTAACATGGGTAGTTAGAAGGGGGGAAGCGACAGACCATAAGTTCACGAGCTTGGTCTGTTTTTAGGGCGTCATAGAGACGGTTTGCACCTCCGTCAGCACAGACGCGGAAACTACCTTTGGAGAAAACAAGTTAGAAAACCTTTAGGTTCCTATATCTCACGGTAGAAACTCACTATTGTTCCAGAGATACTCAAACAGCTCGAGATCGGTAATCTCTTGATTCAGAATCAACAGAGCGAATGGCTTATCACCATCATTCGATTGTCTGTCTGGATCGATATATCTTGCGGGGTCCCATACAGTGGTTCTTTTTGATCCGGAGGCTCCCATGGCGGTTGTGTTGTGAAAGAGGATGAGACAGGTCCAGGTATGATGTCAGACAAATAGGATTATCAATCTAATCTAATCTATACCTATCAATAGATAACCTGTCTCGGGTAACGCCCCAAGGTCTCAGTTTAACCCAGCCACATGACCCAAGATTAGCAGTAATCGATCTAATCCAATCTATTGTATTATCTGTGGTAGATATCTTGGACTGTGCCAAAGATCTCGTTGCTATCAATCTAATCTAATCTACATCGTCACCACACATCACGTGGTGCTTAGAAATGCATGACCGCTTCCTCCATTCCTAAACAAAAACTCCTCCGGAAAATCCCACAACACCACGGCATCACCACCAGACGTAAATTGCTCCCAACAAGCCAGGTTGATACACCTGTTCTCTTTCCCTCCGCTACTCAATTGACCCCATTTCTATAGCACTAAAAATGTTCCGTCCCGCAGTAACGATTGGAAGATCCCTCCTCCGCCACTCTTCTCATCCAACGATCCTACTACGGCCGTCAGCGAGTACAAGAGGACTTTTTACTGCTGCTCCGAAAAAAAGTAGTTTTAAAGGCGCTGTAGCAAGGTGGACACTCACAGGGGCGATTGTGTATTGGTACGCCACCTCTAACGTCTTCGCCGACGAGCCCAAATGTCCGTTTGTCCTTCCCCCTCCTCATCATTTCTCACTCGGCACTAATAAGTAATAGTCTATGAAGAAAAGCCCCCCGGTCCCTCTTCCGAAGACACAGACCGCCCTGCCTCCCTCCTACCAGAAAAATCCCGCCGCTCCCGCGCTCAAAAACACTTTGAAGACAATACTCCTGTTACTCCCTCTACCAAATCTAATATCCCACAAGGCGAAGATACCCGCTATGGTAGCGGAACCGGTGAGTCCAAGGAGCTAGCAAGCCATCCAAGAGGACCCGAGGAGCTTGAGGAGGAGGCAAGTCAAGAAGGCGCCTTCAATCCAGAGACAGGGGAGATTAATTGGGATTGCCCATGTTTAGGGGGAATGGCGCATGGGCCTTGTGGAGAGGAGTTTAAGACCGCTTTCAGCTGTTTTGTGTTTTCGACAGAAGAACCGAAGGGTGTAGACTGTATTGAAAAATTTAAGGGGATGCAGACTTGTTTCCAAAAGGTATTTCCCACTCTACTTAACACAGAGGCTTGTAGTGACTTGCTAACAATATATAGCACCCTGAGGTCTATGGCTCTGAACTCGATGGCGATGATGATGATGATGATGATGAGCCTTCCACCGCCGCCCCTGATGGACTCTCTGCTCCTTCTGCCGCCACGGTTTCTGATGACTCTCCACAAAACCGTCGTACCCCTGCTAGTGCTACAGACGAAAATAAAAAAAAATAAAAAAATAGCTCAGTACCTAATCAAGCAAGTGGGACAGATGCTGAAGGGGATAGCAAGAAATCACTATAGCTACTAGAGGAGCGCCCTAGAGAATAAGTTGTGAGGAACTAATTCACAGGTGTATGTAGATAAGTAAGGAAACACTTTTGGACGGGTGGAGTTGAATAAAAGCTCTTTCCCTATACTATTTTGTGCCCTGGAGGCGGAGAAGGAGTTTTTGTAAATTTATTTCCCTTATTTTTGCATAAATTTTACGTACGTAGCTAGATGAAACCCTGTATATATGACTTCTACTCCTCTTACCCATTTAATCGTACGGGGGCGGCAGAAATAGAGAGGACAAGACAGACAATCAACGTTCATGGTCAATCACTCGGGACTGTTTGTGCGTCATGGATTGTCATTCGGTATCTTCTTTCGGGCTGAGGTGGTCTTGGCGAGCATGCTATTAAAGATAGATGCAGCCCTAGACAGCTTTCCTTAATATTAATAGCAATGACATCCATTTCCACCAACCGCTTCCATTGACCAATCTCCAACCATATTACAAATTAAAAAAAATAGTTATTTTTATGATGACTTGCAGTACCATAGAAGTTGTTACATAGTGTAACAAGGCATCACGACGGAGCCCTTTAATTATTAAAGATGTAGCTAGGGTGTCTACAGAGAAATTCTATTTGAATAAAAGACTAACCTTCGAACCTCTTGAAAATTAGTACCACAGAATATTTCCTAGAACAAGATAAGGGCTAGAATACACAGGTATTCTCTGTAGAGTTTGTTTGTGTGCAACTTAGCTCAAAAATACACCAATAGTTCAGCAAAGGTTTCCCGTGCTTCTCTTATATTAGTATATTAGATGATAAAACCAATCTAGCACATCATCTTATAGTACATGTAGTTAGTCATGGGTTAATTCCTAGGGGCTAAAGACGGATACAAGCCCTATGCAAAAGGGACGCCCTCCTATTCTATTCTCCTCCATATCCCCGTATTTACCATTAAGGCTCTCACCTTATCTAATATAGAGAATATCAACCTCCCTATATATTATATCTCCTACAATTTTTTATATTTTGAGTATACTACCCATACCTTAATTAACACTTAATCGCTCCTTCTACAAATATCTTAATTCAGTTCACAGGGGCTCTCCATAAAAATAACTCGATCCTGTCATTTACATTTACTCTATATTTCCCATATTCGAATTATTTGATCACTATCTCTCAACCAGTAGTATATTCCACCTTTTCTCCCCTTTTAAAACTATTATATATCCGGATTTATAATTAATTAATTCATTCATTCATTCACCTATTATTAGATCATAATGCATGTATATTCATGAATAGTCACTCGATACGCGTACCCCAAGACGCGAAAGGGAGAAGTAGACGATAGTAGGGTATAGGCTTGGGAGGGCTCATCTCAGTAAGCACCTTATGCTCTCTCTATATATATGCACATACATTATAGACCTAAAAACCTACTTATACTCACACTATACCTATTCAATATATACCATATACCCAAAACAAGCCAATAACACAAGGGGGAAGGTTCTTATCATCGCCTAATATTCCTACTTAAACTCTAACAACGTAACTTGATTGAACCCTAAAAACTTACTCAGTCGTTTCTTCGTCTAGAGTAAATTAAAGTTAAGTTTTTCAATAAAGTCATGCTTGAATATTGTTGAAATAAGGAGTTAATCCTAACTTCACCCCCTGCCTTCCCGCCTTCCCCTCTCTTCTTTCCCGCTATCTCAGTAATTTTCTACTGATATCCATGAAATTCTCAAATTCGATTCTTTTTTGAGTCAGTAGATAGTACGGATAAACGTATATGACGTTATTTACGTTGGTTCTTTTCCGCGCCGATTCGTTTAGTACGGAACTAGTCCAATTTTATAAGGGTTTTTCTAGTGTCTTTCGTGGCAGTGGTTAGCTATATAACTAGTGAAGACAGTTCAGTTCTGAGATTAATATATACGGAGTTTTCACCAGGTGAAACTCCGCCCACCGCCCCACTAGTTACTTATTGACCTTGAGTAGGTAATTATTCCTTCTATCAGGCTATAAACATGCATCTCAGCACATTATAGTTTATATTAAGCCACAGACCCGTCTTACTGATATGCTTTGTATCCCAAATCCCGGTATTCTTTTACGTTACCTCTTCCTAGAACCTTAGGTTATCTATAGAGAGCATATCCTCTAAGCTAGAATCGTCCGAATCAGTAGAAACGCACTTAAAACTTTACCAAATAATTAAAAAGATGTCCCCTAACCTTCCTAAGTACGTGATGCCTGAGGATTCTTTTCTCCGTCAGTTCTACAGTTAGAAGCAGTAATTATATGCTATCCATTTCCAAACATTTCCAGAAATAGTTCACAATATCCGCCTACGAGATCGTATTAGCACAACTTCCACCGTAACCCGAATCGATTACCCATGGCCTCACCGTTTTATCTCTTCGTAGTAGTAGGAATAATCCCTATAATTACATCTGGAATAGATATCGTGTCGTTATTAGGCCCTTTAGCAACTATTTAAATAACGGTGAGACTCTTGAGAGATACAATCAGCATCAAAGTAGCTCATTTATACAAACGAGCGAAAAAACCAATTAGGAAACCCCCGGTTTTACACTAAAATAGGCACTTTTTATAGTACCATTCTTAATGATAGAGAACCATGGAACTTCTCATATTTTTTCTCAAGGGTAAACACATTCCATGATGATCGATCTCTCCCATTGTTTTTTAGGCTTTCTTAAAGCAGTTCTCATAGGTAGAGGTTGATGTGTAGTTGAAGAGACTCTAAAATGCACAAAAACCATAAGATTTTGGTAGGGATTTGGTCATGCGTGCAATCAATCTCACACAATTACTAACCCCTTAAACCCCTAGCAACATAACCAAATGCAGAATAAAATATATAGCTAAAGATATTAGAAGTATAACTACCTCTCATTCAAGTTATGTATTACAAGAGTATGCTTGTTACAAAGTAGTCTTCTTAGCTAGCTTAAAATCTTAGTTTATGAGCGGGAGTTGCGAATAGTAGGAAATGAAGAATTTACGAGATCTACGAAGATATCAGGAGGAGGATTACCTATTCTGATCAATCTATCCCCATGGCCCCACCTTTTACACTATAATAGCCTTTCCTTGTCTAAATGTAGCTACTTATATATATGTTCTAGCCCGTTGGGGAGGGGTGTCCCCTTAACGAGCCAACCTGCTGGAGGGACGTCCTCTATATGGGCCAGCCTATATACGTTCCATGTATGGGCAACAACATACAAAAACCCTGACTACAAAAAAAACACCCAGAACAAAGCCTCCAGCCCCCTACAAATACAATAAATCATATTATAAAACCTAAAAAAATTACAAGATATAATTCAAGTTAGGTTCATATTTTCTAGCTATTATTCCTATTTTTTGAGTGCACTTGTATCAATTGAGCTATACTAGCTAGTTTTCTAGCTTGCCTATGAGTCCCTCCAATTAATGGGTAGGGCGCCTACCGTATTGCCCATTGAGGGGACGTCCCCCTGATAGGCACGCTCCCCCCCAACGGGCCAGAACATATATATATACGAGAGTTATTAAATAATATATAATAGTTACAACTAAATGTTTTAAATACCGTCTTATAGAAATTTACGAAGCATCTCTTAATTAACTACTCTGATAAAACTCTTCCAAAATCGATATATAGGTCCTATAATATCACATGTATATATATACATCAAACAGGCTTATTTCCCAATATTCAAATCAACATTGCTCACAATCCAATTAACTAAAAGTTAACATCACCAACAATGCGCTAAACATCACAAACAGCTTCCTCAATGCCTCAGCCCTAAGTAAGTAGCTGTATCAAATCTAATCAAAAAAAAGAACTAGCTCAGAATGCAAAATATACAATAGGAACTACTACTATTGAAAGTCTATAACATACATTTATTTCTATTTCGAATATATATACATGTACACATACTACAAATTCATTCATTCGAATTCACACATGATACATGTATATACCTATGATCCTACAGTGTATTCATAATTACAGTATGAAAAAACGGGGCGAATCTACTGCCATAGAACTACAGAATTTAGTCGCAAATATCGAATTAAATCAGTAATTGAGGTATATTACTGTACAAATACCGTATTTCTCCCATATCGCTAACGTATTAGGGGGAGCACCGTACTGATCTCACCCCTCTTTTTAGTACTATAATTATATAATGAATTTATTCATTTATACCTATATATAACAATATACCTAATGGCTCCATATATTTATGATTAATTTATTCATTATAACCATATATATACCCATGTTTTATCGAGTGATTTTGTATGACTTCTACGCACCACGGCAGTACCCTGCCGATAAAAGTAGTCAATTTAAAAGTCTGACATCGGTATTGGCCAGCAATATACCCGCTATCATGTGTCTTACTCCTCTTATCAATTCCATACCTAACTATCATAACCATCCACAACCTCGGATACTTGGCTCGCTTATAAACCCTATCTGCACTTATGTGTATGTACACACCCGCCATATTATCGTAACCATGGCGTCCAGCGGAATTCTACATCCCGAATCCGGGAAGACGGATCTCCACTAATATATTAAACTCAACTGAAGCAGGGCGAGCCTTCTTGCACTTCTAAGCACCACTAAGCAAGGAGCCAAGCGCATCACAGCGCATCACTCCCCTCTCCCAGCACAACCTCATGACCACAAAATGAGCTTTCGTCCAAACACTTATCCAGGAATTCAAAATTTATCTTTGGCCCCAGAGCCCGGTCCAGCAGGCACAAATCTCCCCTCCCCTACCCCCAGCGCCCTGCATTGCTGCAGGCTATGCTGACGTCACCTAGAAAATATACACTCTCGGTTTACTCCCCCAAGACAGAAGATTTCGCTATCAGTACCCCTACTCCCTCTCTTTCTCACTACCGTCCCGTATACCGGCCGGTAAGTACACGAGGTTTACAAAGAAGAGTGGGGTAAATTATAAAGCTCACGGGACGGGGAATCGGAAGTTTGGAGCGACTTGTTTTTGGGGGAAGGATTACGATTCATCGGCATCTGTACGATGGGGGCGGTAGACATTCACGATCATTGATTTGCCAAAAATCGTGTTCAACGATTGTGCCTAAATTACCAAGCGCAGCCAAGCGCGATTAAAATAAAAAAATAAAAAATAAAATAAACCGTCGATCCCGATGGCATGGGGGGTTTATCTCGCGTTAGTGGTATGTACAATTCATTCTTGTATTAATTTTCTTGATTTAATTCGCGTATCTTGATAACTCACGGTTTTGTGTTTACGTTTCTAGTATAGATTCTCGGCAAGTAAGCTTCAAGCTGCCAAGGCCGCCGCATCTAAAGTCCTAATAATTCGGGCAGACATGCATGGGCTGAAAAAGAAAGTGAGAAACATAATCGGTTCCATTAAACATGGGTATCCCACGGTAGCCTGCTGCATGCATACTGGCTAAAATACGACTTCAGTTTTATGGTCGCGAACCCACCAACAACAGGCGGGCTCAATGGGAAGAAAGCACCGTCACCATCACCGTCACCGCATACGTACGGGCGGGCCAGCAAAAAAGGATGAAGTAACTCCCGTATGTACACACATGCAGGCCTGCTCATAAACACTGCCACTGCCACTGCCGAGGTTCCGGCAGCCAGGGTAGAGGCGGGGAGTAAGGTGAGAAGGGTACAGACTCAAGAGCAGAATACATGCCAGAGCCATCCCGCGCGGCGCAGGCAATTATTTTAGCGGGCCCGACAGTCTGGTCCGGCAATTGATGCAGTGCGACATATATCATCGAGTAAAAACAAACTAGGATTCTACTGGAGGTTATGTCAGAGGAGTTCTCTAGGTATCACAAAAGTACGGATGAGAGCATCAACTCGAGAGAGAGTGCTCCGCCGGCCCCCCAGCACACTTATTGGGGTTTTTTTTTTGCGCGTCCGACCTGTCACTTTGCCCCTATCCTCGATATTATATATATGGATATAAATCGGATGGGCAAAACTCGCCGCGGCGGAAGAAGGCGATGTGTTACACAACATAGGCATATTTGAGGCGAATATAAATGACGTACTCTACGAATACACCACGATAGCGAGCTGAATTCACAGCCCAGCTTCTTCGCTCCCAGGCTCTAGATCTCACAACATGCAGATGGCCTTTCGCGATTTGCTCCACTCCGCCAAAACTCCCCAAGTTCTGGAAACAAGTAATTGCCATTATTGCTTATGATACGGCTGTGGAGTTGACGATATTTTACCCGCCAATGAGCGACGATAAAATCATTCACGAAACTCCGAGCGATCGAGTTCACCTTTTCGCATCAACTTGATTAGCAACGCAACACATGGCATCGCGATATCGGCCGACCTG
Source organism: Verpa conica (assembly GCA_033030425.1). Taxonomy (NCBI): domain Eukaryota; kingdom Fungi; phylum Ascomycota; class Pezizomycetes; order Pezizales; family Morchellaceae; genus Verpa; species Verpa conica. The sequence continues at coordinate 3,479,278 of JAUFSD010000001.1, read as the reverse complement.
AACCTCGGACATGATGGGCGGCGAGAGGGAATTGTAGTTTGTTGATTTCAACAAATGCATGACCGCTCTTGCATATTGTGCTTGTAGCACTAATAATATAGGTATAGTAATATTGCAGCCTATTTCTGCCACCACGAAGTTTTGCGGAACAATAAATAGACGAGACTCAACACTAACATTAAAATACCCTCACTGAGAGGACTTTGTAGAGAATACTGCATATCCAAGATACCTGCTCTAGATCGGTAAACTCGTAATTCTCAATGGGTCTAGTTCTAATGCGGAGTCGGGTAAGATTCAGCCGAGAAAAGGCGGGGCTTGTCCGAGTGATAATTTGTGAATATAGGATAAAGCGAAGGATGGCATTGATTGACCATATTCAAATTAATCCCAATTTTTTCCATTAATAAGTCAAAAAACAAGTCCTATTCACTTACACGAGAAAAATATACTATCCAAACTTATTATATGACATTCGTATTTGTTGTTTTCGTCACTCTAGTCCATGTGTGACGGGGAGACGGAATCGTGCAGGGATACTGCCGATCTCAGCTCACACTTTCCCACATTCATCAAGCTACCAAATGTTTCCCCGCATTTCTTCGCCACCTTTATCCCATTCTCGTCTGTCGACAAAAGCATTCGATTCGCGACATCCCGTCAAAGACAAATCCATCGTAGTCAACTTCTTCTCCGCCACAAATAATCGTCAGCGACCAATTCTTTGTCTCCATCTCACGAGAAACTATCCAAAAAAAAATAAGTCGAAACATGTCTCAACCCACCGCCCGCCCCACTTACGACAAAGTCCACTACTCTTGGACAGCTCCATCTACCCAGAGCTCTCAGTCAATCATCAAGTCCTCTGATACTGCTGCTACCGAGGGTGGGAGGACTGATTCTGCTCCCCAAGAGTGGTCCGAAAAGATACCAGTGATTCCTCGCCGCTCCTCGTATAATTATGCGCACGATAGTGCTGGTTTCTCCAATCTCGGAAACAACCCCCTAGCTGGGAAATCAGCAGAGGCCACCGTTGGCCAGAAAGGAGAGAATGTCTCAGACGGCGGGTCCGAGGGGCTTCAAAAGAAGCCCTATCACCAAAGGCAGAAGAGCTATACCATGGAAGACCAGAAGCGTATGCAACATGAGTTCATGTTGAAGTCTGACGAGAACCCACAAAGCTTCTCGGAATCCTAATTGCACTGAAGACTCAATGAGAGGGGAAGGGGAGATGTAAAAGAGAGCTATGAGAGGGGGTAGTGTTGTGGGGATATTGAGCCCAAGCAGAGGAAGAGTGAATCATAGGATATCACTCATGGTCTTTTTTTCTTTCTTTTCAGTAGCGGGATAGCTGCAGGGGATTTGAATTCTCCGGTTGAAGTTATTGTCCCTGTTTGAGGCAAAAGCCACATCATTGTCTTGTTTCGCACCGGAAACTGCCCTGTAACTTATTAGGCACTGCTTGGTTCTGGCCCGTCAAGAAATAACGGGATGTTTCTAAAGTCTCAAGGATCGTTCTCATGAGACCTACGTTTATTTCAATAACCGCTTTGTCTCTCCCTTTACGTTTTGCTTTTTCCCCTGGCGTCCCGCTCCGCTATTGACATGTCTGTTATCAAATGACCACTTTTTATATCCCTCGAATGCAATTGTAACCCCGGAGGGTATCATCTAAATCTTGCTGCCTCTCCTTGGGTTTCAGCCATTCAAACATGCAGGACCACAGAGTCAACGATCACCAATCATCCTAAAAGCCTTGATTGTGCAGTTACGAGGGGAATTTCATGTTTGCGCTCCCCCAGAAATGTGTGGGAAGAAACCCCCTTTAGACGCCGAGATAGGAGCTGCAGGCGGCAAGCATACCTCACATTGGAGAGCACATGTAGGTAAACCATAAACCTTGTTTCTAAGCCACCGGCCAACTTATATCACACCTCGTTTATTACCCGTCGCTAAGTGTGAGGGTCGATTGGCGAGAGACCTTTTGGATCTGGATAACAACTCCCGGATCTTCACCTCGCACAACTCAGGCGTGACTTTAGATTCTAGATTTGAAATCTCCCCAGATGCTCTTGAGGTTGCGTAAGAGGACGCAAGGGTGATGGATATCGACATGATCAAATGCATGTGGACTGATGAGTTCGCCACCTCAGTGCCCACGATGAGCTGACATGCAGGCCAGCCAGAACAGAACTATCCCGCAGGTCTCAAGCAAAAGAAAAGTGAAAAGAGAGACGAGGCCAAAGATCTCTGAGTGCAAGTTGCAACTTGGAACCAAAGACACGCACTTGCCAAGGAACAAAAAAAACCTGAGTCACACATCACACTGTGCATCTCCATCGCCCACAATAGGTACATCGTGGACAACAGCAGTGCTAGACAGTGGGGATCATGGGCCTTGTGGCTGGTGGAGAATTTCACCTCCCAGTTGCTTCCACGTTCACCACATAGACCCTAACTAAGGCACTACTAGGGCAAGGGCTCTACAGCAGTGATTGCCTTGCAGCTTCTTAATAAAACACGTATCTAGGATACAGGATGAAGAGTAGCTTGTCCAGCCTGGACCAGTCGAGGCCAGCAATGCTCGAGTGCATATTGAAATGGACCTGGGTACGTGTAAGTAAAAAGGGATCAAGCGAAAAGCTAGGAAGAAATGGGTATCGTCCACCCGGTAACAGGCGGACCTACCGCGGATTTCCCTCCTTGATCACCATGCATAGATAGTTGGAAGGGTATTTTTCTTGCTTCAACCCTGGTAAAGTGTTGAGTGTAGTCTAGATAACGGGATATTTCCCACGGAGGTGCTAGATGCCGAGCGATCAGGTATTCCATGATTCTGTAAGCATGCCGATTGAGCCGAAAAGGGCCAGTAAAAAAGCAAGATCCGGGGTATCAATTGAAGCAAGTAGTTTTCCCCGTCTTGGCCGGCATCATTTTTTGATACCCTCGGGGGGCCGATAGAGAATTTAGAGTTGATTGCGCGCAGATTAGACCTGCCGTATGTATGGCTCTGAGATTTGTGAGCCCGTGATGTTCTATTGCCCATGTTAGGCAATATTTGCTGTCCGTCCCCGGGGGGTACACGACTGGCAATCAGTCATTCACGATCTGGATGAACAACAGGGATCTGGACCCGCTAATCGATGAGCATCTCCCAATGAGATCTCGATAGATTGCGTGTAAAAATATCATGAACCACTGCCAATTTAGGAACCTATGATGCTTTTAGAGTTATGTTAATTCAGTAGCATTTGTCTTGGTTTTAGGGGGCGAGTGCCTCCTTCACTCAAGTGCTGCCAGGTGACAGGCTCGACAGGTTGGGTCATGGGAGACATGTCAAATTAGAGCGCCTCGCTTACTAGGGACATCTGCGTAGTGGCGCAATGTCGATCAGACCGTCACCCGGTGTCATTCGTTTGTCCCGATTTTGCGGCCCGTTCAACTACATTTGGTGACACTCCGCCAAACAATTTTACTTTTTCTTTGATTCAAGCACAATTTCCGGGACACGCCCAATGAACGCCGAATTCGTGGAGTAAGGATCTTCAGAGTCGGTGTCCGTTCAGGGTTTCGTCCCGAGTTTTCACCCCCGATACGTTAGGCCACCGGCTCTCGTGCTATCGCTCCTCGGTGCCCGTCCGAGTCAGTCCGAACGCCGCCTTCAACCTTGCCACACAAAAAACACGTTTCTGTACTATACTATCCGTAGGGCAGTGAGATAAACGACTCTAGCTTATAACCCGTTCCACGGTTCGGGCGTGTTTCCTCTGCGGTTCGTTCCGAAGGGGGTCTCCCACGGTGCTAGAACACCCCCTCCCTTCCCCCCACACACTCGAGCCGCTTCTCGAAAGGAAAAATAAAATAAGAAATGGAGCTCTCGAAGGTTCGCTCATATTCACCAGGAATCCCTCGGAAATAAGATGATCATCGTCCAGATAGAAATCGACACTGAGGGATATCTTAAGACAGGAGAATAATAATACATACAGCACGATAATTGCGGATAGTCTCAATTTCTCTGAAGGTCATATGACTTTTGATCAACCGGTTGATATATCAACGGGAGACACGGTAGGGCAACTGGGAAATGGGGAGACGGAACGGTAAATGCAAACAAATCTTATTCTACCAACGGTTCGGCGGTACGGTCGGTAAACAGGATGTACTCTCAAGTGGTTTACAGGTTGATAGGTTATTGTGCCTGGCAGATAGTTATCACCTCCCACCCGTCGTTCTGTGTTGTGGGGTTCTGGGCGGTCTCAGCTTGCTTTGACTGAAATCGCGGTAGCGGTAGCGGTGGTTTCCGTACATGTAAGTATACCCGGCCCCTTGTAAGATAAGCCGCAACATCTATCATGAAGCGATCATGACAACAGAACTCTGCTCTTTGGCATCATGTCGTATTCACTCATCACCAACATTCGCTCAGACGCCTTTTTAGTTGGGCGGTATCAATTGCTAGGCACCCTGCCAGTAGAGTGTTGATCTTGAGGGAAAACCGATCAATCTACATATTGATTGGAGGTTAAGTGTCTAGTGTCCTCGTGACACTGGTCAAAAGCTTCTGCAGACCCCTGCATGTTCCTGCATTCCCTCCCTGGTAGTCCCTGCGGTCCGACCGCTTTGAGGAAACTAAGACATTCCCTTTGCGTTGTAACCCCCGCTTGGAGCAACCATTAGCGAACCAGACTCCACAGAACTGCAGGGACTCAGCTCGAGCACCGCCTACCCCATGCTCTTATTGAAAATTTTTCATGTCTCGGAAAAAGGTCAGAGCGTCCTCAGCCTGCCCTAAACATAGGGAAATTTTTAATAGGTGAATCCGAGAACCGGATATCGGACGGGTGCTGTTGGGTCGGCCAAGAACGCTACTCGATCGCTGGGGGTGGGTTCTGTCCTCTTTGAATCTCGGGTGCATGGGTTTGGGGGAGGGGGGGAAACCAAGAAAGATGACGATGGGGAGGGGGGTGTGCGTGGTAATGGTAATGGTAGTGGTGATGGGATGGTGATGATGATGATGATGATTATGTACAGTCTTACAATAATGGTATCGTGTATACATATCCAGTGTATCGCACATCCCAATAGGTACATGTACGTAGACCAGACTGATTCCGAAAGGGTCACTGGAATGAGGTGAAGAAGCTTTCGGGCGCTAGCTACAGACTAAAGGACTACCCTTGCAACCCATCTTGTCAGCCGAGAGCATTTGTCTGTCGCACATCGTCAATCATTGCCTAACTAGACACAAATAGACTGCACATCATCTGGCCCCATTCCGTTCGGCGACCAGGCAGGATGCATCTGGCCGCTCCCCAGCCATGCGGTCTGTGGGACCACAACATATCGAAGCAACAGGGGACGCGCGCGAAGCAGCCTCAGCGACCTCTCATCCTTATGATATCGTGGCCGGAAACAAGCGGCAGCGCCGAGCCTGGGTGCGGCAGGGAAAACTCTTCCGCAAGGTGCAGCACAATGCGATGCGCTGCAGGTTAAGGTTTCTGGGTTGGATTTGCCAGATCTATTCGTATCCTTGCCAGTTATTACCTGTGTATTTTCAGCAACACACACCCCGTTCCGACGCGCAGACGAAGGGAGAGGAAAAAATAAATAAAATAAAAGATCGACTTCTTGGGTGCGGCGGAGGTAGGGGTAGGTACCAGAATGGCGGCTTGTTGATGAGCAAATCAACAACTCGCTCCCTTTCTCTCCCCACATCCGCAATGGGCGCTGGAGAGGCTGGGGGCTCACGTCCACAATCGCTTTCGGGCCACTCAACCTCTTGGAGAGTTAGCTGCTGCGTACCACGACCGCGCAGCGGGCGTCTCTTTATTTGTCGCCAGAGAAGAACTCAACGGAGATGGTCATAAGTAGAGTAGTCTGTGGTCTGTTTCTGTCTCCTATTGCACTCCTTGCTCAATGCGTCCATGCTGTTCGGGTCTTCAGACATATAATATTCCTCTGCTTTCGTCACTCACTTTCCAACAAACCAAGCTCAGTACTCTCACTTCAGCTCTTGCCTCTTGCCTGCTTGATTTGCTTTGCTGTTGGCTTGCCCGCCTGTGTCCGCCGCCGCCGTCCTTCGTTTTTTTTTACAGCCCGCAAGCAAGCCTAGAACATTTGGGATAATTCAACACGCAAGTTGGGTGGTCGTGTTTTTTGTTTTATTTTTTTTCTTCTTTCACAGCCCTCATCTCCGTCACCGTCGTCGTCTCCGCCTTTACTATCAAATAATACGAGTAAGTGCGTGTGTATAAGCACAGGGTACCTCATACATACCTCATACGGGTAGATCCATTTCGTGTGTGTGAGAGCCCGGAGGTTTGCCTGGATTCCGAGCAATCCAAGATCTCGAGCGAGATCAGATCGGAGAACCGTATTACTACTGCACTGTTCGAGTTACCTTTGGCTCGGCTTCCTAGCTGTGGTCTGGGTGCCTGCCTACTAAGAGCCTCTACCAAATAACATAACATATCCACATATCTCGATCCCACCTCCCATACATACATACCAGGTACATACCCACACCATTCGTCCCCTCCCCTCCTTTCTATCCGCGTTCCAACAGCCCCTTCTTCCACTCCCCCCTCCCCCTTACCAACATAGTTGCTGCCCTTGCACCTGTTCTGTTTGGGCCTCCCTTCAGCTCCTGTTCCTCCTACAGCGCCACCACCATTTAATCATCGCCACTGACCCTCTCCTAACTCAGTTCCTGCACATAGGGAACTTCTCCAGTGTCTCTCACCTCGTCGTACATATACCGTGACTGATCGGCTCCCACTCATCAGCTTTACTTCAAGAACAGATTTGGAACAGAGTCAAGTCAGCCGGTCATCTTCGTTCGAGTTGTTTACAGCTCTCCTAGAATACGTGATTAACTGCAATCTATTGCAGTTCAGTCAGTAGTTGGACACCAAGGAACCCTTGACAATCACGCTATTATTTACCGCTTCGCACTAGCTACCCCAGCCCGACCAGCCTCGTCTTGGTCACCACCCTAGCCTACATAGACATACCAACCCCAAGCAAGGAGATCTTCCGCCTTCTTCCTGCCTCCCTTGGCCTCACATCTTCCCATTTTATCCACCTACATCCTTCATCGTGGCACTCAGCGCAGTATACACGCACGTTCCAGAGGTAATTTTAATATTCTGATTCATTCATTTGTCCATATATCCTATTTGTTTTATCAGCTTGTTTATGCATGCTCAACACTGTCTTGTCTCTGTCTACACCTTGCTGTCTAAGTTCTAAGCTAATATTTCTACCTTCCTCATCCAGTCCAGAGAACTGACGGGTATCCCGTCTTCATATACAGCCTACGACTTTCGAGATATCCCGAGCTTGCGGGGCGGGTTCCATCACGAAGACGGCCTCCTGGCCAAGTCAGCTTTCCCGGCCGGGACCTTGTCGATGTCGGCCTACGGGAAATCTCCCCAGCAGCAGCCGGGTAAGATCTAGTCCCCCCTGGTACCTATCTTGAGGATGTGGATAGCTAAATTATCTCTTTTAGAGTACGACACTAGGCCTCAAGGCCAGCACTTGCCTAACCCTCAAGCTTCCTATGGAGCCTATACATCTCAACCTCACTATGCGACATCAACACAACAACAGCAGCAACCAGCCCATACCCCTCATGGTCACTCACAGTCGCAACAACACGCTTCAGCAATAGGTGAAGCTACTTATTCATCACGAGGATATGAAGAGCATCAAGCAGCTCCGTTGGTACCTAGAGTAATAGCATACACCCCTCATCTTGGTTCTGAGGGAGCACCATTCAATGTATTCCTTCAATGCCCTACAGACTTGATAGCCGATTCACGGCAGTTCAGATTCATGTTTGGCTCAAGAAGGTGCAACACAACTATCCACAAGAACGAAGGAGCTGGGATGTACCGATTATCTGGTGAGGTACCTGCTTTTGCACTGACAGGCTGGGTGGCCCCACAAGTTACTGTATACATGAATATGGAAGATGAAGAAGGTCAAGAGTTGGGAACTGTAGATGTTGGTACCTTTACATACACAGATGCAGCACCGCAACAGTCGTCTTACAGCTCGCCACCTCGAGCAACGGTGCGGAAGCGTAAACTTACAGCTGAGCCAGAAGATTCTACAACTAGAAGTCCAGCAAAGCGTTCTGTCACTCAACCCATACGGCCAAAGAGTGAGGATTACGGTTATGGATACCAGTCTTCAGGACCTGGTCAATACCCACCCTATGCATCCCATACAGGTACAGAGAGAAGTTATGGTATCTATTCTGGGTATGATCATCCTGAACAGGCAACACATGCTCCTGGATACCAGCCACAGACATCACCGCCGCGGAACTATACCTATGGCCCATACTCTACAGAGGGACCTCAGCAGTCAGCTACTCAAGCAGGGCAGCCATGGGCTCAGCAGTACCCTGTTCAACCGTCCGGTACGCAGGCATCTGCTGTACCACAGTCAGGCCGACCTATCAGAAACGATGGCCCTCCAGACCAGCAGCCTCCTTCATTACCTTCCCCTTCAAACACTCCAAATCCAACACTGATCAGAACATCCACCCTTCAACAGTCAACGCATACTGCACCTGGGGCTGTTCAGGGGGGACCTAGTGGTACAGGAACTGGTTTCAACCCTTATGGAATTTACCCACACAAGGCGCTTCTTGAAATCCAAGGGGAATTAAATGATATGTCACGTCACTGGAACTCCGAGGAGTGGGGAAATAGGCGACGACTAGTACAGTTTTGGCGACGACAGAAGGGGAGCACAATTCACACAACTTTCCGGCCCGTTGCACCAAACGACAGACAACCAAACAGTATTTGCATAAGTTGTATCTGGTGGGCGGAAAAGCAGGACTGCTATGTTACTAGTGTAGACTGCATTTATCTGCTTGAGTCTTTGATTGCGGTTAGGTTTACAGTAGAGGAGAAGAACAGGATTCGGAGAAATTTGGAGGGGTTCAAGCCATTGACGGTCTCTAAAGCGAAGCCTGATAGCGAGAACTTCTTCAAGCTCATCATGGCCTTCCCGAACCCCAAGCCCCGGAATATTGAGAAGGACGTCAAGGTATTCCCATGGAGTATTTTAAGTCATGCTCTGAAGAAGATTATTGGTAAATATGTGAGTAAACCCAAACATCGTACTTTTATTCCCATAGTCTGATTATTCCAAAGTCTGCCAGTTATTCTTCAACTGCTTCGGTAATTCCCACTGCCCCTGGAGGTTCTGCATACCCAGGAGGACCTGGTGAGTCTGCTCAGACCGGTCCTTCGGATGCTCCTCCATCGCGTGTCCCTTCACCTCCATCCGCGGTGGATTCTAAATCATCTTCTGGGTCTTCCACGTCAATAACTGGCACTGCCGGTCCGCCTTCCCTAAAACAGCCTCCTCTTACGACTTCTCCACCTATACAACGTAGTGGAGGACAAGATTTACAGCCTCACGCGGCACTCCCACCACCCCCAAATACGCATGGTGGCATGTGGCACCCACAACAACCGCTCGCCCCACCTCCTTCAGGACAACGCGCCTGGGACATGGCAGCATACCTTGAGGCTAATTCTACAACAGCAAACCCCGCAGGAGCACAGGTTGTCCACTACTCGCATGGCCCAATCACATCTGAAGACAGAGAACCTGTTTCTGGAAGTGGGCCACCGGTGCAGCTACCAAGCGATGCTAACGTTCCTTGAGGGGTCATGATGTTTTGATATTTGGGGTTTGAGCGTTTTGGCGATTTATCATGTTTTTAGGGTTGGATTCTTGTTTGGTGTTATGTTGCGATGGTTGTTTTGGCTTTCGTTCCCACCACATTGCATTTTGATTTCTTTTGTCATTCAGCGAGGATTCGGGAATAGGCGCACGTGGATATCCGAAAAAAAAGGGGACTATGGCGGCGTCGTGGAATTCCGGGATCTTTTTATCGGGTTGAGGGGGGGGATCTTGCAGAGTTCGGATAGAGAGGACTAGCGAAGAATGGGTTACGGTGCTGCGATGGGTCACCTTTCACGACGCCCCTGGTAGATCTGGACTCCAGTACCCCCACACTTAGACCAGAACCGCTTATCCCCCAACTTTCCCGGACCAAATACTGTCTTTCGGCAATCGATTGTGACCCATGCCAGTTTTTTTATTTACTCTTCTATATTTCCTTTTCAAAAAGAAACTTCATATCTCTTGGTTATATTTTGTGCCGCCTTGTTTCTTTTCACTAAACTTTTAACTATATTTCAGATATCTTTCATTGACACACGCATGGGTTGTACTTCATTACTTGGGCTCTTTATTCTTTTTATTTGTCCTTTTTGGAATATTCACAGGCGAGGGGCGGCGAGTAAAGATATGGTTTTTTCGAATTTTTTTTTTCGGACGGTTTGGTGGTATCAAGACATCCAGTATTATTATGTACATTAGATATTTCTTGTTTTTCATGGTTGATTTCGGTATGGGTATATGTACGGCGGCCTGATTATTATTAGTTTGTATTTCATGGTTTGGAAGCCATAAGTAATTCACACAGTAGAGATGTGTTACCCTTGAAGTTTTTTTCTTCGTCATTTTTAGCGACACAGCCTGCATGTGTACATATTAGGTGCCAGGAATAGAGATGCATGCATGAGGCGAACGAGGAGTTGGGTCATTACGAACCGAACTGGCGGCTCTTGAAATTGAGCGTCAGCCGGCAACCTGGTTCTCTTCGTTTCATGTTGTTCTAGAAGATGATGGGATGGATGTGTTGGTGGAGAGCCTGCGCTTCTATCGGAATGGGCCGGGGGTATGCTAGCAAGACCCAGCTTGTATTTCTAGACCAGATCTATGCCATGACACTACGAAATTTGGGGGATTATCACGCCTAGAAGTCCTGTGGTTTCCTTGTACGACCAAGCGCTTTCCATAACCCTACATGTATTTTTTCTTTTACGCGGTGGGTCTTCACACGCGCGCGCGCTGTATCGACCTAATGCCAGCCCAGAAAAAAAAAACACTGGAGAGCTCCTTCCATTCGTCACGTCAGCTAGATGATGACGGCGCTGGTGGTTCCCCCGCATTGGCTTGAAACCAACTGGCCCCCCTTCTTGCCTTGGAATGCGCATCCGCCCTTATACTGACACACAGCCCCGCTTTATTGGCCTCCCTATGGCTCGCTTCCTTATGCAGGCTGATGATCATGATTCATGAAGGGGGCAACCACGACCGAGTCGAGTTGCCCACCCCGTTCCCCGACAGCGCCAGCCGCCGGCATACACGCTCCAGATAAAATCGGAGATCCGGAGCTTCCCATGCCGATATAACACCGAAAGAAAGAAGGAAAAAAAAGAAGAGGTTGTATTGTCTTTTCTTTTCTTTACCGGAGCGTTTGGGTGCACATATGGTTGAGAAGAGTTTCAGAAGTGGCTCTCCCGCTTTGCAGCATCGGTAGGCGTTTTGGGACATAAGCGCGTGCATGCATCGTTAGGAAACATACTAGCAGCGAAGGTTTCCAGTTAGATTCACGGGTTCGGTCCCGGACTGATAGATGTTGTGTTGAGAGTGAGGAACACTCTGATTTCCGCCTCGTATTTGGGTAAAGTCGAGCTCATTGGCTGCTGTTGATTTGAATTATCAGATGCGCAAAAGTCTAGGCTGCTTGGCCCGAAATAAAAGTCGGGCTTCATACCAGTTCTAGAGTACGCCGACATGGAGTCCCCATCCCACCGAGCCCCCAATAGTGTTTCGGGACCAGACCAGACAACCTTCTGTGCTCAACAGTCTCTATCAATGGGTAGATAAGATACATATTTACCTGTGAGGTACCTCTAAATAAGTGAATACTGCTTTACGCTTTTATACCGGGCACGGGAGGTTGCATTTTTATTTATTTTCTATTTGTCGGCTACAAGTTACGACGCTCCCGCACGGGTACAACTTTGCTTACTTACTCACCAAGTGAGTATTTACTTAAGGTTATCTTATTTGGGGCATTTTGTGTATCATGTGTGTATCACACAGACATTGGACTATCGAGATAAATACTCCGGTGTGGTACATGATGGGGGTGGTTGGTATGGCTCGCCTTATCTTCGATTCCCGTGTTTACGATTTCAAACGGGCCAAGGAACAGTCTGGGAAATTTCCCCCAAAAGACTCGGTTCAAGTCGGGAGAGTATAGTCTTAAGAATGTATTTTACATTATCTCTCACGATACCAGTGCGGGGTATGCCGTGAATATTTTCGGCTTCGATGTCCGTGTGGTCCGCTCTTCGGCCGCCCTATGCAGGCCCAGACTCCTTCTACCGGTACTTGGCTTGATTAAGGAGGCCCCGAAGCACGTGGACATGTGCGATTTCTGCTGCTGTATGTTTCTGGCATGCTGATCAAGCAAAGCAAGTAGTCATGCATTGAGCTAAAGTCACGAGCATTGGCTATGCTGTGTGTCTTGCCAAGTTCATCCGGAGCGTAGCCTTATTTACTTACTCCAGTTCCCGAACAGGGATTTAGAGACTTCCACTCGACTACGATCTTCACTGGTACTCGTACGTTGCTTATTTGCAAATCTTCCGCGATCTCAATTCTGAGGTGTCGATGGGTGTCTTTCATTGCTAGCAGAAAACGCAAGAAGCTCCGAGTCCACGTGTCATACGCTTTGACAAGCTTATGATCGATTCTTGCTGCGAATCGATAGGGGGGCTTATAACTTACTCCGGTAAGTCATGATTACTCACTCGCTGAAAAAAATGAACTAGACTAAGAGGGCCCGCAGAACTCTTCCAGCATTCTTCTCTTCTAGGTATGGAGGGGGTTTGATTTGCTCTCAAACCCCCCCCTCCCACAGCCACTCCCGATGCAAGGCTTGGACCTTGAGGCTATCATAGTTACCGGAGGTTTGACTCCGCTTCGTCATGTCTCCGTTAAATAAATTGCCCCGGTACTTGCCGAAGACCCCGTGCATTTGGTTTTGCCAATATTTCCCCTGGCAAATTATGGATGCGTCATCTTGAGGCTGGAACATGACATTTGCAAGAGAGGACCACCAAGAAAAAACTAACCCCCTAGTTTCACCCGGGTTCTTAAGCGTTATACCATCGCGCATGGCATCCATGATGCCATGTCTAGCTTCTCTTGCTGCCAGACCGTTAAGCTTCAGGCACAGGCCACATAATAATATGGCCCATAGTCATGTCTTACTACGCTAGGGTGTCCTAGAATATATGTTAGCGTGCTGAATACGTTATCTGCGACTTAGGACTACAGAGAACCAAATGCGGTATTACGTGGATTAAAGCACGTGATTTAGTGGTAGAAGAGCCTTCTCAATATATTTGCGCCCTGTTTTAAGGGGGTTTCTGGTCCTTCCCGTAGTTTACATATCATTCTGGTAGTACTGACGTCTCATCATGAGATATCACTCGGGGAAATTGTGCCTCATTCTATTCAGTACAACATAGTATAGCGCCACGAGAGCAACTAAGAATAATTATTCAAGGCTAGGGAGCGTTTCATAAAATTTTTCCATTTTCATCAAGGCATCAATTTTGGGACTCAAAGCCCGTGTGCATGAGATCGCCAATCACGAGTCACAAAGTGTCAAGTGAAGAAATTTTCGTGGATTGCTTTTTAAAGATGTGGTTTCTTCCCGAGAATTCAAGTTTTTACGCCGCTGCTACCATAAGTTCCCAGCCAGTTTGAAAAAAAAAAGCAAGGAAAGCAGAACAAAGGGCCATTCCTACAGACTGAGGTTCTCAGCTCATCCCCAATACTAATATTAGCAAGTTCTAACAACACATCTGATGGTCGGGGGGGGGCGCTTCAGAGTATCGACGCGTACATGAGACCCATTGACCGTTCCTGCTTCCCGAGGAGTATGCAGGGTAGAGAGGCTACCCACTACAGAAATACCTCAGGAAATATATCTCAACTCCATAGTCGATTGCAAGCTTTAGTCGATCGCAACGATGGTCTTTCTGCGGGTATGGCATCCGTAGGCGCATAAACGACCCTGAACGTATATAACTGTGAGCTTAGGGTAATCCGAGGATGTGGATGAATGGGGTTTCCCTGCGAGGATTCCCTACTTCTTGCAGAGCAGTTCGATACGAGGTCACCAGATTATATTTATTGGTGATTCTGTGGCCTTCATGGCGCTGAGGGACAAACGGTGGTGGGTACAGCATTTGTAATTCCTTTCCCTGTAATAGTTGTGTAGGTGAGTGAGTTTAGTAGGTGGTAGTAATGCCTATAGGTTGCTTCGATTGATCTGTTCCTGCATGTTCTTTTTCTTTCTTTCTTTACTTCTTGCTGATGGTGGCACTTTTAGGAAGACTATCGGATCAGCCTTTGAATCATACCGTTGGTGGTAAAAAACGCCCCAAGCAAGCATCATCTACCATGGTCATACCACAGCATGTGAAGAACCCCGGGGCTCGTGCACTGAATCTAGACAGCGATGAGCATTGTGATACAGGGATTATCTAGTATACTGAGCTTTAGGTTTTATCATTTGCAATGCGAAAACCGATATGATAGCCCTTTTAGATAATTATACTACGCGATGCTATGTTATCTTTGATGTCTCTCTAAGAACTATTACTACGGGCTTAGGACTACTTATCGGGGGTCTCGTGGGCTGAGGGTCTTTTTCTTGAGTTACCGACATCCTAATCCTTGGGATGTTATTGCACCTAAGACCGGTTACTCAAAAATAACCTATGGTATTATATCAAGGGATCTAAAACACCTCAATCCCGAAGTTGATATACTGTACACCCACATATGCATTTCGAATCTCCCTTTCAATTTTACACACACGCAAGGGGCTGAAACATCTTTATAAAAAAGAAAAGAGGAAGGAAAAAACAAACATGAAGGACTGATAATAAAAATTACTAGAGGTCGATTAAATGCTTGGCATCCCTTAAAACTCCTAATTTCTTTTTAAAGAGAGTATGCCCCCATGCATGAGTCGCCTGATGGGTTCAAGCCTAGATCATGTGATTTCGAGTGATAATTCATGAAGAAAAATCAGTACATTTTAGATTGTATAAAATAACGTTTAAAATTAACTCCTAGTGATGATTCACACATAGGATGTATAAGATTTATTTATAGAACTTAGTCAAGGTCGCTAAAGGACATTAAATGATTACATGTATATTTCTCAGTTTTAGCGTAGGGAGATGTGAAAGTGCTGGGATGAGTCAGATAAAGAAAACACTCGTATTATGCTTGGGATGCTGATGGTCGTAATATTTCTTTTCCTTTTATTGCTCGGATTGTAGTGGTATATAATTGTCGCAGGTTAATTTGTTTACTCCCTGGGTTTGCAGTCTCATAGGTCATTCGGTGAGCGCAGAAGAGGGCTCATCAAAAAGTTTGCTATGAAAATAAATTATTTCTCTAATATATGGTTCTGATTACAAGAGCTGGAAAAAAACGAACAAAGTGACGGCCTGAAATGAATAGAAGACACAACTTCTCCCGATTGTTTTTAGAGTGCCTGCTTGGTCAAACGATATATAAAGTGCATTAATAATCAACATTCTTAGGACTGGGGGCTGCAAATAGATTGTGGTGTTTTATAGTGGTGTAAATAGTGGAGTGGATGTGAGATGTATGGCACTTGTGATGGGTGTAGTGATTTCAGTGGTGGTTAATTTAAGCTCTTCGGTAAAAGAGAGGCAGGGCAACAGTTCGAAGTGATAGGGGTAACAGAGCTACTAGTGAGCTTCTTTTTGGTAGGGTAAGGGTAGTTTTTAAGTGCTAGATAATACATACTCTATTAAATAAAGGCCAATCCCTAGCAAGCACAGTAATAAATAGTATGATAGGGATTGAGAAAACAAGTTAGTATTTACAGACTATTTTGATAAGGAATATTAAGAGAGCTCCATGATTATTTATCGCACTAGCAGTTAGCATTTGATGACCTAGGGTAGATGTCTTAGTACTACATCTTACTTAATGGATGAAATTTTTCAAAGTAACACCAGATATTTTATCCTATGGCATAATAGATTAGGTCTATTATCGAAAGTCATATTTATTTCAAAGATTTAGGGTTACCAGTTCGGGGGTACGTGTCAATTTCTAGTATTCATGTGCATGTACAAACGTATGAGCATCCATGACAGTTAGTCACAGGGTTTAAGTTGTAAATTCGCCCCTGCTGTCCCAGATCCCTCGAAAGCTTGTATATCTAAGTCTTAGTTTCATTTATTTGTTACGCTTTGTTTTACTTCATCTAAAGTCTTATTTAATCTCGGTAATATTTTCTTTTATTGGTAGGCACAACTAAATTCATATATAAGCAATGTGTCATTTAATCGCTCTGTTGCGGTGGGCCTATAGACATGTAAACAACGTATCACTCCCAGATACGAATATTTATTCTGGGTTGTAATTCCTAATACTCCTCGGCCCACGCATATACCCAACGGCCTCTTCTCAATCTCCCATAAACAAAAGTCCAATAAAATGAAGACAAAGGAGAGTTTTAAACGAGTGAATAATGTTTTACAAAGGAAATAATGTAGTTAGTACAACCATGTATATATATAAAAAACGCGTGCAATCGAATAGAAGCCCACTATAGAATCTAATGAATGACGCCTCCCTGCTATCTAAATTCTCGCCTCTTGTTTATCCACACAGCATTTATTCTCTCCTATGCCTTGTACAGAGTATCAATAAATCCACTTGCCATAGAATTAATGACACTCTTATTCGGCAGGCTCCCTGCAACACCGTATAGAGCTGCCGTATCCCCAGTCGCTGCCTTCGACCCCCCTACCTTCTCTCCTCTCAGTTTCACCTCCTTTACGGCCTTCTCAAGATCATCTAAGAACTTCCCTGTAGCAGTCACAGTTGGCTTCGTGCACGCAATATGGATCGCAGGTGGGTCCTGTAACGCGTTAAGGTGCCACCCAAGCGTGTTCATTTCATCTGCAACTTCATAGATATTGAGGGTCTTTGAAGAGAATGCGACTACGGAAACCATAGGCTCTCCCAATATGTAGAGATCAGGGTCTAACTTCTCGCGAATACCGGCTTCGATTTTTTTAGCGGCACCGACGATATCACGGCAGGAGGCAGTGTATCCGCTCTCACCCTGTGTCATGAGGGATACCCAGGTTCCGGCGATAAGACTCCCAGCGCGAGATCCAGCGAGGGATGGGGAGGCGTAGACGCCACCAGGCCAAGTTGCAGTGATAAAGTATCCATATGCCCTAAGTTTCTTGGTACGGAATAGGAGTACGCTATTACCCTTAGGAGCAAAACCGTATTTATGGGTGTCACAAGAGATTGAGGTAACACCTTTGATACGGAAGTCGAACGGAGTGGTCGGGAACCCAGCCTTTTCAAGGAACGGGATGAGGAAGGAACCAAGGCAGGCATCGACATGGAGGGGGATACGACGGCGGAGAGCAATTTTTGAGAGTGCAGGAATATCGTCGATTATGCCATGAGGAAAGTTGGGGGCGGAGCCGACGATCTAAGGAAAGTTAATATTGTATGTGCAAGTAATAAAGGGTGATGATGTTACATACTAAAACAGTGTTATAATTGACTAAACGGCTGACAGCCTTTAGATCTACTTTCAAGGTTACCGGGTCGACAGCTACATGGTGTACAGTGATTCCGAAGTAATGGCCAGCCTTGTCAAATGCAGCGTGGGCAGTGACAGGGATGATCATTTCGGGTTCGGAGACACCACGTTCAACATATGCCTTAGTTCTCGCAGACAAACAAGCCATTAGAATGCTCTCGGTACCACCGCTAGTAGTGATACCCCCAGCAGTAGTTGGTGCATTGAACATAGCTAAAACCTATAACCTGGGTTAGAAACACCATATGATGTCATCGATATCTGAGTTATTACATACCATAGCAACAATCTCAGCTTCCATCTTTCTGACGCCCGGGAAAACATCCGGATGCAACGGGTTAGAAACAGAGAACATCCGGTACGCCTCACTTTGTAGATTCAATAGTTCATCACCACCGTGATATACCGCACCAGAGACGTGGCCATCTTCCCATGACGTATGTTCCATTTCACTCAATCTTCACCGTAATATCAGCAACACTTCCTCCCATAGAAATTAATCCATAGTATCTCTTACTGCTTTAATTCTGCCTTTGCTTGCTCCTCTGTGAAGCCTTCCTTTGGCAATGCAAGATACCTTGTTACTCCAGGTCCTTTGGGTACAAGCTTATCTTCTAGCTTCTTCAACGCCTCATCTATCTGTGTCTGGACCTTTCCTCTAACCCCAGGAGCATTGAGGAATACACCATATGCATATCTTCGCACATATGCATACCCATCAAAGATGGTACCGAACACGCCACGACCCCGAAGTTTTCGGACTGCACGCCGGAAATGGCGGAGGATGAAATAGGCAAATATAATATTCCGTATTCTACGGCACGTGTCAATAATATACAATTTATATTAGAGAGAAGGGAGAGAGGGGACAAACAGATCAAGATTAAAGACGAGATGCGGCGACTTCCTCACGGCCGCGGTCTTCGCAGAGGCAAAGTTCCGTAGCGAGACAGGGACACGGGAGGAGCCTGCCATAATTCACAGCTCTCTTCAGTGGTGGAGTTCGACTCCTGAAGAATGCCTATTATTTCTCGACACTTAGTGTCGATGTTAGCTGTAGAGTAGTGTAGTGTCTTTTAGGAGTAGAGTAGTAACGTAAGTTGACGGTGACCAAGCCGGTGGCATGTGCTCCTCCCCACAGCCGACCTGTTGTGCAAGTTGTTGAACGTTGCCGTTGCCTCGGTTCCCGGATGGAGAAACGCGTCCCGTCCGCACTCGCCCATTCATCCCCCAAGTTATTCCAAACTCCGAGAGCTCCTGCCAGATTAAACGAATGGCCCTGGGAAAAGTGGCAGCCCCCGTAGACATCATCAGGCATGTCTTGTCACTCACCCCACCGCCTGTTCCTGTGGGAGACGGAAAAAGGTTAATCCGGGTCCCATAGGGTTAGGGTGCATTACATTGCGCCCGCATGAAGAAAAATCGGAAGCTTGGACCATGTCTAACTTTCCCCACATTGGCTGGCTGCTGAAGCAAAAACTGGAAAATCACCCCACCATACAGAAGTCAAGAACTAAAAACCATACAGGTACAACAATTCACAATGGGAAGATCACAGCCAAACATCATCATCACTGGAACACCTGGCGTCGGTAGGTCTTGTTTTAATTTTACTCCACGTGTATCTTAATTGACCGGCTGGTGTATAGGAAAATCATCACACTGCGAGCTTCTCGCACAAAACACCGGCTTAATACACCTTTCGGTAAATCAGGTCGTTAAGGACAAAGGTTGCCATGACGGTTATGATGACGAGCTTAAAAGTTGGATTGTTGATGAAGACAAGGTTTTTCTCGCCTACCATGTCACCTGGACCACAACTAATTTACGGAATTTGTGGACAGCTTCTGGACGAGATTGAGGAGGATGTGAAGAAAGGAGGTTATATCATTGATTGGCATGTTTGCGATATTTTTCCAAAGAGCTGGATCGATCTAGTTGTTGTACTGCGGGTAGACTCGACCGTTCTGTATGATCGACTGAAAGACAGGAACTATCCAGGTATACAGTCCTACGATCTCACAGCTTATCTTGCAGAATACTAAAAATAACATTGATTCTATAGAAAAAAAGCTCCAGGAAAATCTTGACGCAGAGATTATGCAGGTAATTCTCGACGAAGCAAAAGAATCATACGACGAAGAAATCGTAGTCGAACTTCAAAGCGATGACACAGACCAGATCGACAGCAATGTAGAGAGAATAGCCTCATGGCTGATGCAGTGGAGGAAAGACCATCCAAATGGGTTATAGAATTCTTGTATCAAGCCTTAATTATAACAAGATATACCACAATAGCCTATAGGAAAAAGGTGTTGCTTTTGAGTCACTGCTTTAATATCTCCTATTCTCTCCTTCAGGAGCATCAAACTGCCACTCCCTTCCAGTAGCCTTCCTGATACCCATACCATCACCTGCAATGTTGATAGCTTTTGACTTGACCTCCTCTCCAAACCCATCGAAGAAGCTACCACCCTCATCGGTGGTATCATGACCACCCATATTTCGGCGGTCTACAGGCTTGGTAGCAGGAGGAGGTGGTGGAGGAGGGGCGCCTCCACCATGCTTCTCTTCGAGCCAGGCGGTAAGCTTTTGGAGGGCCTTGTAGCGGTGGGAGATCTTGTTCTTTTTGAATGGCTCCATCTCTGCGTAACTATAGATGAAGTTAGGAATGGTCTCGAAAAAATCTTTACCCAAGTGACTGTAAGCAGGAGTCTTACGTTGTTCCCTCGTATTCGAAAATAGGGTCCCACCCAAAGCTACCATCGCCTCTTGCCCTTACGATCTTTCCGTTTGTCCTGCCCTCAAAAAGAATAGGCTCTTTTCCAGGCTCGCAATATGCGAAGGTGCACACGGCCTGAGCGGTCTTGTCATCATAGGCTGAAAGCATGTTGGTGAGGCCCCGGGTACCGATCTCTTTCATGAAGTGTTTGCTGTTGAAACAATTAACTTCGTTTATGTACATAATTTAGGGTGTAGAAAGGAATGGGAACATACACATATGGGCCTGGAAGTCCTTTAAGGGCGTTGAAGCACAAGCATGTATCCTCAACAATAACTGGGGAGCCGATCTAAATCAGACCCGTTAGCAATCTATCTATCGACCTATCTAAGATCTACCATTGACTTGTAAAGTAAATTGGATGTAGACCTTCTCAACAGCACGCTTCGCTTTGTCCTTTATGATTTCCTCAATAGTCCCCTGAATCTCAGTAATTTCGACACTCTTACTCTCGAGATTCACACCACTGGCACTCAAGATCGATTTAACCTCAGAGAGCTTGCCAGCATTTGAGGTAACGAAGAAGAGGGTTCTTGAAGACATATTTTTTCGGGGGATGTTTGTATGCTTGTATTGGAGATGTAGTTGATGGGGTTTATTGTTGTGGGTGGAGAGATGGAGAGATGTTGGAAGCTCGACGAATTGACGAGTTTTGAAGGGGCTGAGGCTTAAAAGTTCAAGGCATTTACCTTTCTCAGGTTAATGTGCCAGCTCAGAGACGGGACCATCCGGGGGTCCGAGACGCGGGATTCTTTATGCAGGTTTCCGGTAGCCCAGTGTTGCAGGGTGGGGTCTATAGCTGAGAATCAGGCGGAACAGTAATTTGATACACGGAAATATTACGGGGAGTATTAAGAATATCATCCTCTAACAGGCTTTGCGGAGCTGGATCTTAGGCACCCGTGGTGAATGCATTGTAAAGCGAGAGTGATACACTATGATTGCAATTGTGTCTGAAAGATGGGATTTCCTGTGGTCAACTTGAAAAAACAATAGTATTGTATTATAACGCGTTACCTAAATTGATTTCCTGGCCTCGACGCGTTGAGCTGCGACAACGTACGGCTTCCACAGAGAACTACCAAAACTTTCTCAATTTGCCTGATTTTTAATTCGACCAGCGAGATTAGGAGGCTTTCAATCATGGATGAATATCGGAAATATCTTAAAAATGCGCTTGTTTCGGAGAAGACTGTCGTGAGTTCTTCTGTCCACCCCGGATCCCGGATCCTTTGTTATAAGAATTCGAGCATCTGGGTTAGAATTCAGCTAACTACTATGAATACAGGTATCTTACCGTCTTCTAAGCCGAGCCCTCAAAGTTCACGTCAACCAAGCCAAGGAGTCAGTCACTTCGTCCCACCCTCAATTCCTTCCCTCGATCACTCAGCTAACACTACCTCTAGAATGCTATACGACTTCTACACTTCCGAAAATACCCACAAGCCTAAATCAGTACACGCCACCTACATAGTTACTGGTTATCGCAAATCACAACCTTCTACTAAGATTGAGGAGGGGAGTAGCGAAGATGATAATGACACTGTGATGTTCGATAGTTCGTTGCCTGGGACGCAAGTAACTGTTACTGAAGAAAAAAAGGCGGGGTTGATTAGAGTTGTTGAGCTATGTCAAGAGGAGGAGCTTGATGGTGGGTTTACTCTTTCCGTATAGCACTGGTAGGGATAGAGAGCGTTTAAATTGGAAATTGGAATTGTGATATCTTGGACAACCAAGCTGTGAATGCGATTTATACTAGGATACTAGAATTAGTTGGTAGGAGTTATAAATACTAATATGAATTCCACTGGGTAGCGGCCAAGGGAGAGTTCGAGAAGGTTCTGAGTGTACATCTGTATAGCATAGAACAGGTACCATTGGAGGTATGTTCTCAAGTCCTTTCAAGCTTTGGTTGTCTGGTACTGATTATGGTTATTGGGGTATTATCTAGGACTTTTCAATTCTTACCGGATGCTCCGCCGAAGTGCTGGCAATATACCAGAAAGAGGATCCACTGAAGATGGGAGCGACTTATGGCACGACCATGAATTCCAGCGCTAAGGTTTGTTGCTAAGCACTTTGAAAATAATTTCATATGATTACTAATTGTTATAAAGCGGATGGGTAGTCGAGCTCCTCTTCCCGCATCAGAGCCGAAGAAGGCGACTATATCTGTTGGTCAGGAAAAGAGAAAGGAAGCACTAGTAAAAAAAGAGATAAAATTGGAGAAGAAAGAAGAATCGGAAGTGAAGGCCGAAGTGAAAGAAAAGAAACCTGCCGTAAAAGCGTGTGTTTTCATCTCTATTACTATATTTATTATATCATACTGACTAGATTTCTAGTTCTACATTACCTACAAAGAAAACAGCCCCATCTACTGCCAAGCTTAAACGGGGGCAATCCAATGATTTCTTCAATTCATGGAAGGCTGTTCCGAAAAAAGTGGCAACAGGGTCAGCGTCAGAATATAGTTCTGTATGTTTCTATTTTGATCTTGTCTATTTTTATTATTAGTTCTAATAGATATATAATAGGCCGCTCCAAGCCCAAAAGTGGAAGAAGGTTAGTTTTTTATCATTCTATAACCCTAGAATAGCCGACTTGGCATTAAGTCCACTTATTATGAAATCATGTGGACATGTTTAACTTATAGTTGAAGACTAACGTGTTTTCTAGAACCTTCTATGAAAATAGGCAGCGATGATGATGACGATGACGAAGCTAGTGACGAGCCATCTCCGCCTGCCCATGATAATGCCGAAAATGCCAGGAAAAGGAAAGAAAAAGATGAAGAGCTCAAGAATATGATGGATGATGATGATGATGATGACGATGAAGGAGAGGGAGAAGAGGGTAATTATCTGTAGACATTAAATCTATTGTTATAAGTGCTAATCCTCATAAAGATATCAAAATGGAAGAACCGCCAGCGAAGGTGGCCAAGATTGAAGATTCACCTGAACCCGAGGTACCGAGTGGAGTTGTTGTAGAAGTAACAACTAGTGGAGGTAGGGTGAGAGGCAAGAGAAAGGTGGCAAAAAAGGTCCAATCCCGGGACGACGAAGGATATCTTGGTATGCTACTCTTTGTCTGTATATCTTTAGTTCAGTGCCAACACTTACCTCCCATAGTCACAAAATTGGAAAATGTTTGGGAATCATTTTCAGAAGATGAACCTGAACCACCGAAGCCAAAACCAGTACTGAAGCCAGCAGCAAAGAGCAAGAAGAATAAGGATGATCAGTCTAAAGGGCAGGGGAGTCTTATGTCTTATTTTGCTAAGAAATAAGGTAATGAAGTAGTATTGGGGGTTTATATAATTCCTAGATTATGTAGTTTTATGTTTAATTATTGCTAGTTTTATCGGCTCGGAAATGCAATATTGTATACTAGTTTAATTCTCTGTATTCTACATAGGCGGGATCTTTACGGGAGATCGTATTGGGCATATCAAGGTTATCTATCTAGGATAGAAGGATAGGGGATATGGTTTGTGCTAAAATAAGACTTTTCTCCATAGAGCTGAGTGCTTAGCAGATCAAGTTTCAATCTTGCGCATCAAATGGACCTTACAGTGGCTCAGATGGGTATTCAGCGGTTATCTGCCAGGTGGTTTTTACGCTCCCCACTGGGAGAAAGTGGTATAAAAGGATATATAACTATTTCAGAAAGTCCTTCAAGTATCAGATCTTGTACTATTCCATAGCGTTGTTTATTAGGACTAAGGCATTTTTTTAAAACATAAGTCCTAGTAATTTCCTTCTTTGGTGTTCTATATATATCAGTGCTATATATAGTCTTAGAGTTACATTTTTAGCTATTAAAGTGCACCAGTGCCACAGCAGTATCACAGCTTTAATTTAGAGCTTACTACTTAAAGAGCAACCATACCCTAGTCAACTAGCACACATTGGCACATTAATCACTATCTATTTTCTATAATTATATAAAGGTGAAAAATATAAGTAGATTTTCGGGAAAAGTCGATATACCCTACTCATGGGAAATATTCGTAAAATAGCTAGGACTCATCTTAAATCCTATATAAAAGTACTTCCAATGTATTGGTCATGAAATATCACTCGAAGTGATTTTACCCCCCCTCTTATGATTTGTCTTAGGATCTTGATATACTATATTATCTAAGAATTTTTGAGCAGCAAATCAATTGAGGTGATATCATTTTTTATGGCTATTTAGAGTCATCTATTAAAGCTATGCTAAACTAATAATGTGCCTGAATGACCAAACAGGTTTATTTGATGGAACAGAAAATATTACTCTATTTAGCCCTATGAAACTATTTCTAATTAGAGGTTATAGTTCCAAGTACCTAGGAGGGTGGTATTCGGGATTTATAATACATTATGTAGCTTCTCGATCTTTTACCTCAAGGTTGTATTATGTATGCATATATTTCTACACATAGGACCCAATCCAATTTATATTAGGAGGAAAACCATACCTAAATTAAATTGTTTAATTTGTTATTTTTAGTACGTTAAATCACTAAAGTTTCAAAAGCTCAACTGCAAAAAATCGAGAATTTGATATTTTTATTGATATCACCTTCCACCACGCTACAATAAAATCACAAAAAAGGTTTCTACCACCCAGATCTATACACCGTGCAACTATCACACCTGCCACGGGATCTTATTGAAAGGCTATACAATTCCTCGTTGAGATAATCTAAGAGTCCAACTTGGCGGGGAAGGTTCCATTTTCTGTAGTTCTCGGGGTTAGAAGCTGAGATGATCGAATGGGATTGATGAAAGGAGACTTTAACGTACCACGTTGAGTATTCCACCTCTCAATCCAGCCATTCGGGCAGAGGGATCGATAAGCAAGGTAGAACTATAGTATATAGTATTAGTATATCAATATTGGACGAAGGAATGGGTAAACGTACCTGCTTGCAAGGAGCAAAGTCTTCACCCTTAGCATTGACACATTTGTAGTAGTCAACGTACTGGAGCATATATTAGTTCCGGGCGTGAATTGATGTTGGGGAAAGCATAATATAAACGGGAAATCGCTAGGCGAAAAGCATTGCGGGGAGATGCTGGCGAACTAACGTTTTGCCAACACTAGGACACCCAAGAGCAGAAGTTAATAAGTGGTTATTACCCAGTATTAATTTCACATTAATTACTTAGGAAGGTGAGACATGGAATTTGGGGTAACATACATGTTTGGTCTGGTTCTGGTGAGGAAATCGGGCGTCAAAACCTGTCCAGTACAACTGTCAGCTTGTCGTCCTTCCTTCTAGCCGGGAACTGTACGATCGGCACATGCCTGCAGTGACGAACTTGAAGGGCTTGGTTTCTCTATCAGAATCGTCGGACATAATTGCGGGTTCGGTAGTCAAGAGTGGAGATTGGAGAGGTGTAGTTTCCGGGTAGGCGCAGAGGAGACAATTGGAGATGTGCGATGGTTCGATGTGGGCAATCAAAAATCGGGTGAGGTCCGGTTGTTTGCTGCCAAGACAGCAATGACCCCACAGCCGCGGGGTTACCCGGACAGGTCTGGAAACACAATTAGATGACCGAGTGACGGTAGGACTAGCAGTCGAATTATCTCTAACGCTGAATTCTCGAATCCCGGATACGATGTCACTGATTAAAGGGGGGTTGGCTGTAAGTTGGACATGCGTAAGATGTACAGGCATGTTACTGGAGAAAAGAATATTGGGATTGAAGCTTCGGTTCTTTTCGTCCACTATAGCAGCCAAGGCGGCGCCTGTTGGTCAGAATGTTGCTGGTGCTACTGTAAGAAGGCAGCCACCGAATTTAAGAGCCCAGTACAAAGCAAGGAACTCGACTGGGCTGTATTATACTGCAAGGTTCGTGATCCCTTGGAGAATCTTAAATGTGAATCCATTGTCTTTGGAGTATTAGGTCTTGTTTAAGTTTTTATACATTATATACCTATTAATTTTTACCTCTTTAATAATATACCCAAATGAAATAAAACCAATATTTTTAGAGACCAAAATAAAATTAACTTCCCCTTCAGTATCGGAATTGCGACCCTAACACTCGCCTACGCTTCTGTCCCCCTCTACCGCGCTATTTGCCAGCGTACTGGCTACGGTGGAACCCCTATAACGGACCAGACTAGATTCACACCCGAAAAACTCATCCCACAACGTCAAGCCAAGCGTCTCCGTATTACATTCAATGCCTCAGTATCTGATGTGCTGGAATGGAAATTCACCCCTCAGCAACGTGAAGTACGGGTGCTGCCCGGTGAGACGGCTCTCGCATTCTATAAAGCAAAAAACATGAGCAAGGAGGATATAATTGGAGTTGCTACGTATAGTGTGACCCCAGGCCAGGTAGCACCTTACTTTTCGAAGATTCAATGTTTCTGCTTTGAAGGTGGGTCCTTTGCTTTCGGTTCGCATCTTTCCGTTGAATGAATGGTACACTGATAATGGTGTTGGGATCTGGTAGAACAAAAACTGAATGCAGGAGAGGAGGTTGATATGCCTGTTTTCTTCTTCATTGACCCTGACTTTCTAGAGGATCCTCAAATGAGGGGAATAGAGACGGTTACTCTTTCATATACTTTCTTTAGTAAGTCACGGTCTTGCACATACTTGAATATCCGCTTATATAGCTAATCATATAAATAGAAGCCAAATACGATGACAATGGCGTTTTGCGACCGACTCCTTGATTCTTACACAACCGAATAGATTACATAAATCTCTGTATAGTTGTAGCTATTAGTAACATCAATCATGAATCTTGAAGCTATCTGTATTGGGATTTTCTTTAGACTGTTTTTGTATCATCTCTCTTCGGACTGGATGTTAGATAAAAATGGAGTATCGCACCACCCTTGCCCGGGTAATCTGCAGCACGTTACCCTCCCGCCAAGACCCGACCCCTGGAAGATGAGCTTTCCACAACAACTTGTCTGTTACGTAGGTCAGTTGGTTTACGGGTCACGAATTCTGCAAAAAATCTACCAAACATGCCTTCAGATGTGAATCCAGTATACGCGCCCTTCTTTGGGTTTGCCGGAATGTAGCTATACTCCTCCTTCTTTCTGGTCATCTTACGACCCTCTTTCTGGTTCACGGCGGCGGTTGGAGGCCATTAGGCTCTGATCGAGGTACTCACAAAGTGGCTGGCTAACCGGTGACAGTGCTTCCGCCATGATATTCTCCGCCATGGGCGCCGCCTATGGTACTGCAAAGGTACATTTACCCCAGGAAATTCCCTCACTGATGAGTTCTCACTTCTCCAAGGCTTCATGCTAACTTTAACGCGTTCAGGCTGGTGTCGCCATCGCAGGAATAGGAACCTTTAAACCCGAATTAATTATGAAATCCCTCATCAGTTGGCCCACCCTACCCTTCACCGGTTGTCTCATATATCTAACCCCTCTCATCTACAATAGGCGTTATTATGTCCGGTATCATCGCAGTATACGGGCTTGTGATCGCTGTCCTGATTGCCGGTGACCTCGGTCCCAAGGCCTCCTATTCCCTCTTCTCCGGCTTCGCCCACTTGGGTGCAGGCCTCTCCGT
The DNA here is from genome assembly GCA_033030425.1 of Verpa conica. Lineage (NCBI taxonomy): Eukaryota > Fungi > Ascomycota > Pezizomycetes > Pezizales > Morchellaceae > Verpa > Verpa conica. Next base: position 3,451,369 of record JAUFSD010000001.1, on the reverse strand, counting down.
CGGTCTTGCTGGTCTGGCTTCGGGGTATGCAATTGGTATTGTCGGTAATGCAGGAAGTCGCGCGTTCATGCAACAGGGTAAAGTTTTTGTGGGAATGGTGCTCATCTTGATTTTTGCGGAGGTTTTGGGACTCTATGGGTTGATTGTTGCGTATGTTTTCCGTGCTATAGAAGTGGGAGGAATGGGGGGGGGGTATAGTGCTAATGTGTGTTGATGTGGAATAGGTTGATCTTGAACGCAAAGACGAACGGTTAAGTGACTCTCTTACTACTGCTATATGGGGACCAATGGCTTTCGCACGGGCGTTTTCCTTTTTGAATTGTCTTTGGGGGTAGATTTATGAGAGGGATCAATGGGAAACTGGAAATAAGGGTGGGACGGAACTAGGAGTGGGACATGCTTACATTGCAGAGGGAGTGTGTACAATAGATGTGTTTTAGGTATAGTATCCTAGTTTTTCTCTTTTTGTGCACTGGAAAATTGCATCGAATCTTTCAAAATCGCTTTGTAGAGCTTGAGGCACTATCATTTCCATATTCTATATTGCCGGGCTCACTTACCCCAATGATCTGCGTATTCTAAATTCTTACTTTGCATATGTCTTCCTGAGGTAATGGCTAGGTAATACCAAATGAATAAAACGACAACGAACTGGAATATGGGTATCGACAGGAAAAGAAAAGCCAATAAAGGGAAACATTTGTGTAGCCACTCTCACACTAATAAAACAAATAATTATAAAAGAGATTAAGATAGGGTTGAGCCAGCAACCCATGCAACCGCACAAGCCAACAGTGCGCCCACTCCCACTGCATTCTTATTCCATCCCTCCTTCTCCTCCACTCTCACTGCACCCACTCTTCTCACCACAGGCTCCACCTTTTCGTCTGCCGCACTCTTACAGCTCGAATTTCGCCTCGGCATTGTAAAGTTCACCGCTAATCTCGACAACTCCAGCAGGTCCTCTGTCCAGCTTCCGTCCTCGCCGTCAATCTCAACATTCTGCACATTCCCAAAGAAATCCGTAATCAACACATCCTTTAGATCCCTTCTAAATAGGTCCGTCCTAACTCCAGGAGTCGAGTGTATCTTCTCCGTATCATATGAATCAAATAAATCCTTCATGGTATGTTTCGAGCTCGCAGTCTGCACATTATTCTCCAGAAACTCGAGATTATAGTATGTATAGCGGTCGATAACCGCCACTCCAACATCATTATCCGCATGATGCGAGTAACTACTCTCATCAAGCTTACTACTTCCCGTGGCCAAAATATTTGGTGAATAGAACTTGCTGTACATTGTGTTTGCCTGGCACGTATCAATCATAAATAGCATCTCGTGATACCTCTTCTTCTCCCACATCTGCTCAAACGCGTCTGCGATATCAAATGCACTGATCTCTTCCGCGTCCTGGAATTTTAAGAATTCGTTGCCGCCATGGCCAGTCATGTAGATGAAGATGTTTGACCGGTCATCTGTAAGGAGCCGCTTACTACGGGGAGTATCGGGCTCCACGCGATCCGTGAGGAGCCGGATGAAGTTCTCGACGGTGACTTCGTAGCCACGGTAATCGACTTCGATGTTGTCGCCGTAGAGGTCGAGTGCGCGGTCAGCGTTGTTATAGACAGTACCGGGGAAGGCATTACGCGGGTTGCAGGCAATGTCATCGGAGAGCATGAGGATAATCTGCGAGTCGGGGATTCCGAGACGTTTGACAGTGCGGTACATGGAGAGGACATTAGCTAGGTGGCGGTAGTTGAACCAGAAGCGGGAGGTGGAGACTAGGACAGCCCAGTTGGAGGTATGTTGGGCAAGGGCGCATGATAGCAGTGTGAGGGGGAGGAGTAGACGTTGAGGCTTCATTGCGTGGAGTTGTGAGGTTGTGGATATTCTGATGCTGGTTGACTCCCAGGTGTCTTTAGGGGCTCTGTCGAGTGCAGCTCGGTGAATCCCGTGATGATCAATCAACAGTCAACCCTAACCCCTGTTATAACCAACAATTCGATCATTGATAATTAATACCCTCACATTGTACTGTGCATACATGTATACTGTATAGCAATTCTGATCTTCTATTGGATTCATGCCCTCCTTGTTAAAAATACAAGCAAAGAGATATATTCAAGACCTGAAGTATCCTTAGAAAAAAACCCTCCAAATCAAACACAGCAGCTTTTTGGTCCGTTTTAGACGCCTATCTCCCTTCCTATAATACTCACCCCCAACAACAAAAAAAGACAGAAAAAGGGAGCATTTAGTACATATTCAAGCAAGGTATCAACTCTTGAAAAAAAGATTCTATGCCTTCTCGACATTCTTCTCCTCAACGGGGACCTTCTCAGATCCATCCTCATTATAATTCTCAGTCCTCATATCTGAGATACCTAGATCATCTTCCTGTTCCTTAGTCCTCTCCACATCAACAATCGTTAATTGTGGGTCAGGGTCAGGCGCATAAAGGTTCTGAACGTAACTGGCGGCTAGTGGATCGTCGAGGATACAGGTGAACTTTCTCTTCCCACTCTTGGCTTCACGGAGCCCTAGGAAGAACGCCTCCCATTTATCGCGGGTTTCTTTTTCAACAGAATCAGAAGTCTCCTCGGCCATGTCACCCCATATGCGCTGGTGTAGATCGTCATGGACTTGTTGAAGGAGGCCTTCGAGGGTTGTGAAGCGTCCCCCGAGAGTACCGGGGGTGAGATCGAGGTTGAGTTCGGGGCAGGTGAGGGCACATGTCTCGGACTATAGAGGGGGTTAGAGTTGAAACGACTTATAGTAGTAGATGAAGCAAACCTTGAGGATATCACGGGCCAAGTCTTCCTCGTCTTCAACCTTGAGGGTAATGATACGACCCTTCGAAGGAACAGCTCCTCCAGTCTTGACCTCATTACTCTTATCTGCAAGCAAGTCAGTCCCACGTATTTAACTATATCTTAACGCCAGGAAAGAAAACCCCACATCCACAAGCATCACAAACAGTGCTCATAATTACTACCTCCTTAAAATGCGGGATATCCACAAGCTTCATATGCGTACTACACGGCCTAACACAACTTGGGCAGCTCGCAGGGAACGTATGCACCTCATCCGGCCTAATCTCATCATCCTCATCAAACTTCTCGGCGTCCTCTGCACTCGTATCCGTCAACCCAAGCGCCGTATTCATTTCCGGTGTTCTTATATAATCATGCCTCATCCACTTCCCCTTCGCATCATCTGGCTTCGGCTCAATCCATGAGTTACCTGCCGGATCATTAACCTTCACCGTGAACGGGAATGTCCGTCCTTCAACCATATCCTTTCCTTTACTAACAAACTCTACAATCTTCTCATAGGACTCGGGGTCACTCTCTTTACGCTTTAGCTGGTCCTGCTCTAGGTCCTCAAGGACGAGGGATAAAAGACCTTCAACATTAGTAAGCTGTCCACGTTGAGCCGGGATCTCAAGATCGAGCTCGGGAAAATGTGAGGAGCATGTTTCGGATTTAACGATTTGCCTATTCAGGTCCTCCTTATTCTCAACATTGAAGGAATACGAGCACCCACGCTCCTGGATGATACCCGCGGAGGTGATCTCGTTGTTACGGAAGTGGCAGTGGGAGCACTCGAATGACATGACAACGACCTCGCGGAAGAATGGAATACGAGTGAGGAGTAGACGGGTGACGCCCTGTTCGTGGCAGTTCATGCATAGTGAGTCTAAATGATCGGCAGTTAGTAGAGAGCTCTATACTCAACTCAACTCAACCTAAATTAACAGCAAACATACCAATATTATCCACAATCTGGGGTTCATCAACGGTGAATTTCTCCTCTCCCTTGGCAGTATCTGTGCCACTACTGGCGACGGCGTTGACGCGGTCGCCAATGGACTGGAACATGTCTTCTTGTTTTGACTCAGCGGCAGGAGCCATCTTTGTGGTTGATTATTGCAAGGAGTGGCTCTGGCGTAAGGTGAAGATAGGAGCTGTTTTGTACTTTTTGCGAAGTTGAGTCAGTAGGGAGTTTGATTCAGTGAGGAATTTGAGTCAGTAGAAAAGAATAACACAAAACTCGAAAGTTTTTTGGTGGATGGCGGGGTTTGGTGGGGCTGTTGACTTACTAAGGAAGAGCCGCATTAGCCAAGCTGACGTCATATCTTGATTTAACTAATTTTAACAGTCTTTTATTGTAGGAATACTCTTTCCTGGGAGATTCTCTTACTTTTATATTCAGAGCCCTTCTAGCTTTTATCTAGTGGCTAGGAAAACCCTTTTGGTGGTAGTGTATAGAGGTGGGTGAGCTACCGTATTAGCTGGGGAGAACGAAAGTTGTACATACTTGAAGGTCTAAAGAAAGTGGCTGGAAGATCTTACTAGGAGTAGCTTAGTATCTGCAGTTTTTACCACTTGATAAATTTTACTTGGTTTTCTTTGCTATATTGGGGGTAGTGGCTGCCTTGTATGAGTGAATGTTTGGGCTTGTTTCGCTACTTCTTATTTCAACCACTAAGTGCAATTTTCGTTCTCTCCAATTAATGCGGTATTGCATGGGTAAATTCTTGGGTACAGAATATAAAACCAACCAAAGAGTAAAAACGTAAAGAAATAAAAGGAATCACGAGACGCATTGTGGTATTGTGAGGGGACAAAAATAACCGACACCTCTAAACCATATGTACAGCGTCATTGCAACGCAATACCTCAACACAAATTACCTCCATAGTAATGTAAAAGTCACAACCAAGCTTCCAAAGAAAACGCAAAATGCCCAATAGTCATAAACCAATTCTTAGCAAGCACCTTACTCCATTCCAGCAGGGGGGAATTTTATCTTTACACAATCATGGAGTCTGTGCTGTGATTGAGTTATATTAAATATTGATTGTATGTACCTAAAATGGTTGCACTTATGGTTTTTTGTACCCATGGGTAATAGGTGTCGGTTATTTTTGTCCCTCTACAATATCCAATTCTAAACAAATAAGAGTCTAGTCTACCCTGTGAAACATCTAAATCCTTAGTCATATCCCTTACATGTTGAAATTCTGTCATAAAAATCCCGAACCCAAGTGATTCACCATCTAAATGCAGAAGAAAAGGGAAGAATTATCTAAGCAGGAGCATCCATTAAGAAAAGCATAGGAGATGAGGACTTGTATCCCCGTACTTAATCCGACCTATACCATTTACTCCTAGGCTTATATTTTGAAATACTTCTGTAGATCTTGTAATCTTATAACTGGTCCACCAGGCCCCTTTAATTGATATAAAACCATTTCCATACCCCCTAGACTCTTGTCCTCACCAGCATAATCTACCCAGCCCCGCTTTCCCTAAATTCCCAATATTTAAGTCTAGAAAGTCTCGGCCAGTTACCTGTTATTTTATGGGTTTGCTCGCTTGAGCTCTTCGCCTTTTAAAGTAGTACTGACTTTAACCATGTACTAGACTACCCGCCGGTCCTTGTTCAATGGTAGATTAGTGTGATCTTCCTCTATCAACTACGAAGGCTCTACTAATGACGGAGGAGTCATAACAAATGTATTTACGGTCTGAGGAGTAGTCCGGCCAAACTTGAGTAGGATTTGAGGTACTGGCACCTTTTAGGAGTAGTTGAAATACTAATTCGTATCTGCAATCTGCTGCTTCTTAATAATAGACTTCTCGGTCAATCTACAACCAAGAGATCAGCACTAACCTCAAGTACAAGTTGAATTAGTTCTAAATCTCCTCTGAACACTCTCATATTCAGATTTGTATCCCTGCGCGTCTTAACCCCGCTTACTCTTATCGCGTTGAGAGATGTAACATCATCAAGAAGTAGTCAAGCCGTCGCCTTGTCCTCTTGGGAAAATGCTGGTGTAAAGGTGTTTCTTGAGAATTTCCTATAATATTGACTTTGCTGCTCTCTTTGAGTAACACCTGGATCTTGGCGTTGTTTTTCCCTTTCATAAAAAATTGTTGGCTAATCCTTTATTGATGGGCCTGAGCCGAACCGCGTTGATATCAGCGCCTGTGTTGAGTAAAATCCGAGTCATTTCTCTACATCCTCTAGCTAGGCGCTACTAGGTATAACGTAGTTCCTTTATATATAGCTAAATTTACCCCGGATCGAGTCGACATTAACACCTTTCGCAAGAAATAGCTTGGCTGCTTCCCGACCACCACAAGCCGCTAGGTGTAGAGAATCTTCCTTGGCCTCTTCGTTTATGAATAAATTGATATTAGAACCCGCCTCGAGTAAAAACCGGGTAATCCTGCGTATCCATTCAGTACTACCACGTGCAGGGGTTTTTTTTTAGTCTTAAGATGAAGACTTTCCCAAGCCGAGTTGACGCCATGTCTCTTTTCGACAAGTAGCTATAGTACAGCGTAGCACCCCGGGGTAGGTGCCATATGTAAAGCTGACGGGTACTACATTTGGAATAATTTGGGGATGGTATCGGCCTGAGGCATAAACATAAAAAACCACATCCATCAATAACTTCCCCAAGTGATTGCAATCTTCAAAATAGTAAACTATTGTTGCATAATCCAAGAGAGGGTTTAAATAGAGTAGCTGCAAAGGACCTACTACATGTAGTGTATACAGAGATCCCCACGAGAAAAATACGTCTAGCGAAATGTAATGTGCGCAAGCGATAGTGACCCCGAGACCCGTACTCCCAGAAATAACGGACTTACAAGAACATAATCCTGAACTGTACGTATAGTGAGGAGGCATGAGACTCTATAGAAACGGCGATTTGAAGCTCTTTAATTGTCAGTGTCCGTCGAGCTTTAACAGGCAATGTAAGAGTCCTCAACCCCACCCCGAACAGCTATTTAGTTGCCTGTGAGTGGCTTTTATATTTAGATATGTCGTAGGTCCGGTCCAAAGGCCTAGTTTCAGAAGGAAAATTCTTTAGCCTCTCAACTACGGTTAGGATGTTGTTATGGATGTCTTTTGGCAAAGGCACTCAATAGAGTATGGAATCACATAATCAAAGACCCAAACCGGCTTAGTAGTTGCGAGGTGATGGACGGATTTACGAAAGTAGCGCCTAAGTTCCATTAGAGCAATTATTAAGCTCGAATATAATCCTGTTCTTGCACCTGCCTTGTCTAACGAGGCGCTTCGCTCTTTGTTTCTCATTAACGTTCGATCCCCTAGCTAGATGTATAGTCATGTCCAATAAGTTCCTAAAGCCCTCACAAGAACCGACTACATATATATACTACAATACTAGAATAACTAAAATCGTGTAGCTAGCCTTACATACATATATTTTAAAATTCACATACCCCCACTTATACCTTCGTAACAATCTACTACTCTATTATTGAGTTTCAAGTTGCATGTTGTATTACGTAATTACGTTGAGAGGCCAAGAACTTATTAGGCACGGCTATCTCATGGCACGTAGCGACGGCTTTTAGAGGGCTTCAAAGCCCTCTGATTCCTTAGCAACCAGCTTTACCACCCATTACACTCACTTCACCCACCACCCCACCTCTATTTTTACCCCAAATAGTTAAAGAAAAATCCTGTTGCTAAACCATATTAATCCCAGATACATTGAGAGATTCCTAGAAGGAGTTTTATCAATTACTGAACAGTAGAAGAATTATGACATGTTTTCAGTTAGGGCCTAGATTAATACTCCACTGATGTAATAAAAACATCCCCAAGTGAATAGATGTTTCTTATGGGACTCAAGTTTTATGTATCCATTTTTTAATGTTTATTGAAGTGTTCTGGTTGTTTAGGAAATTAAAATATATCCGTTGCTATGGTCTAAATTCCGCTACGTGTGATGGGATAGTGCTCAATGTCCTCCTCTTTTACAACAATCTCGATCTTGGCTATGTTGTAGGGTGATTCTTAGATGTCTTCTGGGTGTACATGACTAGTCATAAATATACTTCCCCATATCGATAAAGAGTCTGAGGAGTGCTTTGGGTTGATTCTTCTGGTGACATTTTTCTAGCGCGCGCATCGAAAATAAGGAAAACTTTACTAAATTCCTTAAATATAAAACTACTCCTCAGAAAATATCGAAAATTCTCTGGAGTTTATATGAAATCAGTAACAACATACCTACTGCTAGAGAGAGAGAAGTAGTAATCAGTAATTCATGCTATGATGTTATTAATCAACCCTTAATAGATACGCGTACTCATATTGAAAGGAGATATTGATAGAAAATTAGTTGTATCCTAATACCAAGTGATCCACATAGTTATTTCACAAGCGGATACCGAAATAACTAGTTTATCTCAAGTCCTTTAAGCAACCTTGGATTAATTCATTCCTGGGCCACGGATAGCCTGTATCCTTCCATAACTAGTATTCCTATAAGTTAATATTACGTCTAGGAGATGCATTTTTACGAGTTCTGACTTACAGTAAGGTTAGCATTCGTATAAGCACTCAAGTGATCTTTTATATATTCTGTTGTCGGGAATCCTGCTGCAATAACATAGAAGATGATTAATCAGAAGGACTCTCGGATGAAGAAAGGTAGACGAACTTACGTGGGTCACAAGTCACTAATTCCTGTCCCTCTTCTTGGTAGACACGGACATAGTCGATATACATTGTAACGCCCTCTGCTAATTCTGGGCTAGACAATTAATCAGTGCTTATGACTCAATAACGGCCCGAAATAGTATCATACTCTTACCCTATGAGGTTCCAGTCGATATAAGTCCAAGAGGTACTGAAGCCAAGATTCAATGTTATAGACATAGGCTCTCGAGATATATCTCGCTGACCAACATTACCATTTGGGCCGATTGCATCACCTAGAAAATAGTGAGAAAAATATTTATTACCGCTTATAAAAATGTAGTCGTCACCTGTCATCCGGAATGTTTCCTCATCACCAACAAACCAGGCAATTGCACCATCCTTTTTGCCAGGTCTATATTCGAAAGCATATTTTTGGAACTATACCGATAATGGATTCTTGAGCCATTAAAGACTTTAAGTAAGATGGACTAAACATACCTGTCTCCCGTCATACCACCCATTGTTTAGAGTAGTGACACCTTCGAGAGGTTAGTCAATAACAGTAGTAATAAAACCCTGCCTTCTTAGGATCATCTCCATACCGCTAATAGCTTGTTGAAAAGGGCCACCACTCCATTGATTTATCTGCGTGACCTCGGGATTCCTAATTGCCAAAAAGTCCCAATTAGGCCTATGCCAAATATCGAATGGTGCCTAAAATCCTAGTCACTGATATGCACATAATCCAGATTTACTAAAGTAGCTAAGGCTAAAGCTTACAATTTGGTTTGATTGAGTAACAATACCAAGTTTCAGATTCCCATCAGCGCTTGCCTCGAGGACATCGATTTCTGGTGCTCCACGTCCTGTTCCAGGGCTTGGATGATCTTCTCCATTACAGATGCACCTCGCAAACCTTTGTCCAGGAAGAAATGATAGACCATCATCGCTAGACTGATTTGGAGTAATTCCCGCATCACATTCATCATATGCATATGGCCATACTCCATCAGTCGTCGACATATAACCAGGTCTACCCAGATTTCCTAATGCCCATACCCCAGGCCACAGTCCGGGAACACCAGCAGGGCCCGGAAGCGAGACCGAAACCTCCAGAACACCACCTTTGAAACAAAGCTTATTCCAGCTTTGAAGCATGCCAGATCGATAACTTAAATCATGGTTCTGGAATGCGTCCAACTTCAGCCGAAGAGTCCCGTCTTTGGTTGTTACGGCATCTGGATCGTACCATTCTAAATCATTTGTAGCAGCATAATAAAAATCCATTGCTTGCCAAAATGGGTCCTCATTTTCATAAAATGACCTCCCATCCTTATTAAATTCGTCACTGAATACTAACTTTAGTTTCCCACCACCGAGTACCGAGTCTCGAGCCATTGCAGATCTTGGTGTGTCAATGTCTACCAAAGCCCCCGTGGCGCCCAGAATTGGGTAAGTCAAATTAGTGAGGCGTCCTTCCTCAACTATGTCGTCCTTGCCGTGTACCCCATAAAGTCGTGCAAGCCTGGTGTATGTAAGGACAGGCCATACAATAAACAAAGTAAAGACCCCACAAAGAATCATTGAGCAACACAATACACTCAGAAATGCTCTTTTATAACTAGGTTTAAATCGCTCGTTGATGTTAGGGTTGTGAAGGCTATCATCATCTTCTTTTTCATCAATTGTAGGATATTGAATTGCTATACCACCACCCTCAAGATATAGAGAGAAACCACGCTCAGGATCTTCTCCGCAAAATTCCGGTTTTTTTCCAAACTGCTCCCCACTATCACCTATATTAAACCTTGGCACAGTTGAGGAAACACTAGATAAACCAGCTCCTGTTTGTGGCCATTCTGGGTATCGAGAATAGTCACCAACAGACTGAAGGGGCAACATTGAATGCCGAGCTTTCAGTAGGGGAGTAATGGATGTTTGTGAGAAAATGGAACTGGCCTTTATGGTCGTACTAATCTCGCTGTTTGATGGTAGGAACGTTATCCCAGATGAGGCATTCACCACCCGGACCTGTAAACTCCTTCTGTGAATTATCAACCCATTTTCTTCGAGATTTGTGGCATCTTCTCGACTTCCGTTACTACTCTGAGAACCACTGGCCATTTCCTTTTGGGTTTCGAGAGGAAATGATGTTGCTGGTATGTAGTTCAGCCGTCGAAAAGATTGAGGAGCAGCGGATGGAGGGGGATTCGGCGATCGAGACCGTGGGCCAAACAAGTTCCTCCTCTGATCCTGACCATCTATCTTTGTATCCGTGGAACTGGCAGCGGCCACTTTGAACTCATGTGATGTTTCCATCTCCCCGAGAAGTGAGAGGTACGTAAAGTACTCTAGTTTCAGTCCAACTCAGATAAAGGGGACAGATTTAGCAGAAAAGCGCTATACTAAATAAGAATCCTAAATAACGGTCACAACTGACAAAACCCATAGCTTGTATTAATAACTTAAGTACTCCGCATTTATACTAAGGCTTTACCATAGGAATCAATTAAGCGGCATATGTATTACTAGACCCCATCTGCTTCCATGCAATTGCCATAGAGCTGATTCTAGGTCTCTAGAACCATAAATCCCTAGATACAAATAAAAACGAAGCTTGTATAGGACTTTAGTGGATGTAAGTACATAGGCATATTACGTATATGAACTTTCATGAGTACATATATATCATGCAGTCTACCCCCATAAGTCTTCAGGCACATGTATTCAATTTATCTCGAAACAGCATATCAGCCCAACTTCCACTAGTACAAATGGACAATTTAGAGCCTAGTGAAGAGAGATGATTGCAGCAAATATATAAGTACTAGTGATGCCGATAGATCTTTTGGTCATGTGATTTATCTTTGGTGAGAAAGAACAGATCGCCCACCAAAGATAAATCACATGACCAAAAGATCTATCGGCATCACTAGTACATGTAAGTACCAACGAGATCATGAAATACATGTACTGTTCGTGTGCTATATACTCTATACCCTTAAATCTACATATAGTATCGCCCCCACATAGGTGCTTACAATAGAGCAAGCCTACCCTACTGCTCATAAAAAAGGTTTAGCCCCGGGATAAATAGTAACCAAGCAGAACGCCGAAAACCCCTTAGCTAGCCAGCAACCATAAATACAACAACAGCTGCAACTGAGCTCTAGAATTTCTTCCTTATTTAATTGAACTATCAATACAGGTAATCGTTCTCAGGTTTTTGATACTACTTTATGGAGTGGAGGGTCGCTGTGTTGTAAGACTCAGTTGCTACCCCGAGGCCAAATGTTTTTTATAGGCTGGTAAACCATGCGCCCAACTCATAGCGTACCCTGCATCAGCAAAAAAAAAAAAACTCTCCGGGAGATTTTCGTCGCCTGGGCGGAGAAAGTCCGCCCCGCTCTCCTGGAGTGTGCTTGCCGACCCCTCAGCGCCCGGGCGCCAAAAGGCAGTTTAAAGATCTCTGGGAGACAGGAAGTTTCCTAGAAGTCTCCGGGAGATATTTGGGAGATTTACTTCTCCAGGAGACTATTTGATGATTGTTTCAGAAAAAAATGACAAGTTTTTACCGACCTCTCTCAGGTCGTTCCCAAATTGACTGGGCCCTCTAGTATACATCATTAAAGGTCTCAAGGTCTATCCGATTATTTATAATCCATTGTCCTTCCTCTGCATCTGGTACTATATGTGCCATACCTACAATTAAGGCCACACTCACTAACCATTCATCGCTTCCAGGGACCTTGGGCCTACGATCTACCGCTCTCAATAGCATGCCAGCCTCTATGCGTCCGTCGTCCAGCACTCGGAGCATTTTAACCAACGCTAGGCGGTAGCTTAGTCCCGTACCAGGGTCCCTCAGTTTAAATAAACACCGCAATTGACCAGGCAAGCGTCCTCTCAACGCTCCAAATTCACTCTCATCTCCGGCTTGAATCCACACCCAATCGTTCCTAGGCCCACCATCCCGGAATCGTTCGTCTAGTGTACACCGGACGTGGTGGATAGTATATCGATCAGTCTCTTGGTATTTAGCTACTGGTATATGGAGTTGTGTGAAGCGCTCCACCGGGAACCCTTCCAACTCCTGTACGCCCGCCGTCATCTTCTGTGAGTCCGGCAAACCTCTATTATACTTCATTATTTTATAAACTAAGTTCTCGTTGCTTAGAAGCTCCATTAAATTGATTACCGATCCACTGTTGATGACTTTACCCCGTAGGAGTCGTAGAGGTCTCCTTTGCCACTTAGTATCTAAATCGATCCATGCTGGTGTTCTTTCTTTTTGTAGAAGTTCTACAACCTCGCTTCCAAGGGTCTTTGCCGACTTTCCTTGAGCCGTTTCCCGAATCTCAATCATTCGCATTGCTAACGTTTGTTTACGAGAGTAGTGCTCCAGTATTTGCTTGGTAGCGTTGACTTTGTTTGAAGCGCGGTAGCCAACTTTTATTTGTTCTCGGTGAGAGACTTCACCGACCTCTGTGGAGTAGATGGAAATGTTACCAAACTGACGTATATGGGGTACAAAGTGGGTCAAAAGGTGCATTTTGATGAAGTTGAAATGGGATTCCTCGCGATAGATTTCCTGCTGCTGCTCTGATATCTCTAGCCTATCCTCTGTAGCTATTCTGCGATTCTTGCTCGGACTTTGAGAGGCTGGCACCGCTCTTTTGTGAGCTAGGCGTAGTTAATCGGTTGCATTCTTAGCCTTGGCCTGTGTTTTCTTGGACTTCCAGAACTCAAGGAAGATGTCCTTATAGTCATGAAATCTCTGCAAATAGGCTCCCATATATCCAAGAGTTTCTTCTGTATGGCTTCGATACTGAGCCAAGAGATGGAAGTCAGTGAGGGCCTGAACACACTGAAGGGCACGCTTGAACTCCGGCCCCTGGGAGGTCGTTGGTTTCCTGAGGGAAACCGTCAACGCTACGAGAAGGTATCGTCCTAGATTCCTCATTTCTTTCCCTTGCCACTGAGACACCTCTCGATACTTCTTTTTAAAAACAGTGATACCAGTATATGGAGGAATAGACCTCCACGCGTTATCGAACTCGTCAAGGCGATCATGCTTCCGGAGAAATCCCTGTACCCATTCCATCAAGTGCTTAAGCATGCCTAGATAGATTATATGCAGCATATCAGGTTTCCATATCTGCTCAGGCCGGACCCTAGGAAGCCGCCAAAAGCTGTTCATCGGTACCTTCAGCCCCCTGGCTTGTAGCCAATCAAGATGCTCGGTATCTTCAGTCTCTTCGAAGAGTTTCAGCTTGGCTTTGTAGGCTTCGTGATCTCTAACCTTAAAGGGTTCCGGCGAGAGTTCTCCTAGGCTAGATGCATCGATCTCGCATACTGGACAAGAATTATTCTTGAGGTGCTGAAGGGTAACATGCTCTAAATGATCAGCTATCCAGCCACAGACCACAGGGTAGCAGTACCGCAGCTGCCCATCAGCGCAACCCAGTTCAACTCCATTCGTTGCCGGCTCGTGGAGAGACGAAAGCACCCTCTCCATTGCTTTATCCAGGATAACACGCGCCCTTACTCGGTAGGCATCGGCATCTTTAGCCTTGAGTTTGCCTATCTTTGGTGGGATTGGTAGAAGGGCAAGAAGCACCATTGCCATCGAGGTGGGTTTGTTTCGAGTTTTTGATAATATGTTGCCGATAGTCAGATAGATTGGCCAAGCCTTTTTGTCTCCCGAGAAGTCTGTTAAGTGCGTTTGATCTGAGGCGCAGAGGATTGGGACTACTGTGGAGCCATTGGGAAGGGTTTTCTATAACTTATTAGCAGTTGATGTCGGACTCTAGAGAGTCGGTATCATACCTGTAAATCCCACCACCAATCAGCGGTATGAAGTTCAGAATACATCCTTTCACCAGAGGAGTTGAATTCCTGAATAGGTGCGTATACCATATCCTTCGAGAATGCTGCTTGACCTAAAAGATATCTGATACACACCATTGGATCACGGTGTGCTAAAACAAAAGGTTCCCCATCTATATTTTCCTCAACAAACTCCCAACTAGGCGCCCCTAGAGTAGTAGGTAACGCTTTGATGGCTTTAAAGAGGGTATAGGCGGACTTCAAGGAGCCGGTGCCTCCTTTATACAGGCCTTTATGAAAATACTCTTCGATAGCAGTCTTTGTCGTTTTGTGATCGATGAACCATTTTGCTAGGCTAAAATCGTATACGGTCTGGAAAGGGAAAACTGGATCCCTGAGGAGCTCTCGTCTGATATCCAAGAAATTAGGTATAGGTCCCACCGAACTCCCAGCGTCCGGTAATCGCTCATCTAAAGTTGCTTTAGACCCTCTGGAGAGCCCATCGTCACCCCCCGTACCAGAGGCAGGCCCCCCGTCCGAGTCCAGGCCATCCTCATCATTCTCACTACTACAACTCTCCTCTAGCTCCTCTCGCTCCTCTAGCTCCTCTGACTCCTCTCGCTCCTCTCGCTCCTCTAGCTCCTCTCGCTCCTCTAGCTCCTCTAGCTCCTCTAGCTCCTCTCGCTCCTCTCGCTCCTCTAGCTCCTCTGACTCCTCTCGCTCCTCTCGCTCCTCTAGCTCCTCTGACTCCTCTAGCTCCTCTAGCTCCTCTCGCTCCTCTCGCTCCTCCTGCTCCTCCTGCTCCTTCTCGTAGTCGGTGCCGACCGTGGAAAGGCCGTCAGCTGGGTACTGTGGCTTCTTTTTGCTATTGATCCTCTGGTAGCGTGCTGTGGAGGACCACCGTAAGTCCGGTAGTAAGTTCGCGTACCGGGACTTCCTAGCTAATTGTTCGTGGGCCCGTATAATGTGATTCTCCCATGCCCCACCATATATATAGCGATTGGAGCAGAATGGGCATTTGGTTGCTGAAGACATGCTGAAGTATATTGCAACTTCTAGGGGTCCGGCAAAGGCTGCGATCAAGCAACAAACGGGTGAGTTAGTCACCAATAAACACCATTCCACCAAAATGATTAGAATCGTGGGGTTAAGGCCTTAAATATTCACTAATGCTTGATACAGCGCTAGGAGACTATCTTACAGTGCAGAGTAGTATATATATTGCAGCTAGGGGTTGGCGAGGCGATGACTAAGCAATAAGGCAGAAAATTGCCTACATGCACCCCGCAGAAGGCAGAAAATTGCTTACATGCACCCGCGCGACGCTGCAGGTAGACAAAGGATTCCTAGAGCAATTAAGGGCTTTATTAACGTTTGCTAGAAGTTGAAGATACCCTCCTCAGCCTAATACCGGCTTGAGAGAGGTCGGTATCCATTTTTAAATAGACCTGGCTGGATCCTCAAATGACGTCACAAGCCTAACCCTACTCAGCTTATCTACCTCAACCTCAGCTTTCAACTCTCACCAAACCTCGCTTCAACAACACTCTCGTTTCACCCCCCCCCGCTTCAACAGCTTCAACAAAGAGCCTTACTACCCCCGTTTCACATCTCTATTCTCCTTTGTTTGCAGGCCTTTCCCTTGTTTCATGTTATTCGAGGTTGTGATATATAAGAAAGCAAACATGCCTCCACTACCACCAGCAAAAAAGCAATCCACTGGATGGAAAGCAGTCAATTCAATAGACGACGACGACGTTTTCCTAAGTCTACCGCCTACTCCTATAGCCTCTCAGTCGACCTCTCAGCAGCCGTTTGGATTTAGTAGTAGTAGCTCACCGAGTTCCTCTGGCGCTGGTAAGCCGAGCTCCAGGTCAAGCCTTTTAGACGAGACTCTAATTTTGAATAGAAACCTTACCGCCCCCCAAAGAACCTGTACCAGCCCCTCAGAAGCCGGTGGGATCTGACCTACCATCCACCCAACAACCCCGCACCCCCACATTCTTACGAGTATCTGGAGGCACCCCAATAACTCCACAGAGCTCTCGAAGGCCCAAAGCCCTACAAGAGGGACTCTCTACTACATCGCGCAGGCCAGCCTTCAAAAGGTCGGCAAGAGCCCTCGGAAGTCCTTCACCAACTCCTAAAAGCCCGTCACCAAGTATGGCTGGCCGTGGCCGTGGTCGTGGTCGTCGGGGTGGTCGTGGAGGAGCCCGTGGTGGTGCAGCGCCTGCAGTGGTGCCAGCACCAGCACCACCACCAACACCTCGCCCCAGAGCCACAGAAATGAAAGCAGCGGACTTTAAGGTGGTACTGGGCTTTAATAGCAGCAATAATCGAGCATATATGGTTGTTCGGGACCATATAACCGCCTTCTCCATTCAGCATGGAATCACGGGGATTGACACCCCTGATAGGGAGACGTGGACGACCTGTGAGGAGCATGCATCGAATCACCAGTATCTGTCGCGGTTCAAGGCAGCCTTTGATGGCGAGGGGCCCCAGGAGCTAACCGATCTCGTCCGCAAAGCAGTCAAAAATCTCTGCATCGATGCGATTAAGAAGAAAAATGAGGCTCGGGCTCTGGCAGATAAGCAGATGGCAAATACTGGCGACTTTGACGGTGTTGGTGACGGACTTCCTGAAGCAGGCACCGTAGCTGGTGGTGTTGCTCTCCCCCGCAAAATCATTTTGGTCCGAATTATTGATCCCGAGGTTATATATCCGGCTTATCTTCCAGCAAGAGCTTTCAGAAGAACCTGTGCATACCCCTGGAGCTCTGCCTCCGCTATTCACCAAAAAATCCGCAGTTTTTCCCGGCCGGTGGAATTGCACGATATCCTACAGTATGCTGCAAAGTATGCGCCTGGTCGCCAGCCTCGTGAAGTCTGGGGAGCACTTATCCCAATCCCTGCTTCACAGAATCTAATGGCGGGTGAAGATATGCTGTTGACGGATGATAATGAGGTCGAAGCCTGGTTAGAATCAACCACGGCGCCTCAGCCAATAGCAACTGTGGTCTTGCACAGACAACCGATTGCCGGTGTGTACCCTCCACAGACTCCGCCGCCCCGTGGGGAGCCGGCACATCTTCCTAGGAGTTACCTGGATGCACTGGAGGAAGATATCGCTGAGGAGTCAAGCGATGATGATCGCCCGGTTCAACAGAGATATAAGCCCAAGCCGCGGAGCGACAAAGGGTGCCAGAAACGCATCAAAACCCTCCGCAAGCGTATCAGGCGCCAGCAAGCAAAGTTAAATGAGATGAAATCGTATCATAAAGAGCTTGTGCCGGACGCCCTGCATTCGGATGAAGAGGGGTATACCTCGGATTATATGTCGCCTGTTGCGAGGGCTGCTGCAAGGGCTGCTGCTGTGGTTCCCCCTGGAGGCGGTGGTCCCCCTGGCGGTGGTCCCCCTGGCGGTGGTCCTCCTGGCGGTGGTCCTCCTGGCGGTGGTCCTCCTGGTGGTGGTCCTCCTGGCGGTGGTCCTCCTGGCGGTGGTCCTCCTGATGGTGGAGATGATGGTGGAGATGATGGTGGAGGTCCCGTTGTCCCTCCTAAAGTTGTTGACGCCCCCGGTGGAGTCGTCCCCAGGAAGAGAAGGAGGAGGCCAATAGTGGAAGAAGATGATGATGAAGCTGCCGAGGCAGAGCCCAAGCGCAAGCGTAAGCGCAAGGACAAAGGAAAGGGTAAAGAGGTGGTAGTAGAGCCACCCAAGGGGGAAATAGAGGAAGTGGTGGACGACGACGAGGAGGAGTCTGATGAGGAGTCTGATGAGGAGTCGGAGGAGGAGTCGGAGGAGGAATAGACGACCTCCTAGAGGCTGATGGAAACTAGTGGCGGGTATTTCTTTTAAGGTTATTTTTTTTACAAGCTGATGTATTATTATGCTTTTTTCAAGGGGGACAGCGTGGGGACAACGTAGCCACAGGACACAACTAACTTAATGGCAAGGCAACTATCCGTTGCAAGCAAAATACCAAGAGTTTGTGATGTAGTCGTAGTGGGTTCAGCGATCGCGTAGCGATGTAATGATAAAGAGGCAGCGAGAAGAGAAAGCTTTTATTAAATCTAACTGAAGAGACGTTGCGTAAAGAAAGAAGAGAAAACTATTACAGAGAGGGAGCAACGCTCCCTTTTTATACCCAAAACCCCACTTTGTACAATGCCCTTGTTTCCATCTGTAACAACTATTACCCTACCTTCCTCCTTGTATGAGTCACGACGAGACTCACCCTGGCGCTTCCGATCACTCCGTGAAAGCTTTTCTTTTTGGTTTTTATTTCTATATATTGGGCGAAAGCAAGATATGAAGCACCTATTTAGTAAGAACCCCTCCCCCTCTCGAGAATATCTATAAAAGGGCTAACATTGACAAGTATGAAGTGGTATATATTTTTAGAATCAGGCGCCGGACGCCTGCAAGCTGGCACAGGAGTTTTATTTTGATAGTTTATTTGGGCAAAGCAAGATATGAATCGTCTCTATTTAGTAAGAGCCTCCCCCTCCCCTTACCCCCAAGATATCCATATAGACGCTGACATTGATAGGTATGATAAGGTATGAAACGGCCTGCTAGGAGCCGGTAGGGGCTAGTTATTTCATTTGTTACGGTGGTATATTCCTATTTAGCGTTATATATTTTTCACAGCTAGGTACCGGACGCCTGCGAGCAGGCACAGGAGTATTATTAGACGGGTGGTATCCTTATTTGGCGTTATATCTTTACAGTCGGTTGCCGGACGCCTGCGAGCCGG
Source organism: Verpa conica (assembly GCA_033030425.1). Classification (NCBI taxonomy): domain Eukaryota; kingdom Fungi; phylum Ascomycota; class Pezizomycetes; order Pezizales; family Morchellaceae; genus Verpa; species Verpa conica. The sequence continues at coordinate 3,432,303 of JAUFSD010000001.1, read as the reverse complement.
CACGGGAGTATTATTATGCGTTTGAACTCGCTGTAGTTTTTGTTATGGTATTTTATTTGGGGAAAGCAAGATATGAATCGTCTCTATTTAGTAAGAGCCCCCCTCTCCCGGAATATCCATATGAGTGCTAACGTTTAAAGTATGAAAAGGTATGAAGCGACCTGCTAGAGGTCGGTGTAAAACTATTATTTAATCCTATTCATACAATTAAATATTTCTTGCGCAAATGTATGGGAGTCTATTCAATGATTGTGAGTTGTAAGCAATGAGGTCATAGCGGTGCTCTTTACCCCTGAGCTACCTCCCAGAGGTCGGCAGCAACCCCCTACAATTCGATACAAACCCCAACTCCACATTTTAGGCTAATACGCGATGACAAAAACCCCACCGACAAAAAAGAGCCATCCAACCAGACCATTTAGATTGTACAAGGGGGTAACGAAGCGTAGGCCTACTGAACCAGATACTCCTGAACTTCGCCGAAGCCCTCGTCGCCGCGCTCCTCCCCCACAGCCGGCTGAGATCTCTAGCGAACCTGAAGAATCTAACAGCGAGAGTAGCAGAGATAGGGGCTATCAGCGCCATCAAAATACAATAGCTCAAGAAGATGAATACTACGAGTCAAATACCGACTTTGACAAGGGATTGCCGAACTTTGAGAAGCAGGCACCAGTCTTCCAAAAGCCTGCAGCAAAGAAAGCACCACCTAAGCACAGAGAAATAATTCAGACGTTGAAGTCTCGTAAGGAAACAGAGGGGGTAGTGCTTTATCTATCCTTGGTAAAATGAATAAGCTAATGCGTGTAATAGAACCCAAAGACAACTCGGCTGGCAAAGCCAAATCAAATAGTGACGGCTTCTAGGAGGTCGATGCTCACTTTGACACAGATTGCCCTGCCTATCCCTGAGCCAGAGAAGACCTCAATGTATGAGCAGCAAAGAAACAGGTCAAATAGAGGAACTTTTCAAATTGAGTCACTCTCTATACCTATCCTTCAAAGCGCAAACGATATCATGCTTGAGTATACCTACTTTCAAGAGCCTTTCCCTACCACCATTGAAATATCTAAATGGATAAAATCTAGCTGGAAAGCTGCTCAGGAAGACCACGGATTATACACTCCGATAAGTATAGAGAGTCATAAGCATGTACGGTACCGACTGTCAAGAACAACAAGTTATCAGTTCTCACTCGGTCACAAATTGTCACTCGACCACCAGTCAGCCTTGCCCGTTTCATATCAGTTTCATGTCTAGTCTCATTTATGTTTCATGTATGGGATGACGTGGCCTGCCACGTCATCAGGATCTCCTTAGTTTCATATCACGTATCATGTTCTTGTTTCATGTAGTCTGACACGCTACGCGTGTCAGCCCCTTCCCTTTCATGTTTCGGCCATACTATAAGTATCGAGCCATTTCCCCAGTTCTTAGTCTTAGCTCTCTATCCTTCAACTTGTATTTACTACCAAGTACCTACTCTAGTTCCAGTCTTCCCAGTCTTCTAGTCCATGTGCCCTTAGTGTCCCAGCTCTTTAGACATCACCTGCTGTCCCCACTAGAGCAAGGGCTTGTGTACTTTTACACCGACCTCCTTCAAGCCGGTAACGAGTACTAACAAGCTATAGATGAAGGCAAAACACGCAAGCAGGCGATCCCAGTTCCTTCAAGTAGCAAAGCGAGAGGTTCTGTCGCTTTATGGTCTGTCAGGCCTTGGTAAGCAAGCTTTGAAGGCACAGGTTGCCTATTTGTTAGATATGGATCGGTTTATGTGTAACGAAGATGGATACACGGTATGTACAATGCTTCTAGAATCCGGTGGCGACTGCTGACAGGTCGGTAGCTTCTAGAGCAAAGGTTCCTATCGTCTGCAATTCCTGCACTAATCCATGCGAAGTTCTTCAAAGGAAACAGGGCTACAGCCAGGAAGATGCCCGAGTTTATGGATTGCATCAATTCAAGGTTTATTGTATTAACTACAGCTATGATATACCATTGCCTTAGAGCATGGGAGACGGGACTGTATGTGGAACCAATGACATTTAGCCGCGGGAATTGTCTTCGTAGGTTTTGCCGACCTCTAGGAAGCTGGGATAGACTGCTAACAGGTTAACAGGTGTTTGGGAGCGGCAGTTGAATACTTGGGGGAATATGGACAACGACAACGCAGCAGATATATTAGATGATATACGGGCTCAAATCAAAATTCTGGTTCGTACTAGTCTATCTTGTAGGCGATTAATACTAAATATAGATAGTATTGTGGGCCTAAACAGGTCAACGAGAAAGAGGAGGTTATAGGATTCAGTGATAATCAAGAAAAATTAAGGAAGATTCTTGAAGCGCGTAGAGGTATGGTGAAGACGACCTCTCAGGAGTCGGAAGCTGCCGAGGAGTAGTCGGAGCAAGGTGTCAACGAGTAGAGGTATTTAGGTGGGGGGTGGTATAAGCGGTATTAGGATAATCGGAAGAGCAAGATTTTGATGTAGTGATAGTATATAGAGCAAAAGTAGTTAATATTCAGTCAATATAAGCTTCGAGATCATAATAGCAGCCTAGAAAGTAAGCAGTAGAACAAAAAAAATATTAAGCATATAGGGGTTCTCCCGACCGAAAAAAGACTCTCCCGGACTTTCAGGGTCCGGCAGCGTATCTCCCGGAGATGATGTGCAGCGTAAAGCACCTGTGGGAGGGTAGGTTTGCGAAAAGCTCGCCCCGCTCTCCAGGAGAGCGGGGAGGAATCTCGCTTTTTGCTGATGTGCATGAATGCTGATTACTAAGACTTGATCTCATTAGAGGTATCAAACATTATAATTATCGGGCTATCTAAAATACCTCGAGAAATCTACTTTTATAAACAGAGTTTCGTAGCTCCAATAAGTCTAATTTTTCTATAGTTAGGTGCCGGACTAATTTAGATCTACGGCAAGAGCAAAACAAGATATAAAGCAGCGCCAAAAGAACCTAGAGAATTGCAGAAACCCTTTAAACCTAATAAAAATCGTGTGGGTGGATGAGTAGGTACTGTGAAACACAAACTATGCTCCATTTGTAGTTTATTTCCTCTTTAGGTTCACAATCAATTTTAGTGTGTTGTGTTGTGTCTATGTTACGTACTATTATATAGTAGGTATACCTATTGCATTGCTATATATACTGGTACGATTACTTTTATACAGTTGATTCAATTTATACCTACTAAGAGCAAACAATACAATTAGAATAGAAGCCTAACTTACAATCTTCTAATACTCTTTATCAACAGTAGACTCTATGTTCATTCTAAAACTACATCTATCAGCTATACTCCCTATTCCATACCATCAAAATGAGACTCCCGATACAATCACATAAGAGTTGATAATAACCCTAACCCTATCAGAGTCTCTAACAACAATGAATAACGTATATAAAGTAATCACATATATTTCAAATGAACAGTCTAAAACCTGTTTTTCATGAACGCCAGTATAACATGGAGTTCTTTTTATAGTAGCTATGAGATCATACATTGTAATGAATTGTTGGTGGCGTTGAAACTATACCAAATACTGATTGTAATGACGTAGATACTTACACCCAGGGATCGTATACAGCAGATACGATTAGACACAGTTTTATCTATTTTAAGTATATGCTTTAAGGTTTTTCTCCACTATTAAACTTCCCTGATCTCCCGTCTACTCCTGATCTCTTTACTATCCCACATCAACTTCAATTCTTCTAATCCTCTCAACGAAACCTCTATTCTCCCTTTTTTCAGTATATCTATCCAATATTGGTACGTATATTTCCACTATGCCTATTTATTTCACTTTTATTGGAAGAGTTCTCTCTGTTACTGGTGTTGGTGGATTCAAAGCTGCTAAAGTATCCCACGAGGATGGTGAGGGTATTATTCATGAGGTGGCAATCAAGTACTTTCAGAGCTCTGAGAATGCTCTGTATCCTGATCGTGTGTATTTGTTCAATGGAACAGTCATTTTCACTGCTGGAAAGGCTCCTGTGGTAAGCACATACAAATCCAGCTTTCCATTTCTCTCTAAATTGCTTTTGAAGTTAATATCTATTTAGTATTCACTCATCCGTAATACTGAGCTCTTTCATAATACTTCTATTGATAAATCTATTGCCAACGATGCCTACTGCACCTCCACTGTTACTATGCTTTCTGATTTGGTCAAAATGCCCGATACAAGTCTCTCCCACTTTCAAGGCCAGATGTATCAGTATAATAGTGAGGCTAGAGAGGACGTTGTTGTAAGTATAAGCCAGAATTAAGTAAAATAAAGGAAATACTAACTAGTATAGTAGATTTACCTTTCTTATAGATACCAAAGTTCCATTATTTGCCAAATTAGTCACCTATCTGCAGTCGGGAAAAACATTAGATATAGCTTTCAAGTATATCTATGAAACTGATATTGATCGTGGTATGTAAACTCTCTAATTTGATACCTGTCAGTACTAATACTTTATATATTGAATACAGCTTATGCTTTTTCTTTGGCTATCAGCTTCTCACGGGATTTGGTTCCTAAGGAAGACAAGGCTTCTATATTTCAAACTCCCAAATCAAAACGCAAAGTACTGCTGGGTCCACTTACAGCATCTACCAGCCCAATCAAAACTATCAAGCCAGATCCTGATAGTAGTATGACCTCACCCTTTTCTTCTCCGAACAGTATAAAGCCTAGCAGAAATCTGTTCAGCAGCTTCCGTAAGGTTATCCAACTCTCTGAAATATTTAAAGCAATAATTAACGTATACATACAATCTATAGAGAAGAAACAACCAGTTTCCAATTCTGACGGAGATAGTGGTGGTATAGAAACACCATCTACTCCTGCCAACAGCCTCATTATACCAGCTACAGAGGCTTCTGGTAGCAACGATCATGGATTTGAGGAGATTGATATGTTGGAGACTTCCGAGGATGATGAAAATGAGTTGGGATTAGCAGGCTCTGCTTCAAAAAAAAAGTTTTATAATACAAGGAAGGCAAAAGGAAAGGGCAAGGCTTGAAGATAGAGACAGACATTGTATTTAGTTTTATATTTTGGGGTTTCTTTTTACTTTCCGGTGGAAATTATTGGTATTCGTTGATAGCTAATCAGGGGAATGTTTTGTGGTATTCAGGGTTAATAATGTCTTATCGATTCCGTTCCTATATTCCACAGTCAGATGCAAATCATATAAACAGAAACAGATCCAGTGCAAACGGCAACATACAAAACTATTACCTTATTCCAGTTACTTCTAATATTGAAACTGAAGACACCAGAGCTTTATTCACCACCTATTCCTTTATTCAGCATAACAATCAAAGCTCCCGAGGAATAGTCCAACCAAACCCATCACAGTTAGTTCCAGCAGAAGTATATCATCTCTCTTTACCGTCTTCTATTCCACCTCAATCAGCTCCTCAGAATGCTGTATATTCTCCTAGCTCGGCTTTTAAAAAAGTTCTTCAACTTTTTAGATCAACATACGATAAAGCTTTCCCCAGTACACCATGCTCTTTCTGTTCAATCCTACTGCTTCCACGTCATATACACTGGATCACTAAGAACGCCAGTCAATTGTACTCATTGACTGAAGTCTTTGGTGTTTCTACTACGGAGAGGTTAAAAGGTGACAGCATTCAGATTGCTGTTTGTGTTCATTGCAAAACTAAGCCTAAAGAACCTCTATCAGCTGGTCCATGGCCTGAAGTATTATTAGTATTGGCTCAACGGTCTCGTGTCTTTCTTAGTCCAATTTCTCTACAAACGAACTTAGGTAGAACCGTCAGTCATTCAGAGCATATAAACCCATATTCAACCTACAGAACAGTAACAGGTAATTCTTTTACTTACTATTCTTCTGTAAACCTCACTAATAGTATATTGCAGGCAAAATGAGCTTGTCTAAAAACCCTCGTGCTATTGCACTTTTTAGTGGCTGTATTGGAGCTTTTCTAGAGAGCTCTAGAAATTTGTTTGACGGAGGACATAATACTCACCAGCTTGAGCTTTGCCGCAATTGGCTTCTCCAAAACAATCCATTGTTTCTCCGTTATGATGTCAGAACTGAACTTCAATTCTATTCTCTCCCAACGGCATCACTCTCTTCTCTAAATAGTCAAGAAGAATCAAGACCATTGAACCGTCCAGATATTGTTCTAAATCCTTTCAACTACCCACCAAACACAGCAAATGAAGACCACCGTAACTTCCGTTTACCCGTTGGCTCTCTTCCAAATCAGTCATCTCCTAATAATCCTATTGGACTATCCCGTTCAGATCCTGCAATAGAACCCCTGCTGTTTCCTGTATTGTATCCTTGGGGTCATGGTCAGTGGACTCTACCAGCAAAAGAAGACAGAACACCTTACCACAACACCCGTCTTGCTGATGCAAAGCTGAAGCTTAACTCAGTCGTTTCCCACTTCCGTGATAATTACTATTGGCCAGCCTGGACATATATGGAGATTGAAGCCTCTCGTATCTTTCAGAACAATATCCGCTTGACTAAAGATCAAGCTCAACGCTCAACTGATCAACGGTATACTGTAACCCAACTTCTACAGCCAAGTCAGTATGGTCCATGGTCAATAGTCAACGAAGAATTGACAACAGCTGTTCCCAAGTTTATACGCACAGGTGATTCTTTCTTTATTAATGCAGAAGCCAAAGTCCGCTGCATGCTTCAGACTTTCGGAATCCCTACCCTGTTTGTTACCACAACCTTTTCAGAACGTTGGTGTCAAGAACACTCATTTCCTAGTCCGCCTTGTCTATCTCCTTGTTTCATGTATCGTTTCATATCTCGTAGGATTCCTGATATCATTGGTCATGTAAGAAGTACGCCTCGCAGGACGAGACGACTACAGTTTCATGTAGAAGGAGGTCACTCCTTCAGTCTCATATTGTCTCATTGTTGATCTCAGCGTCCCTCCAGAAAGGGTATAAAAGGGACGCATCTCTGTCAGTTAGTTAGTTCTTCACGCAACAACTTATATTGTTACCATACCTACCTTGTCCTAGAGTTTCTAGTCTCTCGATACTAGCCTTGTCTCGTGATTATCGCCTGCTGTTCCCCAATAGGTGATCGGTTTTTACAGTTGGCCTCAATATCAACAGATTCTTTTCCAGTCGGGCAATCAAGATACTCTTCCCTCAAACCGTCCATGGGATGCTGTTCAGTACTATTATGAGAGATGGCACTGGATAAAGACAGCATACTTTAGAGACCATAAGGTTTCTGGTTTTGGTCAGTTGCGGGAGTTGGTGGAGCGCCATGAATTCCAGTTAAGAGGTGCAATCCATACTCACTCACTTTTATGGACGGAGAGGACTCAACAGGAGCTGATTGAAATCAATTTCATCCGTGCTGATATTCCTGATACTATACTGGAACCTGAGCTATTTAAGCTGGTACTCGATCACCAGATCCACCGTTGTGATATTAGACTTTGTGGCAGAGATGTCACAATGGCTGGTCCTTGCCGTAAAGGCTTTCCTGCAGAACTCTCTTCAGTAACCTATCAAAAACATGGAGAAGTCAGATATACCTACCGCAGATTGACAGAAGCAGACCGTTATGTTGTTCCTTATTCACCCCAGCTATTGCTCCTCTGGCAAGCTCATTGCAACGTACAATACTGCACTTCAGGTGGTTTAGCAAAGTACATTTCAAAGTACGTCACCAAAGCTGAACCTAAATCACTTGTCAATATCCAAAGCAACGATCATACTTTGTCTCATTTGCTGTCACGTAGAATGGGTTCCATGGAATGCATGGTTTTGCTTCTTAGTTTTCCTATCTTTCAAATGTCAAGCGGTTGCATCTATCTTCCAACATCCACTCCAACAGAACGCATTTCAGTAGTCAAACCTGCTTGGCTATTAGAACAAGAAGAAGACGGAGACTCACCTTACTATCCCGATGCTATTGACAAGTACTTTGCAAGACCTTTTTGCTATCCTTTTGAAGCATTAACCTACTTCAAATACCATTCTTGCTACAAAATTGAACGTCATCAACGCAGAAGCAAAACTAAATTCTGGAAGGATAATACCGGTAGCTTTGTTTATGCCCGTCAAAAAGTTACCCTTCCTTACAACTACTAATTTCTGGTCTAATACTAATACTTTTACAGCCAATATTGATCAGAACTGCTTATCGAAGACTTGCAGATGGAGAATCTTTTTTCTTTTGCAAGCTTCTCGAACTTGATTCTTGGAGATCAGATGACGGGATTGCTGGATATGGTCAATACGATTCCTATAAAGAGCATCTATTAGACAAACATCCTAGACTTTATCAACATCTCCTTTCAACATACAAGCAAGAAGTTCAACAAACACAGCTTCACCTGTCAGATATATATTTAGAGCTTATCGATACTATAACAGCAACAACAAACCAGTCTGTTAAAACTATCATCAATAATCAGCTTTTAGAGTTGCAACATTTACCTCCTCCCGCTCTCAATCAAGCTATTGTTTTTGATCTCCAGCCTGAACAGTACCAAGCCTACAGCAGAATTACCCAAGCTATTGCTGGAACCCGCCCTATAAACCCAAGTGTTAAGCTTTTTATTACTGGTCCTGCTGGTACAGGGAAATCATACCTGTTGCGTGCCCTTCAACAATGGTTTACAACTCAACACCTTCCATATCTTCTGCTTGCACCTACAGGTATTGCTGCAAACAATATTAATGGTCAAACAATCCATTCTGCACTGCATATAGGTGGGTCTGACGGTGGTGGCTTCAAGTCAAGTGCTTTCCAGTCACCTGAAAAAACTCAGTCTTTGCAGAAAATTAGAGTTATTGTCATTGATGAAATTTCAATGGTAAACACAGACCTTTTTGAGTTTGTATCCTCTTTATTTGCCCGTCTTCATAACAATATTAAACCTTTTGGCAATATCCATGTTATCTGTCTAGGCGACCTCTTGCAACTTCCACCAGTTACGGGTCTAAAAATCTTTCACTCCAGTCTCTGGAAACTCTTTAGCCCTCTGTTCCTGAAAACCTCTATCCGTCAGAATGAAGACTTGGCTTTTTTTCAGCTTCTAAATGATCTCCGTTTTGGTTATATTAGTCCTCATAGTCAATAACTTATTAATCACAAAATCCAAACCTTTCAGACACGGGATCAAACCTACCTTACAACGCACCTAGTATCACTCCGTCAAACTGCTACAAGTATCAACAGTCTTTTACTTGATTCTTTACCAGACAGTCAGAAGCACATACAATATGCAATTGACCGTGAAGAAGGTAGACAGCTGGAAGGAAGTCAAAACTCTCGTACCTTCAAAATGGGTACTAACTACCCTGCTGAAGTGGTTTGTACACCGGGGGCTAAAGTCATGTTTCTGAACAACATGATGATAGCTTTAGGAATATCAAATGGTACTTGTGGTATAATCGTGGAGTTGAAAGATAATGGGTTGCCAACAGTAGCATTTCCTACTATAGAAGGCATACGTGTAAGTACTTTAAATCAATTTTTAAAAGTTTTAATATCTTTTAGACTGATTGATACGTACCGGATTTTAGATGGTAGAAGTACAGCTGCACACAATTTATTTCCACCACAATGGCATTGCATATTCACGCACTCAGTGTGACGATTTAACCATCGTCATGACTAGTCTCAAAGTACCTCTCCATATAGAGACACCTAAGGATCTCCCTTGAGGCATAGGACTAGCTATCCCATTCCGGTCAATAGATACTAAGGAAAGTCATTACTATGATAGCCCGATCCCTAAGCGAGCTGGCGAGCTCCTAGGACGGAGCGAAGCTCACCGTCGTCGGTATGCGACAGAGACCAGAGTAATGCGTCTGTAGCTTATAGCTACGGGAGATACTAGTGCAATGAGACAGAAGCAGTTACCTCCATGAACAGAGTTAAGCTCCTGTTCCTCTAGGAGGAATTATAACAGCTTCAATGACGGCCAATCTTATGGGAGGCCGAGAGCCATGAAACGAGAGCAAAGCTATACTTAGTAGTTAGGGCCGCCAGCAAAATAAATAATTAACCTGGTGGCGCCACGAATCGAACCATATGGGGCTATGCCTTGTGCGTCGCCCTAAGGTCCTTATGGATCAAGATTACCTCTCCGCCACGTCCCCAGGTTGGACTAGGAACGTGGGAAAGGAATCTAAGCAACGGCAGGAATCACCAGTGGGTTACCCTACCTAGGGGACTCCGTGTTCTCTAACACCCCCGAGGCGCCCCACTGTGCCACCCGCCGTTTGCAGAGGGGGCCCCCCTGAGTTGCTGATTCCCTAACAAAAAGACAAGTTTTGGACCCCAAAAATAACCCCAAAACCGTCAGGAAAATTCGTCCAACCGAACCAAACTCGGAGGGTATATGGGGGACAGTGCTGCGAATCCATAGGTGCAATCGGATTTGAAATCGGACCATTTTAGCAATAGTTACAGAGCTTTTAGTAACCAACGCTTTTTAGTCGCTAGTCTATCGACCCCGCTAGTTCTTAGGGGCGCTCTAGACTCAGTTGATTTCCAAGCGCGGAGGAATTGTTCCCCCGCTTCTTGGCAGCCTGCTCGCAATCAAAATCATAGCTTAAACCCGTCCTTCCCCCAGGACAATCATTCTTGCTAGTCAACGAACAACCGTTGTTCAGAGACCCTCATACTCTTTGCTAAAGACGTTTGTCTTCCCCTGGGAAGCAGAGCCTTTTAAAGTCTTTAGTTATCTATCCATTAAAATCCTTATTCCTGTTTTGCCTAGGGACTGTCGACCTTCCGTGTTGACGAGCGGTTCTAAGCCTCGCTGCTGAAGCTTCTCGTCAGAAAGGGAGGTTGTTGGTTTTTTTTTGGTACGGCAGTACTCCCCTGGGAGTGCCCCCGTTACACTCAGCTACCAATTCAGAATGCCTTTGCACTCACCATTCATAAAACCCAAGGCTTGTCATTGAATAGAATCTGTTTGACATTAGATGCTACAGTTTTTAGCGTTGGTCAAGCTTATACAGCAATTAGTAGGGCCAAGCGGTGGAAAGATATAGCTATTAGCTCCTTTAACCCAGTTGCTATTAAAGCTGACCAAGAAGCTATTCAAGAGTATAAGCGTCTTGAAGCATTGGTAGCAACATAACTATCAAATCCATCATGTTTACTGTAGCGAGAGTAGTGAAAGCGGCAGTAGTAGTAATGGTGGTAGCTATAGTAGCATTGATAGCAGTAGTAGCTATAATAGCGGTTGTGGCTATAATAGTGGTTGTAGCTATGCTAGTCAAGGGTGTTACTTTAGTAGTGGTAGCTGTGTTGGCAGGAATAGCTGTATTGGCGACTATAGCTGTGTTGGCGGGATAGCTATATTAGCAGATAAGTAGCTAAGTTGGTGGAGGTAGTTATTTGGGTAAAGAAAGCTTTATTAGCGAAGGTAGCTGTATTGGCAGAAGTAACTGTATAGGCAAAGAGATGATTGTGTTGGTAGAAGTAGTTGTATTAGCAAAGGTAGCTGCATTGGCTGACATAGCTGTATTGGCGAAAATAACTATTGGCAGAAGGATAATTGTATTAGTAGAAGTGCCTGTATTAGTATAGATAGCTGTATCAATGGAGGTAATTGTATTGACGGAGTTAGCTGTTTTGGTGAAAGTAGCTGTGTTAGCGGAGTTAGCTGTGTTGGTGGTGATAGCTGTGTTGGCGGTGGTGATAGCTGTGTTGGCGGAGGTAACTGTGTTGGCGGAGATAGCTGTGTTGGTAGACATAGCTGTGTTGGCGGAGGTGGAAGTAGCTGTGTCGGCGGAGGTGGAAGTAGCTGTGTCGGTGGAGGTAACTGTGTTGGCGGAGGTAGCTGTACTAGTAGTAGTATTATATTAGTGACAAAAGTTATTCGGAGTATAAACATCTCAAGGAATTGTTGTCTTTATAACTATTGTATCTATCATATGTTAGCCGTATTACTTTAATTTAGACATGAGCCTGTTACCTGTCATCTCTCTTTTCTTACATAGCTGACTTTAGTACAAATAAAGGAAAATATAATAGTTATCTTCTACCTTACAATGTGTTTCTATCAATTTGACTCCTCTCTTCTTTCTAGTACCGTCTCCTAAAATCCTAATAAGAAATACAAAGTAATTAACCAAGACATTTTCCTTTCACCTGATCCGAACCCTTTTGCCTTTCCCTTTTATCTTCCCTCAATCCCTTTCTCACCACCTGATGCTCTTTCCTACTCTGTTTTAAATCTTTCTCTCTCCTTTTTTTCTTCTCCTTCTTTCCCCTTCTCGGTATACCAGCTCTAGCATTAGCTTTATCCAAAACATCAAAAGTACTCTTATGCGCAAACAGGTCAATACTATTCCTAACTCCAGAAGTAATTTCAGTCACCTTATGAGCAATAATAGCACCCATAAACATAAAGCCTTCACCAATTGATACCTGAACTCTCATTTTTAGCTGCCAAAGAATCAAATCCCCACCTGTAAAGCCATCACCGTATGGTGCAACTGCATTGTAGCTGCTAGGTAGATCCATCCAGTCTTGATGTGAAGCTGAAACATCACCTGTCTGTCCCCTATTGATACAGACTCTATGCCACGCACCAGCAACAGGCTTCAAAACCTCTCCTGATCTGAACTTGTACTTCAGCATCTGTTTAGTAACAGCTCCCGTAAGCCTAACATATTGCTCAGGATCCCTCATTCTCAGTTCATAAGACATAGCTTTAAACAATCCCATATTCTGAGCTAACCAAGTACCCAAAGCTGGCTGATCTTGATGCAACTCTCTAGTCTCCTTCATAACATGCATGTAATCAGCCCAGATACCATAATGTCTAGTATCAAAGACTCCACAAGCTTCAGGATCCCCTCCACCACCCCTTCTCCTAGGAGTTCTATCAGGCAGTAAAGTATCTGATTCCCTCAAAGTATTAAGAAGAGCTGACTCTATCTTAAACCTGTACCCTAAAACAACTCCTTCGGAGTCCCTAATCTCCAATGGTCCAAGAGAAGAAGGATAGTAAGAGAAAGTTCTAATAGCACCAGAATATTCTGCAATAGATGCTAGCAGTCCTGTCTCCCCCCCATGAAATCTGTCATAGAGTTTAAAGTAGATAATAGGTGATATAGCAACAACTTGGTTCTGCCTCGTAGCCATCCAATCTCTCCAGATTTTCTCCACTTCTGCCTCCAGAGAACTTCTTCTAGGCTTAGGGTAAGGAAGACTTTGACGGGTGAAAGCACCGCTCTCAATTAGGTGGAGAACTCTGGCAGGATAGGTACTAGAAGTCATGTCTTTTCTCTCCCGTCAGTTTATATTTTTTAAGGTAAAGCTAAGAAGATAAAAGATTAAATAGAGAGCAGGTAGCAGGTAGCAGGTAGCAGGTAGCAGGTAGCAGATGCATGATTCCATCATACGTGGGCTTTTAAAACCTCTAGCAGGAGGGTATACGGTGTAATCACGTCCACAGATCGAACAAGACGGGTGTTTATAATATCTACCAGGAGGACGGGTGAGCAGGTCATAGTCGCCATATTTCAACTCTGAAGGAGCAGACCTTTGTTTCCCGAGAAAGCTTTATCCCCACGGCAAGGGTGCAGAATAGGGCAGAGACTTGAAGTCAAAGCCGTACCTGCGGGCCGAATTGCCACGCTTCACTGCTCTCCGAAAAGAAACTCCCTGTCAACCATACATGTACGAGTCGATGCGGCCTAGGAGCGCTGCGTCTGTGAAGCGAACCTGGGGTGGGTTGCTAAACCCAATATCACACACGCAAGTATCACACACGCAAGTATCACACACGCAAATAGAGCACACAAAAGAAACTGACGAAAGAGAGCTGGGAACCAACCTAAACAACAGTAGCAAGAACTGGAACTGGAGTGGAATCGGGAGTAGGAGTGGGAGCGAGAACGGGATCGGAATCGAGAACGGGATCGAGAACAGGAGTGGGAGCGAGAACGGGATCGGAATCGAGAACAGGAGCGAGAACGAGAATGAGAACGGGAGCAGAAGCTGGAGGAGGAACGTGTTGTCTCTCAAGGCGGGAAAGTTGTCTAATCACTATCTATATATGTATGGTCAGCGCAGGGACTCTATTAATCGATATAAAGGGTGCTTGCAGGCAGAGGTTCTCTCCCAGGGCACGAGAAAGGGAGTCGCTGTCCGGTCAAGGTCCAGAAAGGCAGAGGTTCGCTGCCAGGGCACGGGAGACAGAGAGTCGCTGTCTGGTCGAGGTCCAAGCAGGCAGAGGTTCGTTCCTAGGGGGGGGGGTTGCTGCTGGGGCGAAGCAAGCAGGCGGTCGAGGTCCAGAAAGGTAGAGGTTCTCTCCCAGGGCACGAGAGACAGAGGGTCGATGTCTGGCCGAGGTCCAGAGAGGCAGAGGTTCTCTCCCAGGGCACGGGTGACAGAGAGTCGCTGTCTGGTCGAGGTCCAGGTAGTCAGAGGTTCGCTGTCGGAGCAGGAAGGCAAGCAGGCAAGCAGACAGTCGCTGTCCGGTCGAGGTCCAGGGGGGGGGTCTCTGTTCCAGGGGTTCGTTCCTGGGGGGACTGCTGCTGGGGCGAAGCAGGCACACAGTCGATCTCCGAACGAGGTCCAGAGAGGCAGAGGTTCGCTGTCAGAGCAGGCAGGCAAGCAGGCAAGCAGGCAAGCAGTCGCTGTCTGGTCGAGGTCCAGAAAGGCAGAGGTTCGCTGCCAGGGCACGGGGGACAGAGAGTCGCTGTCTGGTCGAGGTCCAGGCAGTCAGTCGGTGTCGGAGAGAGGTCAGAAAAGGCGGCGAATGGAGGTCCCAATAGACGGCGAATGGAGGTCCTAATAGGGGGCGAATGGAGGTCCTAATAGGGGGCGAATGGAGGTCCTAATAGGTGGCGAAAAGAGGTCCAAATAGACAGGGAATCGAGGCCAGCAGGGAGGTCGATATGGGGGTCGATATGGAGGTCAGCAAAGCATGCAAATGACGTCTAAATGGGGGGGTACTCACAAGCAGCAAAAGCCAGTCGATATGGCAGTAGATAGGTGTTTGTCGGTAGCAATAGGGGGGGTAGCAAGCAGGAGAGGTACGCTGACGTCGCCTGTCAGCACAAAGGGGTAGGCCGGGTAACCACCAGCCACCCAAGCCACCCAAGCGCTCCCAGTATCCACCACCCATTGCTAGTTATAGCATTTGAAATACCTTGGCTACTTTCTGATTTAGGATAAATTTTCTGGCTACGCCTACTTATAGCACAGGAGATATCATAATCTCGAGGGCCCAACGCACATAGGGAACGCAGCAGGCGAACCCTAACCCACATGTAACATCACTTTTCCGCGTGTAACATCACCCCCACGCGACGCGGCTAGTTGACAAGGGACTATCGGGCGTGATCAGCGTGAACCTCACCAGCTTCCAATATGACCTGGTCACCCACAATTAATCCCGACTCCTTCGTTGAGAACTGGAGTACCATATCACTAGTGAGTTCTATGCTACCTAATATCTCCCATCAGTAACCATGGCTAATTACTAACACTAGCTAATCAACAGAGTCTCCGAGATCTCCGGCGCGATGTACCTATAAACTACAACCAGTACCCAGGGATTGTACTTACCCCCGCTTGCTTCTCTGACAAGCGGTATACAGACGATAAAGCAGCCTGTGTCGCCAATTTAATAGCCATTGGCTACAGGCGGTTTGTGGTTGACCTCTACCTTAACACAAATAATGGGGGATGGAGTATCTGCCCAGGTATACTCTATAAAGGAAAACCAACGATAGACCCTTAGCTAACCCGAACACACAGCTACTTTCCCTATACAATCTCTAGCCTTAAGCTCAAACGTTTCTGAGACACCGCCTATAGACAGCACAGCATCATCTATACTTTCATCCGAGACCCAAGGAGCAAATCTACTTGCCCGACAGACCTCAACTCTGCCACCAGCCACCTCTACGGATTTCCTAGACACTACCATAATAGACTCCGCCTTAATAGGCCAATATACTTGTGATGACACCTTCAACGCGACTACTCTACTCTCTATATTCGACTCTTGGATGACAGGCACTAATACGGACTTGAGAGCACGCATATTACTCCTCGACTTCAATCTCCACGAGACAATACCGACTTCAAACAGTTCGAATATATCAGCAGAATCGCTGTCCCAGACACTCAAGAGCGCTAATGTCTTAGCGGATGCCTACACGCCAGATAAACTCTTAGCTGACCGAGCTGATCTGAATAGCTCTTGGTTTGGAGAAATGGCCAATATTAATTCGTCAAAATACTTTATCACCCAAGACAATGGAGAAACCATGAGTACTGGTGATGGTTGGCCGAGTGAGGCATATTTGGAGTTTGAAGTCAAAAAAAGGGTACTCGCGTCATTCGGTACCATAGAAGCAGGACTCTCATACGATCCAGTAGCTACGGGCGATGAGAACAACATCTTTCCCTCGGGGTACTTGGGAAATCTCATAGTATTCAATAGTTCTAGTTCTCCAAAGTGCTTCTTTTCGCCCTCCGACACTGAGTTGAAGGATGTAAATTCATCCTGGGCACAAGTGGTGGACACCGCCTCAGACTCGTTTTCTGAGAACGTCCCTGGTGTAGTTACAAATCTGACCAAGTGTGGATACTCAACGCTTTACAACCCCACGAACCCCTCAAACTTGACGCAAACAGAGGATTTCGCGCAGTATGCAAACCATATTAAAGCGGCATTCTCATGGGCATGGGATGCCAATGAACCTGCCAATACCACAGGCAAAGATGAAACCTTCAGATGCGCTTCGATGTCTGCTAAAGACGGTAGATGGATGGTTAGCGACTGTGGAGAACGTAAACTCGCGGCGTGTAGGATACAAGACAACCCATATAATGTTAGCTCTCCTTGCCCCTTAACTCCCTAATCGGAATATTTATTCTCTTCTCTAGATATGCTAAAAACAAATCAGTGGAAGCTCACCAGTCGAGATGGGACATACTACGATTCTACAGGCACCTGCTCGTCGGACACAGGCACCGCAATCTTTGATGCACCCCGTAATGCACTAGAAAATCAATACCTTTTCGCCGCAATTAAAGATGCAAAAATATCCCAAGACCACTACATCTGGCTAGATTTCAACTCCCTTGCTGTCGAATCATGCTGGGTTACAGGTGGAGCGAATGCATCTTGTCCATATGATCCAACGGATCCTGGAAACAGAGAGGTCATCGTATCTGCTGTTGCGGCTGTGATTGTGTTAATTGTTTTTGGATTAATGCTATTTGCGAAGGTTGGGAGCTGGAGGGTTGAGAGGAGTCACAGGAAAAGGAGGAGGATGCTGAAGAAGCGGAATTTAGAGGGTATAGAGTACGAAGGAGTTCCTTCGTAGCTAGCTAAAGTAGCCTAATAGGAGTTTAGTTGGGGCGTTGAATGGGGTAGTGACATGCGCCAGAACACCAAAATCGAGTTTTTTCATCGCGCCTATTTATCCACTCAACACTTGAAAAGCATATTCCTTTTTGAGAGAAAGAGGGCTTACCTACGAGAGCTCCAGAAATACTACTATGATTGTAATTAACCATACCTGTGCAGTACTATAATATTTCAAACTGTGAGGTGGTTGTATTGTCAGGGGACGGGTTTTACTTTTAGGAAGGGGTAGGGTCATAGTTTAGAATTACATATCGGATTTTATACCCAGAAACAATAAAATCACTTGATATAAAAAAAGAGGTGCTTACCATATATTGCAAGATTCCCACTAAAAATAACAACTTAATTATACTTCCCCACCTAACCAATGTTATTCATAAGCATACCCTATGGGTCCAGAAAAATTATAGAGTAGAAGCTAGGAGTATATAAACTCACTTGGAAATTATGAAGGCTTCCTCTTCTAAAGTGATTAGTTTGCAGTTAGGCTATTTGCGTTTTCACTTAGGTTAATTACGCCCCAATTATTCTATAGGATGTTATTGTCGGGGGACATAAATAACCGCCCCGACATGACAACCAGGAGCCCACATTAACATAATCATACCTTCCCTCACTATATAAATTATTGTAATACTCCATTCTCTCTATGTTTTAGTTTTCTGTTCTTATTAACTCTTTATATAGGGTTGGGGCTGTCATAGGTGGGCGGTTATTTTTTGTCCCAACAATAACTGTACAATACTGTACTTATGATAAATTCATTCATTCATTCAACTGTACAATACTGTAGGCACTCTCCCTTTCAGACCATTTGAAAGAAATAGGGGTTAAGGGTAGTTTTATCAGTGAGAGGAAGGCATATTATCCAGACTTTTTCTCCTTTATATTCTAGCTACTATGAAAACAGAACTAGTATCTACTATCAATAGGAACGACCGGTAGTAGGAAGCAAAGGCTTCCAATGACCAGCTTCATGTTTAGTCAAATTAGATTCAATGACTATCCCAATAGTCAACGCTTCTGTAAAAACTAAATGTACCGACTAGGCAGATATAACCGATTCATTCTTGCAAACAACCCCCCATGATGAAGCGGAAATATACGAGCCTTGATAATAAATTTTCACTCCATTGCTCTATTTATGACTAGAACATTTTCATAAAAAGAGATTAAATTATGCCCTAATTAGTGCAGACCACAATTTCTAATACTGACGTTTCCCATGTAGGACATATGACAGCCATTGTAGATAATGCAGCCCACGAAACAACCAAGGAGTTCTTGTGTAAAACAGAATTTTACGAACCCCTTAGAAGATACAGCTGAAATTAAATATAATTCACTGGATATTCTTTATCATAAAAAGGCAGTATATATAGAGATGGAGATGTAAGGGACAGCATGAGAAGAGTAAATGTATAGGAGGAATAAAGGCCATAGGGGGGAATCAAAGAAAAGTCCTATTTACAAAGTTAGACATTAAAAGAAAAACCAAAAAGGGGGAATATAATAGTATACAAGTAGCTTCCATGCTTGCAAGAAAGAAAGATAACCCCAATAGGAAAGCATGGGGAAAGGTCGAAATAAATGAAATGAAATGTAAAAAATACTGCAGAACGCCATCCAAAAGAGTCCAACGCTTCGCTGCTATATGAACTTTCTAAACATGAAAAAGGGCCCTTTCCTGTCCTACAAGATTTTTATATTCTCTTGTCTGTGTGCCTCCAATATTTCCTCACAGTTGACGCTTCTTAGAGGAAGAGTCGTCGTCTCCATCGTCATTAAATAATTCTATTATGCCAGCAACGGTCAGTGGGGCTGTGCTGAAGTGAACAATAACAAGCCATCCGACAACGAAATCAACGAGATGGTGAAGTCGATATGCGTAAGTTACACCGTATAGCGCGGAGTAAGACGCTAATCCGAGAAATAATAGGTTCGTGACCAATCTTATACTATTTTCCCAACCTTTCAGTCAGTAAAGCTGCAAAAAGCAATAAAATGTTTTTTTAAAACGTACCGACTAGAGATTCTTGGAATCATGTTTCCGGTCGTAAGGGTCTCCACAAGCAGTATAAATGGCATAATTGAAAGCAGGTTGTGGTGAGACGAAAATGGTGTAAGCCAATGAACCGCTAGGTTGTGTATCCATACAACAAGTACTGGCAAGTTTATAGGCAATATCCAAAGCATCATAACAAGAATCGAATGAGTGTAGTGGGAGAAATCAGAAGATGATCCAGAACGCTCAGAATATCCCTAAAATTTTGGTGAGTTATGGTCCGAAATAGGGCTTTGAAGGGGAAAATTACACTCTCTTTTGCAACCTTCAACGCACGAACGCAGGTTGCGATTTGAACGATACAAGCCACCATATAGGCGAACTGGTAGGGAATAAGTGTGGCAACAAAGAACAAAAGCATGAAGGTTGTCATAATTCGTCTTCGTGGGCTGCTTGTAGAAAACGCTGGGGTCATCGACCGCCTTTTAAAGTCAGTTATTTTGTCTACAAAAAAAAGTCGACTTTTATCTTACCTTCGCTCATTACTAACCCAATTAGGCCATCGACTAAACATTGAATAAATAATTGTCAAAATATGTAATATGACCATCAACCCATAGTTCAGAACGACCACTACACCGACTGCCAGCAAAGCAAACAGTGGCGCTAGAAACCAAAAGAAAGGATCTGCAAGTCCAACTAAAAGATCATTTTTATCAAACTCCATAGTGGGGGAGGATTGCTCCGCTGCAGACTTTGGCCATGAAAACGGAGATGGTATTTTGTTCTCTTGCTCAGCCTTGGCAAACCCAAGCGAGACTGCTAAAAGAGACAAAGAGACCATGACGAATGGCAGTGCTTTAGCTATCAGTAGTTCTACACCTCTGGTGAAGCTTATGAAACGGCCTATAATGTTACATTAGTAACAAGTCCTGCAAAATCAAAGGGTGGGAGAACATACCGCCATTATCGTATTCAGCGAATTGTATTCTAAGAACAAGAGCTACCACGAGCATAGGGAATGCCGCAAATACCGTTCTATATCGCATAACAAGTTTCCCCAGGCTTCCGACAAAATCAAATTGGACTGATACATCTATGGTTGAGTTGCAGGTTGGGTCGGTCCAAAATTGCAATGACAGCCCTCTCTTGTTATTTGGGCGAAGTGCTGAGGGTATAAAAGGTGCTGTCCCATGGAGGCTTATGTCGGCTGTATGCACATTGATGAAGTATTTTGATTCGTGCGGATCCACAAGGTACTGGCGTACTAATGGGGTAAAGAGTTGGCTGTCTTCTCCACAAGATTGGATACCCACATTTAGCTTGTATGTCAGAAGGCTGCTGTGCATTACAGGGATATGAAGTTCGGTCACAATAGGACGTTCGGCTGGCAACGATGTTCGCACTCCATCCAATAACAACCCACGCAAACTAATGTTTGACTGAATACTCGAGTCCTTCTTCTCGACAAATTCTGCAATTACCCAACCTTGTGATAATCTACTAGCCTTGTCAATTACAGCCACAAATTGGTGCTCAGCGAGATCCTCAAGATCATATTGCAAAGATGAAAATGGCTGGGTTAAGTCAAATGAGTGTTTTGAGTTCCGGTAAGATGCAGGTATTTGAATGACATCATCAACAGCATTTTTGCATGCAAGGCGTGTTGATCCAGAACTGTCTCCAGATAAATCCATATTCATAGAGAATATTGCTGCCGTTTGTCCAGCTTGAAGAGGAAAAACACTGCAAAACAAAACCTCTAACTTTGAATCCCGAGCACCATCTAGTTTTTGATCCGTCAATAGTGTAAAATTTGTACTCCCAATCCCACGAGATGGTGGCACAGGTATCAAATATGCACGAGGTTTTTGAGATTCACCAAGTTGGCGCAAAACAAGTCTTTGCCCAAGAGCAGTGATTGAGGGCGAATTGTCTTCAAGAGTCAGTAAGGTAGTAGGCTCTACTCAAATTAGCGACCAATCCAGAAAAATACCGATAAATAGATATCAAACCTTTTTGAGGTAGAGTTTTTTCAACTACAGATTCCATGCCAGTTAGATACCACTTCTTAAATAAACGCATCCTTTCTGCTCGAGGCTTGGTCTGGCCCGGCCTTTTTACATCAATGATATCCAGCATAGATCTTGCAACAACTTTCATAAGTTGATCACACCAAAGAATCGCCAGATGATCTACCCCAACCCAAACATTTGGCATTGACGATGTGAAAACCGTGAAGCCATGAGTCTCTGGGACTAACGAAGAAATACTGGCATAGTCTGAAGGTACAACAGTATCCAAACCTCCACCAGCAATGGAAACCAGAGTGACGTGCCATAGAGGGTTATTGTTTGCCCATTTTTCTGAGAAGGATTTCCGCCAATAGTTATTTATATCGTCATACGTTTGTACTATTTGCTTGTCGAAAGACACAGGCGGTCGTGCATGGGGGGCTGACATGGTGATGATAGTGTTGATGGAGTTAGATTGATAATTTGGCATGATCAACATAGTACGGGCGACTATTCCTCCCATCGAATGACCGAATATTATTACTGAGCTCGGATCCGGGAGATCTGAATCCATTGTGGCTTTTCGAGAATCGTGATAGAGTGAGAGAATATAAGCAACAGCTTCATTCAAATATTCGGCTTGGTCGAGCATTGTTTGACCGTGGAATGCAGTTATATCTTCGTTGAAATCGACGGTAAAAAAATCAAGGCCGCGTTGCCCGAGTTTCATCAAATTTTCGTCCTTAGCTGCGGCTTCCTTGAAAGTCCGGGCAGCTTCAGCGGCTATTGGTCGTACTTGCTTATAGCTGCCGGCGTTTCCCGGAATAAAGAGTACTGGCACGCCCTTGGGCTGCAAGCATCTCAGCAAATGACTTGGAACAACTTGTGACCGCGAGCAGTCAATTGTGAAGGGATCATATGTATCAGGTCGCCCATTTTTCTTTGCAAACTCGCTTCTTGCGTCCAATATAGGCCAAAGATCCTTCACAGAGCCAACACGGAAACGTCAAGGAAGATCTGGAAGTGCATAAGGAAAAGGAGGAACTTACCGGATAATCGATATCCACATTATGCTCCCGGTACAAGTAGAGACTGTATTTACTAGCAAACCGAGTGTGTTCCGTGTCAAAATCCTTCTCCCGGATATAAACAGGCGACATGCGTGGCATGCGGCACCCCTTAGAGTCACATTGTCGGTCCCTAAAAGATGTTACGGTAGCCCAGAGAACAAATGCCGAAAGTAGCGTGACGCCCAGAGTCGATAAGGAACATATCCACGCCGACCGCGGCCGTGATGGCTTATAATTCCGTGTATCTTCCATCCCTTCCTTTGTCGGTGTTTGTGCCGCGTTTAGAGGTTCCCGATCTCGATCCCGACTCCGATCCCGCGGTGGAGCCCAGTGGAGTTTTGTAGGAGAATGATGTACTATCTTTGTCTCTTCACCTCGGTCCTGGATGTTCAAAGCAGAAGAAAATTGACATTCCTCATTCCCTTCCACTGGTGAGGCCTCGCTATCTTCACCGTCTTCGGCAGTGATTGAGGGTCTCGAATCTCTCGAAGAGCGTCGACTCCGCATCAATGGCTTGAATGCTCGAAACCGGTTCCGTTGGGGGGTTAACGAATGATTTTTCCGAAGCTAGGAATATTCTAGGTAGATGAGGTTTGTAGCCGGGAGGGATAAATTGTAAGAAGAGAGCGAGATATCGTTGCCCCAAGAGCTATGTAGAGAAAGATTAAAGTTAATGAGTGACCGACGACGTCGTCAGCGTTTCTCCACGACCAAAAAGATCGACCACTACCTACGCCAACCCAAGACTCTTGGGCATAGACAAGAAACAGAGCGAATCTCGGGAGGGGAGACAGGGGTGAGGGGGAACACGAAGACCAAGATACATGTAATTTGATAGGTACATGTATGTATTATTATCATGTATGTAATGTGTACATAACGGGGGTGGGTGGGAGGATACGACTTGGACTTACCACGAGGCAGCGAAAGGAGAGACACAAACGACAGCGAGGGCTAGCTACCGAGAAAGAGAGGAGGAGAGTCGGGGGAGAGGTTGAGGGTGCGCGGCGATGAGGTCGTCGCGCACTACACGACAGCGGGCGGCAATGAGCAGGAGGTTACAGTACAGAGGAAAAGACGGGACGTTTGGGCGATAAACGGGGGAATGAACGAATTCCTCACCAGGGTAAATCTCTAAACTGCACTCGCGCCTCTGGTTGCCCCGGCTGTTTGCCCGCCACCGTGTTTTTTTTCCCTCCCTCACCCTCCAACGAGCAGCTAATCTCCGTCCGATTGGCCCCGGCACCCTCAACCCCCCAGATCCATCCAGATTCAGTCCCCCAACTCATTCTCGGTTACGCCCTTTAGGATGATTTGGGCTTATAAATTAGCTGTACCATACAATTAGCCACGAGGACAGTCCCTTTTAAGCCTCTGAGGGAAAAACTTATCTCTGTCCCTTGAATGCCACACACCCCCCACTAAGGTAACGGTCGCTAAGAGCCCCAAAAATCTTGTAAGAAGCACTATAATACTTTAATGTCATCATCACTTAAACTGCCCTGTACCCTCCTTGCCAGGCCTAGCTTGTTAACTTGCAGCCTTCGTCCCGTTCAGGCGATGGAAGCCTATGCGAGTGTCTCACATCCTTCCAAAGTAGAACATACATAAGAGTATATGCATGCACCTTGTATACCCATTCGGCTGTTCTTTTAACAACGTTCGATGTCAATTTCGCGACCTTTATTTGCTTTTCTAGGCTTTCTCAAAAGTACCGATAAGCATCGCACCGATAAGTTATCTACCAAACGTAGTGTAGAAGCTTGGCCTCCTGCATGTACTTCTATTCACATTGGTCCCTAAACCTTATATACCCCTCTCTCAACTATAATACTTATATTTGGCTAAAATATTGATCTAGTTTTTTTTTTTTCTAGCAGAAGCGCCCACATCATAGATTAGCACTCGATCCTCTGAACTTTATTGTAGTACATATAGGTATCGAATAGATATAGTGTGCCGAGACATATTATTTAGGTGACTAGTCTACTAAGGGCACGTATATATAGGGGCTAGAGGAGCATCTACAAGACTCAATCCTGCTAAGGGTTAAGCCCTTGTCTCTCTCTTTTAGAAAATATTTTATGTATACACCAATTACTTAAATTTAATTGTGTATAGATTATTCTGAAACTAAAAGTAGCTCAAAATTTTTTTTATTCAATCATGTAACTATTCGTTTCTAGGTATAAAAATTGCGCATGCAACCGTGGTTATGGCGTCAAGAGTAGCTCAGGATATATCATACATGTAGTTATGATTAAAATTAAAAAAAGAGCTTGGGAAGGAATGATATGATGGTAATGGGGGGGGGGGGGGGTGATAGCCCAGGGGATGTTTGAGCTCTGCTATCACCAATAATATCTTGTCATGAAGACAGAAAACTACATGTACTTGTTTGGTGCATGTGCCTAGCATCTTTAACCTATAACACACTTATAGAAGAGGTCGAGAGATAAGGTGTGTACTGCAGGATAACCACACTAGGCCGAGGTTTGTATGAAGGACAGGCTCTTTACTCGGCCTGATAAGGGCTTTAGGTACACAGCATAGATTCATTTTTGTGATACAGCCCTCGTACCCAATAAAGTTAGATGTTGGTTAACCTGATTCGCTTTCCCCTAATTTCTTGACTTTCTTACTAAGAGGTTTACCATTAAAAGTAAGTACCACCTTCCCTTCAGCTTCTTTCCCAGAAGGATACTTCATCTTTACCTCCAAACCTTGCAGAAGTACTCCAGCTGGTCTGTTCCATACAAATTGCTGTATCTGACCCCCCTCAACATACGGTTTGACATAGCAAAATGCTAATGGGCGCTTCGATAAAAGCATTTGTCGCATCGCTCCCTGAGTACAAGATGATACGGTAGCCAATATACCAATTGTATCCTGGCTTGATGACCCTAAAGCTCCTTCCAGCTCGCGAATTTGTGCAGGACCTGACTTTATCTTATGAGCCTTGCATGAAACAATAATTTGGATTACCCTTGATGGGCCTGTATTCTCGTTGGGAAGCACTGGTATGGTCCAGGATCCACGTAGGTCTATACCACGGTCGCCTGGGCTCCCGCAACGCTCGAGATTCATCCTAAGTGCTGAAAAAGCAGCGAAAACAGTGTACCTTAATGGGCGAAAGGCTTAAAATCTATAGCCATTGCTAAAAAATTATATATGAGGCAAACTAGGAGACCTACTCGTAGAGGGTTCCAACGTAGACTGTGGTCTCGGGTGATATAGATGCAGACTCTGCATATCGAATGAAGGATGGGATATCCTGATGCTGTGAAGAAGCTTTGACCTTGCAGGGCCTTGCATGACTCGTAAAGGTGCGGCAAGAAAGGCGTTGGATGAGAGGGGGTGGCCGCATGTTGAGGTATGTAAACTCAATTGGCCAATCTTGTCTTTCGGTAATTTCCAGTAATTTCCAGTAATTTTCCACCAAGGGCGTGTTGGAAGCCTAGTAGATCGCGTGCCTGCGTGTCAGGAAGCACCTACAAGTAGTAGCTTAATGGGGTTGAGCCCTGATCGCTGGGTTGAATTTAAGAGTAGTCACCACCAATCACATATTAGGAAAAAGAGTTGTTTCAAACCCGCCGTAGCTCAAAGAACGAGAAAAATTAAAAAGGGAAAAACAAAAAACCAAGTGGGGTATTTTTCTGTTGCCCCTCCACCAGCCCCAAGCACTTTTATCTGTTCCCACATCCATCCTCGCCCCCTTCTCTCCTCCTCCTTCACATCGTCGTCGCCGCTCCTATTAATCTGCTGCTTTCTTTTTTCCTCCATTCAAAAGTCGCTTTTATATATATCTTTCCTTCAAGATGGCCGACAACGATGAGCAGGTAAGCACCTAACCTCTACTATTTCGATTCTCTTCACGTTGCTTTCCCCGCTTCCGTGGAATTAGGGATTTTTCCATACTTTTCTCTACCCCGCACAAATCATCCGTTTCGCACAACACACAGCATGAGAAGGGCTATAGATGAAGATGGAGATTAAAGTAAACTTAGTGACTGACATCTGCGTTTTCTAGCACAACCACACCTTCGAGGAGGCTTCGGCCGGTGCTTCGGCCACATTCCCTATGCAGTGCTCTGCACTTCGTAAGAACGGGTATGTTCTACACCTTGTTACTCCTGTATCGGTTTGATGTCTAAATATGATCTATATATGTATTAAAACTTTCTTGAATTATTCGATAGACATGTCGTCATCAAGAATCGCCCTTGCAAAATCGTTGAAATGAGTACTTCCAAGACCGGAAAGCACGGCCACGCCAAGGTCCATCTAGTTGCCATTGATATCTTCACTGGAAAGAAGCTCGAAGAGCTTTGCCCATCTACCCACAACATGAACGTCCCCAACGTCAGCCGTACTGAATTCCAGTTTTCTCACATCGAGGATGACTTCCTTCACCTCATTAGGGCCGATGGTAGCGAGAAGAGTGACGTCAAGGTTCCGGAGGGTGAAGTTGGTCAGAAGATTCAGGAATATGAAGATGCCGGCACTGATATCCGTATGTATTATCTATCTATTTAGACTTTAATATTGTTCTATATTCTGATCATTTACCCCATAGTTATCACTATCATTGCTGCCATGGGCGAAGAGGCTGCCATTTCCGTTAAGGAAGCCCCGAAATAAACACATTTCTACTCTCCTCTGTCATTTTTGTGGATCGGTGATCTCGCTATTTTTCTTTTCTATTCTTTTTTTTTTCGGGAGCGAGGCTTGTTCATTGGGTTTTCACCAACTCTGATAATTGGAGAATTTGGGTATGGAAAAGTGAACTAAGGTGGAGGTCAATTTAAAAAAAATCAAATTTGTCCTTTTTACCGCGATAAGCCTAAGTACCAATGAAAAGGGAGAAAGGAGAAAAGGACGTCTCTTCAGATTTAGTCCTATAATCCTACTTAGTGTGATAGTTTAATTCTTTTAAATACACCACACTTTTATAGCCCAGTTCCGTCCCAAATATTTCGCCAAGAGTGACAGAGGGTCAGGGAAACCAAATCTTACCAGATGTCCATCGTTTTTCCTCGGAAACCAGTTAAAAAATCAATGGTGTGGTGCTTGCCGCTGCGCTTTGACACCTTGTAAAAAGTGGGGAAGTTGAGGCTCAACAGCCACCAAAACTCCTGTCAGTTCGTTCCGTTGCCTTACCAAGTCGATGTACCGTGAAATCACTACACCTTCAATCTATTCCTCCCCCGATTCGTCATAGGCATGGACTACAAGCGTCTTTCCCGCTGCGGCATTGATAACTGCAAACAGTCACTGTTCTACCTTGACGATGGCCAATGGTTCTGCAAAAACGGCCATTTAAGAGAAGTACTTCACCATAATTCTGATAAATGTAAGATTCATACATCGGTAGTTATCTAAATATATGGACACTCTATGCAGGGCGAACTTGAGATTGAGGCCGAGAACGAGGGTTTTGGGCCACATGGTTCTAGAGCAACAAAAAGGAGTCAAGAGAAAGTAAAGGCTCAAAAAGGTATATTACTTTCCGCAAGCAAAGAGAGTTCTATTACTCATATTCTATAGTTCTCCGTGGAAGAAGAGGTTTTGAGCTGTTCTTGCAATGCTATCAGTTAATCCTGCAAAAACAAGTTCACTGGCTCATCAATGAAAAGGGGTTTTCTACAGAGCTGGAGGTAGGCCATTGTTTATCTGAAATTCTCTAAGTAATATACAGAGTACCAGCAAATGATTGACATGGGGTTAGATAATAGTTCGAGATCTATGGGCACTTCAGTTAAAAAAAGTTTCCACCACCATCCCCGGGATGGCAGATCCTACTTTACCACATGGGGAAGACCTAGATGGCGAAGGCTCCATCGCTGGAGGGTCTTCAACAACTGGCTGGTCCAGTCAATCAGAGTACTTATATACAAGCGATGAGGAATCCCAAGCTTCCACAAATATGACAAATACTTTTTGTGCTCGCAGCCGCCGTCGACGGAAAGTTCCAAAGGCCAGTGATAGGCCAAGGCTCATTGTATCTGTAGGGATATGCTACCTTGGCTTGGTATTGTTGAGAGTTACCGTCTCCCTAGGGGATATACATAGGTGGATGGAGGAACAAGGGTTAGTCTACCTGAGAGCTATCAATGAAATCCCAGTAGAGATGAAAGAGCGGCTAGACTCAGAATATTGGACCGCTTTGGACCCTAGGGTATGTATCTCTATTAGCTTTTATTATTCTATGATAACTAATAGGGGAGTAGTCAAGACCAAGACAAGGCCTTTTATACCACACTGTCCATGACCTAGTAGTGATGTACCAAACTTCCTTTGGAATGACTTTCCCTCCACTCAACACTGCACTGATGACATTTCGTTACATTAAAGACCTTGGTTTTCCTCGTATGTTCTCCTAAAAAACTATTCCCTCACTGATAATGACTCCACAACTTGATAGTTGAGATTTACCTTGCTGTTAAGCGTCTTAGCGACCTGATGTCACTATCGTTCGTCTGGAATGGTTTGTATCGCCAGAAGCGAGTTTCAGCTTGGCCAGAAGCACGCTTGATGGCTCTCGTAATTATCGCAACAAAGATGCTGTACGGACTCGATGGTTTACCCAGGGCACCAGAGCTTAGCACAGAACCCGCTGCAGTTGGCTTGAAATGGGAAGCCTGGGACAGATTTTTACGGCTAGGGAATGAGGAACGTAGAGGTCTTCTAGGAGGCATCGACCAGGAAGCTGGTAAAAAGGAACTCGAAGTTGATGTGAAGGAAATTGATGTCTTTGATATGAATGTGGAGGATCTGGATAAATACATGGACTGGTTTGAAAAAACTTGGGCAGATAATTCCAACACTAAATGTATGTTGATTTACATTCCGGAAGGAATTATTTATTTTTTAAAATAGAACTAATTACATCAAGCAGTAACGGAACAAATACTAAACCTATTTCCAACTGAACGTCAGGGAATAGCTGTTGACCAAGGTGAAAAAAAAACCGATTCTGAAAAGGAGCGTGGTACTACCATAGGTGATAGGTTATACGACTTGCATTCCCAGATCGAGCTCTACTCAGCATCACAAAAAGGCGAAAGGATAGAAAAGCCTGGTGATCAATATCTCTGCTACTCCTCAAAGACAGAACTACCAATCGAACATCAAACATTGCTACAAGCAGCAGCAGACCTTTTGGCTATAACACGAGATGATCTGGGGAAGGTTGTAAGGCATTTTGAAAATCAATTCCGAAATTATTTGAAGGATCAGAGAAAAAAAGGAAATGAGGGAAAGTAGAATGGATACGGATAAGGAATAAAGCCAACAGTATACTTGAATCCACCAAGAAAAACGATTTGCCAAATCAAACGAGTGACTCTCTCAGGACCCTAACAGACATGCAATTAACCTTTCTTAACCCCCCCCCAACGCCTATTTCAGCAACGCCTTTCAAATGCCAATCCTCAAATCAGGAGTGGGGTTCGATGAAAAATTTCCCCAGCAATCTCAAACAACTCCAACTATTACCCCGATTCCAGTATCACCACTCTTCTCCGCGACCCCAATGACAGAAAACCAATCCCTCTCCTCGTTCAAATCAATAACAAACACCTTGTTACCAATCTCGACCTCAATACTATCGATTTTCTGCCCTCTTCCCAGCTGGAACTTTTCGCGAACCTTCTTAAAAAAGAGAGACAAAGAGGGTGTATCATTGGCATAGATAAATTTTGCCTTTTGGGAGTTGGCAAGACGAGTCTCGAATACCAGCCCCGAGCCCCCGCTGGTAGGTGTTGGAGTAGCGGCAGGAGATCTCAAGTTCTTCACGGAAGTAGGACGTTTATGGTTATTTTGGTTGCTGTCATTAGTCACGACTTCGCTTTCAGTTTCCTCTCCTTTTGATACCCGAGATCTTTTGGCCGAACCCGAACTACTTTCTTCAATTGCGACATGTTTCTTTGATCTCACTCCGGGAGCCTGGAGTTTCTTCCTCGGACGGCCAGGACCCCGGCGCTGAGGGTCAGCTATAGTGAAGTTGATATCTGTTATACTGCCATCCTTTTTCGCTGCATATATCTCCTCTTCAGGGGCAATATCTATGGGTGGGTCGGGTTTCTCTTCCGCCTTGTCTGAATTGGACGTTTCTGCCGTTTTGACAACCTTGAGCTTCCCTCTCTCTACTCCGGCCATCTCAACTACCTGAGCCCTCAAAATTTGCTGAATCCTATATTCTCCCCTATTTAGTATTCTTCCAAGTTGTATTCTTCTAAGCTATTCGGGGTATGGAATAGAAGAGGTAGCAGTATGGGGGTATAGTTTGGATTCCTGCAGGTCTAGCCTTGGTTGACTAGAATCCGAAGTAATTCTCGCCATATCCTTCCTTTGCTACTCCCCTTCATAATATATATATAACTAAAAGACGGGATACTTACGCAGTTCTATCTCTAGGAAATATCCACCCTCTTCCGTGGGATTCCCCCCAATACTTCTCTCCAATACCACCTGTGCCAAGTAGATCCTCAAACCAGTCATCCCATTCGGTACCATTGGCCAGAGGGCCCCCCAATCCGATGGGATTACGATGCAAGGAATGAATGATGGTTGTACGAAGGCTTTCCCAATCTTCTTCGGAAAACTTGCACCCATCTGAACGAAAGCGCCAGGGTACCACCATCATAAATCGAAAGAGTGGTGCGTGTCTTGTATGTAAGGATATAGTCGGATGACGATTATGATAACCTGTAGTACATGTAGAAACTCGATTCGACCGCACCAGATACGTATTCTATGCACTTTGCATATACGTACGTGCCTCAATGCAGAGCATAACCCTATGTACACGCGGGTGGTGCATTATTAGCTTTTTATATATCAAAAACTCTGTGTACGAATTTTTGTACATACATCGAACACCTAGGAATAAGGATGGTGATGTTCACGGGTATTTAACGCAAAAACAGCATTCAGGGGAGAAGATAGGCAGGAGTCCTTCCTATGTAAAGTACCTACTGACTAGGGAGCTTGAGGTTGGGTTAAGGTTCTGAGGCTCTACTCGCTTCGGGCGGCAACACGATTTTCAGGGCCACCCCAGTTGGTTTACGTGACCCTGTACCCTAAGCCCTGCCCAGTATTATCACCATACTATTGGGCTACAGTAGAAGCTCTCTATAAGAATACTCTCTATAAGAATATTCTTAGTAGAAAACATCGAGAAGAGCCGAACTAAACTATATTTGACAAGTATCCTGCCTACAACCCAATAATTCCTCTAAGAATATTCTCCTCAAATTTCTAACCCGACCGTATTCTTATAGAGAGCTCTTACTGCTTAGGGGCTAGAACCCGAATATTAACTTTAGATTATTCGTTTAGTTGGTTAGTTCTCAGTCCCCCCTAACCTTTCTAGAGTCTACAAGCCCTAGCAACCACTAGTACTCAGGCCGTGGGCTACCTACCCTAGCAGTCACCATACAAATTAAATGAGGCCTATATCACCTCCAGCATCTGATCAGAGTGCCTAGCAATACACTAAATAAATCATTAATATCCTCACTTACAACTTTGATAAACAAACCACACTTCTTTTAACCAAGCGTAACCCGGTAGCGGTGCTCAAGGGCTATACCCGCTGAAAAATAAAGTCTGTCGTCTGTGTATGTACATCACTTCCTAATATGGAAGCCTGGTTGCAACCAGTACCCAGGCGATAGACTTTATTTTTCAGTGAGTACACACCGAAAAGTCCCAGAACACTCCAGCATAAGGGTTGTCTAGTCATCTTAACCAGGGTTATAAGATAAGGCTCATATGGGACTGTAAGAGTCACCCATCGATAACAGCGCATGCTAGTAACGTCATCATTATAACTAACTTTTAATCTATTTATTCATTCATTCATTCATTCACTAACTTATAATCATGTTAGGTCACTCGGACTTGATTAATGGACTAGTTGATATCTAAAGCCCACTCAAACGCAAACCTAAGAATGCAAGAGTTTATGTTGCCTAGGTAATTTTTAAAGGTCAAATTTAGTTTTTCTATGCCCAACTCGTCTATAACTAGGCTGTAGCTGTAATCAAAATAAGATACCACTTTTATGGTGATGACTGCTCTTCCACCAGAATAATCCTAGCAACTAAATTATATGTATCCAACGGCGTAAATTTTAAAGGAGAGGAAGAAAAGAAGCACATGAGCAAGTAAGTTTGGTGTTTTGATAAAATTTGCCAAAAGACAGCCATAAAATAATAAAAAAATATCGGGGGAAGGAAGCTTAAGGTTCCTCCGATCAACCATCTACTCGTATTGCAAAAAAAGATCGGCTTTTAACACCAAGTGAATACCGGATTCCTTGACTTCACAGCCTCTAGTCTCTCTACTATAACCTTTCTTTGAGCCCCTTCACTCCCATCCACAGCCGAATAGCCCAAATCTCCCTCAACATCATCATCGTTATACACATTTCTCGGTGGTCCTGCACCTGTGGTCAAAGAAAACCTTCGCTTCCGTTGGTCTAGAAAATTTGGTCCCGACTTCTTCCCCCCAGTTGGAGACCGCCGTTCATCAAAGCTCTTATGACTGCGGCGAGTCGACCGCGGCGCATTCATTGATGATGATTGAATACTTGGGTTTGCTTCGCGGCCTGCTGAAGATATAGAAGCTAGTGAATCCGCTGCAGACATCGGTGAGGCCGAAAGAATGCCATTGTTGTGGTTCGAAGAAGAGCCTGATTGGTTGCTCTGTAGACTATGGGTCCTTGACATTCCGAGTCTCACAGAACTAGGGATTTCTGATCGAGGTGGGGAAAGGCCCAAGAGGTCGTGTTCGCGTAGTAAGGGTGCCGAGGCGACGGCAGCACCAATATCCATTTCAGCCTCCTCATCAAAACCGCGTTCTAAGTCAGCTTCTCGGCGACGGCGAGACTCTGACGAGGGTACACGTAACGGGACTGCGACAGGAACTTCCATCTCGTCATCCTATATTTATAGTAAAATTAGCATAATTAATAAAAATTTAAGAAACCGTCTAACATAATTATAGAATTTCGGAACCGGTAAAGCTCAGATATCAACAAGAAAAGCATACCCAAACATGAACCCGTGCCCTCCTTGTCAGCTCCAGTGGACCCTGGTCAGGCGTTTTCAAGGTCTCGAGAACATTGAAAGCTTGCCCTTTAAGTACCGCTATTTGCTTTTGAAACATTCTTTCCTTGAAGTCTGAATCTTGCTCGAACAATCTTCGCAACATCGTCTGCGTCTCTGCCCACCATTTCGTAGATGTAAGCAGCGGAATAAAATGATCTCTCGTCTTTTGAGAGAAGGGCTGCCCAATGAGTGATACTGGAAGGAACAGCC
Source organism: Verpa conica (assembly GCA_033030425.1). Classification (NCBI taxonomy): domain Eukaryota; kingdom Fungi; phylum Ascomycota; class Pezizomycetes; order Pezizales; family Morchellaceae; genus Verpa; species Verpa conica. Next base: position 3,398,500 of record JAUFSD010000001.1, on the reverse strand, counting down.
AACCAAATGGGAAACTTCGCCATTGATCTGGATGTTTCCAAGGAAATGCCAAGGAATTATCGATGGCGCCAATCGATATTGTAGCATTGACACCCATTTGAGGTGTTGCAGATCTTGAACTTACAACCATTGGCTCCTGGACCCGGTACATTGGTGATGCAGAACGCAGGCTAGTTGCTCCAACAATGCTAGGATCATTACCTGGAGCCTGCGGGGTGGGTTGTGCGACATTGAGATGAGTTGGATGACTAACAACTGAGACTTCCTGAGTTTTCCAGTCGACCTTGATCATCCAGTTGTCAAGGCCTCTATCTGTATTTCTCATAATGTAGTCCAAGATTACGAGCTTTTCAAGTTCCTCTCGAAAACTTTGCTGAAGCTGTTCAGTCCAAACAAATCGTCGGCTGTTTAGATCATCCGGTTGAGAGGGCGTGTTCGATTCTCCATCAGAAAGTTCATCGTCATCAACGCCACTTGGTCTACAAGCTGAGGCCCAGGGTGCCCGCCTTCTTGGGGCGGCGTCCGTCCGGAAACCAGAGTTATACTGATCCGGCCACGGGTGCTTACGAAGAAATATATTTGCGTCTTTAGAAATTATTATCAGCTTCATATTTCATAAAGTGGAAAATCAATTGGTCTGCACCTTGGAATCCCTGAAGAAACACTTGAAAACTCCCGACTTTCGGAGGCAAGGGCTTATGCCTCCTATAGTACGCTCGCCGATCCCAGTAGTCGTAATGAAAGGCTTTACTGGATAGCTTGACCACGTCCGTATAAGGTACTAAAAACGTTCTTAACTGGCGGTCAAGTACACAGGCTGCTGCTTCAGAAATATAACTAAGGTTCGGTATCAAGCTATTTAAACAAATCAGTATATACTACTTTTCCTAGCTCAAAGACCTACAAACCATGCACGGCCAAAGAAACATGGGAACCTATTAGAACCAGTCAGCTAATGAAAATCGAAACAAGAAAGTGGGGGATTAGTTGAAGGCTCTCTTGGAACATACAAAGTACGATGCAGCCATTTCATCATTTTTGGATTCAGCTTGCCATATCTAATCAATCATTTTAGTACATTTGCACGTATTTGAAGCAGCCGAAAAAACCTACGGCTCTTCATCTTTCGGCTTGAAAACTCCCACAATCTTCCCATCACTATTCCGCATAAAATAGCTCCCAGACGAGCCCTGCTTGATGAGCTTGGGATCGATCCCCTTCCTGATAGCAAGTCTAACAGACTCTGTGATCTCTTCGAATTGCTCTTGTCCAAGGCGTGTATTTTCCGGCAGCTCTAAAGAAGCTTCAGTGGCCCCATCTAACGCAGACCTAGAGCCTTCTGGCGGTACAAAGACAGAGTAGACGATCTCCAAGGGAGGATGCTCATGGTGGGACCGTCCTTTCTTCAACTTGAACTTGCTAGCAATCTCCCTACTCCACCGTTCCAAACGCGCATTAATTGCCTTGATGTCGACACCAGAGCTGTTGCTCCGCGTACGTTTCATGGCCCGGCCATTGTGATGGGTGACAGAAGGGGTGATCGGAGTGTATGGTGTTGGATGAATAGCGGTTGGATGTGGTTGGATTGAGACGACGCGGCCGGGATAATCGACAATAGAATCACGGTCGTCGTCTTCAGAATCAGAGAACTGAGCATCCTGGGCGAGCCTTTCGTAGCCTGAGGCTGCAGGACGAGGCATGTTGACAATTTTTGGATAGGAGGGTGAATTAGTTATCGGCGAAGCTGTTCGGGCATGTCCACTTTCTGGGAGGACGTGGACTCCGTCATGAAGTTAGAACAGGTTACAGGGCACACGTATGAAGCCGCAGCCGCCACCCGGCATGGTAACAGCTGTCGACAAATGATCAAAGAACAGAGTTGTAGAGTTTCGTTTATTTTCGGATACAGTCGAGGCTCACTTCCAAAGTGTTTTCATTACTGTTTGCATCTTCTGTGTATTTTGTTTTTGTCTTATTGTGCTGGCCCGTAAATCATTGCATTTCGGTAGTTCCTGGGACAGAAGCAGAGCCTCACGCAGATGACGGACGCTTCTTGTCTAGAGTATACACCCCACCGGCTCTTGCTGTGCAACTCGATACCCGCGCGCTCTGCAGAAATGACTTCAGCTTGCTTTAGCCGCTGGTTGTCTCTTTGCTACCTGTAAATAGAACTGACCGTGGCCGATTCCCAGAAAATCGGTACGTACTTTAACTCGCGAGATAGACGAGAACGGTACCCATCTGCTGTAAGCAGTGCTTTGGGCCCGGATTCTAGACGTGGGTAGTAGTATGTCTAATGTTTTATACCTCCCCTTGCAGATTTGTTTTCCCCTCCACTGAGTGTGTTGGGAGGACTCAGGTAAAACATGAGGACGGTTAACAACTACATGTACATACATGAACTGTAGAGTATGATACTCTCTATACGAGTATGTAGGTGTAGGTGCCTGTCTCGGGAGATTCTCACCAATCTAAGTTTAAAGTCGCAATCCACAATGATGTAATCCACAGCAAGGACTCCCCTCCCGATTATCTATTTATTTTCGCGTTGTTTCCTTTTCCATCTGCTGCGGACAAGGCAATCTTATCGCGAGTTTCCCAATCGTACGGAACGAAGGTAACGGCCGGCTCAGCCCACCGGTTGATTGCTACGCTAGAAGGTTAACTGCATGCTTCTAGAAGGGTAATCGAAACACCTCTGATTCGCCTGGTGGGAGCTATGTGGTCCGAAATTGGCTGGTGGGCTGGGCGACTGCGCACAATCTCAATTCGTGCGGGTGCGCTATCGGGCGAATCTCACTTATCACAAGCGATCCGTTTTTAATCGTGTTTAGTGGGGCGGAAGAAGCTGAAGAAGCACGAAACGAAAAAGGGGCAGAGCCAGCGCCCAGATCCGTAAATCAGGGCAAATCCCAATCCCAACCATCTGCCAGATGCATGTCAGCAAATTGTTATCACCCATGCCCGTCATGCCGCTGGCTGCTATCTGGGGACACCTGCACTTGTAAGTGGGCAAGTAAGCTACCCACTTATCTCTATCTGGTAATATCTGATACTAATTTTATCGCGCTTCTCCCGTCGTAGAGTAGCTGCGGACTGGGGTTTCCTAGTACTGTGCTGGGGGGGGGGGAGGGTTTAGCTATGAGGTTTACCCTACACCCCTACATACTCTAATAGAAGCTGTGGAAAGTAGAATCTTCTAAACAAAGTTGTCGTGACCAGGGGAAAAGCGACTCAAGGGAACTCGATACAGAGGGGTGTGTGGGGGTATTGAGTGAATGGGTAGATTGATTTTTTTTGTGTGTTCTATGTACATGTATGTGTATGCATGTATGTATGGAAGATGGGGCGCCTTCTGCTCGACTCCATGGAAATTGTTGAACGGACCCCTCGAATCTGCCACCCACATTCTTTGCAGCGATTAGAGACTTATCGACAACGTTGCTGTACCACCGATTCGTCCTTATCTACGGCGACCGCCCACCCCCTTTCTGCCGTTCCTCCCATCGTTACTTTGATTCTTATCCCCCCCCGTCGTTCGTTGTTTCCTTCCTCCTTCCATCACTCATTCCTTGCATGTCCTGGATCTGTAACCGCGCTCCATAAAAAATAAATCCCATCTTTCTGCTGTCTGAGGACTTGGTTTTTATTTGGTTTTTTTAATATATTTTCTCTCGCTTTTGTTTCCATTTATTCTACTATATACTCCCTCTACTGCTCGCTCTCCTTTTCCAATTCGTTGTCAAATATCTACCCTCTTCTCTTCCTCTCTCTCTCTCTCTCTCTCTCTCTCTCGTCCTCGTCCTCATCCTCGCCCTCGCTTTCACTTTCTCCCACAAAAGTCTTTCCTTCCTCACCCCCATTCTGTCTCTTTCTCTATCACTAGGTTACCACTATCACAGCCATTCTTCCTCTTCCGCCTCTAAGCCTTTCGCCCTTCACCCAAGTTACCACCTCCTACTCTGCCTTCACCAAGCAGAGCTTTGGTGCTTTAAACCATAAACTGGCGCCCACGGCCCTCTTCTACTCTCCTGCCCCGGAGCAGTTGCTACCATCTCCACATCACCTTCTCCACCCCACATCAAACAACGACAGCCCGAGACTGCCTTCTATCTCGCGGACATCGTCTGTCTCTCCGTTGCCATCCCTCAACACGCTGGCTTCCGTTGCACTCCCGTCTCCCCCGTTGCGGTATGTTACCAGTTCCCCATTTAGAGTTTCTCGCTTTTTTTTTCGTGCCCCTTATCCCCTTATCAACGCAACACCTTCCCTTATCTACACGCGATCGGCCACCCAACTAAGAAAGGAAAACAAAGACCCCTTTTCACTGACATCTTTTTTTGATAACGATTAGGTTGAACGGGGGCTTCGCTATGACTTTCGCTACTTCATCACCGGGAGCAAGTGCTGCTGCTGGACAAGGAACTACTCCAGTAATTTCCCCCCTTCTTTTTTCTCACTCGGCTTTTTATTTTTATTTTTATTTTTATCTTTATTGCCAACACGCGACTTTTTTGTGAGGGTTTTTTCCTCTTATCGCGCAGCATGCTAACGCGGTTGCAACAGCCGATTTGTCAAAATTGTACAACATCCACAACTCCTTTATGGCGAAGAGATGAAAGTGGCTCTGTTCTCTGCAACGCCTGTGGACTGTTCTTGAAACTTCATGGCCGGCCACGACCTATCAGCTTAAAGACCGATGTTATCAAAAGCCGAAACCGCGTTAAAAACTCGGGACAACCTGCAAAGAAGAAGGTTAGTAATATCAAATGCCCTAGAACCTGCTTAGCATTATCTAATCTTTCCCTATAGAGCCTTTTCGATTCACCAAATGGGTCAACAAACGGTCACCCAGTAGCAAGATCGGAGAATGGTACACCTCCTCCCGGTCACCGTAAACCATCATCAGGCGCTACATCAAACAGATCTGTGTCGCCTCAATCTCGTGCTGGTACTCCATTGCCTCCTACATCACACATCGCACCTCCCTCAATATTTGAATCACTTGTCAATCATGCCGACAACTCTGTTGTTGGGAGTCCCTCCCCTCTCCCTGGGCTCAACTCCTTTAGCCATCCTTCACCTGGGTCCACATCATCTCTACACGATAGGCACTTGGAGCAGCCTACCCCAACACTTGATAGCCTGATGAGCACTAATAGCAAGCTCAAAACCCGTGTTGCGGAGTTGGAGTTAGTTAATGATCTTTTCCGAAGTCGAGTGAGCGAGCTAGAGCAAAGTGAAGCAAATGCCCGCCAAAAGGAGATTACAAGGCGGGAGGTTGAGGCACAACTTCGGGTTTTTCTTACAGATAGCACCAAACGTGAGGAAGAACTCAAGAGGAAACTCGACGATGCCGAGAGGGAGCTCAACGAATATCGTGGAGATTATCAGCGGAAGAAGGTCAGAGTTTCTGACCTGACTGAGTAGAATGCATTATTCAAAGAAAGGAAAAGTCGGACTAAAGAGGAGGATAGGGAGTAAAAGTCTCAACTAATTCATGGCATGGCATGGCATTGTCGTCGGTGTTAATTTTTTGGCCCCCGTGTAGTGAGTACTCGGGTTCTTGGTTTTTTTTTTTTTTTTTGTTTATCTATGGCTGGGGGTTCTCTTTTTTTCCTCATTTCCTTAATTATTTTCCGAACAAAAGCAAAAGAACATAAAAAGTTTTTCTTATCTAGGGGCTTTCTGGTATGGTCACAGGGATCGGAATACAAAAAAAGGGAAGAGAAGAACTCTTGTAGGAGTATTAGGGTTTTGTTGCTGTTTTTTTTTCCTTTTTTTTTTCCCCATCTAATGTTTCCTAGCACTTATCTTTCCATCTAATTCCTACTTCAATAATTCATGTCATTCCTCTCCCCTTTCTTAGCCGATTTTTGATTCCTTGTTTATGTCTAGTCTCTTTTCTCATTTTATGCTTTTCTATTCTTTTCGGATAATTTTACAGTAAATGGGGGTTTGTTTTCTGTTTCTGTTTATTCTAAAAAAGTTACACCTTGTGTATTTCTCCCACTTCAGACTTTTTTTTACACCACCTATCCTCTACTTAATAACACTATTTAAATAGTCCTCAGTGTATTTTAGCTCTGTTTCCCGTCTCTTTTAATATCTGCGTATTCTCGAACGTAGCAATGAACCGAGTGGTGAGGGGCTTGATACGTGGCGGTTAATTGAATGTTCTGAGCAGTGGCGATCAATATCTATCGATAAGGTCCCATATATTACATACGCACGTGCTTTGACAAGTAGATCCGGGGGAAGGGCTCAAGGAGCTGATGCTCCTCTTCATACCGGGTAAAATCCTCAAGCCATAGGCTAGGGCACTTGTACTGCGAGAGTCGGCAAACGCGTGAATATTGAAATTAATGAAAAAGAAAAAGTAAAAATCTATATACCGTTCTAGTTTACTCTGCCTATACCGCTGCAATGCAAGCGTACATAAGAAAGGTACATACGACCCTTCTACCGAGACCAACTAGCAAATGATGCATCAAATAATGAATCCTAATTGAAAATAGGAGAAGAAAGAAAAACTTTGAGTCGTCTACAATCTATAGCAAGTATCCTCTCCACTCTCATAACCTTTAACCCCAAAAAATCACCATATCCTTTCTAAGAAGCTTTCTAGAAAAAACCATGAAGTACCCTTCAAGGAGCGGCGTGGCGAATATTACTAGCAGCTGCTAATCTTTTGTTACGCTGAATGGTTATCAATGCGAGGACGAGCCCGGCCAGGACGGCGCCGAGCGTGATCCAGTAGCTGTTCCGATAGCATTCGAGCCCGAGTGTGCACTCACGAGGCCCCTCAGGGGTGACGTTGCTATGGTTATCATACACCCGGCCTGGTTCGTATTGTCAGCAGACTCCTCTTCCTTCCTTTCTTTTCTTCCTTCCTTTCTTTTTCAGCCGCAAGATTCCTGAGGCAACGTGGCGTGGGGCTTCAAAAGAGGTTTTTTCTCGTCGCCACGCACGATAAGCTGATATGCGCTCGATATGCGGCAAGGGCCCGTGCGTACAGTGCTTGCATATCTGACGCGAAAACACCGTTTGCGCGAAAAAAAAACCTCCTATGGAGTGACGAATGTTTTATGGAAAGGCTTACCATAGAAAAGATTAAATATCTGGCCTGAAACCACCGCAGAAACGGTCATGGTTCCCCAGTTCTGTGACAGTCCGTGAAGTCCAAAGGCTTCAGAAATCTAATTATTGAGATGGTATTAGTGCAAGGTCCTACTTGCGGGAAATTTCACGAATGTGGGGTTCCGGTTCAGCAAGCCGTACCGTACCCCGCATAGCCTCAAGGGAGTGGTTGCATGGAATGGGCAAAATCTTGGAGAGCGCCAGGGGTAAACGTACTATCGTCGGGTATACACCAAACAGCACACCATATCCCAAACCGCTTAGAGAAGAAACCAGCCACAATTGATGGGGGTCCTCAACATTCAGCGCAAAAATTTGTGAAAAACAAAATATAACTGCTGAAAAAACCACCAACCAGAGGCGCTGTAGGGCATACTTCTTGTAAAGGATATCCGAAGAAGTTCCTATGAATAACGATTGTTAGTGAGGACTAAGAATAAGCTTGAACACATAATTGTGGAATAGGTACCGCTCAACACCCGGCCGGCAAAACTACCGAGGGAAAGCAGAGAAACATGAAATCCCTGCCGCTTTTGAACGTAGTCGGGGTGTGTGTCAGGTGCATATTTTTGCCAAAGTGCTTGAACCTATAAAACCCCTGCTTAGAATTACAATAGAGGAAATTAAGAATCATGGTCTCATACAGAGTGTCCGATGTTGCTAAGGCTGTGGTAAGCATGTTGAGTTTGAAAGGTATGGAAAATTAGGGCTGGCTTACTTGATGGTCATTAACCCCGTCCCAGTTAATAAACCCAGTAGAGTAAATAGTAGCCAAAAGTCCGTCGATCGTGTCAGCGCCCATCCCCGAATATCTATGTGATGCCCATCATGAGCGTCATTATTAACAACTCGACCGCCCATACTTTCTGTATCTATTCGATTCTCTTCCTCACTACTAGAGGATGAGTTTGTAAGGAAAGATGATGATTCATCTGGTGTGCGGTCGGGGTTTGTTATCCTAACAATTCCCCTACTGGTGTTCGTACCTGGTTCCTGATAAGTGTCTTTTAATACACTTCGGCTTTCGCCGGACTTTGTTCGGTACAACCTGCTACTTCCAGTGTAGTCTGGTTCAGCGGGTGGTATATTGGAGTAGGCTCCTGGTACGGGTATCACCCGTAGGAAAAAATACGAAAGCAAAACGATACTGCTGGTAGCTATGGCAAGAACCAAAAGGAAGTCGCTGGTATTCCCGGGGAAGAGCCATGATGAAAGACAAGAAAAGAAGAAGGCACTGAGTCCAAATGCTGCCAAAGGTAGTGCAGTTGCAGTTCCGCGGTGATTTGGGAAATTTAGAGCAGCTTGAAATAGTTTAACATGTTAGTTTATATCCGTGTCGTAAGGGTTAGGGTTAAGATCTAACCAGCTTTGATTGCCCCCCCGAAAGAAGTACAACTCCCGACTCCTGTTAAGAATGAAAAGAAGCACAAAGAAAGTACACTTGCTGACCCTTGTCCAGAATCCATAGCTATAAAAATAGTCAGATTCCAATAATATTAGTCATAAATAGGGTGGAAGGTACCGATGTATATGGGATAATATCCGGAAAACAGCAAAACAGCACCCATCAAGACCGGTAACCGAGGGCCCTTCGAGTCGACAAGTATCCCACTTGGTATCCCTAAATTTCACTTAGAGACCGCTCTTTTGCGCAGAATATATCCACCAGTACATACCTGCAAGATACATCCCCAAATTACCCCAAATGCCCTATAGTTTGTCAGAACCTCTCCTTGAGAAAGATATCATAACCACTTACAATCAGATTACTCTCTGTCGCACTAAGGTGCAAGCGTTCAGCGAGTTGAGGGGCATACGCCGAGTACACATACTGGATAGGAGCGGTTAGCCTAGTATCAAGATAAACGGAAGCCAGGTGCTACATTTGTCCCTGCGGCCAGAGCTATACACATCGAAGCAAGCAAGCTTACGAGGCGAGCGGCGCGGAGCCGTTTCTCAGATATCATCTTAATAGGTACGATGGTCGCAAGAGGTGTTTATATCACAGCGAAAGAAGTTTGAGCTGGTAGTGGCTACTAGAGAGGTTTATTCAGGCACGGCGCTCCTTGGAAGCCACAAGTAGGAAATTATGGCTGGTTTTGGACTGGAAACTTCACCGCATCTAGAAATCCACACCTAGGAGGGGGGAACCGTGGGTTGCGTACGTATATCGGTGGAAATCAATTTTGTCTGTGTTCCTGAGATGTGTTGGGATGCGCAACAGGGACTGGAGAGACACAACGGAATCTGGTATGCCTTATGGAGTCCGTACTTGTACTCGGGGGATCTGGCGCTACTCAAGCAGTGATGAATGATGAGATGAGACTTTAGGAGGCCTAAACGCTAGTTGAATCTAGTGACTGTTGATTGAAGGTTCAGGGGCGATGAGGGAGGAAGTGGTACTGGAATGTGTAAAAAAGTAGATATTCAAAGCCCAACTCACGAGACTGCTCAGATGGAATCTGCGGCAGGTGTTGGTTACTGGGCCAATCAAAGCAGCAGGGCTGCTGATAACTCGGCCACGCGCACGGCGGCCGGCACCTCCATGTCAGGAGAATACACCGACCTCGGATCAGTACCCTGCAATTACCTGCATGATGAGATGCCTAGTACCTGCCGGGTAACAGTGGCACCCATTGGCAGGGGTACTGTTATCCCATGACCTTCAATAAGAAAATAGTACATGTAGTAAGGTTATGTCCCTAAAAGTACACATAACTGTAGTATTAAGAATGACAATTTTCTTTTTGGGCCTTACTTGAGTGCCTTATCTTCTGGCTTCTGGTATCAGGATATATATATATATATTTACCGATATCTTCACGGGCACTTACATGAAGTTGTACGTTCGAAAAGCTAATCTCATTGCATCGCATATAGGAAGCCATATTTAAAAGCCGGGATACTTTGAACTTTCCTCAAGAAGGTATAGCGAGGGGCTGGGAAATATCGAAGCAAGCACGTCCACACGGTACATGATCTATTTATTGTCTTTAAACTGGCTAGCTAGACTAGCTAGAAGCTAGAAATTTAGTAATAAGGAAACCTAAGTATACTTATTTCCTGTATTATTTAAGTATTTCCCGTACCGCATGTTGAAGTTGTATATGTTGCATCATGTATCTACGTACATAGCTACTTTGATCGAATCCCCATAAGTCTTTTTACCACTTATCCACACCCCTCTCGCTACTCTCACACAATTCCATTCCCACGTACCCATCTGCTCCTCCTGGTAAAAATTTCTCCTCTCTTACCACCATGTCCGTAATTATTTATTGTATGTCTAGACCTCGGTGTATCTTTTTAATCTTGATCTTGTTCTACTGGGCAAGTACATTTTCAGGGGCTTCTCCCTTACCTGCCTCTCTCGAACTTGATTACGAACTGCCCTCGCAAAAGGCCCTTGATCTTAATGGACCTCTGGTTTGTTACGGAAACCTCACAGTTCAGCTGGAACAAGGAGAATCCTCTCTATTATGTGATGGAGGAGCTTTCTGTCAAGGGTTTACCTCTTGCAATGACACATTGATCTGTAGTCAAGATTGGGTCAATCTTAATGGGACCTTGGCCTGTAATGGCGAGCTAATCTGTAGTGGTGTTTTGCGCTGTAATAAGCGTCTCGCACATCCTGCATGCTTACCAGGACTTGGTATATTACCGCTACCTGTGTTATCGATCATAATTGTGTTTTTAATCATTGTTTCCGGTGGGCTTAGCGGTCTTAAATCGGCATTTATGAGTAATTATTTATTTCTATGCTTGATAATTTTTGGATGCTGACAGTTGATATCTATTATAATTTACACAGGTGTAGATCCGTAAGAACAACCATAATTTCTCAGCTCAATTAAAGAAAAGAGAAAAACAAAAGTAAGATAAGAATAAGATGCTAACTAGTCTTAATGCGAACAGTACAGACCTACGCGTAATGATGGATACGGGAACGATGCGAGAGAAGTACCTCTATAGATTTCTATATACGGTTTTGTTATCACTGATAATAGTTAGGGAACTTGCTGAAAGGATCTATGAGGCTCGCCAACACTCAGAATTCACTACGTTGTTTTTGTGTATGCTCTAGTTCATTATTTTCCCTTCCAAATGGAGCGTTTTTGGTAATTTTCTGGATAGGTGCAATGACTCTTGCCACTGTGATGATTAATCATTCTCTCCCACTCATGGCTGCGTGTCTTCTAAACAACCATCTTTGGGGGTTCCTATTATCTAGTGCTCTGGTAGTAATTTTTGGGGAAATATTACCATTAATGGTATTTCCTCGGTTCCCACTCCTAATTCTCGGAAACATGATGTGGTAAGTTGGATCTATCAACCCCCGTGGCATATAATTAAAAGAGCTAATTTGTATAGGGCTATCTACACAGTTTCGTGTATTTTATGTGTTCCAGCTTGCCTCCTATCATATATATACGAATCTACGATGTCAATGGGACCCGGACGACCAAGAACAATCTACAACAATAAGGAGATTGGCTCTCTGGTTGATTTACATGCCGCACGAAAGGAGACTGGTGGGGAACTTTCGGTCGATACTGTGAGGTACAAACAATTTTTTCGAGTTATGGGTTTAAATAACATAGTTTTTTAGAGTCCTCCACGGCACACTTGACATGGAAAAAAAGACTGCTCGAGACATCATGAAGCCACTCTCTGAAGTGAAAATGAAATCTATAGATTCAAGGATGTCATTTCACAGGTGGACAGAAATTTCGGACTGGGGTTACAGTCGTATACCTATCTATAAGTCTCTCGACAATAATCAGGGCGGTAGTTTAGCGTATTCGGATTTTAATATTAAAATCATGGGGTTCTTGCACGTTTTTGTAGGTTTTGAATCACTTATCATTTATTTTATCTATTGTTTACTGGAGTCATGTATGACATAGGACTTGTTATTTGTGGTTCTCGATGAAATAACGACCTTGAAAGGGCTTCCACTGCATAAGATACCTATTATCAGTGAGAACTATCCGCTTTGGGAACTCCTTCATCTTTTTCAGGTACATCCTTTCTTCATAAATATCAAGAGATGGAGATTATCAACTAATATTTATTGCTTTTAATAGGAAGGTGCTTCTCAGTAAGTTGAGTACTCTCGTATATATTCAAACCGTCTACTAACCAGCCCCGATAGCATGGCGATTATAGAAAGAGGCTTAGAGGAAATTGGAGTTTCTGACTCCCCGATGGACCCTATGCCTTCAAAATCATTCTTCCAGGCAGCAAAAGAGGAATACCAGAAGATCCAGCGGAAGCTTTGTCCTTGCCGTTCGAGACCCCCAGCAATTAAAAAGCCCCCGCCGCTCCATGTACCAAAATATTGGACAGATGATGATAGTTACCTATCATCTGTGGGGCACCCAATAGGAATAGTCACCCTTGAAGATGTTATAGAGGCACTTATACAGTCATCAATTCTTGACGAAAAAGATATTTCTCTTGGGCGCCGCAGAATAAAAAGTACTAACAACCAAGGCAATAGTAGAATAATCACTTCATCTGAGCAGACACTAGCTTCAGATTCTCGGGAGTCACTGACTAAGAGCTGTAAAAAAATAAATTCAACTCCTGGTATCAGCCTAGACCTTTATGAGGAGCATCTCAGTTCCTCTAGCGAATTTTGTCCCCAAAAGAAGTCTTCCTCTGGAGGGAAAAGTCCACCACTTTCACTATTATCAGCACGCGCAAAAAGCCATTTTAGTAGAAGAAGAGTTTCGTTCCCTGAAGATGATGGGGCACCCTACCTGGGGCAAGATACCGAAAACTTCGGCGGGAAGTTTTTTAAGTCGAAGACTTTCCCGAGAAACAATGAATATGGTAAAGTCAATATGGAACAGCTCTCAATAAAACAATCGATCGGTCTTTTAGGGCCTATGTGTGATGAGGAAGTAGGTTTTACGACTTCTGCTGTGCATGGTATAGTTACACACAATAATAAGAAGTATACAAAGAAAAAAATAGCGTGTATGCCTTAGTGAGCGGGGATAAGATTACATTTATTAAGCAACTATTGTCTTTGTTTAGTAATCTCTGGGCCCATTGCTAGAACCCAGGCAGGGAATAGGGGGAAACTGCTGTATTCGCTAGGGATTGAGGGTTAGCGATTGTATATATGGTAAGTATTGAATTAAGAATTCTAAAGAATTCAAGTTGTTTTTGAAAATATAAAACAAAGCTAAATTCTTAAGGATTAATGGATTGAGCCACCTGTAAATAATACTCATGTATACGGGCCAGGAGACTTTGGGCCTTGCTTTTACAGATCGGTATGCTAGCACTTTCGAGGGCATCTACCTAGTCTATATACAGCTATAGCTATAAGTCAATAGTCATAAAAAGGACTAAGAATTACTAATCACTTGTATAGAGTTTAAGGAGTGTGAAACAGGAAAGTTTGTAAGATTGGTATATACTATGATTAGCTACTATACGGCATTGAGTGAAGGGTATCAGTTAGAAAATGCTCTGAAATGGAGACTGTAGAGCTGATAATATCACCCCGGGTGTGTATTAGAGTATATATACAGCTCACTCTCTTTTTGTACTCAATAATATCACTCTCAGTACTTGACCGAGTTTCTATTTTACTGGTTCCTCATCTTTTCTTTGCTTTTTTGCAACGGCCGCACACAACTCTACTTTAACCCCAGCGCCAGACAAAACATGGATCCAAAGTCTTTGTTTATCGCTTAACCTGTCGTTTTCAGACTTCACTATAGTCGTAAATGTTAATTATAACCTCCTGATATTCTTGTAGAAATTTTTGAGATAACGGAAAGGTCTGTGTACCCTCAGAGAACATGCACTGCTTCCTTTTAGGATCCCAGAGGAATAAATCTGGGAGACCCGATCCTCGTTGGCGGTATTCTTGGCAGAGCTGCAGATGCAGAATTAGATTATGAATATTATTGAAGAATGGTGTGGTTTTGGGGAATACCCACAACTTTACAAATAACACCTAATGGCCCTCCCCCAATACACTAGTACTACCTTAGTAAATACTTTCATAAATGCTGAAAAGCTCTCCTGAAAAGAAAAGTAGGGAAGGGACCAACTTCAACAATCTCCAAAAGGTCTTCCTTTGCAAAACCCCAATCCAGTCCAACCACACATGTTTTTCTCTCTCTATGCTCCCGGTCAAAATTCTTAATAATATTCGTTGCGCACCCATTTGAAAGTTCAGCCAATCGATAGTTGATCTCACTTACGCGGGCTGGATAGAAACCGTCTGTGAATAAATCCAAAGGACACGTTTGAAACTGGGTTTGGAAAACGTTTGGAAGGTAGAGGAAAATAATATCATAGAAAAGATATGCGAATAGAGTTTTAATGATCCCTCCTTCTGAGTGGTATCCCTTCCAACCTTCACTTCGGTAGCGAGATAGACACATTTCCTCAACACTGCACTCACCACCTTCCTTTTCGTCCCGCCACATTGTCTTTCTCCCCACGGCCGAGTCTCCAGGCTGTATCTCTTGAAATATTCTTTCGCCTATAACACTCCTATTCCCTGGCTGTAGTAGCCTGGCGTGACCAAAATCATGCTGATCTCTCTTTGGAACACGTAGCTTCGGCTCTAATTTCATAACTCGCTTCTGTAAATCATAGTGGTATATCAAGTGCGTCTCCGGATCCTGTAATCCCGCTTCGCAAGTCTCTAGTGCTTTCCGTAGCCAGATCTTCTTGTTCATGTCTGGTGTTGTATTTTTCGTCGGACCAGGTGTAATGGCGGCCATGTAGTGTTCTTCAATTAGTGCTTTCCGCTGATACCATCCTCCTCTCCTGGCGGGGTGGTGGCCACGTTGGGCGAGGAGTGCGCTAAGAACTTCATGCTCTCGTTCATACTCTTTGAGACGACCAAGAACATATTCACCCTTGTGGACGATTCGAGTCAGGACCCAAGCTGCCGAGAAACGTCTTAAATAAACCCTCTCTAGTTCTTCCTCCTCGTTACCTCTTTTTCTCTCCTGGTCCTTGGAGATTAGGTGTTTCCATTTCTCATATATGTCATCAAATATTGCTTTTACTGCCTCCAGACCTTCTTTTGTTACAACACCATTACTTTCGAGGATCTCATCGACAGAGGATTGGAGCTTGATGCTCTCTTCGAAATCTAGAAGGGAGGCGCGGGTGGGGAAAATATTAGACGTTCGTGATACAATATAATCTGGGAAGTTGCGACGCTGGGCCCGCGCAAGGATTACGGTAGTAAGGGATTTTTCTGTCCATTCTGAGGAACGGTAGAATACGAGGTGAACGCGTTCGAAGAGTGTTGTCGTACTTGAATTAAGGCGGATAAAGGGCCCTGGAGAAGCAAAGCGACACAAATGATTAGGGTATGTTTTGGGCCTTGTGGTTGAAAGTAATTTATATAGGATAATAATAGACCAGATTGGAATAACGATAATTGAATAGCGTAGATATTGGGTGATATATCATAATCCAAAAAATGCTTGAAGAAAAAATAAAATTGGGTTATACCAGTCTTTTCCAATATCTTTTTCACAAAATAGCTATCACGGGTGATGTAGTTTCCCCTCTTGTCAAAGCTAAGCTTGAGTTGTCCTTTAGACCCTAGCCCGACCTGTCCCCCAGAAGCCTTCTTCAGAGCTGTCACTAATTCGGCCTTATTTGAACCGGTGACTTTCGCCTCTTTAGCAATTGATCTGAGCTCCTCTACATTTAAGAGTGCTGCGGCTTCTTCGAGGGTAATTATAGACTTTTCACTTTCGGCGAATGAGACTTCAGTAGATTGGAGGGTCTTGCAAGCAGAAGACATATCGGCAATGTCGTTATAGTAACTGAGTTTGCTTATACGAAACCAAGCAGACGTTTTACGGAGAAATAAACGAACATATCTAAGAAAGTCGTTGCGTTAGCATAGCACTGGGTGGCTAGCGGTAATCCTGGTCATACAAGAACTGAGGTTCATATTCCAAGGACCGGTACTTGGCAAAAACCTCCTGCTCAACATCGGAAAACAGGTGCAATTCATCTTGCAGTACCGTATCGAGAGCTAGGTTGAAGGCATCTACATACATAGACCTTCGAAATTTTTCGGTCCTTGGGTAGTCTGCTATGGCCTCATTGGGTACGGGCAGGGATGCATCAAGCCCATCATCTGGGCTGCCAAACACTGTAGGATTAGTATTCGTAGTAGGCGAAGAGTCCTCATTTTCACTTTCTGCCTCTCGGTCCTTTCTCCCACCCCTCTTGTTATTCCCGAGAGGCGTGCGTGGGTGAGCGCGTTTTGTACGTTTAGGAGGTCTATCGTCGACGGCATTCTCCTGCAGACCGGACTTTTTTTCAGAATCCGGCCCACTCCTGCTAGACTGGCTAAGGACTTCTAGAACCATGGTAGGTGTAGAGTATTATGCAGAAAGAACTGCCAGAACCTCGCCCCAGTGGGGAGCTTAGATGACTTATGGGCTAGGGTTTCAGATCTGTAGCCAAGCTTCTTCTCTCGATTTAGGTACAGCTTAGTCAGATGCAGGGGGAGAGCAGGCTCTTTTGGCGAAGATGTCAAGAGGACACGATGCTCTCTTGGGCTCGATAGATTTCCGTGTTCATCCATTATTGCAGGCCCACAGTTCCCTCTTTCTCTCTTCTTCTCTTCTTTCCTCAACCACTCCTCATCTCTCTTCTAATAGGCCCATAGGCAAGCGGCCTCCGCTCTACAAATAAGCATTCAACATTTAGAATCTCCCGACTTTTGCCATTCCTTTTGGTCCGGACAAGCTCCTTTCACTTCTCGCTACCTATAACTCCATATTATCCAGCCTGGAATAGTAGAGAAAAGTAGAGATAGAGATAGACCAGTAGGCGAAGCGCTGCTCCCGCCGTAATGTCGCAAGACTATAATTATGATGACCAGGTATGTTTCTTTGTTGGCTTGAAAGAAGTGATTTGTGATCAGAGGAAGAAGACTTAGAGGGAGTTAGAAAGCTTATGACTGACTTGAGCCTTTCCTACGCATCTAGGGTCAATTTTTCCCTTATTTCATTCTTACACTCTCAGGGCTGGTCCTCGTACCGCTCACTTATTCCACTTTTGCTCCTAGTAAACGTAGCTATCCCTTTCTTTTACTTGACAGCTTTCAGAATACAGTTACTAACTTGTACGATTAGAGCCGGGGCTTTTAAAAACACCTTTGCTAAAAGACAGCACCTATAAACCCCCCAATAGTGACCTGATCGATGGTGCGCGTCGCCGACAGGCAAAGCGGGAACGCCGCTTGAAACGCTTTATTTCCATCGTTATCGGCTGGGTTTTGTTTGCGTACATGATCTATCTCATCGCTACAACTAAGAATGCTGAAGGCAAAAAGATTTGGGATCCATATGATATTTTGGGGATCAGCACATCTGCAAGCGAGAAAGCAATCAAATCTCACTACCGGAAGCTCTCCCTTAAGTTCCATCCTGACAAGATTCGCCCTACCGAAAACCAGACTGTCGAAATGCTCAATGAACAATTCTCGGAATTGACTAAGGCTTATAAAGCATTAACAGATGAAGAAGTCCGCAACAATTACGCACAATATGGCCATCCCGATGGTAAGCAGGCTTTCTCCATCGGGATTGCTCTACCGGTTTGGATTGTGTCTGAGGGAAACTCCTATTACGTCCTTGCTGTCTATGGGCTGTTATTTGGAATCTTACTGCCATATACTGTAGGCCGCTGGTGGTACGGGACTAAGAAACATACTAAGGACGGTGTCTTGATGGAGAGTGCTGGTAGTCTTTTCAGGGCCTACGATGAACATATCGACGAGAAGAAACTCGTATCGATTTTGACTGTCGGCGAAGAAATGAAACATGTTACTGGTGGCAAAAAGGAAAAGGAATGGATTGGAAGCGAAGAAGCGACAATCGAAAGGAAAATTCGTGAAGCGGGGGTTCCTGAAAGGGAGCTCGCAGCATTGCAAGAGTTAGATGGTTGGCAACGAAGGGCTTGTGGGCTCCTATGGGCATATCTTTATCGGGTTGACTTAGGAAGTGAAAAGCTCGAAAATAGTATGCCTCCCGTCTCTTGATCGAAGGGTCAGAACTTTTTACTAATATAGACTAGCAAAACTGGATATTGGCCCTGCGGCG
The DNA here is from genome assembly GCA_033030425.1 of Verpa conica. Taxonomy (NCBI): domain Eukaryota; kingdom Fungi; phylum Ascomycota; class Pezizomycetes; order Pezizales; family Morchellaceae; genus Verpa; species Verpa conica. Next base: position 3,380,243 of record JAUFSD010000001.1, on the reverse strand, counting down.
GTTGCGCTAAATAAAAGTTTTCATGCAATCTCACTCGCTTACAGTAACACACAGCCAATCCTTGCTTCGATGTCTTTGAACCAAAGCCTTATCCAGGCTATCCCCCCTGATTACTCACCACTTCTACAACTTCCCAACTTTACCAACGAAATCGTCGCTGCTGTTGAACAGGATGGCGGTAAAAACCACTGGACCGTTCAGCGCTTCATGGCCGCCCCTGAGGAGAAACGTCGGAAGCTCTGCGTTGGTCAAGGTCTTCTTTCAGAAAAACAATATGAACAGGCTATTCACTTCGCCAAGAATCTTCCTGTACTTTCTGTTGAGGATGCCTTCTTCAAAGTCATGGGTGAAAATTATATCACCCCCTCTAGCTTAGTTCAATTTGTTGTCAAGTGTAGAATTATTCCTCCCGGATCCAAAGCACCCGCTGTCGACCCTAAGGACCTCCTCGACGAAGATCCCGAAGAAACTGATGTCGAAGCACTCCTTGGCCGCAAATCTCATTGGTCGCAAACAGCAACAGGCGAGGGAATCCCGACTACTCCGTTTGCCCATGCACCCTTTTATCCTAGAGACTATGCACCGAGCTGGCAAATTTTCCTCGCAGATGCAAAGCAGGCCAAGATGATTGTTCCCCCCCAGGCGATTACAAGTTTCGAAAAGAGCACCGATAACTTCACTGTTCAGACTTTCAAGATGCAGTTTCAGGCGCCCCCACAACCTGGTGAATATACATTTGTGATGCATTGTGTCAGTGACTCCTATCTTGGCATCGATACTAGACGGAGTGTGAAATTGGTTATCAGTGATCCTAGTAAGGTTGAGAGAATCATTGAAGAGGATGATATTAGTGAGCCGGAAGAAGGTATGCTTCTCTCCTGTTTCTCTTTCTCTATTTTCGTCGGAGGCTAACAAGGGTTTTTATTATAATAGACTCAATTGCGGGTCAGATGAACGCTATGCGTGGAGGTCCCGTTAAGAAGAAGAAAGCTCCTAAGGACGACGATTCATCCGAGGAAGAGGAGTCTGATACTGATGGTGAACAAGCTGCCGAAGAAAGCGAAACTGATACAGATACTGATACAGACGAAGAATAATATATTTACACCTCTGTTTTTCACTTCTATTCTTGATGTCTTTTTTTTACACGACAGGGCTTGCTTTGGGTGTTTTTTCTATCTTTTTTGTGCATGTGTTATAATTCTAGTTCGTTCTTGTTCTGTTTTACATGGACGATGGAAAAAGGGTTTTTTTGGGTAGTGGTTTTAGCTTATGGCAGTTGTAACTGATGTTGTGATTTTGTACTGTTATGGTTGATGTTTTTTTGTTTCCTACGACATTGAGCGGATGCTGTAGATAGAAATATGGGACTGGAATAACCCTTGTTGTGGCGTGCTCGTTCTTCCATATGTCTCTATCTATGTCTCCCCGAATATCCTTAGGGTTGATGGGATCTAATAGTATTCTGATATTCCGCAAAGCCTTATCGATTACCAAAGGTACCCAATGCTTTCTAGCTTCACGTATTTGTAGACATAGAATTAATGCATATATGTACTTGTGCTATACTGCATGCATGTACTAACTTCAGTTAGGGTCTAAAATCTAATTTTCCGGCTAGGGATTATGAATCTATTTGGGAATTAGGACCGATGACTTTTGCTCTGACTCATACATACGTTCTCCTCTAGTGCTTTGTTCGGGCTTAGTATTTATGGGTATATGTAGGATAATTCATAGATTAACGCTCGATATGATCTCATACTACATTGATTGATTCCTCAAAATAAATGTGCGCCTTCCGGCTCATAATACATGTATATGTAGTAATTAGCTTGTTTAATTCATTGAAGAATAACCATGATGGGGAGATATGTATATTTTAATATATAGCCTCCTTTGTAATTAATAAAAGGTTTAAAGACCAAGATACCTCTATTTTGAAGGCGTTGTATGGAAGCGTAAATCGGTCAAAAGTATTTTTTCCACCGGCGGTAAATTTAAGTACAAAAACGTTAGATTCCAGCGCTTGTGCGTGCTATTTTCACTGAATCCAGCACCCTATACTTGAGTCAAAACTAAATTATTGAGACAGGTGCTTAGACATTGATGATCCTCTCTAGTGGCTTAGTGACTTTGCCACCTAATTGAATTAACTAGTGTTAGTTAGGTTTGACTTAAGTACAAGGTGCTGGGATCTAGCGTTTTTGTACTTTAATTTACCACCGGCGGGAAAAATACTTTTGACCGATTTACGCTTCCATATATTTTGAAGGCGTTGAACCTATATTGATCTGTAAGGACGTGAGGCTTGAATTAATGCATTATCTGCTTATGTACGTAGTCAGCTGCGACCCCCAGGGCCCTCAACCTACAAGCTCAAATTTTATAGCCCCCATGGTAGCTAGGCTCATAACCAGTTCTAGTCGTAGGAATAACTAAGCTAGAGCTAAAAAAATATATAGATAGTAAAGATGTCTAGGTAATTAATATCTCTGGTGGTTAGACTGGAATAAATCACATCGATTGCAATGGCCTATTTCATACCCAAAGGTCTTCTTAGAGATAATTTTTGGCCCTTAATATATATGGAGGGCTATTGGTACCTATACCAGTACATGCATGGTGCCCATGGATTCCTTCGCTATCTACTTTCTCAAATTGGGTTAGATCCATTTAGGATATCTCAGTGTGGTTATTACTATTAAAAGGGGCTCTGGGGGTTTGTCATTTACTCTGTGGAGGGGCTGAGGTCGTGTGAATTTTCGCTCTAGCGAGTAGTTATATTACCTAAGAATCTTTTATGAGCGAAATAAGTCATAGGTTAGATAAGAGAAACTTCAGTAACTGAAGTTGAGGCACGGGCTCTTGAGGTTTAAGGTTGTACGTTAGCACATGGAGCCGGGGGGGGCTTAAGATTACTAAAAGTAGTTTTCCATGCCATTAAATTGTTGTTATCATGAAGAGGAGTCATCATCATAAATTTGATAGCCACCGTCGGGTGATTTTTCAGGACCAATAGCTGGGGGGTTACTTGTTAGGTGGGGGGAGCGGCAACACCATGTAGATGCAACATTCTAATACCACGCACATTTTAAGCTACAATCTTCTTTCATTTCCCCTTCGGACTATTGTTTTACTTATGATTCGCTAGCTAAAAGTCAAAAGAAATTTAGCCTAGTCCGTGGGATTAGGTCATTCCATCAAGGGAGAGCCCCCTGTTTATTTTAGTTAAGTTATAGCTCCTTGATAATACGGAGCTATTTAGGATTATAGCTTAGGAATTAGCACCATATCAAAAGCAATTAGATCCTCTATTTGTGTCAACAAGTAGCTAGAAGGGAACCACCCGTGGCCACTGCTTGCTACAGTCAAGTGATGCCAGGTACACCTAAGGCAAAGTCGATGTTCGGTGCTTCTGATTCTGGTTTGTTGAGTCCCAAGGTCACAATACCCTAGTCATTGACGTATTCTACCCATATCAAACATATGCTTCTAAGTCTCGTATTATAGGGCATGAGATACATATATTACCGTAGGGTAAGTCTCGCGCGGAAGCCCGAGTCTCAGAGTAGTATCGTATGAGCACACTGGAAAATTATATGCGATATTTTCGTAGGTTAATTATATAGATCCCATATTCATTGCCTATATTTTTGTTCAAGTCTTCGTACTAACAATGATACTCTCCATTTCACCTCATACCACAACTCGATCAAGGACCAACACCAGAAAAAACAAGAAATCAACACGAAAACAACTAAAGAAAGAAAACTATAATCTCCATATAACAGATGTCCGCGTCCGTATCATATCAAATGAAAGTGACGATTGCCGATCTACCAATACTGCTTGGGTTGACGGGAAAGTGGGTGAAGCCTAGCTGATTACGCAGCATGAGTTTTGCTTTTTGGCCTGTAGGTATGTGTAAGTCAGCTATAGAATTATCAGTTGTTATAACGGACGAAAGTCTCCATACCTGGGTATAAAACATTTTTGACGAATTGCTCAGCCCCTCACTCCTCGCAACTAAATTATCAATCTTCTCGCCTCGTTCCAACACGCTCTCAATGGTCTTATGCAATACAATCTTCGTCTCGTCTAGTTCCTGTTGAATTCTCAACATGCTATCGGCCTGTTGTGGGTCCTGGTACTTGACGATATACTCGCTCAACTGTGGCAAAGAGAGCTTGCCGGTCTCACTAGCCCATCTCACACGGGTATAGGCTGTCAAAAAGTCGTCAACAACTTGTGAGAGAAGTTTGTGCGCGACAAGTTTGGGGTATTCTTGGTCCGTGATAACTACGCCGACGATGCCCTCGGAACGCTTGTAGACGTGGAAGACGTAAGCTATATGTTGGGTGTTAGTAGATGAGAACTGTATAACATTTCTAGGGGGCAAAGTAGCTCATAAGCAAGGGCGATGTACATTGCTCTTCGACCTCTTGACGTGGTGTTAAGTCTTGGCTCTCCGCTACGGTGCGGGAGAACAAACTCATGAACTCGCCAACAGGGGTCTGTTGAAAGAAGCCAAAGGTCGAGAGATCTTTGACTTCGCAAAGCTCATGAGTTGGCTTGGGGTTACTACGAATGACCTATACATAGTAGGGCTGGGTATTAGCTTGATCCGAGATTATGAATTCTTAGAAGTGCTGCGGGGGAAGTGATTACTCACACCGATATAAAAGACCTTCATACTGATAAGTTGAAATATCTGTTGTTGTTTTTGCTATTGTAGGAGTGTTTGCTGCTGTAATAGTGCTGGGTTAGAGAGGGGAATATATAGTAGAAAGACAGGTGGAAGGTTGTTGATTGCGAGGACTTTCGTTCCTACAGGAAACATGAGGCGAAGCTAGCCCCAGCGCTTACAGTTTCTAAATAGGAAAGAATTGGCACGTGAATCTGATAGCAACAGCGTACATAACAGCGCGTCCAAGGGACTCGAAACAATACTGTGCCGCTTATACAGCGCCACGGCGCCTGGATCGTCTTAGTACCAATATACACGCGCGACTACCAGATTCCTGTCCATAGCAGACTCACGCCCCCTCCCTAAGCGCGGCTAGGGTGAAGTTGGAACTCTTAAGATACCGTAATATCTGGGTTAACTCGGTGCGCCGCAACAGTGTTTAGGACATACTGGAACAGTTGGAGCCATGGAAATTGGAGACGCTAGAACAAGAAAGGTAGATACTTGTACTAATAAAGATGAAATCTGTTGTAGTTTTATTTTTTTGCCACGAATTACGCACATTGCCCCCGGTCGTAGTGGGTCGAATTAACCCAGATTATACGGTACTTGGTACTAATAATTAGAGCATAGAATGTCTTATACCCCTGTATATTTATATATAGTGGTTATCTAGCCTTCTAAACTACCCTTCTTATAGACGAATGCCATCTTAGTTACATTGCATTGTTTTTTTTTATTATGGACAAAGCACGGGTTTGGGGGGGGGGGGGTGAGCCGGTAATGACTTAGCTCCGGTCACTTATAAAACTGATGGGGGTATACGGAGTTCGAGTTGGTTATTTTTATACTAATGTTATTTAAAATTACGTCTTAATTTTTATTACTAGTGACTCAGGGGCTGTGGAAGTCCGATCAACTTGTGTCAACTCGTTCTGGTGTAGTAACAATATATGGGTGGATGAAGATGGGCATAGTTTAATAAAACAAGAATTTATTAAGGTAGATTCGCTAGAAATTACAGTATATATAGCTGGTATTAGGCATAGCAGTGCCTCTTTAGGGGGTTTATGCTATCTTAACTATCTTCAGAGATACCCCTTATTGAATTTAGGCTTCGTATGAGATCTTAGTTTTAGGTCCTAATATTACTATATGACCGTAGCGTTATAATTAAACCGTCTACCACTCTACTCTAGTTTTAGTGGAGACGGGATGTACCGCCCGAAGAGTGAGGTGTCTGGGCTTTGATAATTAGAGCTTCAAAGAGTCCAGGAACGTCCTCTGCTCTTTAAGAATGAGTTGAACATTAGAGTGGGGTTAATTAATGTCTAGGCATTTGAGTAGATAAATAAATAGGTAGGATGAGGATGAGGAGAGAGGTGACTTCTTGTTATAGGCCAATTGTTGAAATATACTATTATATAATTATATAGAGTCCTTATGCCAAGGTACATGTATCAAGGGGTGCCAGAAAGTGATGCACATCCTGCCCTAGCAACACCCAAACACCACACTCAAAGTAGGTACAGTTTTTGATGTTAAAGATGATTTATAGCACTGCAACATGTTATATCCATCTTTATACCATAGAAAACATACCTGTGGGGGAAGATATAGCACCCTGGGCTTGACCTCAGATAATTAAATAAAACAGTGACAGTTTATTATAGGATTTTTTCAACTTTTTTTGGCTAGAGGTGAAATCTACATATGCTAATTGAGCCTGACATTCTGTACTAGCCAAGCTCTCTAAGGGGTTACTGCAAATTGTCATTTTGTTTTGACTTGTGCATCACTTTCCAGCACCCCTGGGTACATGTAATCACACCGTTTAACACTCAAAAAAAAATATACAACATAGAGTATAGAACAGTTAAAACTAAACCAAACTAAAGTAAAAACAGTAAGATATACTAATGTATTTTGCGTGACATTGTTTGTATTAGGATGTGGCGGGGCGGTTGGGATGGTACGGTGAAGCCTAGGCAACGGAACGGCGACAGCGACTAAGACGGCGACAATGAACGGTGTTACTACAAAAGGTATTACAAGTGAAAAGCTCTGTAATATTTCTTTTACCAAACAATATAAACAAGACGTTGCGTGCCTAAGAAAATCCTCGGGGCGAGGCCCCTCCTTATATGCTTCCCCTATTTTTCCCTTCTTCTCTGCTTCCCAAATAACCTTAACGCCAAAGAAAACTTTTTCACTCTAAACTAAATTTCCCCCACTGTTTCTGTTGGATATGTCACATCCAACAGAAAGGTATCTTTCCCATACAGACCGCATACAAAGTGTACAAAGGGCTCCTGGGGTCATACGATAACGTTACGTAAATTCCGAAGCTACCACGGGGGGCCGTCGGCCCGGAGAACCTTATTGCCAGAGACACAAACCCCCATCAACCTCGCGTGCGTGGATACGAGCCTTCCCGCGCCCATTATTCCCTTTCCGTTAAATCGCTCACAATGCGCGCATTCAATCGACTCGATCGCCTAGTGGGGGCGAGGTCGAAGGTGACTCTCTTGCGGGGGTGTGGTCCGGTTTTTGATCTTGTTTCGTGCGACGGTGGCGTTGGTATCCTCGGAGCTGCCCGCGACATAGGATGGATATGTTCTGGCCCGTTGGGGGGACCTGCCTATCGGGGGGACGTCCCCCCAACGGGCCAGCCTGGGAGCGAACAGGTAGGCATCCCCTGAATGGGCTACCTGTTGGAGGGATACCAGTGTCCCCCATATGGGTAGGTGATAAATCATGGCTCAATTAATACAGGCATACCCTAAATAAATTAAGTAAGTGGTTAGAAAGATATTTGCCTATCTTGAGACTTTTTGGGGATTTTATTTTATTTTTATACCATGAAATGTTGTCTCTGAAGATTTTTATATTGTAGGTACTTTTTATAGCAAAAAATAGTTATATGTTATCTGATAAACATGGGTGCTTTATAAGCGATATACTAGGGTAAAATAGCAACCTACTAGGACAAAATAGCTGTCTACCCATTCAGGGGATGCAGTGTGTCCCTCCAATGGGTAGCCCATTGAGGGGATGCCCTATAAAACTGATTTATTGCTACCCATTGGGGGGATATCCCCTCAACAGGTAGCCCATTGGGGGGATATCCCTCCAACAGGCCGGCCCGTTCAGGGGACGTCCCCCCGATAGGCAGCGTCCCCCGAACGGGCCAGAACAGATATATGTATCTAACGCATGTGACGTAATGGGCTAGGGGCTTAGGGATAAACCTCTGTACTACATATGCCTCAATTATAAGGGAAATATAGTTATAATTTTCACTATGTATTTACAACCTATTCACATCAATTCTCGTCACAAGTCCATCTCCCAACCTTGCGATTTCATTAAGCATGGCCATCTTATTGGGTATAAGCTTTTTATCCTAGTTAGAGGTCACTATTAGCAGGTAAAAAGCCAAAGCAAGCTGGGAGAGCCTCACATTTCCACTATCATCCCCAATTTCACTAGTTCCTTGAACCGGAGCCGTAGAATATGTAAGATTTACCTTCCATCCTCTAGCACTCGTACATAATGGGCTCCATAGACATCCTACCATGGTGCCGGCTAAACAGTCATATGAGGTGGTGATATTGTCGCCATAAACAGCCTGAAAAAACAGTAAGTAAGAATATAAAAGCTGATGTAGGGGATATCAGGGGATGAACCGAGAGATCTGAAAGAAACATCTCCACAGGGTCAAGTGCTAGCTTTGCAATATCTTTCTCTGTGATGACTTCTGGTTTCCGTAAGTTTTTGAATTTCGATTGTTGCTGCTTTCCTCTCCAGATCCCTATCGTAGTGAATAGTGGGTCGAGTTGAAGGACAAAGTCATAGTCTTTCATAGAAGGAGTGAAGAGAGTTTCGGCTTTGAATGTCGGTCCACCTTTCTCAACTGCTTCACAAGCACTCTTGGCTAACGCCGTCATTCTAGCCGCCATGACTTTCGCCGGCCTATTCTCTGTCCATATAGTTCCTTCTTGGTTGTGGTTTGAGGCTACAAAAAGAACTACCCTATTTAGCGCAGGGTCGCTCTTTCTCATTGTATTGAATCTCTCATTAATCTCTTGAATGTTTGACGGTACCAAGTCACCAGTAGACATGTCTACAATTAACGGCTCTGTCCTCCAGTCCCACTGAGAAATGAATAAGATCGTCCTCAGGAACCCAGTCATGATGCTAGATGGTGTTGCCCAGGGAGAGGGATTGATAAAGCACCGGAGTGTTATAAGTTCTACCAGTTCATCTGAAATGTGAGGAGATAATAGGTGTGAGTGAAACCACTTCTTGACTAGCCGTATTGTTGAAGAAAGGGTCGGGAATCGGTGGCAAAGCTTTTGAAGATCTTGCGTGTGGAGAGGGCTGTAGATGAACGACCGGCAATGTTCTGATAGCGCCTGGCTAATTTCATCTCTTGTACGAAGGGAGAGATCTTTACTCTTTAACTGTCTCTCAAGAAGATTACGTTCTTTATCATGGTAGATTCGAACCCGAAATGTAGCACCAGTCAGGTAAACTATGTCTAGGAAAGCACCATTCATGATGCTGCATCTTTCATTTTCAAGACCAACTCGGGTAAAGACATCCTTGCCTTTCGCTTGTTCGAGGAGCTCGGCTATCTTCAAGAGGAAAGCGATTTTAGCTTTCTGAACGGCAACCAGGTCCTCGGGCCATTTAAGTGAGCTTTCAAACTGCACAACCACATCCGCTGGGCTCATTAAACTCTGTCCATTTGCAGTAACCAATGGGACCAGAACTGTAGAATAACGTAACGAAGGCGCAGTTGCGGATATCTGTCGGACTTGTAATGGCAGGCCCTCAAGCTCTCGTAGATCCTTGACAAGCGTATCGAAACCACTCATTGCCGGCTGAAAGAGGGCCGTAGCCTGCGAACCAGAAATCTGGGATCTTGATAGAAGCTGAGCAAATTCGTCGCCGATAAAAGTTATGTTCTTTGCAACTTCAACACCAATATGTCGCTCCACAATGTATTGGGTTATCTGATTGAAAATCGGCAATTTGGTGTCTTTATCCGTCCAGACAATACTCTCTAGGATACTTCCATCTTTAAACCTACGTAAGTCTGCTTTGGGACCCCAGAATTTACGATATTCTGCTGCCTCTTTCTTGTTTTCGGCCTGGGGACCATGATCTACAGCTCGTGCGTATTGTGTAGAATTCAGCAGAAAACTGACAGTTATTTTTTCTTCATTAATTTCTGATGGTTGCCCGGGGCTGACACTTTTTTGGGTTGGTGGTGGTAGGGTCAGGTTGATTAGAGAAACCCTATCTCCGAGGCCCCTCATCAGAACATCGTAGAGTTTCTGGGAGTATGATAATATGTAGTTTGTGTCATTAGAACACTTTGCTACTGAGGCTGACTCCGATCCTTCTCCCGCTAAGGGGATTGGAATGTGAGCAATGGAATCAAATCTGAAGCATAGTCCATCAACTCTGTTTAAAAATATAGCATCAAAGTTGTCGGATACTGCATCGTTTAGGAGCTTCATGGTTACTGTCGCCTCGTGTTTTAGCTTTTGGTAGTCAGCTCTCAAGTCTTTAGGAATATTACACATGGTATTACAAACCAATTTATAAGACCATGGAGTCATTTTAAACAACAAGTTCAGTCCATTGGAGCCATCAAATAATACTGGTAGCTTCGAGCCCTTAACCATTGCTTCCTCGCCAGCGTTGAAAATTAGAGGATTTGCCACCAGGTCTCTTGTTGCCAGGAACTGGATGATAGCTTTGAAAATCTGATAGTTGCTGTATCCCAAGGAAAGAATTGCATGCCCCTTCGGGCCCCCTCCTTTCAGCAGGAATGCTATAAACATGGCCCACTCGAAATGACCAAACCCACCCTTGCTAATACCCCCACCGAATCCGCGCTGTCGCAACCATACCCGCCCTAGAATACACGCATCTTTGAATGCCACACAAGACTCTGAGCTAGCATAGAGTTGTGATAGATGTTGAAAGTAGGTCGTATCTGCTAATAGAGACGAATTATACAAAGTTGTTGGATCGAGTTTAGGTGACTTTGTGTTGTCTCCTCCAAGGTCCTGAGTAGGCCTCACACAATTCTTAGAGGGAAGGAGTTTGTTTATAGTAAATTTATCTCGAGAAACAGCAGGAATTAATCTGATTGTGCACTTTGATATTGTAAAATCAAGTTCACCATCTGCCAGGTTTTAATTAAGAAGATTCTACCCCTTTAAAAGGACAAGAAAACTCACCACCGTTGGGAGAAACCACTAGAATCGGACGTAGGGGGTCGTCGTTGATATAACTGACTGATAAGTTTATTTTGAGAGCTTTAGAATCCTGAATCCCTGCGGCTAAACTTGCGAGATAATATGCCCTCTTATGGAAGTACCGGTAATTTAAGTAGTCTTTCTCCTGGAAAATAGTCTAAATATACTTTAGTATTCTATTGTTCATCTTGTGGGTAGTAGACATACTGAGGGCATTGAGATGATCAGGTCAATCGAAACTCCTTTTCTCTGCTTAATTACTGTCCTGAGCGCATAGCCGCCAACTATGTTGATATAAGACGGTTTTGCATATGAGAATTTGTACATAACATCTTTTGCTGGTTTGGGGTCTGGGAAGGGGATATTGATCTTGCGCTTCTCCATTTCTTTCTCAGCTTCACAGATCTGTGGTTGCGCTATTAGCCTAACAGTCTGTCGGAGAAATTGAGCAATGAACCCACAGAAATATCCAAACGTTCAGGGATAGCCTCAATAATACTTTTCAACTTATGCAAAACTTTCTCTGTAGGTCCCATACGCTTTTGGTAATCCAAACGGACTTCCTTTAGTAGCTCTTCCGTCTCCATCCGGAACACGTTCGATTTATATTCGTATATATCGCCGACAGCTTGAGCCTTTTCCTGCTCAGAAACTACCCTTCCAGAACTCTTGTGCTTCGCTTGCTTTCGTTCCTTCAGGTCGACATTGGAAGTTCCTGCGCCGCTAGAGAACTCCTCATTCATTTCTTCATCTGAGATTATATCTTCAGATTTAGGATCATTAGCAGAGTCTAGAGTGTTGACATCCTCGAAATTAGTTCGGCGTTTCTTCGTAACGGGGGTCATTGTGGTTGTCCTTAGAGGTTTCTAGGGAAAATGTGGTTGCTTACAACTTGTAGTATCAGGATTTCAAAATGTCTAAGAATTTTCTTGTGTTACCCTAGCTTTGCGCACGGATCATGAGGCTCCACCGTTGGGGGGAAAAACCATCCTTAGGGACCTCCAGCACTCACTCTAACCATTACAACTTCCCCGCAAACTACCTCTTATTCTACATTATTCAGAGTAGATATACTAAAGATATACCTGAATAATGTTGACTGAACAAGTTATCATTGGGACCCATCGATCCTCGCTCGACAACTCTAATGTTTCGACTGCCGAACCTAGTATTACCGTTTTCGACTTGCACACATATTCTCAAACAGCAAGCTTCAAGCGCTCTTCGACACTTAAAAACTGTCTTGCAGTGACTCGATCACATTTGTTCGCGGCGCAGAGTGATAAGGCAGTTATTAATGTCTATAGCCGAGCAAAGCAGAGTTTAGAGTCTACAGTACCATTCCAAGAAAAGTTTACAGTCATTGAAGCTAGTGGAGGATGCGGAGAATTTGTAGCTGGGGGAACTGAGTCTGGGCGACTTACAATATGGGAGGTTTGTTTCTCCAATATCTATAGTGATTAGAGAGCCAATCACAATCTAGAAATCCCATCTCGAAAACCCTTGTAACTGTGTAATACATTCTAGACTGCCACTGGCCGATTTATCGCAACTCCTCAAATACACCTCCAGAAAGTAACTTGCGTTGCCTTCAACATCAACTCAAATTTCATCATAACAGGTTCTGCAGATAGTAATGTCTATGTGTGGTCCCTAACATCTTTGCTCGACATCCGAAACAGTGAAAGAAAGCCCGAGAGAATTCTTGACCGCCACCAGCGAGAAGTCACCGCTGTTTTGCCTGGGAGAATCGGTACTGGAGGGCCAACTGATATTTTGGTTACTGCCTCAAGAGACCTTTCTTGTATTGTAGGAGCCCTTCTTAATGCGCTATGAAATTTAGTTGTATCATGATCACTGACCCTCATTAGGTATGGGATTATCACACCGGTACCCACTTACGAACATATATATTTTCCTCTATACCTACATCCCTAGCTCTTGATCCCACAGATCGCGCTTTCTATGCAGGTCTCGAAGATGGAACAGTACAAAGCGTCGATTTCTACAATTCTACTATCTTGGACGAAGGTATAGACTCAACCTCCCACCAGCTCTTCTCCGAAAAGTTTCGAGATGTCCCTATATCGCTTCAAGGAAACCGATGGCATACTACCAACCATGAAAGTCCTATAACATCGATAGGAACCGTCTACGAAGGAAATTATCTTGTTACTGGAAACGAGAAAGGAGATGTCAATATCTGGGATATAGCGACAGGCCATGTATTCCGAAGTTTAGCACACCTCAAATGTAGGCACAACTTCCGCTTTCTATATTATATTTTAATACGCTTACATATACAGCCTCTATAACATCTATTAAAATCCTCGCTCCAGATGGCTTCATATCAAAGATCCCTAACATCCAAGGTACTACTAAGCAAATAACAGTTAAAAAACCCCGTTACGATGCCGTTCTCGCTTCCGCCTCTACAATAACTGACCTGCATACCTACAACCTGATGACTAAATTCACTGATGCCGCCCCCGAGACTGTTTCAATATCCCTTACCTCGAAAACTTCCATTCAAACTTCAAACTTCACACCATTTTCAGATATGGAAGCTATTTTGATAGGCGCGGTGGATATGAGAGTGTATAAACCCTCCTTAGCATCAAAACATAGGACAGAGGCATTGGAAAGTGAGCTAGCGACATTGTATGACCATTATGATCGTCTGGCAACGTTACACCGAAATACATGGGATATTCATGCAAGATTGCTGTTGGGGAATAACAGTAGTAGTGCTAGTGCTAGTGCTAAGTTTAATGATATTTAGAGACAAAAATTGTATCTGTATGATGTATCTATATAGCTTGAAACAAAGCCTTTCATATCTTGTCGATTACTTACATCTGTTTGCTATCCTAAAGTAGATACATGATGTAGTAGCAAAGGCAACAGAGAAGGTCATATTTATTTTTACTTTTGTTTTATTTTGTTATTCATTAATTAGAGTAATTATTTTAAGATTAAAGGAGAATATCTGATATGGATAGAAGCAAAAGAGCCTACTATGAATTAAGCCAGCTAGATTTCCTATAATCATAACCTTAATCTCAGCCCCAATAATCTGGGCTTCTCTCATCTTAGGGAGACATATGTAAGTGTAAAAAATAACCCTACAAATAACACTACATGTAACCCTACACCAAGTTTGACCTACAAAGCCATTTCTCCACTATTTCAAATTCATTTTGAAAGAGAGACGTAGCTAAGTCTTATTTACCGACCTTTACCTATATAGTACTTATATACTATCAAGATACTGCATTTAATGCTATATATAGCCTCTAGTTATATTAAGGTATCTATACTACATGTGGTATGTAACTTTACTAAACATACCTTCTTTTCTGTTCGCTCCAGCTGTTAATTAATTAGCGACTCTTAAAACTATTTAAAAAATACGCTCTTTAAATATCAGCTACTAGTTTCTTTTCTTCTTTTTCCTAAAAAATTATCCTATCCTATATATCGTACATCCATAAGCCGCCCCCAACAGCATGCTATATTTCATTATACGAGCCCTAGCTTCTTTAAACCAAAGAGATGCCTTTCCCCGCATACCCCCAGCTTTATCTTTTCCCTACAGAAACAATACTCGGCAAGTCCCTACAGTCTGTGGTTTCATTTGTTACCAAATCTACCACCCGAACGCCCTCGACGTTCAGTACACCAGTTGCTAGCGCGATGAACCGAAGTTCAGCTGTGTGGCATGCTGAGGGTAGTAATGGCCTAGTAATTGGTCTTATTAGAATTAATTTTTGGAACTTTGTTATATAACGTACCCAATTCTAACATCGTTGACCAGTGGCACTAATTCTGCTGGTTCTAGATATTGTGCTCTGTGTGTTTGATATACAATACTCTCCTCTAACACTGATTCCGTCGCATCATCTCCTACCGGCCGAGGAGGCAGTACTTTCCCTTCCCCAACTTTTCGCCGTTTTGGTGGAACTATGAGCGCTAATTTTCTCGGCCTCTGAGAACGGTTCACAACGAATACCGTCCATAGGAAAACTTCACCCACATATACCCTTGAAGGACCTGAAAAGGTTATTGTTAGGCCCAAGGCACTATCCTGATTCTGAAAGGACGTAAAAGAGGGGGATGAAATTATAGGTGGAGTAAAGGCGATATTTGGTGAAGGTTGTGCGGGCTGGTAAACCGGCCGGATCCCAGTAGATGAAGAAACAGTTGCGCCGTGAATTATACTTCCCAGCGAAGGGGGGCGATGGGTCCGCTGTATTCCGGGAGTAGGGGGGAATGATGGTGTTACTGCAGGTGGAGAGAAATCTACGGTTGTTGTCCAATTTGTGAATATCTTAGGGTGGCAGACTGAGGAAAGGTGCGCTGTTGCTTTTAAGCTCACTGAAATTGGTCGAACTGGAGAGTTGGAAGGGATTGGTGTAGGGACGTTAGAGGTTGGGAGAAGGTCTGTTTGGGTAAGGGTATATAGGAATGTAATATCATCTCTGGGCCGGCATTCTATCGGTAGTGTAGATGAAGATGTGCCTTCTAATGCATCTGCTCTTCCGCCTGATAGTGCAATGTCGACGTTCTCAATAGTGACATCACAATCCCCGAAAGGTGTCACTTCGAGATCAAGAGAAGCAATAATTGTTTGTTTTGTCCCAGAGAAAATACGAGAATATCGTAAACGAATGTTAATCGCTGGGTATATATTAAAAGAGCGTTTTGAAGCATAACCAAACGGACGTAAATTTTGTTGGGGAGCTTGGGTCACAGGAATTACTCGAGAGACCCGAGATGCTGACAGTCGCGGGGCAATTGAAGACAAATAAGGGTCATCTGAGTAGGACTCAAGAAGGTTGAGGCCAACGGGTTGCCTAGAAGTGATGTATTCATCCTCGATCACCGGTTTCTGGAGCTCTGTTGGCCGTATGGTGGTCGAAGCTGTGAATATTACACGAGGATTATTTAGACGAGCTCGGGGGTGGCCTAATGGGACCTCTAGCTTCCATATAGCTAGCCTTTGTGAGTCATCCTCCAACAGAATCCGCTGGGTTTCCTTTTCATCCACAACAGTCTGGAATAGTAGATGAAGTTGCTCGTGGCCCTTTCCCCCATAATCTGTCTGCCTCTTTTGACCGTCCACCGCTGCTACCTCGAGAGATACAGCGAGCCTGGATAGGTAGGATTCGTAGAGACTTTCATCTAAAGGGATGAGGATTTGAAGTACCACAAAGACCGGAAGTGTCTCATCTACAAACGAAGCAAAATCATTAACCTTCGTCCCTAGTCTTCCGAATAAAGGATTTTTGACAAACCGTAGAAAAGCGAATCGCGTTGTGCAATGTTAGCTACGGCGGGAATTCCGCCAGCATATGTTGCAGCTGGCTTCCCATCATCTTCGAGTGCTCTAGCAATTGCGTGTGAGATGTCAAGGTCTGAAGCTTGAGGAATAACAAGTTCGAGGCGGGCGGATTCCTGGATCTCGACGGTATTTGTTCGGGCATGTGTCTTTCCCCGTGAAGCTGAAGTGGGCATTCTGGACGCTGAGAAAGATGAGAGCAATAGCTCTTTCTTGAAACTCGATATATGTATCTATCTGTCACTAGGTTAGTCTTTTCTCCCACTCTACTTCCTCTTTTTCAACTAGTCCAATGAGTGACGTGCAAAGACCCGGACTGCAGGCCGCTGCAGAGACTCTGTGACTTGCGTGACTTTGACGTGATATTGTGACTTCAATTGAGTGACTTTTGAGGCTAAGGGTCAGGGCTAAGTGTTCGTTGGTGGAGATCGCCAGCCTCCCTACCTACCGTGTCTTCCCTTTCTGCTGCGCGAAACCTTCCATTGCAGCTCCTGGGGGAAAAAAAAGAGAAGACAGAAAGAACGTCAAACAATCCTCTTCACCTTTTCCATTCTACTCCGTTTACCCCAGCATCATTATTCACCCTTCCTCTCCTTTGCCACTCCAATCCTTCATCGATCATGTCGACCCTGTGGCAGGAAGCGAAGAATCCCGAGGGACGGGTCTACTACTATAATGTCCAGACAAAGGCTACTCAATGGACAAAGCCAGTGGAGATTATGACACCAGCCGAAGTGAGCGCCTGTTCCCTAAAGCATACAATCAAACACTTTGTACTAATAGTATTCCAGAGGGCCCTACAGGATCTACCATGGAAGCAACATAAATCAGATGATGGACGTCCGTACTGGTAAGCTTCTCTTCACTGTCTGTAAGACCCATCAGCGACGCGGTGCTAATTCTACATTGGTATAGGTACCATGCAGAAACTAGGCAGACTACCTGGGAGATGCCCGAGGCTTATAAAACCGCTCTCGAGAAGACCCAAGTACCTCTAGGATTGCCTCATATTCCGTGAGTTGCGACTTTATCCTAGTCATATCCATTACCAAAAGTTATAATCACAGAACCTGAATTAATGATAGAATAGGCAACAAACTTTCGTCGCCGGCGGTACGCAAAATTTTAGCAATCACTATGAAAACAATGACCGCCAAGTTGCTCTTCAAGGCGCGCACATGGATACCAGCATTGATGGTGCTGCTAAGCCTATGTCTCTCCCTTCCGCTTTAGCTAACGACAAAGATGGCCCGCAATACTCCTCTCATGATGAAGCAGAAGCGGCCTTCATCAAACTCTTACGTCGCACTGGAGTGGCACCAGACTGGACATGGGAGCAGACGATGCGCACAATTATCAAGGAACCACAGTACCGCGCTTTGAAAGATCCTAAAGACAGGAAGGCGGCTTTTGAGAAGTATATTGTTGAACTCAAACAGCAGGAGCAGGAGAAGGCAAAGGATAGGATTACGAAGCTGAGACAGGACTTTGCAGTCATGCTAAAGAGTCACCCCGAAATCAAATATTATACAAGGTGGAAGTATGTTTACTCACAGCATTCTAAGCCCATTAATACACATCTACTAACTATCCTCAGGACTGCGCGTCCCATGATCGAAGGTGAAACGATTTTCCGCTCTAGTTCAGACGAAAGTGAACGTCGCCAGCTCTTCGATGAGTACATAGTAGAGCTCCGAAAAGCCCAGCAGGAACGTGAGCAACAAGCACGTAAGGAAGCGTCGGAGGAGCTGGTCGGCTTACTCAAATCGCTTGATTTAGAGCCATATACACGTTGGTCAGAAGCCCAGGCGGTCATCCACGCGAATGAACGTTTCCAGTCTGAAGAAAAGTTCCAGGCATTGTCGAAACTTGATGTGTTGAACGCTTTTGAAAACCATATCAAAATGCTCGAGAGGACTTTCAACGATAAGAGACAAAAGGTCAAGAACACAAAGATGAGAAAGGAGAGGAGATGTAGAGAGGCCTTCATGGCACTTTTGAATCAACTTCGTTCTAAAGGTGACATCCGAGTCGGAACAAAGTGGAAACATATTCACCCGTTGATTAAGGATGACGAACGGTATCTCAATATGCTCGGCCAGCCTGGCTCTACGCCCCTCGACTTGTTTTGGGATATCATGGAAGAGGTTGAGAGAGATATAAGAATGAAAAGGAACCTTGTCTTGGATATTTTGGATGTGAGCCTCCTAATTATCTGCTGATTGCGATCTAAGAGCGCGCTAATATTTTTTATTTGGGTAGGAGAAACGCTTTGAAATTAGGGAACAAACTACCTTCGAAGACTTAGAAGGCGTGCTGAAGTCTGACCCTCGTACAGCACAGTATGACCGTGAAACGGTGACAGCTCTATTCGAAAAACTCCGCGAGAAAATAGTAAAACGTATCGAAGACGATCGTCACCAACAGGAGCGCCACGCACGCCGTAAAATGGATGCCCTAAGGTCTGCCATGAAACATCTTGAGCCCCCTATTGAGGTGACGGATACATGGGAGCAAGTGCGCCCCCGTATCCAAAAGCTAGATGAATTCTTAGCACTTGAACCTGATGAGCTCCGTCGCACTGCCTTCGATAAGTTCATTCGTCGCCTTAAAGACAAACATGAAGATAGAGAAAAAGAACGAGAGCGGAAAGAGAAGGAGCGTGGGGATAGAGACCGTGGAGACAGGGTGCGCGAAAAGGATAGGGATGGGCGTGCTTATCGTGGAGAGGCAGCTGCTGAGCCCCGTAATGGTCACCGCTCAAGTGCTTCTTACCATAAACCTACTGAATCTCGCCACCATCGTGATTCGCATCACAGTCGGTCTCCAGAGCCTGATGCCTATGAGGCGGAAAGGAGAAGGGCTGCTGGAGAGAGGGAGAGACAATATCAACATAGGGGAAGTACAGCAAGGAGTACTTCTCACCATCGTTCTGAGAGGGGGGAAACAAGAAGGCCCGAGAGCAGGCATAGACACGAGAGAGACAGAGTAGAAAGTGTCTATGACAGAGAACGAAGGGAGAGGGAAGAAGAAAGAGAAAGACTCTATAGGACAAGAGGTGATGATGAATACCGTACTAGGAGAAGGGCCCGACCTTTGAGCCCTACTGAAGGAAGTGAAGATGGTAGAAGAGATTTAAAGGTATACCATCCTACACCTCATCTTTCTAGTATTGTATACTAACTTTAACGCCAGAGATCGAGGCGTGAACGAACTCCAAAGGAGAGGACACCTAGAGCAAGGACACCTGATGAAAGGACCCCAGGGAGTTACGACTACTCTAGAGATACTCGGTCTCCAGTTACAAAGACGCCTGCTAAACAGCCAGAAAAGATGCAACTTGACGAAAAGGCAGAAGAAAGTGAAGAAGGTGAAATTGCAGAATAAAAGTTATACTAGCTGTAGAGGATCTAAAAAAAATTAAAAAAGCAACGGCCATTTGAGTGGTTACAGTGGTGGTACTACCTATAATTTTTAGCTGGGTTTTTTGTGCTTAATTTTTTCTTCTTTGTGGGCAGACAGGTAAATTTAGCTATGATAGGGCTACGGAAAGTGCAAAAGGCTCGGATTTATATGACTTGACCATGAGGTCGGTGTAGAGTATGCTTATTTAGTGTATATTACCCTTCTTTCTATCTACATATCTTTCAAGAAATTTAAGGAAAGAAAGGCTCTACATTGATGAAACCGATTAAACTAGTATCCTCATGTTAGTTAAAATACCATTATTGGTTATCGAAAGTGTAATTTTTAATCTCGTTAGCCCCTGCTTAGCAGAGTCAGAAAATTGGATTAAAATAACTTGTGGAGAACGTCGGGTAACGGGGCTACATGTACGCAATACGGTCTGAAAGCTTGTGATAATTGATAGTGTGTGCTTTCAATGGTGGGGGTGGGAACGACCCTAGATAAAGGCTATGAGCTATCTATCCTGAAAAAAGTATTTTTATTTTAGGGACCATTACTCGCTGAAAAAACAATCTATTGATTTCAGTACCTCTACACCAAAACCTAACTTTTTACAACATTCACAAGAGAATTTTTTTTTTGATTTCCTGGAAATATACTAGCGGCCTGAGTGATACTTGTGGCGCGGAGGGAGCCTTTAATAACCCTCGTTTTTAGTTTCGGTACCGAAACCAATAGACTTTTTTTAGGGGGAGTACTAGTCTCGTTCCCATCCCCAGGTTTAATTGCTGTGCAGAACCGTGTACCGGGTGTTCACAAAAAGTACGGCGAACTTGACGCCCATAGGCTCGAAATCTGCTTGCGCCACATTTAGGAGCCAATACTTTTGCTGTGATACCCACCATTTGTATGGGGGGGAAAAGTCTGGAGAACGTTTTGCATATCTCTTTTAAAAATCAGGAATATACTCTAAAAAAATTTAAAAAAATAAGTATGAGATTATACCTTGTATTAGCTTTATATCAGTAGTACTTTAGGCTTGTTCTTAATGATTTATGTTTAACACTGTATCAATAGGAGTCAAATTACAGTCTCTAAGGTGGTGTCTCCTAGCTTGGGGGGTCCACAACTCATATACCACTTTGGCAACCAGTGTGGCCTTATCAGGCCAACCACAAACTTACATGTAAGAACTGTCCAATGGCAGACAGTTCGCCGTACTTACCCTTAACCCCCGGTACAGCCTCTGGTAGAATTATTCTGGAAACAGGGATTATCGAGTAGGGGCTTCTAGCCAATGCTATTGTTAAAACCTTCGTCAAAAACGTAGAAGACGAATTATCTTGCGCGCCGCATTTCCACAATAATTCTACCGGGAGCTGTACTAGCCCCTCCGAGCTTGCCAGTCGCATTTCGGACATATTTTGGCTCGGGGGCTCTCGAGGTAAATTTGGTACTTAGGCTTGTGTGGAGCCAGCACGCAAACCTAAGTACCTATAAAAGCTCCGAGCTATCTAGAAAAGCCCCCGAACTATGTAGCTGAAAACCCCCGGACAGGTCGGGGTCTTTCAGAGGGTTTCGGAGGTTATAAAAGGCCCCGAGCTTCGCAGAGGTTGTCCGAGGTTTTCGGGGGGTAGCTCCGAAAGATTTCGGGACTTTACTGCTCCAGACCCTACGGTAATGAAGCAAGCTGCGCCGATGGGCACGAGACTAGGCGAGTACATATTCTATGTCGACAATTTTTGCCCTGCCTCGCACCAACAGTACTCGGGGCAGGCAAGAAGTACCCGACAATACAAGTCTTATTCTTACCAATCGATAGGCGTATTCTGCTCACTAGAGAGGTTTCCTCAAATAAAGAGCCCTTGCCCAAGACTTGCATTATCGGGTACTTGTTGCCTGCCCCGAGTAGGTTCCTTTGCTTGTGCATATCTAAGACAACGGAGTATGGGCCCATGAAGCGGTGATAAGAGCAGGGGAGAGCCGTAAGTCATGCCACATTAAGAATTTGATATTCTCTTTATTCTTCTTGTTTTTTATTATTATTACTTGCTCTAGTTTTCTTAGTATCTGAGCCTGTTTAATACAGTCACAATAGTTGGTTTTCTCTATAAAAAACGTTTAACTACCGGGCGCTAATATGCCGCTTAGCACCCGCTCTTGTACCAATAAACGCCTACGCATGGCGTTGTATGCATATCCTACATGTAGTTTTACCTCACAAATGACGTGCATAGAGCTGATAGGTATTTTTTTTTAAAATCAATGAGGCAGGGAACTTACTGAACTGATGCCTGAACCATCCTACCCGCTTGTTCCCCCTTCATTATCCCCTCCCCTTCTTCTCTTCCCCTCTCATACATCGTCCCTCTTCACTAGCTAGTAGCCTCTGACTTCTTATCATTCAAATTCACTAGCTACTATCCCTACCTAAATCTCGACTTAGCCCCTTTATAAAACAAACACTAAACCAGCTATGGAAGCCGTGGGCTTTACTGCTAGTATCGCCGGTATTATTCAAGTTACAGTGGCATTGACCGCAGTGCTATATGGCTATATTAGCGCATACAAAGATGCGCCAACCGAAATTCGCGAGCTAACAGAAGAGCTTAACTCACTCCAACACGTACTCACTGTCTTGCAACGTTGCAGTGCGCAGCCATCATCAGCGTTGGAAGAACTCCTTAGGAAGGATGGACCATGCGAGAAATGTTTTCAGGAGCTACAGAGTCTTCACTCAAAGCTAAAACTAAAGGGTAAGCGGGATAAGCTTAAGTGGCCACTGAAAAAAGAAGAGACAGATGCGCACCTTCGTCGCATTGAAAGGCAAAAAACCCTTTTCAACTTGGCAATAAGCGTAGATAACTAGTGAGTTAAACCACATGATTCTAGTTAAATTTTCGGGTTTCTAAGTTTAATCGGCTTAAAGCGCCATGTCCAAATTTATAGATCAAGGTTATCAAGATACAACCCTCGCTGTGACAGCACTCCGGAATATTATTCAGGCAAAGGAAGCCGGTACGTAAACCGTCCACCCTCCCCCTACACCACAACACACAAGTTCACTCCTAGTCTCCAATATTAGAAAGCTATACCTAGCTAACTTTGGTAAATCGCTAGCACAAAAAAACAAGGAAATATTAGATTGGATATACTCGCTGAAAATTGATGAGAAACACGTCGAGATCAGTAGCAGGAGGCAAGAAAATACCGGGAAATGGCTTCTACAAACCCAGGAGTTCCAGGACCTAATAAACGAACAAGCTAAATCCCGTCTGCTATGGGGCTACGGCATCCGTATGTCCAGCCAAAGAATTTTTTCTAATGTGAGGGTTGGTACTGACTGACGGTACCTATAATAGCTGGCGCTGGAAAATCATTTCTCAGGTATTTTATCCTCTAGTTAGGCCACGTTTTACTATAGCTAAAATAAGTCGTTGATAGCTCTGCTGTAATTGACCACCTATTAGCCGAAGCGACAACAGAAAACTATGGAGTCGCTTACATTTATTTCGACTACAAGGAGCAGTCACGGCAGAACGAACTCAATGTCCTAGCTAGTTTAGTTAGGCAACTCACTAATCAGTTACCTCACATACCGACGGAGATTGAGAAACTATACGAAAAAATTCGACTTGATCCACATAGGAATATGCCTAATTCTGAAGAGTTATACAGTGTACTTCTCACGGCTTTGACGTTTTTCACAAAAGTATTTTTTGTTTTCGATGCCTTAGACGAATGCGGAAAAGCTCATAGAGTAAAAATTCTTCCATTACTCCATAGTATGGAGAGGAGTGGCATCAATTGTTTCTTAACTAGTCGCCAATTCTCGGAAGACATTCAACATTCTCTCAGTGACGCAGTGAGCATTGAGCTTTCTGCGAAGAAGGAAGACATCTCAATATATATCGAAAGTAAGATTAGCGAGAACCGGCGTGCGAGTCGTCTTGTTCGAGAAGGGAAATGCAAGGATAAAATTATATCTGAGATCCTTGATTGTTCGGGGGGGATGTAAGTACCAAGTCTATATCCTCAATATCTAGCTAGGGGGAGCGGTAGACTTTCTTACTAAATCTGAATAGGTTCTTACTTGTGCGGTTTAATATCGAGTATATTTGCCAACAGACCACTGCGGCCAAACTTTTGAAAGCACTCGGGAAACTCAAAAGCTCGTCAACCGGGGAGACACGGCCTTTATACCCTACATATGATAGGATAATGGGAAATATTCTTAAACAAGGCCCCGACTCCGCGAATCTAGCACTGAAAATCCTATCCTGGCTTGTTAGGGCAAATAGGACCCTTACAGTCGATGAAATACGAGTTGCTGTGGCGGTAGAACCCCAAAGATATGAGCTTGGCGAGCTTGACTTACCACACAAGGAAACTCTGCTCGAAGTCTGCGCCAGTCTAGTGACCATAGACAACAACAGCAATACTATACACCTCGCACACTACACGGTCCAGGAGTATCTTATGGAAAATTCAAGTCTCCCTACAGATGTAGATCTCCAACTTGCCATGGCTTGTGCTACCTTTCTCTCGTTCGAAAAAATCGCCGATGGTGCTCTCACGGATAAAGAATCTTTCAAATCTCGACTAGAATCCCACCCGTTCCTACGTTACGCAGCGGAACAATTATCGTTTCATCTACAATCTTGCAGCGAAGTCGATGAAGGCCCTTTAACCGATATGATACTAAAGCTGCTTAAAGAGCCTGGAAATGTTTCCTCTTACCTACAAATCACCCGTATACAACTTCTAGGTGAGAACACGTTTTCCGAAAGTTTTGCAAACGCACCACCACCACTCCATGTAGCCTCTATCATCGGGTACCGTGCAGCTGTTCGTGAGTTACTCCGGGAAGGGGCTGATCAATCAATTCGAGACGACAATGGGATGACAGCACTGCATACAGCAGTGGGCTGGGGGCGCGATGCGGTAGTCAAACTTCTGCTTGAGAAAGGGGCAGACTACACCACTCCAGACAGTTGTGGATGGACAGCACTTCATATCGCAGCCAACCAGGGACGAGTGGAATCAGCCCGCCTCCTCCTTGAGAAAGGAGCCGACTACTCAATTCAGGACAGCGTAGGGCAAACAGCACTACATCAAGCAGCATTTTCAGGGCAGGTTGAGGCAGCACGGCTACTACTTGATGCAGGGATTGACCATTCGGTTCGGGACAAACATGGACAAACAGCGCTCCATATAGCAGCTGGTGGTGGGGCGGCACCTGGGAGCGAAACAGTGGCCCGACTTCTACTTGAAAAAGGAGCCGACTATTCAATTACGGACAATGACGGACAGACACCATTTCATACACTAGCATCCCGGGGGTTTGTAAAAGTAGCCCAGGCCCTTCTTGAGAAAGGGGCAGACTACTCAGCCCAAAACAACAGAGGGGAGACACCACTTCATATAGCACTGAATTGGTCACATGAAGAGCTAGTCACATTTCTTCTCGACCAGGGGGTCAATCATTCGATTCTGGACAACGACGGGCAGACATTACTACATACAGCGGTGCGTTGGTCGGGTGAAGAGTGGACAGAGAAATTTGTCCGACTTCTGCTTGAGAAGGGGGCTGACCACTCAATTCTTGATAAAAGAGGTCAAACAGCACTACACATAGCAGCGTGGACGGGAGAGGAGCGAGTAGCCAAATATCTTCTTAATAATGGGGCCGACGGCTCGGTTTTAGACAACGATGGACAGACAGTGCTGCATAAAGCTGCCTCCCAGGGTAAAGATGCAGTAATCCAATACTTTCTTGATAAAGAGGTCGACTACTCCATCTTGGACAACAAAGGCCTGGCAGCAGTAGATGTGGCTCTAGAACGTGGATTCGAGACAGTGGTTCAAGTGCTTCTCGATAAAGGAGCCAAATTTTCAGTCCCGCAGAAAAACTGGCGAAAAACAGTCAAAATAGCATCGCTTAAAAGAGAGGGGGAGATGGTAATTCATATGCACTATCCTAGTGCACAGCTAAAACTATGGGGGTTTTCGTTATTCTTCATCTTCAAATATTTTTTTGTAGGCTTGGTTACAGTTTTCTGCTTCATTTACTTTTGGTTTCTCTAGTAAAATATGTTCTATAGGATTTAGGTTGAATATTACTACTACATGTACTCAGGCGTTTATTAAATACTCGTGGTGAGGAGAGACACAGCACCAAAACTCACAAAAATCCTTTTACAGAAAAACCCCAAAATCATACACAAAGCCAGGAATAAGTTATCTATAGTACCCAGATCTACTGTGATAAATCTATATTATTATTGTTATTGTGTTTGTTGTCTTATCATGTTGTTTTGTTGCTACTACCTCCCACACATAATTTTGAGTGTCGCCTAAGGTTGCAACCTCCCTACGAGTATTTAATAAACGCCTGAGTACTACTGGGAAAATAAAGCCTGTTCTGTTCGATACTCGGCAGGGCAACACTCCCTTACAACTGAACCTTGCTACAATCAACATTGAAATTAAAATTACAATGCCTTATAAGATTATACTAGGATCGATCATGTAAATGGGATAGGGGAGGTTCACCCTATTTGTATTCCTCCTTTGGTTGATTGTGCCAAGCCGAACAGACTTCACTTTTATTTTCTTTACTACAGCCGTGTCTAAGTAATTCCCGAAGCCCCCCCATAGCAACGAGGTTATTTCTTAAGCTACATCAACAATCATAAATGTTCTATAGAAGGAAGTATTTAGGATAAGATAAATAAGGTCATTTGACCCTATATCAAGATTCTTAGGGTCATCTAATAGGTATATACATAGTTATTCTTAAAATTCATGAATACATATAGCTCTATATTAATTTCAGGGTCTATATTTCATATCTTGTTAGGCCTAGATTATTTTATAATACAGTTGATAAACTACAGTCAATGAGGTGTTGTGTTGTTGGGTGACAGGACTTTTTGAGCCCCACTAGACAAGTCAAAGGGTACCAAAAGTAATTGTTTTCTCAAGTTGTTTTTTGTATGTTTATACTTTCTACAATTTCTTTAGCCTCCTCATGTATTCTTACATTAATACTAGTACTTCTGGTGGTGTTAAGGTTGTGGATATGTCACTGCCATGAGAGGGGGGCTTCAAGAATTACTTAAACACGGCTGTACATAGTAATAACTACAGCTGTGTCCAACTAATTCTCGGAGAACCCTCCCCCCCATGGCAACGACAAACACAAACCCCCACATCACTAGAAATACCAGTACTAATATGAAGATATACTTGGATACTAAGGAGACTATGAGGAATATAAATATATATAAAAAAAATTCGAGAAAAATGTCACCTCCGGTAATTTGCTGGAGGCGGCTCATACATGTGCTACTCGAATATACATAGCGAGAAATAACCGATAAATAACCGATAAATTCTGCCCCCATACTTAATAAGTTAAGAATGCGGTTTTAGAGGAAGCTAGGGGTGGGAAAGTTATTAAAGTTACACAGCAGGATCGGAAACTGAACAAGCTGATCCGGTTTAACCTAAGGAAGAGTTAGAAACGTTGGGAACCGGGACGCGGCCCCGACCGTTTCTCCAGCTACTATTTATTCCGGCGGTTTCTTTAGTAGACTGCAGCCAACTGAAGGCGCCAGACTAGAAACAGTTGGTTTATCGGCGTCAGGTGGCTCATGTCATGCCATGCAGCCTTATCATCGTCCGGGTAATCCGCATTCAATCCGGGGAAGCCGCCCTTACACTATGCCGACAATAATATTGTTGTTTCACCGGATAAACTAGAGAGCTTGTGAGGACAGGTAGCAACACCTTGCCCTACGATATAATAACGCTTAGTATTTCCTCACTCATCCCGTCCGTGACTTTTGTTTTTTCCTATACGTAGTCTGCTCTGCTGCTTGGGGCTTCTCCTTCTCCTTCGCCCCATCATTACGTTCCTTTCAGTTCACCTTCGAATGAAATGAGAACCACATTCTCGAGATCTAGGCTCTTGAAGAGCTTCAGCGCTATTACTCAAATATTCCTACTGCTTGCTCCTGTGCACTCTCTTGCAGAAATAGACAAAAAATACGAATATGATACTGGATACTCAATTGGGCTGACTCACCCGTAATGCTTCCCTTTCCCTCAGTGGGGTTTCGTGAATTGAGTTTAGTACGCTAACATAGGGACATTGAAGGTTTTCACAGGATAAGCATACAATACCCGGGTATCAGATCTTTGGTGATCCGCAGATCCTCTCAGACAGATTAGTTCTCACCCCGCCGAGCCCTGGAAATCAACGCGTTGGGTTGTATACGCTCAAGGCAAACCCATATAAGGAATGGTCAGTCGATATTGATTTTAGGACATCGGGGGGAGAAAGGCCCGGTGGAAGCTTCCACTTCTGGTATACTGCGGGCGGAGCTAGTGGTAAAGGAGGATTAGAATCTGTCTATACATCAAAACCTTTTGACGGATTGGCCTTAGTGGTTGATGCGTATGGTGGAGTATGTATAGCTAACAGAATCCCAGCGCTTCTATGGAAGTTACTGACTGTAATGGCGGGCATAGTCTGGGAGCGTTCGGGGATATTTGAACGACGGCCAGACCGATTATTCGATCCACCACCACGTTCCATCACTAGCTTTTGGGCACTGTGACATAAGCTACCGTAACAGGGGTGTCCTGACATCTTTGAAAATTATCCAAGGACCTAAAGCTTTCAGAGTTGAGGTTGATGGAAACTTATGTTTTGAAACAGAAAAGGTAGATAGATTGGATCCCTTTCTCCTTTTCAATGTCTTGTGAGAATGCTCTAATCACCTTCGTGTCCCAGGTTAAACTTCCCTCTGGCTACCACTTTGGAGTTTCGGCCCTCACTTCAGACACCCCCGATAGCTTTGAACTCTTCTCGATCCTCGTAGCTTCTTCGGAACTCAATGATGCGTTTAGGACCCAACAGCAAGATATCATGGACAAAGAGCAGATAAAACGAGAGGAATCTCAATCTAACACCCAGAATGACCCCCCGCAAGCACACGGTCGGACACCCCACGAGCAAGACTTCGAGGAGTATATTCCGGAGTATCAGGACACGTCTGCGGAGATGTACAAGACACCAGAACAGCAATTCATGGATTTGCACGACCGATTACAAGGCATGGTAGGTGATCGTTATGATCACAGTATACTCCGATATTATCGATCATAATAGCTAATCCTCCTGTGTAACGAGGACAGACGCACCACTTGGCTGCTATCCAATCACAGATCGGGATGCTTTATGATAGACTAGACGCACTGACCCATAGACATGACGATATGCGTGCAGAAATGAGAGGAACAAGGGTGCCTCGTAGCCAGATTGACAATATGGAGACTAAAATGTAAGTGCCGTAGGCTATTGAGTTCTATTAATATTGTAT
Organism: Verpa conica; assembly: GCA_033030425.1. Taxonomy (NCBI): domain Eukaryota; kingdom Fungi; phylum Ascomycota; class Pezizomycetes; order Pezizales; family Morchellaceae; genus Verpa; species Verpa conica. The sequence continues at coordinate 3,351,134 of JAUFSD010000001.1, read as the reverse complement.
GGCTCACATCCCTATGTAGAAATGTTATTGAGAATCTCGCTGTCCAAATCGGAAACGCAATCACCTCAAAAGATTACTCGCATCAATTCGATGCATTGCAAAGGACCTTGAAAGAGCATCATTCTAATCTATTATATGCCGTCCCAGATACAGTGACTCAAGGTCTGTCTTAACAAAGCCCCCTTTCATTGTTTAATCCCAACAAAGGACACAAAGAGCTGACATGACCTCGATTCAAGCCCTATCAACAAGTGGACCTAAATTCGGCATGTATATTGCAATTCTTATCGCTTTTCAAGTATTCACTGTGGCAGGGTACGTTTTGTATAAGCGGAGGAGAGCAAATTCGCCAAAAAAGTATCTGTAGGTACTATTATAAGGGCACTAGTTCTAGTAGGTCTGAGAGATTGCATTGTTTATTCGATATCTTTTGCCCTTTTCTTGTTCCCTGGGATGGGATCTAGGGCCAGAATGTCTTTTTTTATTACTCTTTTTCTTCCATAGGGAAAATGGCTGAAGAAAGCGCGGGGCGATTGAACTGTATATAGAAAGAATGCAAGCGCAAGTGTATCTACCTTAACATAGATATTTTTGTTTGACTAGCCGATAGAATGTGCAAAATATTGGGATATTTCAAGGCCACTGTAAGTGGATAAGATTAACTATGAGGCTTGGCTGTGGGGTGATCACTCCGAGCCTCAATCTTCTATGTATCGAGTTGCCTTTCCTGCGCATGATCCCACAGAACAAGCAAGCAAACTAGCCGCCTGAACAACCAAAATACTCCGCTACTACATTACCTCCATTGAAGACCAGCTCACCTATATTTTCCTATCCCGCTGCTCCTTTGATCAACCAAGATGAATGGCTCTACTACTATAGCTTCAGGTTCCCGAATAGCGCTCAACCAGCAGCGCAAGGAGCGGCAGCAGATAGAATGCCCCTTTTGCCAATTTCACGACAACGACGAATACACGCTTCTATTACACATCGAGGTTCTACATACGGAGGATTCCCCATTCGTAGTCAAGGAAGACTCAAGCGGTACCAATAATGACAGCATAGGTGGCCATAGGAACTTCAACCTGCTAGACTATGAATTTGGACCAGCAGCATCAGATGATGAAGAGACTACATATGTCCTTTGTCCTGAGCCCGGGTGTGGAGAGCCGGTGCTGCTGATGGAGTTACAAACGCATCTGGATTTTCATGATGCGGAACAAATATCTATGGATGATGTGAGAAACAGCCGGAATGGGGAAGAGTACGGAAATTCTTTGAGCGGAAGCTCATCTGAGAGCTCAAGCGGAAGTTCACCAGCGAGCTCAGCCTCAAGTGGGAAAGAGACGGTACTGGCCAGAGGTGCTGTGTTAATAGAAAGAGAGTGTGTTAGAAGGTTAGAAAAAGAGAATGGTGGAGGTAGTAGGGGCAGCAGTGGAACTCGGAAGGAAGATAAAACAGAGAATAGAACCTTGGTTATATCGAGAGATGGAGTGATATCGAGGGAGTTAGTATCGAGAGATGGACATAAGGAAAGGGAGGATCGTAGAGAAAGGGATAGGGATAGGGAAAAGGAGAGGGAAAGGGAAAGGGATAGGGGTAGGGATAGAGGAAGGGGGAAAGAGCAAGATAGAGACAGGAGCACTGGGTACAGAGTTGTCTATGCAGACCCTGGGTCTTCTGCTTCATCAGTAATATCTACACGGCACAAATCGCCAAAAAGTACTTCTAGAACATCTTTCACATCACTACAACACAAAGATACCAGAGGCTCGGTCAGTAGTGCAAGTAGCACAAGAAGGCACGAAAAGTCGGCAGCAAGATCAAATGCAGTTAACCCTTACAAAGACAATGGGGTCAAGCGTTTGGGTGTATGTGAAGTGGCTTTCCCTCTCTCTTTTGTCACATCATCACAATCACTATCATTTTTGGGGGTTAAAAATACTAACTTATGTAGAAATCCGACCTTGGACCATACGCCCATGAACAGCAAATGCCAGATTGGCTCCGCAAAGAACTTGAAAGAGGCGGTAAAGTCAGTATGCAGACCAAGATCGACAGTGCAACTGGTACCCTTGTAAAGGTTATATCAGTATCAAATGAGACCCCCGACCTCCTTCCTGTAATTGCACTTCTTTGCGAGCGTGATCCGAATGTTTCCCGCGCCTGGCTATGTCATCCCGGGGTGAAACATGTTGCGAAACAGATCAAGGGAGAGGGTGGATTCTGTGGATATAGGAACATCCAGATGATGATCAGCTACATTCAAGCTGCCTTTCCAAGAGGGAGTCATCCATTTGAAGGGAGAATCCCTTCAATATTAAGAATACAGGATTGGATTGAAGAGGGTTGGGATAAGGGCATTAACGTCAATGCAAGATTAGAGACTGGTGGCGTAAAGGGAACCAGAAAGTACATAGGAACCTCAGAGGTTAGTTTCCAGGTTTCTATACCCCGCTACAAAAACCAACAGCCAAACTAACACTTGATATATCACTAGGCCCAGACAATGTTCATTTCTCTTGGAATATGCTGTCGCCCATGCCCCTTTAATAGGTCTGAAGGTATCCAAACCCAGCAATGTCTACTTGACTTTGTTGAGAGCTACTTCGAATCAGACATACCTCAGGGTCCTATTGTAAACAAAGTGTCGCGAACCCACAAACCACCGATATACTTCCAGCATAGCGGGCATTCGATGACGATCGTGGGCATCGAGAAGACTTTGGATGGGATGAGGAATCTACTCGTCTTTGACCCATTCTTTACCCCAAGTGCGCCTATGAAGAACCTAATTGGAATGAGATCTTTAAAGGGGAGGTTAGATTCAGAGATGCTACTGAGGGCATATAGGAGGAGGATGAATTACTTACAGAAGTATAAAGAGTTCGAATTAATTGTGTAAGTCCCAAATTTCCAATTCCACTCTAAGTAGTGGGGGTATGATTAGTTAACTAATTGTATGGCGTAGCCTTGAGGTATGATTTCTCTAGGAAACTGAGGGTGAGGAGCATGAGTTTAGCACCTTTCTTCCTACCAACATTACGTAAATATCAGTACCCATACCAACAAAGGTTCAGAATCTTGGGTATGCAGGCGTTTCCCCCCCCAGGCAGGACACAGCTAACCATTAGTATTATTCTTTTGTACAACATTTCTTTTTATTTTCTTACGGATATTTGCGCTCAGTGATCTTGTTGCTTCTTTAACCTTGCTTCATTTTAGAATGACTAGATGCACTGGCTATGAGGTGTAGAAGTTGCATGTCCACCATAATATAAGCTGAGCTCAGCTGGAAATGTGCCTTAGTTACACATAGAGCCAAATGAATATCTACTTCACTACTGGAACTCTAGAAGAGGAAAACGGATATAAAAACATGCGATTAAAATATTGTGTTCTTACAGTTATTATACCAAGACAACCCCCAAGCCATAAGCGGTTTTAATTGGTAAAGACCCCTCCAAAGAGATACGATTAGTTATATTTTTCTTAAAACTACAGATTCCAACCCAAAGGGTGAACTAAAAAGAGAAATGAAGAAATTATCCCCATAAGAAATCTAGCGTATACTTTTCAAATATAGTTTTACAGACGAGTAGCAGCCCGAGTGCGAATCTGTGATTTTTAACCAATTATAGCAGACAAATGAGAGGAGGAGAAAGCACTAAAATAATAAACCCTAGAATTAGGTATCTCTCGATAAAAAGCAATAGTGCCAACCCCCGGGTGATAAAAATCATAATGCAAAAAGAGACACCCAACAAAAGAAACACTTATACTTCGTAAGTAGCAGCGAAAACAACCAGGTCACCGAATCACCCGCTCTGCTCTCCTTTTTGTTTATTATCTCCGACCTGGGTTTCCACAACTCTAAATGCCCCACTGGCACTCGTACCCCCTTTCTCGGCCCTCTCATAAGCCTCTTTACTCCTATCCATCAGTGTCTTTAGTTCCGCGTCACTGAGCACCTGCTGTCCCGCCTGGACAACATTGACCTTCTCAAAATCATCACGGAGTAGAATACTACTCAATTCATCATGATCATTTCCAGTCCCAGCTGCAGGGACCGCAGCTACGCTCTTAAATTTACCCTTCTGGATAACCAGCTTTTCGAGTCGCCGTTTCCCGTCAGCCTTTTCAAGGAGCGTCTGTTCCACCGTTGCGGCGGTGGCAAAGCGATATATGATAACCGGATTCTTCTGACCGATCCTGTGCGCACGGTCCTGAGCTTGAAGGTCTTGTTGTGGGTTCCAGTCGGAGTCGAACAGGATGACAGTATCAGCTGCAGTAAGGTTGATACCAAGACCTCCAGCCCGAGTGCTAAGCAGAAATAAATTCCACCCTTCGTCTTTATTAAACCTTCTAATCTGCTCCCTGCGGTCGACTTGGCTAACACCACCATCAATCCTACATACCTGCCAGCCTTTAAGTATGCTAGCCCAATCTTCAATAATATCAAGCATTTTCGAGAACTGGGAGAATATGAGCACTTTATGGCCACGCCTGAAGAGCGCTGGTACAAGTCGCTCGAGAAGCATCATTTTCCCGGATTCTGTGACTATGGAGTTATCAGGATCTTGACCGTCTGCCCAGGGCCAATAGAAAAGGTGTGGGGAATTGCAGGCTTGTCGGAGCTGCATAACAAGATTCTGGAGTTTCTTCCCACTAGCGTCTTTGGTTGCTTGGAGGAGCTTCTGTTGATACTCGTCAAGAACTTCTACTTCTTCTTCGCTAGATGTCTCATCAAGCTTTTGGAAGTATTCGTGGTCTTCTAATTCTTTGTAAGAAGCGGGTTTTTTATTTGATCTTACACCTCGGCCTGCTGCGGCGTTTTTGGCTTTCTTGTTTCTGGATTTATCGGGTTCATCCTCTAGAAGCTTCCGTTTCTTCTTTGCATCATTGCCGACTAATTTATCAATCAGCCACCCTCGACCTTCGTGCTTGAGCAGCTTTCCATACAGGTCCTTCTGTCCCTGCGTCAAAGGTGCATACAGCACATACTCCCTCTTCGGCGGCAATGTTGTTTCCACATCCGTCTTCATCCTCCTCAGTAAGAAGGGCTTTAGGATGGCATGAAGAGACCCAACAATATTTGATTTCTTCTGCTCCTCCAACCATGCATGGTGCCCCTCTTTCTCTTGTATTGCGGAGAAATCAAACCAGTTCTGGAAACTGTCAAGGTCATCGAAGATATCAGGAAGGAGAAAGTTGAGAAGTGACCACAGTTCCGATAAGTTGTTTTGAAGGGGGGTACCTGTAAGGAGGAGACGATTCGCCGAGGAGTAGGATTTGAGTTCTCGAATGAGCTTGCAGTTGAGATTCTTGATGCGATGGCCTTCATCGATTATTATAAACTTCCAGGAATAGCGTTGTAGGTGTTTACGGTCGTTCATGATTAGCTCGTAAGAGGTGCATATTATAGGGAAATCCGGGCAGAGCTTTTTCATGCGAGTTTTACGCATATGCTCCCGTTCTGTGGGGGTACCATGATAGAGCAAGACAGGCATATCTGGTGCAAATCTGCAAGAGTTTATAGATTAGCCCTCTAGGGTTGGTAGTAGGTAAATCAATGACAAACCTTTCAATCTCGTCCACCCAATTACTTAGCGTACTGACTGGCGCCGCCACCAAAAATGGACCATTCATCCCCTTCTCCCTTAGGAATGCCAAAAAGCTAATCGTCTGTAGCGTCTTCCCCAGGCCCATCTCATCTGCCAGGATACCATTCAGCCCGTTTTCATATAAACTCACCAACCAGTCTAACCCTTGGAGTTGGTAATTCTTCATAACACCACCAGTAATCAACTTTGGCTGCCTCGCAGACCTAAGATCCTTCTGCAATCCAAGTTTCGTCTCCTCTCCATTATTCCCTCCAGAAACATTGGCAAGCGCCTCTGCGGTTGTACCAGTACCAGACTTTTTGAGTTCCTCCTTGCTGAAGTAGTCGGAAATTGCGGCGCTCTTGCCTCCTTTTACAGTTTTTCCACGCTTCTTCTTTGAGGTCTTTGGGGCCACTTCCTTTTCTTCCTCTTTAACTACCGCGGAATTCCGCCCACTCTTTCGCGCGGGAGCAGGTTTCACACTTTGAGCTTCTTTAGTGGGGCTGTTGTCCTCGGCTTGTGCTTTGGCACGTTTCTGGTCCTCCTCTTCGGCTTTCTGCTGCATCGCTTGCTGCTGTTTCAGCATCTTCTCGCCGATAATCGAGGCATAAACACTAGATTGTTTTATCAAGAACTCGAGACGAGCTCTCATTTTATCCACCGGAACAGCCGAAGGGTCGTCTGAGTAGCGGAGAGGGATTCCGTTAGATGAGATCCAGAACTCGAGTTATCTTGGGCGAAAAACGCATCGAGCAGCGAAACTTACTGAGAGGTCCCATGCTTGCACCTTCGGCAACCATCGCATCGATATCTTCAGAAGATGCCGCCGAAGTTGCGGGTGTCGATACTGACGGGGAGTTCGGGCCTGATGACTCTGCTGAGGACGTGCCTGCGATACGGTCCGGCATTTCTTTAAGCTACGAGAGGAGATTTATGGCTTGAATGTGCTTTAGGGGGAAGGGAGGATAATAAATGGGCACTTTGTGGCAAGTTATGCGGTATGTTCTGTGGTACTTTAGACCGTAACAAAGGATTTCTTTGCAAACTTGGGTCGACGCGTGCGGATTTCAGGGGTTTCGCGTTGCCACAGACAGAAATAAAGTGGAATCTTGGCCCACCACAGTGAGGTTTCAGATCCAGACCGCATTTGTCATGTTTGAGGGATCGAAAAGGTTTACAGGCTTTTGTATGTTTATATACATTACTAGGGGATCTTATTTCTTTTCAGAATTCAGCTTCTCGGTTAGTTCAGGTACCTGGAAAAGATCAGGTCTATTAGTACTAGCCCTTGCATGTAAGAAAGGGGAATAGCAGATCATACCGCCGCGAAAAGATCCGCCACCAAGCCAATGTCTGCAACTTGAAATATCGGGGCATCTGCATCTACTAACCATCAGCTGTAATCCTAAAATGGTAGAAATCTCCCGGCCTTTTTCTTTTTCTTTCATTCCTTTTTTTTCTCCCTTTCTTTACTTTAATCAAAAAACGCCTACCTTTATTAATAGCTGCAATGACCTTCGAGTCCTTCATTCCTGCTAAATGCTGGATAGCCCCAGAAATTCCAACAGCTAGATACAGCTGTGGTGCAACAACCTTACCAGTCTGCCCAACCTGTAAACTATTATCTGCGAAACCCGAATCCACCGCCGCCCTCGAAGCACCAATCGCCGCACCAAGCGCATCAGCAAGTAGGGGCATCAGTTTTTCAAATTTCTCCTTATCCTTCAATCCTCGCCCACCAGAGACAACCTTTGTCGCTGTTCCGAGATCAGGGCGCTCAGACTTTGCGAGGTTCTCGGAGATCCACTCGGTCGGGCAGGGCCCGTTGGGATCTACTGGGGCCTCTTTGATGGTAGCAGAACTGGAACCCTCTTGAGCAGGTGGGAAAGCAGTGCCACGGATAGTCAAGACCTTTGTGGAGTCGAGGGATTTAACGGTTGCAATTGCGTTTCCGGCGTAGATAGGACGAACAAAGGTCGAGTCGTCTTTGATCTCTGTGACGTCGGAGATCTGCTGGACGTCGAGGAGTGCGGAGAGACGGGGCATGATGTTTTTACCAAATGCAGAATGTGCCGAGACAATATGGGTAAACCCTCCCTGCTTGATATTCTCGACTAGCAGTGGAGCATAGTTCTCTGGCATTCCCTATGGAGGCGAGTGATGGTGTGTGAGAAATGCTCCCCCATGCAACTAGGACTCAAAAAATGAGGGGAGTATGTGTGTGCACCTTATCATATGCTCCATTAGACACGGTAAGAACCTTTGTAACCCCATTGAGCTTCGCTACTTGTTCAGCTACACTCCCTGAGTCTGTACCTGCTAAAAAGGCAGTGACTGAGTCGCCGAATTTTCCCGCGGCTGTGATAACGGGGAGGGACTGGGGCAGGAGTTTGCCCTCCTTGTGTTCGAGAATCGCAAGAGTACTAAGTAGGCGAGAGTAGCGAGTCGAAGCTGCAGTACGGGCAGTACGGAGCGCAGAGCTCCGCGCTGAGAGGAAGTAGGTGGCCATTCTTTAGTATATGAGTTGGGGGTGAGTGAGTGAGGGGGGGGAGTTCTGGCGAAAGAATGTTAGTAGCTGCTGGGTTTCAAGTATTCTCACTTTCTCTCGGTTGTTTCCGCTGTGTCGGGTCGGCTGCCAAGCTTTCCCCACTATTGAATTGGCTTGTGATGTGCCGGGATATGCGCTGAGAATGTAGTCTAGAGAATAAGGCCGAGTGATGGCCTATGTATGTGATATAGAGGGCTATATATGGGGGATTTTCCCCTATAATCATCCTTTGTGGTATAAAATAAAGATTGATGTAGATATGCGTCGATTAAGTGAGCACACAACCTTTTATTATATCAAAAAACCCTCTCAGTACTTTAGACCCATAGTAGTAGCAGAAAGATCTCATTATAGATAACTACAGGTATTAGAGGATCCATTGATTATGTATTAGAGGAAATTTATCGCTACCGTATTAATTTATTTCTAAGATCACCAATACTCCTCTCTAGCTCCCCTCCTACGAGCTCGTTGATGTTTATATATATAAGGCCCTCTATTTGGATATTTTAACTAGCAGTGGGGTGAAGTTAAAATTTTTTATAAGGAAGGTGTTTTCCTAGTTATAAGCCCTAGCCTTTTAATTGTATATAGCGTAGGCTTTTAAGTAAGTGAGCCAGGCTAGCAGCGGTAGAGGAAGTGAGTACAACTTGGCTTACTCTGTTTAGGGCCCTCTAAAGTAAGAAATACTAGGTTCTTTGTGTAGGATGGCTCACTTTCTTTTTTACTAGATGAGCATGGTTAATAAAGTAAATACCCAACAAAATAATACCCATTGAAGTATATGCGACGTGACAAATAATACTGTCGTAAAGATTAGTACTTTCTAGAGACTAGAAAGAATACAAAACTTAGAAAATACTCAGAAACCTAAGCATCGAGTATTCATGAATGGAGGCGTATATTGAATTAGGATAGCCTTGATGGCTTTGGGAATGGTGGTGAAAATTTCTAGAGTAGTGATGTGTAAATATACATGTATTATTGTCTCTAGTCTGGTATGTATCCTATATGTAACTCTAAACGCATTTGTAGCCAAGGCTTCGTTTGTCAGCCACAACTGATGATTGCTTATTAATTATCCCAGCCATAGTTGGCGTTTCATCGCGACCATTATTGCACTGCGCAACAACGCGACTTCTCTCCTCCAACGACGAAACAACGTCAACGTCAACGTCGCGATCTTCCAGTACAGACCAACACTCGGTAGGAGGAGCACTCAGTACTGTCGCAAAGAGCTGATCTACTAATTGATCATCTCTCGCCCCTAATATTCCACAAACGGCGACCCCCCTCGCTCTCTCCTCAATTCTTCTTCACTGCGGTAATCCACCGCTAGTCCTTTTTATTACCAAATAAAGTTTCTATTGAACTTCTATCATAATGGATAACGATACTCTTGATTTCGACTCCCCCTTATCAGGTACAAACACTGGTACTCCCATGAACAACCCTTTAAACCAGGCTCATATCCAGGGCGATGGCAACACGCCTGTAGGTTTGACCCCAGGAAACGGCATGGACGATGACGAGGATACCATCACGAACAACGGCAATAGTCTTCAACCCCCATCCGAAGATGCCCTCAAAAACTCTCCTGGACCTTCAAACGCTGGATCTCCAGGTCGCACAACTACCCAAGGCACAGCCCCTGAAGACGAGGACTCAGTAATGCAGGGGACCGAGGAAGGCGGCGACAAGAAGAACGGCGACTCACCGGCGAAGAATGGTGAAGGTGAAGCATCTGGCCAGCCAGCTAACGCGCCCGCATCACCCGCATCGGAAAAGAAGAAATTGGAGGATGCTGCAAAGGGGTATCTCGTTGAGCAGACACATGCCGTTGTGGTTCCGTCGTACTCAACATGGTTCGATATCAACAATATTAGGGATATCGAGCAACGGGCGTTACCCGAGTTCTTTAACAATCGTAACAGGAGCAAGACTCCCTTAGTATATAAGGACTACCGCGATTTCATGATTAATACGTACCGTCTGAATCCGTCCGAGTATCTTACGGTTACAGCGTGTCGGAGAAATTTAGCCGGAGATGTCTGTTCGATTATGCGTGTCCACGCATTTTTAGAGCAGTGGGGGCTTATCAACTACCAGGCATGTTCTCTATTTCACCTCACCCACCCCCCCTATCCACTCCCTCAGTCTATACATCAATGCTAAGCAATCTTGTAGATTGATCCTGAAACTCGACCCTCCAATATTGGTCCTCCCTTCACTGGCCATTTTAGGATAACTGCAGATACCCCTCGCGGCCTGCAGCCCTTCCAACCTGCCGCTGGTGCCATCGCCACCACCGGCAAGCCCCACCCAACAACCGAACGCGCCTCCAGCGCTGGTCCTTCAAAGGCTGAACTTAACCTTGAGATTCGTAAAAATATCTATGACGCCTCCGGCAACAGGATCGCTGGTTCATCTCAGGCCAATGGCACTTCTGGTGACTCTGAGGATGAATCTAGCAAGAAGCAGTACAACTGCTATTCCTGCGGTGTTGACTGCACCCGCGTGCGCTACCACTCTGCCCGCAGTGCGCGGTCCCAGAAGCAGATTGAACTATGTCCTAATTGTTTCCTCGAGGGCCGCTTCCCCGCGACAAGTACCAACACTGATTTCGTGAGGATGGAGGATGCATCTTACTCCACTGTTGAGAGGGATGCACCCTGGACTGACCAAGAGACCCTACTACTACTAGAAGGCTTGGAATTATATAACGAGGATTGGAACCAGATTGCGGACCATGTTGGAACTAGAACAAGGGAGCAGTGTGTTGTTAGGTTCCTCCAACTTCCTATCGAGGATAACTACCTCGAGGAAAAGCCAGAGCAGCTCGGCCCCCTCCAGTACAATCGTACCCCGTTCACACAGGCCGATAACCCGGTCATGAGTGTCGTTGCGTTTTTGGCAAGCATTGTAGACCCTAAAGTTGCTGCAGCCGCAGCAAAATCCTCAATCGACGAAATGACCAAATCCCTTAGTGAACAAATCGAGGGCAAGAAGGCTGAACTTGCTAAAGATGAGAAAGACAGCACTGAGAATGGTGAAAAGGAAGATTCTGCTTCTCCTAAACCTACAGATGTTACCACAAAACCTGTGGAAACCCCAGCTGTCAAGTCGGAGGGAATAGTGGACGAGAACATGGATGTTGATGAACCTGAAGCCTCTACTACCGCTGCCGACGGCCCCCTATCCCCCACCAACGAGATTGACCCTACCGACACCCCCGAAAATATTGTCACCAAGGCCGCCTCCATCGCTCTCGGTACCTCTGCTGCTCGTGCACACGCCCTTGCATCCAACGAGGAGCGTGAAATGACTCGCCTCGTTAATGCTGTTGTGAACTGTTCCCTCCGTAAGCTCGAGCTGAAGCTGAACCAGTTCAATGAGCTTGAGCAAGTCTTACAGGCTGAGCGCCGCGAGATTGAGAAGGGGAGGCAACAATTGTTTTTGGATCGCTTGGCGATGAAGAAACAATGTGTGGTTGTGCAGGATACGCTGAAGAGAGCACTCGCTGTCGGTGGACAGGATGGCTATCAAATGGCGGGCCAAGCCGCCCAGATGGGCGGACAGGGTGTGAAGTTGGGATTTGAGGGCCAGCAGCAAGGTGTGATTCCCCACATTGGGATGAGACCAGTGAGCTTGGAGAATCCGGGTGGGTATGTTGGGTACGAAGCGTAGATAATGGGAGAATGGTTATGTAGTGAGGGTGTGGTTGTGGCTTTTTTCTGGTCTTGACCATGGTTTTTCTTTAAAAGGGTTACATTGGCGTGATTTCTCTTTATCTATTTGTTTTGTATTTTATTTGAATTGTTTTTTCTACTTTCCGTACTACGGAGAGCCTACTGCAATACGACAAAAAGGGGTTTCTAAAGAGAGTTGGGAGTGTATGACAAGCTAGTAGGGATAAGAGGGGTAATTGTGCTACAGTGTATTGACTCGTTTTATTTCAAACAATTCGTTTCTCATAAAATATCACTCCCTTGTCTTTTGAAAGGAATGCCAAGAGGATGCCAAAGAAGCACGCTTTTCCCCACGCGTGATCCTGTGACCGTTACCCTACCCTGAAACCCCGGAGGAAGCCGCAAATCATCAAGCCTTTATTTTGACTTCACGCGTCAACTAAAAACCCTCAATTGGACAATTCCACATGGCTTCCGACTCTGGATCTGGATTCGGTGTTGAAAATTATGCAGCATCTGGCTCAGAAGCAGCTTTTTCCGGCTCTGAGACTACCACCAGCACAAGTATACCCGTCCGCCGGGGCCCTGCTATTGTTTCGTCCGATGAGGAATCTGAACCTGAACAGCAACCTATCAGGCCACTTCGTGCACCTTCGAGAACACCATCATGGGCAAAATCAAGTGTTTCCCCCTCTCCAGAACCAAACCCAATCCAGCAAACCCAACAGTCCGAGTCCAATGCCGGATCCCAAGACACATGGAGAAGGAGGGCTAGTTCGGTAGGGAGCAGTAGAAATATTTTTCCAGTTGAGCCTCAAGGTTCTGGAGGAGAGAGATCTATAGTTAGTGATATTATTTCTGAAACGGAGGCTTCGAGGTGGGGGTCTGTCTTTGAGTCGGATTCGGAGCATGAGTCAGATTCAGGAGAGAGTGGGAGGATACGGAGTGGGAGGCAAAGTAGCCCGAGTCGGAGCTTATTGTCGTTATCCGGATCTGAAGGAAATGGAGACGAGGAGACGACCTCGAGCTCAGATTCCGAAGGTGATTTAGATGACGAGCCTGCATTGGAAGTTGACCTAAGTATTCAACAATCGCCTTTGAGGCATGATTCTATCGATAATGGTGAAGAACATGGGCGCAAAACACCTTCGAGATCTCAAAAATCAGGTGATTCTGGTGAAGAAGAGGCCCCATTCCACAGTCCCGGCGAATATTTGAGGATGCCAGACACTCCCTCCGAAACAGACCCTAGCGTAACAGATACCGAGGGATGGCATTCGGCTATGTCTGAAACTAGGGGGGATTCTGACGTTGATACTAGCGACGAAGGTCCCAAACTCTCATCAGCCGTGCAAGGCTTAAAACCCCGGAAGTCAAGACCAGTCAAGGTCAAGGGCAGGCGGCGTGGGAAACAGGTTGATAAATTCAACCCGGGATACGTCAAGCTTTTAAACGAGGAGATCATTTTGGCCTCTTCTTACGGAATTAAGGAATTTAGGGCAGGTGTTACATCCAGTGGAGAGGGGGGCAAATACTCAGATGAGGGGTCTTTGATTCTTGGCTCGATGTGGACTATGTACGAGAAAGATATGTTTTTCAAACATCTTTCGGTCGTTGGAAAGGGAAATGTTCCAGAACTGGCTCGCCGCATTGGTACCAAAAGCATTGTTGAATGCCGTGCATACCTAAAGGCACTACAGGATGGAAGAGAGGATGACATGGATTTTCCTATTACACGATCCTCACGTGGTAGGGATCTAGTCTCATCGAAGGATCTACCTGCGGCTGTAGAATTATCAGACGAATGTGTTGATGCACTAGAGGAGGAAGCGGATGCACTAGAGACCCGAACACTAAAAGATGAAGAGAGGAGGGAAAAGGTTAAATGGGGAGAATTTTGGCTCTTGGAATCCTCGGTATCAAAGACTATCGAGAATTTATACAAAAAGAAAGATATTGAGAGGATCCGCAGCATTGCACCTGAGGCTGAATTATTAAACACATATAACATGCTTGAACTATCGGAAAGGTATGTACATTGTATTAAAACTCTCCAGTCGCTTCCAATGCTTGTCGATAGTTGCGCAGTAGTGCTTCAAATTTGCCATTAAAATGTCTTGTCTGCTTTTGGCCCTTACGGTTTGGATCGAATACAGTATATTCATGAACGGATCTGGAGACAACAACTGGCAATATTTAAGTGCGGAACCACCTTCAATACGACGTACAGCGCTTACGGACATACATACGTTGGTAGTCAGCTTGACCAGACGAATCGTTCAGACGACCTTGTTTATGGCTATGTCAAGACTCCGTGGCATGGAGAGCAAGGTCTTCGGTCAACAAAAACAGATACGGCCGGTCGATGTCGAGGCTGCAATAAATTGTCTGCGTCTCCCTGAGAACTCGAAGGAGTTCTGGTTGAAGATTCCCAGGAGAGTTGGACTACACGTTTATAAACGGAAGGAGGATATCAGAAAGAAGTCATGTGTGGGGTTTATTCCGTATGATGAATTAGAACAGCTTCTTGGAGGCTCTCGGTTGTCAGGGGGATCTTTTTCGAGTTTGAGTTCTAGGCATGGGAACTATGATAGTGATGATGAGGCTGTGGAGGCCACCATGGATTTATTAATTGCATCTGCATATATGGAACGCAAGCTGGATAAAGAGGCTACAGATAATGATGACTTAGCTAGCGGTGGAGACCCAATGGACACTGAAACCTCAGGTTTAGAGACTGACACCGATCTCGATGACAATGATAATCACGATGGCTACGGATCCATAAACGGCGATGCTGAGTGGACATACCGGGGCAAATTTCAAAAGAAGCGAGACGCTAGGGTAAAGGCCCTCGATCATGCAGAAGATTTATTCATGGAGGCAATGGATCAAAGGCAAAGCTTCGAGGCGGAAGGAGCTCTATGGAAGATGATGGGGAAGGAACTCAGCAAACATTTACCCAGAGAAACAGACGAGTTACCAAAAGCACCCCCTCAAGAGAGAAAGAGACCCTCGGAAGTTCTGGACTGGAGAGATAGTATGGGATATCTAGCGTCTTGGGAGACTATTAAGAGGAGGAAGATAGAGCACCGTGTTGAGAAGTGGGGAGGGGAGAGGGGGGAGAGGGGGGGAGAGGAGGAAGGGGAGGGGGAGGGGGAGGGGGAGGGCGATGTAATCATTACCTCAGATACCCATTCGGCGGCACCTTTACCAAAGTTACATGCAATCACAGAACCACAAAAACGCCGAGCAAACCCCCGAAAACCGGCGGCTAAAAATAGTAAATATATGAAGGTAAAGGAATCACCAATACCTACTCATAACCCAAGGAGTCTCCGGGTACGGCGCAAAACTAAGGTCTATTCCGGGTTTGTTTCGACTGTTGAAAACGTTGTGGAGACCGATGAGGAAGCCCTTGTACGTGAGCGACAGGTTGATAACTCCCCGTCCTCGGAAGATCATGAGGATTGATAGTACTTTTTGTTTTCTTGGTCCCCTTTTTGTTGTACAGCCAATGGATGCATAACGTAAGCAGGTATAGGTGGCATTATTCTTTATAGCAAGGGAAGCTAGGCGTTTTGGCATTTTATTTACAATAAGTCGGCTCTATATATTTTTTTTAACGCTTTGGGCCTATATATAGTTATATATATTAACTATTTTCCTAACTACTATTTTAACTTAGAATAATTATAGTTTTTTTTGTGTTTTTATGAGAGGACCAAAGTAATTGATTCTTCTAATATATAAAGTTTAAAAATATAACTTAATTACATGTTGTTTAACCTATTGTGGGTGAGAGCTGTTGTGTTGAGCCAACTAACCCCTCATCTAACCTCCCACCATACGTAACCCCGCAACCTTCATGCTTCCTTCACTTTAGCAACATCACTGCTCCTAAGACGACCCCGTTAGAATCATAGTATTTTTAATTAGTCTCGACCGGCGTACCCTTACGACCATCCTATCTTTGCCTCCCTCATAGCCGAGTACTACCAATACTGCTTAAACGACTTCGTTGACGGTCTATGCGCTACTAGAAAAATTCTAACCACTATAGAATAACTCTCAATCACTATGAAAGCTCTCATTGGATTTCTGGAGACGAGAATCGACTATTTAGTGTTCTTGGTGTAGCGTTGTGTAATAATGGACTGTAAGTTCAAACTTTCATCCACTCATTTCCCCGCCACTCTCTCCAAATTACTACACCGGCAGAGATGATGATAAAACACATTTATTGGATCGGTGACACAGTCATCTAGATGAACCAAATAAATTTCTATTTTCAAAACCTGACCAGCCGTGTTATCTCTATCCCGTTTTATTTTGCTATTCCAGAACCACTTTGATCTTGACTTTTGTTGACTTTTGTTGATGCGTAAGTCTTGAGATGTAACTTTGCGCCTGGGATTACCTCGATATACATTAAATTATTCGACCTGGGTTGAAGGTGGAAGGGAGGGTAAGGGCGATATTACGCAATATTGAAAGCTTTTAGAAAATACGAAACGGTCATACTATAGATTTATATAACTTTTTATTAAAAAAATAGTTAAAATCTTAAGGGGTATCAAATTTAGTATCTATATACATAAATATCTTTTTTTTTTGGGGGGGGGGGTGGTTGTAATATATAACTCAAGTCTACCCCTCACCATATATATATATAGGTGTAATTTTCGGAGGCTATGATATAATAGATGGAAAGGTACTGGATTTAGGGTGTGTATTTCTTCTAGACCTATTATCAAGCTATCGCCTTAATTAATTAATACTTGGGTGATTTTATATATGGAATTCTATCTTCCATTGGTGCAAGCCCTTAAAATATAGTTTATGTTGCAAGTATCTTAACGAGTGAGAAATCATGATTTTAGGTATGAACTGCCCTACGCCATCAACGTTGATTCTTGGCGCCCGCAACCTTGGACCTCCACACTTCACAGCTCGTGATATTTAAGCAACAACCCCAACAGTTAATCCCTTTTAGAACTCCCAATTCTTCCGAAAACAACAATAATGGTACCAAACACTCTGTATAGATTGAAGCGAAGCTCTAGCTAACTAAGGCAAACAGGGCGGCGGCGACAAAATCCCGTAACTAATCCCCCTCTATCCACCCCACTATGGTTCCTCCTTCCTAGGTCCCGGTTCTTAATTTATCCTCCCACAGATACCCAAAGCATATTTGGTCGCCATCAGGTGGTTGGTATTCTCGACCTACAAACTGGAAGGCAAACACCGCCGTGATGTTCGCGGTAATCGGTGGTTGCGTTGCACTTGCGTGGAAGACGAGCGCCGAGAGAGAGTACCGCACGCGTATGCCGGACCCTGATCGGTTCTTTCCTAGCCGATGTTAGTTATCCTTATTCCCTTGATCAATTCTGGCCCCTTTCGTTGCCGAGGTGCATTATGTTTTCGGCTAGGACTAACAATGTTGATGGTGTTAGACTGGAGCAAGCAGATCATCGAGTTTGAGAGGGGCACCAAAGACTCTAAATAAAGGAATACTTGAAGCATGGATATCATGGGTGATCTCAGGTTTGGAGTTGTGTATATATGCCAGCAGCTTGTGGGGAACAGGGGACTCAACGAGGAGAGCAAATAGCAAACCTGAAATAGAGTATATTTCTGCACTACCGTGAGGACAGGCGGGGCTACTAGGCAAAGCAGTACCCTTAAACTTTGCCTACATTCTCTCATCTCAAGCCAACTGTAATAAATAGGACCCTAGAAAAACCTGGGAAGTTATCATAGCATAATTGACCAGCTTGACTAACCACGAAGTCTAAATTTATGTATGCATTTATATGAAAAGAAGCATTAACACCACTCATCCCTATTGCCCCTAGCTATAGAAAAGGCCACGGTTTCACATGGTAGAACTAAATAGAAATATGCGATCAAAGGTAGATACAGAACAAATAAGAAAGAATAAAAGAGGGAAAAAAAGAATCGAAGCAAGTAGAAGTAACCTGGTCACGCACAAACACCACGAGCAACAAAAATAAAAACAGGAAAAGGAACTCCGAATAGAAGTAATTAACCCCCCCCCTACTACCCCTAACACTCTTACAGCACTCCATACCCTAGCGCCACATACACAATGCTTGAAAGACAAAGCTTACCCTATATAAGGAAAAGAGAAGAAACAAAAGCGCTACGATAGACATACACACCCAGGGCCAATTACTGTTATTGCCTCATTTCGCCCTCTCTTTTTGCAAAGTAATACGTTAAAAGGTTCTGGTGTCCACTCTTCATCCCTTTCAAGATATCATCAAAGAGTCTCTCATCGTTTCGCATCTTGCTATGCATCTCAATACACATGGATACGCATGCTCTCCTCACTTCTGCATCTTCATCATCCAAAGACTAGGGGATCACATTAGTTCTTGCTCTATCTTAAATTAAATGGAATTGGATAACAAACCTTAACAGCCAACTGACCTAGCCTCGACAGTTGAGGCTCCAAAGTCGAGACTTTGCTGGCCCTCACGAGTGCTGCCAGACAGCTAAGGCTCATACACCAGCTCTGAGTAGGTGGCCTGAACCCAGCTGTGTCTTTAGGCAGCATCATGTTCAGGATAGCCTCAATTCCAGTTGAAGGATCGGCAAGGGCTAGAAACTCTTCAACGATTTCTTCAATACCAGTAGTAACGTGAGATTGAGTCGGATATTTCCCCCGAAGATCGATTAGCGTGCGTAAAACTGCCGCCTCGTGTCGTGAGAAGTAAGGTGCCGCCTTGGAGAGTAATTGCTTTAGTACTAATAACCCCTGGACCCTAAGGTCCGCGGCTCTGTCTACATCGATCTATCATAGTGCATCGTCAGTAATTATATGCTTGAGGTTTGTCAAGAAACTGGACTTACCGATTCATCATCAAGGTACTCTAAGAGCGCAACAAGTAACTCATTAAATATCTTCCCATTTTCCCAAATATCATGCAAGTGCTCGCCATTATTTTCTTGTAATACTGCCCTGACTGGGTTCTCTCTTGCAATCCCAATTAGTTTCCGAAAAGCTTGGGTATCAATCTCACGATTCTGCAATCTTGTGATAAGCGTGATTAACAGTCTGAAGGAGTGTTCTGGTGTCTTCGGCAAGTTCGAGTTGCTGATCTGTTTCTTCATCTTTGACCTATTCCATTCGCCATACCCAGGACCTGGGTGCTTGTCCCCACCTGTAGCCACTGCACCATTAGACTCGATAACTGGATCCTGATAGACCTTGATGGCTGGGGTTTTGTCATCGGCGCGCCCAGACTTCCGCATCGACATCGAAAGAAGATCTGGAGCGCCGCCAGTGGGCGTAGTAGGGAGAGGTGGCAGGTCCTGGAGTTTCTTATCGCTCTCTCTAATTCGTGTTGGTGTGACTGGCCTGGGCGCCGGAGGGAGGGGTGGAAGGCTGATCATAGTGATATCTTCATCCTTGGAGAACGAAGGGTCGTCTCCAGTATAGGACTCTTTTCTCACCATCGAGGAAGCATTGACCTGTTGAGGACTCATTGGTGTTTTACCAATCTTGGGTACAGACCCCAAAACTTGTTCCACATCCGCAACCTTTTCTTCAATGATTATCGTATCTGCCTCGTCTTCGACATTTACTCCCCATGCCTTCTTCAAGTCCCTGACAGTCTGAGACTCAAACGTCATTAGAATTTTGTCAAAAGCCTCGGAGTCCATCTTTTGTAGGTTCTTCAGCAGCGCAGCCAGTGGGTTATAGTTTGGTACCCGTGTATTGTTTAACATTGCGATTAGACGGTTGGTATAAAGCTTAAAGTTTGAAGAATCGTTCAAGAATTCGTTCTGCGTGCCGTTGAGGTGCGACTCTACAATCTCGCCCATCCAGATGAGACAACCGTGGAGAATCTTTCGCTTCTGAGTTGTTGTAAATGAGCCAACAGCGAGCTTTCTTGGTACCACTCCCGAAACTCCCATACTAGTGATGATTCTGAATAACATCTCCGCAGATTCCGATTCTGTCATTAATTTCTTTAACGCTGGCATACTATGTGCAATGATAGGTTGCGAGTGTTCCGCATCATCGCTTTCACTTAGTAAGAGAACTTTAGGAACGATTTGATCCATAGGGACGACTTTCACTAATTCCGCTAAAACCTCCGGCGCAACAACATGTTCAACAACCTCCGGCTGAGGGTCATTTAGCAATTTTGCAAGAGTTGGTGCAAACACATCGCTTGGAGGAAGAGTTGGCAACTTCTGGCCGTCATAGTTCGGAGGTATTTTTTTAGCAAGAAGGCAGGCAACAATAACTACGCCTTCTACTCTTACTCTCCAATCGATATGGTTTAGTTGTTCTAGTACCGTGAGTTTGCGACCAGAACTACCAATCAATGGGCTTTGTTGGCGTTGAGGTGTCATTCCGCGGGCCATTCGTTCATGGAAGTTTCTTGACGGGGGTGATAATGGAGGCGACCGTACACCATTAGTCCGAGAAATTTGTAACGGGGATGTTCTTTGGCCTGATTGGTATGCACCCGAAGGGCTCAGCTCTCGCTTCGATGACGTAGGATCCGTATATGTTCTTTCGGGGGCAGCAACTCTCGTCTTCACATGCGGTCTCTGGGGCCGGAGTGGCGCAGAAGCCAGGCTACTTTGTACAGCGGCAGCAGGTGGTCCCATATCGACATGCTCAGATTGAGCAGCCTTGAGATTCCCACGACTCTTCTTTGATGCAAGAATTGCTTCCTTTACCGAAGGTCTTCCTGGTGCGGGACCTCTGCCCAATGGCTGCCGTAGGTTAGATACACCTTTTGGTGCTGCTGTTGTAGCACTAGCATTTGGATTACCTTTCCGGAGAAGCTTCTGTGAGCTAGCGTCAAGGGTATCCATAATTCTATAGGCAGTCAGTATTTGTTTATGTCCCAACTATCAGCTAAAGAGGAGCTCTCACGCTTCAGCACGTTCCGGCCAGATAGTAGCAAAAAGCCAGTAAGTTGCTCTCATCCCTTCCCTCACTCCTGGATTTGCATCTGCCAGGCCTCTTTTGAGGCACTTTTCCATCAAATCAGTCCCTCCAGAGTGTTCAATATATCCCTTTTGATCTATATGCGTCTCCAGGAGTATTCTCAACCATCCAGCTGCATAGCTCCTCGGCTGGACGTTCTTGTCGTTACATGCAATTAATAATTGCTGCACGAGCTTTACGTGATAAGAAATGTTTGCGATCAACACCGCAGTTGTGACATTACCCAATTGCGACGTAATCTTCTTCGTACCCGCACAGAGCTTTATGAGGTTCATCATCAGGATCTCCATCATAGGATCCAAGCCTGGACCAATGACCTTTGCTAGATCCTTGAGTAACTGACCACCATTTGTTGCTACTGTTGTCCGTAGAGAGTTGACTGTCTTGAGAATGCCGTCTAAAAGCGATTTCAGTGATGAGAGAAACGTAGTTTGGTAGTCTCTATACGCATTCCCCCTAACTAATTGCCTCAACTTCGTGACGTTTTTGTCCCGAGCAGCCCAGTTTCCTTCTGATTCTCTGCCTTCGAATGCATCGACCATACCATGCATTATTTCTTCTAACTCGCGGTTCGTATTGACGTACATCGGCTCGATACCACTTTCCATCTCGCTTCCAGGCATACTTTGGACATAAACCGACGAAGCCATGCTGCCGGCGACACTTTTTCCTCCTTTTACGCTTTCGGCTTCTTCCTCATGCCCATCCGGGGACCTCACGGAATTCCGCATCTCCGCCTCACCACCAGGCAGCCCAAGTTGGCTCACAATATAAGTAGCAATTGCTTTTCGAACTTGCCGCTTCTGTAGTTCCCTTTTAAGGTCCGATTTTGCGTGGTCCGGTGCATTCCTATTTGATAAATTAGTTTGAAGTACTATAGGATCAAAGACTTGAACTCACTTGAATAGTTCCACAACAACATCTTTAGCAGACTCTCTCACAGGCTCGCTCGCATCCTCCAGCATCTTAATCATGAAAGGTGTAAAGCTCCTGAACGAAAAACCCTGCTGACTATGATGAACCTGCAGCAACCAATTCAAACTCTCCTGTCTACACCTAGGGATTTTGCTCCCGAAGCCAAGCTCCTTAATCCCCCGCTCAACATCAGGACCAGAACTCCTCCATAGATCTAATAGCCCAGTCAAAGCTATCGACCGATTTCTATCCTTCTGATCACCAAGCTTTTCGATGAGGACCGGAAGTGTGTGAGGCACCTGCGGGCGAATACGAGCAATATCTTGAAGGGTTACTCGCTTGATTAAATGGCCGAGGCATGAGAGAGCGTGGAGGGAGAGTGTATTGTTGGAAGATGAAACACCGAGACGGCAGGCTTCAAACAAGGGGTTTATAGCTTCGGTCTAGTCATGAAGTTAGTTTTGGGAATTGAGCACAGTGTGGGGGAGGAGGCTGATGTCATACTTGCACATGCTGGTGCTTAACCTGTGACTTGATACTTGCAAATTCAGCAATCTTCTGGTCGACATCTATAATCATATATTAATATTAACACTCATGGCTTGTGTTCAAAAACCTGAGCGAGGGTCCAAGTCCAAGATGATTGGGGAAGTAGAGGGAGAAGATGAACTCACCGCTCCCTTTTAGCAGAGCTAAAAGATTTTCTGCCTGTGTATCTCTGACAGACATGATTCGAAACTGTTATACCGGGGGAAGCTGTGGGCAGAACGAAGGAAGACAGGGACGGGCGACCGAGTCTTTAAGCACCGAGTGGTGATGAATTAAAATTACCGAGAAGGCCCGTGCAGAGGTGGTAATATTCTCGCATACGGTTGAGGAGGATGAGGAGTGCAAGGAGGCCGTTAAGACAAGCAGCCTCTCGTGCGACTGGAATGGATGCGATAAGTGCGTAACCCCCAGCACAAAAGGAAGGGCTCCGGAACAAATACTGTAGAATAGGTGGTAGGTGATGGGTGCAAATATTCCGAGCAGACGAACTGACGCAGGGGATGAACAGAACGGCACAAAAACGAGATGAGGTTCTTCAGCGAGGGGCAGACACTGTTCCACTTTCAGCAGGGAAATGATTGTTTCTTGTTGTGTTTTTTTTTGCTTTTGCTCTTGCTCTTGCACCGGCCTCGCGGAGTTGGGGTCAAAACAAACAACGCAACGGCAGCTTCCCCCCACTAACCGTTCTCAGCGCTTAGCCAACCAGACTCTCTGTCTTTATGTGCTGGAACGCGGAACGGTCGAAGTATTTCTCAGAACGCTCTAGAGCAGGGATTGTAGAGGAGCGACACGTGCTAAGGTGGTAAAGAAATGCTGCCCCCCCTTGTGTAACGGCTAGCCATGTCTTTGGCTAGAGTGGCGGTCCAGTCAAAGGAGCAGTTTCCCTTAACACTTCCCCAACCTAGGAAACCATTAGACCCTCATTGGTAGGAGGCCAAAATCTATACGCACCGCCTCAGTCTATCTTGCTGACATAGCTATGATCTCCGCCCCCATAGAGAAGGGTAGCAATGACATGATATGGGATAAAGCACATTAGAGTCGCTTAGTAACGGGATATGAGCCAAAATACATATAAAAAAAACTGCTTTTCACCTAAACAGGAAAGAAGAGGCCCAGTGCCTCAGAAAGTCCAAATACCTCGAATCAATTTGGTTGAGTACTCAAGCTACCTTAGATTGCCAGCACTGGGAAATTGTAATTTTAGAACGCAACCAACCTCCTTGTAGGGGTACTCTAATTTCATATCTTTGTACGGCGATCTCGCTGTAGCAGAGTTCTAACAAACAATGTCGAAACAAATTCTGATCATATGTTTGGAAACCCCATAGGCAAGTATAGTATACTTTAAAATATCCTGAGCTATTTTAGGCACTGGATGGTTGAATAAATGTGGTGAAAACTCTCAATTTTAGTAACCAGCTCCAACCTCACGACTTGATAGGAGATAACATAACATGGCAAGGTGTGTGTGTGTTTAGTGTCGCATTATCTCTCTGCCTGGCTATGGTATTGAAGACTAACCTACTAAATTTACAGAAATTAAAAGCAGCCGGTAGCGTAAGGCTTTATCATCGAGTATCAGTCATGAGCAGTACTTTGCCATCTCCTTGCATCCGTGACGGTGGGTACTCGTTAACAAAATTGTTTCTTGTGACAGAGTTGCTTCACGTTTATGGCCCCAGTCATATCGTTGCTACTATCGGCTCTACCACAATTATTTGGCAGATGAACAAAGGAAACATTAGACCCAAGAAAGAGCTTAAAACGGACATTGATGTAGTCAAGATGGATATTTCCCGCGTTGGGAACAAAGTGGATATGGCGGATGACAATATCTTGACGGTTATTCGGGAAGCTATAGTACATGTACATGTAGTCATGGGAGCTAGAAACTATAAGGGAATACATGTAATTGCAGCTAGGATCAAGGAGGGACTGTTAGTCACTGGGGTTTGCCGTCAATGAAGGGCAGTGTGGTGGTGGGTGTGGCGGGTTGAGCCACAGGTCATGTGAACGCAAGCGTTCTAAAGCATAAAGTTGCGAAGCAAAAGGTACCATCTGGCACCCTGGCTCTCCGCCACGCTGCAGCCCTACAATCATTGCATGTACCTGAACTCCCGTCTGCAGCAGATTCTTCGATACTAGTGGGTATGTACTCTAGCTAGAGGTTATTTCATGTGGCAGGGCTACTCCAGTCAAAATGAGATAAGATCTTAGCCCTTCGCATGCATGTAGTAGCGCATCAAGTCTTACAAAGTACATGTAAATAATCAGCTGTGAAAAAAATAAAGATTTTATTATATGAAGGAATTAACCCTAAAATATTCCGTTGTAATTAAATGTTAAGCATTAAATACTAGAAAAACAGGTTTTTTTTAGATCCTCTGATATCGAATCAGCATTGCGACCATGAACGCAATCATTACGGGCACAGCCAAAAAGACCAGAATCTTGAATCTTTCCAGAATCGCCCCTTCGCCACTATGATCCATCCAATATAATCCACGAAGTCTTCTCACACGAACCCCTTCCTGCCCCGCAATCCTCCCTGCCTCCGCTAAGGGTCTCTCATTAGGATGTATCAGGTGTGTTACTCCTCCATAGTTCTCCGCTTCCTGACAAATCCCCTTCGTCTCCATAAGGCTCCGCTCATCACCTAAATCCGTCAAATATGCCACCCCTCCACCCTCAGCCTCTTCCCACCCCACCTCTCCCGTCTTCACATTCCTAGCACTTCGCCACTCTCTCCACCAGCACCATACCCCGGCAGGAAAATCATCGAATGGATTCTTGGTATAATAATCACTTTTTTTAACCTTTCGGCCGTTGCAATAGACTCCGTGAACTTTCTTCTCGACCATATCAAATAGCCACAATTTATCACTTGTTGTAGCACCCACAAATCGACCATCAGCACTCAAAGATAAGGCCGAGTACTGTCGAGGAAGTGATGGAGCATCATTGATTTTTGTTGTGCTAGGGTCAAGAGGGTCTGGAATTATATATACTGGTGCTTTGTCGTTTTTAGAATAATCCCAGACTAATAAGCCTCCTCCAGCTCCTCCAGAGACAATATGTGTATCTGTAAGCAGGAAATCATGTGCAAAAGCGGTAGTGAAAGCAGCACGTGCTCCATTCCCAGAAAAAACGGATGCTGATTTAGTTTTGAATTCCATGGTTTTGAGGACCTTTCCGGTTTCAAGGGACACCACAAGAAAATTAGTTCTCGTAAGCTTTCCGAGGGTTGAAGATGGATGACGGGTTACGAGGCAAACAAGATGGTTTCTGTATGACAATTAGCTTGATGGTTTGGGAATTACCGATAGTTTCTATATAAATTATATAGGAGGGTAAAACTTCCCTTGTAATATGGAAATTCTTCAAATGTGGAAAGCTGGTATACGCCTCATCCTCTGCCCACTCCCTACTCAGGTCAAACTCCCAGACCACTTTGCTCTCTGTTTCTGTCGTTTCTTCCCACACGTCTTTTTTTTGTCTATCTGACTCCATACATAGTAGATTACTAGAAATATGCGGTGCTATTCCCGTACTGTTATCTGGGCCTGGAGAAGTCACCGCAACTAAGATTTCCCCGTTTGCAACAAAGCGGTCTGGAATTCTCCTCCCTAGATTCCATAATTGTGACAAGCCCATAGTTTGCGCATCCACCGCGCGTACTCTATATTCACCATTTCTCTCCTCGACGAGAAAGCCAGCGGATACAGGAAAGGGTGTCGCCGTCCATGTACCCTGCGGTTTCCACTCCGACGCGACTTCCCTTACTTTACCAAGTACTGGGTCCAAAACTCCTGTGACTACTCTAGTCATAGAAGCGGCAACAGTAGCAGCCTTCCCGGACCGTACCTGGAAGATTGCACAGCCATCATCTTTGGCGCTAGTGTGTTTGCTCCAGTACACTGCGCCCTTGCGATTTCCTTCCCCATATGTAAATAACTCTATGGTTCTTCTTCCAAACCAGTCCCCTTTTGTATCCGGTGGGGGCAGTCCTCGCGGGACCTTTTGTGACCGTGGCACCACTGGTGTTCCAGCGGCAAACGGGCGTGACCATCCGAGGTTTAGCTTTACAACATTTTGCCAGAGACGGCGCTGGACGGTGGAAGAGCCTGGATATAGAACCTGGTCAAGGTGCAAAGACTCTGGGATTCCGAGCGCTAATGCGGGGCCATGCCAGACGGAATCATTCTCGGAGCAAAAAATCGCGTGATAGAGATGAGAACAGGTCTGTGAGAGGTTTATAAGTGTTACATGAGGTGGAGGATCTGGTGAGGATACTGAGAACTTGAGAATATTTAGGAGTATTTCCGTTGGAAGCTGGAGGAGAGGCGAAGGCTCCATGGCATTGATAAGACTGTTTATTTGGAGACGATAATTGGGAAGAACAGTTGTTTATATTATAGCCCTGTAGGTGTCATCCAGTTACAAGAAGGTGGCTCATCTCATTCAGCTGCATCTGATAACGTGGCCTGTGATAAGATTAGATACGATGTGACTCAGGAAAGTTATAACATCTTAGCCCGTTCAAGATGTTTCATCCTAATAGGTTGATTGGGTTACATTCTTTCTTTCTTCGGATAGCTATTTATGCTTAGGGGGGCCCTGCAGTTTATTCTATTGTAATACGGGTGTAGGGGAAAGTGATGAGAACTGTCGCACAGTCGCACTTCGCCATAGTTCTCGTCACTTTCCTCTATACCCATAGTACTACAGGTAGGGTCAAGTACATTTAGTTTGGAAAAGACCTGCGCACTAAGGTTAAGTAGGAGAGAAATATACCTAACTCCCTATATGATCAGCGACTTTACAAATATCAGGTGTCTGTTTTAGAAAAGCTTGCCTAGACGTTTATTTATATGTATCTAGTCCTGCTACAGCGGCAAATTCTCAAATTCGGTCCTAGCCATGAAACTTCCTAATATTGAGGAGTGAGTCACGGCCCAGTTCAGCCTTACAGAGGCATACACCTGTTATTTTTATTGCTAATTGCATTGGGCATTTTCCCGCAGTAATTATGAGCAAGCGAAGTAATAGGAGCCGGGGTCACTTCGAGAGATGACCTGTAAATAGTCTTCAGAACACAAAAAAAACCAGTAATCTCGAAATTGAAATTGTTTTAGTAGTAAAAAATACAAGAAAGAAAGAAAACTTTTACAGTGTTGCCCGTATTTGACAGTAATGAAAACCCGACCCTGTAGCACATCGTAAATCCTGAACTATGTTACAGACACCCCAATTCCTGGGGCTAATTACCGCATTATTCGTTAAAAGTCTTTAAGTAGTCACTCCTCAATTTTTGGCTTTTTGATTTCGTTTTCACCATCATCCCCAGCCTTTCTCTTATTACCTCCGTTTTGAGCAGAGGCATCTACTTCTGCCTTAACATCAGAGCTATTCTTAAGCTTTGGGATACCATTATCATCCTTCTGAGCTCCCTCACGATCACCACGCTTTTCGTCTCGATCGCCTCCACCACGCCTATCGTTGAAGCGCCCTCCACCACGCCCTCTACCTCCACGACCTCCTCTACCACGGCCCCCACGGCCATTCCTGTCACCGCCCCGGTTTCCATCACGGCCTTTGTTGTTATGGTGATTACCACCCTTGTGTGATTTCTGATTACGCTTTGGTTCTATCTTCCCATCCTTGATATCCTGAAGCTTTTCCTCGACGTAGCTCAACTTCGTCTTCCACAAAAGCTCCTTACCTTCCCAAGTAGGTTTCTCTTCCAGCGCCATGAACTTCTCTGCGGTTTGTTCGTCGATGAACTCGACGAAGACTGATCCTTTGAAAAGCTTGTAATCGGTGCGGCGAAGACGGACCGCACTGATGGGGCCAAAAGGCTCAAAGAACTTTTCGATATCGACCTGTGTCGTAGCACCCTCGGTCCCAAATCCTTTCTATTTGATAAAAAGATACTGCATGAGTCACACTTTCCCTGAAAGCGATTAAGCACAAGGGGGTGCCAGACATACCGCATAGATACTCTTGTGGATTGCTTTATCCGTGATCGGTCCAATGGCGATGGGATGCTCAAAACGGGTTTTGTCAAACCTGGGTCTCTGGCTCTTCTCGTCCTTTACTTCCCGGGGAACAACCTCGGTGATCTCCAATGGGACCTTCCTTTTAATAGTCTCTTCACCAGAATCTCCACCAAGCTCCAACATTTCACTTTCTTTTAGAGCGCTGATGATCGTCTCCTTGTTGGGGAAACGCTTCATTCTCTTGAATGATGCGACGAGATTGAGGGGGACTGGCTTATTTTCCTTGCCGACGAGGCCAAAGAGAAATTTGTCGAAGGGCAAATTAGATGCGGAAAAGTAAAACTCGACCTGCAATTGAAATTCTCAGCATTGCAACAAATATAAGGTGATTATTTTAGAACTTGGAGCAAAGAAAATCTCACCTGCTTACGGATCTCAGCCGGATCGTCTGACTCAGGAAGTTTTGTCGGATCGAACTTATAATGGTTTTGCCGAACTTTAGGTTTCTTATCTTCAGTCTTAATTTCAGCCTTCGAGTCTTCCTTCTCGACATCAGCGCTAGCCTCGTCTTTAGTTTCTTGCTTCACATCGACAGTAGTCTCGTCATTGACCTCCTGCTTCATATGAGTAGTAGCCTCATCTTTGACTTCCTCCTTCACGTCAGTAACGATTTCCTCTTCCTGCTTGATTTCATTCTGCTTCTTGTCGTCAATTGTCTCTACTTCTTTAGAATTCTGGGCTGGGCCGATCTCCCCAGTATCCATCACCCCCTCAGGCTCAACTTTGACCTCCGCCGACACCTCAGCGGCTACAACCGGAGTCTCGTTGTCAGCCATTGAGTTTAAAAAAAAAACGTGCGAAAGTGTAGAAAGTTTTAACGAGAGAGGGAATGTGGTATTATATCAAGGGCTTTTCTTGCTAAGAATTTGAAGTAAGCGAGTTGAGGGACAAGAGAAAACTTCGGATGGCTAGCGGATGGGAGAAGAGTCAACTTATTTAACGAGGTGGGAGGGGTCGCTGATTACGACTTGGCGCCCGAATTTTCTGCATAGTCATGTGCCAAGAAAAAGCTTGGATGGGTGTTGATTTTGTTGACTACTGGGGTCGATATCACCAACTTTGACCGAGAGTAAGCGGGGTGGAGCATTGCCCCGAGTGACATTTGCTACATGTACTCTTGATGACTCGAATTTGCTTCAACTGCCTTGCTCACAGTTGCGTGAAACCCTGATAGTTACGGTCTGTTTTTTCGATATAGCCCTAGAATAGATTCCTTGCGTTGGACATTTTCTAAACAAAGATCACTGCCCAATCGCTCCTTGAAAGACCTCCGAGTCATAAGGCTAGCCTAGTACCTACAAATTTCTCAGGGTCTCCGCCACACCCAGCTAATTTTCTACGGCTCCCGGTTAGCCAATCTCGCATTTTAGTATTTACTGTGTCAATCATCAAGAGCCCAAAATTAAGCTACTAGAACTGAACTCACTATATAGGGTTAGGGTTGTATCTATGTGAATTCCCGAAATCTAAACTTCATTCTGCCTACAATGTCACCAATGACTCGCATTAGGGGCATCCTTTTGGATGAATTGGAGAAGCCTAAGGCTAAATGACTCACCGTAAAAGAAACCTTTGTCCTATCCCTAAAATATCCAGACACGCCTCCCGTATTCCCAAACAAAGAGTTTCCTTCCAGTAATTGAAACTACATACCAGGTATTTTCTTATCTTTCGTTCTTGGCTTAGAGTTGGAAGGAGACTACTCTTTATTTCTTTCAGGCTCACTATTTAGCAACGAAGCGGAATACCCCCCACGTGAATGGCTTTTTTTTCTAATTGGCATATAACCAACGCAAATGACCGAGACCTATAGAGATATCGCTCGGTAGAATCTCCATAGAGACTGAACAAAGGAACAGGGGGAAAGCAATTAAATCAGATCATCGCCAAAAAATTACCCCAAGAAGTAATAATGTCTCTCAAACTTCTAAAATCTCCTAGGGCTATCGAAACGGGCGAATCCGTACAGTCGGTATCTGCACAAGACGAAATATCAACTTTAGAAGTCCCAGATTACACAGACACTACCGAAGCTGGGGAACAAGGAGTTACTAAACCTTCAGAGGTTACTAATCGCAAAACAGGCCTAAGAGCAAAAGATTTATCAAAACTCCCAAGAACCTCTAAAATTCTCGAGGCTACATATAGTGAAATGTTAGAAGATCTACTTCAAAAACCCACACGTTCTTCGGCTGTAGGACCTGGTATGATCACTCCCTTCAACTCTTGCATAAATACCTCGTCCCTACCTCAATTTCGTAGAAATTGTTAACCTCTCACAGCTTCCTCCAAAAAGGGTTTCTCCTACAGGTACCACAAAGATCCCTCTCGCAGGGTCCAATACCATAAACGGCATCCCCACCATATCCTTCGCCCTGTACCTCATAAAACCCTCGATGTCACCCCTCCCCATCCCATTTGCCCTACATCCCACAAATTTCTCCATGTCACGCCCTCTCATCACCTCTCCCCAGCCCTTATTGCGTCCTCATACTTCCGCAACCTACACCCCCATACCTATATGGCCTACCAGCTACAATACCGTTTCCCTCCTACGACTTTGCCTTTACCATTCTCATTTCATGTGTTACTTGGTCCGCTCCCAGAGAATAGAGACTGGTTTAACGCCACCGCAAGAGTAGGAGGGCATGGAATTGCTGCTGGTCACACGGAGAAGAATTCCATCACTGGGAAGGTGCCTTTGACTAGACTGTTGCTTGATAGGCTAGGAGGGTTGGAGGAGGAAGTAGTCGTACCATATTTGAAGAAAGAGTTGAAGTGGATCTTTGAACAGGTTATTTACTCTCTCCCAGGTTTCTATTAGGTTATAAGCAATATAGGAACTAATACGTAAATAGGATAATGGGGAAGGGGCACCCGTGGAACTGGAGAAGCTCAAGGGAGTTAGAGTGAGAGTTGCTAGCGCGCAGGTCAATATATCCGAGGCTGAAGATCCTAAGTGGGTTTTCTATGAGTCTGCGGTTGGAGGGACAAAAGGTAGGCTTAAGGATTAAGTAATGAGTGTACTCTGATTTTCCTTAAGACTGTATTTGTATTCATACTCCAGAAAGAAATGGAGAGTAGGATGGAGCTTTGATGTCTAGTATGTAGTATAATAATAAGAATCTAATTCTCGAACCACATTCATATCCTTGTCGTCCTCGTTTCCCCATAATGTGCCAAACTAAGCTTGAAAACTCTGTTTATGATTGTACTCTCATAAACCCTGTGATTGCTTCCCATAGACCTTCGGGGCTCGGCTTTCCCGCTACAACTTCTGGTCGCCGGTTCAGTGTGTCCGTTAAACATTTCTCTGTCGTCGGTCCAATAGTCGCTATATAGGACCTACTCCCCTTACCTGAGTCTCGGTGCTCTTTGAGAACATTAACTGCTACATCTGCACCAGCTGGCGAAAATACACAAATCCATCGTGTTCCCCCGTTAGTCTCTCCAATGATTCTCGTGAACTCTTCCTGGAAACCTTCCTCAACTGTTGTTTCGTAAACGACCAACTCCTCGACTTCGACCCTCTCCACCTCTGGTGCGCCATGAAGGGTTCTCGGAATGATATCCCGGCGGGTTTCACCAACGAGAAAGAGGATTGGTCTTTTCTTGTCTGGAAAGTGGGTTGCATTATAGGAGCCGAGTATGAATTTTGCCAGAACTTCACCATTTCCGCAGTGGGTGCCGAGAATATTAGCGGGGGTGAAGCCTAGTTTGGCTATGGCTGTGGCGGTTGCGGGGCCAACAACGTAGACGGTTGTGTGAGCGAGGAGGGCAGACACTCTAGTCTGCCATGCAGGATTCGCTGTAACTGAAGTGTGAGATTCTACGTTATCTAAATTGTAGCAGATGGTGTATTGTAGACCTTTGACCCTGTCAAGCACAGATCCGAGTGCCTCCACAGCGCGCTGTGATGTGACTATCAATGCGCCATATCCGGCCTCTTGACCTTTCTCAGACCCACCGACATCTTGTCGCAGTTTCCCGGAGGTAATGATCGACTCCAGCAGATCGAGGTTGACTTGTCTGTGCTGCAGCACGGGGACGAATATGGGTTGAAACGGAATCGCATCTTCCCCATTGGTAGGGTGAAATGGATGATTTGAGAAATGGAACTCATAAGGATCTGTAGGCTGTGACCGAGTCTTAAGAAGAAGTAGAGTGATTGGGGCCGACATTGTGATTATCCAGTGGAGGGGGGGATTTATGTGACTTTCCGCCCTTGCATGCAAATGATCGTCAGTGATTAAAGGTCAGGTTTATTAATTGGTATGAGACAAAGCTTAAATTACATACATGAGGCTCGGCGGTGCAACGCCACGCATGTATACGAGAACCCCAACCAAGTCTCATTCTCGCCTTGTCGTCCCCTCCCTTGCTCATATATAACTACAAGACACATCCTCACCTATACCCTTACCCTTACCCTCACTCACCGCTAACGACAGGTATCCTCATCACAGCTATATTCTCGCCACGGGCCACATCTACAAAACTATCTCCCCCTCCATCACGAAGCTCCCCCCCTACAACTTTCCAACCATGCAGCGCCCCATGTACCCCGCAAAAACCCCTCCACTACACCATCCAGTACCCCAGAAACCCGTCCAAGTGCCCGTAATGCATTCTCCACCACCACCACCATCATCTTCAAACTCTTACAACTCCCCCTACGATAACCCCAGCTACACTCAGTCAAACGCCCGCAGCGCTGGAGGAAATCTACATCCGAATTCTGCATACCAAACATGGGCGCCGTCTAGTAACATGAATGGCAATTTCTTTTCAGACCCAGCTGCACAGATGGGGTTCTCTGTTGCAAATGCCGCCATGTCTCGTGGAACTGATATGGCCGAGAAAAACGTACCTCCCTCCGCCTCCTCCTTATTAAGTCTTCTAGCTAATTCTAATCAATATTCTAGTTGAGCCGCTACATATCAGCTCTAAAACCCTACTTTGCAGTAACAAACTCATATGTCCTTCACAAACTCCGCATCCTCCTCTTTCCCTTCACTCACACCCCCTGGTTTCGCACCTCCACCACACGACCCTCCACTGCCTCCGGAGGTGCACTAGAGTATTCATATCTCCCTCCTTGCGAAGACGTCAATGCGCCAGATCTTTACATCCCGCTTATGTCCTTTGTAACGTATATCCTCTTCAATAGTCTCCTCACAGGGATCTCGGGGCGTTTCCATCCAGAACAACTCGCACAAACAGCCTCTACGGCATTTGTTATCGTTTTTTTTGAACTTGCAGTGTTGAAGCTAGGTAGTTATCTGTTGAATATCACCGGCAGTGATGGTCAGTTTCTAGACTTGTTGGGATATAGCGGGTATAAATTCTTTGGTGCGATACTCACGATACTTGCGGGCGAGGTTACGGGGATGACGGGATGGGTCGCATGGGGTGTCTTTACTTATTTTTTTACTGCGAATGCGTTTTTTCTTGTGAGACCCACACACTCTCCTTACTCTTTATAGCTAACATGAGATACTGGTATACAGTTACGGAGTCTGAAATACGTTCTGCTACCGTCAGAGAACGGGGAAGATGGAAGGAGTGTGTATATTACTGGTAGCTCTTCAACTACTGCACCGAGAGGGCAGAGGAGAAAGAGGAGAACGTGGTTTTTGTTCTTTTATAGTTATGTTGTGCAGTTTATCTCGGCAATTATTTTGACGAGTAATGTGGGGAAGGGATCGAGGAGCTCTAGCTAGGTACACTTTAGGTTCTGTCGGATAGTAGGATAGGGTGTGACGAAAAAAATAGTAAAACTATCGTTTTTTGTTTGGCATGGCGTGTACGGATAAGGGCGAGTATGGGGTTCAGGAGGGAATCTCCATTAGAGAGTTAGTTTTTACTTTAATAACGCTTCGAGGTGTGGATAATCTGTATGATAAAGGATAAGTATAACCTAGAATCAGGAATTCTTATCTATGTATATCTTTAATTAATAGAAAGAACCATAGCTGATGGTTGGCCGTGGGGGGAAATTCATTAAATCCCTCTCGGTTGGTAAACCATAAGGTAAAGCTTAAGATACATGTATACCAGTAAATAATATCAAGTATAAGATTATGATATCTGAATACAAACAACATGGAGCATGAACAGACATACTCCAAGACTAGTATCGAGACTATATAGTTCTAATCAATAGCACTAGACCTATAAATAAATGCATAAAATCAAACAAACCAAGAACCTAAGTCTGTAAATGTATTATAATTAATCAATCAACTTAAGTCTATAGAAAGCACAGGATCATTCGAATGAGATAATAATATGACTAATGTGACTTTGTGTTCTAAAAAAAGCAATCTACTTGATGGTAACACTCTTTATATTTAGTAGACCATTCTCTGTATTTCTTAAGGTGATTAGGGGGCATGATATATCAAGTTATGTAAGATCTATCCAGGAAAGAAGAGAAATGATGAGGATAACCCTGAGTATATCTTTTTCGTTAACAAGGAGGATGAGTGAGTGCGTCGGTCCGAATACCTTAGCCTTAGGGCTCTATGTATTTATTCATTTTGCCTCCATGTGCTTATGATTAATTCATTCATTCATTATTCATTCTGGCTAAGAAAAATTATGGCGAGTGATGATTAGTGACTCTATATTTAAATTTTTATGAAGATTCTCAGAAACATCTAACACTAGGGGGAAACAGTAAGATGTAGATTTAGTGTGGTCCACGAGGCCGCTCGAGGCAAGGTATGCGGGGTAGTCTCGAGGTGCCTCGGCTTTGTGGACCTCTGGCTTTGGCTCGCCTTGGGAATTAGGAGTCTGCCTCGAGGTACCTCAAGGAGCCTTGGCATATAGGACTATTTTTAGTAATAATTAAAAGCTATTAAATAATAGCCAATCAATATGAGGACATAGGCATATAGGGTATATGAGGTTGGGCTTACTCCCTCCTCCAGGCGTATGTGGTGTCAAACTATCATTCTATTGCTTGTACCTGTACTTCCACAAATAGTGTGACAAATTATAGTGGGAATAGCTAACTTATACTTCTACTAGAGCCTGTGATATTTTTTAATTAATTATTATTATTTACCTCGAGGTACCTCGGCCTCGTGGCCCCCCCGGCCTTGCCCCCCCTCGAGGCCGATACCCCAAGGCGAGGCCCCGAGATGCTCGGCCTCGTGGACCACACTATGTAGATTTTTATGTTTTCTATGGGCGTTATCTAACTAGAATTCTGATTAGTGTGTAAATCCTCCCGGTAGCAAGGGCTTTGACCTAATGAAACCGAACTTGAGTCCACGTTAAGTAGTCCATATAGCTAAAATAGCCTTAGCAATTCAATATCTAAAAAAATTCTCAAAGGTTCTTAGATATTACTAATCCAATAAAAGCAGAAACCAGTTTAAATTTTCTCTAGCCAACTAGGTAATTTAAGTACACAGCATTAACGAGAAAAAAACAAAATACGCTCATATTTTTCACTTATAGGTTTCTGCCACCTCTGGATTCCCACAATATACTTAGTGTCCACCGTGTGGGTCCTCCTGTTGTTGTTCAGCTGTAGGTGAAAAGAATTAGTTCTTGGTGCGTGTATATCAGTGAAAGATAACTTACGATCTAACTTGATCATAGTGTCAATCCTCATGATCGCGATACAAGCCTCCACACCTGATTTCTAAATCCCCAGAAGCCAATTCATCAGCACCCAGGTTCTCAAAAGGGATAAAGTAGGTAGTACAACATACCAAGCTCTTCACTTTGCTCATTGTCGGCTCCAAGACTCCTGCCTTGACTTCATCCGTTACCTTACCCCTTAGTAGATCTAGACCATAGTTCTTATAGTTCTTCTTCTTAGTTTCTGTCTCATCAGCCGTTTGGCTAGCAGCGTGGTATGATCGAAGCTTAGCGACAAGGTCGGAAGAGTCTTTGGCAGCATTGACAGCAAGAGTTTTGGGAATGACGAGGAGAGAAGAGGCAAACTCAGCGATCGCAAGCTGTTCGCGGGACCCAAGGGTGGTGGCAAAGTTCTCCAAGTAAATACTTAAAGCAGTCTCGACGGCACCACCACCAGGAACGACCTTCCCACTCTCCAAAGTTCGCTTGACAGCACATAGAGAATCATGAACAGACCTCTCCATCTCATCGAGTTGATAATCGTTGGGGCCTCGCAAAATAATAGAAGCAGAAGAGAATGCCTTGGTACCCTTAACCAAGATACACTCGTCATCAGAAATTCGCTCCTGTACAACCTCTTCGGCTGATCCCAAAGATGAAGCCTCAAATACTTCATCGCCTTCCAAGTTGGAAAGCGAGCTGACAAGAGTTGCACCAGTAGCTTTAGCTATCCGCCTCAGATCCTCCTTTTTGCAACGCCTAACCGCCATAGCGCCCTTCTCGACGAAAGTCTTCAAGCAGAGATCATCAATACCCTTGGTTGTAAAGATAACATTCGCACCGGCATCCAAAATCAATTTTATACGGTCCAAAACCATTGATGCCTCACGTTCCCTAATCGCCTCGAGCTGCTCTGGGTCATCAATGGTGATGTGGACGCCAAGAGCCATGCGAGTCTTCTGGAGGTTCATGTCGAGACAAGCGATCTTTGCGTTCTGGATCCGGGTAGGCATAGCTTGTGAGGCAACTGTGCAGTTCAAAGCATAGCCTTTAACCAGCATAGATTCCAGAGCACCCTTTCCGTGAGCCTTCAGGATATTGACAGCCTTAACAGGGTATTTGATTTCTCCTCGGCCGTTAGTAGACTTGACTGCCTGCATCGCATCGACTACCAGCCTGGCAAAGAACTCAGAGTCGCTACCAATGATCTTTGAGGACATGGAGGTCCTCGCAATGTTTATAAGCGTTTCGGTGCCGAGTGAGTCGACCTTGATAGACATAACATCCTGCATATATTTTACGGCTTCCCGAAGAGCAAGACGGTATCCAGTAATAATAGTAGTAGGGTGTATCCGGTTACGGACAAGGTCATTCGCTCTTCGGAGGAGTTCAGCGGCGATGATGACGACTGAAGTTGTTCCATCTCCAACCTACCAAACAAATCGTTAGAAAACCAATGTAAAGAAACACTCAACCCTGAGAAGCTAAATTTTTCCATCAGAAACCTAGAATGATCTCTAACCTCTTTATCCTGCTGCTGAGCAAGTTCCACTAAGATCTTTCCTGCAGGATGCTCAACATCCAAAAGACTCAAAATAGTAGCTCCATCATTTGTTACGGTAACATCTCCAATGTCATCCACCATCATCTTATCGAGGCCTGAAGGCCCATACGAGCTTTTAACAATGTTTGCAATAGCCTGTGTTGCAAGAACTATTAAAGACTGTGTTAGTGGACTCCATTGCTAAGGATACCATTCACGGCTTACCATTCTGGTCTCGGACTTCCGCACCAGTGATTTTCTCTCCTCCCAGAACTATAACAGATGCGTCAGTAAGGGTCTTATCTCAGTTGAGAGAAGCGATAGGGGCAGATAGAACGTACAAAGAGTTCCGTTGTTTCTTGGGGCTTGGAAAATGCTCGTCATTGTGAATATCAGTGGTGGGGTTGGAACTGATAGCCAGAGATGTTTTTTGGCGGGATGAGAGGTTTGGCCTGCGGGGCTCTTTTTTGGTAAAGCGGCGCCAGAGATCCAACGTGCTGACGAATCCGACTGACTTCAGATCACTATAGCAACGCCTAGACAAATCATTGAAGAGATCAACCTACCACTCCCTTGTTTTATTTAATATATTTGTTGTGTTTAATATAGGCTGGATTTTAGTTGAAGTTTATATACCCTTAATTTGCCCATAAATCTACAATACATAGCGCTTTGTTAGGCCTTTGCTAAAAACGACCCAGATATCATTTACAGGCACTATGGGATCCACTGGCAATTGACCTTCATTAACGCATTCAATACTCACGATGAATACTGTAGCTCCAGTCCCACAGCCCTAAATGGTGCATCCCTCCTCTTAAAGTCGATCCCTGCCCCAACACTAAACAACAAATGTTTAATTCTCCCTTCCCACAACAACCCAATCCCCAAACTCTGCGAAACCCTTGCCTTCAACACACCTGCAAAATTATCCTTAATCTCTTCTTCCTCTTCCTCTTTTTTCTGTGCCTTCTTCTCATTCCCTGTCCTATTATCGGGGTTCTTTACAAGAGCGTTCTCTTTCGACCGACGCCTCCACAGCTCACAACCTACTGATAAATCACTCTCGTATGAGTACATATTAAATTCGAACCGGCTACAAAACGCCGCCGATGTCCCTGCACGAATAGCATATGTTGCCGAGAGATGACCTATGAGTGGGTTCAGGGTTAGGGTCATAGTAAGCGGAGTACCAGGGTGGGTTGGGAGAGTGCTATAGCGGAAACCAGTAGACACTAGGAATAAGTGTCAGGACTTAAAAGCATCCAAGGAGAGTAGGGATTTGCAGACTTCCTGCACTCTTATTAAGAATCCCGTAGTATAGCTCTGCACCCATGCTAAATCTTCCGGCGTATTCTGATGTTGCTACCGGAGGATCTGATTTCCGAGGGTCACGGCCGAAGTTATAGAGACCCCGGGCTCCGATTAAAGCTCCATCAGTAATGTAAAGGTATTCTGAGCACCATTTGCCAGCGTCTTGCTGGAGCATAGCCATGATCTATACGCCGACTATTAAGCCCTGAAACTTTCTAACCCCTCGTACAAAGAATCCATACCGTTCCACCAGATTTCAATTTTGAATCGCTAACCGCCGTGAGTCGTACCTGTTGTGTCGGTGACATTCTTCTCAAATATAGGGCCTCCAGCTGCGAAGCTGGCAAATACATCTTCCCACATAGGAGTGTACCTTCTCCCAACCTATCTCATTAGTATCTCTCTCTCCTAACTTAAACCTCCCGCGAATAAGAAAATCACTTGGCGCCCACTTCTCCCATCTACCCTTGTTCCACCCTGCCAAATCTCCCAATCCCTTGAATTATCTGGCCGCCGCAGCTCCTGCAATTGTCGATATCCCTGGGTTACGGCATGAAGATCTACATCGCAGCTCTTTTGTACGTTGGTGAGTGGGAGGGAGGAGGAGAGGTAGGATACAGAACCGTCGACAACGCCGACGTTGCCAAAGCCATAGGAAGTTGCAAAATTTGGAGATGAGAGGGAGGAGAGGTTCATTTTTAAGCCACGAGGGGTAGGGAAATCGAGGAGAGCTTCGCATATAATTAGTATTGAGGATTGTAGGTCTTGAAGTGAATTAGATACCTCGAGCTGTAGCTGTGAGGTTTGCGTAGGAATTGTCCTGGTTCCAATCTGTGGCTTCATAGAACGCATTCTGGATATAGTCTATATAGGGTAACATTTTGTGAGAATATATAGAGAGTAATATGAGAGTAATATAGAGGCCTTCTGCTGTCTTTTCCTGTATCTGTGATTTATTGAAGCTCTATCACGGTTGCTGTTAAAGAGGCTCAAAACATTTCCTTGGCCTCCCACCCAATCCAGCTAAGCGCACAACCCCACACACACTGAAACTTTGAAGAAAAAAAGTCCCGCGACAAGAGATCGAAACCTCCTACCCGCAACAACTCGTTCAACAAGCTTCATATCTACACATCGCGCATCCACTACCACAAATAAAAAAAATGCCCCGTAGCAAGAGGTCAAAGGTCATCTCATTGACAAAGACAGACAAAAAGCCGGGGAGGGAAAATAATGAACGACTTTTCACTAACGTCCGAGCATCCATCGACGAATACCAAACCTGTCTAGTCTTCTCCGTTGAGAATATGCGCAATACCCACTTAAAAGAAGTACGAACAGATCTTAGCGATAGCAGGTATAATTATCCCAAGAAATTTCATACATCAATTAACTAACTTCATCCTAGGTTATTTTTTGGTAAAACAAAAGTCATGGCCAAAGCCCTTGGAACCACCCCCGCTGAAGAATACCGCGAGGGTCTCTCCTCTCTTGCTTCTTATCTTGCCGGTAATGTCGGCCTCCTCTTCACAAACCGTCCCGGGCAAGAAATAATCGACTATTTCGCGACCTTCGTAAAAGCCGACTATGCACGCATGAACTGCATCGCGCCATTGACATTTGTTGTCCCAGAGGGCACAGTGTACTCCATGGGCGGGCAAATTCCATCTGAGGAGGATGTCCCGCTTGCGCACTCTCTTGAGAGCACCATGAGGGCGCTAGGTATGCCGACTAAATTGGTGCAAGGGAAAGTACACTTAGATCAGCCATATACCGTTTGTCAGGAGGGGAAGAAGCTAGACTCAAAGCAAGCGAATTTATTAAAGCAATTTGGGTGCGCGGTTGCAGAGTTCAGGGTTGAGCCTGTTGCGTGAGTATCATATTAGTTTCTAGTCCCATTTTTTCAAATACCCAATCCTAACTGTTTACGTTTTTTTTAGGTACTGGTCGAATGCCGACTTCAAGGTAACGGAATGCAATGCGATGCAGGAATAGTTTGACAATATCTTTCCAAACGCTGTGAAGTTTGTAACGAGTCCCTACAAAGTTCCGTCCCCTCAGTACCAGAGCTAGAGGGGGTTTATATGTAACACTACGAAAGAGGTGGGGTGAGAGATATAGGGGATAGGACATCATTCTAAAAGCAATTCGGCGTTAATTTGAATTTCAATATGGATCTCTCATCTTATTTCATACTTTTATTCTATTTTACTTCTTAGTCACTCAAGGAAAGAAGAAAAATACTTACTTAGACAACCATACTCCGCAGATCCATAGATCCAACTGTATGTACCCAGAAAAAATCCGTAAGACCTCCCACCATCATCTATTGTATCCTATAGATACATATATTGTCACTCGTTGCCTACTATAGTAAGTGTCTATGTGAGGTATCACCATCCATAGGTCATAGTTTTTACTGCATACCAGATTTTGTACCCAGAATAATAAAATCATCTGAATTAAAAAAAAAAAAAGAGGTATCACCACCCAGTAGTGTTCCAGCTAATATTCACCGGAAAGGGTGGATCACTAATATGATATACTCTAAATATGACATAAAACTTGAACGGTGCTGTGACTACTCTATTAGTGTAATTATGCCTATCACAATCCCATAATACCAAAGTATTGATCAACCAGAGCCACGACACGTCACGTAGTAA
Source organism: Verpa conica (assembly GCA_033030425.1). Lineage (NCBI taxonomy): Eukaryota > Fungi > Ascomycota > Pezizomycetes > Pezizales > Morchellaceae > Verpa > Verpa conica. The sequence goes on along the minus strand of JAUFSD010000001.1, from coordinate 3,309,651 downwards.
TCCCAAAGGCGCATGACTTTTATTACATGATATCCCTTATGACCCTAAACTCCAGATCGAGAGAAGGGAATTGCATAGTGATCTATCACCGGCACGCCACAGCGTGTGGACTCATAAAACATCACTCGACACCCTCCCTTGAACGGCCATGGGGATTGGGAAAATCTGCTTTCTTTCTATCCGAACATCCGGGACCTCCTTTTCTCTTCTCGCTACTATTTTTAATTTTGCTAATATGATCCCGCCCAGGTGTCATCTTCACCTTGAGTATGCTACGGCGTTGCTTCACATGTTTTAAACCTGAAACAGGGTCTAAAGTGGCTAAAGTGGCTATTCTACAAGCAGGGGCTACACAACCCATGGGATTTTATGATATCGAATTCCTGATTTCTCTCATGAAGAAGTCATCAGGACTGAAAAAGGGATCAGACGACAACCCGTTCAATGACATCACCGGTTATAACGACTTCATGACGTGTGGTCCCTGCCTCTCTTCAGAACCCACTAGATTAGCATCTTTAACCCATCTGCCAGATCTCTCCGCCATACTGGCCACACCAGGCATCCTCGCCAGAAGAACAGTGAGAATAACCCGAGTTCTTTCATATGGAGTCATAGCGCTGGCGGGACAATCGACTATGAGATAGTATATTAAGATTAATTTTCGGTATAGATTATCTCCTTCTCAGAGATAAATTTATCAAGACCAGAAGGGCTACCGGCTCACATACCGCGTGAGGCCCATAAATTTATCCTCTAGGTAATTGATGATGATGTAAAGCCCACTCTTTGCAGTTATGGAAATCTAAGAATAGCCTTCGCTATGCACATAGAACGCGCTTAATAGACTCTTGTAAAGGGCTGACTTTAGTATGTACTTTTACAGCGTTCTAACTGTTGCAGCGAGAGTTGAAGCAGGGAAAAAGATAGACAACAGCCCCACCTACATACGCTAAGCCGTACATAGGATAGCTGCTGTGGCTTGTGTTTAATCCTGCTTCTTCTAGGCCTCCAAGAAGCTGTCACTCTCCCCAGACAACTTTGTAAATACCATTTCATGTCACATATAAATTTAAATCACAAAGGATCAGATTTGCGCATGTCTGAAACCTTGTCATGCGCAGTCTATCCTCGGGGTCATATCGTCTGCTGCGGGCTCGTTCCCTCAACGCCCACAAGAGCTTTTTCCACCGTAAATCTCCACATACCAGGTTCTCCCCTTGCACTTCATTGCACTCCAGTTCCCTAGCAATGAATAATTCCACAAAGATCGGGCTTGGAGCATTGCTTACAGCTACGGTCCTCATAACGTTCTACCAGACCCAAGCACGGCGAAAACAGTTCCTAGACTCAAGAACACTCCAATGCGATAGCGATACAGAGTTTCCACCATTGGTGAAGGTTACGAAGGAAGTGACCAAGCAACTACAAGCCGAGCAGGAATCTATCAAGAAAATTCCGGAAGATGTTGCCGCGGAGGACCAACGGGCTAGGGATACCAATAAAGTTGCAAAGGATGAAGATCATGAGAAGGCACTGACAGATCACCAATGGCTCAACTTCTCCGACAAACTTCTAACCGCAAAGGAATCTATCATTTCTATCGAATGGGGCAAACTTACCGACCTCACAAGTGTTTTCCCGGCCTGGGCTATCGGGTTACCGGAGTGGATCACGAAACTTCAGCGAGAACTTAATATGGAGCCCGGGTCACTCGCAGATGAGATCTGGAACGAGGCAAAAGACCCACAAATTAACCCTGAAGTAGAATGGAATGCAGAGGTTCGCCAGGGAACAGAGCTCTGCGATGAGGAGAAAGTGTTCCTAATGAAGAGGAGAGCAAACACGAAGAAAGCGCTAGCCAAATATTTAGAAATTCCCGAAGCAGATATCCACGATGACGATGTACCGGTTATTGCAATCACAGGTTCGGGTGGAGGGCTACGAGCTATGGTGGCGGGAACTGGATACTACCAAGCATTGACGAACGCCGGACTATATGATTGCGCAACCTACACTGCTGGTGTTTCTGGAAGCTGCTGGCTACAATCACTTTACCTCACATCTATCGGGGCCTGCTCCTTCGACCGAGTGCTAGACCACCTCAAGGAACGTATCTGTGTCCATATAGCATATCCTCCTAAAGCACTAGAACTACTCACATCCGCGCCAATAAACAAGTACCTACTACGTGGGGTTGTGGAGCGTTTGCGAACAGGGTACTCTTCGTTTGGACTTGTAGACCTCTACGGCCTTCTTCTAGGCGCAAGGCTATTAGTTCCCTCAAATGAATTGAATGTTGATGACCAGGACCTAAAATTGAGCAATCAAAAACGATACCTTGAGAATGGAGAACAGCCTTTGCCAATTTATACCGCCGTCCGCCACGAAATTCCCTTCATTGGCGGTGAGAACGAAAATGGCGAGCACATTACCGAGGAAGTAAAAGGACGGGCCAGTAAAGAAGGGGAAGCTTGGTTCCAATGGTTTGAAGCTACCCCATATGAGCTATTCTGCGAAGATCTTGAAGGTATGTAACTTAAAGATGCCGATTGACAGTTCATGATCCATATAGCTTTTACTAACAGGCTCTATTACATAGCTGGGATCCCAACTTGGGCAATGGGCCGTCGTTTCGAGGATGGTATCAACACCGATCACAAGGTGCCAGAGATGAAGCTTCCATTACTATTCGGAATCTTTGGCTCTGCATTCTGCGCAACGTTGAGCCATTACTACGCTGAGATCCGGCCTTTTGTTACATCCATCAGCCTATTTTTGACGCTAGATAAGATGGTACTAGAGAGGAATAACGATTTGAGCAAAGTCCACCCTATTGACCCGGCTCAGATGCCAAACTTTGTTAAAGGATTGAAGGATTCACTCCCAGATACTTGTCCAGAGTCCTTACACAACTCGGAGAGTATTAATCTAATGGTATATCTCTTAGATAAGTATCTATAAAACTACTCTCTAATGCATAGTTCTATCTAGGACGCAGGAATGTCCAACAATCTCGCCTGTTACCCTCTCCTCCGCCGTGGCCGCAATGTTGACATCCTCCTCGCATTCGACTCCTCTGCCGATATCCAAACCGCCAACTGGCTCGGTTTTGCTGAAGGCTACGCAAAACAACGCAAAGTCCAAGGCTGGCCCGTGTCAATTGGGTGGCCGAAAGAAGATGACTCTGAATCAACAATCCAAGAAAAGTTTGAAGATGCACAAGCCCATTCTACCACTGAGGCAAAAGAGAAGCTGGAAGAAGCACAAAAGGAGAATGAAGAGGCCGAAGCCAGTAAGTCACTTTCCCAGAGAAAAGAAGAACAAAAGAAAAAGAGTGCGCTTGGATACTGTACAGTTTGGGTTGGTAGTAAGGAGGAGAGGAATACCGATGAAGAACCACCGCCAAGTAAAGCTGTTGAAGAGGATTGGGAGTTGATGAGACCGAATGCTGGTTAGTGAATGCCTTTCTTAGACCCCTCCCCTGATAAAGCTACCTATCTTATCGAAGGTGTTCTTTGGTCATGAATTTGTGTCATCGAGATTCATCACGGGGTGCGGGGTTTTCGTGGTCACGCTTTCGCTTTGAGAAGGTCTTGACATGTGTCGTTTCTGTCGTTCTTGGGGTATCATTGGTTTAACGTATCATGACTGAGGCGTTGCAACAACATCAAAACCCGCAGCCATTGGCAACTTCTCACTGCATTCTAAATAACCGATAGGGCTGACTGGAAGCTTTCTTGTTTCTGATCTTAACAGGGATTACCGTTGCTTATTTCCCCCTCATTCCAAACGAGAAGGTTCCTGGTGTTGAACCTGAAATATCACCTTATCTTTCAACATGGAATTTCGAGGTTTGTGGCCCCCCGTATATCCCTTGCTTTATCTTTTTTGTGGCCTTTCTTTGTTTCTCTTGAGATCTATACCTGCGGTTGCCATCGGTGTGGATCGGTAGGGCTGAAAATAATAATAAACGGAATCTGACGTTTCTTATTATGTGGCGCAGTGGACACCGGAAGAAGTCGACCAGACCGTGGCATTAGCACAAGCAAACTTTGCCGAAGGGGCTGATAAGGTTAAGAGAACGGTCATGGCTGTTTATGAGAGGAAGAAAAGGTTGAGATTGGAAAGGGAGGCTAAGGAAGTGGATGAAAGGAATGAAGCAGACGATAAGAATCATGAAGAGGTCCAGAGAAGACATAGTATACATGACCATTTCTCATGATGGAGTTGTCGTAGTTGTAGGTGGCGTACTTGTAGTGAAGTTTTCTTATTTGGCACCTTGTCGGTCCTTTCTACGAAGGTGATTTGGAATTAGAGGACCTTTTCCGGGTTTTACATAATTAGCTCAATTTTAGACTTTAACACCTTTTTTTCCTTTGGGTGAAATGTTACACGTAGGTAGTTCTTTTCTACTACATAGAGTACCGGTAGATACCGGTAGACACGGTAATACAACCTGGGTTTGATTTCAGCTCGGGCGAGCACCAAAAAGAGATTTTATACCTCTAGCGCTTACCGTTGTCGGTAAACCAGCACATGCAGTCGGCTCGTTGACTATCTGGCGCTGGTAGGAGAGTGAGTGATGTGGTGTGAAGAGCGCGCGCGAAGTGCAGGAGAATTATTTTGCTGTTTCTGCAACAATGACACCAGTATCCCTGGGAAGCACGTTCTTAGCTGTCAATGGCCGATCGCACAAGTATGTACTTATCCTAATCTGCACATCCAAAACACCGGAGAGCGTAGTCAGACTTCCGAGTGGACAAACTGACGGGAAAGACCACCATGAAGCGTCCTGTTTAGGTATTCCAAGACTTAAAGAAACGTGCAAGAGTTGATCTCGAGATCGAAATATCCCCGGGAGGTAAGTGAGACATTTTTAATAGATAGTTACAGTTGTAGACTTTCCAAAACACCAGACGCTCTGCAGTAGCCGCTTCGTCAGATCATTACGCATCACCAGATCGATAGCGGTTTTCTGGAACACCGGATGAATTTTTTTCTCGCAGTTTGTAAGAGCTTTTGTCGGGTTATTTATCGGCATTTTTTTTTTCCTTCTAGGTCTAGGAAACGGACACGCACACTATGACTGAATCCTGGGGATTTGTGCCGTTTCCGAACCCGTGGTAAATACCCCAGTAACTAGGGCAAGGCTATTTTTTGTTCTGCTCTATATAGTTTCTTACCTATAGTGCTGTGCTTGCTTTAGCCTTGTCATTGCATCGCGATTCCGCGTGTGGTATAGGCACGCTTGGCTACTATCACCATGACGCTTGAGCGATGGGTTGGGAGTGGTGGGATGTTTTTTTTCTGGAGTTCCCTCGGTGGTGCCCGACCGTGCAGTGAACCAGTGTTCCAGATGGGAACTCAAAACGAATCCCTGCATCTGCAGACTGAATCACCACCAGGGTCGCTTGCCGATGCTAGAAACGTGCTAGGTCATAGTACCTCAGCCGCAGCGGAAACACAATCGTGGAGAGCGATCTGCGCCCATTCGAGCGAGGGCTGTGAGGGTTGCAATTTGACGCTTTTGTGGTGGCTTGGGGTCCCGTCCTTTTTTGTTTTGTCGGCTGTCGACACAGTCGTACCCAAAGTATCGTGCACCCCGCGGCCGCTCATAGGTGCGTTACTGTGTTGTGGACCTGTTACATTCTACACTTGGATACACACAGTCCAACACGCAGCCTTGTTGTTGGGGGGAAGATCTTGGGTTTCCTTCTCTAAGAATGGCAGTCCGGTTTGGTTTGGGCTGGTCCCATCACCTAACCTGGTCGCGTGTGCGGATGCCTGTTTTACTTTGTTTTCCTACTCTATTTCCTACTGTTACTTATTCCTTTTCTCTACCATTTCACCAACCCCTGTTCAGCTCTCCGATGTAGACAGAGGTTGGGTATAAAACATGTGCCTCCCGTCCCTCTCAGTAGAGAAGCAGCATTATCGACCTACGTCACATCGTGATACCCCCCATTTCTCCTTATTCCTGCATATCCCCCCCTACGTCTCGATCAGTCTACTCATTCCACAGGCAACGCAGAAGGCCGAAAGAAAGAAAATCGACTGGTGTAATTTTTTCATCCAACATATAAATCCCATCATTGAATTCACTCTTGCCCGTGCTAGGGTTGCTATATTTGCTACGCCTAGAACGGCTGGGTGCCTAGTCCCGAACAGAACCACCAAGGGTCCAAGCGGGTGGATCTGGGTCTCTCGTACCGAAAGCGAGAAGAGGCGTGTTTGACCTGATTTGGGGATTCGCAACGAGGTTGGGAAAGAAGCAGGGGATAATCGGCACGGAAGAAGGGGAAAGGACTGAAGGAAACCCAAGTGGGCCTATTTATGTCTGGTACAAGTGTATTGTGCCCATTACAACAGTGATTGCACAGCGCACGATCCACCTAGGTGGGATCTCGTTACGGCCGTGGTGTTGGTGTTGAGCTGGCAGTGAGGCCCTTGCTCAGCCCGAGATAGGTAGAGCCTCTCCCATCTTTTCCGCATCGTCCCCTCAGAAGAGAAAAGCTTTCGTCCAGTTGAGTACGTGTGTACCGTGACGGACCCCGTTTCCGTCCCCGCTATCGTATTCTCTCCCCGCCTGTCCCCTGCCCCTGTTTTAAGAGGTGGTCTTCGGCGTCCCGACCATTCCTCGGCCAGAGTGAAAGATAGTACTTGAGAGACATTTCTTCACCTGCAGCGCTATTTCGAATTCTCTTTTCCTCCCCCCCCAAGACCCATTACTACAAGTACGTCCCATACATACCATCAATCAGTACACATATATGTGAGTACAGAAGATACATACCTGCTTCTACACTCAGACACGACCAGCAGCCGCAGCAGTACAGACACGCAGGACGCAGGACGAAAATCTACATAGAGCAAAACTAGGATCGTGCCGTTAATCATGTCGAGAAGAAACACTCACTCACTCGTTCTTGTCCTCCCGTCTTGCCATTCTATATGTTCATCCCCACCCTCCTCCTCCTCACCATCCTTCTCCATCACCCATCCTCCTGCTCAATGCTCTGCTCCCTGCTCCAGACCACCCCCGTTCCCCATCTCTGCAGACCCCCCAGCTACAAACGGCCATAAGCTTATTTCTCAATCGCTGCCGTGCCTACCAACAGTCTACAAGCTAGGACTTGTGACCCCAGATACTCCAGCTTTTCCTTTCCACGCTAGTCAGAACAGCCACATCTCCGAGGGAGAACAAGAGCCAATGTGCCAGGGAGAATCAACAGACAATATGATGGAATGCCATATCCCCACACCCAACTTAACAAACTCTCCAGGTTCCCCACTAGATCTTGATTTGGATTGCTCCTTTGAAGAGTTCGAGCGATATCTCCCGCTATCAAACCTTCCTACGCCGCCACCATCAGACCAATCATCCCCTGCCATGCTAGTTGAAGTTGATTTTGAAGAGGAATTGAATCCAGAGCTCTTTGGTGGGTTTTGTCTTCCAATTGGTTACTGTCTAAGGTTCGGATGAAAGGCTAACAGATGTTATTAGGACCTGCGACTTATTTATGTAGCATGATACCAAGGAACGCCTCACGTGAAGCTCCATCAGCATATCTACTCCAATCCATCTTGCAACGAGCAAATATCAGCATGGAAACTGTCGGATTAGGAAGTTGCATTTTGGATTGTTTGTCGTCGCGCTTTGTGCGTCGGTGGAGGGAAGAATGGTGTGCAGAGAAGGGTTCCGTTGAAGGGTGTGAGGTTCTGGCAGTAGCTGCACTGTCAATTGCACTAAAGTTCCTAGAAGACACGGTTAGTGATCCTCAGGAATAAGCTCTTTTGGTGATTCTTATACTGACTTGAGGTTAGTCCTTTTCTGTACGGATGTGGGCTAGGGATATTGCCGGTGATCTCTTCTCGTCGCGTCTCCTGAGCAAGACTGAGATGCTTATCCTTGACGACATCAATTTCTCTGTCGCCTCGATTTGTACCACGGAGCTTATCGATTACTCCTTAACCGAGATGAGGAGGTATGCTCAGACCGCTCCTCAGGCAAAGAAGTCAAAGATTAATATCTCATCTCCAAAAAGCCTTTCGAAGACCGCGTTTCCACGCCTATCTGCATTAGATCCAGTTATCAGTGATGATACCTTTGAACCACTACGGGACATCGAGAATATGAATATCAGGTGACTATCCATAAGTTCCCGAGATCCGAGGTGTTGATACCTTTTGATATTTTCGTTTGTATCTTTCTTTAAATGTTGGAGAATATGGTGTTTGGGGGCGTTTGTTTTTATTTCAAAAGAGTGGGAGCATCGGAGCGATCGAGGACCTAACATACGACCTATTTAATTGTTTTCCTTTTTATTATTTTGTTTAATCCGATGGTTGACATGCGTGTTAGCTATATACGCGCATTAGCTTTGAGTGATTGGCCATTTCATGTTTTGAATATTCTCTTTGTAATATCTATGCAAGGCCATTGGATCGTTGAAGGTTCTGGCGTTTTGCGATGCAATGCACGCATTTTGTAGGCTCATTTTGGCTAGGCGAGCAATAGCGAAGGGTGAGACGATCTATATAACAGAATGAATATCAGTTCTGCAATAAATTTCTTAGGGTTTTTGAGAGTGAATAAAGAGTAAAAGCAAATCTTTGCATCAGTGCAGCTGATGTTCGTTTGGCGATCAAAAAATTTGAAGATCTGCAAGAGGAGAAGGGTAATCCCTGCTTATACATAGATCCGCAAAGCATGAGGCAACCTCAATGCCGAAAACTTCTGTCGCAACCCCACCTGTATCAGAAATCGATGGCAATGGCCCCGCGGCGTACAATATTTGACAGTTTGCACCGCTGCCTCTGTCCAAAATTCCATAGCTCCCTCACAGCACGGACTCATGGCCCGGTAACAGTCTTCAATCGATTTTCTTCATTGTCAGCTGCCAAAAACCTCTCAGCCCCTAGTGAATCCGTTTCCAAAGCCGCGCCTGAAGATGAGATCTCTAATAGCTATTCCCACCCCCCGATAAGGAAGATACCCAAGTCACCAGATACAAAGCGGGTAGTCCGCGAACGGTTTCATGGTGGTTCAACTATATCATACCGGTCACCACATTCAGATTATTCCGGAATCTCAAAAGTAATCGATTTGGCAAGTCGAAACGCTTACCCAGGAGTGTTTTATGCAGCTGAGGAAATAGTACGGCTTGAAGGATATGTACCGGATACGAGACTTTATACGGTCTTGATTGAGGCATGCGGAAATTTCCCAGGATGCTTGTTGCAACCTTTGGCATTTCGGCTATTCAATGAGATGAAGGATAGAGGGTTAGAACTGAATTCAACAATCTATCATTCCCTGTTGAGGGTGGGTTTTTCCAGTGTAAAATTTTGTCTTCTTTGGTAGTTATCATGATGCTGAATACATTTTTTTTTTAAATATAGCTTCTAGCTACATCACCGGATTATCTCATGCGAGCGCAGGTCCTTGATGAGATGAAGCGGGGATGGTATGATTTATCAGATGATGGTTGGGAGGATGTAATCGCAGGATATATTTTGGACGGGCATCTGGAGATGGCATTAGAAATCATTGAGAGCCGACGGCAGGGTGGTCAGGTTCTGCACCGGAATACCTATAATGATATAATTCAGGGCCTTTGTAATGCTGGGGAAGTTGACGAGGCATTGCGACTGCTTCGTGGACTGGAGACAGAAATTACATGGGTTACTCCCCCGGCCTTAGCTTACACTATACTGGTGGCTGCTACAGACCAGCTTCATGTAAGTACAATTTCCCCCAGTAAAACCAATGTTGTATCCTAATATCTCTTGGACGACTAGCTCGAAGGTACTTTGTTCTGCTGGAGGAAGATCATTGACAGGGATATGTTCAACCCTGATGATGGGCTCTGTCTAGCCACACTCAATGTTGCGGCTAGGTATGGCCAACCTCCACTAGCATCCGATGTATTTAGGGTTCTTGGAAACCGTGGTTTTCGATTCGAGGAACACCATTATGCAGCCCTTCTAGAGTCCTACGTTGTTGCCGACGACCTAATGGCTGCGTTCTCAGTCCTGTCTCTCATGAGGAGGTCAGGTGTCTCACCAGCTGAGTACACTGCTCGGCCAATCACCACTCGCCTTCTCGACGAATCATCCATTAAAGACGCCTTAGACATTTTGAAGAAAATGAAAAAAATCGGTAAGGATGTTGACGTCACTGCAATCAACGCTTTAATAGCGGCACATGCTACTCGCAAAGATATAAATGCGGCGTTTGAAATATATAAAGAAATGCCTGAGTTCGACCTGCGACCCCAAACAATCACATTCAATATCCTCTTGAGGCTAGCTGCGGATCTAGCTAAGAAGGACTTTGCAATGGACCTTGTGAGTGAGATGAAAGAGATGGGAATAAAGCCTGACGTGGAAACCTATGAGCACCTTTTCGATGTGTCACTAGCACAAGTCAACTATGAAGATGCCTTTATGTATCTGGAGGAGATGAAAGCGATTAGCAGGCGCCCAAAGCCGAGGATGTACAAACGCTTGGCAATTAAGTGCTATAATCAAGGGGATAATAATAGGTATCAGATTGCAATGGGAGAGTTGGTAAATATGGGTGTAGATGTGAGAGGATTTTTAAGGGAGATAAAGATATTAGGGCGGGCGTGAATTCTGTATAGTACTTATATATACCAATGAAAATATATCGCAGGGACTCAATATATACGGGCTGTTACCGAGAGCACGAGCTACTGAGCTATTCCCTTTTGATGGTCTATTAGTAATATTTAAAAAAACTCAAAACTCAAAACATGCAGGTGGTAGAGAGGACCTAAGTGCACTTCTCTAATTGATATACATGTAGTATTTTCGTGATATTGCAGGCCATTGTCTTGGTAATAGTCCGGATTTTTCGAGCCTATGGTACTGGGATGCATTGTTTATTCCCTTATTTCCCTTTAAAGTACTAGAAGGGACTTCTGATGTGTTTACGGCCCATAGATTATAAAGAATAATTAATCGACCTCCTAGATTTGCTAAGCTTCACCGTAACCTTACATAGTAAAAGGAGAAAAAAAGATTAAACAATATCATATACGCTTCGCAAGTCAAATAAAATTTAGCCCACACTTTCACCCTCCATGCCTTCCCTCGGGGCCGCCGGCAAGTTTGTCTTGACTATCTCCAACATCTCCGCTGTCTCTTCCTCATTAAATCTTGTATCCATCTCCTCAACTATACAATCCAATTCAGCGATACTAGAAGGCCGCGAATTGACAATCATCAACAACTCTGCCTTCTCAAGCGAGAACTTTGATATGGCGCTCATGAGATTGCCGATTGCCTGTTGATTCTGCGTCGCTGCTGGTGTTGTAGAAAGGTAATCCTTTACCTAAAAACTCGCAAAGTCAGATGAAACTTTTAAGAGATGGTGCTTGAGAAAAGTACCTCTTTCATGACAGTTTCAAGATTCCCAGCCTTCATGGCGTGCACAGCGCCCTGGGTCTCGTGAACGTGTGTATAGCGAGCTTTCATTGCAGTGATATGCTGTAAGACCTCATGGTCGCAAAGATAACTCTCCATAGGATTGATAACCTTCATGTCCCTTATCCTTGTGTAGCGCGGTAACTTTGTGCACTTGGTTGACTCAAGTGTACACACCTCAAAGTAGGTGAGACGTTGGATCACTAAAACGAAAAAATAAGCTTTGCGGCTCTAGGCACAGCCGATATTGCTTGGCATTATAACGACAGTACAAGACTCTGAATCTCTCCCTCCAGCCCTACCCACCACAAGTTTAGTTGATAAGATAACATCAACTGGCAGAATTATTTATTTATACCCACACAAAATTTCAAAAATAGACTTCGCCACAAGTAATAAGTAGATACTACCATGAGTGAGAAATTATGACTTAATGTGGGGTGTGGGACCCTGTTTTTTGAGTATTTAAATTAGTTGGATGTATCTGAGTGGAATAATAAAGGGAGGGGGGCTAAAAATCTTAGGCCTATATGAGTTTCAATTACTGGGTGGGGACTGTGAACCGGTTAGCATCGGATTTTCTAAAAGTCATATATTTATGTAGCAGTCACCCTTCGAATATATACATCGCTTTCTCTAGTTCTGTCTCCTGCATAACCTTTAGTTTTTTGTACTCGGATATGCTCAAGTACCGAGAACCCAATGCCGGTATGCGCGATTTGTATAGGGGAGGAAATACAGAATTGCGCTTTTCATGCTTCATAATAATAGTTGCTTGAGCTTTGTATTTATGTTGGATACTATATGTACAATTGAGGGTTAAGTTAAAGTCTTGGAAGTTTTTCTACCTAGCCTAGGGCCCTCGTGGCTCATACTAATACATGTAGTGCTCTGGATGGGCAATAAGTACCAGGAAATGCAAATCTTATTCTCAGCAACCAAAATATATATGTACTTATTCGCTAAAGACGATTACCTCTAATAAAGAACCCATAGCCAAAAATTGAATTATGACCGAGTACCATTTTGCTGACCAGCGTGGCATTTTCAGACCAACCACAAGCCTGCACCAAGGAGCTACCCAACCGGAGATAGTTCTTGGTACTTACCCTTAACACCTGGTAAGAAAGATGTTTAGCCAAGACACGCCAAGGCTGTAGTTCAACGCGACTCGACAACGGTTCGCGACCCCCGTCCCCTTTTCATCACGCCCGACCACCACTTTACGCGTCCCACTTCAGTCATACCCCTCTTCTACCTCCGCCTTAGGTTGGAGAGCTACTGTCTTTCAGACTTCCTTCTGCGTTAAGAAGAAACATAGGCAAACCCTTCCCATAGACCCTTCCCGTATAATCTCTTGACAAATTTGCATTGCCCTTTGTTCTTGGGCTACCTTGTTCACCCCACTCTAGTCACAAAAAACTACATACCCGAGCCCTTGAACCGTTTGTTTACTCTACGATTTGGGACATCATCTAAATTATGGACGCTGGACCTATCCTAGATGAGATTGTCCTTGGTAATTTTTTATCATTCTATTCCTAGGATTCAGGACTAATAATACGTCATAGGCCGTGTCAGAGAGTTCACAGAATTCCTGGATCCTAATGACAACGATGCACGAAGCTACACAGATGCAATAAGACTGATGCTCAATCGCGGAGAGCGGCGTCTACCAGTCAATATAGATGAGATTCGTAATCACAATAGAGAGCTCGCAGAAGGGCTCCTGAACTCCCCCTTCGAATACCTGCCAGCTTTGGACCGTGCATTGAAGGAGGTTGCCTTGACACGACCGGATCGTCAACGTCATAACATCACAGATGAAACTGTAGGAGCATCCTACAAAACTTGGGTTTGTGGCTACTAGCTAACAAGGCACAGGTCTTTTATGCTGCATTGACAGGGAGCTTCGGTGAATTTGCAGTCAACCCGAGAACTCTGAGCTCGAAGCACCTCAATCACCTTGTCTCTCTAGAAGGAATTGTATGCTTTCCCTCATTTTTTTAAACTTTGTTTAGAAGATGCTAACTCCGCTACTTCAAGGTCACTCGATGCTCACTCGTAAGGCCCAAAGTGGTCAAAAGTGTTCATTACAATGAAGCACAGAAACTTTTTATGTGGCGCGAATACAAGGACCAGACAATGTCCGTCAATGCACCAGCTTCTTCGAGTGTCTACCCCACCGAAGACGACAAAGGGAACCCGCTCATTACAGAATACGGTCATTGTACCTATCGAGATCACCAAACAATATCCATTCAAGAAATGCCGGAGCGTGCCCCTGCTGGGCAGCTCCCTCGTAGTGTAGATGTGATCATGGATGATGATCTTGTCGACCGTGTTAAGCCTGGCGACCGTATCCAGTTAGTGGGACTTTACCGCTCTCTTGGTAATAGAAATGCTGGACAAGGTAGCTCGACATTTCGTACACTATTGATCGCCAATAACATCATCCTGCTATCTTCCAAAGCCGGAGGAGGAATTGCCCAAGCTACAATTACCGAATCCGATATTCGTAATATCAACAAGATTTCGAAAAAGAAGAATATCTTTGAGCTGTTATCTCAATCTTTGGCGCCCAGCATCTACGGACATGATCACATTAAGAAGGCTATTCTTTTGATGCTTCTCGGTGGTATGGAGAAGAACTTGGATAATGGAACGCATTTGAGAGGGTATGTTGTCCTTTTCCCACTAGAAAAACAGTATTCTTAACGACCTCAGTGATATTAATATCCTCATGGTTGGTGATCCATCGACCGCGAAATCCCAGCTTTTACGATTCGTCCTCAATACAGCACCTCTTGCGATTGCAACAACTGGTCGTGGATCCTCTGGTGTTGGTCTTACAGCTGCTGTGACCTCTGATAAAGAGACTGGTGAACGACGGTTAGAAGCTGGTGCAATGGTCCTCGCTGATCGTGGCGTGGTATGTATCGATGAATTCGATAAGATGAGTGATATTGACAGGGTAGCTATCCACGAAGTCATGGAACAGCAAACTGTTACAATCGCCAAGGCTGGTATCCACACCTCCCTTAATGCTCGATGTAGTGTTATTGCTGCTGCCAATCCGATCTATGGACAATATGATCCCCATAAGGACCCTCATAAAAACATCGCTCTCCCAGATTCTTTACTTTCTCGGTTCGATTTGTTATTTGTTGTTACAGATGATATTGATGATTTTCGGGATCGTCAGGTATCAGAGCATGTCTTGAGGATGCACAGATACCGTCAGCCTGGAACAGAGGAGGGTGCTCCTGTCAGAGAGGGCTCTGGACAATCGCTTGGTGTTGGACTCGAGGAGGACAACGCCGAATCTGGAAGGCCTACTGAGGTTTACGAGAAGTATGATGTCCTATTGCATGCTGGAGTCACTATCACCACTGGTCGAGGAAATTCCAGGAAAGTGGAGGTGTTGAGCATGGGTTTTGTTAAGAAGTACATTCAGTATGCCAAGACCCGTATAAAACCCGTCTTGACCAAGGGTGCAGCGGATCATATTGTAGCTACGTACTCAGCGCTCCGAAATGACGAACTAGAGGGAAGTCAGCGAAGAACGTCCCCAATGACTGCTCGTACCCTAGAAACATTGATTCGTCTAGCAACAGCCCATGCTAAGGCTAGGTTGTCTAACCGTGTCGATGAGAGAGATGCCATCGCTGCCGAGGACATTTTGAGATTTGCACTCTTCAAGGAAATCGTTGAAGACGAGAGACGCAAGAGGAGAAGAGTTGGTACCGATGTCCCCATGGATTCAAGTGGTGATGAGGAGGAGGAGGAGGAGGAGGAGGAGGAAACCCAGCCCACAGGCCGTGCCGCGTCAAGAAGGCGGGCAGCATTAGCAAAGTCTCGCACTCAAACTGTTAACGGAGATGAAGACGACGAGATGGACGCAGACGATAATGATCTATACTCAGCCCCCGCATCCTTCTCTCGTACCCCAAGAAGATCTACACGCGGTGGGACTACATCACAGTTACAAGACGAGTCCCAAGAGTCATGGGCATCTTCCCACCGTGCTTCATCAGTTGTCCAATCACAAGATGCCGGAGAAGGCTCCTCAGCTACTATAGCAAGTGCGGATACTCAGGCGGGTGAAATTTCTCCAGCCCGTTTCCAGGTATTCAAGAGGACACTTGCGACCCTTCTCCATGATTCAGTATTCGGGGAGGAGGGCGTAGCCCAATTAGATGCATTGCTAGTGGCGATTAATACCAAGATTGGGCAGCAAGGTAATTTCACTAGGGCTGAAGCAGAGGCAGCGTTAGAGAAGATGGATGGTAGTAACCAGATTATGTATGATTTCCCCGCATCCATCTCCCCCTTTGAGATAACTTCAGATGTGGCCCTTAAGACAATATTTCTAACAAGTGCTCTATGTATAGGTTTACTGGTGGCAACATTGTCTATAGACTGTAATAAATCGATAAAAGGGTTTATAGTTATATTTTTATATGCTGATACCCATTTCTAAATGAATATTATCATGTTTTCACATACAGGATCACTAGGATTGTGGTCTTGAGCTATAACTTCGGGTACTTTTACTTTATACTTGTGTGAATACATATTATATTCTCTGAAAGTTTATACTTACCCATCAAAGCTCTGGGCACTGATGCGCCCAGACCAATAGATTTAATATATAGCGTATGGGCCTAAAGAACTATAGGTTACCCGAGTTGAAAGTTGGATTAATTAAATATGTTACTTCTCAACATTGGTGGTAGCAGGGCTTCTGTATATCCAGAAAACCCAAGCATTGGAGAGGGGACCCAGTTAAATCTCACGGTACAAGAAGATTGTCCTTTATCTACTACCAAAAAAATAAGTCTATCCATTTGATACTTCGCTATACAAAAACTAGGCTACACATGACCTAACGGATGAAGCAACTATGCATCTAGAAGTGGCAAGAAAATAGACTTGCTAGTATCAAGCTAGGACCTAAATCAAGGGGTCTAGTACTATGGAACTTAGGATTACGATAGGTTACCCGCGAGTAAAGCTGAGTATAGACTTTTAAGCTGAGGTAATTATACCTAAAATATAGATATTAAAGTACTAATTAGTGTCACTATATATACTTAAGAAAGGTAGTAGGACTATACCAAACTACGCCTAAATAAGCAGTGTATTCCTTCCGTTTTTGATACCTTGAGATGAGGCCACCTAGCCGAAGCGGGCTATGCCTGCCTACTGTCAGAGACGACATCACTCCACTAAGAGAGGGGGTAAAAAGCCTAAATATTCTAGTCTATCTGTGCTTAATAGGTATTTAATAGTCTTAAATATAACTTTATTATATGTTTTAAGTGAAGGGTAAAGAGACACGCAATGCGAGTGATACTTGGTGATTAGAGGTTCCGGGTAAAACATCAGACCAGGCGCTCTAAGGATAGGGGCTCCCAAAACTACATAGTGGGCTTGAGAACCTACGCTATGATCTGGTCGGGGTCAACTAATCTAGGGAATGGTCAGTGATTTATGTAGGTAAGGCAACTATTACGAGTGCTTAAGTATGTAGTTCTTACATATGCGCTGCCGCCGCAGCTGTGCACCAAATTCATGGTGAATTTCTCTAGTTGCCTATTTAGATTGTTGAGTCTCGGTGGGGTGCCCCGGGATAGAGTTAACCGAGCCGAAACCCGGGATGACGACAAAATTTTTGTCGGATATTGGGCCAAAGCCAGTGTGGGCTTTGCGATGACCCCATTAACCACGTGAGTTTTAGAAATGTTTGCCGTTTTATTGCGTACCTAAGAATGATTCGCGTTCTAGAGATTACACAATCACTTGCGACCCTGGGTGTAGCTGGTTACTTTGGATGGTCCCACGCATACGAGTAATCAGAAGTAGAGTGCTCCAATTAGCCGTAATGCCTTGGAAACGCGAATTCTAAAAAGGATATAGGCATAAGGCCATTAAGCAAGGATCAGATGGCCTCCTCCACATTTCTCACTGGTTCGTGGTCTCATTTTCGCTGATGGGGAGTCTTGAGATTAAAGAAATTACCCCTGACAGAGGTGATTGGACAATCGTCCGGATTTGGACATCCTGCCTGCGGTGATAAACTCGATAATACAATTGTTATAGGTGCCAAGAAGAGTACGGCAGGGGAACACCCACTCTCTTAGGCCTTTTCTCAGAGTTCCGTCCCAAAGTCGAGGCCCCTGGGTGGATGTTATCATTGCCATTAGCGACAATCCCCCGTTACCCCAGTCAATTGTTGACATCCCATTGTCGCACGTTCTGCTTGTAATAGAAAGTCACCCGGTCCGGGAATTGATTTATCATACCCTCCTTTTTCCTCAACCGTTCTCTTCCCTCCTTCTTCTCTACATAACTCACTTCTCCGGCTTCTCCATATCCGGGTGAGTTTTGCTGTTGTCGTTGGCACCTGGGCTGTAAATTACAGTCACTACTTGTATTCGTTTGTACAAAGGGCTTCACATCAAGCTTTATCTCTGGACTGCTGCTCGGGTTAAATTCTGATTTGACCGCGTAGCGTGTTAACCGGAGCCGAGGGTACACGCGATTACATCTTCCCCTCCCATCAACAATCACTCTTTTCGACTCGTCACTATGGTCGAAATAACATCAAATTCGTCTTCCTTTGTACACCCCTCGGCCGTCAACTCGGCCGAGCAGCCTTTCCAAAGCCTAGTCAACACTGTAGGGGAATTAGGAAAGTCTCTAGAGGGAGTTAGTGGATGGCAGATTTTCTTCACACTTATACTGCTATCAGTAACTTATGATCAAGGTTTGTACTCTTGCCCCTTCTAAGTGATTTCAACGAATTTATGGAAATTAGAATAAATTGAAAGCTCTTGAACTGATAATATTTTCTTGCACTCCGTAGCTCGCTATATTTGGCAAAAGGGTAGTATTGCGGGACCCTCCCTGAAAATCCCCTTCATGGGGCCTTTCCTAGAATCTGTCAACCCAAAATTCAGCGAGTATCTGGCAAAGTGGAACAGTGGACCACTGAGTTGCGTTTCGGTATTTCACAAGTAGGTTTCTAGTTGGTTCCGTACGAAGTTAGAATGATGCTAATTGATTTATAGGTTTGTCGTCATTGCCTCAACCAGGGATTTAGCGCGCAAAGTTTTCAACTCCCCAGCATATGTCAGCCCTTGCGTTGTGGATGTAGCGAAAAAAATCCTCCGGCCTAGTAATTGGGTATTTTTGGATGGTAAAGCACACGTTGAATACCGTAAAGGTCTCAATGGATTGTTCAGCCGTCAAGCCATGGCTATGTATCTGCCGAACCAAGAGGAGATTTACGATATGTACTTTGCAAGGTGGCTGGAAATTTCGAAAGAAGGCAAGCCTTTGCCATATATGAGCGAGTTCCGCGACATCAACTGTGCTGTCTCCCTCCGCACCTTTGTTGGGCACTACATCACAGATGAAGCTGTGAAGGAAATCTCCGAAAACTATTACAAGATCACCGCCGCCTTGGAGCTCGTCAACTTTCCTATCATTATTCCATTTACAAAGACCTGGTACGGAAAGAAATGCGCCGATTTCGTTCTCGATGAATTCTCCAGATGTGCCGCACTCTCTAGAGCTGCAATGGAGGCTGGAAATGAGCCTGGATGCACTATGGATTCTTGGATTAAGTCTATGATTGAGGCTAGGGAGCTTGCAAAGAAATTCGAATCTGGTGAGATCGAGGGTGAACAGAAGGCTTCCGCAAAAATTCGAGAATTCACCGACCTAGAAATTTCTATGACCATCTTTACCTTCCTCTTTGCTTCTCAGGACGCGTCATCTAGCGCTAGCACCTGGCAATTCCAGCTCCTCGCCGATAGACCCGATGTTATGGCCAAAGTTCGCGAAGAACAGCTTCGAGTTCGAGGAGGCGACCCGTATAAACGTCTCGATTTGGACTTGATCGATGAGATGGTTTATACCCGTGCTGTTGTTAAGGAGCAACTCAGATATCGTCCCCCGGTTATCATGGTTCCGTATGAGGTCAAGAAACCTTTCAAGCTTACAGATAATTATACTGTTCCTAAAGGTACGCCCTATATCCATAATGAAAGTTTACAGGAGACTAATAACAACAGGCGCCATGGTTATTCCCACACTTTACCCAGCTCTTCACGATCCTGAGGTTTACCACGATCCCGAAGCCTTTAACCCTGACAGGTGGTTGGAGGGCGGTGAAGCCGAGGCTGCTAAGAAGAATTGGCTTGTATTCGGCACTGGTCCTCACGTCTGCCTTGGTCAGAACGTAAGCTTACCCTCTCCTTTTCACACGAATTAGTGTATATTAAGCGGGATCTAATATTCTCTATAGTATGCCATCATGAACTTCATGGCCATGATTGGTAAAGCCTCACTCATGATGGACTGGGAGCATCATACAACACCCAAGTCCGAAGAAATCAAAGTTTTCGCGACGATTTTCCCTGAGGATGATTGCAATCTCGTTTTTAAACAGCGTCTTCCTCTAAAAAAATCATCATGATATAGCTGCCGCTGATCTGTGAATAATGCGTTTATCTTTAATTTTTCTGGTTTTAGTTACCATTCTCCATCTTATTTCTTAAGCGTTGTCTCTGGGTGTTAGAATCTTGCTCATCCGTCGCAAACAAAAAAGGACACTTTTGGTTTGGGAGAGGTTTTTTTAATCCTAGGGTTTGTACTATCACATTGTGATATGTATCGGGCGTATAATAACTTAAAGATGAGTAATGGAGTAGGCTGTAATAGAGTTGGAAGTTTTTTATATCCTCTTTTTGGGAAGGGAAAAGGTTCTGGCTTAGATGTGTAAATGGGAGACTGGGGATGTGATTTTCACCTAATGAGGTTGTGTGAATTTCAAGAGTGGATTTTTTTCTTTCTTTGGAGAGTGCTTTCCCATGCAGGTGAAATATTCAGGTGTATACAACACCAGTAATTAAGATCGTAGTGGTAATGTTGCCATAGGTTTGTGGTAGGTAGCAAAAGTTAATTGTGAGGAACATACAGCTCCTTCTCCGCTTATACTTTATTCATCTCTAGTACATTCGGCAATGTAGCACTGCTATTAGGGGGGTTACATCCGGAGAAACCACCTTGCCTTCCTCAGCACCTACATAGTAATCCTTTAATTAAAGCCCAAATCCCTTAAAATACCCAGGCGCCCTAGGAATTAGTATAGTCGCCTTGAAATCTTTGTAACTTGACGGAGTAGCTAGAGGTGACTGGGATTCTCAACCGTATAGGTACTCTAAAAGGTCTTGAGCCACGTAGGCTTAAGACCGCCTTTGGGGACTCTAAAGCTGATAATATAGACCCTCCTATCCTCAAATATTAGTTAATTTTGATATGGCTATGTGGCAAGGAGGTCAAAGTGACCCCAGTCACTAGTACTTCTGCCTAGGGGCTACATGTACATTTGTGTTGCTAATACCATATTAACTCAATCAATTGGCTATCTCCGGTATCCCCGCACCAAAGGAAAGATTAGTATGTGTAGGACTTGGTATCCTCAGCCCAGTAGAAGTGAGATCTCAACAGATAACTTACCAGATCTTGACAATGCCAAAGGCTTGATTAGGCCTCAAATCCTCTTAAGTTGTCTGGTGTCGATCAGAGCTAGCTATAACTAGATTCCTGAGATAGTTAATTCATTGAGTCAATACGGTATGGCTTTGTCGCGTCTCTTCTATTATATGAATTCATATACTACATAGTCACCAATATACTCAGAGATCAAATCTAGAGGTATATACCATTGCCCATTGTACGCTGCCTCAACCTACTACTCGCTTGTTATGCTGTTTTCCCGAGTGCGATACTATGACTATAATATCACCAGGCCTTCCAATGGGCCGACCTTTATTTGGGCTTGCCCAGGCCGTAGGAAATATTTGCCCGGGATAAGTATTTAATTGGGCCAACGGTAAAAATTGTTAGAAGGGGCTTGTCTCGGAAGTTAGCACCAGGGGGTACCGGTTTTTTTATTTTTTATTTTTTATTTTTTATTTTTTTTTGGGGGGGGGCTCTAGCGCAATAAGAGCAATATTAGTTTTTACTTGGGTTACTTGGGCTAGCCCGGGCTCCCATCAAGTTGGGCTGGGCCGGGCCAACGCCTTTTTTTTGCCCAGGTTTGCCCATTGGAAGACCTGAATATCACACTATAATTATTAAGCTTTTATTATATTCATACTCATCAAGCTACTATAACTTCCCTTTTAGAATTCACTTGCTTCCATACCCTCCTGTTCTTTCTCATGACCCATTTTTGCTCCATTACTTCACCTAGGACCGTGTAATAAATTTCCTCTATCCTTACTCTCAGAAGTAGAGGGAGAGAATACCTAACTAGAATAGACTATTTAATTTTTTTATAGGGCGCTAAAGGTGCCAACCAATATGAAATTCCTGATGATTTTTTGTGCTTGGAAATATTCTAAAAACGCTAGATAAGATTATTATAACAACCACAAAAACCAAAGTAGGTCGAACTCGTAAGAGTATAAATTCGACTAACTGGTTATTTGTTAGACTCGTTATCTTATCTTTTATTGAGTAACTAAGGGGCCAAAGTTAGCAAAGGGTGAATACAACAAAGTGCATGAGCGGGCTCACCAAGATTATAGCTATTAAAATAACAACTTTCATGAAGGAGTCGGGGAATACCTAGCAGAATCAAGTAGAACATAAATTAGAAATTTTATCACCTTTATCTATATCTCCACCAGAGCGCATTCCTAACCATGGCCGTACTACTGCTAGTACCTACTAGATCTCGTATGTTGCTTGCTCAGAGGTCCCTGAGTGGGAGCCTTATATAGCGGCCGAAGACTTTACGGTACGTCTGTAGGCAGGCTTCCTCGAGACCCATAACGTATAGTGTATAAAATACATAGTTACAGCTAATTGACGAGGAGCTGGGAGCACCTCTAAGAACTGGTAGTGCCCTTGATAATCCGGTCTTCCATAGTATCGTATTGTTATCACCTCCCATCTGGAATTTTCTGGGGGCTTATGTGCACCAACCTCCTCGGGGTATCGGTTGGTATATATGTTCTGGCCCGTTGGGGGGACGTGCCCGTTGGAGGGACGTCCTCTATATGGGTCAGCCTACATCCCCTGTATGGGTAACAACATAAAATAACTCCTGGCTACAAAAAAATACTCAGAACAAAGCTTCCAGCCTCCTACAAGTTTAATAAAGCATAGTATAAAATCCAAAAAAATCACAAATATAGTTCAAGATAGATTCATATTTTCTAGCTATTATTCTTATTCTTTTGAGTGTGCCTGTATTAATTAGGCTATACTTTGTTGGTCCGCCCCATGGGTGTCCCTCCAACGGGTAGGGCACCTAAAAGATTGCCCGTTGAGGGGATGTCCCCCCAACGGGCCAGAACATATACATCTTAACAGTTAATATCAAAAAAATTGGACAAGCTTGGAATTATCTAGCTTAGATTAGGCCGAATAAGGGGAGGCAAAACGTTACTGGACGCACTGGGAATCGAACCCAGGACCGTCTCAAATTGAGTTACAAGCCGATTCAGCATTGCAAATGAGACATTATACCCCTAAACCATACGCCCATGTGATGATGCTTGTTTGCACGTTTTCCAAATATAAATCTACATAAAACAAGAGAGATTAGTTTAAACCGCGTGCGGTGGTAAAGACAGCAAACCCCACTACAATTAGCTTCTAGGAGTAAAAAATAGCTCTGGGGTGTAAGTTGAACTTGTTAAACTATAAGAGGAACAAGAAGGAAAGGGGAAATGTACTACCTATCTATATATAATTGAAAATAACCTTAAGTATTCTCAAGATATCTAGTAATAGAGGTTTAGCTCTATTGGTTAGACGTTTTAGGAATAGCGCAAAGAATAGTAGGGGCGTATAAATCTTGGCATTTATAGCTAAAGACCAAAATACCCAACATGATTACTTGAAGAGAGAGTGATATCTCTCGAGATGGTATTCTATGAATTCTAGTATCTTGGGCAAACTCGCTCAGGATATTAGGCTATAAATGTACCTGTTCTGTGGGGTGGGGGGCTGATTTTTGTGCAATTTCTTTGACTTCCCAGGTGGCACAACTCAAAGAAGCGAAATGTTTAGATAGTGGATAACAGATTCCTAGCCCCACTGAGTAGGAGTTCTGCGGGTGGGGGGCCTGGCATGGGACCTTACTATGCATTACAAAGCTAGGGAGGGTTATAGTTAGGTATATTGAACTAATACTTGTTAAGTTAACCCGGTACAAAGCACCATCTCTCTATACCCAAAGCACTAAGAATATTTTTTATTTTGTAATAGAGTGGTTTTTGGGATAGAGAGTTTATATTTTCATAATAGATTTCTCCTTTATATCGACCTCGTGAGCTTTAATTATATAATTATGTATACGGAGAATTATACAATTGTAGCGTTGCCAAGCTCGGCATTAGCAGCGATCACGGGGGCATCACTGAGTTACCCGGGTGCAGTGACTCAAGGGTCAGGAACACCCCGAGCACAAGGGGATGCATGTGATAAACACCGTTGAGGGTGCACTGGCTCACTCGGCTTGTTCCTTTGCACCGTAGAGTCTTTGCACCCATAGCTTCCCCACACCCCACGAGACCAACCTCGAACCGACATCACCCCTCTCTCAAAGCCGCTGGACCGAGGGTTAAATATAAATAAATAAAGCTGTTGCCCCTCCACCTGGTCCTGTCTGTTAGTTTCTCTATACAAAAAAAGTATCCCTGGTTCTGTCATCAAGCTTCGCATATGTTCTCTTCTGCGTTTTGCCGAGGCATCTCAGTTCGGTCCCTAACCTCGGCCTCCCTACGCCGGCCAACATCAAAGGTAGGGCTTTAAAACTGAACAAAGTAACAGAAGAAATTTTTTTTTACTGAATACTCGTATAGATTGGAAGTATGGCCCCTATAATAGCAAGGAAAAACGCCACAGCGGCTGTTGCTGAAGGTAACGGAACAGAACTCTTAATATGTTGACTTTCACATGTATTGACTCAACTCTTTTTTTAAAGGCTACAAAGAAGACAAGACCAAAGGTGCTATGCTTCGGTTCCAGGAGTCACTCCCCAGACTTCCCGTACCAACACTGCAGGAAACCGCTGATCGTTACGTCAAATCCGTACACCCCCTTCTCTCCACCGAGGAGTTCGAGTCTACGAAATCCGCTGTCAGCGAATTCATCAAGTCCGGTGGTATCGGCGAAGAACTTCAGAAGAAGCTGATTGCGAAGGCTGAAGACCCAAATATCAGAAACTGGCTCTCCGACTGGTGGAACCATTCGGCCTACTTGGCATACCGCGACCCTGTTGTTCCTTATGTCTCCTATTTCTACTCTTACAAAGATGACAAGAAGCGACGCAACCCTGCGAAACGAGCTGCGGCAATTTCAACCGTAGCATTAGAGTTCAAGAAGATGGTTGATTCGGGGTCTCTTGAACCCGAATACATGAGAAAAGCGCCCATGTGTATGGACTCTTACAAATACATGTTCAACACTTGCCGTATCCCCAAAAAGCCAGCAGATGAACCGATAATTTACCCTGCCGAGGAGCACAAGCACTTTGTTGTAATTCGCAAGAACCGTTTCTTCAAAGTACTTCACGAAGTTGACGGAACCCAGCTCAGCGCCAAGGAGTTGGAAGCCCAGTTCACCCGAATTTATGAGCTTGCAAACTCCGAGAAAGTCCCCGCGATTGGCGCATTGACTTCTGATAATCGTGATGTCTGGACAGATGCCCGCGCAACTCTTCTCGAGGCTGACCCTGAAAATGCCAAAGCCCTTCAAGTGATTGAATCTGCCTCGTTCGTCGTTTGCCTCGACGACACCTCCCCCGTAACCTTTGAAGATCGAGCCCATCAATATTGGCATGGGGACGGCCAAAACCGTTTCTTCGACAAGCCCCTACAGTTCATTATCAACGAGAACGGCACCGCTGGATTCATGGGCGAGCACTCGATGATGGACGGAACCCCTACACACAGGCTCAACGACTACATCAACGAAACGATCTTTAAGAACAAGATGGACTTCACTACTGGAGCTATTAGGAGCAACCTCCCAGAGCCCAAGTCGATCAACTTTGTTGTCAACGATGCTGTCAATGAAGCTATTGATAAAGCCCAGAAGGCCTTCCGCGACGTGATTGGCCAGCACGACCTACGGGTCCTCGCTTACCAAGGTTATGGGAAGGGTCTAATTAAGAAGTTCAAGTGCTCTCCTGATGCATACGTTCAGATGATCATTCAACTCGCCTACTATAAGATGTACGGCAAGAGCCGCCCCACCTACGAGTCCACCGCGACCCGAAAGTTCCAACTCGGTCGTACTGAAACTTGTCGTACCGTCTCTGACGACTCCGTCGCCTGGTGTAAAGCCATGGTGGACCCGGAAGTCGATGCTAAGACCTCTATTGAGCTTTTCCGTAAAGCTATTAGCGCACATGTTAAATACATTACGGAGGCCTCTGATGGTCGTGGTGTTGATCGACATTTGTTCGGATTGAAGAACCTTGTCCCCGCTGGACAGGAGCTACCGGGTATTTACAAGGATCCTGCTTATGGATACTCTAGCAGCTGGTTCTTGAGTACTTCTCAGCTGTCTTCAGATCATTTTAACGGGTATGGGTGGAGTCAGGTTATTGATGGTGGGTTTGGGATTGCGTATATGATCAACGAAACAAATTTGCAGTTTAATATTGCGAGCAAAAAGTTGGGGGCTGATAAGATGCATTTCTATCTTACCGATGCAGCGAATGATATGAGGGAATTGATGGAGAGTGAATTGGAGGCTGCCAAGGCAAAGCTATAGGGTTGTTTATTGTTACTGTAAATGGGCTATTTTCCTTTGTTGCGAGTTTCTGACTCGCTTTTGGGGCTTGGGATTTTGTTCTTGTTCTGCGTATTCGGAGTTGTACTTTGTGTACTTGTAGCGCGCATTGATACACAATAGAGGTATATTAGACGTATCTTTTGACCCATTTGCAATTTTCAATCATAAGTGCTTGTTTATTAGAGAAGTTTTAATGAGCATGAGAGGGCTACTATTCTGGGTAGGACTATTACTATCCGCGGGGAGCTTTGTGGGGTTATTTCTGCTAGAATTTCTCGGATTAGAGTAAATATCTCTTTATTCTAGTTACAAGATGCTCTCCACCACTGCGAGTGTGGGGCTAGTATTAATTCCCAGAAATTTTTTTAGCCTGATTAAGGGCTGTAGAGTAGTTTTCAGAATCCTGTTAATATGATGAACTTACTTATAGAATCTTTTACTGCTGATTGTGAGAACCCTGCTGACTAATACTCTCACATGGACTTGGATACAAGAAATGCCGGAACACCAATATCGGGGTTATCACCCAAAATTTAGACCTAAACCAAAAAAATCACACCCAAATATCATAACCCTAATCAAGACCTCCTTAAGCTACGGATAACCTGGTCTAATTTCTCTGCCGCTTCCTCCCTTGCCCGGACCGCATCAAGCCGCTTTGCCTCGGCTTCTTTATACTCCTGTTCTAAGTTCCGAAGTCGTTCCTGCTGCTCGTCTTCTGAGACGCCGATACCCGGGAGAGATGTTATTAGAAATTCTATTTGCTTTGATTTAAAAACCAGGTCTCGGGCGAGCTCGATCTTAGCGGCTATTAGGGTGTTAGATGACTTGTTTCTGAGTTTTCAATGTGACTACTCTGGAGGGAGGTTTACCATCGAAGGTTGCCTTATCATCAATGACAGCTGCAATAATTACGTTAGTTTGGGCTAATCTAGAGGTTCTGAGAAGAGGATTTGTGGAGAGTAAGATACCATTCTCGTCAGTCACCTTGGCTTCACCACCTACTGGGACCGCGTCATGGTGGGTGCCAACGTAGCGGAGGGCGCTGAAGAGCTGTGTTGCCATCTGCGTAGCGTTAATACCAGTCGTAGAGAAGACTCAGAGATAAAATACCTGGTCGATAGCATCTTGAAGTTGAGACAATCGATCTGCCATTGTGAGATTTCCAAAGTTTTCATATGAGATGACGATTGGGGGGTGTTCAGGGGCGCATGGAAGAGCCTCAAAGGTTGGCGGTTGGGATTGTTAGTCAGGCCAGTTTGTGATAGGTTACCCCAACGCCCCACGATACCGGAGCTCATCCACACACAACCCCACCCCCCACCTGTAAGTATACTCTCTGCATACCTAATTTCGTAGAAATGGCACAAAAACCTCCACTTTCATTGACGGCCGAGCTCGAGAAGCTGGAGCAGAGCATAACATTGACTCTACAAGGTTTGTAGAGACCCCCGTGATGCTGAGGAAGCAGACTACATTACTAAAAATCTTGAGCGTGGTACTACAGAAATAGACCACAATTTTAGCAAAACACACCGGATAGTCACAACATCCATAATACCAATCGTAGAACGATACGCAAAGGAATCGGAAGCTGTTTGGGAAGGATCAAAAGTATAGTGATTTCTTCTATCCTCATATCCTGCCCCGCACATTCCCACAAAACGTCCGATCATTGACACCCAGTAGTTCTGGAAACAATTCTTTGAAGCCTCTGCCAATGTTGCCCTCTCAAACTACCAAGAAGAAGAGCCCACATATGATGATCCTACCACTACAGTCTTGGAAGGACAAACCTACGTGACCCACGACTCTTCCGTATTCCCCAACTCCTCACCAGGCAACTACGAAGATCGCACTAGGCGCACAGAGGCAGAGATAGATGAAGATGAGGAAACACGGCACACAATTCCAGAAGGCGACGAAGAGGGACATGGAGGCAGCGATGATGATGACTACCTACTCGATGACTCACTACTAGACTCTCTCAATATTACCGGCGCAGCTTTACAGTCAACACCAAAGGCGAAGCAAAAGAGTAAAGAGGACGGCGGGCAAACCGCAAAATGGGCCGACATCGAGTCCCCCTTTGAGGCGCTAAAGAAAGAACTCACAACGAAAGACTATACAGCTCACGGCTTCCTCCCTCAAGACTATCAAGCCCGTGCTGACGACTCTGACTCTGAGGTCTTCCTCCCCTCTACACCTCCCACAAACCGTCCCCGTAACCGCCG
This sequence comes from Verpa conica, assembly GCA_033030425.1. NCBI lineage: Eukaryota > Fungi > Ascomycota > Pezizomycetes > Pezizales > Morchellaceae > Verpa > Verpa conica. The sequence goes on along the minus strand of JAUFSD010000001.1, from coordinate 3,281,131 downwards.
CCCCGCCCCTGGTGCAGACCCAGAAACTCCTGAATCATCCCCCTTCTTTCCCCCACAGACCACAGGACGAAAAACACCTGGTAACCCACATGAAGACGCGCTTCTGCACCGCGTCCTCGATAAAAATTGGCGTGTACAAGCAACCCCACTCGGGAAAGCGCCTACGTCGAAGTACCGTACTGGTGTTGCTACTACCCCAAAGAGTACGAGAAGGCTCTTTACAGCGCCGGACAGTGCATCCCCAATGTCATCGCCTCCCAAGCCGCATCTACAAACACAACATATATTCTCTTCTCCTCCCCGCCAAGCGAGCCTTAATCTTGGCCCCAAGACACCTACCACCACAAAGGGGAAGGGGAAATATGACGTAGATTCATGGGATGAGGATGATGATGACTCTCTATTGGGCTATAGTCCGCCACAAACCATCCAGTTCTCGTTTCCGCAGAGTAAGCTACTGGCAACACCGGCGAGAGAAGCGAGTCGGCGGATTGTGAAAGATATATTGATGACTGCGGGGGCAGCAGATGAGAGTGCACAGAGCGGGGATAGTAGTCCACCAGTTGTGAGTGGGAGGGGTGGGAGTAGGTGGGGACAAGAAGAAGATGATGATATGATTTTTTGAGATGGGATTCTAGAGAGGGGATTATTTGAATGTGTTACGATAGGTGATAGATACAAATGGTTTAATGCTGTGTGATGAATATTGTATTGCGAGGTTAAAGTCATGGATGGTCACTCGCTCGCCTGACTGTCATGAGTGCGGTAGAATAGAGAGAACGGGAGTCAGTTGCTTTCTTAGGATAATTTACTTCCAGAGTACTCCTATAGAATCTCTATAAGCCAAGACTCATAATACTCGAGTCCAACTATACCTATTCGATGACTACAATACAACAACAGGGAGCCCACGTGTATTATCGGCGTGCAGCAGGTTAAAGGAGGTGGTTAAGATAGTAAAAAGAGTGGTGGGGTATTAAAGAAATATTTAACTAGATTTTCCATCCTTTAATATCATAAATCCAAAAGAATGCTCGCAGAAAGCGACACCACTAAGCATCACCCACCCATCCATAATACATACCCAACAATGTGAATATCACCAAATAAGTCACAAATCCTCTAACCCACAAAAATACTACAGTACCAGAGGTCCTACATTGGGTAAATTCTGCGTTCAACTTGTCTATGGAGCTAATATGGATGTCTAGGGGCCCCTCTTCGGAATATAAATGGCATGCTACCCTCATCTCTCCCTTGCAATATACTAACGTCTCTCTAGAATGGTGGTATTCAGAACTAAACCTCGGTTCAAAAAGCACTACAATAGTGCTATAGGATAATTTCGGTAACTCTACAATATTGGGTAAATCACCCAACGTGGCTGTCTCCATATTTAGCTCTAGGAATTCGGTGATACTTATTTCCCTTATATTAATTCTACCTACTTTCTAGTAATTCACTAGTCAGCTCCGGTCTTGAAATACCTCCGAGGTGTCGTAGCTCATAGGAGGTTTAGCTCTGTTAGGTGATTTCTGGGTGTATCTGGGTGTTGTTCCATAGTAGGCTGAGGTATACAAAAGCTTCTTGAATATGTCTCCCTTCCCTATTACCTAGGCTCGTTCCTATTTACACCTATCACAAGAACCAGGCTGTAGGGTATGGGCACGGGACTACTATTCTTTGTAGTCCTAGTTTATGTCATCTAGCTAAGTTAAAGTGTATAAGGGTTTAATTTCCATGTTACTGACTATTACTATCGGTATTTGATAGAAAAAACAAATACTAAAGGTTTGATCCCTTTATAACGTCATTAATTACTAATTTTTATAGACAAAGTTTTCCATCACGAGTAATCACCTGTGAGAAATCTTGGATTTTTCTACTTTTGAGGGAAGAGATTGAATTCATATGCATCTGGCCATGCCACACACACGCTGCTCCCGTGCTGCCGAAACATGCCCTGACTCGCTATAGGTCATACTGTAAACCTACTCTAAAAACCGTCCCAATCATTACATCTATATAAAATTGGGGCTACTTCCATTTCTCTCCCCCTACACTCGTAGTTGTCTCCATATAATACCCAGTCATCTCCAGTCTAACTAGTAACATCCCCAATAAATTCCCCTCCTCTTTATAACCCGTCCCAAAAATTGCATCCACTGCCCTTCTTCCCTCTAAGTCCTTCCGTCCATCCCCATATCCCCTCTTCTCGGATAATCCTCTACAGACGCTAATAAAAATCCCCACACGCCTTCTAAAAACTTTATACAGTTCCCCAATCTCCTCCCCTTTCATTGCAGTCTTCCGTCCACTCGCGCGTTCGTGACTATACCTCGCGAACTGGAGCACGGCCATAAAGATGTCCTCAACTAGCTTCATCACAGGCGCTTGCCGCTTTCGTGTAAGAGTTGCAAACATGATTCTGTCTAGTACACTTTCATGATAGCCCCGGAGCCGCTCCAACCCCTCCCCATCAAGCTCGTCACTGTCGGAGTCAAGTTTCCGCTCAATATCTGCAAGTTTCTCATCAAATTTCTTCCATGTGCTCCCAACTCCAGACTCAAACATATACCCACAAACAGTCCCTACGAAATGGTGTGCCTCAATTCTAAACTTCTGCGCTAGAGGATCGACACCCTGCCAGTAGCTTGCGCGGGAGGTCGCGTCGCGGAATAATTTATTTACCACAAACAGCATCCTTAGTACGCGGAGGAGAAGTTTAAATAACCGGTCATAGCGGTATAGTGATGTCGGCGTAATGATAGCTTCAAGAGGGGACGGGGGATTATATTGGAGTTTTAGGAAGTCAAGAGCTTCGATTGAGTTTGGATCCATGCATTTTTCTAGTTCCTCTTGAGTCATGTCTCGGACTGCAAAGCTTAAGCCACCTGGGAGCTCGCCTTCTTTTCCAGATGCGTGGATTCCCCCGGCGCCAATGGAAGAACTGGAGGAAAAAGAGTCAGTGAGGACGCCCATGAGTGCGAGTCGAAGTTCAGACGACGCAGGTGGCCAAGAGTCCCGTGAGCCAAGCTTGAGGCCCATAGTTCCACCAGAGCGGTAATGACCGGTTTGCTTTTCCGTTGTATCGAGCTCATCATCAAATAATGCGTGTGAAAGCCGTGATGCAAAAACGCCGTTGCCAAATAGTTGGAAGCGTCGGAGTAGGGAAAGGTGCTCGCGGATTTTGTGTTCTTTGAAGAACATACGGAGACAGGCTGTATTGATAACTTTCGCTTGTACAGCAAAAATGTGAGAGAATGATAACATCGGCGTGATAGAAATCGGGGGTGCGAAGGTTGTAAGGTGGTCTTCACCCCCCTTCTCCTGTCCGGATCCATGGCGGGAGATAGAGAGTACTAGACCTCGTAAAGAGTCTGAGCTGGGGGGAATTTCTAGGGATGGGAGATGCGCGTCCATGGAGGTTGCAGAATGTGAAATCATACTCGTTATCTCATCCTTACTTTTACCAAACGTAGGAAACTCCTCATATCTTTCAGGGATATCTTTGGGAATTATACCAGTAGGGAGAGCCGCAGAGTTACCAGAAGAGTATTTCAATATTGCTGTTCTCAACCGCTTTTCATAGTTCTTTGCCTGCGCCTGTAGGTTCTCTAAGTCCTCCCACGAGAACTTCCACTCCAGCTTCGGAGCCCGGACTCCTTCAACGGCCCCAGGCTTACTCAAAGGGTGGTTCGGGTGAAACTTCTGCAAGAATCTGAGACTCTTTCCACTCTCAAAAACACTCTCTGCAGTCTCAGCACTTGTAAAACTTGGTACTTTCTTTTTATCAAATATCTATCTCGTCGAATTAGCTCGTATCCTACAGAATAGTGAAGAGAGTTACTCACAAAGCTCCTTTTTGTCACCTCCTGGCCTCGTTCATCAACCTCTATTTCTTCCTCAACCCTCACAAATACTCCCCTCTCAGCTAACCCCTCAAATCCAATACCCTCTCCCCCAATTGGCCGATCCAACCCTATCCACTCCTCGATAAATCCCAACCACGGTCTTGAAACCCTGGCCAATGTCTCCATAAGTAATGGTTTCAACCATCCACTCCGGTGCTGCTCCTGTTGTACCACATCGAACAGTTTCGTCAACAGCTCCGAATCATTTTTTACGCCAGAGGTTTTTGTGATTATTGAATGAAATGTGTTAATTATCAGCGCTGGTTCACGGATAAGTGAATGTAAGTGTAGTATTGATGTAATGGTGGAGGGAGAGATACTGAGGCGAGTCTGTATGGACTCGAGGATGGAGGTAATGCAGTCTGCTAGAGCAATTGTAGACGGGTTTGGGCGAGAGGAGGTGTAGATTGATGTTGTGTAGGATTGGAGATAGTGTATCTTTTTCCCGGTTGTGGCGAAAGCTTTGACAATGCTATACTAGTGTTAGCTACATGGTCGAAGAGAGAGAGGGGGGGGTGACCTTTCTACTGCGCCAGCAGTACAGCCAGATATTCGTAAGTAGGGCCTGATAGGGCGGAACTCGCGATTGATAGGATCATAGTCGAATAGTATTGAGGACCGACCGAGTCCTAGATGGAGGAGACACTAGATCTCACTCGCACATCAATTCTACTCAATATTCATGTTAGGGAGGGAACCAACGGTACAAAACACATCACTCCGTATAACATCACCCACGTCTCCATCCTCCATATATTCTCCCAGTGCTGCATCAAATATCCTAGACCCTGACTCCGAAAAATATGGATTTACAGGTTCATTCGCACCTTCTACTAGGAAACTATCCCATGTCTGGAAGCGTGACTTTTCTGGCACTTTGCACACATCTGGCTGGACCCACAAGTCCACGCTTGTAACCGAAGATACATCAGCGCCATTTCCTTCTTCGGTTGATGATGCTACTGAGTCCCCCGATAATTGTTGGGAGGGCTCAAGCCCAAAGCTAGAGGTGTGAGTAAAGCCAGGGGTAAACGAGAAGAGAGATGTTTGCGGGACTGATTGGTAGCGAGATGGAGAAGAGTTGATTTTCCTTGTATATTCTACTTACAGGAGGATATAGTTAGTTGCCTATATTTCAGAGGCTACTTTGGGATTTCAATAGACTTACTTGCCTTGTAGTAGAGCAATTGGGAAGAGCTGTGATTCCCGTGATAGGTCTGGGGCTAAGTAGGATGAACGCCAGAGGTCTGGTATTGTAAAAGGGTAGACATCTTCATCTGTAGAGAGATCTGAATTTGCAAATATAGGGGAGTAGTCAGTCATTGTGTGCGAATGACTTTCTTATCTTTGACTGTGAAGTTTGGTGAAGATGTATGTATGGTGGGGGTGCGGTATCGCATTACTTGAGCCGCATTCTCCCAGTCGCGCGGCGCGTCCCACCTTAAACCCACCTGGAAACCTACAATTCTACAGCTTTACCTTACTACCCGACCCTCAATCAATGCCGCCCAAAAAGAAGACAAAGGTTCCCTCTCGCGCTGTACCCACAGACGCCGACTCTCCTCTCCCTGAGCCGGTCATCTTCGATGGGTGGACCGACGAACAAGAAACAACACTGTTTAAGGCTATTTCCGTGTATCGTCTCAAGCCTGCTGGTGAGCTTCACTCACCCTGATAAATGAGTTGACGGGTCTAATTCTCCCCTGTAGGCATGCACAAGCACTTCCGCATAATTGGTATATCTGAGCTCATGAAGAATCACGGCGTCTCAGACACCCATACTGGTGTCGAAGGTATCTGGCGAAAGCTCCAATCACTTTACAATCTCGAAGGACTCGACGAGCGGGTACATTCCCTTCAACACACACCTTCTACTATTAAGCTAATATCAAACAGGAAGACCTTGAAGATGATGGCTCTCCTGATCCAGGTGCCGATTTTACCCTCCCAGAAGATGACTTTGGCGCCCTTATGACTGCCCGCCGCATTGATCCCAACAGCGCCGACTCCCCCATACGAGTATCAACATTTACATTCACCGCAGCACCACCGTCAACAGCCCGGGGAAAGAAGGGTAGGGTTATACGGAGCGTGAGCGCTGATGGATCCAGGACTGCGAGGACAGATAGTATACTAGCGGACGATACTGAGGATGGTATGGTATACCTATTTATCTTACCCACCTCCATCCCCTTTCTTCCAATTGGCCTACAGTTTTACTAACGGGGATGATCAGAATTATCCATGAAATCTGCCTCTCCTGCTCCCCGCAAAACCAAAATCGTTTCCACGCGTGGCCGTAAACCTGGCCCCGTTGGGAAGGGTCGCGGCCGCGGTGGAACCCTGAAAAAAATAACCTCCCCGCGCCGTAAGCCTGCCGCAATCCTAAAACCAACCGAAGAATCTGCCGACGAAGAAGAGGAGTCGGAACCTGCTCATGCTCAGTCCGACGATGAGGAGTTATCCGATGTGCTGGATGAATTGGATGACGATGATGTAGCCGAAACAGAGGACGGGGGAGAGGTGGAGAGCGAGATGGGGGAGAGTACAACGGCTGCAGAGAGTCCAGCGCCGACGGTTAGTAGCCGTGGGAAGGGGGTTGGAAGAGGGAGAGGAGGGCGGGGGAGGGGTGGGAAGAGGGGGGCGAAGAGGGGAGGGGATGTCAGGAGGAGTACGAGGAAGAAGTGATATTGATGCGTTTAATTCCTTTTCTACCGGATTGTTTTTTTATATTTATTTCCAGTTATTAATATCACTATTTGTATATTACTGACGTAAAAGTGCGTCTTCCCCCTCTGTATATCCCACTTACATGGCAAAAATAGCTAGTTTTAACCACAATGTCCATGTGCAAGAATCATTGGTTGGGGATTAAACGTTTTGTTTTGGAAATATCATAACCATTCTTGCTACATCTCCCGGAAGGTTAGGTTAGCTTCGATCGAAAAGAGAGGGACCGATTGTGTACTTAACCGCGTAGATGAGGCAACCCGAGCTGTATGGGGTATGTAACGCACTCCATGCGGGTATGTGAGTAGACCATTGCAGAAGCAGCCTTACTCTAAGATGTGAGGGGTGAGATGCGGTGATGCGCTATTGTGCGGGGAGGCAGCCGGTGTATGTCGGTCGAAAAACTGTTTCACGTGTGCCTATTTAATATTCCATCGAGAGAACAGGTATTTTTGCGAGATTGAAATGCCTCTTTTCTTTAATGAGACCCAATCCTGCTATTGTAGGAATTAATAACTGGCTATTACTTTACAGGGTGAGACAAATCTTACTGGTTAAGATGTGAGATGTCATGATGCTGGTGCTACTACTGTTGCGAGAAAGAGGCTCATGCTGCCGCCGGTAGTAGTTAGGTATGCACACGACATGACCTACGATGTGGGGTGCTGAGTCGAAGTAGTGGGTTAAATCTGCTCTTCACATGCACTGAATTAAAATGCCTCTCCAGTGTAGGATCTAATCTTAATCCTATCCATCAGATGCTATATCGGTATCCAGGGGGGAGGGGATTTCTCAGATCTTCGCGCCTGGCGCCGTGAAAAATAAATTTGCCTCCGGTACGAAGGTAGATATGAGCCTAGGCTTGGTCATAACTTATTTTCATGGCATCTCGATTAAACGGTGATGATGATGAGGTGTGGTTTCAGATACCTCCTCAGGTTTAGGCGGTTTTCAGCTGCTAATTGATTCTTTCGGAGGCTGGGAATCGAGATTCTCAGATCAATAGTTGGCTACGGCAAGAGCACCCTCAACAGGAGCCAGAATAGAAGCTGTTTCGTGCCTAGCTTTCCTTGGGAATGTAAACAAGTTACGCTTCAACTGACTGTTTCTAGGCAAGTTTTGTTGACGCTATGTGTATTCTAAGCCCTTCGCACTCCATCACTAAAAAAGAACCGCAGAAGCACGAGAAATACAGATGCACATCTCGTGTCGTAACAACTTCCCCCAGGGGTTTAGGGTACAAGATATGGACATGATATGAGCGATGAGGATCGATCCCGATCAAGTAGCGTGACTTTGGAGACCAGTTCCCCAAAGCAGTACCTTCTTCGGTTGAGTGGTTATGGAAGTCTCCAATTGAATCGGAGTCTGGCGGGAGCAGTACCCTTTGGACTAGGTAGAGCGGAATCGAGTTGTAGTCCTGAGTAAACTTGGCTAACAGTATATTCTAGAGTACGCGTGTTCCTAAGCCTACTGAATAACAATTCCCTAAAACGATACAAAAAAGCGTTGGACAACTCCACTCCCAGCGCCATGGAGGCATCTATATCGGGTGGGGTTTAGGGTTGGGCACGGGCCAGCGATGAGGTGGATGGTAGCCGGGTATATAAACCATGCAGCTCGACGTCAAAGGGCACAGTGTACAGGAAATGCGCTGGAAAGGATAAATTCACATAGAAATGTGATGTGACTTGGCATTTCCATTTTTTAATCCCATCTAGATTGGTGACTCGTGGCACCTCCGCCACTATCTATGTTTTTTTATATGTGCGATATCATTGACTAGCTATAGTCAGGCCCGGTCTGTATCTGGGTAAAATACATGGCCTCCGATCAGGGGTCTGATAACTATGATCTTCCAAAAAAATTTACCCATGGACTATGCAGTTGGCCAACATCGGACGAAAGAATTTTCTAACCATAGGGCTTAGTTTCCAGCTGGCGGTAGTACGGCAGTCTACCTATATGTCCCGTGGCGACTTGGCCAATTAGCGGGGGCGGGACTCCTTCTGATCTTGGAATATCAGAGATGAGGACCATGGATCGAGATTTATGGATCTTCTTCAGCAGTTGGGCGGGGCTATGCATATGTCGTTCGAAATTTCCTGTTATTGTTGTGCCGGACTTCCCATCATAAGATGTTCAGAATTGAACCAAATAAAAAAATGTACCCCTCTTCTGTTAAAATTTTTGAATACCGGCTAACTACACATGATTTAATATACGAGCACTCATCCACTGTCCTGAGATATAAAAAACCTGGTGTGTCAACCCTCAATATATCTCATGAGTATGAGATCTAAGTGGTAACAGTACCTCCATGATCTCGATTACAGGCAGTGTCCCTGCATGATCATGAGGGGCACAGTCACTCAGATAGGTAATGCTAATAAGTTACAAGGCTTGATAACCAAGACAGTACTCTACCGAGTGATCAGTCATGAAGATGCGAAGGTCAGCAATAAATTGGCGGTCTGTGACTTAGATCTATTTCAGTGGTAAAAAGAAGCACCTGTGATGCATTTTCAGATTTAGATTAGTTTTTCACCTCCATTCTCTCCTAGTTACCTTCCCAGTTACCGGCCGGCAGAAACTATTATTCTCCCGGCACCCGGAATCTCAGGCTTAGTTAAGCATCTCGATTAAGGTAGATCTCCAAGAATAGTTAGTAGCCTTAGCCAACCTAGATGACTATGGTTCCTCTCATCTCAATGGATGTTGAAACTGGTATTTATTAGCCTGAGGAGACAGCACAGTACTTTGCTTTACTTTACGATGCCGCGATAACCGAGGTAGACTAGCTTGGCGATTATGATCATGCTTACTAGTACTTATTGAGATATTTAGAGGGGAAGATTATATGAAGAATAGGGTTGCGGGTATGGTATAATAGACTTGTACTTACATCTACTCGACACAATTGATGAGCTAGGTATTTGGGCTTGGCACAATCCGCCACGGAATACATGTACTAGTACACACCAACCTGAATCGAACTTCCAGAGATCATCATGAGGGCCAAGCTTTTTGATATCGGGACCCTTGAGCCTATCGTGTAAAGATAAATGGATTACCCCTACAAAAAACCTCCCGGTCTGAAATTTTTTAACACTTGGATACTCTCCCGAACCCGGAAGGCTTGCATAGAGAAAAGCAAAACAGAAGTAACCGGATGAAAACGGAATACTCAGATGCGTCGATGTCCTACATATCAAGTAGGGCTATAGCACCAGAAATACGTACGGGTAGTCCCGGAGGGATGGTAGGTAATTAGATAGTCCTATAGAAGTAGAATAGCTAGAGGTCAAGAGCAGTCTTCCGTTCCCCCCAAAATACATGTCGTATGAGCTCCAAAGTTCTGCGCCCGTGACGGCCATCGTGGCGTGCCTCTGTTTTTCTCTCGGATCGGGAAAACCCCCCAAAGATTCTAGTAGTTTAAATCCCGGTTACGGTAAAACAGAGAGCCAGCCTTTTAAAGGCCTTGGAAGTCTAACCGTGAGATCAGATGAACCAGGGACATCCTACTATATCTACCTTCGAGATAAGCCCTAGTGGTCAGATAGCATAAGAGATAAGTAGTATCATCTAATCAGCCAAGGTTCGAGGCGGGCAAAGGATCCAATTACACTCTACTACTACTACTCCACCGTTAGTTTCTCCCCACATCATGTCTTTACGCCTTGAGTCCAGCCCAGGAATAGATTCTGAAGTACCGGCGCAATACACATGCGGGCTACTTAACTAAAAAATACAAAAAGAAAACTCCAAGGAGGGGAAAATAGGCGCTATCTCACCGATGATGCAACCGTAACGAACACCGACGTAATAGGGCTTTATATTTATAACTTTATGTAGCTTGCCTACTCCCCTAGATGGCACCTTCAATATACTCGAAATTACTTTAGCTAATGAAGTAGGATAACATGAATGAAGCTGTCGGGATCTGGATTCGGTACCTCTCCCATGGGCCTCGCCTCAGTAAAGCCTCACGAGGCTTCTGCCCGTATGTATCGTTGACGGGCGAGGCATTTAAAGGTAAGCCTATACTCTAAGAAAAATAAATTAAAAAATTAAAAAAAGGCGCGTGTTCCTATTCCGCCAGTACCCGCTTGACACTGGGAGTAGTATATTGTAGGTAACTCATCTCAGGCTTATATGTTTCGTCAACGATCCCTTCTAAGCTGCCAGAATGCCGGAACAGGAAGCAGATCATGACTAGCGTGTGTTCTCCCAGACCTAAAAAACCAATTCTCATCGAGGTGTTTCATGTTTCCTAGGCAAAGCAAGGGCCTCCATCGTGGTGCGTTGGCCAATGCCGCTCCCATAGGTTACCAGGTTCCCAGAACGCCATGAGATTACATATACAGGTAACCGCAGGGGCCATACCGGTAACTGTGCCTATCCGAGTTAACCTCGACACTTTCGTTCAGTGCTTACTGCTCACGGATAGTTATCCCAAAGAAGTTACTATGTGTGGAGAATACTCGTAGATCTTTTCGTCTTCGTTTCGTGAAACAACCGATCTCCAGTTTCATTGCATTACAGTGCTTTGGAATTGGCCTGGGTACAAATTTGAAGGCCAAGTATTGGGCGCCTTTGCGGATACTTTTCGCCATTTTAAGGAATACAAGTCATATTTAAACATTCCACATATTATGCGCTGGATTTTCCAGCAGAGGCCGGGGATGTGGATGCAGTGATCATTGCTCCAATCATTTCTACACATTTCTAGCGGCGACAACCGTATTTTGGCCAACGCGGTTCAAGCGGCAGTCTAGGTATCATGTGCACAGAGTAGTAGTGAATTCCACCTTACTATAGATCCAGCAAGGTAGAAAAAGAATCATAACTTTTGCCATGCAAAATAGAAAACCCAGAACAAATAGAAGGCGAATTCAATAACATATCTTTATACAACTGAGTCATCTTCAGTCACTTCTGCCGAAGTTAACAGATGCTGCAATTTGAAGATTGCCCAGCCAACTAAAGACCCAAGCCCAAGTAATAGGATAACAATAAGTGCGATGACATGGGCTCGGGACATTTCGTATAGACTAAAGATGGGTATTAGCCACACGGCCAATCAATAACTCAATAATTGGAAATAGGGTCAATGCTTCATCTACTTCTTGGGTACGGTAGTGTACAATACTGTAGCTACCAGGGTAGAATTATTTCCCGTTGTAAGATACAATAAACGAGTTTGGGGGGTTGGATGGGGGAGCAGGAAGAAATCTTTTGGTGGGGTAAGAGCGTGGGTAGAGGTGAACTTGTGGTGTCTTGCGGGACCCCACGAGAATTCCCACGTACTTCGGATATCGGTCGTATCGGAGCCTATTATATGTCGATCGATATTTTCGCTCTAATTTTCCGAGGTCTTCAATTTTCGTTACGATTTCGTATAAACAATAGTTTGCAGATTGACAGTCGTGAATTATTGCTTTGGTGGAGCTTGTGATCTGTTGATTGCCTTTACGGTGAAGACCTTGTTTAATGGATGAGTCTGCTAGGGTGCACGAGGGCGCTTGTTAAGGCAAGCCGAGTACTATGGGCGTAGTGGGGTTCGGAGCTTGGTTAGTCCTAGTGTTTTGATTATTTGGTGGAACAACATGATGTGGTGGCATGGTGGTATTATTGCGGGGGGTGTAATTTTTTCTTTTTCTTCTCGGTTGGCTAACGATTCTGATAGGTGCTGGGCATTTTTTGCAACAGCCAATTACGCTCTTTTCCGTAGCGCCGAGGACAGAATTTGTCAGTTTAGTGATTCTTGCCTCGCTCATTCAAAGCTGCCTCTGAAGTATTATTACCTATCTTGCTACCCTAATTTCTAGAAGTCAGCATAGATGCATTTTAAAACAACCAGTGATTTTATTTCGACCGTTATCACAGATATTTGTGCACAAGAAATTACCAATATACAACTGATGCCTTGGTATCTTAATCAGATTTGATTTCCGTGGACTCTCTTTAGATTTGTGATATACTATTGATACTGCCCTAGCTCATGACGATACAAGATCGTCTCACGAAGTCGAATTGTGAGGCTGTCGGCATAGTACAGACATAGCAAGACCGAGATTGCGCAGAAGTGCTCAGCTGCTTCGTTCGCCTATCGACTTCTATGAAGTAGCAACGTTCGGGGATTTAGTGGCGGGAGTGGACTTTGACATGCGCATCGGGAGAAGTCCACAATAACCGTGAGTGGGGCGGCCCGAGCGTCAAGAGCCTCAACTTACTCTATGATAAGAACTGGGCTGCTGATCCTCAGTTAGAGATAATTTCAATATTGACGGTGATTGCTAGTTTTTGTTTTCCTTCCTGTTCCAGAACGTGACCTACTCAGTAACCCGAATTTTGAGGGTACATACATGTACTTTATCTCGAGTGTTGAGCCGTGCGTTTCCCACCATCAATAGTGCAGGCTGCTTGCTGTAGCTCGGCTGGCAGTGCATGGCCCAAACCAGTGCCTTGCAATTCGCCGCTATCACTAGTCGTTCGTTTTGCCATGTCATATTTTCATTTGCTGGCTGCACTCCACACCGTCCTGACTTGCATCAATTAGAGAAACATGCTGAAAATGGGCCGAACCAATCCCTCCTCAACTCGTGGTCGTTGTGTAGTGAGCTGCATGGACTGCATGAACGCACTAGTGTTAGTGTGGTGGTCGCTCTTTGCGCCTTAGTTATTGTGCTGCCAAACAAAATGTTAGATATAAGAAATGCCCTGCGACTCTCGTCTGAAGTTGGACTTTGCTTTCGAACAACACGGATCTCGCGGCCAGCTCACCGACTTAAAACATATTATCGCTCGGTTCCTGAAACGCCGCCCAAATAATTCTCAACTAAGTTAACACCTCAAGGCTCTAAAGAGAAAATAAGTGTACGTTACCGCCGGCCGCTTCAAAAAATTCCAACAAGGACTCGAAGACCCCGCTCTTAGACCCTAGGGCTCAAATTATTTCCTAGGAATCGACTACAGAGTATCTTATATATTATTGGTTAGCATTTGATATGTCTTGGAGTGATGTCAGGTCGACTATTTACTAACCCTCTACAGAGTTGCTCTCATCAGAGGCAGCAAACAAACATCACGCTGGCGAAGAGATATATTCCAGTAACCATGGCATCCCACCCAACAACACCATCTAGCACTGCTGGATACTCCTTTGTTTCATACCCCACAGATTATATCTACGGCCCAGACCCCCGAAATCACGTAGTTTCACAACCACAACCAATCCAGGGAATGCAGATACACCAAATGGAACTTCCTGGGATCCAGACAGGGGCTCCAGGCTATCAACCCTATTATCCGCCAAACATTGCATATGCGCATATGGCTCCGATGGGCCAGCAAACACCACCAAGCGGCCCAAGCCCCATGTTAGCCCATTCACATCTGCCACCTAGCCCAATCATGCATCACCCCCATGGAAATCCACCCCCAACACCTCCAAGCACAGAGCGATGTAGCGCAGATACGAAGGTTATGCGACATATTCTGACTGCAATGACAAAGATGCAAAGCACTATGAAGGATCTAGCGGAGAGACAAGAACAGATCCTCGATCGAATGAGTTTATTGGAACAGCGAGGTAGGCCTATTTATTAGGCTCCTAGGATATTTTAGAAGACTAATACCTTGTCGGTGAGTAGTTGGGAGAATTGATGATGGTATCAGTACACTATTGCAGCAATCGGAAGTTATTGTTGAAGATGGGAAGAACATCAGAGCCCGAGTGGATGATAGCGATAGGTCAGTTGGCCTCTTTGTACACCCAATTTTTCTTGGGCTAACGGGTTCTGATCTCGATAGTCAAGATGCCTTCGAAAACAGACTGACAGCTTTGATGGATGGAGTTGTAGAGAAACTGATTGGTGGGATTGGTGATGAGATCAAAGACATCAAACGACTAGTGAAGGACACTGAGAAATACGTCCGAGTTGACCCGTTTAGTTGGAACGGTAGGATGGCGCTAGGACAGCGATATCGTGATGCCATCAGCCTGGGTGAGGAAGAGAAGAAAGAGGTCGAAGTTTGATTCTGGTGTTATCTTTTCCCCTGCATTTTCCCTTATCAAAGTCATTATCTGCGGTATTGAGCGGTAGCATATTTAGGAGTGTACTCTTACAGGATTTCTTTAACGGTAAATTCTATGGGCGGGTCTATTTGATTTTCTGCATTTATTCTTCTTACCCTCTGGCTGGCTGGCTTGTATTTTTTTTTCTTTGTTACTTCTGTGTCCTGGTTACACTTTATTCTCTCTTTTTATCCCCGGTGTCTATTGTTTTATAAATGTTACTGCAGAGCGGTAGTTGGTGGCTTCATTACGATATCCCCAAAATAATATTGCTTGAAACAAAAGAAAGAGACTGCCCCTTGGTATTGCAAACCCTTACATGCTGTACCATCGACTCATTAGTCGTTTCCTAGATACACTCCATGGTAGAGTAAACCGTACTCTGGGCCCAGGTTTCCACATTTTGCACCAGTCCTAAAACAGAAAATCTTACATGCGTAGAAAAAGTTTGGCTCGAAGGAGCTTTTCACCATCGTAGATCGAAACTCCGCTGTGCAGCGTTGTGCATCGTGGTCCAATACCTGAATAACTAATGAGGAACAAATGACAGGCAAGCGACCTAAAGCCGTTACACAGATTAAGGCACCGATTGGATCGTGTCCATACACGGGAACAATACCAGTTGGATAGTACGATAGCTACCCAGTAGGCGTCAAACCCAAGAGGGAAAACCCTAGACTATCTGTCAGTACGTACTTCCTTGGAAGCTTGAGGGAGATTGGGATTAAGACCCTCAATTTACAATTAGCAGGTTATTTTGAGCATAATCAATCTCATTACTAAAGATCGTAGTAATAAGTTGACTCCGCCGATTCCATCCTCATAAGGATTCTCTTAGGAGCTGATTATCGTGAAAAGCAAAAATACCGCTGCGTTGTCCATATTTTCTTGGTGCAGGCTCTGCGGGACTGGAAATCGCACGAATTGAAACTTTAAACCGTGGAGTAGTGAAAGAGAGGAGGTGAACGAAAAATCTTTGGAAAAGGACTAGCCCCTAGACGTGTTCTATTAGCTATCTATGACATCACGTGAAACATTGTCGTCTGTTACCCGGTTGAGTAACAGTCGAGTAATTCCTCGTGACGCTAGTGGACCTGAATGAATAAATAGATTAATCATAAGTAGATGGTACCCTAAATGCTAGTGGAATTCTTTAAATGTATACTCAGGCAGCTAAGTTACATATGAAAGAACTAGAGGTGATACCGCAACAATAAACAAATATCTGCGCAGATAAATAGACCAATAAGGTTCTATAGCAGGGTGTTAATCTTTCAACTATTAAGGTAGCCTATGATAGCGTTGACTTGAATCGATTATTTAGTTCAAGAGTAGCTCATGAAGAAGTAGAAACTTCCTGTAGTTGTGGTCTTAGATAAAACTTGTAATTTATGACTCCCAACTTAGCACACTCGGCTACTTATCGAGGGCTGTTTACAATTAAAGACTATTGACTATTGCATATTGCAGCATATATGTTTATCTTTATCTAAATTTTAAATTCCACTCTTACTGACAAGATAAATCACACTCATCCTATGCAGAAATCAAGCACCTGTCAAATACCTTCTCGCAGCCTATAGTCTCACACGTATTAGTATATTTTATCATCTTATGAAATTAGAATATAAACGAAGGAGATCGTACATCTTGCAGGACATTGGCTTGCCGGCTTGCCTTGATAAACATTTCCCTATACTGTTCAAGGCTAGCATGTACTACATCCCGTCTCACCATCGTACCCTCACAAATCTCCTTCATCTTCTCTTCCATCTCTTTCCGTAGGAATGGTTTACTGAGACTATTTTCAAACCCAATAGCGTCATAACCTTCAACCAACGCAATCCCCAAATTGCTCGGGATAAATTCCTGCATCCCCCCCCTCCCCCCTCCTGCAGCTGCATTGCCCCCCCTTTCACCCCTTGCTGTGCCCCTTCCACGCCCTCCCCCACCACGCCCTCTGCCTCTTCCTCTTCCAGCACCACCATTATTTTCAATCTCCTCCCCTCCCCTCCCCCCACCCCCACCTCGACCTTTAGGTTGAGCAAAGACATATAGCCTCTCGATAATTTTTGCAATATGCTCCGCCATTGTAGCATCAGTCCCAATTCCATTAGCATCCATAAGTGCAATCAGCTCCGGTTCTGTCAAATATCCCGGTGCAGTCGTCTTGCCTTCTATAATGTTCGCTTCTGTAGGAACAAATTGTTCTCCTTGTGTAAACTGAGGTAATATTTGCGATGACTCCCAGCGATCATAGACATAAACATCTAGATAATTCCTCTGCAATACAACAAGACCAGATGCGTGAAACTCCTCATCGCCATACTGGAGGTTTACCGTCGTGGTTTGCCCAATTGCGTCTTCAGAACAGCAACCGAGGAAACGACGGACGATGAATTCGTATACCTTACGTTCATCGGAGGTAGCGAGAGCATGGGGGGCAACGAAAACAACAGGGTGGATTGGGGGATGAGCTTTATCGTTATTTTTGCCCATACGGGGCTGGGTAAATCCACCATTCATAAGTCTATCCCGAATTTTTGTCAGAGAAGCTAATGCTTCAGAGATAAAGGTGAAAGTCAATATGCTCACCCTTGAGCAAACTGGCCCCAATTTTCACTTGGTGTCTGCTTTTCCACAAGAGCACGTAGGTCTATTCCTTTGTCGAACTGATCAGTCTCCGTTCTTGGATAGCTTATGAAACCTGAAGTATATAGTTTTTCTGCTACCTATTCAGTGTTATTCGTGACATTTTTTTATATTGTGTATTATTAATATAGAGCTTACTGTCATAACTAGTTGGGAGGAAAGCCCTAGAAACCTACTCCCTTGTTTTTGTAATTCGACCGTGGTCAATGGTAGCGGTTTCCTACACAACTCTATCAACAATTTAAATAATCTACTTACTAGAAAAACCCTGAACCTACCATTTCCGGGCTGGCTTCGTTATCACACCAATGACCGTTGCAATATTTGCCATAAGGCACCTTTCAAGCATAATAACCGTACTCATTCTATCAAACAATCGATTTCGATTCCAGTTGAATGTAACATGAATGTCGTCCCTTTTATGCACGACTTTAATACTCCAAAACGGTTCAGGGACGAAGTTCTTGACCCGGTTATACCGCTCCACCACGAAACCCAAAGTAGGGAACTGACATGAGCCTATTTATTTAGAATTAGTAAAAACTATGCTAGTTATCAGGTAAGGAAAGGAATCTGTAAACTAGGAGCGTACCATAGCTTATCACCCTATCTTCTAGTCCTTGGATTCCTTTCAGAGTATATGTTTGCCACCTAGTAAATGCCGCGCCAATCCTCAAATCCAATTCTATCCTTGCGCATACGGCTGCAGCCTGTCTTTCATCAAGATCAATGGGATGTTGCGCAGCGTGGAGAATATGTGCTCGTTCAATATTTGAGAATTTTGCTCTCTTAACTATGATCCTCGGATTGGCCTTTAAAGCGATATCCCTCACCTCAGTACCGATGTATTCACCTTCCCTATCACAATCTGTCCAGATAAAAAGCACCGATGCGTTGCGTGCTTCTTTTGCGATGTTCGCCGCTATGTCCTTTGTGCGGTCCTATACACTTAGTCAGAAAGAAGTAACAAATAGTTGATCACAGTATACATACAGTAACCATCTGAATTGTTCTAGCCTCAAAAAGGGCACCTGGTGGACACGAACTCCATTTCCTATGACTATCGTCAAAGTCCCACTCCACGGTGTGACCAAGAACGGAGGTCATGGTGGCGGTGCACTCTCCCCATGGTTGTGCAAAGCGGTAGGTGAAGTCGTAGTTCTTGATAAATTTATTTTGGCTATTTCTTGTCTAAAGATCATTATCGTTAGCAGTCGACGCCCTACAGAGAAGATAGAAGAGCACAGACATTTATTCGGCCGCCGCTCATATGCTGAGATACAGCCTTTGCGATAGAGGGCTTCTCGGCTACACATAAAACTTTACCGGGCATTTGATGGGCTTGAGAATAATATCTCCCCCACAGAATAAGTGATGTGTGATATTGAGTCAGGGGACTGAATCGCATCACGGGAAAACGTGACGTTGACGCGTTGCGATGCAGCACTCTCTAAATAGCTAGCGTTATCTGACGCGAGGCACATGCGGGCCCATAGCCCATCACTCGTTCTCTAAGTGTCTGTAGATAGTAGTTATAATTTACTCGAGATCCTAGGGGGCTAGGACCTATGGATGTTGCTATATAGTCCACATTGGTTTTTTTTTTCTTTGGAGATACTAGGTTGTAGTTTACAAGTAGATGGAAGACCTAGGCTCCAAATCCTCCTAATGTTTACTTACGTTTTACAGTGAACAAGGCCGCTATTAATGATCTTGAATATTAGATGTCCCAGGAGGTACCAATACTTCCCTAGCTCGGATCAAAAGTAGATGTAAGGATCGAAGACTATAGAATTTACCTGCTCTGTAATAAAATACCTTAGGATAGCTCTAGCTAGATTTAAAAAGTTCCGTCACTAGATCCATATTTTCATGACCTATAGCCTAAAATTTGCATAGGAATAGCGTATGTTACAATCACACAGATTATACCTAAGGGCTCTATGTGTTTATGACCCATTCATTCATTACACATAGATCATAATATGTCACTCGATATTAGTAGAGGCTAATTTCTCAAGACCGGAAGGACTCTTGTAATAATGGCATCAATCAACACCTAACTTTTATGCTCGTTCAAAGATACGTGAAGATACGCTCTATAGAGGTAGCCCCTGAAAATTTCCGTAGAGCTAGAGCCTAAAGAAAAGCCACCCTATCCCTAGATGTGTTTAGCATCTATAACCCTAGGCCCAAGAAACGCAAAAACACTACGTCTAAAAGAAAGAAAAACATTCGTAACTGATCACGAAATTTTTAACAGTACATGCCCAGCACAGTAGGGTTTCTGACTGGACATGTGATGGCGAGCTAACTAAAACCCAGGATATATGGAAACAAAAAAAAAGATCCTCCCTTCTCGATCCTCTCAAAAGTCACCATCTCTCCATAATCAGTGTAGCGCAGCTATGGGTATGAAGAGAAATATATAAAAAAAAACCCTTCCAGCAATAATTAATCACCTTCACCATTCACTTTCCACCAAAAAAGAAACAGAAATGTTCTAGTTCCCATGCGATCGCGATAAGGACAAGTACGGGTAATTTTCCGAAAGAAGTAGAATAAGAAAACAAACAAAAGAACGCCCCTTTGTCCGCTCTCGCACATACATAATCAAACGACTAGGGAGAAAAAAGTTACAAGAAGAGGAGGTATAAAAGCAATAAGTTGAAATTTAGTACGCCAATTGGGCTGGTTGTGCCCCCGTTCATTGAAAAAAATAAAATAAATCAAAAGATAACCTCGTTGTGGTCGATGAGAAATTGGATGGCATCATTTTTCGCGTGCATGTCACTCATCTCACGCTCGTCAGTAGTGTACCGCAGCAGTGTTGGTGCAAAAACGACAGCCAAGTTCTTAGTGGTCATAAGGTTCTCTTGCTTCCTCGCGGCGACTCTATACGGAGTTAACAAAATGCGATTTGTACAAGATACAAAGGATCGATGTAATATACCTGGCCAAGTGAAATATTACGAACTGTAAGCAGTCCCGGTGGATTGATGGGAGCTCATCTATAAGCTCTTTCACCATGCTTACCCGCTTATCTTCCTCATTGACAGCTATCGGTAAATTAGTATTTAGCTCGATTCAATTTTTCAAAAAGGGGACATACTTGTTGTATCAATGAAACGCTCATAGATCTCATAGGTAAGCAGTGGGTTTGGCAAGTTTCTAAAGTATTGCTTGAGGACACTCGTTACGCCGCAAATGTCAACATTACTATCAAACTGCGGGTCTTCGCCTCTTTCAAAAGCTTCCTGGATCTGTCGCATCTGTGAGGCGCCCCCATTCTTTCGGTAGATTCCCTGGAGGTTCATCCCTCGGATTTCGACCTCCTGGATGCATTTTTGAACAATGTTCGGTATTCGGTTACCTTCATATTCAGCTCGGTGCTCGAGCTCAGTACCGAAAAGTGCAACTATAGACTATTAGGAGAAAGAAAGAAAAAGAGGACAGGAATTTAGGGGTACATACGGATACCATTGTCACCGATGGAATTCGTAGATCCAGTCCCGTTCATACCGTTTGTACTACCTTTGCTACCCTTCGCCCAACCCTTCCGCGTACCGAAAATCTTGGCACCAGGTGCATCTGGAGCTACGGATGTAACCTTCGGCAAATTTAGAGTCAATATCACTTGTCTGGTCGTAGAAAATTCCACTATTCTCAGGAGAAAAAACCTTATTAAAACCTTTGCCTGCTCCCTTCATGATAGAAGCACCTCCCTTCTTCCAGAAAGTCTTCTTTGGCTGTGCACCATTTTTCAAAGTAGTAACCTTTTGAGCTACCAAGACCTCAGCGCCATCATTAGCATGATGTTGTGTAAACGAAGGCTGTAGTTGCTGTAATTGCTGCTGCTGTTGCTGTAGAGGTTGCTGTTGATAGTCTTGAACGGGGATTGGGGTTGAAATGCTCGAGATTGATGCCGAAGTAGTAGCTGTTGGTGGCCGTTTCTCGCTTTCCTTCATGTCTAGAAGTTCCATAGGATTTCCGGTATAAATACCTAACCCATTGACAGGTGTTTTGTTAGCTTTGAACTGACCTTGAATCCGTCTTGTTAGTTCATTATTTAGGTCGGCCAATTGTGCATTCTTCAGGTTAAGTTGTTCGGTATCTTGTATTGCCTGTTCCCGGCTACGGGCGAACATGTTAACTTCCTCAACCAATTGATCTCGTTGAGCGACAAGAGCCTGGATTTCTGATTTCAAGGACGCTTTCAAGTCTTCTAATTCTCGTGTGACACCACGGATGAGATCAGACTTCAGTTCTTCCATGCTAAGAGGTTGTCTATAAATAGTAAGTAGATACTCGACTATATCTAGTGTAGAAAATACGGACCCATCTTTAGCAGCATCCACTCTTTCTTTGATTACCATAAGTTCACGTAAAAATGCTTCCCGTTCTGTTTCTAACAAAGCGACCGTATTCCTCTTCTCTGTAATATTGGAATCTAGTGCCTTCGCTGTCCCCACATGCTATGCTATTATCAGTATATAGTAAAGTGCTCTGAAGAAATTCCAACTTACACTCAATTTAGCCTCCAGGTCAGCAACTTTTTGTATTGAACGCCGGAGTTCAAATTTAAGAACAACATTTTCTTCTTTGGCGTCTAAAGATAAAATTGGGCTAGTGATATCTGTACCGAATGCTGGGATATACCCTGGATGTCCAGCACTTGGGGATCTTGGCCACTTTGGAGATGAACCAGTTCTAGCCGCCAAATCACTAAAACTTCGCCCATGCCGGACTGCACTTGATACTCTTCGGAGAATTGACGCTGAGGTCTCTCCCCCGCCAAAGACTCTTGCAATGTCCTCATCCATACTCAAATCGCTGACTGGAGATTTGAAAGGATGTGGTAAAATAGATGATGAGAGATCATAATTTGTCATTAAATGTAGATTGTCACTTCGGGTAGTAGCATGTGCAGTTGAAGGTCGAGGATGAGACAGAGGTTTAGACAGGAAAGGTGGTTGGGGTTGTTGGCCTATAGAAGATATGACAGAAGTGGTGTCTTGATAGCTAATATTGGGGATCGTGGTCTTTGTGTTGAGCTTGATGCCTTGGGGTCTGGGGTCGCTAACCTCTTGGGCACCAGGGATCAGAGCTTCCGGTGATTCAGCAGCGGTTATAGCTGATGCATTAGAACCTGATGTACCATGGGATCGCTGGGAACGACCCGATGAAGAATTCGAATTAACAGGGGATTCGAATGACTTCTTGTGAACAGATGCTGGAGATGTAACTGGTGGCTTGTAAGAGTCCCCTCTGGGGGGTATTTCTGGATGCGCTATAGTTGGTGACATGTCCAAATCCAGTGGAGAAAACGAGATGGAGATTTCTTGAGAATGATTGTCCTCCAAAGACCTGATTGTCCCCACAGACTTTTTTCTTTCACTTGGTACCTCCCCAAGCTTGAAGTTTTCTCGCTTTTGCGTATTCTCTAGAGCATTTTGAGATGTCATGGATTTTTGCGAGGGGGCTTTGGCACTTTCATTCTCTTTTGAGTAGTATGAAGAGGAAGGGTTATAAGCCTCGCTCGAAAGATATTCCTTTTCTCCCCTCTCCCGGCCCAAATCATGAGACTTCCTTCCAACATCTTGTCCGTCTCCACCACCAGGATATTGACGGGACCCTGCTTGAGTTGAAATATGTGGACGTCTCCCTTTGTCAGTATCTAGATAAACAGATGATTCTGTTGGATTACGTTCGAACGATGGACGAGCATTTGTTGATTGATCTCTTCCTTGAAGGTCGTGATAGATATTATATGAAGATGATCGGTTGGGTCTATAAGTTGTGCTGGGTAGAGGCGCTGGTGCTGGCGGCGAAGGATCGAGTACGACTGGAATGAATGAAGAATATGGATCGAATGAACCATTATTTACAGGGTGCTCTAACGAATGCTCTGAAGCCTGGGAATTCTGTGAGTACCGTTTGTGAGAGCGAGGAGTACGGAGATGGTTATCTATATAAGGTTAGAAATGATATTTGATACATGTTAGCGAAAGCTAAGCCTATACCTGGTGGAACAAATCCTAATGGTGATAATTGGTCAGGAGTGTGACCCGACCTTGAAGATGTTGTCCTGGTATTTGGTGGTCGTGGTCGAGGAGACAACTCCGTAGGAGTCACATGGCCATCTGACGGGGAATCATCCTCCACCGGTAGAGAAGGAAGAGATTTGTCCAACGAAAGCATTGGTGATGGGGCATTGCTTCCTAATGTTGGTGTCTTTCCCGGTTTGTTGCGTTTTCGTCGACGGGCCATAATAGTTTCATGACAGCTCATACAAAATATCCCCTGCGAAGTTCGAGCATACTTGAGATTCTCGATCTTCCTTTTGCAGTTCCGGCATCTGAAACACCCCGCGCAAAATGCTTGGTCCCCTGTAAGTATTGCAAGATCTTCGATTTTATTCTGACAAGCTGCACAGCTGTATGTACAGTTGTTGCAGATGAGGGAGCCATCACCCAGCAACAGCAAGTTGGCATCAGAGTCCAGTAACATATCGCATTTGTTACACCGGAAGCAATCGATATGCCATCTGTTCCCCGCTGCGATATCGTTAGCCATAAGACCGTAGTCACGGAAATATTTGAATTAACGAGATGCACTCACATAGCTCAAAAGCCTTTCCTTCTTCTAATATCTATTCACCAGTCAGCAAGAAAACGATGCCAATATTGGTTCTCAGTTCATACATGTCCACATCCTTTGCATGGAAAGCACGAGTCCTCGTCCTCGGTGACTGGTGATTCGGGCTCATGATCTGGAGATTCCATAGCTACCACAAGTTATTTGTCCTCCTCACCCAAGGAGCCACAGAATTTAACTCGTAGTGTCTTGTCCAGAGCCACGATGTCGAAATAGAGAGTTTCGGCTCTTCTGTGAATAAGAACAGGCCCCAGCTGGTACTTGTCTGTGTGAGTGCTCTGAAGGGGATGGGGGGCAGCGAATTGGTAATACCGATTAACGGAGGGCGAACGCGCAAGGGAGAGCTATGAGAATGTTTTTTCTTGAAGGGTGCAAAAATGGATAATGATGAAAATGCAGGTTAGAGGTTAATTCTTGTGCTTCCTGCGTCGCCCCGGATTCCCGTTGTTGATGATGGCGGAGGAGATTGGAGATTGGTGTGGTGGTCAGGGACGGGGTTTCACGTAGAAAGCCGCGATGTCTATCTGCTCAGCCGCCTACTTCTTCTTTTGGAGGTTGAGTGCGGGATTCCAGTCTAGCGGACCGACCACGGCTACAGCTACGGCTACAGGAGAGAGCAGGCTTGAATAGAATAACCAGGCACGAGTATGTGGGTGCTTTGGAAGCTTTTTTTCTTTTCTCCCTGAACAATGCAGCTCTCGCTTGTAGCCGCCTTGGGCTTGCTGATGATACTGTTGGGCGAAACAGGTAGTGTTGTCTTGCTGCTGTTGCTCTTATTCCTATTGCTCCTTCTCTTCTAGTGCTCCTTGTGCTTTTCAGGACCGTGGTGTTGGGTAAGAGCTCTGCTCCTAAGGTCGGTCGATGGGGGTTGTATTGTAGGGGTATCTTTGGGGGGGCAGTCTTTGTCGGTGTATACTACTTACTATAGGGCTCCAGAGCCTTGACTCTAGGTGGTTCAATTCGCCTTAACTCTTCTCTAAAGCACATAAATACATGCACAGCACCCCATCGCTGGCTGGCTGGCTGGAACGTACCCCATGCCCCTTTTTTACTATGGCCCGCCCTGATTGATTGAAGGTCACCCTCTTATTAATAGCTACATGTACTGGCTATCTCCTCGTGCTTACTTACCATGGTTGTAGTCTATTCTATCTTACTTATCCACAGTATCGATATCATATCCCCGCTCCCATATCCCTCCTCCCCGCCTGTGTACCTGAAATCTCATACCTGAGCCCCGAGGCCTGGTCATTGCTGGAGTAGGGTTCTGTCGAAATTAAGACGCTAGTGTGGAAGGACCATGAAGCGAGTTCGCAACACTAGCACGTTCCACCGTCCCAGGAATCCAGGGGCTATGTATATCAACGCAATCGATCGGGAATCATCTTGGCTGGCTAGCTGGAGTCTTGAAGAGACCCTTCCGCGCAACCAGCGCCCAAACCCACTGCTGTCGAGGGTCTGGGGAAACCCCGTCTTTGTAATGTTTCGACGCGTCTTGCACAGCACTGAGTATATGAGGAATGGCCCTACTGGCATGTGTCAGAGTGTGGGAGTTACGCTGCTGCTTGAATTGTTTTCCCACTGGGCGCAAACATCTGCCACGTTTGTTACGTACTCCCCCTTCTATACCTACGGTTTTAGGGTTCTGGTATCACGAGAGTGTAGTTGGCACCCCCATAATCTCTTTTCTGTCCACTTGAGTGTGGCCCGAATAACGCAAGACGCGCCACGATCTGAGGATCTCCAAGGATCCTCCGATTCCAAACGCCCCCTCCCTCCCAATCACGAACTGATTGTTGGTAGCTAGTACTTCCATCAACTAGTGCCATGAACTTTGAAGATTTCACATATTCCGTAAGCTTTGCCTACATTCGGTGATAATGGGCTCGAGATTAAATCCCTCCGAGTTTACATATATTGAATTATCGCTACTAATGATCCGCAATATATTTGATCGCCAATAGGCAGCCAAGTATTAAATTTCAGTTGAACGTATACCCCGACTGTTAGAGACTCAGCCATCCTGTGAATCTCATCTGTGTCATCTGGCGAAACACCCGTCGCTGTTTCAAGTAAAGTAAACAAAACAATTCCCGGGTGCTACGAGAAGTGTTTCCTGCAAACAACTAGCAGTCGCACGAATTGGCTCAAAATAGCCATTTTTCTAGATTTGAGATTCCTCAATGGAGATAGCCCCCGCGTCATGGCTTTAAACAGTGCTTTCGTTAGAACTATCGCATAAAGGAACTAATACCTAAATGGTATCAATGCGCCTTTTCGGCGCTTGTTCTTGACAAAGTACTAGAATTTCCGCTCTTCCCCCAGCCTCACCCCTTGACATAGTGATACAGCTTCAGCTCTGGCTGTTGGTACGCATACATATTTAAGCAACCGCTATAACTCGCCACCGAATTAATCTAGAACTAGAATCTAGACTCACGGTGATACTATTATCGAAGAGCCGATCGAACTATCTAGAACTCGCCATAGCTGCAAACAAAACACGGCATCTGGAGGGTTCTCCCCTGTGCTGGTCCGAGTAGGTCATATCACGGGCCTATAATCGTTGCCAGGCCGGGCCAATGGATAACCCCATACTAGCGCCACCCTTGCTTAGCTTCCCTCGCTGCTAGACTTGTCGTTATCGGAGAAAGCCGAAGTTTCTATAGTAGTTCGTAGGCCTAACCCATTATTTCTTGTCATGGTGAGGTTGACTGTGTTCTTAAGAACTAATCAATGATCCATTAAGTAGTATGCCGTATAATTCGAGGCTTGAAGCCTTTTTACCGAGACATTAATGACAAGTAGGTATTAATTTAATGGGCTGATTAAACTTTCATCAGCCCTAATTGTTGCTTTTTCTAATCATGAAGAGAGGGAAAGGGGAGGTGTGCCAACTAACCAATACAATCTCAGATCTTTCTTTTGACAAACTTTGCTTTTTTGATAAAGATTCTGATAGGTTTACGTACATCCAATGACTGATCAAGCTCTAGCAAGATTTACCAATAGGTCTGGAGTTATTGATAAAAACTCCTAGCGTATTTTTCCGCCATAAGGAAATTACACGTGGAGCGATCTAGCCAATGGTGAAAGCTTTTATGTTTGTACTTTATTACAGCCACACATAGGCAAGTTCATAAAGTAGGGCTTGAGATTTTTTATCATCTAGTTCCTTTCCTTAAAGATCCACAAAAAGCGTTTATCTTGGTTAAATTTTGCCCATCATACAAGACCTCCAATAGCGTTGTTATCGGAGGCTGAGCTTCCATACGCTATATTCAACAGGGGTTTCCATATTCGTAACTGTCTAACTCTTCCATAAGCTATCACGAAGTCACATTTCTCCATCGTGGCGCCGGAAAGGAATATCGGCACCTAGTATGTACAAGAGTCAAGCCCTTAAATGTCGAGGACCTCTACCCTAGTATATTAAGGCTATCTATCTTTGTGAATTTCTCATGGGTCGATTTTTACATCTTTATCTAGAATAGTGATACTTCAAAAGATTACGAAACTATCCCTAGGGTGACAAGGGCGTTACTATTGGTGGACTTCTCTAGATTTTTTATCTCTACGTCCTGTATCGGTGCCTCGTTCATATAAGACTATTCATGACTATGTGCTTTGATCACATTCCTAAGCTATAATATTTATATTTACCTCTAAGAGTACAACCGCTAAAACTTGACTATTTTTTTAAGGAGGTCTGTATATGGTCTCAATGACTCTGGTCTATACCGTTCTAACGATTAGCTCGCATCTTTATATTTAAATAGACATCAGTTTAGAATGGTGCCTCGTCCAGGGTGCTGTGTGATTTGGATAATCTAAGTCTTGTAGTGGGCATGATATGATATGGGGGGGGTTTTAAATTATATTTCATCCCGTCTCGTATCACCTAGTCTCATGGGTCTCGAAGCATATATGTATAATTTGGGTTGTACAAGTGGAAGGGTTTATACCGTAGTACCGACTAGTATTGGTGATTTTAGGAACCCTAGATAGCGCCCGAATACGATAGCCCTCTGGATTTAATTATCCTGACATTTGGAATTATTGATAACCTAATTCATACGGTATCCTGTTTTCTCATAGGGATGTTTTCGTGGAATGTATTCTAAGAGACGGTTTTTTGGGGGGGTGGGGTGGAGTGGCGGACTCAGCAAAGTAGACCTACTGCGGTTGTAACTGGCTAGGAACACCACCTGCGATAAGTAGATAAATGAATATTATAGAGTGATAACCTTGGACCCTTGCCTCTCCTGCTTAGCAAGGTGGGATTGTTATTTTGTATTATTGTCAAGACAGTCGAGTGATAGTATGTGAGGTATATCAAGCTTTTTCTTGGCTTAGAAACAAATACGCACGAAAGTCGGACAAATAAATATACACGCAAACCTGAATACATGTATCATTTAGGTCTAACGAAAGCATGGAAATATAAAATTGAACTAATAATTCGAAAAGTGTATATAGAGTACTGTAATTTAGTAGTAGACTTTGGGCCTAGCCTGAGGTCTATAATAAAATCTCATTTGTAAGAGTCATAAACTAAAGTAAGTGTATTATATCGTAGGGAAAGTAATTATAAATATAGTTTCATATCTTTCAATCAACGCGTTCTTTTTTTATGGTTAGAGAGACAACTGAGTAAATCTTATCTAGGCATACTTTCTTGCAAAAAGCTTATATAAAGCTTTAATAGATATTGACTATTGGTCTATAGTTCCCTTAAGCTCAGTGTAAGAAATCATGCCTAGACAAGTCTTATAAGAGGCATATCCAGTCGTATGCTCGGGCCATAATATATGTGAGCGCAAGTATTTACAGGGCTTATTATTTTCCTATTTAGTAATTACCCTACGAACGTGGATCTTTTGTACTTCTATAGTACTATTAACCTATAGTTCTAACAACTACTTATATATAGTTGAATGACTGACACATAGTGCAAGCATATTGGAGTAAAAAGCTATGGTAACTCAAAGAATATACACCTCCAGTACCTTATACTTTGCTACCTATTGTCCCCCTAAATGAGAGGGAGAAAAGAGAGATACGCCACCAATGAAACCAAAAAGAGACCAGAAAAACCAGAAAAACGTTGTGACCCAATGGTCCAAGATTGGGAGGGAGGCGTGCATAAGAATCGGGGGTCGAGCAAAAAAGGGAGAAGGTGGCAAAGGGGAAAAGGGGAAAAGGGACATAAGCAAACCACCCCAAGCCCCTTTTGAGACGTAATCAAGAAAGAAGGCCCATAGGAAATTTCCCATGCCAAAACACACATGTGTAAAGGCTGGAATGGTATCATAAAGACAAAGGGAATAACCGTAATAAACAACCACCCAGCCCAAACCAAAAGAGACTAGACGCCAAAAAAAGGAAAGAAAGGGATAAATCAGATATATGCCGCAACAGAAGAAGACCTCGATCTAGCATCATTTGCATCTAGCTTTGTCCAGTCCTCCCCATCAAGCAACGTCCCGGGGATCCCATCCCACCCTGCAAGTGAAGTAATAGACCCACTCCTTCCATGACCAATTGACAAACGAGCAACCGAACTCGCAGCAGAACCAGAGCTTCCGGGAGCAGATACTCCTGCAGACCCTGCATCTGAAGACGCGACAGAAGCCGCGACAGAAGCCTTCCTATCTCCTTCATAAAAAGCAGCCTCGGTCTTGTCTGTCAGCGGTCCTGGCTCATTATGAAGCGGCCCGCCCAAAAAAGCCGTCAAGTCCACCGAAAGCCTATTTCCCGGCACATTGATGGAGCCCTGTGAGCCGACGGGTGAAGTCTTTTGAAGTATGCGCCGTTCAAAGAACGGGGCGTAATCTTCAAACGAATCTGATTTCGGGCGTGGGAGCGCACCCTTGACTGGCTCTGCCTCAACCCCATTTGCAATAAGAAAGGTGGTTAACATATCTATGGCATCTTGGACACCTCCTGCGTTATCCCTGGTATAAGTAAAGGAGACAGTAAGGGTTTTCGCGTGGTTTTCTTTTTCCTCAAAGCACATGTCAATCCCAAACTGCTTTCTCATAGGCTTAATAACTTGGCCGTAGATAGATTCTCCATGAATAATATCTTCGAGTTTCTGCGATCTCGGTAGTTGAATTTTATGAGATTCGGGAACATGAGCCTATACTTATTAGGAAAGCTCGCAAGGTCAAAATAACACTATACCAAAAGTGTACATACCAAGAACTCATGCACAGCCTGGGGGATTTGCCACTCAGGACCCTTGATTTTTACAACATCACTCGCCGCCTCAGTACTTGGAAATATAACAGAGCACCCCCATCTTGTCTCAAGGTTATCTAATAGCTGGCGCTCCGCCATCAGCGGTCTATGCAGCAACCGTGGGATAATAATGTTCTCCTCCACAATTTCGGCATCAGCCTGTTGAACCATCTTCATAATTTCTGCCTTGACCAATTCTAAATTTTTTGCATTTCTCGCCGGCGTCCTACAGACAACATTGTCTACCTTCGAATCGTCGGTTTCCATTCTTCCTGCGGAGCCTCTTTCCATTGCGTTAGAGAATTTTACAAACACCGAATATTTTTTCATTATCCTTTGGATATGTTGCCCGCCGATCCCTATGATGCGCTTATGGTAAGAATCCGGGACATGGAAAGATACCGACGCTGGAAGCTCATGCTCAACCAACTGCAACCCGGCCAGTCCTGAGTCGTGATTATTACCAACAACATCGATAAAGAAGTTGTACTCGTTGAAAGCATCGAAAACTATTTGTATGCCGGCCTGACCCATGATTTTGTTGATTTTTCCGTTTTTCTTGCCAGAGACAAATTCCTTGTGCTCATTTGCAAGCTCGATTTTAACCCGAATCTGATATGGACTCTGTTTGACGAAGCGTACTTCGTTTAGAATATGTAGTGCCAACTTCACGTGCTCGTCTAACCCACACATATCGAACGAATGTTTGTTGAAAGCGATATCGGCCCCGCTGAATGCCGAAATATCCGTGATCATCTTTTGAATATCACTTGCTGTTGGTGATCGGGCCGGGTCGTGATGCTGCTGTAGTTCGGGGATAATCCACCAGGTAGCGTTATAATACTGCCCAAAAATGTTCATGATTGACCGAATTGTGCGCTCGATATTGAGAGTTTCTGTCCCCTGGACCCTCATATAGGTGTGTAATGTTCCAAACGATCCAAGTGGTGGGAATTGAATATGGGTCCCGTTTGTATCCATGATTTTCTTGATATCGTCTAGGCGCTCAAGAAGGATGTAATCAAGCTTCGCCATTGTAAGACTGACATCTTTGACAAAAATTCTTAGGCCACGACGCTGTAACGCTAATCAGCAAATAATTTCATTTCCCCAAGCAAAATGAGTATATTAACCGTACAATATTGGAGAGCATTCTCTCAGCTCTGTTAATATCCTCACGACAGCTGCCTGTGATGTATACTTGGTCCGAGTCTCGCAAGGTGGAACGAGGAGGCCTGTAACCATAGATACGGGGAAATGGCGGAGGAAAGTATATTGCTGTTCGGGTTTGAGTTTCAATATGCTTAACACTCTTTCTTCCGCGGCCACATATCAAACTTTGCGTTGATAATTCGAGGATGGTGGTGTCTAAAACTTGTCCTAACTAAGAAATTGTCAACGGGAGCTGATTTTTGAATATAAGATCAACCTCTCAAAATTGTCTGATATTATCAACTTACCAGATCATCAATCAGCACAAGAACCCTTGTCTTTGCATGCTCGACGCTTTCATAGTCACCAAATATTTTTATTTGTAACCTGCTGCTTTGGCTGGTGCTATTCCCTAGATCTGCCGCCGCCGCAGCATCTGCACTTGATCCCGGAGTTTTTAGCAAAAAGATGTCTGTTCCCGTGAACCCTGCAGTGTGCTCTAAATGAGCAACGAACTTTGAATTGATGGCTTCGCCATTGAAGATTTGATCACGATCAATGTTCACGTAGGCTGTTCTCTGTATTTCGAACAAATTTTTATTACTATCCTGCTTCCGCTTATTCCTCGAGATCCTCTGGCCAAACTTACTAGTGCAACTGGTATATTCTGCATAATCATGCCCCGGGCTCGCAACACCGATTCCGGTTGACCAGATAGCCATACATTCGTGATAATCCCCCTCTTGATCGATCGAAAAGAAGCATGTTGCGGCTCGGATACAGTCACCACCGCTTCACACTTTAAATCCAATGCATCGGATATCTCTTTACAAAGTCTCTTCAACTTATCCACGTTCATCTGGTACACTGGTAGTTGATACGAAGTGAAGAGACTCGGTACAGCTACAGGTGATTGCGTCCATCTGTCTACCGCCCCCGGGGTTGCCGCAATTATGTCATTGGGATCTGGACCTGGTATGATGCTGAAGGGAATACAGAAAGAGTAACTGACGCCGACATGTTCGCTCCGGGATCTCGGGGGAGCATGGATTGGCGAAACAGACAGTGGTACACTGTGGTCGAACACAGGTTTTGGAGGGAGGTTGTGGATTGGTTGTTGGTGCTGACTGCTGTACATGGCCATTATTGGACTGCTGCTTCTACCGAAAACACCCCCTCTTTGGGATGAAAGCGATGATCAAAATCTTTCAGTGTAGTGAAGGGAATAGCTACAGGCTTTATAGTGAGTTTGTGGGGACGTGACGGTGATATCTAGTCCCAACGCTGGGGCTCTCAACACCCAAGACCTTAGATGATGACGATGGTGATGCACGAACAATGACGATTGATGCTAGCAATATGGAGGGGGTTTTTTAGACGATAGGATAGCGGGGCGGTAGGAAAAATAGAAGAAGAAAGAAGGGGGGGAGAATGAAAATGAAGTAAGAATTTGAAGCGAGCAAGAAAGAGGTCTTTTATCGGAGGAGTAGGAGGGGGGAGGGCTCGGGGAAGACGAGGAAGAAAAAAAATCGAAAGGGAGGGTTATAGACTTTGACTAGTGTGAACAGCTTTCTCTCGCTCGCCTCTTATGCACTATGTCTGTCTGATTTGGCTGGTTATCTGTTCGTTCCCATACAGACTCTGCAGCAGCACCAGGAGTGAACGCGCTCGGGTGTCAGGCAAAGCTAATGGGTGAACACAATTCTTTCTAAAAGTACAGCGGTTTTCTTGGGTACATAGTGTGTACATACATGCACGTACATACACGTGCGTACAAATACGTATATACGTATGGGCAGCCGAGGGCTCTCTCTGATTGATCTGTGGTGGATGGATGGACGGGCAGGCCGAGGAGGGATGGGAATTGGATATGGAAAAGCTAACACGAGATCTAGGAGATGGATGATCATTATTAGGACGACGAGGTGTGTGTATGTGAAAGGGGAAATGGTTAATGTAGATCTGTATTGAAGGTCAAGCACTGGGAAACTTGAAGCACAGGCCACCGCTAGGTAAACACCACTAGGTATCATCGTCACGGAAGCAAGACTTTATGGTTGACGTCCTGCTTGTAATTGCTTCGGCTTTGGCACGCGAGGGAGCGGGGAAAGGATGACATTGGACTGGAGCACCAGTCGGGTATGACTTCTTCCTCTGTAAGTGACTGAGTGCGGCTCCCTCCTGCAGCTAGATATATGATAGATGATGCCCCATCGTGAATGAAAGAAAACTTGCCGCGATAGGTGTGGAGGAGCGGGTCTGGAATTCTGACGTTTCCCACTGAGCCGCACATGGATAGACTAAGGATTTTTGCCCCGGCAACAGGCGACTCCACTATCACGCTTATGAAATCATTATTATGACATGCGCCGCGGAAGCTAAATATCAATTTGGCATTATATCACTGCCCAAGAGCTTTGTTAGTCGCTTTTAACATCTTCGAGTGACGCGAATTGAGTTCCTTCTCCTCTACATTATTCTTTCACGGCACCGATAAGTCCCAAACCTCTAAGATCCCTATTACTAGAGCATAACCGCAAGGGATTAAAAGGTGTGTTTATCATACATACAGGCTGGTGTAAACCGTGCGCGCACAAACAATTCGCTTCAGGATCTTCGGTGTCGCATCGTTATTGATGCTTGCACGGCTTATACAAGCTTCCAACGGTTCCCGGCGGCTCTGCTATGCCAATCCACGCAGCGGTTCTAAGAATCGGTAGTTGCCGAATCTTTGGCGACCATGGTCTGCCGAAATGTTAATAGATCACGTGAGACTAGTGGGGCTATGGCAGCACCAATAAATAACTACTTTAGTACAGAAGAATAGTATGATTCCAATAACACCATAAAGTTTCTCCGTAAGCATAACTGTCCTGTAAACCGCCGAGAATAAACTATTCTCAGAGGTTCCGTGTTGCAATGTTTCCGCGTTTAGCAGCACAGCTGTAAACCAAATCACTACCAGAGTGGGCTCCTCCAAATTACTAATAGAAATGCACTAATCTATGTGCAACTACAATATCTCCAGCCTTCCTCCTTCCTACTCGTACAGCACTTGCTTTTGCAGAAATCTTAGTACTTCCCGCCATATCTAGAGTCTCCATACTCGCTTCCAGCGTAAGGAAGCCTAGGTGGCTGCATTTGTCCCGAATCTCTGACACCAAAACTCCCTACCATAGGTGGAGGCTCCATATACTGTTCCCTTGATTCATCCCTTCTCCCTTCAGGCCTCGCACTTGGCTGGCGTATTGTCGCATATTCCCTTTCTCCATAATTTCTTGCTATCTCTGGTCGTATACTAGCATGTCGCACGGGAATATATCCTCCCCTCTCATCTGGTCTAGTACTTGCACGTCCACTATAGTCTCTTTCCCTTTCGTCAGGCCTAGTAAGGGCTCTATCATGGTAATCCCCTCTTTCACCACTCCCACCCCCTGCTCCCCGAGAATAATCAACTAGTTCTGTAGGTGGCCCAATTGGTGCTCTGGAAGTTGCCCTAGAGGGTGCTCTAGCATAGTCGAAGGGTGGTGGGTGTGGAGGGGGATATCCATTCCCTACAACTGATGGGGGCAATGATTGTCTTGCTGCTGTTGCTGAATAAGAGTATTCTCTATCCCTGTAATTTCTTACGTCCGCTTCCCGAGCCATAATACTAGCCTCTGATCTTGGGGGCCCACTGTGGTGAGAAGGAGCTGGTGGTGGGTAGTAAAGCGCCCTTTCATCACCGTAAGCTGACCTTTCACGAGGCGGACCATATGGGTGTCCATATTCTCCAGGATACATATCACTACCCCGCTGTGGGACGGCTGAAGGCGGTGGTGGTAGCATTTGTCTACCATATTGATCGAGACGAGGGGGACTAGGAGGTACCCTACTCTGTGGCCGATATTCTGTGTGAGGGAGTCTAGGGGATTCTCTCCTCCCACGTTCGACAGGCGAGATGGAGCGACTAGAATGACGCGGGTGCCGATAGGGCCCGGGGGGTGAAGCAGATCTTCTTCCAACACGTGAAGGTTGACGTACAGGCACTTGTGGGGGTGGATACCTACGGTCATATTCATCATAGGCTGGTCGTGGGGGGTACGCTGATGCTACTGGGGGCACATATGCCGGTGTATAAGACCTGCGTCCATAATCAACTGGCGCAGATGGATATGCATAGGGATCTGCTTCTCTGTGTGCATAAGGGTCGTACGGACGATGAATTGGCATAGAAGGAGGGGCACATGGAGCAGGGTAGTAACTAGTGGGGGGGACATATGAATAGTCGTAGCGTGCCCGACCACCGCCACTGTCATACTGACTAACTCGGCTCGGTGGTCTTCCTCTGTCGGGAGTCTGCACCCGCTGCATAGGTTCACGGTAGCCAGGTGACGCAGGCTCGGGTTTGATATATGGTACCGGTGAAACTCGACTTCTGTATGGAGGTCTTCCAGTATTTTCTGAGTATCTCTCATATGGAATTTCTGCGTCAACCTCAACTATCATTCTTTGATCTTGAGATTCTACACGTGCCATGTTTGCCGGGCGAACTGGCTGGGGGGCTGCAGGAGACCGAAGTTGACTTGTAGCAGAATAATGAGGTCGCGCCGGTGGTGAGTAGGCGCGTTCGGGGACTGTATCACGCATATTGTAAGATCTCATATCTGAGCCCATATATCTTGCAGATTGCTCTTGGTCCCGTAGAGCGGACATGGCAGCTGGCCCTGTAGGTGGCTTTCGGGAAGCCTCGATTAAGTATGTGTCTGGTCTTCCTTCCTGCTCCAGAACACCTTGTTTCCTTGGGGCAGGCTCCCTCGTCTGCATATCCATGTCTACTTGACTAGGACGAATACTTCTCGTTGCCGAAAGTCCAACCTTCTCCATTACTTCCTCTAGATTCAGATCTCCCTCATCCATTGTCACTTGCCTTTTCTCCTCCACCTGTCTCTTCAGTTCCTTCTCTATTCGCTGTCGCTTTAGCTTTATTTCTGCGTTAACTAGCACGTCCGACTTCGACAGTAGGATATCACTAATTTGACTCTCAGTAATCTGGCTAGTAGAGTCAGACTGCATCGTAGACCAATTCTGTAGCTGACTACGCGATACACCTGGGGGAGGAGCAGTAGGGTAGCTCTTGTCGACTAAAGACCCAGAAGGGGGATTCGCGGGCTGAGCAGTTGACCGTAAAACCGACCCAGGTTGCGAAGCTGGTTTAAAACGGGGGTGCTTCCCCGCGTATATTTCATCGCGGAGCTTGATGATCTTTTGATACTCTTGAATCTCGTGTTCGGTATCGATGCCATTTATGTGAACCAACGGGTTCGGAGAAGACATTGAGGGCATTTGAACATCTGTGGCCATGTTGCTTTTCAACGACTAACACGCCGCAATAGCGAAGATTTCTCCTGTGAATAACTGCTCGGTTACCAGCCTGTCCCGGCTGGATGTGGATTGGGGTTGTGGGAAGGAAGGAGAAAGGGAGAGCATCAGAGTGACGAGACGGTCTCTTCATCAGATAACTCTGCCAAGACATGATTGAATTGATTAGAACCCTAGTTTCAGCTTCTGAACAACGGATGCTGCTGCAAAGGACAACAACACCAATGACGTGCATACATGTATGTATGCTGACCTCACCTCTTGCGAGATCTTCTCATGAGGGCCAAGTCCCCGTATTGTTGATTGGAGGCATAAAAAAGGGCGATCCTTCATAACATCTCACTCGAAAGATGAGATTTAGGCCTACATGTATTTACGTGCTGGTTGAATCTAGGCTGAAACGCGTTGCTAAGGATTAAAAATCTTTTTTTCACCTATTCCCTAGAGAGATACTTTAGATAGACACTGTTAATCTAAGTAGGAGAGTGGGGGGGGTGCCTTGTAAGTATGAAATACATGTAACTTCTTGGCTTTCCCATATGACCCCCCCCCTCTACTACCGTACGTAGTCGCTCACAATGATTTTAAACATTAGGCCTTGAGGTATCTATTAAATATTATAAAGACAGTAGTAATTTTAAAATTTCTCGATTAATTTCCAAAAGGGCTCCTAGCTAGCTTTCCCGGGGCTTGCATCTGGTGCTGTGGGTCACTAGTAGATGTTACGCGAATGCGATACGTGGACATCTTACTAAAGCACCCTTCGATTGTCATCCCTCACTTCTAGATCTTCTCTTTTCTAGTATATCCTTCTCTTAGGTCTACTCTGCATTATATAGCGACCATCCTACCGTCAGACTGGAAATTAGTTTAGAAGAAAGTCTCTAGATAGTACTTATTTTGTTAGAGTCTAGAATGATAGGCTAACGTCAACATTCGGGGATAGATGCCTAGTCAAGGGGAATCCCGCTAACTCGACTCCACCTGAGGTTGGTGACTAGTGTGTCGTGCAATATTCACTTAAAACAATACGAGGGCAGCAGTCACCATATGTGTGTGGTTCCCTAGGGCCAGTGTTATGGGGAAATGAGCTGGGAATAGATCCAATAATTCGGAGGGGTAAAATTGAAAGCGAATCGGTGAGTGTGGAATAAACCCCCCCAGTTAGAATTAGAATGGGATTCGTACCCCAAAAGCCTGATGAGTACAGGATTACCTTGCTTAGGGCGAGGGCCCAGCTCGACGACTGTTCCGTTCCTCAAATCCATCTAAAATCCCCCCAACCTTCTCACTTTCTCACCTTCTTTCCTTCCACATAAAGGTAGCAAACCTAACAACAACATTCTCCCCTTCCCGCATAGATTTTCAAGTTTCAATTGTGATAATATTTAATCGTGGCTTGAATTTAAACCATTAATCATCAATTTTTCTACTTAATGAATTCCATCTCTCTCTCTCCATCAATTATAGATACACTACCATATAACGTCCTCGACACCAGAGTCTCCAATGAACCACGATTTAAAGCCCCTAGCACCATGAGTATCGGTAAATCGCAAAACGATAAAACAAAACCAAAGATACAGTCCCCCATGTCGCTTACCACGAAAAAAACCAGTACCACTGTTGACAGCGATGTTCTAGAAGGACCCTCTGGGGTTTCCAAAGAACTCATCGTGGAGACACCAGCACAAACTGATGCTGAAATTGATAAGACCCCAACACAACCTGAACCTGGGACCCCAAAGAAGCCTGAAACCGAGCCTCCAAAACTCGATCCTGGGGCTTCAAGAGGGTTTAGTATCAAGGTATCAAAGGAACTCAATGGTGATGCTTTGAAATCACTGGTGACAGAGACTCAAAAGCCGCCTAAGAGGAACAAAAAATTTGGGATCTTGGAGCAGCTTCCTAGTAGAAGAAGTGCCCGTGTCCTCACAGCCCCGAGTAGATACATAGATATCACACCCTCTACTAATGTCACCCCTGAAGCCCAAAAGAAGGGGAAAATTACTAAAGAAAGTCATGTTTCACCCACACCCATCACACACTCCACGAGCGACAAGGAACATGGCACTCCTACCAAGGGAATTCACACCGAGGAAATCGCCGTCTTATTTACCTCTAGTAGAAGCCCCAATAAGCTACGAAAACGTCAGAGAGATGAAGAACTCGTCGAAACAGAAGCGCCACCACAAAAAACCCTTCGAAAGAAGATAAAACATAATCCTAAGGCCCTTCGTGCCATGACCCCGGGAGTTACGGTCCCGAGAGCTCACGGCCCTATTACCACTAAATCTACGACCCGTAAGTTTCACAACCGGAGTACTTGTATTACTTTCAATGCTGATAGAATCGAACTTTGATAGAATCACCGCTCATCGAAGCACCTATTTTGAAAGCTACCCAAAAAAATTTTAACTTCACAAAACTCAACATCAATACCCTCCGTGCATTAATTAACCATGCAATCCACCATTACTCGAGACTCCCAAAAAATTTAACCGACCCTAACAGCATTGGAGCACTATACAGGACTTTCTTCCCAACTAGTACTTATCAGAGTTATGCGGAGGCTCTCGAGCTTGACGTTGGTGATAGTGACCTCAGGCAAATGATGAGGATGGTTTGGAAGATGACCGATGATGGAGAAAAGGATGGTATGATTATATGGGAGAACTTAGATATTGCTTGGACTAAGGGGGAAGGTATTCGAACTGTAAACGATTATAATGGGTCACGGTTCTGTTCTTTTGCTTGAGAATGGATTTGACGTATTTGGTTCCTAGCAGTTCAAGTTAATGGGAGTTACGTAGGTATAAGGTGATATGTTACCGTTATCTTGTAGCTATAAAACTTAATGACTTATAACGATAATCCCAATTCGAATTATCTGACTATTAAGATATAAATCAATTTACCATATACTGTCATCTTTGCGATAGCTACTTTATAATCGGAGCACATAACTAGGTATACCTCTTATAAGCCTTATCAGGCATAC
The DNA here is from genome assembly GCA_033030425.1 of Verpa conica. Classification (NCBI taxonomy): domain Eukaryota; kingdom Fungi; phylum Ascomycota; class Pezizomycetes; order Pezizales; family Morchellaceae; genus Verpa; species Verpa conica. Next base: position 3,241,341 of record JAUFSD010000001.1, on the reverse strand, counting down.
TTCCTTACATGAAACTTAGGCCAGAGATTAAGGTTTGCCCAGTTGTCCTCTCCAACCATAAAGTAATCGATGCTAGTACCCGCAGGGCCAGGGCCCCTACACGAAAATCTGTATACAGTTATAATTAATTAATTAATTAATTCATACATTTAACTAGTAGAATAGTCATCTCAGATCACTCGATTGATACTGCTTGCCAAGTTATTGTCGATTGATTGATAAGATAAATCGCGACTGCATTGTGCTGTACAACACTCTTTCACCTACCACAGTCCATACAAGATATTTTACAAACTTCACAACTCCATTCGTTATATTATCAGCTGTACTCTTATCAGTTGCTAAAACTTCTTTACAGTTATGACGCAAGGCATTCAAGATGAAAAGCCGGTGTTTTTCTTTGACATTGACAACTGCGTGAGTACCACAAACAACTTCATTGAGTGCAACTTCACTGACTCATATTTACTACATTGTAGCTCTATCCACGAAGCAAGAAGGTACGTAACTTATACATCTAGTTTAGTGTATTTAAAAGGCTGATACACCAAGCTTCTATTAGGTTCATGACATGATGAAAGAGTTAATCAACAAATACTTCCGCGAGCAACTTAGTCTGTTCCTTCTCACCCTCCTAGAAGAAAAACCAAAGCTAAAACACTTCATCCTCTAGGTCTCGATCGAGAAGATGCAAGATCCCTCCATGAAACCTATTTCAAAAACTATGGTCTAGCACTCGAAGGCCTTGTCCGCCACCACAAGATCGACCCGCTAGAATACAACCGACAGGTCGACGATGCCTTACCACTCGAAACCGTACTACACCCAGATTCTGATCTAAGGAATTTAATCCAGGATATCGACAGGAGCAAGATTAAACTGTGGCTATTCACGAATGCATACGTTACACACGGGAAGAGGGTAGTCAAGTTACTAGGGATCGATGATCTATTCGATGGTATCACGTACTGCAACTATGGACAAGAGACTCTGGTTTGTAAACCGAAGATAGAGATGTATGAGAAAGGTAAGCCCCTTCATACTTCTCACAAAGATTATTTTAGCTGATACATCAAATAGCGATGAAAGAGGCATCTATCGCCGACCACTCAAAATGCTACTTCGTAGATGACTCCAGTATAAACTGCGAAGCTGCCATCCGCTTCGGCTGGGAAAAGACGGTCCAGAAGCTAGAGCCCGGTGATCCGGAACCTAATACACACGTCGCAACCCATCATATTAGGAGTTTGGAGGAATTAAGGGAGTTGTTTCCTGAGATATTCAAGAGTAGTTTGAAAAAAACACATACCTGAGATTAAGCGAAGGAAGAGGCGTTGCGTAGGTGATTTTGTGTGATTTTTGAGGAATAGATAATAGGTCAGCTTACCATAGAAGATTAGCCTAACTCAAAAACAAAAAAGATATGTTGAAAACTACCAAAACATCATTATTGTTGTGATCACTTAATAACTACCAAAATAATCACAATGAAATCATTATGCATACATAGGACGTGAACTTTTATATGTCCATACTAAAGCATCGCTTTCCATAGTACAAAGCAAAAGAAAAGAAAGACATATAATAAAGTAGCGAATAATAATGTATAAACGATGGGACAAATGAAATAAGAAACTCGAGACAAATACGCTTCTCCCTCTTCCCCCTCTCCCACTAAGCTAGCTCATGCTTCTACCTCTTTTCACTAATTATGACCCACGAAACGTATTACAAATAAAGGACGCACGCATCGCTACTTCTTCTCAAACATAGCTCTTCTAGCAGCGAATGTAGATTTATCCGACGACTCTTCTAACTGACTAAACCTTTTTGCGCGTTCCGCTATGGAACTCTTGATCCGCTCAGGCTTGGGACTTGGCTTGTCGGGGCTCACTCTTCCAGATTCGGTCCTAGTATGTCCCATGGACCTCAAGGCGGGTTCCTTATCAGGGCTCATGCTTCCTGATTCGGTTCTGCTGTGCCCTATGGGCTTCAAGATGAGCTCCTTTTCAGGACTTACTATCCCAGATTCAGTCCTTATATGTCCAACAGACCTTAGAACAGAATCTTTGTCAGAGTTCATGCTTCCAGATTCGGTCCTTGCATGTCTTATGGGCCTCAAAACAGGTTCCTTGTCGGGACTCATGCTCCCAGAATCGGTCCTTACGTGTCCTATGGATCTCAGGACATTGTTGTCCGAGTTCATGCTTCCTGACTCAGTTCTTGCGTGTCTTATAGGCCTTAGCATAGGTTCCCTGATAGGACTCACGCTCCCGGAATCGTTCCTTGTGTGTCGTGTGGGTTTTAGAATAGGTTCAGTTGCATTTGTCGCTGACTCGTTTCTCAAATGCCTTGCTCTCAAAGATTCTCCTGAGGCTTTAAGACCAATTGTTGCAGACTCAGTGCCCGTGCGCCTTAGAGGCTTGAGAATAGATTCACTAGCGGGGGCAGCCGCAGATTCACCCCTTATATGTCTACTCACCCTCATAGGCTCCGGCGATTTTGCTCCAGCTGACATTACCTCCACTGGAGCAGCCCTGGTATAATCAGGGATTTTGACAGGTTCTAGCGCCACCCTCTCAGACTTAGGGGGGTCCATGAATTTATCGAAGGTCGGAATAGAACGCCGAGCTAACCGCTCTGGGAGCGCATGAGCTCCTATCTCTCCTATGGCTGGTCCGAAAGATCGGGCATGTACAAGTCTTCCAGATCTCAAAGGTCTCTCTACCTTTTCCATATTTGGTGAAGATGGTTGGGTTGGTTCGGCCCCAACCCGTGTCTTTCGAACGACTAGTTTCGGAGATTCGGTAATCTTCTGCTCTACAACTGGTGCAGGTGGCTCAAGTTCAACCTTAGTCTCCATAGGCATAGCTGCCTTTTCTATTGGTAGGGATGGCTGGGCTGGCTCAGCACTTTCAGATTCTAATTCCGCAGACTCAACGGCTTTCTGTACAAGCAACTCGGATTCGTGGCTTGGTTCAACCCTCAATGGTGCCTGAGCAGTTTCCTTCTTTTCGACAGCTGTTAAGATCCGTTTCGGTTCATCTTTCACTGGTGTCGGGGGAGGGATATCCGTTTCCTCCTTTTTAATTTGTAGAGCTGGTAACGCTGGTTCAACCTTACTTGGTTTAGGAGAAACCACCTCCTCAGTAGCTGGTACAGGCTGCGGGTTCTTAGGCCCTAGATTAACAATCCCAAGGCCAACGCCCTTCCCATCACCTAGATTCTTCACTGCAGTTGTAGGAAAGTTGCCACTACCAGTCCGCTGAGGCGACAAAACTGGTGAATCAGACCCACCATATGCAGCTCTTGCCCTAGCGTCGAAAATGGATTCCTCGAATGACTTCTTTGGAGGATCAGGAGGTAAGGATTTTACGTTTGCGTCTGTTGCCGGCTCTGGCGGAGGGCTGGTAATGGCAGGTTTCACAAAAGCCTTCTTCTTCTCCCCAGCCCAAGCTGCCCAGGATGAGAAATATGCCCCTGCGCGAGTAGATGCTTCAGCTAGCACTGGCGTAACAGTAGTTGCCACAGCAGTGCTTGGGGTAGCAGTAGTTGTAACAGGTTCTATGGCTGATGGTTTCTCGCTTATCGGGCTTGTTATAGTCTCAAGGCTTTGTGGAGTAACGTCCTGGGACCTTCGTTGCTCCCTAAATTTCTCCACATTCTTCGACAAATTGCTGAAGACAGTGGTTACATTATTGCGACCTGAGGCCAGAGTTGTCGCTAAGACTTCTCGGCCACGATTCACCTTCTCATCTACACCTAGCTCCCTCATTTGTCTGGGGGAGTCAGAAATAGCTTTCGACTCAGCATTAGAAAGGTACACATACTGTACAATTCGCCGCTGGACATCCTCCATAGTAAGACCTCCAGCCATTACATGCTTTGGTGGAACGAGATCGAACAGTTCAGAATCTAAGGTAAAAAATTAGTTACAGGCATTGTTACTTATTACAAAATCTTACCTGTGAATTTCTGGAATATACGGAAGTTCTCTGTCATCTTCCAATAATCCACCCAGTCCATTTGGAAGTCATATGCTGGGTCACCCTCTGTAATATGTCAATAAATATATCCTTGGAATACTGCCCATAGAGAAATGACTTACCAATATCTGGTAAGAACAAGTTTTGATCCGACCCATGATGCTTCTCCAAGAAGAGATGATATTTTACAGAAGATACCATAGATAAAACATACTCCTCGAACTGAAGGCGGATATAATCCTCACTACCAACAAAACCCATGGTCTTCGGCCGGGATGGATCCGTTTCATCCCAAGACTCTGTTACTGAAAATACTAGCGCATCTATCCACCTTCTATCGGCAGCAGAGAGTACCAAAGCAGCACGTAATGAAGGGGAGGTCACGTTGATAGAATTTTCATCGAGCTTTTTGTAATGTTAGTAATGAGGCAGATGAGTTTAGGATTTTATATCTCACATTTACAAGGATGTCCGAGTACCTATCCCTCTGCTGGAGTAGCAGAGAGTTTGTCGACCCAACAATATAAGACTTTGTGCCAAAGTCTGCAAGGACATCAAGCTGTTGCAGAGGAGTATATGGCCCAAACAAACTTCCCTTCAATCGAAACTATTAGTTAACGAAAATTGGCTCATTGTGAATAGCCAGAAAATACCTTTCCAAAAATTTGAAGGGGAAACCCCATGAATCTCAAAACTTCACCACATCAGTCAGAGTCATTCATTTCAATCAGCCAAAGCTTCCTGCAGCGAATTCGGGACCTCACGGGATTGTCTATCGCTAGTTTTAACGGAAGTCGGTCTTCTCAGTTTGGACTCATAACTATTAAGGTCTGGGTCGCTGCAGTCTTCCAAGTTCCGCAATAGGCCAGGTATAAGTGAAAGAAGCGAGAACTGCGTCATACAAAGCCTTTCACACCGTGAACCAAAGAATAGCATCTGCGGATATTAGTATTGATCATGACTTGTAGCATTGAAGAACTATGTAGGATATAACCTTGGGCTGTAAAAGAGCACACTTGAATAGCACGAGTGTCTGGTGCCGAAATTCATACACCAATTCCCGGAGTGATAGGCCTGGTATGTCAGCCCTTCTGGACTACCTTAAAGGGAGCTTCTAGGCAGCTTACCAATATATTGTTCACGACCATGTTCATTATCTCGTAGTACTTTCAGGCTCTCTTGAAATTTCTATATTCTCAAAGCTCAGCATTCAGCCTTATGAGACGATAACCCTGGAAATAGGTTTACTTACCCGTATTATATCTAGGTCTTCGAAATTTCTAAACTCGATAAATATATGTGAGTAATAAAAAAATAAAAGTCTATAAACCTCTTAGAGAACTAAATACCTTTGGGCAAACCAAGCTGTAGTAACGGCTGAGAGCTGTTGCTTCAAATGTCCAAAGAAGAACGTTGGGCTGTTTGCAATGACAACAACTGCTTTCTGGACTGTAGAACGCGTTACATCTGCAGGCCGGTCTATAAGCTCATTCGAGTCCAGCTGTCTCGTACAGGATATCCCAAACAAAGTGGTCGGTCCTGAAGCTGTTTCGTGCTTAAGGGTGAAGTACGAAAAGTCCTCTTCTGCGAAATGGGCTCCGTCGGCGAGGGCCAGAAAGGGGAGCAGTGGCCATTCCGATATATGATGTTCGTTATCGACCCCGATCCAGTGCTCAACTTCAGGTCCCCTAAGCGAGTTTTGTTAGCTTTAACTATGCTGCTGTATTCGTTTGGTGGGACCAGCCGGGAAAAGGGGTCAGGGAAAAACCTCGCATGGTGAAACCCGATTATCGACACAACCGGGGTATATGGGATTGTTCTGTTCATGGGATAGTTTCTAACAGTCGGTCCGTCGGGTCTCTTGAAAGTATCGCGGGGGTGAATTTAGTTACCGGACGATTCGAGCAGGGAGAGTTCTGCAGGGTCAGCTGAAGAGTAAGGGACGGAAGTTGTACAACACAGGGTATTATACGTCATGGCGGAGTGATTCTGATTTTTGGGCACGGACCATTTGGCCACGAGCCAGAGCCACGAACTGCTTACCCTACAAGCCACGAGGCACGGCAGGGTGCAAGCAACATTCCATGGAAAGACTGCAGATATGCCTCCCGAATATCTTTATTTTCTAGCACATACAGCTGACAATATACGAAAATAGCTGCCCTGGATTCTTAGTCATTTTCTTTATTCGATTGAGCGCTATATATATTACCCATCCCTCTACTCCAGAGCGCGTATGTTTTCCCAAATCTCTTTCCATTTCCCGTCCAGACGCGAAATATTTCATAATTTCATTCATGCATGTTGCCATCCGGGTTTTATGCCACCTCCCTCCCATCTGACATTCTCCTGGAACGCCAGACTCACCGATTGAGACACAAGAAAATAACAGCCGGAACGAAATAACAGAAGCATTTGTAATGCGCCAAGAAGGTATAGAGTTAAAATCCAAGCAGAGATACAATCGAAATTGTATCATATATTGCACAACATTAAACTGTGTCAAAAAAAAAAAAAAAAGAAAAGCCAAAAAGGCCATAATGATCCTCTTACTGTTGAGCAGACCCATCGACATTATGGTAATCTAGAATCTCCGAGTACCTACAGGGAATATCCATGTTAGTATTTTATTATATAAAGCACCTTGAAAATTCCCTTACATCATAATCTTCCAGGTATCCACGGGTAAATCTGCGTCGTTAAAAGACCAATCAAATTTCTCGCCAGCCACTGGCTCATCGGTAGGGTCATGGTAAGGCGCAAGATATTCATGAGCAAGAGCCGCTTCAGCTGTAATTCGTTTCCTAGGGTCGAAGACGAGCATTTGCTCCAATAGATCGATTGCTAGGAAGGTTATTAGAAAGTTATTATATAATTTGTTTACGGGACTCACCTAGAGGATCGGCATTCCTAAACTTCTGTGACAGGGGCTGTCTCTCCCGCTTTGGAAGCGACTGCACAAACCTCAAGGTCTATAATATATATAAGCGCTGTACCAGATTCCGAAAAACAAATATAAACTCACATTCTCGCTGCAGATAGTGTGGATAACATCATCCGGTGGGGTTCCAAGAAGTTCAGTAATGATAGAGAACTGGTTTACATGATCCTTCCCAGGGAAAAGAGGCTTTCCTTCTAGCATCTCCGCAAAAATGCACCCCGCGCTCCAAATATCCACCTCCACATCATACTTCTGCCATGTCAACATGATCTCTGGTGCACGATAGTATCGTGTAGAGACATAACCAGTCATCTGAGGATCCTGAATCCTAGCCAATCCGAAATCACAGATCTTAAGATCACAGTTTTCATTGACCAAAATGTTGCTTGGCTTTAAGTCACGATGGACAACTCCAGCGGAATGGACATATTTCAATCCCCGCTACAAATCGTCAGTATTGATATTCATCATGGAAGGATGGTTCAACGTACAAGAATCTGATACAAGAAATACTGAATAAACTGTTTCTCCAACGGCCGTGAAGTCAGTAGCCTATGTAAGTCGGTGCCAAGCAGTTCGGTGACGAAGTAGCTAAAGACAGAAAATTAGAGTTAACTACCGAATTTAGGGTATATGTACATACATGTCCTCCAGAGGAGATATGAAGATATCGCTTAGACTAATGACCTAAGGGGTTGTTAGTGATAGGTACCTTCTAAAATTTGGCGGGGTAATACGAGGGGTTAGTAGGACATACATTTTCATGTCGCAAATGCTTGAGCAGCTTAAGTTCTCGGTAGGTTCTTTTGGATAGAACTGGGGTACTGAATGGCTTCATGATTTTCTTAATGGCGACAGCTTGGCCCGTCAACTGATCTTTGGCAGAGCTTTTACGGACATATTATCAGTGATTCCACTTAACGAATTTTCTTTTTACTCTCAAAGAAATATTTACCATACGAGACCAAAAGCACCCATTCCCACAGGTTGTAGATCAGTATATCTAAACAGCAGTTAGCGAAGTTCCAAATGCAATTTCAAAAGTGGGGAGCCGTGTACCTGCTGGTTATCTCGAACGTAGTGCCGAAAATTTGGGCACGGACAAATTCAGCCATATTGGGAGCCGGTCAATCGGTGGAGAGTAAATTTTTGGAGAGGATAGATGTTGGCAAACGACAATACTGCTGGGTGTTCTAGGGAGGTAGACAGTAGGGCGGGAGACGGAGGTGCTGGAGGTGTTTTTCTCGGAACTGGAGGTACAGAGGGGGATGCGGCGAGGCGTCAAACTAAATAGTAGCCGCGTTTTCGTCGGATAGCAACAGCAGAATTGAATAGTCAACTGCACGCTGGGGTAGAATAACCTATATCGCAGGACGCGGTCAAAACCAAGATTTTCAGGGCTCTGTGGAACAAAGTATTTGCCTTCGAGACAGAAAAAAATCGGGGACAGCGAGGGACTACCTATACAATTTGTTCTTGCAGGGCGTCGCGTTCGCCTGGACCTCTTTGGTGAAGGGCGGCTTCTTCTTTCCTTGGTGATTCTCTCTGTCCTGGCGATGAAATCACCGTGCAGGAGCAGGCGCGGGGTGAGAGCGGGGCTGATGTTGGGCTACCAGAACCAACTAGACACACCTCGCACTGCTCCTGTATCTTTTCCATCCGTGTTCCTTTGACCTGCGTTATTTCTGTGGCGCAAACCCAGTTCTTCTTCATGTTCTCTTGCTTTTTCTTGCTAGTCCTGGCATCTTCATTGCTATCTTTTCACACCCGTTTCCTATCTATGAATGTGGCAGGTTCACGGCACCAGCCTCGTGAGTGGCATGGAAGGCTATTGGTCGGATCAAGTTACCGGTTTCCAAGTATTTATGACCATACAAGCAAAAAGGACAAGGGCACCCTCCGCCCAGATTCCGTTTCTGTACAAACCTGATGAAAACCAGCGTCAGCCACAACCATCATTTGCGAAATCCTGGTCTGAGACAACAACTCATTCTCAGTTTTTGTGCCTGAAAGATCTCGATACCTATTCTCTGTATGCAAACTCCACAGAACGTTTTAGACGCGGGGAGGCACAAGCCCTGGCTAAATGCCAAGTTTACAGATCTAGAATCCCGCTATCATACTATCAGGTACATGTCGCGTGTGAGCTTGAGCTAGTAGAATGTTCAGTTTGTTTTATCCAGTGATTTATATTCTGACACATAACTACCGGCGTTTCCTGTTCTTAAATCTTGATCGAAGATACCTTTATCCCGTGATACAACCTGGCAGAAACTGCATAAGGCAAGAGCTGAAAGAGGACAAGCTAATTTACGACCAAGTCCCCGAAAACCATAGGACTAAATCACAATGAATATTTGTATTAAATCAGAGTTGAAGAAAATATTCCCCTGGATATGAGCCTTGGAATCTTATCCGAAATTTCTACAAGACCCAAAATCGTGTACCCTGTTGGGGATTCCTTTGCTTCTTTTCCAATTCCTTTAGGCGGTCGTTTCTGGGGGACAATGATAAGTTCAATTCTTAACTCTAGTACAATGCTTTCCTCGAGGTAGGGCAGAGGACACCGGGAGATTGTGACCTACGGAACTAACAACCGGCCCCCCAACATCTTAGTAGCGAATGGTGTCAAGTTTTAAGAAATACAGCCGTTGCGTTAGTGTAGATGAAGATGACCGGCGCAGTACCGATTTGAATAATAAAACCCTCTGTATGGGGGTTTATGGTACGTATCCTAGATGATGACTGCTCTTTTGATCTGGGCGTACATTTGCGAAGGTCTAAAGGGCGGAACTAATGGCCGGTTTTTATTTGGGTCGTCGTTGGGCAACGCTTTTTTAATTCCTTAGAGCCAAGAACAACAAATCTATATACATACTTATTGTCGCGCTGCGGAAAAGATTTATGTAAAAAAATAGATAAACTCATATCCTATCCTATCCGAAGAGCTTACCTTGGGATTTCTAAATATGAAGAAAAGACCAACAGAAGGAGAATCTAAGAAAGGAGCGTAGAGTGGCAGAAGCTCGGTAAAAGAATTTTTTTTAATAAAACCTAGTCCAGCTGTGGCGGTATTTAAATGGCAGGCTGGGTAGGAACTACCCTGTAGACATGAACCATGATTATGACGAGTTTGTAAAGTGCATACTGGCTTGGAGATATGTACAAGAAAACGTGAAAGCGATGACGCCATAGGTACCGTGAGCGCGCCTAAATCGACTTTTACATCCATCGTTGTGAAAAGATTTCAGAACGTATAGTGATAATTACCGTATTGATAGGTGTGTTGAATAGTACCAGTCTCTACTAAAGCATCCGTGGCTGTATTTAGGTAAATACATGTATCTTGAGATATATACAGACAGTACAGGGCAACCGGCAGAGCCACACTAGAAGCTGCCGAGGATGAATTTTTTATTTTAAGTATATTCGCCCCTAAATCAAAAGACCCTAGGTACTTTTCTTGTATCCTGCTGTTGGCTACGTACATATATGTGTAGTCATCTGTTGCCAGGAGCTCTACCACCTTCTATATCTTGCAGGGGATCAAACCAAGATATTATTCGTATCACATTTTTTGAGAATTTCAGGACAATAGCTACATGTTGATTTATATGTATATTCTAGAGAGCCGGCGTGTTTGAAGTACCTCTTTATAACCCCTATTTTGGCTCATATACTACATATATGAAGGTAGATATTACTATGGGGTAAATGTATAGGTTCCCGTGTTAATAGGACTATCTCTTGTGATTGGCTAGTACAGGAGGGTATATTACGCGCCTGGGACTAGAATACCATATGTTCCTGGCTTCCATAGAAAAATCCACTCAGCTAGGGCTATATATTTATAGTGGGGTTTGCCATTGGGTTTCTTTTAGACGACAAATGAATGTTTGGATTTTTTGATACATGAGCAATGTGCCTCGGATTAGTTCCAGGTAGCTAGCTATATATATATTACACGTAGATGGATTCAAACGGAGGTTCTAGCAATTCAGTGTTCAGGGTTATCTGTGAAAAGTATTATTCAACTTCTGGGAGTGACAGGGGCTGTGTTGATCGGGTCGTAAGGTGGCCTGTGAAGTAATGGAATGACCATTAAGAAGTCCAGCACCGAATGGCGACATGCCATAGGAGATTCTCGGGAATCGAGAATCGCGATATCGGGACATCTGGCACATGGCTCAATAGATTAGTTTACGGTGGTTACCGATACTAGTGTCTCGCGTGGGAGATTGCTTGGCAAAGCTGCCTGGACCTCGGTGACGCCTGGAAACACATATTCAGAAGCAACCAGATATGAACCGTCAGCTGTTCAAACCATGCTTCCCCAGGAAATACTCTAAACGAGCATTTTTGCCCTCTGACCGATATATGCAAGGCCAAGATGACCGTCGTCAAGTATTCAGTCGAATTTAGGCTAGGCACTTGGAGTATTACATATGTAGTAGCAGAGGTATGGCTTTTGCACAGCCGAAGTCCCAGGAATACGGCTTTAGAAATTAAGACACGGCGAGGCCGGGACTAATATTTACCATGGTGGGTTACCCAGGAAACTCCTTGATAGCATCTCTAATGTCACGACATAGTCTTGAGTCTCCCTTCTCTGCACGAAGATTGTACAAGCTGGGGAGAGGAACGCCGCTATGGGACAAAAAAAGCTACTTTCACAATAAATGGTTGAAAGCAGAAAAGATTGTCGGGGTGCGGCGCGAAGACGGCTGTCAATTTTATGTGTGTCGGCGCAGATCTTTGCTCCTTTGGCTACCACACGCAACACCAGGGGCTGGCGAGTAGCCGGCTGGTCCTTGCGCAGGCCAGACAGGCGAGGTCGAGATGCACAAATGGATTGACTGGAAGTCTAGGTGTACCGTCAATGAGTGGTGCTTTTGCACGGATACGCGTAGTATTGTAGTTCCAGCGTATGTACTAGTACATACAGCACTTCATCCTTCAGCCAGTCAAGTGCTTATTCGGATCGATGAGCGAGGCTGAGGGGGTGTGTGGTTGCGCAAGAGAATCAGTGAGCATTTGGTCAGTTTGAAAGTAATTGTATGTGCCCTCTCCGGTAGGTGATGCTTTTGTTTGGTTGTCCAGCTTCCACTGACTCTGCCCGCGACACGAACGGCTACAGCCTGTGTTTCTATCACTCACTTCCTATACCATCCTCTGCTGCTCTCTCTCCCTTTCTTATTATTCCCTTGTCCCCCCCCCTCCCCACAGCTCCGTATTCCTGGGCATCTCGCCCCGTCGCCCCGCCCCCCACAGTTTACATAGCTTGATCAAATCAAGCAAGAGCACCGTACAGTAGAGTAGGTACCGGTAAAATCATCTCTCGCGCAACTTGGACTTTACCTGCAACCCCCCCCCAGGATCTTGCCGAGAGCCTCTTTCTTCTCACAAACCTCAACCTCGTCACTAACGACAACGTCCCTCACGTTGAGTACCTCGTCCTGTGGTCTCTTTGCAGAACCCTCTCCCCCCCCAATCCACGACATCCGCCGTCATACCCTCCTCCTCTCCTCGCCAGTGCTCAGCAGCCAGGCAGAAAGAGTGAGTGAGTAAGTGACCGAGTGAGTTATTAGTGAGTGAGAAAGTGACCGGGTGAGTAAGTGACTGAGTGACTGTGGGAACACTAGAGGTGATCATCATCTGCCCTTCTTGCTCCTGTTGCCTAGACCCCTTCCCTTTCCCTTCCCTCTCCCCTCCAGCTCTTCCATCACCCACCCTCGCAACTACTCGCCCAACTGTTAGCCAGCAACGGCGGCATCGCAAGCAATTCGAACCCAATCGAATTCTCCGCGCCGCCCGCCGTCCGGCACCCACACCACCCAACTTTCAGCCCTGCGACTTGCCAACCACAGTCAATATCCCTCGCTTGTCGTTGTTCGCAGCATAGGGCGCACAGACTCCGCACACCGAAGACCTCGCGGCTGACTTTTTCAACCTTACACCTCGCACCTTACTTATTGATTGCCTGGCTGCCCCCTATCCTCCCTGTGGTGTTGGCGTCGATCGTGGATGTTCTTGAGTCTTCCGGTAATCACCTTCGACAACGTTGTTGGGTGGGAAAACATCGAGATAGGACGACACGACTGGATTCACTGGTACAGCGCATCCCTGCTAACTCAGACCAAACTCCGAATCACGCCCCGGACCCAGGCTTGCCCAAACATCGACCTTTCTCTTCCTCTCATCACCTAAGGATCCTGTTCCGCTTACCTGTACCAACAACCCTCAACTCACCGCGTGTCTATAGCTAGCGATCAACATCTATCGCCTACAGCCTGTGTTTGACTTCATCTCTACGACCGTAACGAAATACATAATCCCTAGCTTTTCGTTTTCTCGGTCAGCTCAACGCCACCTTAGCCAACTTTTATTCTTCGTTGTTGTGTGGAGGAGGCCTGTTGGACGCGAACTCTCGATTTTCTGTGGGGATTTCAAATTCAGAAGTATCGTTTCTGTTTCATCAACTTCCTTTCGGCCCTCGGCTCTCTTCCGGCTGGACCGTGTTACCAATAATCACTATCACCTTTAAATCAATATCATTTTTGTTCTTGTTACGACATAATTTCACGACCCTGAACAACCACTATTTAATATCATTTCTGCAACTTATTTTCTATTCAAGTTGCGTGTCAAGCGCCTGTATTATTCATATTTCCAGCATCTAATACTGTCCTTATAATACATATAACGATGGGCATGTGTTTTTCGAGCGAAAGCGACGAAAGTCGTGTCAGCGCTCAGATTGATAAAAAGATTGAGGAGGACTCGCGGAGGTTAAGGAGGGAATGTAAAATTCTTCTGTTAGGTAGGAATTGGTAGATATATCCTTTCTAGTATTCCCCTCTAATTCTGTGCATTTAGGTTCTGGGGAAAGTGGAAAGTCCACAATCGTTAAACAGATGAAGATTATTCATCAAAACGGCTACACCATCGACGAACTTGAGATGTACCGCCTCACAATATACAAGAACCTAGTCGACTGCGCAAAGGCGCTGGTGATGGCCCTACGGCAATTCAACATTGAGACTGAATTATCAGCTAACAAGGTGGGAATGTGACCTCAATATAGAACGGGGATTAGTATTAATAATTTATTTTATTTTAGGATTATGCGGATTTTATTGTCGAGTTCCAAGTTGACCCCGATCCAAATACTCCCATAGATCCTAGGCTTGCTGCTGCTGTTGTGTCCTTATGGAAAGATCCTTGCATACCCAAGGTAATGGCTCATCAAAATGAGTTCTACCTGATGGATTCTGCACCTTAGTAGGTTACTTGGAATTTGTTCTCTATATGGATGAAATAAATACTTACCCGGGTTACTACATGTAGCTTTTTTGACGAAGCTCCCAGGATAGGTCGCAGAGATTACGTACCAATAGAAGCAGATGTGCTGCGAGCCCGGACCAAAACAACGGGTATATACGAGACCCGGTTTTCGATGGGACAATTAAGCATACAGTAGGAACCCCTAAGATCATTGAATATATGGATTGGAGCTAACCCCCTTCGCAGTATGTTTGATGTCGGTGGTCAGAGAAGTGAGCGGAAAAAGTGGATACATTGTTTTGAAACTGTTACGTCGATTATCTTTTGCGTTGCGCTGAGTGAATACGATCAAGTATTGCTGGAAGAGTCGAATCAGGTAGAATGCCAACATTAAGCATGAGATTCGTGCATGCACACTCTTTCTAACTACATATAGAATCGGATGATGGAGAGCCTGGTCCTCTTTGATTCTGTCGTAAACAGTCGATGGTTTGTCCGCACAAGTATCATCTTATTTCTCAATAAGGTAGACTTGTTTAAACAGAAACTTGCTCGGAGTCCTCTTTCAAATTACTTCCCTGACTACTCTGGAGGTAATGATGTGACCAGAGCCGCTAAATATCTTCTTTGGCGGTTTAATCAGGTCAATCGTGCCCACCTTAACTTATATCCTCAGTATGAGCCATTGTTTCCTATTTAAGATCTGACTGATTTTCTGACATTATGCAGCCTTACACAAGCAACTGATACTTCCAACATCCGTCTGGTGTTTGCTGCAGTCAAGGAGACGATATTACAAAACGCACTAAAGGAATCAGGCATATTATGACCTGCATGCGCGATAGGTGGCGATCATTATTAACCCCGATGATCCCTTGTACAAAACACTTTTTGCTTATTAGTTACCGGTATTGCTTTTATTCTCTTTGTTTTTTTTCTGGTTTTCGTTTCGGCTCTTACTTGGAATCGAGTTTTCCGGGTAGCGTGGGGATAGTTCAGTTTGAAAAAGGGGAGGTATCGTGTCACATCTCGAAAAGGGATTGCTTTTATTTCTTTAACGACCTGGCTACTTTCCTGTGGGGTGGTTGCTATTTTATTGCTTGGTCCTTTCTCTCATTTGTTTCTTTTTCCTTTTCTTTTTTTTTTTTCGGTATGGGTACAAAGCACGGGAGCATCTTGTGTGAATTGGTTCGTGTGGTTTGTTAAGCATCGGAGTTCCGGCGAGAGTCTTTAAACACTCGCAATTGTGTATAGTCTTTCCGTAGTCCTTTTATTCTTCCCCCATATTTCACTTCTTGACCCTCCTCTTCCATTTATTGCTTTTATCCTTTCCTTTAACGTATATGGGATGATGGGTGTGAAGATGTAATTGGAATCGGGTGCTTTGTCTCCCGATATTACTTTCTCCGGTGCGGCAATTGTGCGTATTATTTTTCTTGCATTTTCACGAATTATTTTTCACTTTCACATCAATCGGCGGGGGGGTAGAAGTTCTCCTAATCCTATTCTTCCGCTGCTAGGATTAGGACTGCACTCGGGCAGATCCCGCACTGCCGGTACACCGAGAAGGTTGGGGGGAAATGTATGCAGAAGCATGGAGGCAGAATCGATGGTATGGGTATAAAGTGCGATGATGTTTTCTTATTCTTCCGATGCAATTTTTTTTTTTTGCCGTTGCAGTTGGAATACCTACGTGGAGGTGGTGGAGGTGGTTGCAGAACGTCGATATGACAGCTCTCCATAGCAGCCGGTAGGTAACAGATTTGACCCCTCTTGTACCGTGTTACCCCGCGTATTTTTTAGGTTGCGTGCAGTCCTTATCGCTAGTCGCATTGGTGTGATGTCAACGTATCAAGCCCTAGAAACGGCTTTGCTTTCTTCTTGGGGCCTGTTACCCCACCGGTTGTTTGTGCCCAAGGTTGTGTTGTTTCCACCCCACCATCTACATCGACATAATACGCAATACGACGTTACGTGCTTTTGGGGTTGGTGCGTGCATCGCTGGGGTTTCGTCCGAGTTTTGCGCGCTGATTGCCTGATGTGAAGCATCGAGTCTGGTTCAATTCCTTCTCCCCTCACTCGGTGGGGGGTTGGAAATAATGTGTGTCTGTGCAGAGATGGAGTAGATTTGGCCAACAAATATGTAGTACTTGAATAAAGCTGCTGCCCACCCTCGGGTTCTCGCGTTATAGCTCAACTCGCTCTTTGTCCCCTCTCCTACTCTGGGTCCCTCTTCTCGTCTTATTGCTTATAGAATTGGCCCCTCCATCTTTCTTTACCCCACCCATCTATCCCTCATCAACTCTCTCTCCATTGCCACTGCTACCATTGTGATATTCCCTTCATAGTTGAAGTAATTGCGATGTCTGCCCCTCCTATCTCAAGCCCCCCGGCTCCCGGTGTTGTTGAACCCCATTTTCGTCCTAAGCATCGAAGGACGCATACTGGTTTTGGTGTCCGTGAGATCAAGGCTGTTGAAGCCAGCATCCCACAGCCTCTGAGAGAGACGTATGCTACCTATTAAATTTAAGAAATCGATTATTTTTGGCTAATCTTTAATGTTTAGTTGGCGCAAACTTGTGAGACTCTATTCAAAGCGTAACATGTTTTCAATGAATTCTAACTTGAGTAGGCTGCTACTGAATTTACAGGAAAAGAAGAATTTCAGGTTTGAACCTTTATCTTAAGTGCAATTGCCAACAAATATACTGATATTTTCAATCACAGCGAGAGGTTGTTCGTCATGTCGAGACCACTTTGGCCCGTTCTATCTACAATTGTGATGATATGGCAGCGTATTCTGGTACCGCCCTTGCTGTCCGTGATAAGCTTGTAATTTCTTGGAACAAGACCCAGCAACACCAGACACTCCAGGACCAAAAGCGAGTCTATTACCTTTCACTTGAGTTTCTCATGGGAAGGACCCTTGACAATTCTTTGTTGAATTCTGGAATCAAGGACACCGCTAGAGAGGGTGTTGGTGAGCTCGGTTTCAGAATTGAAGATGTTATTGACAAAGAGCATGATGCTGCTCTTGGAAACGGTGGTCTTGGAAGACTAGCAGCTTGTTTCTTGGATTCACTTGCGACTTTGAACTACCCCGCCTGGGGCTACGGCTTGAGATACCGCTATGGGATCTTCAAGCAGGAGATTGTGGACGGTTATCAAGTTGAAGTTCCGGACTATTGGTTGGATTTCAATCCTTGGGAATTCCCGCGTCATGATGTCTGTGTAGATATCATGTTTTATGGATATGTGTCGAAGGTCAGGTAAGTTTATTAAAAATTTGCTCCTGATTAGTTAGTGGAGATTATTGACACTCTTTAGTGACAATGACGGCAAAATTTCCCACCTCTGGGAAGGGGGTGAAATAGTTCAGGCTATTGCGTATGATGTTCCAATTCCTGGTTATGAAACAGATACTACCAACAATCTCCGTCTATGGTCTTCAAGACCATCAAGCGGCGAGTTCGACTTCCAAAAATTCAACTCTGGTGACTACGAAGGGTCTATCCGTGAGCAGCAAAGGGCCGAGACAATCTCTGCAGTCTTGTATCCGAACGATAATATCTCTGCCGGTAAAGAACTTAGACTCAAGCAACAGTACTTCTGGGTTGCAGCTTCCTTGCACGACATCGTGAGGCGGTTCAAGAAGTCGCACCGCCCTTGGAAGGAGTTCCCTGATCAGGTTGCAATTCAACTTAACGATACCCATCCGACACTTGCAATTGTCGAGTTGCAAAGAATCTTTATTGATATTGAGGGCCTTACATGGGACCAGGGCTGGGATATTGTTACACGTACCTTCGGCTATACTAATCACACAGTTCTTCCTGAAGCACTCGAGAAATGGGCAGTCCCTCTTTTCCAGAGCCTTCTTCCACGTCACCTTCAGATCATCTATGAAATTAATCTTTATTTCCTCCAAGGTGTCGAGAAGAAATTCCCTAAAGTTAGTGAGATATTCCTTCTGAAATATGACTTCTGCTTGGGCCAGTTTTAACAATCGTGCTTTAAAGGATCGTGAAATGCTACAGCGAGTTTCTATCATTGAGGAGAGCCAGCCTCAAGTAATTCGGATGGCCTATCTCGCGATCATTGGCTCTCATAAAGTTAATGGTGTCGCCGAATTACACTCCGATCTTATTAAGGCCACGATCTTCAAGGACTTTATTGCTGTTTTTGGCCCTGATAAGTTCACAAATGTCACTAATGGTATCACTCCTCGCCGTTGGCTTCACCAAGCAAACCCCAAACTTTCCGACTTGATTGCAAGCAAGTTGGGTGGGTACAACTTCTTGAAGGACCTGAACCTCCTCAAAGGGCTTGAACGTTGGGTAGATGACAAGGAGTTCCGGAAGGAGGTAAATCTTAGTATTGAATTCTTTTAGGAGTGGGATATTAACGTAAAGTTAGTGGATGGAAATCAAGTTAGCCGCAAAGATCAGACTTGCGAAATACATCAGGGACACGACCCAAATTGCAGTTAACCCTCATTCGCTATTCGATATACAAGTTAAGAGAATACACGAAGTAAGATTCAGTCTAAAAATAAAGTACACTAGGTTTGTCTAATGTTTTTAGTACAAACGTCAACAAATGAATATCTTCGGTGTCATCTACCGCTATCTCAGGCTTAAGCAGATGAAACCTGAAGAACTCAAAAAACAGGTACCCAGGGCATCAATTTTTGGAGGAAAAGCCGCCCCCGGTTACTGGATGGTGATTACCCCGCACTCTAAGTAATGGATCTCAGCCTAACGAGATGTAGGCAAAAACAATTATCCGACTTATTACTGCTGTCGGTGAAGTCGTGAACTGTGACAAAGACATCGGTGATCTG
This sequence comes from Verpa conica, assembly GCA_033030425.1. Lineage (NCBI taxonomy): Eukaryota > Fungi > Ascomycota > Pezizomycetes > Pezizales > Morchellaceae > Verpa > Verpa conica. The sequence goes on along the minus strand of JAUFSD010000001.1, from coordinate 3,222,287 downwards.
CTAAAGGTCGTCTTTATCGAGGATTACAATGTTAGCAAGGCAGAGATCATCATTCCAGCTTCTGACATCAGTGAGCACATCTCTACCGCTGGAACTGAAGCAAGTGGAACAAGTATGATCTATTCTACGCATATCTTTTGAATTAGTTCTAATTTTTTTAAGGTAACATGAAGTTCGTCCTGAACGGTGGGTTGATCATCGGAACTTGTGACGGAGCTAATGTGAGTTATCACAAATAATAATTGGGGTGTTATAATTGGTTATTGACCTACCACTTACAGATTGAAATTACACGCGAGATTGGAGAAGATAATATCTTCTTGCTCGGTCATTTAGCGGAGGTTCGTATTAGTACATTGATATCTACCTAAGTACTTATTAATATTTTCCGCTAGGACGTTGAGGAACTTCGCCATCAACACCGTTTTGGGAAAGTTGAGATGGACCCCAAGCTTCGATTGGTCTGCGATGCGATTGAGGATGGCCAATTTGGCGATCCGAACACCTACAGTGGTTTGATCTCAGCTCTTACAACGGGCTGTGATTACTACCTTGTTAGCGATGACTTCTCTAGCTACCTTGCAACGCAGGATCTAGTTGATACAACCTTCAAGGATAAGGAGGATTGGGCTACGAAGTCGATCATGAGTGTTGTGAATATGGGCTTCTTTAGCGCGGATCGAGCTATCAATGAGTAAGAATACTTTTATTGTGTCTTAAAATGATATAACCCTGTTGCTAATTAATTTCGATCTAGATATGCCGATACCATCTGGAATATTGAGCCAACTCCGCAGAAGAAAGCCTAAAGGATTAAGTACGAGGCTTATTAGTATTAGTAGTAGTATTAGTAGTAGTAGTAGCTTATGAAGCGTTGTCATTACCATTGTCCTTGGAGACAGGATTGGCACATATTGGAATTCAAAGCGAACGTATATTCGGAGTGTTATTTTATTACTTCTCTTTCTTTTTTCCCCTTTGTCAAGAGCAAAGCAATGAGTCGAGGTAACTAAGTACTAGTAAATAAAGTATATGTTTGCTCAATGTCCTGCTCCCTGAACTTAAGATAACCTTAAAAATTCCTGCTTGTCATTGAATTTGACTAAACCTTGATGTCTAATTGCACCAGTAATCGTAGAATCAGCTAAAGGGCTCATGATATAGTATCTCCCCCAAACTCCCAGACTCCACTATAGGGCTTCAATTTACTATCTTGTGTCTTGGTGTCTTTGATTTTTTTTGACTACATGTAGTTGTAAATATGGGAAATTCTTTTTTGTTTTCCTCATTGGAAATATGGAGAGGAAGCTTGAAATTCTACAAAAATTTCTAGTATATAATACACGTTATTACTTTGGACTTTCTATCTCTCAATAGTCAATTTATCTATATATAGCCCGGCATGGGTTAAGTTTAAGTGTGTTGGAGTGCACTTTTATTGGCGCTGAATGCGAGTGTCGGCTATTTCTACTTTTAGTTTCGATGAGGATATTTAGCTAGCTGGTAATACTATAGCTAGTTATCTACTTGCTAAATAATAAAAACGTCCTACCTGGGACCGATAATGGTTCACCCTAAAATTGTGGTAAAGGCCTTAAAAGTTGAAGTTTATATATATAACAGTGTTTTCGGCTGGTTGGATTCTGTATGAAATTAGAACTCTTGACTCTTAGAAATTGCTGCATTAATGTTAGTCCTCGTTACTACCTATGTGAACCTACTAAGTGATGTATCTTGCCTTTGAATAAATAGTTTGGTTAATCCTGGATATGGGCCTGTATCCCATTGAACGTTGTCGATATGATTAGTCGGAGGGATATATCTTCATTTTCAACAAATTTGTCACTTTTAATAACGCCTCTAGAAAAGCGCAATAATTTGTAGTAGGTCCCAGGAGCATACCTATACTAACAAACTTTTAGTAAATGGGTGGTATTTTTGTATTATGTGAGTTGGGACTTTTTAGGGGTGACACATTTTTGCAGCTCTACCACAGCCTTTCACATATATAGCAATAAAAAAAAATAGAATGAGCTATATTATATTACCCACTACATAGGGTGAAATTAAGTATTTTCAGGTGCAAAGCCTAATTTATATCCTAATTTGCACCCTATTGTAATGAATCGGCAAACAATACTTAATTACAGTCTAAGTACTAGGACTAGATATTCAAAGGATATGGCTAGTACTTCTAGGAACCTCCTGGCAATCCTTATAGATTTAGTATGAACTAGGGCCTATGTATAAGTTGGCTTAATTTACAGCTCAAGGAGTAGTCCTAAGTCTTCTTTACCTACTTATGTAGGTCTATATTTATACTCTCCTAGGGTTTATATATAAAGCTTGTGGTTCGATTTATATCTAGAGATTTTTGGAGAGGTGCTATATACCGGGATAAATTTTAAAGATAGAAAGTCCTAAAATGTAAAATTTAAAGTATGGGTTTTTGCTTCGGCTGAGAACCCTGTACTCTTATATACCGGGTAACTTTTATGTAGTTACCCTCCTGGGTTTTCGTAGTGTTTCTCGGGTTTTAGTCATTCTTGACGTCCATCCCAAAGTTCGCCGCGTCCACTCCATGACTGCCCACTCACCATAATCTACACCATGAGTATCCCAGCTCTTCTTGACTACGTTCTTGAAGAAGTTTCCTTAGATGGACAAGAAGGTAATTTCATCTTGTTCCTATATTTCGAGCTGTCGCCTCTCCGCATTAGAACTGTCGTATGTGGCGTTGGAATGCGGTGCTTTATTGCATAAAAATTTGCTCTAGCATATTTAGACTTAAAAAAACCTTTTTATGCTTGTTATAGAACTTGAGCCTCAATACCCTTTTCGCTTTGCTTCGTTATTTAATTATACTTTTTTTTTTGCGCAACTGACCTCGTTCGACCCTCGACATCGTCACATTCAATTTTTTTAGTCAGAGGGCTTGAGGACGAGATTTACTAATTCAGCCAAAAACAATAGGAACAACAATACCACAGCTTTTTGTATATGTGAACGACTTTTACATCAAAAACCCTCAGCCTAAAACTGATATTAGTCTACTATCTGACTGTGCGCCAAGACTTTCGAGGGATGACGGGCAAAATGATAATCCTGACTCTTTTGGAAGTGTAATGTGGGGTGTCCCTAACCTAAAGGAAGATTTCCAAGACTATGTATGGGACCTTTTAAGGGGGGAGAAGGACTTTAGTGTTGGAAAGGACAATGAGGGTCGTAATTTGACCTTGAAGGATATTGTGGATGGCCTTAGGAAGGATAAAGCCGTTGGAAAAGGTGATAGAGAAATAGTTCTCGGGAGTACTGTTATAAAGGATCAAGAAAAGGGCCAAGAAAAGTGGAGAGTTTATGCTTCTGAAGAGCGACGCTGGAGAGCACTAACAGGTCATGGGGTAGATCCTAAGAAGGTACCCTTATTTGATCCTGGTAATACTGCCGAGTAAGACCGGCTCTAACTTATCGATAGGTTCCTAATGCTATTTTTAAGTGCCTCGAGGTTATTGGGAAGCACCGTGAACAAGGGATCATTCAGCCAGAATTGACTAAAATTACTGGTCAAGACAAGAAGTCTGTTCCTGTCCGTACAACGATGCTCAAGAATCAAGGATATATCGAGAAGAAGAGTGTTTTGGTTAAGAATCTCAACACTAGCAAGCTCACATTGGCACGGTTTGCAGTTCAACGGGATATGAAACGGCATGTGCAGGCTGCACAAGACAAAGAAACAACGATTATGGTTACTAAAAAGAAGGGGAGAAGGCAACTTGACAGAGAAGATGAGGGACCAAATTTCGCTTGGACTGGCCCTACTATTGATACGGAGAAGCTCATCAAAGCTATTCTAGTCGAGTTGAAACTCGCAAAGAATCGAGTTTTAATGCATAGCGACTTAAAAAGAAAATTGGTACGTATCAAAATCAAATATTTGTAATGGAAATTAACTCTTCCTTGGGGTTTAGGGTATGGACAAGTCTCGATTCCACTGGCGTTCATTTTCAAGGATCCTTCGAAAACTGGAGACATTAGGTGTACTCAAGCGAATTCGCGTTCCTCTCAAGCTTAATCGAAAGTATAAGAAAAAAGAAGCGAATAGAGAGCGAATAATTTCGGAGCAGTGCCATGCCCGGTGCGTACGATACTTACGTGACATGGATGCTAGTGACTGGCGTAGGGTTCTCACTGCATTTTCAAAGCGTGAGGTGAATATGGAGGATGAAGAAGGAGAAGAAGGAGAGGCCGAGGCATCTGATGACGATATCTCAAAGGATAAAGATGGTGATGAATTGGATCCTGATGCAGTGAGGGAGCTTGAGGATGTTGATGTTGATGCAGTGGAGGAGATTGCTAGAGAGGTCCCGCAGTGGAGGATCGATAAGCCTTTGACAAACATAATTTTTGACATTGTGGATAAGGCTGGAAAAGATGGGATCACAAGCATGGTAAAGCTTATTGAGTCTATATATTTACATACATATATACTGATTTGATGTGCCTATTAAGGATTTAATGTCTGGAACCGTTGGTTCTTTATACTATCGACCTATGGACCAGATTCTCCATAGGATGACCGATTTCCCTACACAATCGCAACCTCCTCAGTACATGCACCTTGCTATAATCCGGGAAACTGGGATTACAGGTCGGTCAACTCATTATAGATACTTTAGTTATCGATGGCATCAACAGCTAGTCTCTGAGGGGCTAGCAACTGAACCTTTTGGGCCCGCTATGAGAAAAAAGGGAGTGAAACAAGGCTCTGTTGGAAACGCTTCACGGAAAGCAGATGAGGTCGATTTCGAGACAGATGAGTATGGATTTCCACTACCAGATACCTCTCGGCTTGTAAAAAGAGATGGAACCGGAACTCTAGAGGAAAGTCAGATGCAGGGTAAGAAGAAGGAGAATTTGGCTACACTCACAGCACAGTTTAATATCGTGCATGATAAGCAAGGTGGTAAAGGTGTTGACTGGAGAAATAGTACGCGTAAGTACCCTTAACTTCATAAGTATAAAAACTCTATCTAATATAGAGTAGCTCGCGGGGGAAGACCACGTAAATATGAGAAGGGAAAAGAGCCTTATCTAGAAGGAAGACGTCGTGCAGCTGCTAAACGTGAGGCTGCAGCTACAGTCATCGAAAGTAGGCCTAGTCGGAGATCTCGTGCTACCTCTAATGCTGGCGAAAACGTAGGGAAGACACCAATAGGTGTACCGGAGACACTACAACCTGGCGAGAAACGGATGCTAGAATCAACTGAATTAGAGGCGAGAAATACAGCCCTACTAAATACGGTAGAAGCACCTGTACAAAAGCGCCGTGGTCGACCGCCGAAGAAGCAAAAAGTTGACAATTGTGAATCAGCCCTAACACGCCGTGGAAGACAGTCTAAGAATACTACTACAAATAGCATAGCTGAGAATGAAGACCAGCCAACGAGGTTCATACAAGAATCAGCCACTACCTTAGGAGGACAATCTAGTGGCCAGTTAGGTCTACCAGATTCCACGGCTACAGATACAACAAGAACTTTGGCTTCAAGGAAACGGAAAACCTCTATCAATCAAGTGGCACCTATTCGTAAATCGAAACGTATGAAACGTAGCGTTCTTGATGCAGATGGAGATGTTAGGATGAATGGAGTAGGACTAGAATCTAGTGTTGTCGATAGTGAACCTGAGCAAGATCAGGTGATGTCGAGTGATTATCAAGGAGACCCTCAGATACAGGAATGCGTGGAGATAAGCATGTCTACTAGGGAACCCTCAGAGACTATTGTGCTTGCCAATATGCAGAGTACAAAGAACATCGGTATAGAAAAGGCTGTTCCAAGAGATTGTTCAATCTCTGGGAGTTCTTCGAACCCCATAACTCCCACTCACATGATTGACGGGGTCATTGTGGAGGTAGAAAATTTAGACATCGAGGGGAATGAATCATACGGCTCTATTGGCGGGATGCTAGCATTGGCTCGCCAACAAGTTGTTCTAGATCTCGTGAAGGAACATGGTGGCGTTTTCCCGGGAGGGAACGAGCTTCGCTTCGCGTTCGACAAGCGCTACCGCAAGAAGAATCCTAAAGCCGGCCTCTGTGATCGACGTCTGATCAGAGGTATTGTTCAGTCACTTCAATATAAAAAGAAAATTCACCCTCTTACCTTCACTTTTACAAACTCTAACGGGAGTTTGATAACCAAAAAAATATTGGTAGATGCTAGTCTTGGCACCGATTCACCATTGGTTGATGCTATGGTTAAAGAAATGATTGCTGTCGAAGGAAACCTTTGGTTCCCACCTAATACTGAGCTCCAACAAAATATCCAAGATAGGTTCGCCAAGCCGCCGCATTGGTCGTTGCCCAAACCAAGAGAGGTCGAGGGCGTTGAGTTTGATAGAATACATCCAAACTCTGTTATGCAACTAAAGATCAAGCGTGCTGCTAAAGCAGCTGACCGTTTAGCTGCGAGGGCCGCAAAGATGGCTACCCCGTCAAAACCTCGAGGCCGCCCGCGTATCTACACTGAGAACCATACAACCAATACCACGGGTAGGCGTAAGAAATTCACAGATGAACAAAAAGAGGAGGCTGCTCGTCGGAGAAGGGCCGAATTGAAAGCTGAAAAGGCGCTCCTGAAGCTGAACCAACAGTACCGCAACGAAACATTCGATCCTTATGACCCACCACCGACGGAAGAAAATCTACCGAGGCGGGTTTGGTGGAACGATTTTGTTGATAGAGATCTTAATGAACCAAGAGACGGGAGGAGATTCTTGCAAGAAATTCAAGACGTCGAGAAGTGGGAGAAGAAGATGGAAAATGCACCAATGGCTGATAGTGAAGAAACTGGTTTTATCATGATCAACCACTTTGCACCTGATACTGAAGTGGGAGAAAACTTCACGCAAGTTCCTGTGCTAGATATGGATCAGCGCATTAGAGCTCCAGACTTCTCCGAGTCTCGGCCTGATGGTCCACGAAAGCCTGGTCCAAAGCCTGGCAATAACAGGAGGAAGCCGGGGTCAAAACCTCCTCGAACAGTGGATCTTCTTATGGGAGATGTGCCGAAGAGAAAGCGGAGAGCTCCAGGATCATTTGAAAAAACGCCCTCCCGCCGTGAGCGTGCCATGACTGCCATTCGTAAAAATACATTAAAAGCGTCTGATACACTTCCTCTCCAAGAACGTGAGTATGTCTCTTTTTCTCTTTGAAGATCTTGAGGCTTACCTCTTTAAAGTCCCTCCTCGTAGATTTCAGTTTAGAAATCAATATATCATTCCTAAGGAGGATGAGGACTCATTACTTATCGCAATAATAATTGTTAGAACTATCTTTGGTGGTTGGGACCGCAAGATCGACTGGGGCCTTGTTCAGACTGCTATTCCTAAGCATAATGCAATAACATTGCAGAAGCGCTGGCCCCGTGTACGCGAGATTCATAAGACTCACATGAAGAAACTTCAGGCGGAATTTGAGCAGATGTTCCTTGAGGCTTATGAAAAGGGTGAACTTCCAGCTTTCAATCCAGCAGATTCATCGACTTTTGATTTGCCTTTTGTTGTTACATGGTTCCGCGAGAACTTAGAGCTTCCAGAGTAAGTTCCGGTACTTCTTCTCGTAATCTTGCAATCTCTAGCTAATTTTCTCTCTTCAAGGAGTCAATCAGTGCCTGAACTCCCCACAACTCGGGAAGCCTTCGACCAAACCTATGATCTACGCGCCGATGGGCCATCAACATGGAGAAACGAGTTCCATAGCCCTGTTCTTACTATGGGGAATAGGGGGAATCACTTTGTATGCCACCCCTATGAGATACCTTTGCATGAGAAGGAACGACCTGCCGAGGATGAAGAAGTCCTAGAATATATAAAGTCCGTAATTAAGGTAATTGGTTGACCTAGCTTCCATTTATGTGAGGTTTTGTCCGACTAACAAAAATTCTAGGCCAATATTATTACCGATGCCTCTGAATATAACCCCAAGAAGGCGTTCGAAATTCTACACTCGTACCCAGAGCGCCTTGTTGATGAAGCGTTTTACACGCTCATCATCAGTAAGACGATCGCACATAAAAAAGACAAAACAAGATTTACGCCAGGGCGGAACTATGAATTTACCGATAGGTTCCACCATTCACTTCGTACACCAATGGATGAGAATCTCTTTGCCCAAGCTGTATCTTATGAAGCGTACATCCGCGAAAATTTTAAGAGATATAAAGCAATTGAAGTTTCACCATTGACAAATGATGGCTCAATGGCATGTCTGTTTGATATGATGGCTTCGAGACGGGTAAAAAAACCTTGTTAAAGCATTTAAATCTCTCTAGCTAACACAGACTGTATAGATTATTTTGTGTAAAAGCGAATACTTCGCTGATAAACTTGGCTTGATTGATGGTTACAAGACCCGAGGCATGGACAAAGACATTGTCAATTTTAAAGTTCAAATCAAACCAGGACCAGGATATGGATCTAAAGAAAAACCTCTTCCAGCGCCTCGACTTCCACAAGGGGACTCTGAAAGTAAAGCGGAGCCCATTCGTCTTTGGGTTGATCTTAATGGAAAGCTTATCCCGGGCATGTGGCTTAAAGTCACGACGGCGGTGCTCTCGTTAATTACTAGCCGTCCGGGAATTCATAAAAAGGAGATTATGAGGGTACTCTGGCCAGGGTTAATCTTGGTTGAGGTTGAGGAGATAGTAGACTGGCTAGCCGCCCGAGGGTCTGTCAAGTGCAGTAGCGAGGGTGAGGAGGATACTATGATAGGATGCTGGCCGAATGAAGGTTATTTTCTCGCCTTACAGTCTTAATTATATTAGGTTTCTTTCTCAATGGCCTCTTAATCTCCACAAAGGTTAATTTGGGTATGTTATAGGTCTAATATTTATAGCCTATATTACCAGTTTCTAAAAAATATCCTAAAACAGAAATAAGGTTTGCCTAAGAGTGTAAAAACAGACTAGACCCATTATTTAAAAAGACCTATTTACCAAGTACTACTCTTAATTCTATATATATACTCCTAGGATGTAAATCTCCTACATTATAGCTCAACAGCCTACTTGTATCCGCACTATACCTATATACATATATTCGATATCTTATACCCGAATGAAGAATTTCTTGCTGTGTGAGTGACTTCTTATGGTGTCATATGGCTTTGATTGAATACTATAAAATAAGGCATACAGTAGATTCTCCATATCAGAATACGCTTGGGACCGAACCTCAGCACCCTTACCCTTATAAGATGAATATTCTTATAAATGGAGGAAATCTAACCTTGCTAATCTAGTTCTAGTTGGAACCGAGAATGCGTATTCTTATAGAGTGATTATTCCTACAGACATTATTCTTATAGGGAGAGTGTAATATATTATAAACACTAAATATCTCCTAGAGTTTTAATATATCGCTGCTGAGGTTTATATATGTTCCCTTACTAGATATATACGGTCACCATGATTATTATAGTTTACCCCACTCATAACCCTGCGGACTCACCTTTACCGTCTATTCTTATTTTATTGATAATAAAATAGTTATAAAGTCGTTGGTTTTGGTAATCTATATAAGTGAGTAGCTCTAACAAAAGCAGTTTATTACTCGCGATGATCAATCTTAAGTGCGGAACGTAGTGACTATATCTTCTTTACACCACCAACAGACCATCTCTCATAATGCTCCCTCATGTCACTCGTTATCTGTGGCACTGATTTCTCCATCGCTTGATCAAAGTGGGCCTTCGCGACAGCATCAATATCAAACGACTCGCGCATTGCGTAATGGATAGCTTCGTCACAGATGTTGACAATTTCAGCCCCAGAATATCCATCTGTCTTGTGTGCCAGCTCGTTTAGATTGACGTCAGGGGAAATTGTCATTTTCTTTGTCTTGATCTCTAGTATCTTTTTTCGCGCATCAAGATCTGGAGGGCCAACGTAGAGAATAGTATCGAGTCTTCCTGGCCGCAAAAGTGCAGGATCCTGGGAGACCAATTTTGTCAGCATTTTATATCGTTTAGGGGGAGGGAAGTTAGAAACTAATGGGAGCATACAATAATCTCAGGCCGATTGGTCGCCGCAAGAATAGTAACATTCTTCAAACTCTCGATACCATCCATCTCGTTTAACAACGCCGTTAACACGCTGGCACCCACACCCCCTCCCCCCTTCCCGCCTTCCCTTGATGCACTAAGTGCATCGATTTCATCGAAAAATATAATACTTGGGCTTGCAGCCCTAGCCTTTCGGAAGACCTCCCTAACTGCGCGTTCAGACTCACCAACATACATACTGAAAAGTTCGGGCCCCTTAATAGCCATAAAATTAAGACCAGCTTCTGTAGCAAGTGCTTTTGCTGTAAGTGTTTTAGAACAGCCGGGAGGGCCATACAGAAGGAGGCCTTTTCTGGGAGTACCACCAAGACGAGCAAATACTTCAGGATGCTATAAAAATATTCCATTAGTATTAATATATTTAATTAAGACAGGGCTAGGAGGTGCTTACAGTCAGTGGCCACTCGACAGCTTCTCTTAGGCGTTGTTTAACTTCTTCTTGACCTCCAATATCAGACCATCGTACTTTCGAAGGCTCCAAAAATATTTCTCTCATAGCCGTAGGTCGTACATCCTTCAGTGCAACCTCTATATCATCTTCTCGTATTACCACGTCTTCCTCTCCGTCTGCCTCTTCACCTTCACCTCCCTCTCCCTCTCCTTTCTTCTGCGAATTTACCATGCCTAGTCTCTTCAAGCCAACCGTAAAACCAGTTCTGATCAAAGCCTCTAAATCTGCACCCACAAATCCATGTGTCCTACCAGCAAGAGTCTTTACAAACTCATCCTTCCCTCTCCCTTTCACACCTTCAAACGGCAGCCCACGCATCAGAAGTCCCAATATCTCTCTTCTCGAATTCACATCTGGAATCCCAATTTCAATCTCCCTATCAAATCTCCCAGGCCTTCTCAGAGCTTCATCAATAGAGTTTGGCCTGTTCGTCGCTGCTACTACAACAACCTTCATATGGCTCCCATCCTCAGAAATATAATCCATTCCATCCATCTCTGTCAATAGTGTCGCAACAACTCGTCCTTCACTCCCATCTCCTGCTCCACGCTTAGGTGCAAGACTATCCACCTCATCTACAAATACAATCGAGGGCTGGTTTTTGCGTGCTTCGGCAAAGACCTTTCTGACAGCAGCTTCAGACTCCCCCATATACTTACCCACTACACTACCATTAAGAACGAAACATTTCGCATCGATCTCTGAGGCGATGGCTTTGAGGAGGAGCGTTTTGCCTGTCCCTGGAGGGCCATAGAGGAGTATTCCTCGGGGAGGCGTGAGGTTGAAGCGAATAAAGTGGTGTGACTGGTGAAGGGTTGAGAGGAGGAGGGTTTTGAGGGTGGTTATCTGGTTGGATAGACCGCCTATGGATGCAAATGTGATTCTAGAAGGTGTAGCAAGGTTTACTGAGTTCTCTTCTGAGGGATAGGACGCTCTTTTCGCCATGGGAGATTTTGGCTCTAGTTGGATATTAGATACAGGCTCGTCTACGATGAGCTCAACAACTGTATTTTCAGTCATTTTATACGCTGGCACTGATAATCTGTCCCTATTACCGGTTTCTCCAGGCTCACCCCTTGAAACGATATTCTCAACCCTGAAGGCTCGTTTTCGACCTTTATATTCGATTGAATTGAATATCAACCCTTCTGATATGTACTTTGTTTCCACTATATACACAACCAAAATTCTCAGTACAAGACTTTCTTCAGCCAACGAGTATACACAATATAGTTGCATCTTTATTGGCTCTTCCCACGTACCAAAGATATGTTCTAAGAACCATTTCCAGCCTTCCGCCTGTCCTTTCTGAATTCCCATACTTTTTTGTTGTTTCTTACTAGTAACCACAATTCCATTCCTAGCAGAAGATTGTGTAACTTCCTCGAGTTCAACCTCTTTAACAACTACAATCACTGCTTCTTCAACACCCTCTGTGTACTTTTCTACTACAACTTTATCTTCGAAACCAACGCCGAGGGTAGACCTAATATTATCCGATATCAATGCAACATGTTTCTGTAGGTGCGCATCTGCTGCTAGCCATGCAATGGCCGGGAATAATTTCGCCTTGATCCCACCATCACCAATTGACTCGCTAGAATCAAGTGTAGATGCGGCAGAAATGTAACATAGGTCTCCAGACCTGATGTCAAGAGTATTGAGGGCACCTCTGTTTATGTTGATACGGAGAAATGTTTTGTGTGAGACTGGTGTTGGGAATGGTCGGCTTAAACTCATATTGGACATTAGCTTTTGTTATGCAACAATGATAGATGAGGGGGGATTTACACAGTAAATATCTGCGAACTGATATCACCTTTTGAATGGCGGGCTAGATTTACTGTCTTAGGTGGCATTTCTTTATCTCTATAGTCAGGATGCTAGTGGGCGTACTGCTTAAGGAAACATTTTTTGGTGGGGCAAGGGACATCAATCACCGGGTAACTAAGTATATTTTATTTACCCGGCAGCATACCTTTATCTTGGTACACCATTGACTATCACTCGGTAGCAAGACTTGATTAGGTAGTGAACACAAAAGGGCGTATTTATTACTACACCCCAATGCTACAAAGGCTCCGTAGCAAATAAAATCATAAATTTAATATGTAAAGGCGCATTTTAAAAAGATCTATTTAGAAGAACGTTTGATTTATTGTATTACCAAACGCTCAACAGTCGAGTCTCTTAACGATCTATAGCACTACACTGCTTATTCACAAGTTCTTACCCATGAACCTTCTCTTTGTAAAACTCAACCACCACTATGAATTGCGATATAAAAATTAGCCCGGAAAAAAAAGAGAGAAAGGGATTGGAAGATAGAAACATGTATACCTTACTCGGCTTACCGGTGCCGTCCGCATAAATCCTATTGAGTAGCCTAGCAACTAACTCTTGCCTCATCTGACTAATATAGCCTCTTAGAGTCTCGGCTTCCGATCTGTCCTTTGGGGGCTGGTAGAGAGCATTCAAAGGGAACGAAGGGTCGCCAGGAAGAGCGAAATGGTCAAGTGCAGAAGTTTGGAGAGCCTGTGCGGGGTATTATAGTCAGAAAAATCAATAGATATTATAAATATATATTCTACAAATCTCCACGTAGTAAGAGTAACAAGACGGATAAGGTACCTTCTCGGAATCTCTTAGGCTCATATTCGGCTTAATCTTCCCCAAGCAATCGGAAATCCAAAGAATCCCATAAATCAACGTCCTGTCGGCAGGTCCCTTGATCTCAAAGTTTCGAAAAAAGGTATTCGCACGGAATAGAGTGATTGTTTCATCTAGGACATCGTAGTGCTCTGTATCTGGGTCAACATCAAGGTCGCTTGTGTTTGGCGGAAGCGGGGGCAGTGTGTATGCGGGCCCTCGGGTACGAGTACGAAGAGGAAGAAGGGCAAAGTTTCCTTATATAAACGCTTTTTAGCATTGATAAAACTACAGAATAAATACTGGGGGGTATTCAGTTACCGATGACGCGGACGTCAGTGTCTTGGAGGAATGCAGAATGGTAGGCCTAATGGTCGATCTATTAGCTGAATATATTTCCCTTTGAGAAGATCGCCTTGACTTGATCGTAAAGGGTGGATAGTGGGAGCTCACTGGCATTGTGGAGGGCAATTGAGAGGATGTTTACCGTGACGTGAACGGAGCTTCGTGGTGTTGCGGCTCGGGCCCAGAGCTTACGTCTTGGCACTCGCATAGTGTGTTGAAACATATTTGCGGGGTTGTAGAGAGCAATCTGATGTTACCCGGCCCAATACTTTAATACATAAAGATCCAGAAGACCGTAACTTCGAATTATTGAGATATACTAGCACCAGACTACTAGGGAGACTATACATACTATAAAATTCCCTTTTCGTTATTTTCATCCTTTGTGTCTACCGTGCTCAGCTGAGCCTTTCATCTTACTTATGAAAGCACCCACAAGGTACAAATATTTGGGAGTTTTTACTTAGTCAGTTCTAAAAATCTGAGGTGTGGTGATGATCATTTGCTACGAGGCAACTTTGTAAGAAATCACCTTGCCCAGTTTAGTCACCAAGACAGGGCAAGTTCCTAAAACAGTCTCCCATACATTTGACCAAGAAATTTCCTTCATATTACTCCCATAATGATAGACCAGACTATTTCGTTCCTTAATCGGTTAATAGACATATGAGGGTATAGTTGGATAATTTTTAAACATCCAATTGGACTTTCTGATATATATTATTGAGATATACAGACAACAGAAACCACCATTGAGATGGTGGTGTAAGTACAGTGCTCACCTATCCAAATAGAATCTCTGGATAAAGGTCTTATAAGTTCGGAATGCCAAATAAATGCCTCCTTATCCAGCATATTACCTCCTCTACCTAATCTCAAAGATCTTTGTATTACTATGAGATGAGCAAGATTCACAAAATTCTTATCGCTAGCTAGATAGACCGAGCGATAAATATGCTTTGGCTAATACGGTGGAGACACAAGATTTCAGAGGTAGTGATAATTTATGAATCATTTAGATCAGTGTAGGATACACTAGTGCGAGATTGATGTTCCCCAATAGCTATAGCTAGCTAGGAATGAGTAGTTATAAATTTGCCAATATTTATTCAATGACTACCAGAAACCACTCGCCCCCCCTAGACAGAAGTACATGGCCAGTACCCTACCACAAGAGATAAGTACCTACTCTGTTAATTTAGAGTCGCTCAAGAGGGTAGCAGCTCGTTCATAGTAGAACCTAAGCAACTACATGTAGATATACAACATAGAAAACTGGTTTTTATCTAAATTACCAAAGAAAATATGCCTTACCTCAGCCTAAAGTATGGCTTGAAGTTTTATAGAAGCAACTTTCAGCTATCTCTTCTAAAATGAGCAGATATTATACTACGCGTAGCAGTGATAGTACTATATAGCTCTATGAAGGTTCACAACAGAAAGAATTACGCAAACCGCGCATATGTTGAATAGGTTCACATTCTCGGGACTTGAGGAGCTTAAGAAGCAAATCCTACTTGCAATAAATCTATAAAAATCTAGCCTAAAAAATTGGCTTCGGTTGGTGAAGCTACAGCTACCGGGAGCCTTTGAAAGTAGGAATCATAGGTAGAGAGTGTACATTAGTCCTGATGATTAAACCAAGCTACCCTGGCAACTTAGGAGCTGGTGGTAGGAGGATGTGCTCGTGCATAGTTAACAAATCCAAGCTACCTTCTTTTCTAACTATAGCTTCTTCATAGAAATAGAAGAGTCCAGGCATGCAAGAATGCATATAGTAGGATTACATTCCCTCCCCTACTTCCGGCTAGCTTTGGCTTTTCCCAGTAGCAGTCAAGTGTGGCGATACTTATTGCATGAGTCCAATTTTCTTTAACAGTTATAATCTTTACAATATAAAAAAGTTCAAAAACATAACTCCGAGACACCATTTCCTTTTCATATGCTTTCCTTCTCAGCCATTGTTATCATTTCCACTTTAATGCTATCTACAGACAATAGGTGTGTGGGTAGATCGTAACTAGACCTAGATATGCACGCGGCCCGCGAAAAAGCGTTTAGAAGAAAAATAAATGTGACCCTCGTTAACTCGACGGATTTTTTTATTAACTGAGCCAACTAGACTCCGCCGCCTGTATCACAAAGAGAAATTAGTGACAAATATTCCAGAGGATTAGGGCTAGAAATGAAGGAGAGAATCACCAGAGCGTTCACAGCCTCCTAAGGCGAAGCTTTGGCCAGCGCCAACGGCTGCCTGAGCTTTCTTTGCGGCCTCTGATTTGGCGTTCACGTTCAGTGCCACGACACCGAGGCCCGTAAGAGTAACTACTGTGGCAAGAGTACTCTTCGTGCTGTGCTGCCAAATTAGCTTAATGGCTACCCAATTGCCAGTAAGAGATTGAGGGGACAAACATAAATATGCGAGTAGGCATCTCTTCTTTTTCGTGATAGAGTAGAGTTTTAACGGTGCGGATAAAGCTAGGCGGTGTGAATGGGCTTATAAGTGAGGAGGGGGGGGGCAATGGGCCCATTTGTAGTATCGCTAAGTCGGTATCATCTCCCTGTGCACTCTCCCCAACAATCTATGCGTGTGCCTGTGCGTATCGATTAGAAGCCGGAAGTTCTCGTAGGCACGCGACTTGGGAGGAAAGATCTCGCGCTCCGGGTGGCGATCGCCGCAGCGTTCAGACTCCACAGCTGTCTCCCAGAGGTGTGGGTGATATCCCTGCTTATTGCTCTCTTCGCTTCAACTGGATAGCTTTGGATCATATTGACGCAAGAAGAAAAACAAATCCTGCTATTCGGTTCGTGCACTCCCCAACAGTCCGCGGATCGGTCGAAGTATCTCTACTACTAGGGGTAGGGTATGAAAATGGTCCTCTACGTGCAGGTCTCACATTATCTGGATAAGCCCACTATCCCATCTCCACACCCCCATCCTGACGCAAGTGTCCAGGCTTGCAATGAGTCTAGACACCCTGAGCCACAGTACCATAGGGAAAGAACACTCCCCACGCTGAAATTGGAATAATATTCCACGCCAAGCGCCTAGGAATAATCGAAGCAGCTAAGTATTTAGAGGTTATTCTTAATCAGCATATCTTAGCTAACCAGATACGCCGGCTTGTTCCCCCTTACATACTCTACTTACACACTTTGTCCGTAAGGGAAAGAAGCCTTGGGTAAAAAGACATGGCCTAATAAGATTTTATCGGGAACCGGTAGGAAGGATAATGTATTAAGCTAAGTAAAATAAAAATCTTCAAAAGAGAGCGTATAGATTGATACTTATAACCCAAAACTCTGCCGAGGTTTAACTACCATAATTATTCTACTATATAGGAATAAAGAGCGTGACATTTTGTCTACAGACTAAATTCTAATCTTAGCCATAGCTTGGATGTTTAGTAGTGATATAGCCTTAGATGCACCTAGATAAGTAACACATGCACTACGTGGTGTACACGTATCTATGAAAAGGTCGTTTTCAAAATTAGTCCGATTCTAGTTGCTAATATTATTCTATTCAAAAACCATTAACCAGCCTACGTAACCGAGAGAAATATAGAAAAAAAGAAATTAAATATAGAGCTATATCAGAGTGCTGTAAATTTCCGGGGGGGGGGGGGTGCAGCCAGCTGTAGGAGCTGACATAGCTATGCAAAAATGATATTGGGAGGATGATGATCAGGAACCTCATCTTATGATCAGAGTTTACGGTCAATTAGATCCTACCTTGTCATTGTAGCTATATTCTCTCCATACATACTGTCTTTGACACACAATAACAAAGCTATTATTCTAGAGTAGTTAATACAATAACGAAATATCCTACTCTTCCGGTCGATTCACAAGGAAATTGATATGAACACACCCTCTATTATACCAGCCTACTACTCGAGTTTACTAGAGAGATGAGGCCGATAGAGAGGCTCGTTCTAGATCAGGTAATTTCTATTGAAGGAAAACCCATGAAAGGGGCCGGGGGTACGTCTTTCCCTTATATGTGCATTTACATACAAACAGTTCCCTAATAAGAAAAAAACGTTCATCACAAAATGATATTAAATTATAGAGAGGCTCTACCACAGGATACCTCTTACTAGTGTGTAGCCACAACTCCACACGGGGTTTTGTTGCTTACCAGTCATGACCTTATACTATAGTCTAGTCTTGCGATGTTAGAAGTGGTATAGTTTATTTAATTTCAATCCAACTACCTGGTAAGTAGATGGGACATGCAGAAAGCGATACCACCAGTGAATTCATTTAGTTCCAAGTTCTTTCTAACTATGGTAGCTAATCAGCTGTCCTACCTCACCCTCGTTCCCACTCCCAAGGGTCTGTAGTGGTATGCTTCTAATGCGTTCCCATAATAAATTAATAGGCATAGAATATTTCTTCGCAAGCCTGCCGGGTGCTGAGAAGGAATCTTAGGGCATATACACTCTCTGCACAGCTTTTGTAGCCCCTAAACTATTTTGGCTGTACATCAGTTTCCCGATTAAATACAGTCTCTCTACATTGTCGATCACAAGTTGTCACCCGGCTTTACCTATCATAACGTATAACTGAATTAATTAATCAATAAAGCAAACGTATAACTGAAACCTCATGTACCAAATGGGGAAAGATCTTTCTAGCCTAAATTCATAGTTCTTAGCGGTGCTCTTGATGCACATCACCTAAGAACTTGCTGCCACTACTTGTCTGCCAGCATAAGAACTCGGAAACAGGGGGCCGTTTTTGTATGATGTGGCATCGTGTATTGATATTTACCATACAAAAAAGTAATCCATATCTCCGGGTTCTTATGCCGGTAGACAAGTACATGTAGTTTCTATTTAAGACAGAGTCTATGTACCCTGCAACTCTGCTATCTCTATTGCTCCGTATAGTTAATTATAAGTACTACCACTACCACCTAATTTAGCTAGGGAAATTCGAACAAATTTTCTTGTACCTTTCACCCCTCTCCATACTCTACAATTGCTTGTGTGCCACAATGTGCTGGTACATGATTGGTAGTTAGATTGATATTGCTACTGAGATATCATCAGTAGCTAGTAGTCGGTGTATCATAGTGAACTCATATTTATTCGGGCTACCGTTTTGATGTCTCATTTAAGATGGTAATAGATTTAATCATTTTACCTATTTAGCGAGATTTTCCATTCCGTAGCCCATTGGAATAATAGCCCATCACAGTCTCCGACCCTCATTCCGCCTCCATCACCACCCCATTTCTTCCTTAAACATCTATAATCTACCGTGACGATGGGCCCACCAGTAGCTGCTCGAATCAATTTATATAAGACTAATCTTAATGCAATCACTCTAGAAATATTAGGGTGAAAACTAGTCACATATCAGCTAGTACACCAAGATAAGCCAGAGGCTCTAGGTCACTTTATAGAATATCATCTAGTCTCAGGGAATGGAGAATAGAGACGGTACTCCAATTCAGGATTTTTAAGTTTTATCCCACGTACTATTAGCGTATTTCCATAGCCTAAATGATATACCTTCTACTCAAGACTACATGCAGAAGGTACGGTATATCATGGGTCTCCGATTTTAATTCTTATATTGTTTTGTTATGCCTATCTGGTCTGAATGGTTTTTGGATATACTCTAGACTAGTTTTCTATAAGAAAAAATATGGGGTATTTTTCGGTTATTGGGTAGTTTAGATGGATATTCGATTGGGTATTGAGTGCGTGGAAGTTCTCTTATCCGTGAGGGATAGAAATATGTATAATTAGTAGGCTATAGTCGAGAAATTACTTCCCCTTTAGTTTAAACTAGTTTTTCAACTATATAGTATACTCTTATGGAATTCATGAGGAAAAACAAAACAAAAAAAACTACATAGTATATAGCTTCTCTAATCTGAAAAATATAAGATGGATCCTGCCAGCGTTAGAGCCTATGGGCTATAGGTATTTACGCTATATAAGGTACAAGGTGAATGATCTATACTACAGTAATCCCCTAATATCTCTATGAGTAGATAAACTGTGACTTCAACGGATACTGTGATTCTAGGGAGCAAAGCCGAGTGACAGCCTATGAGTTGCCATACTATACCTAATTAAGAGCAGCTGGTAGATAACTAGAAAGAGTTCAGCCAAAGCCAGGGGTCTTTGCATGTCAGTCAGTGTAGGGTTGAGTATTTTACACTACCAACTAAACCGTTTAAAGAGGCATGCGCCACAGATGAAAACTAGGCCCAGTGTACCGTACCTACTCGAAAATTTAGCTATCTCCAGTCTCAGACGTGTTAAGTCCGGACTAGAGAGCAAGGCTCGGCAGAGACTTAGAAGGGGGGTCTCCTGTGAATGGTCCATGTTATTAAGGCGCTAATTAACCCTAACCCCATCACAAGCCTCGCTCTCTGGTCCAGACTTAACACACCTGAGACTGGAGATACCGAGTAGGTAGATGATTTATCTGCATATGCTACCAAGAGATAGTAGAGAGATAACCGCTTATGTATCCCGGACTGCGATAAGTGCCAGTACCAGTGTCAGTATTCTTCGGCTTGGACCTCCCTCATCTATCAACTGCACGTCCGTTAGGTGGGCTTAAGCTTTGAGGTAATAGGTGTCCTTTTTCCTTGCTGTGGTTGGGTCAGTGGCTGTGTATATGAACTCTGTTCATATCATGCACAGAGCTTTAAAACCCCAGAAGATTTATGTAGTTTGAGATTTGCTTCCTCGGTAGAAAATATTCACATCCAATGCTCCTTCTGATGGGGCGGCCACCTACTGCTAATTTCGCTACGGTCCTTCGGGAAGCGGGGCGGCGGCGGACCGGAACCGTGGTACATACATACATACAATTCTCATTGGGAATGAAATCCCTCGCTGCCATTCAGGAGCCTGATAGCTAATGTCATGCCTGTTGAGCAAGGGGGAGGGTGAAATTTCTCCTGGTCGAGGTAATAATACCGAAACTTCCCTTTTGTACCTGTCTCGCCTCTGTGCATGGTCGGGTTTCATCTCGCACGTGTTGTTGGGATCGTTTTCATGTGGTATTTTGCAGCCACAGTTTGTGGCGGGTGAGACCTTGCCGCGGAGTATGACTACTCTGCATCTAGTTTTATGACTTTCTTTCAAATTCCACGGACAACCTGATAATATTTATCAAACACCGTTATTTCTCGCTCCGCATGCCGACGTCTAATAAAATCCTATCCATCGCTGCCTCTGTCTGAGAATTCTATCGATCGATACCCGGAAAAGACAATACACCGTCACGGAAGTAAAGTGGCTGCTGCCTCCTAACTGGGAGAGCATTTCCACCTCAATACCTACTGCTCGTTTCTGCTGTTACTCCTCTCGAGTCTCGAGGGATTATTCACAATAGCCATCTGGAATGGCGCCCAAACAAAAGGAGTTCGCGCCTATGGTCAACTGGATCTATGATGTTGTGTTGTGGTCATTTTCGAGTATGTGCAATCTGTTCTGCTCTTTTGAAAGGAGGTGCCGATAAAACCGTTAACAAGTTTCGCTGATATTTAACCTTTTTTGGTAGTTCTCGTTGACCTCTTCTTCCGAGAGGTGCATCCCCGTGGTGCATTCCGGATTCCAAAGAGAGGGCCCATAATATTCGTTGCTGCTCCCCATGCGAACCAGGTACTTATCTCTAGGCTCAATTAAATTACCTCCCTTCAAGCATTCACCATGCTAACTATCCATAGTTTGTAGATCCACTTATTCTGATGCGAGCTGTCCGTCTCGAATCACGACGCCGCATCGCTTTTCTTACTGCTGAAAAATCTATGCGTCGAAAATTTATCGGCTGGCTCTCTCGCTGTGTCGGCGCTGTTCCTGTATCTCGCTCCCAAGACTTGGCGAAACCCGGGACTGGTCGTGTTTACCTCCCAGATCCTGAGGGACAGCCTCTCAAGATCCGCGGAGTCGGGACAAATTTTCTCAAAGAGGTTACTATTGGTGGTTCGCTGAATTTACCATCTGTACCAGGGCAAAGTGGCGCTAGCGCAGAGGTTGCAGAGATCTTGAGTGACGAGGAGATTGTGCTTAAGAAGCCTTTCAAGGGTGATGTAGCTTTGCGGCAGCTAACACAGCAGGGTGAAGATGGAGAGAAAGGAACGAAATATAAAGTCACGCCAAAAGTTGATCAAACTTTAGTTTACGACGCTGTATTTCACCGGTTGAACTCGGGGGGTTGTGTAGGTATCTTTCCTGAGGGCGGTAGTCATGATAGAACAGAATTGTTGCCTCTCAAAGGTATGTTTCTGCGCTGTGCTTGCGTTGGGCATCATTTGATGACCATCTACTTCTACTAAGTTTGAGTGAAGTGGCTAACATCTAGTAGCTGGTGTGGCTATTATGGCTCTCGGTGCTCTCGCTGCAAATCCTGACTGTGGCCTTAAAATCGTTCCAACGGGGATGAATTATTTCCATGCTCACAAGTTCCGATCACGGGCTGTTATCGAATTTGGGGCACCTCTTGAGGTTCCGAAGGAGCTTGTGGACCAGTATTCGAGGGGTGAGAAGCGTGAGGCTGTCAGGGCTCTTCTAGAAATTATTTACAATGGATTGGTATCGGTTACTGTTCCTTCGCCGGATTATGATACACTTATGGTGCGTGCCTATTAACTTTTGATCCTTAGTTGTTTCAATACTGATTAGTTTTCAGGCCATCCAAGCTGCAAGAAGATTGTACAAGCCTACCCACAAGAAATTGCCCCTTCCGAAGGTAGTTGAGTTAAACAGACGACTGGTAACTGGATATACCCATTACAAGGATGACCCCCGCATAATTCACCTCCGAGAATCCGTCACTGAATATAACCGCCAACTCCGTCTTCTTGGTCTCCGGGATCACCAAGTAGAGTACGCCAAGTTTTCTGTATTCCGTGTGGTTTTTACTTTGATCTACCGTGTCGGTAAGCTAGTAGTACTCGGTCTCGGTGCTCTTCCTGGATTCATTCTTTTTGCACCTGTTTTTGCAGCTACAAAGATAATCTCCCGAAAGAAGGCTACAGAGGCTCTCAAGGCTTCTACTGTTAAAGTCCAGGGGAAGGATGTCATGGCTACGTGGAAGCTTCTGGTCGCATTGGCATTTGCTCCGGTTCTATACAACTTCTATGTTGTCATTCTATGCTACTGGACTTATAGTCATAGGGCATTTGGCTTGATGCCAGACTGGATGCCGATAATTGGAGTTGCGATATTCGGATGGATTTTGTTTCCGGCAATCACTTTTGCCGCGCTCCGGTTTGGCGAGATTGGGATGGATATCTTTAAGTCTCTCCGACCGCTGGTCCTTTCGTTGAACCCTACATCTGCAAACACTATTCTTAAGCTCCGTGAAAGGCGCGCGAAACTTTCGACAGAGGTTACGGATTCAATTAATACCCTTGGCCCTGAATTATTTCCTGACTTTGACTCTGCACGTATCATTGCAGACCCTTTTCACAAAGGTAGCAATTTACCTCCTATTACTATTGGGCGTCGTGATTCGGAGACTTCGTCAGATGGGTTCTCACCTATCTCTGAGCATGGGCCAAGTGCGAGCTTCGGGTGGTCAGGTAACAACCTGCCGAGAAACGAGAGTTTTGGGAACCTAGGGAGTATTGGATTGTTTGCGAGCAGACCGGCGAGTCGAGCCAGAAGCCGAAGCAACAGTGGTGGCTTCCCAATTAAGGCTTTGAGTCAAGTGGACGGCGCCGGACAGGCTGAGTTTGAAGAGGTTAGTCGGAGGATTAGTTCTGCAATGGCAGAGCGAAGAAGGCAAAGGAGTCGGAGGAGAAGTGGATCTCAGGGTTGGGTGGATGCAGATGCAGAGGAAGAAGAGGAAGTTGAGATGGAGAGTGTTAGTAGCGATGAAGAAGCTGCTACAGAAGGGAAGAAATCTATTTAATCTGTTTTTTTTCAGCGGGATGGGTTAACAAAAGGAGTGGGCTGGGGCTTTTTTCTTTCTCTTTAAGTGTTTCGTCGAGTAGTTCTTACATTGAAGCTAACACCTTTATCCTATTCATGAGAAGTATGTGTTTATTGTCCCCCTTTAAGTTCTCACTTGTCTTACTGCCTCTTCCCTCTAGTGTAGTACCCTCACTATTCATTCCCTCTCCCTTTGTCTTTTTTTGGCCACCACTTCAGGCAGGTTGCATAATAATTTTCTATTTTTTTTTGATATTTCTTATTCTTTTCCAGCAGATGGGTGGGACTATGATAGTCTTTTCCTTTTTGACTTCTAGGGGCATAGACTAGTATTTACATGTAATAGGGTATCGGGGTCGGTTTCTAATTGATCACCATTGCTCATTTCTGAGATTGTGTAGTTTTTCAGCCAGTAAAGGTAATTATAGATCATAAAAAGTCACTCGATGGCATGTCCTATCGAAATTATTTTATTCATTGAGGAATTATGTTAAAGCGTGAATGCGCATACTATCAAGGGTCATTTCATTCCAAAGAAATCCATGTGAACAAAGAGAAATTCATAATTAATGTATCACTCTAAACTGCAATTGATCCACTATACCACCCCTCCGCTATTTTTTTGAAGCACTAATTCATACCATTCCGATTCATCAAAACGCAAAAAAGCAAAAATTCGCAAAACCCACCCACCTGGTGCTTTTTATGCTTGCAAACGGCAGAGCCGCCCTCGCACCCAAAATCACCAAGAAAATTGTAAGATAAGATATAAAAACAAGTAACATAGAATGCCAATTACTAATATCTTAGTCCATTACCCTAGTTTGTTCCTGTAACCGCAAGTCTAAATCCAAAATGTTAGTGAAGTGCTTTCCGAATTTTTTAGGGTATACCGGAGGGTATATACTTCATCAAGCACTCCATGAAAGTTTGTAGCGACACATCATCCGTAAATATGGTCTGCGCATTCTGCGGGACACCACCATACCCCCCTGAAGTGTGTGTAGTTGAGGGGTTAAGCTTTGATAGCAAGAAACGGGCCTGAGAACCACCGGCATCACAGACGATGAATCGAGGAAGTGGGAAACGGTCTGTAATGAGCTCACGCGCATCTTCCTTCGGAAGCTCGAGAAGCTCCTTGAAGTTTTCATATCCTTCTTGATCCTGGTATCCGATTTTTTTCCACTCGGCAATAGTCTCACCATGGAAAATGAGAATGTGGAAGTACGTGTCAAGCAACAAAATGGTATTTGGCTGGATGGATGTGGAATCCAACAAAACTGGTCTTGGCGACTCATCAAAAGTATATGAATCTAGTGTGGGCTGGATCATGATCAATGAGTTGCCAACATCCTCACGGTCGATGACGTGTCGATAGAATGCAGTCTCGTCAGGACTGTTATTGAATACTTGCAAGAACTGAGAGCGTCGTAGATGGAACATGAACTGTGGGTAAAGTGTGAAGTTCTTTTCCAGTCTGAATGAGGTCGGATCGTCTTTACGGTAATCCGCGAATCGCGAGCACAACCTGATAAGCATTCTGTCTACCCATCGGAGAATGTCTGGACCATCGTCAACTTCAGCCTTGAAGACTGCAATACGGGCCATGAGGACCGCGGCTGTCTCCTGGTCGAAGGAGTGTGCGATAGACGGATCGCCTGTGGGGCCGCTCAGGTCGCGGCCAATGGTGGTCACACGAAGGTGAAATTGGCCAGAGGAGTGTTGATAATAGGTAAGGAATTGAATAAGACCCTTTTGGGGGCCTTGTTGCTGCGTAGGTCCTGCTTGGGATGCGATTTCGAAATATGCTGCGATAGAGGTGCTAGGGTTGATGCCGCACATCTTCCATGAACAGGTGTTACCGATACCAATCTCTGTCTCCCCAACGGAAGTCGACTTCTTATTCATCGAGATAGCATGACCAATCAATCCCGTAACCTTCAGCTCTTTCGTGGTCAGAACTTCCATCGAAGCGTTGAATCCCATAAGCAGATTGTCATTGCTATCCTTGTCAAATATCTTGACAAAACTTTGTCTAAACATGGACGAAGTAAAACTGTCTGTGAGGATCATATGGCCGCCCGTGTTATTAGCGAGAGACTTCATCTCAAGCAAACCAACTTGATCCAAACAACCAGCAAAGATATCGATAATGTGCCCATTATGCGCAACCCTCTTCGCCATATTCTCATAGAACTAGTGAAAACCCCTATATTAGCATTGGTTTCGAACCTCGGCCTCGAGAAATGTACCTTCGTAGCCTTCTTGTAATATTTAATATTGTCCCTTTCAATATCATGATGGGATCGAATAGGTTCCCTAAGTTCCGGCCCAACAACAAGCCCTGGGCCTTCGGTCCCAGGCCCACCAGCGAATAGCATAATTCTTGCACCAGTATTCGCAAATGAGGTCTCCAATAATCCTACTGCAACACTCAAAGCCACGCCAGTACATCGCAGAGGGCGTTTATCGTTGGCAACTGGCCAAGGGTCCTTTTGGAGCTGTTCAAGGACGTTCGTCAACTGAAACTCGCATTGTTGGACAGGCAGAAGGAACCTCGAGGATGGAGGCATATGAGGTGCCACCGGGCGACCGGGGGCCATGGGTTGCTGTTGAGGACGAAGGCCGGCGGCAAGAAGCCCGAGCATCTCCTGGACTTGCTTCGCGGAGTAATCCTTGTTTCCGCGGAAAACATAAGACTTGGCGCATTCTGTGTAGCCAAGTTCGTGAACATGGGCCTGATAGATTTTAGTATAATTGGAGATGCCGTAAAAACCTGGCTTTATTGGGAAATATCAGAGAATAGGAATAGAGCCTCACCATAGTACCATAGGTAATCAACCCCACCAATGCGTGCGGAGGCAATAAGCTTAAGCTCACGATCAAAGATTCTTTAAGAGTCTTCAAGGAATCCTCCTCTTGGCAGGTATCCACAACGAACAAAAAGATCGGTGGTGCCGAAGCTGGACGAGCGAGCTTATACTCGATCGTCGAGAACGCCGGAGACAGCTCGAGCGGCCATGAGTTAGGCCCGATATCCTTGTAATGGGGCGGCAGTTGGTTTCTCTGTAAACAGAAAGGGCAGATCCAGAGCTTTGCGCGGGCATCAACTTGACTATTGTCATGGAGTTAGCTTAATTTAGAAGTTAGGGAAGATTCTAGAGAATAGTTATACCAGTAAGGGTTGAGCACAGCCCGGCATGGGTTCTTGCAGGTTACCGGCTCATAATGGACTGGTGGTTGTTCTTTCACCTTTAGAGGAGTATAAAGAACACCGATGGGGACGACGAGCCGGGTAGATTCCAGGCGATTGCTGGGAAAGACATTCCAACTAGAAATACAAAAACTATCAGTTAACTACCACCATAGGAGCCCTCTGGAGAGGAATGACGTACCTCAAACGAACACCATCCTTCTCCTCTTCTGCCACCCAGGTGTCTTTCAACTGTTCCATATCCATGGGTTCAAGTCCGTAACAAACGACAAGAGCTGTATATATTTAGGTTAGGTCGAGATAGATGATCTCGCAGATTGGAAGACTATGTTCGTAAAGGTCTGGCACCACTAGAATAAGAGAGCAGTAGTGATAATAGTGTAGTGGGGGGAAAGTGACAGGAGGACGGCAGGAGGTTGTGGAGGAGATGTGGCTGCTAATTTAGGCCAGATCGCTCACTTCCAGGATTTAAGTGTGGCGCAGTATAGCAAGCTTACATGTGGCGGTGGAGGCTCTTACAGCTATCACATGTATTTTTTGATTTGTCGATATTTATACTCCACTTGAATTATTTAGGCTATTAAAATCACTTGAATCGGGCTCTGCAATCATCTAATTTGCCAAAACAATGTCTATTTTGACACTACCTTCTATGTGCGAGTGACAATCAATGATGAACCACAAGCTTAGTACATGGAGATCAGTATATCTATATTTTTTTTAAGTGACAACCCAAGATTTACCCTCAAGTTCCCATAAGCTCCCTAGAGCTTGGACAAACTAGTGACCTTTTCATCAAAAAGTCTCTCTGCCTCTTGCCACACCCTAGTAGTGCTCCTGTCCTTCAAAGACATCAAACTAGGTAGCAGATCATTGCTGAATGCCTCACTCGCCTCACGTGGGAGGAGAGTTGGGAGGTGATCGATCGAAATAACCGAGAGGGGAGGTTCCCCACTGACCTCTACCGGAACTGTAGGTTTGTCGAAAGTTGTATTGATAGAATAAATGGGGATAGGATTATGGGGGTTAGTGGTATCACAACTGACGTCGACAACTACAGAGAGCTTGCGGTTAGGATTTGCCAAAGACTCTTTATTGACAAAGTGTGGGATCGGCGTGTTGAGGTAGATGCAGTTGACAAAGATATCGGCTTCTTAAGGTTAGCTTCCCGTTGAAACACCTATCACTTAATAGAGGTTCCTACTCACACTCAACAATCTCTACGAAAGGACCACCCTTGGCGGTTTCGGCCATATCCCACTTCAAAACATTCTCAGTCGAGATACCAACTTTGAGGCACAAGTCTACAGCTCCTCTTCCACACCTTCCGAGCGCACCGATGACCAATACTCTTGGTTCCCTTCCGCTCTTCTTGACTATTTTATTAAGTCTAGTCAGCAGCACTCAGAAAGGATAAGAGTCAAATGAATTAACCCACCAGCGTCAGCGATAAGTTCCTTAACATGCTTAATCAGCGCATCCTCATTTGGGTATGGCTTAACATCCTTAATCTCCTCACCAGGGCTTAGCAATTGCCTTGCCCAAACTTCAACTCCGAGGGCAGCGCCAGCAAAGCCAGCATGGTACCCAAAAGCCGCGACACGTCGACCAGACTCATCTTGTAGGAATTCAAGATCGAGTAAGGTCCCGTTACCGGCAGGGAAACGGGAGAGAACATCTCTCCAGCCGCCCTGGTTTTTATAGCAATGCGCGAATTGGACATGAGTGTGCTTGAGGGGGACTACTCGACGACGGGGGTGTTAGAGAAAAAAAAAGGGCAACCTAAAGGGGGTAAGAATGGAGCAACATACAATCATCTTCAGGCAACTCCTTCAACCCAATGATAATGTGATCCGCTGGCGCCTCTACTGTTTGTTAGTGACCCACCCAGTAATAGCTCTTCTTTAGATCATATTAAGATATTACCAGTCCAAGAACCCTCTGGAACGAGTGTGCACCCGACCCTATATTCAATTA
Organism: Verpa conica; assembly: GCA_033030425.1. Classification (NCBI taxonomy): domain Eukaryota; kingdom Fungi; phylum Ascomycota; class Pezizomycetes; order Pezizales; family Morchellaceae; genus Verpa; species Verpa conica. The sequence continues at coordinate 3,193,614 of JAUFSD010000001.1, read as the reverse complement.
GCCATCAGTTATCCAGAAACAAGGTTCATATTGGGGTCATACTTCTCAAACTCTTCATCGTCAAAAATTCTTTGTACACTGCGTTCAACATTGACCACATACCCAGCATCCAACAATGCTCTCGCAGTCGTGGGGGTGACTATCCTTAGTTCTTAGCTAGAGTTCCCCGAGAGCCGTTTTAGTTGTATAAAAGGAGAATTGAAAACTTACGAGCAGAGCGGTGCTCGAGTGGCTTAGCTATAGATGAAATTTTGTAAGCTCAGAGCTTTGACTCACTACAAGAGGCTAAAATTCACAAAGATGAAAAGAAAACGTACACTCAGCTCTAAGGTGAAGGATGGTCTTTGCTGACATTGCTATTTATTTTATTTCGTTCGTAGGTATCAAGAAGTAACTCAATGCGCAAAAAAAAAATAAGAAACTCGATGTTTCTTGGGTAGTTGGACTTTGACGGATGAGGGGGCGGGGCCAGTGCAGGGAGCCGTGATTAAAACCTTTAATGGGTACCGGTCTGGTTTCAAATTTTTCTTTCGTCCCTGCCGCTTGTATGACGCACCCCGAGACCCCACCACCGCCGGTAATGATTTACCGGCACCCCGAGGAGCTCCTTCTTTGACTACCATGAGCTACTAAATAAACGCATACTAAATCCCCCAGGTCATATATATACAGGTGAATCCATCTGTTTTATGACTGCTTCAAAACCAAATTTTCTGAACTCCCAATTCCGGACCTCATAATGCCTAAAGATACACCAGGACAATCACCCATCCCCTAATACCATCCATGGGGACACAAAAACTAGAAGCGAAAAAAAGCATAAAGGAAAAACATCTCCTCTTTACGACAGTGGGTAGAATATGAAATGAAATCAAAGATCAATGATAACTTTATAAAGGACCAACCCCCCTTCCCAACCTGCAAAACGAACCTCCCTTGAAAAAAACCAATCGACCCATGTTCTGGCTATTGGACTAGTTACAAGAGGCCGATTTTCTGCTTTTTTTTCTTCTCCACAACAAAATTATACTTCATAACCGGCGTTAATCCGTCTCCTCCGTGAAACATATCAATTAGGCCAAGTAACCTGCCAAGGAAGTTAGTAATGTAAAAGCTACAAATAAATAACTCAAGAGGGACATACCTAAGCGTTCGCCATCCAGCCGTTCCAAGTATTCTTTCTCCAACAAAATATCTATGCACTTCTTAATGTCGGGAACCTTGGGTGTGAAACGGGACTTGATCTGTGCAATTGTTTCTTGGACTAGTACGACATGCTTGAGGACTTTTCGAGCTTTCATGATACGGACAATGGCGGACTGGGTTTCTTAATTAGTAGCTGCCTCAACCTTTTGAGGAGGGTGAATATTTCTCACCTGCATCAGAAGCTTTCGGTCCTCTTCAATAGTCTTGTGAGTTTCTTCGACCTCCTGCTTTTGCTCTGCCCTAACTGCCATGTTCAAGTTCACACGAATTTTCTTGCTCTTGAAATCAAAGTTGAGTGTGTAAGAGCTACCAGGCTCGACCTTCTTTGAACCAGGTGCAAGTACCAAAACCTTTGCTTTCAAAAACACTTGTAAAGCCGGTTCTAGGTATTCCTTCGATAGTCCAGTTGATTTCTCTATTTCTTCATGTGAAACCGTGGTAGCATCGTTGAATAGCAAAAGCATGGCCATTTGGTATGTTGAAACCTGGAAAGTGTACGGGGTCTTGGTTGCCTTGCAATAACTAGCCTTCAATTCACCCTTGCACAAATGCCACAGCCAGGTCAATTTACGCCCGTTATGTTTCTCGTTATAGAACTCGACAAACCGGGTATATGTTTGCACAATGACTTCTGGGATGTTGAAAGGGGTTGTAGGAGGATTCAAGGGCCAGAATGATGTCCCTAGAACCTGGCAAGTAAAATCAACACCACCAGCCCCACTCTCGCCTTTTCCTTCTAGCCATGCTTTGTACGAATCATTTAGATCTTTAGAAATCTGCATGTCCTGGAACATTCGTTGGAGCTTATTGGTATACTCGAAACCGCAAGCTTCCTTCAGTTTACCAATCATGCTAGTCTCGGCATCATCTGATGCAGAAGTAAAGTTGACTAGACGCTTCGCCAACATCTTGGAATAAAACTTCTGGAACACATCTTTATCCTCAACATATTTGAAGACGGTCATGATGGCAGTAAGTTTGTTCTCCAGGTCTGCCTCTTCCGCGCTCTTAGCGCTCTTTCGCAAGAGAGAATCCGCATACTTTGCCAGGAGCTCGGGCGACTTTGTAGAAGCTGACTTGCAGACCTTATTGCGGTTGACAAACTCACGACATGCATTATCCAACGAACGGACAAACTCCGCCTCGCCCTTGAAAGCGACATTAACAAGGTTCTGGTATTGTGCATGCACTTCCAAAAGAGCGTCAACATAAATCTTAGGCTCAAGGTTATCCCCTCCTTCATCAGCAATCTTATCAACTGCTGACAGCCCAGCCCTCCTGACATGCGCCTCGAACTTTGTGCGTAAGGGATCCAAGCCGTCTGGTATCCGAGAGAGTAAATTGTACATGCGTTGGAGGTCGCTTTGCCGATCGTTGTCCAGAAGAACTTGGAATTCTTCTCGTAGGAGTGAAGCATGTTCTTGGATGAGCACCTTCTGGCATGTCTTCATCAAAGGTCCGAAGATATCTGGGTGAAGATACATTTGCACACGTCCCTCCTCCTCAGCTAACCGGGTTTCCGCCTATTGATGTACTGCATTAGCATAATCTCCAGATCTTAGATAGCGTAAATACTGACCTTTTTCATGTATTCGACAACACTATTTTCAGCCACAAATTGCTTTGATTCCATTTGGTAATATAAGGTAGTGGCTTCAAGGAAGGGCTTTTCAAAGAACTTTCGGTAAACGTCGAGAGTTGATTTTGAGGAGTCGCTTTCATCCAACCCAAGGGAAACAAAGGAGTCCACGATGCTTTTGACCATGGCGGTTTCGATAGTTTCTCCATTCCTCTGTTTCTCAACAAGCTTCAATACGCCATCCATTACGTGCTTTTGGACGTGGTCGAAAAGGTCACATCTCCAGCGGACAAGGTGCAACTATTAAGTGGTCGTCAGTCGTGTGTAGATATTTAACCCATAGAGATAAGCATACTGTATAAACATCATAGATATTCTTCTTTCCTTCATCCATTTCTCGCTTCACCCAGTGCCGGTTCAGGTATCGGAATAAATGGTTGATATACTTGGCGGCAGTCGTATATCGGTCCCATTCCCGGATGTAGAATGCCAGAAGCGCTTCATCCGCATGGCTTTCGGAATCCTAAACTCAAAGTCTCAGCAACACCATAAATCCCCACATATAAGGATCTTAAAACGCACAGATTTAAGAGTCCCGAGGTGCCTGCTCAGATATCCAATTAGGTTATTGTAAAGGTCTTCTCCGAGAAGGTGGGCTAGAAGTCAAAGGTAAATATATCAGTAAGATCTGCAACATAACAAACTGGATGACGACAGACCACCTCGATGGACAGCTCCGTTGTTTTGCAGAGTCTGTGGACTTGAGTTGACAGCTTTTTGGGATGTACAAAAGTTGTGAACAGCACTAAGTAGAAAGAGAGAAAAGTATGATCAGCAACCAACCAACATATAAGAAGGGCGTTTAGAGAAATTCCTACGTGTAAACGCCCATATACTTTGAGGATAGAGTTAGCACAGTTAATAGTGATAGTAGGAACAAAAGGCAGCAACAAAAGCTTACAGTATTCATGTCTACTCCACTATTGAGATCTTTCATGATCTTCTCAACGCCCTCTTCTAAATAGGCCCATCTATAAAAACAGCAATATTCAGCTTCCACGAAACCTAATGCTAGGCAAATCCCGAATAACTCACGTCTGCCCCAGATCCTCTCTATTGGGTGTCTTTGGTTGCATCTTGAAGAACGGACACTGGGCCGTAAACCAAAAGATTGCAGGGTAATGAGTTAACGCCTTAAGGTACCAGAGCTTAGTTATAGGAAGTAAATCCGATGTAGCGGAGATGGACCAGGCTTGACGGTCGGGGGATACGAGAAAGGTGGAGCTTTTAATCAGATAGCAGAGAGCTGGATGGAGACGGCGGGGTAGCCGTGGGGAGGGGTTAACGTTGATAGATGGTTGGCTTCAGTTGAAGAGAGGAGGATGGGGAGAAAAGGTGACGGCAGAGGGAGAGGTGTGGTGGAGCAGCTACAGTGGAGGAGTGAGGCTGGGCAACACAACAGACGGCTTAGTTATTGCGGGTGGATGTCGGTCGACTGCTGTGAGAATGAGTCTGTGCTGCCCCACCCACTCACATCCCGACGCGGCTCAACTGTTGTCCAGAGCTTGCCTCCCGACCCGGCCAAGGTATGTACAACCACAACCACGTTGCAGTCAGAGACAGCTCCCCCGTCCCGAGTGCGAGGTCCCGAATATCCCGTATGAGATAGCGGAGGCCGGCTATTCTATGCCCCCCCCCGCAAGGCCCGAGTTGCGTTATGCAAATCATACATGTACTCAACAGCAAAACAGTAGGTTACACAGTAACAGACCTGAGACATCATCGATCCCGAGAGATCTTAGGATCTCTAATCAAGCTTATCTTAACAGTTGCTGGTGTTTGATCCTAGCGTACCGGACGTGCCCTTTCCGGCCACATGGGGCCAAGTACGGGCCGCAATATGTACCAGCCCTACCATGGGTAAGTTGGTAGTTCATAAACAGGTAGAGGAGACAATAATTATATATATATATTTTTTTTACTATTTTATAGACTTCATCTCTTAGTTCTCTTTCATTCTTATCCTCAGGAGTACCACAAAGAGTAGGAATACATGTAGGTATAACCTACCTAAAAGGCGCCGAGGAAAAGATAGAACCCACCAGGCAGAGAAACACCTGGCAGAGTGTCCCTTAACAAAGTATGGGTAAAGGTCTCCAAACTCCCCTTCCATATAAACATACATGTAAGTAATTAATATGGGTGGCTAGGATACTAATGCTTGCCACCCCATAGGCTATCGGTTCCAAGCGTTTAAGGGGCATCAAATTTACATATCGTTATTTCCATAAAATCCCAGTGCCCATACAAAGCACAGCGGAGCTCGGAGGTGAGCACAACAGCCAAGATGCCTCTAAAAATACTCACCATGCCGTGTGGCACAGACATAGAGCCCATAAACAAAAAGTAATACAACCATTGTAACCGCCAATCACACCAACATATTAATTAGTTTTCATGGGTAGAATACACGGTTTCAATTACCTTCGTTTCAGTATAGAGCCATATAGTACAGAAACCTTGCTGATCACCTAACTATCGCAATGTCCCAATCGGCCTGCGAGGGCCAGCTGAATATTCTACATTCTGCGCCATAATAAACGAAATAGAACCACGAGTATATCAATAAAGAGAGAAAGACAGGAAATAGTGGGGAAAAAACACTAGCAAATCGACATAAGAAACACATTGGTCTGATCACCAGATTGTAGGGTAGTACTAATTAAAGAAAACAGAAGAAATGCTCGCAGAATAGCAATGCTAAAAACCCAAAAAATAGAGAAATTTAATCAAAGGTTCAAGTTCAAAAACAAAGTAAAGAAACGCAGACAAAGAAAAAGAAGAAAAAACGCCTTGACCAGACTACAAACCCATACATATAATATCCTACCAAGATGAGAAGGAAACCCACTCCATGCAGAGAAAATAACGAAAAGATTGCTTGTACAAATTTTTATGATCCCATACTATAAAAAACCGAAAATAAAATAAAAGCTCCAGGGTTTCAAACAGAGAGAAGAAGGGGGTCATATTGGTACAACTATGGACGAGTATTATTGCCCTTTGACACCCGCTCAACAAGTCTATAAAGTTATGGTAAGTAAATTCACTCTTTTAAGATTGGTTTAGCCGGGTTACAAACCTGAACACACTAACTGTGAATGTAGATACCCAGGCGCAGAGTGCAAGAAAGATGAACGCCGCAAGAGCCCGCTGTCGATCACATATTGGAGATACGGTTCGGGATTCCTATGGCTGTATTAGTAACTGTGACTCCAAGGTGGTATTGTAAGGAGTATACATTTGCACTGTTACCGAAATCAGCACTCGTTGCCGCGCTTCTACAACTCCATCGCACATCAAAGAGAGTGTCGAAGGCCAAGGATAGATTTGCTGAATCAAATATGATGAATAAAAGATCGAGCATGACTATATGTAGGGTCAGTTAGAGTAAATAGTAATGATCGACGGTGAAAAGTTGACGCACTAAGTCTCATTTTTGCTTTGGGTGACCGTAAGCCTAGAGGTTTGCCTGAATATTCGTCGTATGTGATGTAAATTAGATATATTAAGGCAATGACGTCAACAACAATAGCCATAACTGTAGATGGCTTTTGATCGAATCCATATTGGCTACTAAGCTGGAAAACACTGGATGCGAGTGCGAGCGCCAGCAGTGAGAGTACCCAGATAAGTGCCCGGAATGTTAGAGGTACTGCTGGGTTGTTCAATAGCATAATCTTGACACCTATTAGCACTCGATCCTGTTAAAAACGGCACCCATAATCATGAGACATACATGAATTCGTTTGTACCAAATCCTTCTTCGTTTCAAACCAATCAATAAGCCATCATTGTCATCTCCAGAACCGTCGCCCTTATTCTCGAGATCTTTCTGATTCCATGGGGTATTTAGATCTCCCTGTAGAGCCAACCAGTCCGTGTCTGCCTTCTCTGACTGTGATGACATGGGTGGATGACCCGTGACTTCGACAAAGTTCCTCCACCGACTTGCATGCTCGGGCAGCCGGGCCATAGTGATGGGGGTCGTTTCCCGTATGGCATCGTGTTGGGAGCGCTCTGGCGGTCGTCGGTGAACCAAAGGAGGGGCTACTATTAAATCATCTTCGTCTTCCTCGCGGCTCTGAACCCACGCTACACAGCCTAGTCAGCATCTAGATGTCCGCCGCATAAACGCATTAAAAAACAATCTTACAACGAGAGGGGAGCCAACTTGGTAGCGTCCGGACGTTTTTCCATTGATGAGAGTCTCCCATTCCCTTGTCTGGTATTGTGTTTACGGGAGAACTGAGAGATCGTGAGGAGAGGGAATTCACAGACGAAGTAGGCCGGGCTGTAGACGTGCCTCCGCCTGTACCGATGGTGAGTGGTGGAGGAGCGGCTGATGAACCATCCTGGCGTTGAGAAGACGACGAGGTACGTTGTTGCAGGTGCAGGTTATTGTTCGACGGGGACGAGGCCACTACGTCTTGGATCTGTTGTTGGGGGTGCAGCTGCTGCTCATTACTGGTCGACAGCTGGATGGCAGCCATGGGGCAGGGTGGTAGAGGGAAGAAGCAGATTGGACGGCGATCGGCCGATAGCAGTTGATTGAGGCAATGCTGACTGCTAATGAGATATGTGACGCTGGGTTATTTATTTATTTTTCCTTGGGAGGTGTAAGTCTGTGGCCCTGTAATCTTTTGAGGATTGTATGTTACGTATACACTCTGTAACTGTATACTGGTGTAGTACGTAGAGTGCTGTGTACTGAGTGTATGAGTGTATGAGTATAGGTACTGAGTGTACCTACTGTAGAGTATGCCGCTGTACTCTGAACTGTACACCGCGCTGGACACCGCACAACTGCACACCGCACAACTGCACTGCACTGCACTGCACTGCACTACACACTGCGCGTACTATACTCTATGTATCCTACTCTACCTAAGTACTTTGGAGCAGCACAGTATTGATGATTACGAGATGGCGGCCGCAAGGGCAACGCCGTTCGTTCGAGGGTTGGGAGAGGGCGGACGCTGCTGGAGGCGAGCCTTCAAGTTGCATGTGGATTGAAGGGAGTCGATTGGGTGGTGATGGGCACTGCCGAGTAGTTAGGACAGTCAGCAAGCAGCAGCGCACGCGAGCGAGCGGGATGGTCGGCGGTTGGGAGGGACTGGCTGCTCCTGCTGCTGCTCCTGTGCTTCTTCTTCTTCCAAGGAACAGGAAGGGATGGGCTAGCAATGAAACAGGATTAAAGGAACGCGTTCCGAGTTCTAATGCGTGTGGCTCGAGCCGTACGAGGAACCTTGGAAGCGAGATGTAGCAAAGGAAATGAGTGTGGCTTGACCGGGCCCGGCACATCTCAGCTGGCTGTCACATTACATAATCGCCACTTGCCACATTGGCAGTTCAGCTGTGCTGCAGGCTAGCCACTGCAGGATAGCAGCCAGTATTTACCCAGGGACAAACATTTCCCCCCCACTGCATAGCCACAGCCCACGCAAACTAGGTACTGGGATGACGTTACTCTTTCGCCCGCTCAACTTTATTCGCACCTCAACCTCCGCTGTATTTCCCCCAGGCCCAGCGTTAAGGTGAGCAAGGGGTGCTCGCTGTGGGTAAGTAGGTACTCGGTTTGCCCCTCCACCCTCGGTCTGCATAAGAAGAGCCATGTACTGGAGATGTTTACTGCAAATTAAACTTAGCTAGAGTTTTGTTCCTGCCCGCAACTTCGTCTTCCTCATCTTTTTTCCCCGAAAAGAAAAATATCCCCAATTATCTTAAACTTGCAGTTTCGCCAAGATGCGACTCTATCTCATTCCGATCTCCACCCGGCGCACGCTCATCTACGGTCAAAGACTGAACCAGATTACACATCCCCATCCCTCACTCGCAGATAAGGCTTCAGCGTGAGTTTGCGATATTTTTTCTTTCTTTTTTCTTCTTCGTGCGTTTGCTGAAAATAGTACAGGAGGGCTGCAAAGATTTGGCTATCATGGGTATGAGCCCTCTTTCCCCATATAATCATAGTTATACAAAATATCCTATTGCCAGAGACTAAATTGCTGATACAGTCTGCGACAATAGGAGAATGGAAAGGCCGGCTGGCAGCGCTCACTCACAGATGCGGGAAATAAACTCTTCAACCGGATACCCTACGAGGAATGGTTCGCGAGCCCTATACTTATATTACCTAACTCTCTCTCGTGTAATTCTGACAGCATATGAACCATTTAGGGGCCTAAAATCAATTCCTCCATTATCAGCGCGCCGTAAACAAGACGAAGTCGACCGCAAAAGAGTAGAGGTCGTGTTTCCGCCATCCATAATCCACGAGAACAAGATCCCGGCATTAATCCAGCAATTGGCGACGGAGCGCAATGACATTCACCGCCGTCGGCTGATATGGTCTATGGTGGGAATGCCAATAGTAGCCCCATTTGCTCTGGTCCCTATTATTCCCAATGTATGTAGCCCCTTAGATTATCTAGTCCTGCTATGCAAATTAGTGAATGCTAACCTGTATATTGGCTTTAGATCCCATTCTTCTACCTGGTATACCGAGGTAAGCCGCTAATATTATAATCCAAATAAATAAAGGACAATCTTTACTGATGCTTCACTACAGCATTCTCCCACTGGAAAGCTCTCGCTGGTGCAAAGCACCTCGAGTTTCTCGTTAGCAGAGACCTCCTCCAGCCCACACCCGTAACAGCACTCGACGCATTCTATCGCAGAAAGCTCGAGACCGACCCAGAAGCAAAACTAAAACTGTTAGATAATGATTCCGAAGAAATCATGTTGATTAATTTGAGTGATTCTAAGGATGTACGCCTCCCACCTTAACCCCCTTATCTTATCTTATTATTCCTTACAATCTATAGATTGCAACAGCGATTGATGTTCCATCGTTAGCTGTCGAGTGCGAGCGTGCTTGCGCACAAGTCGAGAGGGCTCTACAGACCGAGTTAGGGCAGAACCTTAAAGCCGAGTCAGAGAAGGGCCGGTAGTCGGTCGGTATGCCATGGCAGAGAATAAAACGACACCCCACTCATGCAATAAGCACACATAAATCGCAACTCTAGCTCAATGTATAATAGTTCGCACAAAAGTGAGATAGGATGAGACAAAGAGATAATCGGATAAGATAGATGGAAGATTATGTAATAGGAGCCCAAGACTCTTTAGGGTAGTAGGAATGTTGAGAAGCCTACATTACGGCTAGGAACAGGTCGGGCCCTGTACCATCTTCTATACTAATATCCCTGTTGAGGGGATGGGAAGGTGAAACCACATAACAGGTTTCGATTAATAGTGCCTATAAATAATGCAGAACCACATGTATTATACTTACGTGCCAAAGAGTTACTGGTCACAGTTGCTACAATCCTGAAGCGACAGATCACAGTGTTGGTACTGTTACACAAAACAGGGGTCATTGCAGCCTAGCCGTAGTCGAAGGAAGAGAAAAGAGAAAAAAGAGAGCCATTGTGTGTTCGAGAATCAGCACTGGAGATAGCCCTAAGAACTTATTTAATGGGCTTGAGGACACATTGCCCTTATAATTGACTTGTGTATAATACTAGCACTCTATATGGGGAAGATCTTCCGCGAGCAGGTACTCTACTAGGAGCTGCATGTAATTCAAGTTACTCCATAGCGTGCTTTTGGGAAATACAATAGATACATGTAGTATACTATTTTCTGTAAAACCTGATACCGATATTCCCTGGTTGTGTATTCATTGGCCAATTGGTGGAAAGCGCTTAGCGTACTCGCTGCCGCTTATAACACTGTTTAAACCTTCCTCAGGTTTGCCAATGTCCTATTTTTAATTAGAGCTAGTAGATGCAAAGACTATAAAATGTCTCAGAGAATACTTGTGGGCAAGCCACTGCAGATAGTATGTAAGTCACTCAAGCAAAGCCACAGACACTCACTGTGGCACAGATACAGGATGATCGATAACCCAAAACTACAAGTCCCAAGTCAATGCTGATTAGTAACTGCATGCACTCAGGCCATGTGAGTCGGAAATATTTTAGCATAGATATATATGAAACCCCCCCTCCAATTTAAATGTTATGGCACTATATCAGGAGTAGATAATTTGCGTCCCGGCCCTTAGTATATTTCTGTCTCCTACAAGTTCCCTAGACTCAACTTTCCAGCCTTCATGTGCCATCACTCGCGTCCGTTGTTTCCAGACTTAGTTTATAATTCTATAGATCAATGTAATCTCACAAACACATAACAGCCCTGAAGCACTAGATACGAGGAGAATATAATGTTTCAACATATTAAATCTCATAGCTACATGTACAATCGAGAGCTAGATGCCCCCAACTCGAGCCAAGTTCTTCCTATATCTTAGATTCTCATGGGATATAATTTGCGTCATATTTTGAATGTGAATAAGCACTACATGTAGCTATGAATTAAAAATTCTCTCCCGTCTATTTCCCCATCATCAAGCATCGGGCTGTAATTCAAAAATACAATGGTACAGCCTGGATAACGTTGATCCCATGAGAGCCCCCAATCTTCCAACGCTCAGAAAATTCAGCAGACACTCATTATGTATAAATATGCCCTCAAACAAGCCTCTCCCTCTATTTCCCCTACTTAATCACAGCAACAATCACTTCTCTCTCTGGTCATCTCCTAGATTTAGAAGAAACAGAAACATCTACCCGTCTACTCAACAAAAAGCATCAATCCTCAAGTATGAACTACTTGCTCATACCACTCGTCGTGCTCCCCTTCCTCGTATACTTGATCAACAAGGACTACAATGTCTTCCTATCACTTGGTCCTGGTGGAACTCCCTATAACTTCCGCGGCTACATGACCGTCACCGCCCTCCGTCTTCTCGCTCTCAGCAGGCCATGTTCTCCTGGTCCGATACCCCCAGAGCTTAGTGGTGGAGGCTTCCTCACATACCTTGCCAAACGCAACTCTCCACGCCCAAATGTTATTGGTATCGCCCCACACAGACAAACCAACCAACATCCTTCTGCAGAAATTAAATCACTTCTCTCTACCTCAATGGCAAACTTGGCAGATGCACATCCAGACAGGCTTACTATTGCGAGAAGCTCCTTCGAGAAGCACTGCGCTGCATTGTTCTCGACAAAGGAGGTGCACAAAACCCGAAACGGCGAGACCGCTCATGCGCACCCGAGTGATGGGAGCTTGCATATGACTTTACATCCCGAGGATGCTAAGCTTGTAATTGAAGCTGGTTGGGGGGAAAGGCATCCCCTAGCTAGTGGTGGGTACTGCTCACGTTTTGTTCCGGTTGGCTTCCTGATGGTTTATGCGCCTTGTACGGTGGAGGAGGTTGATATTGTTATGAGTATCATCTTAGCTGGAGTTGGGTGGGTCAGTGGTGAGTCGTTGGACTAGTTCAAGGACCGAGCTAGGTAGACCGAGTGATTTTATATGATTTCTTAAGGCATTTGAATAGATAGAAATCCAATAGGTCTTTAGGCAATAATAAACTCTAGACGAAATCGAAGGTTTTTTTTATGGGTTTTATCTTGTGATCGCTCAGCTAATGCGCCTATAGAAGGTATCCATTATCCGTACCAAGTAAACCCAAACCCGGTATATATATACAAATCCCAATCCCTTTCTGAACCTCTACTTCTTTCACTATTGTCTTGGTATTTATCTTTCTCGTTATAATACTAGTAAAATTTTGCTGGAATCATAATAAATTTACCCAAATACCCCTACTCATGCTCCATGTTATAAAAAGAGGATATGACAAGTAGATTGAGAGCTCACTCTCTCAAGTATTTCCACAGACTAGCTCTCTCTATATATATGCCCTAAGAGGCCATGTCTCCTACATTATAGGCTTAAAACCTGCTTGTATCCACACTATACCTATCCAATAGCGTATACCACGAGATCTTGGGAGTGAGGGAAACGAAGAAAAAGAAAAAGACTCTTGAAGAGAAGATGAACCGAGTGATGCCCATGAAGTCATTGAGAGATACTTATGTATTAGCATCTATTTCTAAAAGTTTACGCTAGTAGCTGTGATATCTTGGAGTCTTACGAACTATCTACTGTACTAAAATTAATTCTGTGATCATTAAGCAATCAGTAATATACCTAGACTACTATAGCCGCTAAAGTATCGACAGGTTATTGTTTTTACTGGCATGCTAGAATCGTGCGATAAAGGAGTTTCTAGATAAACTGGTGATAACTCAAATTTCGGATAAGGGTTCTACGGTACGCACGAAAGGTCGACCACTCAGCTAGCGCTTTGAAACCGCCAAGACCGAGTGATTTTCTATGTTAAGGAACCTCCTCGGCGCTGAATAAGAAATAGGTTTATATATCTACCACTAATTCTCCTTAATTTATGCTATTTAAAGGTAGGTACTATAAGAGACATAGCTATTGATCATAGTGGTTTTTAGGACAATAAACAAAATAGAAATCTGCATACTTTTTTCCACCTCCGATCACGGGTGAGCGCCTTACTATAAACACTAGCCCAACGTATAAATCCTTTTAGATATATTATTAGGGAGTTTTTTAGAAGATTCTCTTATAAGATTTAAGGCATACAAAGATTCACTTGTACTTAACCACCGGCCCGGTACCCCCTTCAACTATGTTACTTTAGTTCCCCACCAATATTTGTACTACTATACATTACTTTTAGGACTCATAAGTACTCTTCTACGGTTTTTATCTATGCAAGTGTAAATTACTCAAAGCCTAATTTTGCGCCAGTGGGAGGTTAAGTACAAAAACGCTAGATGCAGCGCTTATACATGCCGTTCTCACTGAATCTAGCACCTTGTACTTATGCCAGGTACTCAAAACTAGCACTAGTTCGTTTACTAAGCATTTGACTATGTGAAAAAGCGACTAGGTCACTAGATATACCATAAAGAAATAAGCTACTTTCCTACTAACCTTAATGCCTATCTCAATAAGTTGAGGTTAGTCCAAGTACAGAGTGCTAGTTTGGAAACCTAAACCCTACTCTAAATAATTGATAAACACTTAATCATTAGTTAACGGGAGAATCCAATATTTTAGATACTACTAGGGCTTTCTATTGCGGTATATAGTGTTGACTCAAATGAGACTTATTATAAAAAAAGCATCTTCCGGGTGCTCATGTAGTCGCAAGGGCTATACAAGGCTTTGAATATAATTAGCTAAAGGAATAGGCTAAGAGCAAAAAGTAATCATATTCGAATAGACAGAAGACCAATGATGTTATTATGTAAATAGAACAGGAGAGGAAATATCTAAGGTAGGACATGACTCTAAGAGGACAGGTGTCCATGTGGCTAGTAATATTTAGCCTTGTCGGCTAGTGTGTGCTACAGCGTATATTTCTAGCTTAGGGGATAATAGATGTGTCGTGCTGAGGGAGTGGGTTAGGGGTTTATCTTCTAGGCCCTTATGACTATCACTTATGACCTCACACTAACCCCTCGCCATTCCTTTTCTATCATCTCCCATAACTCACATCCTCTGCCACCTCCTTTAACTACTACTACTATTATTCAGAGCAAGTGAATACTAATGGAAGACAAAGACTCCAGAAAGGCCCGCAAGGCAGCAAAAAAACCCGTCCCTTGGAGCTCCCTCACAATCGGCAATTGGTATCAATGTCGTTTTGAATTCACCGAGGCCAGGACCCAGCCCACCACAACAGATAGTAACTCACCACTCAGCATAGCCCCCAGGCGTATCAAGAATAAGTCTCACCGGATCCTTCTTATCGCCAAACAAGGTGTCGAAGTTAGGACTGCTATTTGCCTGTACTTCACCTCCTTCGGCGGTTCTGGTAAAACTCCATCTGAATTCGTAGCCGACAAACGATATCTGAACTATATACCCGTAAACGCTACCCCAGTACCAACTCAGACACCATTCTACACAAATATCGAAGTTGATGCGAAGTCCCTACACGGGTTCCTAAACTATGTTGATGAGTAGAAACTACCGGGTGACGGCATCAATGTACAAAGTAGTCAACGAATAATCAACATGCCAGAATTGCTTAGCCTAGAAGGGGAAAGAGTTCCTATCAGCTCGCCTAGTTGGACTTTAGGGTATCTAAAGAATCTGAAGGCATTATGGGTCAACCATATAATGTGGGAGGATAGCGTCGAAAACATGGCTGAAGCTTGTGAGGCAGTTACTAGGGCATATAAACTAATAGAGGTTGGAAAAAAGAGGGTATGGACTGAGGATGATAGTGAAGAGCCGAAAGATATGGATGAATACTTATCAGGTCCGAATCAGCCGGCTGTCAGAGAAGACACAATTTCGCAAGGAATTGCCCCCAGAACAAGGAAGAGAACCCGAGTTACCTTAGACGCTACTATAGCCCCGGCCCCATTAACAAACGATGCCAGCTGCGAATCCGACGGGTGCGGTGATGATTTCGATAGCGGAATCTATGACATGGATTCAATCGCTGGGAAATACTCCCCTCCCTTTCACCTGAACATAAAGAGACCTCGGAGGGCCCCGATGACTCGGGAGATGACGACTTAGTATATACTCCAGCGCAGCTTATCGGGCTTGGATTTTACGAGATCGATGAAGATGATATAGATGAGATGGTTGATCTCTCACTCCTCGAGGAACTCTTTCGTTAATTCCGTATTCAGTAGTCGGATTAGTAGGTTGTGGGACATGATAGAAAGGGCTGGGAATGTGTAATGTATCGGGATATAATTGAATAGGGAAGGCAGGGGAATTTGGGTATCACTCAAATAGTATAGATGAGGGATAGAATTCCCGCCCATGTAGATCTCTACTTTAATCAATATCTTCTTTCCTTCAAACAAATTCATATCCCTGTCATAATTTCAGTTTAGTTTTTGTGAAGTGTGGTTCTAGGTAGCTTAGCGTAGACTAGAAAACTAGATACCTCCGAGACTTATATGCATGTATCTGGTACGCTTTCTCGCCCAGTGGGGGCTAGGGAGGACAATGGCAAGACGAAATTTCGCGTAAATTCGACGGTAATAAAACCCAGGTGATACGAATTAGGCGTTTATATTATCGGTTGGAATTATACAGAGCTTCACTCTAGATTTAATTCACCCAAGAAGGTACGGACCCGGGCCGAGACGAACCCCCCGCGTCCGACGAGCAGCCTCAGATATATATACGCCCAGCTCGCCCAGTACGCCCCTAGCGCCAGGCGCACTGGGGCGTGCATACGGTTTTTATTGATGTCATAAAGGTGACACAATTTCAAGTTCTTATAACTTTACAACAACCTAAGATATCAAAAATTCCATAGATACGGAGTTTTATTTAGTTAAGAAGAAGCTCGATTTCTATCTAAATTTTAATAGAAGTTATGGTTGTAAAGTTATAAGAACTTGAAAATGTCTAGTTTAGTAAAAAGCACCAAGGAGGAACAATACTGAGATATACTGATGTATGACAACAGGCACTCATACTTTAAACCATCAATAACAGCATAAATAATAGCTGGTAAGAGTAGAAATAGTTTCTAATACTACTATACTTCACGGAAATTCTAGGATTCTTCCAGATCACAAAATATTGCTTCCATTCGGCTGCCAAGACCGTTCCACCCGCGAATGTCTCTTGTCATCTTTCTACCGCGTGCACCATATAACGAGGACGACGTTCCCACAAATTTAGGCAGGAGTCTCCATATCAGTCGCATCAACATTCAGAGCGTCAGTAGCCTGCACCAGATTAGTATTGGAATTTTCATGCTTCTTTATCTCTGAAACACTGACCTCCTGTGAAAGGTATCACAATGTCTTATAGAAAGTAGACCTATTTCACATTTCCATCCTCCCTTACAGAAAGCGTGAGCAAGAACCTACGATTTATTCTCCAAATTATCTATTTTATGCACTAGACAGAATAGGTAGAGTCGTGTTCGCTAAAATTCGAAAGGTATTGGACCCCGAATATATTGGAAATCTCATAGGAGAGTTCCTTTAGTCTGATATTGATTACAAAAATATCATAATCCACGATGTTGATAACATATCTACCAAGTTCCCGTTCTCTTCATGCTGGATAGAAGTCTGGTGAAAGAAGTAGGATTGCACGGGGGATCAGGTTAAGCATCGCAGGAGGTCTCACCATGAAGTGTTTGTGGACCGATGATTCCTGGATGTAAATAGTGTATGTACAGTAGTACATCATAGTACTGTAGTCTTATCCCGATTGAGCTTTTACGCTCATCTCTGAGTGGTTCTACGATAGAGCCACAAAGAAACACTTGGTTGTCTTTATAAAATATTAGCGCCTATAGCACATAAAAAGTAGCGCTTAAGTAACCAAAAGGGCTTAGTAGCCGCATTAGCATTTTTTTTTAGTCTAGTATTTTAATTACTGCCGCTAAACCCCTTTAGCCACCTCCGCGCCATGCATCATACACCATAGTTGATACATGTAAGTGTGAATAATTACAGCAAGAACCTTATCAAATCGTCATCAGGCCCTTTACCTACATCAACACCCACTTCAAGGGCTATCTTCCCTGCTTTTGATACCGCCTCTAGACACGATTCCCCGTAATTTTATTTGAGCGCTGGACCATGATTAGTTACGCTCAGGACTTTGAGATACCTCTCTGTGGAGAAGCAATTCTCTTACGTTATCAAATTAGCATCATCGACTTCAAGTACTAAGACTGCGGTGGTAAACTTATTGGGGCTTAGCACGGGTGGTATTACGAAGGCTCTTTCCTCTTAGGTTGTCTAAACGCCTCATTTAGCAAAAGTGAGCACTACTATACAGCTCCTGGTTTTATGAACGGGGGCTATATTTACGTATTTATTACTACAGTAAACCACAGCACAAAAGTTTACACGTTAGTGGGGTGGGAAAACCCGGTTTTACGAAAGTAGGAGTAGGGTTGACCTACGAACTCTACTATTATGCGACCGGAAGTAGACATATTACTGGTGAAAAATTCACGATGTATACTCCACCAGCCAAATTTGTGGATAGGGCGCTCCGTTGGTGGACATTGGCATCTTTTTTCAATCCCATAATCTGGTGAAGCTGACCTACGGATGAGGGCCAGGCTTTCCCATTGGCCCCCCAGATTCTACTGCACATCAAGCCACCGCCACACTGGGTGGCATTTTCCACCGGACTATGGGATAAGTCGGTGTCGCATGCTAGACCACAATACTACACCGAACTCTCCCCCACTGAATATACACCATCATCCTCCCGACTCTCGCCTCCTACCCTATAGCTTTTATATACACACGTAATTACATGACTTAGATAACATACAAACTCTTGCATTACAATAAGTAATTAAAAATGACCTTACTCCTCTGTCGCGGGTAGATCTGACGATAGGGGCCACCAGGTGACACGAACGGGCTCGTATGCGGTCCATAGCCCCCTCTACGGGAAACCTTGCCAAAAGCCCCTACGAGAAGATCGAACCGATTACACTAGCACAAAGGGGACGACTGTCAAGAACACTAAATCACCAGTTCTCACTCGGTCACAATTTGTCACTCAACAACCTAGTCTGCCTTACCTGTTTCAAGTTTGTTTCATGTTCTGGTCTCATTCGTGCCTTATGTATGGGATGAAATAGCCTGCTATGTGGTCAGGATCTCTTAGTTTTATTAGTGTTTTTTTTAGAGTGATTCAAGATAGCCCCCCATCGGGGAGAATCCTATTTCTGCGCCACTATGCATATACTGTCATTCATACGCCGTTCATACGCCTTGACTACTTCCAATACCTTTGATATCTTGCTTGCAGCGGATATTTGCTTTGCCATCGAGTTAGTTGTATTCTGTGGTTACACTGTCCAAACACTGTTACATTCCTGCTGCCGTTGAAATCATGGGCAAAAATATATAGTAAAGTAGAGATATGGCCAATACTTTGTTAGCCTCCCCCTCCCCAGTCGGTGGCTGCTTTATAACCTGGCTCCAAAAACGTTATGATACTGCCAGTAATATTAAATTGGTGTATGCTGTTTTGTGCCCGCTCGTATTGTAGATGTTTGTAAAATTATCGAGAATACTAGAAGATGTAGGAGACAATTTGAGTTATTTCGAGCTACATATTCTCCAGAACAAAAGAGGAGCTTGATGGCAACATATGTGAGTAACGTCCTCATCGCGATTTCAACTTGCTACCGGGGGCAATAGTAGCCAGCGTGACCACCGTCACAATACCCTATTGGTCCTAACACCAGAATAGGGAATATCTGGTTGTATAGTTTCTGGTATAGACTCCGGCAAGAAAGATTGAGAAACCAGAATCAGTGTGTAATGGCGTTGCAATATATCCAATTATATATATAATACACGAAGGATTATCGAACTACCGTTCTCTCTACCACCCCGCTACTCATGCCTCCGAGACAAGAAGTGAACACGTGAAATTTACGTATAGGCATAGTAGCTAGTGGGGAGTATAGTATCAATCGTGATTTCAGAAGTAACAGACTTGAGGGTTATAATAGGTTGAATCTTCAATAGATTTATATATTTACAATGTGTTCTGAACTTGAGCGCTCAATATCATGTACTCCCCCTCCACTGTAACCAGCTACTATACCTCCATGTGAATTTCACGCGTCTACTTTGGCTATTTTGTCCCAACTTCTTTCCTTGGTTGAATAAATAATAAGTAATCTCTGACATGGCTTCCAGTTATCTGTTAATGCTGGGGACCAGAGGGTATCTAATAAGTATATACGGGAAATCTGCATGTGTAATGTACACTTAAGGTGATTTAATTGGTAGTTTGATAGTTTTTGTTTCATCTATGAGGGACCGACTGGCGAGCACACAAGCGCCAGTACACATTACGAGGGGGGCAAGCAGACAGGGATGGGGGTCAGGTTCTCTTCTATAAAGCGAAAAATTTACCCGAGTAGGTACAAACACCATGTGTCCGAAGCGTCGACGTGACCCGGGGAGGACTCAGCAACAGCAAGTGGGCAGGTAGGGGTAGCAAAGTAGGTGTATCCTTGTATACAGATTGGGAATAGAGAATAGAGAATAGAGCAGACAAAACAGAGAATTGAGAGTACTCTAAACGTGACTTTTGTTCTACTAAAATTGAGGCTCTCCCGAGGCTCTCCCGGAGATTCGGCGCCCGGCAGCGTATCTCCCAAAGATAATGTGTAGTGTAAAGCGGTTTTCGAAGCCCTCGCCCCGCTCTCTAGGAGAGCGGGAAGGAATGTTTGTTTTTGCTGGTGTACTTGTCCTCCAGGATAAGAACCAGAAAACAGGGGGTCACGATTTGTGTGGTAGAGTATCTGTGCACGACGCCACACCATACAAAATTGACCCCCCTGTTTTCTAGTTCTTATCATGGAGGATAAGTACTACCGACATATACTATACTGTAAAGATTTATTAAATCACTTTTTATATGACACTGACAAAGGAAGCTTTTGGATTGTAATTAATTGGGCAGAAATACTGGCAAAGAAATAAGATAAAAAGATCAGCTACCAAGTGCGTAGGACGTGCGCCGGACTACTTTTCTTTTTTCTTTTGAAAAGACCGATATTATCCAAATCTCTCTTGAAAATGAACTAGGTACCGATCAGCAACCCTGAAACCAGCCCCCAGCAAAACAAAAGGGCTTACTCTGCTGATTGTAAGATACATATATACATCTGTCAAGTTTACGACCTTTTTTTTCCAGGCCATGGTTAGTGCGGCTAAGGCCATCAGCTTTGCTCTCGATATTATTAATGCGAAGCAAAACATACCACCGTAATATCATTTGGACATAGCACGCCCGAGAGCACACTGTTACCGCTTCACTACCTTAGGCGACCCACTCATCCATCCAGGTTTCATCAACATCCTCAATAAAACCGTCTAGCATAATATCGAAATGGTAGGCTTCAACCTCCAGAGAGAAGTTCCCTATCTCCCTCTCGCGTGCCTCGCTGGGTAGGGTTGATGTGCTCGACGGAGAGAACTTCTCACAGCAGAGCAAGATATGCTTGATAAATCCCAACACCTTGCCGCGTTCGTCCGGGATCTCAAAATCGAATTGACTAGAAATTGAAACCTGATGATATAAGCATTCAAGTTATACTATGCCATCGGTGAGGGTATACGTACATTTCCCTCATTGTCGATTCTTAGAAAACAATACTTCTTGGAATCTGTTGCTACTCCATAAACGGTATAGTTTTGTTTACCTGAGAAAATATATTCAGACTAATAAATCTAACTAGGCCTAGCTATCAAAAACTTACTACTCCGGTGGCGAGACTCTCTGAGCATGGCTGGAGTTCAGTTAGTAGATTCATTGGATGAGGATTCACTAAACGCAGATAGAAGCCCAAGTTACACATACCAAGGTAAAATAAAGTTTGGGCAACTGTGAGTTCCGGGTTGTACGGGGTTCCTTTTTTTGCCTCTACAATAGCGAAAAGGCTAAGGTTCCTGCGGTAGCCAATGACATAGTCGGCATAGCCTGTGCACTTATAATCACCGATGAACATAGTCATATACATTTCTCCAAACGCCTTGAGCGGCAAACGGGAGGAAGTATCAGCGACCTGAGTACAATCCATCGAGATATTTTCTGTTTGAATGATCATGGAATCTTTATGCTGCATCTATCTCTCAAACTTGACAACAGTTGGATGACTGGAGGAAAGGGAATCCATGAGAACAAGATCAATGAGCGATCGGCAGGAGGCTTCCGAATTACTGTCGACGAGATGGGCGTGTAAGTGGAGACCGTATGCTGCGAGTTTATTAGCTACTTACAAAAGCACTAGTATATAAGTCATCTATATACATAACCAACGAGATAGTGCTTCAGAATGCTTCACATTCCAGATATGTTTAGGCTTAACAGCCGCGGCTGTCCCTCTTCTCGTAAAAAAGGCTAAAAACACGGACAACCGTGTCAAAGTCGACATTCAATACAGTGAGTTCAGTAGTCACCTACATGACGTTAAGTTACTTCATCAATCACACGACACATTGAAGCTGTCTTTCGTAGTATGGGAGAGAACATACCCTATGAAGACCAGTGACTAAGAGCCTCTGGATGTCACGAAGGACCGGAGATTCAGCGGATTCGGCTGCTGTGGCGTTTGAAACTATCCGCTGTAGCTTCTCGAGTGACACTCCCCTTCGCGACATAGTTAGTATCGCAGGGGGGAAGAGTGATAGTAATGATATGAGGAGATGAGGTGGAGGGCAAAGAGTATCTATCTAAGAGACAAAGTCCCCCAAGAACAAATAAAATAAATAAAAGCACCTAATCATATCTAGGTCGGTGGGAAATTCTGATGATATAGCCCTCACGTGATAGCTCATAATATGACACTCAGCTTACTCCATACTATGCCAAAATCTTCCGCTCATATATCATACCTAGGCGAAATTGTGTCATAGTGTCCTAGGCAAGCATGAAGTCCCTTGGCCTATCGACCAATCTGCCATAGCTATGAAAGCGGAACTCCGAATCCACTCCCAAGAGTCAATCAGTCCTGATTATTTGTATTATCTTTAATACAGA
Source organism: Verpa conica (assembly GCA_033030425.1). Classification (NCBI taxonomy): domain Eukaryota; kingdom Fungi; phylum Ascomycota; class Pezizomycetes; order Pezizales; family Morchellaceae; genus Verpa; species Verpa conica. The sequence goes on along the minus strand of JAUFSD010000001.1, from coordinate 3,171,290 downwards.
CTAAATACATACTCCTAGGTACGTAGTTATAGCCACGAGAGATTAAAAGAGGTTTATGACAGGAAGATATCTGAAGCCTCATATTCTTGGGGAACCCACACCAAAATTCAAAGTACCCACACAACACACTTAATTTCTAGTAATATTGGTATTGGCAAGGTAGTTAACTGCCAGATCTGACTACTAGCAAGCTCTCCTCGGAGAAGGTCCCAGCCCCCACCCAAAACGTAGTAGGCCCGATCCTAGAACAAAGAGTTGGGGGAGCCCATCATAGCGGCGCTGCAGCCCCGTCCCGACTGAACTTGTACGCTCGTCTCTGAGTGGTTCTGAAATAGAGTCGTAAAAAGAAAAGAAAAACCGCTATGCTTGCATTAGCGCCTGTGGCACATGCAAAGTGGCGCTGCAGTTACTAAAATGGTTTAGTTACCGCATTGGCATCTTTTTTTTATAAGTCAGTGTCACATGCCAGACCACTATAATGCACCGACGTACTTGAAAAACACCTTGCATCCGGCCACCTTACCCTTTTAGGTAGTCCACCAGCCTCACACGTGATAAATCACAGTCTATCACTCTACTTGCTCCTCCTCCTCTTCCTCTAAATTAATCATAAATACATCGAGCCTGTCGGCTAAAGTACTGACCCTGGATATACTCCCAGAGCTTTAAACAAAAATAGTATACATATACCTTTTATTAAAGGAGTTTTTGAATACCACTAGTGAAACCTACTTCAAGACAAGATTCAATCGTGGCACCCCTCAAAAGAAGTTTTACCCCCGGCTTTTTAGAGAAACTCTTGTAATAATCATTACTATCTAGGTATTTTTAGATACCCAGATGTACCCTAATTAGGTCTCAGGTTAAGGGTTTATGTCCGAAAAGTTCGCTTCCATCCCTCTTCCTCTTACCTCCTATAGCCCTATAGGCAAGAAGAAGTGTAAAAGTACAAGATAATTTAAATATATATTTGCTTATTCATCTTGGGGGAAACTTTAGTGGGGAATACTAGCCTTTCGCCTCCGCCATACATATAAGCATCCGAGAAATGAGGGAGACCTGGTTTCTAGTGATGGTGATATGAAGGGGGCAGGAGTGATAGAGTGGGGGGTTGAATAGATAGAGTACTCGAGCATAATGGTCCGTTATTACCACATCCCGATGCGGTAACTATGAACTACTACCAATTACAACAACGAAGACTCAGCTTCGAAGAGAATTGTCAATAAGAAGCATCATAAAAGAGGGCTAGTAGTGAAAATTATAGGGTGGCTTCCTTATTTTTAAACCTCAAAATGTCTCGTTTACCATATTGTTGCCAGCAAATAACATTAGACAGACCTAGATCTGCCTACATCCCCCAGGTCAGGAAAATTGTGGATATTATAATATGTGCAAAAGGAAGTAAAGTTCGATTCTTAGTCCTCTCTCATGCGTCCTGTATCCTCCTCTTTAGCATCCCACAAAAGCTCTCAAATAGTACCTGGTCTGTCCCCCTCGTCCACCTAACCAATAACTCATATCCACCATTCTTCTTACCCACTACCAGTCTAAAGCCCAATTTCACACCTTCTCCCTCCTTTTCTCCCTCCTTTTCTGTCTCCATCTCCATCCCTCTAGCCTTCTTCCTTCTCGCTGCCCGGCTCCACACATTCCCCCCCGCCTCCCCATTCCCTACTACCCCCTCCCCCCCTCCCATAATCCAGCTCTTCAACTCCAGCCCACTTAACACCGTATTTGCCTTTGCCACCACTTCATTTATCTCTCCAGCTACCTCGAATTCGAATTCGGTAGGAAATGGCATGATTCCCTTTATGTGGGTTCCTCTGTACCTTTCTGCGCACTGGCTCGGCCTTCTATCACCAAAACACCAGGCAAGACCCCAGCGACGGGTGGAACCTTGCTTGAACTCTGTGATAGCATAGTTTTGGGTGTGTGGCTTTATGAGCTCGAGTAGGGGAGAGATAGAGGAAAGTTTACCGAGCATGCTTGTGAACCACGTTGAGGGGGAATTGAGGGCAAGGGAGGCTTCGAAGATACGGGTTACAAAAGAGACCTCACCGCCAAGATGAACCATTTCTACGGTTGTTCCCGTACAAGCCTGTAGGGGGCGAGATCTTAGACTTTTGTACAAACAGATGCAAGCTCAAAAGGGAGATGTAAATACAGAAGATGGAGGTAACTCTTTAGCTTTTGCAGAGGCAAACATTTCATCGATAGACTCATAAAATGGTGGATTGCACATTGTAAAGTCGAGCCTGGGTATATTAGTAAAAAACAAAGACAACCTTGTCGGATAAGTGAAGGTGATCAAACCTATCAACACCGAGTTTGTCAAGCGGAAAGAATGGCCCGTCGGGGGTGCTTGAGAATATTACAATCCTACCTCCTATCTTTTCCTTGTTACGTTGTACGTTCTCTCGTGCACATTCGAGGGATTTGGCGTCGATGTCTGAGCCGATCATACTCCATGATTCCCGAGAAGTACAGGCGAGGAGTGGGTAAATACAGCTCGCCCCAGTCCCTCTATAATCAAGCCTAAGTGTTAACTAGTGGAAACTCAAAGATAGGCTGTAAGAGCAATACATATCGAGACCAACAACCTTCCTTGAAGGATCATAGGTATCCGTAACACCGCCGCCAGTCGAGTCAAGCAAGTCTTGAATCCATAAGATATAATTAAGTCTTGTAGATACAGTTATATCAGTTAATATATAGCAAATTATAGGACTTTCCCATGGTTCAAACCTATTGGGCACAGCGGGACAAAGGCGGTCTTCTGGCAGCTTTACCGATAGACCGAAATCGCGTTTCAGAAGGCTTTTTGTAAGCTCACTATCTCCGTTCAGCCTCTATAAAACAGAGCTGGGAAATTCCTCATATACCGGACCGCATCTGGATCCTTGAAATTAATGTTTGATGTGTCTGTAAGGCTGAGGTATTACGCATTAGAAACAGTATATTCAGGGAAAGCGGGGCAAATCTCACTATTTCGCAAAGGATGGACAATCTTTCGCCAGCTGGACGAAATCCGTATATTCCGAGTAAGGGCTACGAGGGTGCATAGCTGTAAATGCTGTGCTGAAGCTGAGAGGGGGTTGTATGACGTTGTGAGAGTGGGCGGTATGCTTGATATGTCTTGGACCCATGCCTGCTCGTTGCGGCTCAAAGCACTTTAATTCAAATCCCTTCTAAACTTCACAGATGCGATCTACTCCCGAGGATCCACTTCTTTCTTTCTTCTTGCGGCTTCACATTTTTTGATTGAATATGAGCCTGCTATCATTACTACGAAGTCCCCCCTCTTTCCGCGGGGTGCAATCTCTATCCCGACGCCACCTACAAACTCAAGCCGTTCCCAGTAGAGGTGATCGTCCCCTCCGTCTCGCAGTAATAGGTGCTGGCCCTGCAGGATTCTATACAGCCTATCGGGTCCTGAACAAGCTCAGCAATGCAAAAGTCGACATGTACGAATCATTGCCGGTCCCGTACGGCCTCGTACGTTTCGGTGTAGCTCCAGACCACCCGGAAGTCAAGGTATGACTATCCCACACCATTCCAGCAAAAAGAACTTTGCCTCAAAAGAAGGGTTCTATTAGAACTGTCAAGACAAATTCAACGAAATCGCCCTCAACCCACGGTTTACGTATATTGGCAACACACCAATTGGCACATCTTGGCCACATTTGCCCCATCGCTCACTACCACTCACCACAATCGCCCCTCACTACAATGCTATCCTCCTCTCTTATGGTGCAAGCAAGGACCGCGAGCTAGGCATCCCCGGGGAGAATTCATTAGAAGGAATCTTCTCTGCGCGGGCATTCGTAGGGTGGTACAATGGACTCCCAGAATACCGAAACCTAAACCCCCGCCTCGAAGAGTTTGGGGAGGAAGCAACCGTGATCGGGCAAGGGAATGTTGCACTCGACGTTGCACGTATACTGATTATGAATACTGAAGAATTGAGGAAGACAGATATCACCGAGTATGCCATTGAGGCATTGAGCAAGAGCCGAGTCAAACGGGTCCGGGTGGTAGGTAGGAGAGGTCCTTTACAGGCATCTTTCACGGTAAAGGAGCTTAGAGAACTACTTTCATTGCCGGGTGTTGGCTTTCCTCCAGTTGATCCTTCACTCCTGCCTGAGGACCCATCTAGCCTCCCAAGGGCCCCAAAAAGAATAATTCAGGTACTAAACAAAGGACCCAAGACGCCGCTGAAGTCCGCTGCCAAATCCTGGGAACTCAGTTTCCTTCGCTCCCCGCGGGCGTTCCTACCGTCTCTTACAAACCCCACTCGACTAGGTGGCATTGAATTTGAGAAGATGCAGCTTGAAGACCCGATCTTCTCTCCTGCAAGTAGAGCTACAGGAACGGGTGAAACGGAAACCATTCAAACTGGGCTGGTATTCAGGAGTATCGGCTACCTCAGCGAACCTATACCTGGATTTGAAGATCTCGGAATCCCATTCAATAATAAACGCGGTTTGGTCCCAAACGAGGACGGCCGAGTGGTTCTCCCGCTAGATCCTGCAAGCGGCGATCGAGCTGTGCCGGTACCCGGAATCTATACGAGCGGGTGGGTCAAACGCGGGCCCACGGGAGTGATTGCGACGACCATGTATGATGCATTCGACACGGGTGATATGATTGTAAACGACTGGGCTTCAGGTGAGAAAGAGTTTCTGAGGTTCGGCGGACTCGAGAGCAAAGATGGGTGGGAGGCAGTGAAGAGGGAAGTGAAGAGTATGGGACTGAGGCCAATTAACTGGGAGCAATGGGGGAAGGTTGATCAGGCAGAGAAAGAACGGGGGCGGAGACTAGGGAAAGAGAGGGAGAAGTTTACGAGCTCGGAAGAGATGTTGAGTGTTTTAGATTAATTCTTCCAGGAGTTCTTCTGGGCTAGCCTTTTTAATTGCTTGTTTTATTTAGACGTATAAAGCTGCTGTTCTAAGAAGTGTGGATATCCACTCATATGTTTCAAGACATGTAGATAGAGAAAGATTATAGACCATCTACACTCATCTATATAATATATTCTCCACTTTCTCTGCTATTGCCAACGAACTCGTAAGACCTAAAATCATAAGTCAGTCCCAGACCAGCCCGTGAAATTCACCAGAACTCACCCGGGCTCTCAATCCCCAACAAATTCACAAATCCACTCATTCCCTCTTCTTCCCTGATTATAAAATCTACCTGATCCACTCCACCTTCTCCCTGTGGCTTAATCTTCGGCCTAACCCCGCAATAATCTGGCACCAACGCCTTTTCATCGATGCTCGGCAAATATGTTTTTATCATCATCACTGCCTCCGCCATTCTAGAGATATTTGGAGTAAGATCGTTAGGATCCTCAATCCATTCAACATCAGGGCCAAAACGAACCCGTCCGGCTATGTCGAGGGTTAGATGGGTTCCTAGCCCGCCGAAACCCTTAATCGGAGCGGGGTAGAGGAGTGTATTGACTTTAGGGAAGGATGCAGAGTAAGAAAAGTAGGTCCCTTTACAGAAGTAAGCCTTCAGATGACGTTCCTCAGGGAGAACCATATTAGAGATTTTAACCGCCCCAAGACCGGCAGCGTTAATAACTATATCTGCTGTTATCTCTGCAACTTCATCTGAGCTACCAGGGACACCGGTGCAGACCCGGTATCCCATATCCCCACCAGAAAGAGGGACTATATTCTCAACAGAGGAAGCCAATGCAACATCACCTCCGGCTTCTTCAAAGGCCCCATGGAGATACTGCATTAGGCCATGAGAATCGACTATACCTGTGCGCGGTGATTCTAGTGCGCCCTCTCGAGCGGTAACGAATGGTTCACGAGATTTAACCTCTCTTGTACTAATCCAACGCATTGGAATCTCGTTATCAATCGCATGAGAATAAACTCCATTGAGGGCTTCAAGCTGCGATTCGTCCTGAGCCAGTAAGAGTTTACCTAGAAGCGGGCTTAGCCCCCTCCCTCCAAGTTATATCCTATGTATTGAATAGGTTATGATACCTGTCCTTCTGAACGGAATCCGCTCCTTCTCACACAACTCATACATCATCGCAGCACCTTTGATGCAAAGCTCTGTTTTGAGGGATCCAGCTGGATAGTATAATCCCGCATGTATAACCTAACCCTCCCCTTTAGTCCTCATCATTCTATTTCATCCTCTTTTCTTATACATGGGCTCAGCCGGTCAGCGCACACCTCGGAATTCCGCGATGAAGTCTCAGTCCCCACCATCCGGTGTCGCTCTAATAGAACTGTACTGGTGCCATCCCTTTTCGCAAGTTGCCGTGCTATTGCAAGACCTACGACACCGCCGCCAATGATCTGTTGAAGTATTAGTAGTTTACTTAGTAACTCTTATATTTCACCAATCTTTGAGTGGGGATTGACTCACACAATGCGTGAAATCATTATTCTTGGGAGCAGTTGATATAGAGGATACGAAACGCCGTGTCTGAGCCCGAATTACCGGTAGCATCGCTGCTTTCTATGCGATGATAAGCACAAGATTTGGACCAGTGGTTTTAATGAGCTTAAACTAGCGCTTCGCAATGAATAAATGGTGTTCTGAAAGCCAAGCCAACACCTTATCTTAATCAACACTCACCCCTGGTGCCTTATCGATAGGAGCGCTTATCAAATATGACGTGTTTCATACAGGGACACCGTTTCTACAGGTAGATTTATATAAACAGCCGTGTGAAGAGATATATGCTTTTTCCCAAATCTCTACATACCAAATCATACAGAAAAATAATAACTACGGTCAAATAAGTTGCAATAGCCACGCACATCCAAGCACTCCGTCACAGCAAAGAATGAAAAGAGAAACAAGTACCAATAAGAAGCAAGATATCCTCGAGCCCATAAACGCCTTTCCATATTTCTATCTGTTATACCATCCCCTATCATCCTTCCAAACCATTACAAACAGTGCTCAGGGATTTTCCAAGGCTTACTATACTTTATCTTGCATGCACAAAGTCCGCAGGTAAAGTTGACTCAGCAGGCGCAGCTTCAGCAACAGTTAATTCCGAAATTGGTGTGACATCAGTTGCAGTAGACCCTTTGGAGCTCAGATCTGCAACCTGCTTCTCCAATTCCCTAATTCTCCTCTTCAACATTTCATTTTCTCTAGTCAACATCTGGGCTTCCGCCATATAGAATCCCAAATCGGAATGTGAAGATCCCAACCACGGAACACTAGCTGAAGTCTCGCTAACACTATCATTGATAAAGTTTGCGGCTTGGAACGATGGAGACGACGTGCTGCTAGTGCGAGAACCAGACCTTGGGCGGCGGGCCGAGTTCTCACGGGAAAGGCGGCCGGAGCCCCGACGACTCATTGAGGATGCTGAAACAGGTGAACGAGCACGTCCAGTTGTCGTAGAGGCAGAATCGATTGTAGCTGCGGTAGAGCTATTGTCATCGATTGTAGATGACTGGGACTGGAGGTGCTGAAGGCGGATCAAGTTGAGGAGACGGTTCACTTGGGCCTCTTGCTCTGTTTCGAGTTCTTGGTGAAGCTCTGTGAAAGCTGCTGCTTCTTGCGGGCTCTGATGCCGGGGAAGACGCTGGGGCATGGAGTCAGGAGGAGTCAGCATCGATTGACGGCGTGAAGAAGCTGCTGAGCCAATAGAGAAGGACGAGGAGGGACGCCGGACATGGACATGCTGATGAATGTTTGTAGAGGAAGCACGAGGAGATGGAGTAGTAGGACGAGAGGTTTGGAGACTAGGGGTAGTAATCGGTGACTGTGAAGGCCGGGTGGCAGGCAAAGGAGCTGATTGTGCCCCAGTAACCGTGGTATCAAGCTTGCTCACGTCTGGCATTCTGGCAACAGAGTAAGCAGTACTTTAAGCAAATCACTTGTCTTTGTCCCTACTATAGGATTAATTGGATGATTTACAGAGCAAGCCGTGATGCAAAGATAGGAGGGAAGAAGAAGAAGGGGGGTGAGAAGGGGGAAGAGGAGGACAAGGGGGTGTGGAGACACAGGTAGTGAGAACGTGACGAAGATAGAATAAGCAGTAGGCCGGTGATACTGCTGCTTCAGATGGGATTAGCCGGCTAATAGGAGATAAGATAAGATGATCGATAAGATAAGTCCCTGCAGAATTTCCGGAGCTTCCCAGAACAACCTACATGCACATATGCCTCTCAAACTTGATGCACGAATAGGTACTCATATTCAGGCTCGGGTGATCTTGTAGGCATCTCTTTTGTGTGTATAGTAGCCTCTTCTTATACTTAGGGTACCAGCAACCTGCCAAGAGCTGTGATGAGTTATGTAAACATGATGTCATTTGTTTCTCTCACCAACAACGATACTCCTGGAACTCACGCCCGGGGGCAACTATATCCGAACCCCAATCCACCTCGGCCTTCGAGACAGACTGACAACGTGGCGTCGTGGCATCATGGAGACAAGATGCTTGGGGTTGACACGTGTACTCGCGTTCGATGGGGTAATCTAGGAACCTGGTCATGGCAACAGACTGCTTGTAGGATTCATGTGCACACAGAATAAATATAAACACATAATTACATGTATATAGGCTCACGTGCTGTGACTGTGTTGGCCGCATACGCATGTACGATTAGCGAAAAACCCGTGCTGGGAATGAGTCTGAATGCAAGATCGCAGCTGCACTCTTAAAGTATGTATGTACATGTAGGGTTCGAAGTTCTTTATTATAAGAGACCCTGAGGGTTTATCGAGTGATATCATGTGAATTTCCCCCCAAGCCATGGCAAGCAAGATGATGGGCCAAAGGAGGCATAGACTCATAGCAGGTCTGACACCAGACGAAACGAAACAATTCATTGCCAGACACAGGAAATATACCAGCAGCTTCCCGTAACTCTCCGAACACAGCGACGGTTGCTAGGACGAGCGGGAAATCGTCGGGATATATGCACAGTGCCTCGAGCCGTTTCCGGCCGAGCGGCCGGGCGCAGACAACGATTTGTCCCCTCATTTAAACATTTAACATCAAAACGCCATGACTTGCAAATCTCGTAGGCGAGACATCAACCGACTATATGTTATTGGATTCTCAACATGGGTAGGAACTCCGCTCTGAACACAGACAGAAACGCCTATAATTTCTCCTGGTTGTTCTTACGCCTCTTCGCGTGGTTTTGTGTTGAGATATCAGGATCGTGCCCGGGAAAGTAGGCCGTAAGTAGTTTTAGGTACGCGTTCATCGTAGTTTTCTCAGTTTCGAGCGCTAGAGAGAGACATACAATCGGGCCCGTATCGTATGATTCGGACGAACTCTCACAATCCCATGAACATCACCAGAGTGTTGAGCCGGGATCCAAGCGCCGCAATTCCATTTATATTTAGGTCTCAGCTTGGAAGTTATCGTCCCCCCCCCGCAAGATCAAAGCGAGGAGCTGTTTACAGTTTACCGGCTGCTAGAGACGATAGCCCGAATCCCTGGGACAATATATCTAAGGATAGAAGGAGAAAGCCGTGAGGTTCTAGTCTGTTTTCCAATAATGGTTTATGACTTGCGGACTTCTATTTGTGTGTTAAAGACAACACTCGGGCACCTCTCCTGACAGGCCTTACCAGTGAAGTGATATCATGGCCGAGGAAGCCGAGACCGAGGAACTCGGAGAATTGCAATTCTGCTGTATGCACTGTGGGAGAAAAGGATTTTAGCATCAGTCGATTTTTGATTAAATAGCGCTTCGGCCGCGACAGCTGAGGGGTACTTGAGGGGTACATTATATAAGAAGAATGGAAAAATTTCAAAGATGCTTCATGCTCGATTCTTTTTGAGGTTTCACAAGGTAAGGCTAAAAGTCTGTAGGAGGTTGAAACGGCAAAATTACTTTGAAAGCCACCTGCATGACCCGGCGATGGGGGTCACCGTGGTTAATCGGGATGTAGATGAGGCTATTAATTGGCCAAGTTTTAGCCACGGGCCCCTCTCTTCTCGCTTGAGATGTTGGGGACTAGAAAAATGCGAGAAAAGCGTGGGAAACATGGAAGTGCCGGGCCCGGACTGGTTCCCGCAAGATTTCCCGTTCCGCCTGCCCACCAACCAGAAGCATGAACAAAAGTCATCAAAAGAGAAAGAGAATAAATAAATAAATAAATGTACTCTCAGGGGTGGGGTTGTAGTTGAGGGCGAAGGGAGTGAGGGTGGGTGTGAAATGTGGGACAGGAGTTGGCCCTGTCCCGGGTATGATGCACGGCCCGTCACTTGCAGTGCGTGCACGAGATGAGCATTGACTTTTGTGGACATCTGCACGCATGGGAAACCTCAGCCAGCGAGGGATGAGTATCAAATCCGACGAAAGCAGACAGAGTTGAAGGAAAGCAGACATCCAGACATCCAGACATCCAGACATCCAGACATCTAGACCAGGCAGGAAGCAGATGGGCAAACAAATACAAACACAGACAGGTAGAAATGGCATCTAGAACCTACATATATATGTGTATGTACATGGTGATACATAACAACTTCTAGGTTAGGAATGTATCTTCACAGGAATTCTTCCTCCTCCTGCTTGTTGGTGATTTCTGTTTGTTTTGCAATATGGAACCTACCGATCGTTTACTGGGGATCCCCCCCTCTGATAATAATGGTGGTCAGCCCCTTTCCTTCCGAGGAATCAAACCTCCCCCCCCCGGCGGCCTCATCCTCATCTTCCTCATCCGTTTATTCCCTCCTTCCTCATCCTCTTCCCTGTCATTCTGTCGCTTCTAATCGAGCCTGCCCTCTTTCGTTTTCGTTCCACACTCGTTTCTTTCCTTCTTGTCCTGTCGGTCCTTCCTCATATCATTCCTTGTTATTGATCGCTCATTTTGAGTTTTACATTCCTATCGAGGACTGTCTCTGCTCTCTCATTCTCATTTCTTCGAAAATAATTTTATCCCCCCCATCCCCCCCCACTTTCCAGGAAGATTCTATTTTCCTTATATCCTTGAGGTCGTTCCTGGTTGGATGCCTCTAATCCGCTCAGATGATCGAACGTGGCCATGGATACAACAGGAATACGGGTTTGCCTATGGATGGTAACGCACCATCCAACTACAATAACAACGGCAATAACAACAACCGTACTTCCTTCATGGCAACTCCTCCACTTGCGCCGCTAGCAATGGAGCGCGAGAACCAGAATTTGTATTCAAGGCCACAAAAAGGCTTCTTCTCGCTATTCTCACGATTCGGTGTAAAGAATCGTTCTCTATCCCGGATAAATACAAAATCCGGTGATTTTCCGAGGCTTGAGGCGTCCGGTACTTCAGTCCCAGGTACACCTATAACGCCTATGGCGCCTACTACTCCTCATCCACATGTCAAACACTCTCTATCACTTCCAGCTTTCTCCTCACAGCATATTGCGTCTCAAATCGTATCACCAATTGATCAATCACCATTGTCTCCAACTCAGAAAACATGGGAACACATTCCATTTTGGGCAGCATGTACCCGCGCAATTCGTTCCGGGTCTTTGGCTGCAACAACACTTTCGATGGAGACAATTTTGAGGCGCAATCAGGAGCAGAAGGAGGAAGGTACGAGGAGTAGGCGGGGCCGTATCTTACAGAGAAGTCATGGTTCAACAAAATCTGTGGATTTGGATTGGACTACCAAGACGTTTCTACTGGTAGAGGGGTCTCTGCTTCAGTACGCAGGAGATGGTGCTCATGATCGAACACCTGAAAAGGCGCTGCAGTTGACAGAATCATCTGTTGCTTTTGCGAGTGATCTAATTCCTGGTCGGCCGTGGGTATTACAGGTTTACCAGAGTGCTGGGCCTGACGGTAGCTTGCTGCCGTTACCCGAAAGAAGGGGCTCGTTCTTATCAAAAATGGCGACTTTTAATAAAGGTACTTCAAGAAGTTCCACAGCCTCACTTCTGTTGGTTTTTGATGGTGCCGAGGAGATGGATGGGTGGATGGGGTCGATACGAGCTGAGGCGATTAGATTGGGTGGTGGGATTCTAAGCCAGGAGCGAGAGACAGGTGATATCGAGGAAGAAGTTGAGGAGATTGACGCTGAAGACAATGAAAATCGACACTCAAGAAGATATTTTATTGAAAGGGAAGGGGATTCGTCTAGGAACGAGTCATCTTCCGACGAGACAGCTTCTAAGCGTATTTCAACCTCGACGTATCATCGTCGACCTTCGACCGAAGCTGGCAGATCATTCACAACAGTTGTTTCTGGCGATCAAATTATGTTGGATCAACTTAGAGGATCGAGATTGTCAATGCAGTCTGTAGCCGAGACGAAGGTGTCAACAGTCTCCCCAGACACAAGCCCTGAGCGCTCATCCAGTACAAGGAATAAACGGAAATCGACCGTGTCGCAAAGATCTCGTTCCTCAATGGAACTTAAGTCCTCATCTCTCCGTCCATTGTCCGCGATAGATCGTGATGGAAACCTTTATTGGATTCCACGCACGCCCTCACCATCAGCCCCAAATTTCTCTCTCCCTACGGCTTTATCAGTTGGTCATAATCAGCAGCCTCCAAGATGGTCTCCTATGACCATATCTCAGCCAATTTCCATACCATATATGTCAACTCCGCCATTGTCAAATCGCCCAAGTTTATCTGCTTTATCAATTGTTGATTCTTTACCAGACACACCACCTTACTCACTTCCACGACAGCGCTATCGCCAAGCATCTCATTCCACTCCCGCCTCACCAAAGATAGTGACGGGGCCTTCTAGGCCGCGTCCACTGTCGATGGTTGATCCACGCTCAACTGCCTCCCCCGGACCTGAAGTGACCCTTGCAAAAACCCCCACGGCTCCTATTCTTATTAAAAAACACCACCCGCAAGCCGGCATTGCATTTACTTCTAGGACAAGGTCTCTTAGGAGAAAATCGATGACTGCAATTGGGCCTGCAGATGGACCACCGCTTCATCCACCGCCTTCTATTCCACTTCCCCAATTGCCTCCAGAGCCATACAATAACGACCTCTATTCCTCATCACTGCCTAGTACATCTTACTTAAATGGTCGAAGATTGCCGTCATCACCATTTGTGCAGGTTCCGAGGCCTCCCCCTCCACCGGACGCATATAGATCGCTGGGGAGTCGGCATTCGTTTCACGGTGTTCGTAAGGGGGAGCGCTATGTATAATGTCAATTGTACAATGTTATGCTAGTTTTTTCGCATTGGTATTCTTTTATACCTTGATTTCCTATATTTACGTTTTTTTTATTTTATGGTGTTTATATATGGGGAATGATTTTTTTCTTTGTCGACTTTGGGGGGATTTTGCATTTATTTCATTGCCGCATTCTGATGCTGGGTATTTTTCTTCTTAACGGCGCTTTTCTGATTTTATAACCTCACCAAGTTTGGGGTCTGTATTTGTTCGGTTTGGGGAGATTTGGATACCTTAGTATCGCTACCGGTATTTTCTCGTTTTTTTTCGGAAAAAGGACGAGGGGCTTATAATGAGGATCACGTGCCTATGAGGGGGCTGTCTAAATAAATTAGCAGCTTGGGCCTTAAGCACACTGTTACTTATCGGGCGATTTGGGGGGTGGGGGGGATTAGGTTTGGGGTGTTCGTTTGAGTTCTGGGGCATGAGGGAGCTACAGGTATTTTTATATTTGTTTCTATCTGGAGCTTGGTGCCCTGGAGTGGCGGAGTCTAGCGGAGGATTGGGGTAGTTATTCGAATGTTCTCTGATGATTTTATGGGCTTACTTGGCGTTTTGATGAGGAAACCTTTCCGCATTGCGCATGCATGATACAAATTTGTGTTTTAAGAGCGTATTTAATTCATTCGTCGAATGTTTTAGTTTGCATTGTGATTTATGGTGCTTCACAGTAGACATGGGATAGCAGGGATATTAAGCTCAGCTATACCAAGGCCGAGTGAGGGACTGTGAGTGTGATGTCAGTGTGCATAAGCAGTACGTAGGGTACGTATTGTAGTAGTAGGGTAGAGTACTATCCCATAGAGTACACACAAGTACATGGGAGTAGAGTGGCAACCAACAGGAACTGTACTGTAGAGTAGAGTGTCGATATCGCAGGCAGTGCTCTACACTCTGCATGATGTATATCCAAGTAACCCACATGACCGATATGTATGCAAATGTCACAACCTGGAATCGCTAAATAGCCCGGATTTAGCCAGCTCTCCGAGGCAAGGCTGCAAGGGTTTGCTCACTCTGCATGTAGATCCCGTTGTGGAAAAAACGGCCAGCCAGCCAGATCAACCAAGCGAGCTTCCTTTCCCTCCTAGTACATCTCTCTCTATCTTGATTTCTTGCAAGACCCCCAACATCAACAAGGCCTCCGTACCCAAGCTATATCACTATAAGGAAGTAATTACATTCTACACTTTACTCACGAGCTAGCTTCGAATGAGTGTCGAGCGGGAGGCAGTTGAAGCGACTGGCCCTGAACCCGAAGATATCGAAGTCGAAGGAACTCTAGACCCGAACTCGTACACTGCTCACCGGCTGGCACGTTCCCTCCACGTCGTTGTTTCCTTTGCTGTGGTTAGGCACTAACTTTTGCTACAGCATCATGGTACCCCTGAGCACCTGCATATAACCACTAGGCGCGTGTAAGTTCCCCCACCAACATCTTTGTTCGGTTTAAGTTTTTGGGCTGCTCTGACGTGGGTGAGAATGCAGCTTCGTTGGGCCGATACCGGTGGGGTGGTTAAAGAACCATCGCTCGGAATGGTATAAGCATCATCTCCACGTCAACTATTCATCCAAGGAGGCTTCCTTCGCGAAAGGAGATAATGTCGGTTTCAAGCGTAGAGTCACCGGGTTGGAACCTCCGGGGGTGGTTAGTGAGTGGAGAGCGGATGTAGAGGAAGAGGCAGAAGAGGAGGATGAGGGTGGGGATGAGGATGAGGATGAGGATGGGGAGACATCAATTCCATTAGTAGGGGAGGCTGTCGAAAATTCGGGACCCGTACCAATACCAAGGGCGAATTCAACGGCAAAACTAGATATCAAACAGAAAGGAAGGGAAAAATCTAGGGACGGGCCATCATCGCCGGAACGTCACCCAGGGAGACCGTTCAATAGGGGCTCACGAAAGAGTACTGAGCCTCGGTCATTTAATCGAGGTGAGTCGTACGCTACTGCAAACGAATCATTTGATTCAGAAGACGAGCGACGGGAACAGGAGGCAGCCAGGGCTGCGAGAAACGGGGAAAGTTCGCGAGCAGGTCCGTTAAAATTGGATCCATCACTGTCGAGATCGAATACCGAATTTCTCGGGGAGCTCTCAAAGGCAGAGCCGATCCCCATGAGTCATGGAAGTGATTCGGAAACAGGCTCAATTCCACCGTCAGTTGAGGCATCCAATTCGTTAGCATCTCTCCTGAAGCATGATGAACTGGCACGACGGAAGAAGCTGAAGCGTAGTGAAAGACGAGGACGTCCTCTATTAGTAACCAGACCATCGCTACGGCCGTCTATACTATCGATGACCCGAAAATCGTCCCCGAAGGAAGTACGAACTGAATCGGAGCCACCGCCAGTTTCTCGCGCTAATATTACGCACACATCTACGAATAAAGATCGGGTCAGCGGGGGTCTCGTTCGTTTCAACACCGCCGTCGATTTGCGCGAGCGAGACAAGCTGATGCAGCTGAAACTTGCGGACATGAGCCGGAGCAGGACATTTAGGCATGCGGCACGCCATTATTCACATGTTCGAAAAAGGGAGGGCGAGATTATCAAAATGGAAAACATGCTCGTCCGAGTTGAGACATCCATGAAGAAGCTTCCAACTGAATATGATGAGAACGAGAGTATGAAATTCGAGACTCGCACCGCCGAAAAATGGAGAGAATATGTAGTGGTATGTAGGGAGACTGGGGAAGAAGAAACCCCTTTCAGTTTGCGGCTATACAAGAGCCGAGTGATTCCAGCAATTGATAGACCACACGTTTCATCTCATGGGACAAGGGAAATTCCGTTGAACCCAAAGACGACGAGGATCAATCTTTACTCATCATTGGACAAAACACTAGTTTTATGGTTACCATTCAAACAAGGTACAATTATATACATAATGCGGCCGAGGTGTTATTCCTCCTCAGTCGAATGGTATACTTTTCTCCGGAACGCATTGGGCTGGGCTCGTCCGGAGGTTCTCCAGATTCATGTTCCAGACCTATCACTTTCTTTACAGATTGAAAATCCATTTGGGAAGATTGAAGAAAAGCTACAGGCAGAGGATTCAGATGATGAAGCGCCGATAAGAGAGGAGAAGGTGGTTGCTAAGAATATACTAAATCAAAGCATGGGCGTGCTAGAAGGGGTCAAGGAGTGGGCAGATATCATTGAACATTGGAAGACAGATGAACGGATGGGTCTTGCTTGGAGGCGGTATGATCGATTGGAATGGATACATGGGGTATAACCTATTTCTTGTTATACTTTATTTTTTCAAGTTTGCAAAATCACTGATTATTGGAATAGCTAAATGAACAACGGATGTATGGGACGATTGCCATGCAAAAGACCCATCAGTTGGAGCTACGACCTAAGACGCATTATCCTACAGTAACAAAGATGGAAAACGGAGAGAAAATGATTGAGCCAGCACCAGTAGAAGGATTCTTGCTCCGTCTAACATCAGGAACGGGTCGCCAGGAGCGTCTAGGAAAATTGTTTTTTAAACGCCTTTATTTCTACACTCATGATAGTCTTCTCTGTTTCTGCAAACCGGCAAGAGCATTGCCTCCACCACCTCCAAAATTACCCGTACACAAAGGTTCTATTCCGAAGACCAGCGAGATAATTGACGAGATTCCACTTATATATGCAGTGGCACCGTATGCTCCAGATACCGATGGGGGGATTCCTTGGCTCAAAAAATCTGCCTATGAAATAGATAAGAGAGATAAGGACGCCTACGATGAAGGCGAGAGGAAGGTTAATACACTTTTGAGGGCAGATGGGTTTGTGGATCTGGTTAAGGCCGTGGAGGTAAGGCTTGTAAGGCGTCAACCACAAGGGAAGGATGCAGGAATTGGTCATGGTGAATCGGCAGATTTTCACCGGCCGGTGCCAGATTCAAATTTGGAAGATGGGAGTGTGAACGAGTTTAATGATGGGAGAGCATTTGAAATTGTCCTTGAAAATGGGCTCGTGTTGAGACTACAGGTAGGGAAGTTCTAGCTGTTGTTTAATTAAGATGCTAACATTGTGTAGGCTTTCTGTGAAAGGACGAGAGATGAATGGATAACTCGACTTCGTGATTTAATCAAGTATTGGAAAGCAAGAGATCAAGATGATTTGGCGATTCTTAGAAAGACTAGGAGGGAAAATTTGAAGGAGCTGAATATCGATGAGGAGATGGAATCCATAATTGGGCAATACGCGCGTAAATGGGAGGTTTCAAGGTCTATTGCTTCTGGAGAGATATTTAATGTTTGTGGGATGTCTTCCTGCAGGGCTATTACGGTATGTTTTTTCTACTTTGGGTTGGGTTTATATTCCTAACACCTTCTAATTCACGGGTTTATCCACGTAGATGTCAGGTGCCCTCTACCGGAAACCACGTAAACACGCTACTTTCAAACGCTACAACGTCGTTCTCTGTCACGGTGAAATGTTGATTTTCCATAACACCTACCGCAATCGAACTGGTGTCGAGCTCCCACATATTCACCAAGAGCGCCATCTTTCACTGTCACTCCGTGATTGCTACATTTACTCGGGTCTCATTACTGAGAATGACCTATTGTACCAAAATCAGACATTCGACTCGAATACACCTGGTCGTCACTCGCTGCCGAGGGTGTATCAAGATGGAATGACAAGCCATGATGAGGATACGATGACTTGCTTTGTGTTGTGGCATGGAATGAGGAGATCGTTGTTTAAGACGAAGGATGAGGAAGGAAGGACCGTTAGACATCGGGTTACGCAGTTGGGGGCCACTGGAAAGAGCATTGTGTTTAAAGCGAGGAGCAGATTGGAGAGGGACGCATGGGTTATGAGTATTGGGATGGAGATTGAGAGGTTGAATATCAATACTTCTGAAGATATTAGGATCACTGCTCAGGCGCCCGGTCTGTTTGGGTAAAATCGGCTTGGAGACTGGCGTTATTTCTTTTACTGTTTATTTATCTAATTTTCAACCTCTTTTTTTTTACTTCTAGCTTGGCATAGGGTTATTCTACTATTCGAAGGTTGGGGTCTCTTTCTTTCTCGGGGTTTGAATCCCTAGAGTATACCTTTTCATTAGAATAGATTGGTACATGTAATTGGTTCGGAACCGAAGGAGGGTGCATAGTTTATGGCACTTGGTATATAATACATAATTACTATACACGTAAATGGACCCCTCTCTGTATGTTATGAGGCTTTATGGATAAGTGCCCCTCTCCGGCCTTTAAACTCCTCGGTAACTCTGCCAGCTCTAGTGAAAGGGAATACTACATGTGTTACCCTGGCTGTTATTAATCCTTTAGATATCTACTCCCAGTCGTATTAGTCTATCTTTCTTGAAAGTCACTGGAATAAGTTGGTGCATGGCTTACAGGTCCATATAAGTTACTATCCATCGAATGGAACATCTCATCTCCTTCAACCCACACTTTCCCTTCTGGTACCGTAATAACCTCTATAGGGTATGGTTTTCGTGTCTTCACCACATCACCCTCTAATCCAACAACTCGCTTGATTGCTACTGTTTCTGGGTCCAGCGGCGAGCTATGTTTCATTATTAGACCGTTTCACAAACACACACACACACACCCTCTCGGCTCAACGGTGACTTACCGGTAAAGTACAACCTGTCCCCTCTTCAGGTTCTCCGTTACCCCCCATCGTCTAACCATGATCAAATCTTGCGACAATGTAGGGTTCATGCTACGCCCGCGGACGATGTGGAATGACGCGATATGATCGACAAAGAAGACGATCGCTGGGACCCAGAGAGCGAAACCGACCGCATAGTTGCGGAACACCCTTATGTCGGGGGGGAAGAGACGTTTGAAGTGAGAGGCCATTGTATTGTAGTTGATGAAAAAAACTGAGGTTCGGTTATCCGAGACAGGGGGGGGGGGAGATTTGAGGCTCTGGGATAAGCTTTTTTTCTTTTTTTCTTTTCGTTTTATAATTTTTTTTTGTGGCTGATGTTTTGTGGAATCCTAAGCCTTTAGGCGACGTATGTAGGTTTTTGTAAAGTGAGAGGATTCTTATGCCAAGGAAAGGGAGGAACAATCATACATGATCACTCGTTTGTGAGACTAGGACCACGTGTGAATGAATGGGTGAATGAATTAATCATAGTACATGCAGCCCTAAGGCTATGGTACTCGCACTCCATATTCTATCAGAGATGCTTGTAGGGCTTCACCCTAATGGGTGCGGAATACCCCAACCGGCTCAAGGCTAGCAAACACCACTAGGACCACGTGTATTTTTATTTACTGAATCGCGTGGGAATACCAATTACTTTTATGTAGTAGAGAGGATAGGAGCTCCCGAGAGGAGCCTATAATAGTGAAATAAAGAAGGGGGAATGCAAGAAAACACCTTGGGAATATTGTTCATAAGTACATGTAGCGCTGGGTTAGCGTATCAACAGTGCTATAGGTTGCAGATATGACAGGATAGTAGAGGTACTAGCTTTCCTCAAGATGTAATACATCTGATTATTTAATATATCCCCTTAGGATATTGAAATCTACTTAAAAAGTATACCTCTACCTTTTTGGTCTCATAACCGTAATAGGTAATAATAACTTTGGCTGCCGATCACAGTATACTTACGCTAGGCCACTATAGGTAGAATTTCCAAAGAGGCTTTATCAGAGGCTTTCCTCTCAAAAAGGGGTTTTTTTTTTAATTTATTTATTCCACCAGAGCTATATCAGAGAGAACTTGAAGCAGAGAGAGCCGCACCAGTAGGGTTTGTTTCAAGCTAGAGTGATAATTTGTGATTCTCGCTTAATAGATGACTATATCGGCGGAGAGGCATCGATAGATCGGTCTAGTAGCATATCATATGTCAAAGGTCTCAAATAACCACCTAGTTTATATATTAGGAAAGGTCTGGCGGGTGATTATTAAGCGATCTTCAACCAAGACCCAATCAAACTATTTTACGGATAAAGGCAAAATGTGAATACTAGACAATTCACAGTACATAGTACCGTAGGGCGGCTTAGTGCAATGCAGGGTCCATGAAAGAGGTAGGTGCTCAGAGATCTACGTTGGTTATTTGGAGCCTTGTCGGCTCATAGGCCTCTAGATATTGTATAAGTAATCGAACTACATATATGATATATCTTTGATTTGATAAAGGGGGGGGGGGCCTGGTGACGCTTGGGTGCTTGGACCATGCTGAATCTCAGTTATGTTACTCTCAAGCACGATTAGTTTGGATTTATATGCAGGGGGCTAAGCAAAAGGCGTTTTAGTGGTATTTGAGTAGGTGCCTAGTTGAAATACGGGTGCTACCGTATTAACTTGAGAGGACCATAACGGTGCTAAGAGATTGAAATAAGAAGTAGCAAAACGTCTTCTTTGTAAAGGCAGTCTATATCTCCAGCTTAGTAGGGGAAAGCGGGGAAAATAACTTCCTTGGTGTAGCGGGTGGCAAGAACACTTCTCCAAAGCTGTTTAGTAAGGTCTGCCAGCCACACTTTGTTTAGACGTCTTAGCGTGATTATGGTACTCTGCTAGAGATAAGTACTAGTGCTTAGGTACGGGCCGACTCTAACCGGGTTGATGGAATTATGAGCTTAATTATTACAAGCATACGGGGCGAAACTGGGACATCTAAGACAGTAGCCACAAGCACTTAAGTTGTGAGATCTCTCCTATGGATACCCTAGTCATTCTAAACACCATTTCCTATACGCTTGTACTCGTCCTCTAGGAAAATAACCAGAGAACAGGGGGGGGGTCAACTTTGTATGGTGTGGCGTCGTGCACAGATATTCTGCCATACAGATCATGACCCCCCCCCCTGCTTTCTGGTTTTTTTTCTTGGATGACGATTACTGCACTAATGAATTAAGAATACGTATGTTTTGTGACTACTGGTACAGGAATTTGGATGTATCTATAAATAATGAAGCCTGTCTAGGTATCATACAGAATGGTTCATACTGACTTCCATCTACTGGGGTGTCAAAGTAAAACAGTGTGTATGTGGTGAGAAAAGAGATGAGAAACACAAGGATTTGCAGCGTTGGAGGGCTAGGCATTTATAAACTTTGATGTGTCGATCTCCGATGTCTTCGATGAACATGAATCATATCAGTAGCGCACATCTCAGGATTTTGGACTCCGTTTTTGGAGCGGCCAATCTTGTTCAGGCAACTGTCAGTCACCCCACGAGACAATTGGATAATGCAGAGACTCCTAGAACAGTCTTGAGACTAGGTAAATCACAGAAACAGCTTGACCCCACATATTTTAGGGATATTTCCCCCCTGCGCCAAGATATTTACTTTTGCTTCGTCCCTGGGTAGCCGCCAATCGGGGTAACCAATTAATGGGGCTACCGGAAATCATAGGGTGTGTGTGGGGATACTCGACTAGTAATCGGGTTTACCGGCGGGTAGAGGTACGTCGCGCAAACAGTGCAGTTTCCGCTTTGGGCTGGGGGCTGCTTTTTTTCGGGGGAAGTACCGGTGCTCGATCGATGTTTCCCGCCGTTACAACTAGTTATCGTATTGCATACATACATATAACCACGAATCGCAGAAATAAAAATCTCCTCCTAACACCAGGTGTTAAGGCACATTTATTAATTGTAATGGTCAAAGTCGTAATAAGGCTCTCAAGTCGAATTTGGTGTCTTTTTTATCGTCTATAAGAGTCATAAGGGTGGTGACCAACGCAATATAAGGACTAGGATCTCGCAAGAGTATCGTAGCTTTGGTGTTTCAGTTTGTTGGTATAGGCATGGCCATACAGTCACAGAGGCGGAAAAAAGAAATAAAAACATGCCACTTTATGATTTCTCCAATTTAGTAATATGCCAACTCACTCAGCCCACGATCCCACCTGAAGTTCCTAGCCTTAATAGTTATTCGCTGTATCTGTAACCGTCCCAAGCTTTCATAACCTCCAAGCCCAATCCCACGCCTCCAACACTCCTACCGAATCACCCTCATACACTTCAATCAGCTCTCTATTCACCATCATGATTGGCTTGATTTCTTTCTGAAAATATTTCCATGATTACCTGTATGCATAGTCTGATGCTATCTGCTGTTTGTTCCATTAACACCCGGTTCAAACAAAGTGGGCTTAGTGGGGTTCCAAGGTGCATAAGTGCAAAACTTACACTGTAAAAGCAGGGTCGTTTCATAGCTTACGCTGTAGTTCCTCGTCACAACTCAGCTCGCATCCAGTCCCACAAGAATGGGCATCAGGCACGACTGCAGCCTGAGTCTCGTTTGGATCGAGACTAAGCACCTGGTTTCCCTCGATCCCTGTTTCCTGTGCCTCATCGTTTCCCTCTGTTCCGAACCCCTCTGCCACATGCAACTGGGAGTTGACCGCCGCTTCTTCTCCACGTAACGAAAGCAACCCTTCTAAAATTTGCTCCACAATCTCATCTTTGGTCTTCCCGAGGTTCCATCGGGGATCGTCAAGTCTCTTTGAAAAGTCCGAAGTACTTCTACGAAAACATTCCGAGACCAAAGGTCTCAGCTCTTCGCCCGTGAGGTTTCTAAAATCGACATAATCCCGCCCGACATAACCAACCCCATTCTCAAGAAGTCTTTCGAATTCCTCCCAGAAGGTATCTTGGTGGGATTTTTTGAAACGCGTATTTGGTCCCCCTAGTCCACTTCTTTCGCTGTTCCTGCGTAGTTCGGCTTCTAGCCAGAGAGTTGGGCATAGTGTTCCGTAGTCCGGCTGGGTTGACTCTGTTGGCGTTGAATTGGGTTGTGGGGGGACTGACATATTCTTGACAGGATAATTAAGAGGAGGAGGGAATGGTAAAGGGTGGAGTATACCTAACTTATATGTAGAGTTAAGAACGGGAGTGGTATACTGTAGAACGAAGAGGAGCCTTTAATGTATATGAAGATTGTAATATAGTTACAGCTTTTAATATAGTTATAGCTTTGTTGTTATCAAGCTTCTATATTTGCGCTACAAGTTCCCGAGCAACAGTTTAAGAAATAAAGGGAAATTTTTGGCTAATGAGAAAAATAAATGGTAGCTGGGGTCTATCAACCAATCAACGCTGATATTTGTAGTTCCGCTTTACGCAAGCCATATCGTAGCGATTCCCTGCGGACGAGGATGGGGTTATAGTGAGGATTTGTTCCAACCAAAGCTTTTTTCATGGAGTTCCCGATGATCGATTTTATGTCCTGGTAAGGGTCGGTCAACAAGTGTGCTATAGATAACAGGGATTTTTTCACAAGGAGCTACTTACTATTCCTATCGCTTTGATTGGACTTCCGAGCCTTCGTCCTTATCAATCAGAACGAAGTCGTCTGCTTCATCAGACTCCGTGAAATTTATCGCTACAGAGTTTGATTCTATTGGCTTAGGTCTTCCGGCAGGAGAATTCGCCTCTTTGTTATCGCTATTATCTGGCTTCTCGGGAAGAACAAGTTTTGTAGGTCCGAGCTCTGTAGCTGCAGTAGGGGCGGGATTTGTAGGTTCAGTAGATTTTATTTCGGTAGACTCGGAAGTTTTTTCACCTTCTATTGCCTCCTCAGCTTTGCTTTCCGGTTCCGCAGGTGGGAAGTAAATGCTTTGTAATGGGTTAGACTAATATCAAACTGTTCTTGGAACGACGTCTTACTTACGAAATCAACTCGGAGTAAGCAATCTCATCCTTTCTCTCGAAGTTGCAAAATATGACTAGCTCTAGCTTCTTGCCATCTTCGCTTTCAAGAAAATTCCTGACAGCTGCAATAGCTGTCTCTGCAGCCTCGTACGAAGGATAACCATAAATCCCTGTCGACAAAGCGCAGAACGCAACAGAAGTCAAACCATTAGAGACAACCAGCTTCAGGGTCTCGGTATAACAACTCGCCAGTTTTTTTGCATGCTCGTTCTTCTGTTTTGCCATCCAGTAGATAGGCCCTACAGCATGAATGACATTCTTGCAAGGTAGTCTATAGGCCCTAGTCGCTTTTGCATAGCCGGTCTCACAGGGGCCAAGCCTATAGCATTCTTCCCCAAGCTCTGGACCAGCTGCAGCGTGTATTGCTCCACAAACACCTGCACCAGGCGTAAGATTTTCATTGGCAGCGTTGACGATAGCACCATTCGGAAGATGGAGCTTGGTAATGTCGGTTCGAATCAACCCGATTTTAGCGTTAAGAGCAGCAGAGGGGGCTGCCAAAGTCTTTTTATTGATTGAAATGCGTTTGGTGTGGTATAGGATAGGGAGAGTAAGGATATCGGCCTGGTTCAATACATGTGGCATTTTTGGAGCTTTTGGAGCCTCGTAGTTGAGGTATCTGTCTATTGTGTGTTTGAGTCTGAGCCAGTCCATTAGAGATACAGATATAGAGAGCTATCGAATTAAGTGTATAGGGAAAGCGAGTACCTACCTGGTCTTCTTAAATGACTGTGAATAGCTGATGGTATATGTGGTCGTTTGGTTGAGGAAAGTTGTCCTTGTTTGATGACTCTATGGTGGCTGGCGGCCTCAAATGTGGGGCAACGGGCAACTGTGATAGGTAAGTAAGAGTACATGTAGCTAACAAGCACTGACGTAATTCACGGCCGGGTAACGTGGAGAGACTTTAGAGTCACCTGTTGGTAGCCTGTCAAACAACGCGTGCTAACGCACTTTACGCGCGTGATGGCTACAATAAAGCCTATTGAGCGGAAATCCGTATGTGGCCACATCTCCTTATGCTTGTGGGACAGAAATAATACTTGCTAACAACATTTCCATATTCCAGGTTCATCATATACAGTCTGGTCAAGTTATTGGTGACGGGCTGACCTCAGTGGTTAAGGAATTGGTAGAGAATAGCTTCGACGCTAGTGCAACCTCTATCGGTATATTAATTTCTCAGTATATAAAATTTCTGTAAATTAACAAATCTGAAAACTAGAGGTACGTTTCAAAAACTACGGGCTCGACTCTGTCGAAGTCGTCGATAATGGTATCGGCATCACCTCCGACAACTACGAGTCCATAGCTCTGAAACACTGGACATCCAAGCTCACGTCCTATGACGATCTTGACACAGTAACGACCTTTGGTTTCCGTGGTGAAGCCCTTTCCTCTCTCTGCGCCCTTGCAGAGCTTCAGGTTACTACTGCTACTGCTGGTGAAGCACCTAAAGGAACTCGGCTTGAATTCGAGACCTCTGGGAAGCTTAGATCACGCTCAGTTGCGGCTGCACAGCGGGGGACTACAGTGTTAGTAGAGAACATATTCAAGACATTGCCTGTGAGGAGGAGGGAGCTAGAAAGGAATATTAAGAGGGAGTATACAAAAGTGTTGGGTATACTACAAGCATACGCGGGGATTAGTGTAGGGGTAAAATTTTCGGTCTTTAATCAACCGCCAAAAGGGAGGAAGACGCCGGTATTTGCTACAAAAGGGAATCCAACAACTCGGGAAAATATCGCAAATGTGTTCGGTGCAAAGACCCTCACTGCATTAGTGGCGCTGGATCTGCAATTCGAGATGAAATCTACCCGGAAAGGCATGACTCGGGTAGTTGGTAGATCAGAGTAAGTCATAGCCCTATTGCCTAACTATCACTTTGGCGGAGGATTCTTATATATCCTCGGGATTCTTAGAAGCAAAGATATCAAGATAGTCGGCCACATATCACGTCCTACTGTTGGAGAAGGCAGGCAAGCTCCTGACCGACAAATGTTTTTCGTCAACGGTAGACCTTGTGTTCTTCCTCAAGTATGTCTTGAAGTGGCGAGTGATCGGTGGTGAAATGCTGATATTGGTGAAGATCACAAAAGCATTTAACGAGGTATACAAGAGTTTCAATATTACACAGTCGCCATTTATATTTGCCGATATACAGATGGATACAAGTATGCCCCTTTCTTATATATTAGGGATATATCTTCTCATGCGGAATAGATTCATATGATGTGAATGTCTCCCCGGATAAGCGATCTATCTTACTACATGATCAAGTAGAACTGCTAGAATCATTAAAGGTACAGAACCCAGCCAAATTTTACTAATTATACTTATATTTATATGTGACCAGGCCTCTCTCATGGAAATGTTTTCAAACCACGAACAAACTGTTCCCCACGCCCAGCTTGGGGCAAGGGCAAAATTACCAGCCTATAAACAACTAACCCTCAACCGATCCGCTCATTCCCCTGCTTCAGCTAGCTCTGCATCACCAACGAAGGAACCAAAAAATAATAGTCCGACTAAGGTGGATAGCTATGTTGATACCTTAGATACTACCATTCGAAATACAGAAACATCGAATGAGGAGCTCAATCCCCAGACCCTAAGCGAAGAGCCTCCAACGCCTCATAATAGGGCACGATTGCCATTGGTAGATGGAATTGGCTCGTCACCCAAACCCCAAGGAGTTAGGTTTAATCCACTTACGATACAAGAGCGAGAGAAAACTCCAGAAACAGTAAAGAAGCCATTCAGGTTTAGTACAACGGCAGATGAAATTTCAGGAGACGATCTAGTTGAAGTAGCGGAGGAATTTGAGACGAATGAGCCTATACTACCACCTAACTCACCCTCAATACATCCTCCAGGGCCATACATACCCACTACAATGACAAGTCCTCTCTCAAAGCTATCATACCACTCACCTAGACGATCAGAGCCAAGTAAAGCTACTATTACAATTGGCGATCGTGACCCTGTGATTGGGAGTAGTCCACCAGCTTCACCGAGTAAGCGTAGAAAGATCACATCAACTGGAATATGGGAGTCGAAGGCTGTGGGGCTGAAGAAAGGGCAATTAAAGTTCTCGTCGGGGGTGCTAAATCGATTTGCAGCGTCAAGGGTGCAGGTACAACTCGAGACCGAAGAACGGGAGGAGGAGGATGAGAGGGAGGAGGATGGTGAGGATGGTGAGGATGGGGAGAATGGGGGGGGTGGTGAGGGTGGTGAGGATGGGGAGGATGGAGAGGATGGGGAGAAGGAGTTTGAAGGTGGAGATGAGGCTAGGGAAATTAAGGGCGATAATGGAGAGATTAAAAAGCAAGAGTATAGACAGGAGGATATAATTATTTTGGACGACGACGATGAATATACCGATGCAGACCTAGAGGAAGTATTTAGGGATGCTAGTCAGTTGGAGGCAATGATAGTGGATGGGATAGGCGATCAAAATAATACCAAGGGGGACGCTGAACGGGGTATCTTAAGGCAGCTGGATTCAAACCCATTGTTTCTTCCTAACACAGAACTCGATTCATTTGATGGTGATGAAGCTATAGAAAACGGGGCGGATAAGGTGGTGGAAAGGGATGAAGGGGTTGAGCCTGAAGATGATGTCGGGGATGGTAGTTTTGTGAACGAATCCGAGCCCCTCAAACAGTCCTCGATCCGCGCTCAGAAACTCTTCAAAGAGGCAGAAGAAGCAGCTGCCGAACCCACCTCAAAGGGTCTTGAGAGAGCCTTTGAAATTCTTGAAGGCTCACGGGCACACTCTACAAAAAACACCTTTAGAACCTATTCCACCTCGATAGATACGCTACGGCAGCAGTCAAAATCACACCTAAAATCTTCGAGGAGTGTTGGTACCCGGGGTACCCCCTCATCTAATTCCACCTTAACTGAAGATGACGTGTCCGCCGAAGAGCGATTAAACTTAACTATTTCTAAGAAAGATTTCTTTGAGATGAAGATTAAGGGGCAATTTAACAAAGGTTTTATTCTGGCGACGAGGGGAGACGATCTGTTTATTATCGACCAGCACGCATCAGATGAGAAATACAACTTTGAAACACTGCAACAAGAAACTGTGGTCCAGAACCAGCGACTTGTAGTGCCAAAGTCTCTGGATCTAATGGCAATGGATGAGGTCATTGTTACTGAGCACTTAAATGTCTTTAAGAAGAACGGCTTCATTATTGAAGTAGATCCAGAAGCGCCTACAGGAGCAAGGTGTAGGTTGGTTAGTTTACCATTGAGCAAGGAGACTGTATTTGGGATCAAGGATTTGGAAGAGCTCATACACCTTGTTCATGAGAATCAAGGTAGTTCATCTGTTCGATGCTCCAAGGTCCGGAGTATGTTTGCAATGCGGGCTTGCAAGAAGAGTACAAAAGTAGGTCGGGCACTCACGATCAAGGGGATGGAGAAGATTGTTCGACATATGGTATATATATTTCTCGCCAGTGAGCCATTAGAAGGTATGAATAGAGCTGATTATGGATTTTATTTTAGGGTGAATTGGATAAGCCTTGGAATTGTCCGCATGGGCGCCCTACGATGAGACATTTGATAGAGCTCGGACAAATCGCGAATTGGAGCGAGTACAGTTCTGAGGGAGTGGGCTTGGGAGGTTTGCAGTGGAAAGGTCAAAATTGGGCAGATACCTGGTGTGATTATAATGTTGACGCATAGAGAAGAATATGGTTAAGTAACATGTAATGGGAATGTCAAGCTTGGAAAGGTCCAAGAAAGTGATAAATCTACGATTATATTTCTACAAGGTCCCGGAACACAATAGGCAGCTGAAGTCTCTCATTATCTTAATCCAACAACTCCAAGTACCCACTTCTTTGGGACTTATGGAGGTGCTATACCCCTTGGTCATTGGCCTGTATAGTCCTATTTTTTATAGTGTTCCTAGTTTGTTATGCTCACTCTTTCCCTCCCGTTATCTAGACCAATAGCCTGTATATATAGCTTCTATCGAAGCTATAATTGCTTATGGTAGCTATTTAAGTAAGCTACAAAGTAGCAAAATGCCAAGGCCGCTTATTATTGGCTCACCTTGACGACATCTGTGGTGTTTATACTGATCAGATGTCGCAGAATTTCAAGGAAATATCTCACATTAGTGTAAATACAGGAGATATATTTTTTCTACCTTCTGTAGGATTAGTCATATTCATAGTTTTGTTATATCTGGAAATGGCTTTAGAGGCTTTTTATTATATATATATATGAGGAGATTATGTGGAGGGTACGTGATCCTGTCTGAGAATCTAGGCCAGTAGACGAGGGATATGGTTTTTTTTCTCTTATGCTTTCTCTCCCCTTTTAGACATCAACCCCCTAACCCAGATTTGAGGTGTAGCCAACGCCATACTCTTTGACATAATACGAAGCTATAGTACATTCACCTACTATAAATTATATGTAGAGGGTAATCAGGGGATTATTCTATGAAAGTTAATAAGGATGACACTGCTACTATCCTTACCGACCCTATCAAATCCGTGATCTTCTTCTTGCTACCACTCTTCCTCATAAGACTTTCCTCTCTCCTTCTCCAAGCCCTCCACAAAACACTTGACCAAACTCTCTCACGTCAATGTCCACTCCCTCTTCTCGTTCTCATTCAAGGGCACTTCCAATTTCATAAACACTGACACAAATCTACTAATGAAATACGACTTCTCTGAAAGTCTCCTCTTTACCACTGCTACTTGGTTATCGCCCTCCTCCCGTTCTTTAAGGCACTAAAATTTCGAGTTTACTAGCTCGTGCCGTAGGGTTCTATTGATAGGCCAATTATCTTTGTGATACGAGTTATTCTGTAATAATATGGGGAAATCATAGATGAATACCTATAGACAAATTAGTTCTGTAGATATGTAGGTTCCTATAGATATAATAGAAAATAAATAGAAGATAGAATAATTAAATCTTCCTTGTACTTCTCACTACTAGAACTCTCATACCTTAAGTAGTATGCAGCTGTAGTAGCCACCTAGCTATTTATCTATTTTATTTAGTCACTTCCTTTTACGCTAAACTTGCTGATTTCATATTTTCAATTTTTGTTGCATAGCGGATTGTCTGCTATAGGCCTCCGTACTCTAGTCAGAAACTTGATGAACCTGGAAAAAGCGTCATATGATCAAAACTCGGAGGCATCGAACCGCATCTTCGTAGATACGATGGTAATTTCCTGCAATCTCCGTTTAATTAAGCTCTACCCCGAGGTTTTTAAAAAACGCCAAAATTCCCCCTCCTCCCCCTCAACTAACCTCCCTTCAACAAGACAAAACGGGTCAAGATATTCCCTGAGCTCGACATGAGTGTTGAACTCATAGATATCAAGACCGGAGAAATTACGAGGGTGCTCGGTCGTGCCGATTGGGCCTTTGGATATGGTTCGGGAGATAACTTGACTGGAACAATCCTAGTAGCTATCGAAGCAAAGCGACGTGACACATATTCTGGGGCCGAAGGGCAATTGCTTACTTACCTCGCAATTTTACGACAACTAAGGATCCAAGAAGGAAAAATGAGCTCCGTTGTTCAGGGTTCTACACCGACGGAATCTGTTATAATTTTATTGCAATCCAAAGCGATGGCACAATCGAGTGCTCCAACACCTATACAGTTAAATCGGCCAAAGGGTTAAAAAGTATTTTTAATTTATAATTACAATACTAGAAACAGCAGTCAAAATCACACCCCATACAACACCTACGAAACCTGGGCTAGCACAGAATGAAGAAATCGTGAAATTTCGTAAAAAGATATGGGTACAAACTTATGCTTCGAGCTTAACCTCGGCCCTGGAGATCCTCGGTGAGGATGAAGGAGACCTACTTGAAATTAAGCTGGATACATAAAAATATCTCTATTGGCTTCAAGAAAACTATATTTCAGGTGTAAGATGCCACATAGGCTACTTTCTATATGAATTCTTTAGTCAAACCTTTTTCCTGTTGCTACCAACTTCTCCTTCCTCTTTGAAATTAGTGGTGTTCGGCTACCTAGAAATTAATATCTATAGCTAAAATAAGATTAGCTAAAAATTGCTAAAGAAA
Source organism: Verpa conica (assembly GCA_033030425.1). NCBI lineage: Eukaryota > Fungi > Ascomycota > Pezizomycetes > Pezizales > Morchellaceae > Verpa > Verpa conica. The sequence goes on along the minus strand of JAUFSD010000001.1, from coordinate 3,140,390 downwards.
ACAAATAGACTCGCTTCGCTGATATTGAAAATGAGAACCTTTCCTATACCAGTCAAAATGTGAAACCTTTGCTCAAGATACGATTCCCCAATAGGTGCTCTGATTTATCTCGTTTATATACTCACTACTACAACTTGAGTGAACAGCGATTTCTTCCCTATCATGATGCTATGTACTCGCTGAAAAATAGTCTGTCGTGGTTACAGGTTGCAACCAAGCTTCTGAATCAGGAAGTGATGTACCCAGAAGACAAGCTTTATTTTTCAGCGAGTACAGTAACCGGCAATAAGTCATCTGACGGCTTGAGCCATAGTACAGCCTCCGGCAGGATTATTTTAGAAAAAATAATTAGTGAACAGGGGTACTGTGGCCAATTCCCACTGCCAGAATCCTCGCCGAGAGCATGAAAGCCCAATAAACTCTACGGATCTCGGACCCCATGTTTATATAGAAACCCTAACCCAATCCGCTTCTACCCCTCTAGTACTATCACAGCACCAAGAGTTAAAATACCCATATCACACTTGGTTTTATTTTGCGCCGAGGCTGCTGAAAAATGGCAATTGCTATCACAGTAGTGATATAGAGAGTATTAATTTGGAGAAATATTTCTACCAAGCTGCCATTAAGTCAGTCTCAACCTTCAGTCTCCACCGTTATCAATACGATCCAGTATTTCTTTACCAATGGTGATTGCTTCCCCTAGTTATTTTATATGAACCTACATGTATGTATAGCCGTGTTTAACAAGTTTTTGAAGCCCCCTTAACATAATGAAACGGCTTGAAACTGAATAAAACACTAGATTATTACGAAGGCATAATTAGAGGGTATATATACGCCAAATAATCTGTAGGAAACTTTTAGTTTTGTGATGTTGTGGTTTTGGTAGCCGATTGTATTGAAAGGGGCTCCATGTGCTTATGATTAATTCATTCGTTCATATTGAAAGGAGTTCTAAGAACTTGCTTGTTAGACACGGCTGTACATATAGCATACGTAATTAATTTTTTTTATGTAGTCTAGGAGAGGGATGTGTATGAGAATAATTCGACCTCAGTATCTTAGCAGTCTAGGAGAAGCAATTCCACAACCCCCTATATATATATCCCTAACAAATCTGACGATACCCTAAAACCTAAAGAAACCCTATTCTAAGCCTTTCATAGGCTGACTAACAAAGAGACGTCATCCTAGCGATACCTGCTTGATACCCGCGCTATACCTAATTAGCTATACCCAACATTTTTTTAGAGGAGCAAGCAGAGCGATAAACTGTGATCTACCGCATGGGAGGTTGGTAGACTAGCTAAAAGGCTTTGATGATCGCCGACAGGGTATCTTTCAACAATGTCGGTGTAGTATACTCGTAGTCATTAAGCGTTTACGGGATAGGCTGACTGGGAACGCCATCTCGCTCACTGAGATCCACTAAAAACACAGGATGCAGGATAAAAGGACTACAGTGATACATGAAACCGAGGATTAAAAAAAAGATCTTTAGGTTTAATTAATGACACAAGTTAATAAGCTCACATTTTGAGCTTGTAAAGTAGGCTTATCACTCTTCTCGTTAGCATATTCCGGAAACATTTGATGATTGCGAGTAATCTAGTGTTCTATGCTGATGTTGTTGAAAGGCAATAATTGCTATTACTAAGTCTTTTTAGTTATTGAAGAACCACTTTTTTGTGCCACAGACATTAATATCTTGCAAGGACAACTGAATCTCTCTTTTTCTTTTTACGACTCTATTGCAGGACTCAGAGATGAGTATACAAGCTCAATCGGGATGGGGCTGTAGCGCTATAGCTAAGAATATACGACCTTTCAAACGCTCTTTCCATTATAAACCCCTCATTGCTATATATAGCTACGTACCTAGGAGTGGATATTTTAGCCTGTGGTAAAGATAACCTAAGTAATCAGGACTGCCTGGCACTTGGGAGAAGATTTGGGGAGAATTTGGCGCTTGGCTTGAGTATTTACTAGTGACTAGCGGGGTTTTTTTCTTTTGTGGGGCTACGGGACAGTTAATCTACTGGGGAATGTTTCTTACTTATGGGGTGTCTTTCCGATTTTCGAGGGGTAATAATTGGTTCTTCGAGCTAAGGACGTCCCTGGTACTATGCACTTATGATTCATTCAGTCCTCTGGTAGTATTCACAATTTATACTCCTAAATTAGTCATGTCGTGATGACCCTTTAAACATATCGGACAAGACTAAATTGAGAATATAGTGCAAGAAGTATCATAAAAATGCGTTAAATCAATATATATATATAGGTATAAGCAAACTCCCAATTTGAAAAAATGCAAACAAGAACCGTCCCTACCCACCCTGCCAGAAAGGAGAAAAGAGAAAACTACATTAGGAGCGCACATATATTTAGCTCACAGAATATTCCAAAAATAATTAGCATAAAAGAACTGCGAAAACCTTTTCTCGATGTTGACGACGTGTACGTCACCCTTTGCCGGATTTCCTGTAATATCTATCATTTAGCAATGGGCATGCCTCGTAAGAGGTCGAGAACTTACGTATCACCGCCTTATTATAACCACCTGCGCCATCTTCCTGGATATCAATCCCTAAGCTCCTATAAACCTTGAGTTTCAACCTGCGCTCGAGATTATCATCAGCACCATTTTTCTACCAGATTTCGCACCAGAAAGAAACCCCATACAGCGTCCCATCCTCCGCTTCCATCATAGCAGTCTGCATAGCATCCTCCCCATCCACCTGCTCTAGCTCTTCCTTCAATCTCGCCAACTGGCCCTCAAGGTGATGAGAACTACTCTCCAGCTCGTTGATATTCTTTGCAAGCGAAAACTTCTCGCGGTCGAGCCTGAGCATGTTACCGCCATGCTCCTTTTTCGATGCGGCCGCGACAGAGGACTCCATGGATTGCTTTGAGACCTCCATTTTGCGGGCTAGAGCTCGGAGGACATTGCGGGAGTCGTCGAGGATCTTGCCGCGCGTGTCGGTTATTTTTGAGAGGTTTTCGCTAATCTTGGAGAGAGACTCCATATCACCGGAGATGTTGAAGTTGTTGACGCAGTGGTTGATGAGTTTATCTATAGACGGGGAGTAGTTAGTAGGGGGGGGTGTTTAGTGGGGTTAGAGCCTGGAGAGTAAATATACCAGGGGCTTCATCGAGGAGAACCATCTTGAATTATTGCTGAGAGATTGTTTATAGAAGTATTCTACAGATACTAGAGGAGGGAGTGGATAGTAGGTAGTGGATAGTGGATAGTGAATAGTGAATAGTGATGTGAGAAATCGTGATGTTGGTCTGCCGAGAACACAGTAAACAGCCACAGCAACCATCCCAGGCTATCGGTTGCCACAGCAACTGCCAGTGGCACGGTCACATGCCACCGACAGCGTGAGCCACAGCCGGTTTTTCGCATCTTTTGCCACAGCTGACCCATCCCCACTACGTAACAGCCATCCCTCCCAGTCAGCCAGTGGTTCCTCAGCCTGGCTCATCGGTCTCTTAAAGTCTCCCCCGGTTGAAGACAGTGCGGAAAAGAAAGTGAAAAAGTCACTCGTTCCTGTCTGCAAATTCTTTACATTTCACACTTCCCAGCCGTTCTGAATTTCTCGCAAATACTGTTTTGAAGATGCCATCTGATAATCTCCCATGTAAGGCTTCCCTCTTATGTTAACCCTAGAGATACAAAAACTTACAAGTTCCCCGCATTGGTATAGACGCTGCCGATGCCGAAAGGTATGTGTATCTCTTACCCATGAGATACACCCCCCCCCTCTCCCAAACTCTCATCAAATAGCCGCACTTTGTTACTTTTACTAATTTTTATACTATTTCTTTTCTATTAATCAGCCCGCTAAAGGAAGCCGAACTTGCCGTTCTCCGGAAACAATTTGAAGTCGAGGGCCAGTTCGTCGGCGTACAGACTAAATTCAACTATGCCTGGGGCTTAATCAAAAGCGATAAGCGAGTTGAACAGCAGCTAGGTGTTAGGTTATTGACTGGTTAGTTTTGCACAACCTTATCACAACTGGAGTGGCTAGCTATGGAGACCAGCGTTTGGGGAGGGGAGGGGAGGAGTAGAGGATGAAATAGGTTGGAGGGTTTTATTAGGCGACTACTAATACATCTAAACAGATATATTCCGGGACCACCCAGAACGCCGCCGGGAGTGCTTGTACTATCTTGCGCTCGGGAACTACAGGCTCGGGAACTACGCCGAGGCACGCAAGTACAATGAGACGCTACTGGATCATGAGCCAGGGAACTTGCAGAGTCAGAGCTTGAGGACTTTGATTGATGACAAGGTTGCTAGAGGTGGGTTGAACACCGCCATTTGAGTGAAAGTGGGTTTAGTGCTGATATAAAACTTTGGTATTACTAGAGGGTCTACTCGGCGTTGCAATCATCAGTGGCGTTGCTCTAGCGGCGGGTGTGGTTGGGAGTGCTCTGTGGAGGGGGATGGCGAAGAGGCGGTGAGAATGATAAACCCCCGGAATTTGGTAAATGCATGTTTATTACGGGTGACGGACAAGGAAATAATGAAGTATGATATCGTCGGAAGGGGCCTTTGCGTTGTTTTTCTATTGTATGATGGGACTCCTTTAGCCGGTACATTCCTAAAGCTTCCCCTACTATTGAGTGTAATTTCAGATAAAAAGAATCGCACTCTTGTTTCTCTCTTGTAATCCTCGATCTTGTTTCTATTGCGTTCTGTAATTTACAAAGCAAAGCGCACTATAGGTTATATAAAATACATAGGCACTTTAGCCTAACTGGGTGTGATTGGCCCCGGGTCCTACACTTGACATCATCGGAGGGCAACGGACATGTGGCGGTTCCCTGCTATAAAGCCCCACTTGACGCACAGAGTCCAGAAGATTCCAGTGTCACGCAACAGTAGTAGAGAGGGGACACACCACCTGCGAGTTTGTCGGCTGCCAACGGGGGGGCAGGGAGACGAGACAGAGCAGAGGCAGAGGAGAGACAGACACGGACAGAGATAGCCACTGCTTATGTAGGTACATGTAATGTATGTACTTGTCATACTGATCCCCGTTGCTGTCGTCATACTGCCCTCCCTCCAAGCATCCCAACACCCACAACCGCCCAAGCAATACAACCTCTACATAAGTACGCAGATATCGTATCCGCTGTGGCTGATATGATATCTCCCCCTCCACTGAAGCGTAGATACTTGTAGATACCTGTCTACTTATTATCGATTACTTGGACAACCCCACTCTGGCCTGTTGCCATCACCCTTGTGCAGCCGACATCATCCCGCGATCTCTACATAGCTGCTTCCCACCCCTCCTCTCTTCCCCATTTGTGGCCACTTGCTGCTGCACAACACCACTGTCAAACAAATCTTCCCTTTATTTGGGCTCCTGCCCTCCTCATCCCCTTTATCTCCTGCTCATCCTTACAGCAAACTCAACAATGTCTTCCATAACCAACAATCCCCCCGGCCAGCGGGAACTAGTCTACTGCCATCCTTGCCAAGACGAGTGGTATAGAGATGAACATGGCCTTGTTTGCCCAACGTGTGGTGGCGATTTTGTCGAAATTGTCAGTAGTCGATAGACCTGGTCTCTTTGATTCCTCCACCTTGCCATTTCCTTTGTCTGTCGCTTGTAGACTTCCCCCCTACTATTTTTCTAGCTTGCATTTGCTAACAAGCCAAATTATCACTCGGTCCAGATTGAGAATAATCATGATCCCCGCATTCCCGCTAGAGGCCTGGGCTCAGGTCTCCCAGAAGACTTCGACGTCGACGATGACGACGGCTCAGACCCTCAACCCCCCGCGACGTTCTTCCGCTTCGAAGGTCCTAACTTCAGCTTCACATCAACGCAGCGCACCTTTGGACCTCGGACGCAGCAGCACATTCGTGGCGGCTTGGCACGGGCAGAGTCTAGCGAGTCTGGTGGACATGAAACCCCGGATGATGTGATTATGCAATTATTTACAAATATGCTCCGGAATATTGTAGGAGATCAAGGCATGCCGGGTGAACGAGACGGTCCAGGTGGAACACCTGGGAGTGGGCATCAGAGCCCAAGAGCTCAAGGTGGGGAAGAGGGGCCTGGAGGCACTCATACCCATACCCCGCCTATACCGCCATTTTTTGGTGGGGGACCGGCGGTGTTTTCTGGAGGGGGAAGAGTGCACTTCGATTCAAGTACTAGATTGAACCCCCGGGACGCCGACTCACCACAACCTCATGACGAAAATGTTGTTGATCTGCACTCGTATGCCCCTCTAAGTCTATCAGGTTTATATTATAATATTCTAATGTGGCTACAGATTCCTCGCTAGCCTTATTGGCCCTGCCGGTAGCGATGGTGGTATTTTTGCTCGTGTACTTGGAATACCGCCAGGTGCCGGAGGAGACTATGTATATAGTCAAGCCGACCTTGACCGAGTAATCTCGCAGCTCATGGAGCAGCATCAAGGCAATGCACCGCCTCCAGCATCAAAAGATGCGATCGATTCATTGCCGAAAATAAAAGTCACCGAACAGATGGTTCGCGATGGAGTGGATTGTGCGGTTTGTAAAGAGGATTTAGTTGTTGAGGAGGAGGTTGCAAAGCTACCATGTAGCCATATGTACCATTTCGAATGTGTTAAAAGATGGTTGGAAGCGCATGATGTAAGTCATTTTATGGGAGTTAGGGTGGTAGTTTTTTTAGACTAACTTGCTATAGACATGTCCAATCTGCAGGCACCCCGTCACACCCGAAAACCAAAGACCACAGCCCCAATCACCTGGATCTCGACCACACACAACCCCTTGGCCCTTCCCGATGCCACGACCGCAGTCCACGGGACCGCCCCCAGCTCCAGATCACGGTAGTGGGAATGCCAGTGGGAATGCTAGTGGGAATGCTAGCGGGAGCAGTGGAAGTAGGTCTGGTGGGTGGGCCGCCCTTTTTAGACGTGGTGGGTCGGGTCATTGATTGTGCTTAGCTAGCGGATAATGACTACTTTCTGTTGGTTTATGATACTAGAATTGGGGGGATTGGGTAAAGTTTACTACTGCTACTATTACTTCTACGGTTACTATGGCTACTACGATTACCATCTGGGCGAAAACTGTAGGAGTCGGGTTTTTTTTTTCCTTTTCATTTATTTTTGTTCTACTCCTTTTTATATTATTTTCATTTCTTGGCATGAGTATTCTTCTTTGTCTTCTACTCCTGGGGGTGGTTATGGTTGCAATGCTTTGTAAAAATACAAAATAATTGCGTGGAGGAAGGCTATCCAACCTTTCTCGAGATTTTGGGAGGGTTATATTAATACACATGCAAGCACATGTATTTCTGGTGGTTGTTCCTGATGGATAGGCGTATTTGTAGATTTTGTTACGATGTTATCTCTATTTACTTAGCCTGGTTCCAAGAAATTGTTCTATAATACTAATTATTTATCGGTTTCTGTATTACTGAGTGTACTGGATGCATAGTGGAATAAGTAGGAAAGAAGAAAAGAAAAAAAGGGGTGTGTACTGTCGTCGAGTGACGAGATATGATGCCAAAATAATACTGGAGGGGGGCCCTAACTTATAGGAGATCAATAATCTATAATAAATAACTATAAATATCATGATAATGATAACGCACCTACCTCTCCTTGGATATTTTTCTGTTTAGCTAGTTAAGTATATGTCGTTTATATAGTAACATGTTATGGGAAATTTATACATTTCTGTCTGTGGTAGAGTAATCATGGGCTTTAATGTAAGGAGCTACGTCAAAAGAAGATCATGACTCATTTCCGGATGGAAGGAACTAGATGTTGTGTGGTAATGGTTAAGTACTTTGACTATAGGGATAAGACTCAAAGTACAGCTAGTAGTAGGTATCGAAATATACTACTTTTTTATAGTAGACATTGACTAATTAGTTATCCTACCCTATCCTAGCTACATATATATTCAACATGTAAAGCGCAAGACACGAAAGGGCGAGGAATAATTTACTGTAAGGGGGGTCCACTTAAGTTTGTGAGATTATTTGTGTTACGACCGGAAGGACCCGCACGTGACTAGGTATGCATACGTAATACCATGGAGTTCCAACCGACGTCCTTTTTAAGAAGAGATTTTTGCCCGGAGACACTGAGTCGGGATTGCCCGATTAACTCGAGCTATATCGTATCAATATCTCGGGAAGTCTTGGTTGTAGGTATCGCAGGTCTGCATTTGTACATGTAGTTCCCTAGCTAGAGAGTACTCTCTAGTACATACAAGGATACCTACAGCTGCAGGGGGGGGGGTTAAGATAACCTACCTTGGTACGGGGCCACAAATACCAAATAAGACCAGAAGGGCTCTTAGCAATCGGTATCTGTACTCTAGAGTAGGTACATGATGTATGTAGGCGTAGGCGATATTCCCCTCGGGAGTTGAGGGGGGGGGGTGAGGTTTGCTGGGCCAGAATCTACCGATGGATGATAGAGCACTTACCGCGCTTTCCCACCGTGGCTGACAGTGATGGCGCAGTTTCCGCCTGAGCCGCGGTCTCCGCCAAGGATCCCTTATTCCCTTTGTGCATGTCATACATAGCTTCTGCTTGAGCCTTACACAATTTGGTTCTTCCTCTTCTTTTTCTCTCCCTCCCTTCCCTCCCTTACTTCCCTCCTGGATGGTTCCCTTCGGTACTTAAGGCCCTCGATGCTCCCCGCAGCCAAAGACGTCCATCGCCACTTGCACAGCTGAGCCAACTCGATACACTCAGGTGCTATCAAAGTCATTATCTTGCTCTCCTCCCCTCCTCTAGAATTCACTATCGTCAAGCCCGGGAAAGAAGGAAAAAAAGAAAAGAAAAAGAAAAACTCAAGTTTATATATTACCGACAATGAACACACATTATGGGGCTAGTAGCTCCTCTTCAAAACGACCTAGACTCGAACCTACCCCGCAGCTCAGTAGCCACCCGGTTGTCGGTACCCAGGCTCCCGTATTTCCACCCCTCAACACACTACTTGGTTCCCGAGCCTACATGCAAACTGCCTATGGTGGAGGGCCATCTTTGTCTTCTTCTTCAACAGGCCCGACGGGACAGGGAAGCTTGGTGGAGCGTCTTCATGGGGTCCAACAAAGATCGGTACCATCGTTAAAGCGAACTGCAAACTACGATGGAAAACACTCGGTGCTCGGGGGTATTAGTAGTGCAGGGGCTCTAGGTGACTACAATTTTCTACGACAGCAGCAACCGTTTGGGGGACGCGGACCTAGTGCTACTCCTACGCCATCGGGTTCTGGGAATAGTGTCATTGATCTGACGGAAGATGACGACGAGGAGGAGGTTCATGTGGTGGAGGCGAAAGTGAAAGAAGTTTGCTTCGGGATGATTCATAGGGCAAGTGTGATGGCACACAGGGTCCCAGCAACGGCGTTCGGTACCGATGTATTTCCGCAAAACTGGCCGCCGATCCCAATCACTTTGAAGCGTGGGGGAAGTTCTGGAGCGTTGATGGTATGTGCGCTGGACCCGACGGGGAGAGAGTTCGGTTGTGTCGATATCAATACCGCGAGGGCTCTCGTTCCGTTGCTGGACTTGAAGCTCGTGAGGGTCCAGTCGAAGATTGTTGCTAGGCCGAAAAAAGCTGGTGATGTCGTGGGGGCGCCCATGACTGCAAACCTGTCGATATACATCAACCTCTATGGACCGGAGGATAAAGGAATCTCGGTAGGGAATATCCTCTCGCAGAAAAACGTCTTTTTGCAGAAACCTATGGGGGAGGATAGAGGGGTGGAATACAGGAATCCGCATTACCAAGACGGTGCCGTCCAGTCCTGGGCCAAACACGGAACACAAAGGCCCAACGTCGGGTATGTTTCGAGGACGGCTGATGAGATCCGCGCAGACGTAAATAATGTTTTTGATCGCCTCGAGCAGTCGGATAATTTGCCGGAGATGGAGCCAGATCCACGGATAAAGACACCCCTGCTCAAGCATCAGAAGCAGGGATTACACTTTATGACGAAAAAAGAAAAGGAGCGAACGTTCGGTGAAGAGGATAAGGCGAATTCGTCTCTTTGGCGTATACGATCACGTCCTAGCGGACAGAAATTCTACTATAATGTCATTACCGGGGTTGAATCAAGGGGCAAACCCACCGAGGTATTCGGGGGAATTCTAGCGGATATGATGGGGCTTGGAAAAACACTCCAGATTATTTCCCTAACCGTCAGTTCACTTGATGAGTCCAAGGCCTTTGCAAAGAAAAGGTTCTCGCCCCCAAAAGAAAAAGAGAAAGAGGACGATGATCTCCCAGTCATGAATGTCAAGACAACGCTGCTTATTAGCCCACTAAGTACCATCGGTAACTGGGAGGAACAAATTCAAGCGCACGTCCATGCAGATACGCTCAATACCTATGTCTATCACGGTAGTAAGCGTGAAACTGACCTAAAGAAACTTTCTGAGCACGACATGATCATCACAACATATCAAGTGATCGCAAATGAGTACCAGAAGCACCAGAAGGATAAGAAGAATATAAGTCCACTACAGCAGCTGTGCTTTTTCAGAATCGTGTTAGATGGTTGGTACTCAAATCTGTTTTACAGCGGGAAGTTGTACACTAACATACATCCAGAGGCCCATATGATACGTGAGCAAAGTACTTGGCAATCAAAGGCGGTCATTGCCTTGAACGCGCAGAGGCGTTGGGCCGTAACTGGAACACCTGTTCAAAGTTAGAAACTTTAATTTTTCGATTTTAAGTCGTTGATTTTGTTCAACGATGGCTTCTGAACAGATAGCTTACCATGTTGCTTGTGGTACGGTAGATAAACTCGATGACTTGGCCGCTCTCATTAAGTTCCTACGTGTTAAACCCTTTGACGATAAATCTTCGTTTAACCAGTATATTGCACTGCCGTTCAAGGTGGGTTTTCTCTAGATATAGTGAGCTCGGGAGCTAATTAAATGTAATTTAGGCTGCCGATCCTGAGTGTGTTCCCAGGCTCCGCTTGCTTGTTGATAGTGTAACATTACGAAGACTCAAAGACAGAATTGATCTGCCTCCTCGCAAGGACCAAACCGTATGTTATCCACACACTTTCTGCTAGAGATAATCGCTCATTCCTCTAGGTATATCTTGAGTTCAGCCAAGATGAACGTGAGATCTATGACGCTACAGCACGACAGTCTACAACTCGAATGGATCTTGTTGCAAAAACTGGTCACGTTGGTGGCCGTGCATATGTTCATGTTCTACAGTCTATCCTCCGTCTCCGTCTTATCTGCGCCCACGGCAGAGAACTCCTCGGAAACGATGACACTGCAGGGCTAACATCCTCAGACGCGATCGATGTTGATGAGCTTGATGATAAGCCGAGGTCTTCATGGTCGGGGAAACAAGCCTATGAGATATTTAAGCTTATGAAAGAAGCCAATGAAGATGTCTGTTCTGTTTGCCGGAAAAAGATCAATAACCCTATTAATGAAGTGGAAGGCAAGGTGGAAGGGAAGGTAGCTAACTGTAGTAAAGCTCAAGTGATTGGTTCACTCACACCATGCGCCCATCTACTTTGTGTTGGCTGCGTAGGGACATATAAAGATGCGATATCAAAAGACTTTCGTGAAGGGCAACAAGCATCATGTCCAATCTGCGGCCTATTCATCAGAGTGGACCTATTCGAGTTGAAGCAAGAGGAGGAAGTTGCGGAAGAGGATATCGTTGAATCTGCAAAGCACGGAAAGAAGAACGTTCAGTATAGAGGCCCTAGTACAAAGGTTAAGGCACTTTTGAAGATGTTACTTGATAACAAAGAGGAGAGCACTCCTGAGGATCCGATAAAGAGTGTTGTTTTTTCCTGCTGGACTAGCCATATGGACCTCATCGAGATTGCCTTCAACGAGAATGGGATTAAATTTGTTCGTCTCGATGGTCGTCTTTCTAGGGCACAAAGAAATCAAGCGATTGCAAATTTCCGGGAGGACCCGGAAATTGAGGTTATTCTAGTCTCGTTAATGGCCGGAGGTTTAGGGTAATACCGAACCTACCCATAAATTACTTGAATCGAGTGCTAATTCATGAGTTTTTACATAGTCTGAATCTGACGGCAGCTTGTAAGGTTTACGTCATGGAGCCGCAATTCAATCCTGCTGCAGAAGCGCAGGCAATTGATCGTATCCACCGCCTTGGCCAGAAAAAGCCGGTTACCACGATCAGATTCATCATGACCAACTCGTTCGAGGAGAAGATCTTACAGTTACAAAAGAAGAAGACAGATTTGGCAAACCTATCAATGTCGCAGAAGCTCACGAGGAGCGAGTTGACTAAGCAGAAATTGGAGGTTAGTTTATCAAAAAAAGGATCTCAGCTTGAGTTCTCACTAATGGGCTTACGTTATAGGATTTGAGATCCCTATTTAGGTGATTTTTTTTGTTCTATCGCAACTTATTTATTCCTAGAGAGGTTTCGTTATTCTTATTTGTATCATTAAATTACATCCCTATTATTGCCTAACTGTATCACTACTCCCCCTCTTAGTTAATTCTCTCCTTTGTCAACAAGTATTTATTTCCCCTAGGGACTTTCCTTTCCTCTTCTGGGCAGAGGCGGCGGCGAACTATTTTTATGCATTGTTTTGGTTGGGTTTTAAAGGCGTTTCATCCTATTTATATTATTCTTTATTTCCTTAGGAGGATATGGGTAAAGGGCCTTTAAAAGTTAGGATGAACATGAGGATAAGGACCCGTGACGATTCTCAGGTCATTATGGGGTAAGAATATCTAATTGATTGGACTTGAAAGTTTGGATCTAAGCTTATACTTAGCTCCAATGGACCTATGTACGTTATTCATGCTCTTGTGATAGACTAGAAGAAATCATTGCCCCTAAATGAGATAGGAATTGTGCACTATACATATCGTGAGATCGTAGAATACACGGCTTGAGCTCACTAGATAGATATATGTTCTAGCCCGTTGGAGGGACCTGCTTGGGAACGTACGGGTAGCACACCCTGAATGGGTTACCTGTTGGAAGGGTAACGGTGTCCCCCATATGGGTAGATGATAAATCATGACTCAATTAATATAGGCACACCCTGAATAAATTAAGTTAGTGAGAAAAGTTTTGGCCTATCTTGAGATTTTTTGGGGGATTTTCATATGGTGGGCGCTTTTTGGTAGCGAACAATAGATATGTTATCTGACCAACATGCATGGGCAATGTACTTGCTGTCTACCCGTTCCCGATACGTACTTATAGTAATAACCCTACAAAAGCTCACAGGTCACAGTATTTTCGGTCTGAGGTCGAGACTTAGCCAAGTAATTTTTGAAAAAGTTGAGCCCCCAAAATAGCTGGAAAACCCGCGACAGGTCGGAGTCTTTCGGAGATTTTCCGAGTGCCATATACTTGGGAAAATCGAGTACTTAGGAGGTTATAAAAACCCCTAGTAGAAGTGGACGAGGAACTATTTTTCTTTGTTCTTTTTTTTCTAAGAATCATAATTATAAACAGGGATAAGGAGAAGTACTCTATATAATAATAATCTATTACAGTAATATATAGCCTTAAAAAACCGTAGCTACGTAGTTAAATATTATTATTAGTATTTTATCTACTCGCTACTTCGTCAAGGATTATCATTTGATACGCCAGCTAGAAGAAATAAAAGTTTATTTATTTACTGTAGAATCGCTCGAACAAGATGGGATTTAGTGTCATGTTAAACTGCTGGTCAGGCGTGGATTATCTGAAAGGACGGACAAGTGTATTAAAATGTCAGTTGTGCTGCCCTAGCTAGTCATGACCTTGGAATAGTGCCTTTGGGTCCAATATATTTAGACGTGGCCTAATTATTAATAGGGGCTACAAATTCATCCAGGCTTTAACTAAGGGGCCACTGACGCTATCCTCCGAACTAATAGGTACAAGATGATAGCTCTAAATTAATGATGGACTATTTTGTCATGTATTATACTTCGGCTTGCTGCAATCTCAGTCTCGAGATGCAATATAATCATCGCATAAATTATTTCACTCCTAAGAGGTAGTTAGTTCACTATACCATAACATACCATGGAAAAATAACCTCGCAGCAATATTACCCCTTTCTTGGTTCATCGCTCTCGTAGGTGCTATGTATGGTTTCAAAATCCCAGTACTTATATTTAGGAGAGTTGTAGACAGTGAGTGAAATAGCGCAGCTCGTCCTACAAGGAGATGCAAACGGACTATGAGATGACGATCAAGGGTTATGGACTACAGTCTTATCTGTAGACCCCCACTATGTCTTAGACTATCAGTAAGAATTAGATCTCGCCTGGATATCTGGAAATGACTGTAGACCTAATAATGCACTCAAACGTATAGATGTTTGTAATCGAGTTTTAAGAAAAAGAGAGAAATAAAATCTTTAGGAACAGAGAAAAGCATTACTTATAAAATATCAACTAGCATGGTAGGTAGGGCCATGTCTATGGAAAGTAATTATAATTAGCATATCAGGTGGAGTCAAATCTACAAGTGATGTTTTTAGTATTATGGGCTGTGGAGCTTGTCCTTTTTAATAAGGGAACTTGAGTTAGAATTTTAGTATTGCAGGAGATAATGATGCAAATAAATGTAAATGCAATTTTTAAAGCTTTTGGTCATGGCTTCAAAAGTAGTTGAACCTTAGTGTAACGCCTGGGTACGGTCCCTAAGACACGTTTACCGGCTGGAAGGCTAACCTCCTGCTATCTTCAATCAAAAAGATGAAAGATAAAGAGATGTATATTGTTGATCCTCCGTCAGAGGCATGATCCTCTTATGGAGGATCATGAGCTAGTGTGACTAAAATATTATGTAATCTTTACGTGATACTTAGTATCACTTTGTAATTCTTCATAGTTGGAAGTATCACCCATTACACTATATTTCATATATTAATATTTCTATTTCATATATATAACTAATTGCACAATACTTAATCCACAACTCTAATTGTGTTGCGGTTCGGGTCATTCAGGCCTCCGTAGCCCAAGGGCTAAGGTACTCGATCTAAAATCCAGAAACCAAAAACTGAAAGAAAAAACGCATAGAATAGCAATTTCAGAAAAATTTATGTCGGTGCCATGAATCGAACATGGGTCCTCTCGGAACGAATAACCACAACGAGAAGTACTAACCACTATACTACACCGACTCTGATGATACCCGGAGTTGCCGGTACGGTTTTTATCGGTCCACTTTACTATATCCCAATATGGTTTAGCGTTACTCCTAATGGGGTTTAGCGTTACACGTGAAGGACCATAGCCTGTCACTCGGCTTTCGTATAGAGTAAAATAAACTCTAAGATATATATATATCGACATATGCTTCAACAAACTCTAAACCCTATGAAGTTTCTCTTCTAGACCCTCAAAAATATGAAAGACAGACACGTGGTCTCACTCTACCAGCTATGAAGTTTCTACAACAGATTATAATCATACTCTCCCTCGCTGCGCCCTTCTTTCCCCACAATTTTCTCATCACCAGGGCCCATAAGTACCATCCAATCTTTTTACATGCCAACATATCTACAAAACTGGTTGAAGCCCTTTGTTATAATAGGTGATTCTCGTTGGGCTGGTAAGGCCGGGCATTAAAAAAGAACCCGCACAGGTAGTATAGCGTGCATTCTCTCTTTATTCCTATAGCCGTGGATTATTTCCTCCATATTTCCTGTAACATGTTTTCACGAAATTTTCCCTAGTATCCTCTCCGGGCCTAGAATTATTTAGATATTGATACTAGCCAAATTGGGGCCGATATTATGATGCACGGAATCCCCAAGTTTTAGCTAAATTTTAACCTGGCAGTTTGGCGCGGTTTCTTGTCATGGTTCCCTGATTCTTCCAGGGTTATCATCCCCCGTGACGAACACTACTTATACCTACGTGGTCTTAATTGTCTCAGAGGAAATACTCAGATATGAGGCTATCTATTTCTATAGATGGTATATGGTTAGCTCTGTGGTAGTGACTAATATCTTTTCGACAAGATTTTGTGGGCTGGACAAGATTGCGAAGTAATATCATATCTTAACTTCCAATATCTGGCTAGACTTGTCTATTCTGTATTGTTAGGCGTATAGTAGATGTAGATAGTCATATGCTCATTTACCTGACGGTAATGTGCTAAGGGCATAATATACGCTCGGGTGCAGACATTAACACGAGTTATTTTGGCTAGTATTTCGTGTTGCAGATAGAAAAGCGGATCGGCTAGAACTTGGGCTTCAATATTGCTAAGGGCTGTGATATGAATTATCTTGTTGTTTTGATTGTCTCGGATAGAGACTGGCACAACGAGTCTAAACTGTCTACGCCTGAGGGTACCCGACTCTCCCGATTTAATGACGATGGTAAATTCTAGCACTGGTGAGAGATGGGGGGGGGTAGTGTGGTCCACGAGGCCGCTCGAGGCAAGGTAGGGGAGGTGGTCTCGAGGTGCCTCGGCTTTGTAGGCCTCTGGCTTTGGCTCGCCTTGGGTATTAGGAGTCTGGCCTCGAGGTACCTCGAGGAGCCTTGAGGCATAGAACTATTTTTAGTAATAATTTAAGAGCTACTAAATACTCCACTACAGAGTATTTTAGTGTAGTTCCCTGATATTACCTACTACCTTATTTGAGTCAAGCTCACTAATAGTGGGTGATGAATTGTGGTGGGAATGACCAAGGTAACCTATTTTACTCCTACTAGAGTCTGTAATTTTTTATTTAATTTATTATTATTTACCTCGAGCCACCTCGAGGCGAGCCCAGAGAGAAGCCTCGAGGTACCTCGACCTCGTGGCCCCCCGGCCTTGCGCCTCCTCGAGGCCGATACCTCAAGGCGAGGCCCGAGGCGCCTCGGCCTCGTGGACCACACTAGGGGGGGGGGAACCTTGGGATTTTGCTGTGTTGCTAGGTGACCTAAAGGTTGGTCTGACCCACAACACCGTCGAATACTTTATACTCGTAATCTCATGACGCTTTGAGAATCGACCGGGTCCGCATATGAGTGCATATGGGTGGGAATCCAGTAGATATTGCTAGAATAACAACAATGTGTCTTGGCTATTTGAATCACAGCGCAAAGACAAAAGGGATTCCTCTGAACCTCTTAAAATGCTTAGGACTAGGGATGCTCAGGTCATATGCACCTATATGCGGACCTATTCGATTCTCAAAATGTCATGAGATTACGAGTACAAGCTCAACCAGATGGGGGCTGTTGCAAGTACTGTTCCTACATTATGTCTTAGGATCGGGCTAACACCTTGGGGAGCTGGCACCTTGCTCTGAGCGAAGTGAAGTGGTATAGGCGTGGGCGAAGGGTCTAGAGGACCTTTTTTGGGGTGCTTCGTGAAGGGCATGCGACGCCCCTTGGTAAAGATTGTCCCGGTGCTGGTGGACATTGTCTCGAGTCTCCGAGGAGAGCGTGCTAGCATGCTGTAGCCTACTCGTAGTTGTCAAACGTTTCCGGAATCTAGTAAGAGGCGCTATATCTATTCAAGGTTATATTTTGAGCTTGAGCGGTTGGTCAAAATTCATAAACTCAGCTTCTTTGGCCCTCGGTTGGTATGGGCTCAACGAATCGCTAGAGTGTTATCAAGCCACAAACCCTTGGGGGCTGATTAGATTGTAGGCAAGGCATCGTGCTCCCCACTACCGTACTCCGGAAACGTGTGTTAACGAGCACTCGTTAGATCTGACAGTGTGAAAGGCTAAGTGGTATCAGCCACGATGACACATGTCCTTCAAGAGCGATATACCCAGGCGTTTATTAAATACTCGGAATAGGTCGCGGCCGACCCTAAATGGTGACATGGCAGTAACTACCAGAACAGCAAAAGCAATTGTGAACTAAAAATAATACAGTCACTATATAGTCTAACAAGAGAAGATACTGTCTTTATGGTAGTCTCGCGCCCAGCCCCATACTTTCTACGCAGAACCATAGGGTGTCGAGCAGTAAAGGCGCCTCGGGGCCACCCCCAAAAGTCCTCGCAGCTTTCGGAGGTCCCTAAGGGGCTCGGGGGCTCTTTTGAGCCCACCACAACGCTCAGAGAAAAATAATATGCCGAAAAAAGAATTAGGCAATTAGCTCGGAGGGGTAAGCACACTAGACCCTACGGTGCTGCGTAGAAAATAATGGGGCTGGGCACGAGACTACCTTTATGGTTGTCTTGGTTGTCTTAGGGCTGCGTCATAGCGAATCTTAATTGCAACCTCACTCCGAGTATTTAATACCCGAGTATAACATCACATATGTATATATAATATAATACATACCATCTCCCTAGAATCAGTATTATCGTAGGATTCATCCCTCTTCTGGATAGATCTCTGCCCCTTCGAATATATTATTTTCTAGTATTCAAATACACAGAGCAGTTAACTATCTCACCAGTATTTGTTTGGTATTTACTCTGCATCGGGGCTGTTGGAAGACAGCAATTGCTGCCACTAAACCACTTTAGTCACCTCTGCGCATCATGCGCCGCGATCTTGGCGCTTGGTGATTTCATAGTAAATACTTCATAAGGTTTTATTGGCGTTATAATAGACCACGTATGTTTTCCTTGTTAGGTGTGAGGCTAGAATATAAGCATGGGATTCGTTCCTTCGCTAGAATTGAAGTCAAACGCCCGTATGAAGGCCAGAACCGAGAAAGTAGTGTATGTAGGAGGACTAACATGCATGGGATACAGGAGGCTGTGGATCGTGAACGCGCCCTATAGTACAGCGTACGGCAAAAAAGATCGAGAAGCCAGGGTCTGCTACCAGCCAATCCTACTACTAGAATCTTTGCCAAAAACCTAAAGAACGAATAGGAACGCTGATTCTCGTGCCTCGCATTTCTCGATCTTTTTCACCGTTCGCTGTATTAAAAAAAAAGAGCACTTGAGATGCACTTCCTAGATCTATGATAGGGTGGTATACAGCCTTCACTCAACCACGTGGTTGACACTCAGTGAAATTTCTTAGTCCAATTATAGCGAGATCTTTTTTTCTTGAACTTGTAAACTCGCAATCTAAGCCTCTCAACCCCTTATTTCGAATAACGTATAGTCAAATACTTTGAGTTAATACGGTATACCCCTATACCCCGCTCAATAAACACAGTTATAAAACTCAACCCAATCCGACTATGATTTTAGTTTGTTCTTTGAATCCTGTCAGGTTTATTCACTAGCACAAATACTCAAAAGGAGAGAGCGTAGAGTCCTTCCTACCTGGGCAATGTCAGTACCTCTTAACACCCAAAGCTCCGAGGCCGACTTCCACCAGCGTGCAGAAAGTGTATCTGGTAATCAAAAATCTCACGAAATGACTTCTCCCAACGATATTAGTCACTTGGGCGAAGCTAGCGACACATCCGAAGAAATTTCTCTAGTCTCTAAAGTTCACACAGCGCATCCTAGCGCATCCTATGGCTTCCAAGGCGCCGACTATTCGAACCCCGCTGATCCTCCGCATCACATAAACAAAATTCAGCCTGGATTCAATGAAGAAACAGGACAAGTGGAAGTTGTGGATGATACTTTGGCTAGTTTGAGACCTCGTGAGATTTTACCAAACATGGGTTTTTTGACTATAAATTATCCTACTGACTTGTATTAGACGTCCTACAGCCCATAACGCAGCCAGTGGGTCATCCCGCGCTCGACTTTCGCCCTATAATGCTTCAGCGCAAAACCACGATCATCCTGACGCTTTTATATCTCCTCATCGGACTTAGTACTGGAATTCTGATATACAGAGCTGGCAATGACCACAAGTTCCATTCTACAAATAATAACGTATACGTCGCTGCTCAATACGTTCCGAGCATTATAGGGACAGTCTCAGTTTTACTATTTAGAGCTATGGCGCATGAATTCCTTCGCATCACTCCTTACATTTCCATGGCAGATTACAGAGGTCTGAACTATGATGGAGCCAAGGCTGAGCAAAGTATTGCTTTCCGATACTTCCCTCAGCTAATTTTTTATTCATGGAAAATGAGTAAAGGTCTAGTTATTTTCACTGATGTATCGCTTATACTTGTATCACTTCTCATAGTCCCATCCAAGACTGCACTCATCGCTACTGAGAAGCGAAATGATGAATGGGTGCTCACTGTTCACGGGGTGTTTGCTTGGGTCTTGGTTGGCGGATATGCTTTGATGACCATTTTCACACTGACGATAACAATTTGGTTATGGTCCCGCCAAACAGGCCTCAAATGGGATCCTGTATCTCTAGCAGACCAGCTGGCTCTTTTCCGCAATTCTAATACCTTATCTTATTTTAAAGAACTCGAGTTAAATCATAGATGGAGGGCTTTGCGGTTAAAAATCTTGAAGAATACACGTTTTAGGCTCGGTTATTGGCTGATCGGACGTCCTGGTGGCCCTGCAGAAGATATTTGGTACGGCATTGGAGCCATAAGCTACGAAAACCGTCAGTATACTTCTATAAGATCTTTAGGCTCGTGTACTGATATCTAAATTACCTCCTCTTAGGGCAGTTGGAAGACTCAGCTACTAAAGTAGTGGGCCCAGCCTTGAATGGTACAGGCTCTAATGAGCCTCCATCGAATGATAAAAAAGCAAGCACAGATGAGTCAGGGAATCCGATAGATTCTCGAACTGAAAATCACGAACAAAATCCCAATTCTGGATCCGATAAAACCACCTCGGCGACCCGAACCGATGCCACTGAAGACACCGAAATTTCCACCCGAGACATCTGCAAGTGTGGAGACAAGGAGTGCGAGAACTATCCGTACCGCTATAGTCCATTAGTTAATCCCATCTTTTTTATTTTCTGGACGATTATAGCCTATAGTTGCTTCTTTCTCTGTTTATATACCCTGTCTTCTGGGCATATTCAAAACGGTTTCTGGCTGGCAAACACCTGGTACGATTCCTTACCACTTTCGAATGGAGGTTTATTTACTTCCACCAATACCAACCAGACCCTACTTCCCGGCGATTTGATATCCATCCGTGATAATCTTTTTTTATATGCATTTGTGTTCCGCGCTCTTCCAACAGTATTCGCGGGGGGCTTTGTAGGCTTTATGACTATAGTTGATATAAACTATAGTTTTATTCAGCCGTTTGTGGGGATGTATAAAACTCCTGGTTCTGCACAGGAGACTCTTCTACTAGAGTATTTTGCTGCTCCGCCTCTCAAAGTACCCCTGGACGCATGGAGAAATGGGCATTGGAAAGTCACTTTGTTTTCGATCTTGAGCACCATCTCGCCTGTATTTCCAGTCGTTGTTGGTGGCATGTTCACAATAACAAACACTGGAAAGCGGGTGTACTTTGAGTATTCTGTCTCGGCCTTCTCAGTCGTGTTCGCCTTTCTGAGCGTGTACTGCGTCTCACTAGCCTTTGCTTGGCCTACAGAGAATCGACTCCTCCCACGGCAGGTCAACAGTCTCGCAGACATTATGGCAATGTGTCATAAAAGCCAGTTTCTCTGGAGGTCAGACTTTGATATCTCGAATCCCAAGACTACTAAGCAACATATGGTTGCTCGAATTTTCCTACGCGAAGACAGATACTTATTCGGTGCTTATAATGGAACGGACGGGAAAGAACACTTGGGATTCGATATGGCTGAGTCTAGTAGAGAACCAACGAATAATGTAGAATGGGTAAAACCTATTCCTCGGAAGGATGGATTGATCAGTCATCTCCGGCAGAGAATGAAGTACCGCCAGCAACAGCAATATATTGAAAGTACCGGGGCAGGCCTGAGTTACCCTCAGGTTGCGATAGAAGAAGAAAGTGGATCGAATCAGGTATGATGGGATCTTAAATGAGTAACTTTGGCACGTTAATACCGGATATTTTTTTATTCTGAGCTGGAAGAAGTCTTTCTTTTTTTTCTTAATCTCTATCTTTCTTCTGTATGTCTATTTATTTATTGAGGCCTATAGGCTGTTATATATATATTTAGAGCATTTATAGAGAGGGCATAGTACATACACTGACTTGCCAATAATCTTATTTGCGGCTACTGAAGCTTTTTGGATATTGATCAGCTGCTCCAAATTAGGAATGCATCAGATAAATGGGAGAAACATCACAGTATTAAAGGAGTCTATCTCAATAACAGTTATAGCTTTTCGCAGGTAAGGAAAATCGTGGTGGAAGAACACAAATTATACGCAAAGTAAGTAGGATCCTTGGCCTATGAATAATTTTATTTCCTTTAAGCTGACTTGATAATACAAACTTAGTGAGGCACAGTATAAAAAAAAGACCAAAGGAGGGGGCTCAGAAAGAATCCCATGTAATAGGGGCACTCCCAGGGACGTTCCCCAGCAGTACTGCTGTACCAAAAAAAAAACCAACAGTCTTCTGTTCTGACGAGAAGCTTCAGCAGCGAGGCCTAGGATTTAGTCTCACGCGAAGAAACATCAAATGTCACTCAGCTTTATTCTTCAGTAGTTTTAACCGTACTGCCCCCACCACAGACTACGATCTTCCCCCTGCAACCATCCCGCCATCATTCCGTCATTCTCTCACAGCTCTCCAATCATTCTCCATAAGATCGCTCCAATACGTACACGTATTTACAACATTGATTCAGGCCCCTATTCTCCACCCCATATTCCGCTGAAGTAGGCGTTTGCTAGGTCCTTTAAAAGTCAGCCTCGTGAAACTAGCTGGTTTCTCAGAGAATTTAAAATGGCTGTACTTCACCGGCAAACAGTTTGGATGCATCTCCCTACTCTCCATACATTTCCTCACTCCTAGTCGCTTTCCTATTTCCTCTCGGTATCTTTCTCTATTAGAAAAAAAGTCATGCCTATCGACCCTGCTGGACCTAAAGGCGGCCGCAAAAATGCGAGAGCCAAAAGAACAGCTGCTCAAGGGATCACAAAAGATACCTTTAAGGACAGAGATTTCGGGCCTAGCATAGGAGAAACGTTCTTCCGAAAAGTTCAGCCGGCCACTGAGTATGAGTATAATACTCAATTGTTGCGCTGGGTCAAGTATGTGCTCTGTGGAGTTGTATATTATAGCCTTTCCTAATGTGAATTGCGCATACATAGATTCCATGAGGAGTACCTGGACAAAGAAGTTGAGATTTCTCCTGACCCCCTCCCCAGCAAAGAGTTAATTAAAGCCTGGGTTCGATGACTTGTTCAAGAAGGCAAGGGTCTAATCAATGAACGCGAGCTCGAACCAGAGACACAATAAGACAATATTGGTTTCGGCTTCAAAGGGCCTTTTACCGAAAGGCACATAAAACGTATCCGGAGCCTGTAATAATAGAAATTAATGAGGTAACTTCTTCACTAGAAATTAGGAACCAACCTAACAATTTTTGCAGTTCTTTGGCGGAAATTTAGCAGAAGCCAGGGAGCCCGAACTATATTTTACATCCGAATCTGAATCTTCCTAATATAATAAAGTCGTAACTGTTAGAAAGCTACAAAAAGATAGAAGAACAGGTTATAATACGTATATTCACATCAGTGTGATTGTCCTCACTTGATTCAACACTTGGCTAGGATATACTGAAAGTGTGTGTGAACAACATTTCCCTGGAAAATAGTTCAATTATTGTTGAAGACTAGCCGGGGTTCGGGGTCATTTTTACGACAGCGTGTGCGTTTTTTATTCCAACAGTGAGCGCGAGCCTTATCGGATGCATGTCCCTGTAATCACCAAAGTATAAATACAGCCACCAATCCACCCCCTCCCACTGGAGCGGGATCAAACACCCAGTAGGTAGTTTGGGGTCCAGTGGGCCGCTGGATCAGAGAGCAGACACCTCATGAGTAACCTGTAGTCCAGCGAACCACCGGGAAGCGGAAGCAGAAGCTAAAGCAGATACCTTAGAAGTAATCTGTGGGCCGGTGGTACCACCGGGGAGCGGAAGCAGAAACCTTAGAAGTATTCTGTGGGCCCGGTGGTATGTTTTTTTAGGGGGTAGGAATACAGTGGTAGAGCAGAAGTGGGAATGTTTAAGACGTACCCTTTTATAATACTTCTTAATAAGAGAAGTAGCTTTAGCTAAAAGCATTTTATCCTTGGAACTGCTGATAACTTCTTTGGGGGATGCGGGGTAAGTGTCTACTGCTGCTAAGAACTGAAAGTCCGCCTTTATCGCCTCACTCCTTTAAAACTCAATCAGATCCCAGGTAGGGGGTGCTCTTGAGAGGAATTTTTCATCGGGCATAGTGCCAAGCCAGGCTTGATACAAAGAAAAAGTAAGCGCTTATGCGGTTGATGTTATAGATGAGTCGGGGCCGGTTCTGTTGAGAGGGAATGTGGGAAGGGGCATCATATATTGCCTCTCTAACTAGAAAAGAGGGGGCTAATTGATCATGTGACTTGCCGTGATGGTATGCCAAGAGCCAGGCAGAAACCAGTTACCTTTTACATAATATATGCTTATACCGGTTTTTTAAGCTGCTCCTGGTAGAATAGACGTGCCACCCTGTTTTCCTTGTTTTCACAATACCAATTGCTTTTTGCCACCTTATCCCAACCTCTTGATGTCACAGATTTCATAATAAATATAATATATGACGCTTATATAATAATACTACGTGACAGGCTAAAAAGAAAAAGAAAGAGCTGACAAATAATCATAGTATAATAAAAGAAAGTACTAAAAGCCAAGAGTTTTTGTCCTACGGATCGTTCCCCACAAAACCCCCCAAAGCCCTAAAATCCAGGCCTAGTAATACCGCGCCAAGTATAAGCCCCACATCAACCATAAACCCCACAAACATGTAACGAAATCTGCTACCATGATTAGTGTCTTTGGGAAGGGCAGGACTTTCCACCTTGGAAGCGGCAGCCACTAGCTGCTTAGTAGTATTTCTGAGAGTATTGTGGTCGTCATCCAAACATGTCTGATACCACTTATTCTTATATTCCTGCTGTAAAAGTTTGACTCTGATCTCATAATCATTGTCTAAGGCTGGCTTAGCTTTTTCTAAAATTGAATGCACGATTTTCGCCGAAAGATCCGCGTACTGCTTAGAATAAATATAAATGTCTGTGTCTGTCATGCTAATTAAATTCTGGCACAAAGGTTAGAATCTATAGAGAACTTACCATCCGTCACACCAATTGAGGAAACAACACAGGAGCCGCTGTTAATAGCAGGGAGATAATAGCTAATTATGACATTTATCACGATTATAGCGTGATGTTTTATGAAGATCAAGATATCTTTTTAATTACGCTAGCAAAGTGATCTATATACATAGCTATTTAGGTACGGTCTCTACATAGACCATAGTAGATACAGTACCGGTACATCATCAGCAAGCTCTAGCCGGAGTACTGTATAACACATTGGAAGGAGGATCTGCGGGATATCTCTCTGGCTTGGGCTACTCAGCATTTTTGTCTGTGGTCTTGTGGGGTCCCAATAGCTCTTGGGGCTCAAGCTTGGAGGTTTGAGGGCCAGCCCCAATGGTCCCTATTTTTTCGATGGTTTTGAGATTTCAATGCTTGGAGTTTGAGTTTGGGGCTTTGAGAGCCAGCTTCAGCTGTGTCGGGAATCTCGGGAATCTTGGGAATCTCTCATAGTGGGCCAGATTCAAGTCTGGGAATTTGGGGGCCAGCCTCAGCGGTCTCGATTGGCTCAGTGATCTCGGGGGACCCCAATACTTCTTGGAGTTCAAGTTTGGAGCTTTGAAGACCAGCCTTGGTTTGTTCGACAGTCTCAGAGGTCTCCAATATCGCATAAGGCTCAGTGGTCTCAATTAATTCAGTGAGTTTGAGGGTGCCCAATAGCTCTTGAGGTTCAAGCTTTGGAGCTTGGGTATCAGTCTTGAAAATCTAAGAGCCAGCCTCTATGGGCTCAGCTAGTCTGGCCTTGAGGAACTCCACCAGCGCTCCGGCGATTAGGAGCTCAACTACAGTGGTATTATAAAACTCAGCCGTATCCTCGAGTAGGATCACCTCCTCTCCAACCCCCTCTAGCTCAGTATCTGTTTGGATCTTAGCATCCTCTCCCATTGACTGACACATATGCCTCTTAATCTCCCCCAAGATACTCTCCTTGAAACTAAACATCACTTTGCTGAGATGTTTCTCGATCTCCTCCACAATCTCTCTCTTGACATATTCTCCGATCCACTTTATGATGCTATCCCTGTTTGTATCCAAGACCTCAATATCTTCATTAATTCTCTTCAGCATGGTAGTTTTTTCGCAGTAACATTTTGCCAAAGTCTGAAACCTTTCAAGTATAATATGGACATCTAGAGATACTATTAGTCTGTAGTCTAATAAGTTATGTATTGGAGAGCCTACTATTGATATCCTCTACAGTCACCCCCTCACGCCGGAGTGTTATAAATTGAGCTGGAGCAACTAAGAGCGCTTATTAGTTTTGATACAACAGATGAAGCTTTTTGTGTACTCACCGCTTGTCTTATTTGTACTAATAGTCTGGAGGATATTGGCGCTAGAATAATGCCCCTGCACAGGAGTCCTATCGTTATCGTTGTTTGTTTCAAAAGTTTTTGCCGATTGAACATCTAAGAATGTAATGATCATTGGGACAATATTTAGGTTTAGGAGTGAGGGAGAAGTTGAAGATGGTAGGAGAGAAGAGCCTGGAGGTGAACTTGAAGATGTAATTGGAGGTAAAGAAAAACGCAAAATTAGACGCTCTTGAGTATTGGGCAGGTTATTCGGTCTCTTGTCTTGGTAACTCCCGCAAGATTATTATTGTTATTGTTCATCGTGTTTAGTGTATATTTCTTCTGATGTGTATTTTTTCTTTTGACCTACTTCTGTTATGATATCTACGCTCCTCTATATAAGCTGCGGCAGAATCTGTCAAGTGATAGTCTATGAACTGTAGCTATAATAGTTGGATCACCAATCACATCTCCGTCATTCTTACAAACCCGCCCAATAGAGGGGAGCTACACATGATAGCACATATTTGTGAATGCGTGAATACTACCTGCATCTGTTCCTAATCAGATAAGAATTGAAAACATCTTAGTTGACTACAAGTCGTTTAGATTTATTTTAGTTCTATGGTCTTTCAGGGGCTGAAACACCTTTGATTTCACATTGGTCCATGGATAACTTATAATCCCCTGCACGGTCACCCTACATGCACAGGTGACATGCTAGATGAGAGAATCAAACCTATAGTTGAGCTTCATCTTACATCCTCGTGGTTTATAGCACTTCCAGTCACAGCCTAGGAGTGCCATCCATTTTAAAACCATAGGGTGCATTAGGATGGAGAAACTGGGTGGGAGCAGTAGATTCGGACATTGAGTGTTGGTAGTATTGGTATAGCGAAAGGTGATATAATAATGATGCTTACACACTGGGGGGGTGGGATGGTTGCTACCTGAGTAGGATGCGCCCGACCTGAGTGGGATGCTACAGATCTGAGTGGGATGCTCACGGTCTGAGTGGGATGTTCACGGTCTGAGTGGGATGTTCACGGTCTGAGTGGGATGCTACCGGCCTGAGCCTACTACAAGCGAGTCTTCGGGACCCCATGCTCAAAATTACACCCAGTCAGAGAAATACTCATACCTAAGCAACTACATTCTAAGCGACACTATACAATTTCACACAATTACACAATTACGCAATTTCAAATTTCACTACTTCACAACTCCACAATCTCACACTCTGAATTTACTTCGCCTTGGTCGCTATGAGACTCCGTAAATCCACCCCCCACCACTGGCTTCCGGGTTCGGCACCCAAATATGCTCCCAAATTGACATATCCCTTTTTTGGTAAAAGAAGCTCCCACCTCGACCCGTCGTGACAGCAGAAATACTTGTGCCATCAATAGTCCCAATAGGAAATGTTGTGAATCTTGCTTCACCTGGCACTCTGACTGGTTCCAAACATCTCGAATCCCTACTGTCTCATCACTAATATTCACTGGCTTTCAGTATACCCATGGTACTATCGTGTTTCCTCTCAGAGCAGGATATATATACCTCTGGTACTAAACCCAGGTGCCAGAATCCTTAAGAGCTATGACAGCTAGACTCGAGTGAGAGGATCCTTGGATATTAAACCAGTCCAGTTCTACGGTGTCGGGGTTTATATCTTGCGCGTCCCCGGGCCTGATATCAGAGTGTTCCCTAAGTTTCGCCTGGATAATTGCGGCGCGACTGTCAAGGTAATAGAGATATGCCTAGGTTTAAGATAAGAGTATCTGTTAGTAAATTGAATGTCTAAAGCCTAAAGGTTTAGGTCATATAAAAGGGTTGCATTTATCCTTACATTTTCTTCATGGTGAATTGTTGCTATAGGGGCATAGAGCTCTACCGATCTAGTTGAACGAGGCTGGGTTTGATTGAATGAACTCAACCTGAAAGTCATCGGCTTTAGTTTTGGAAAGGTTTTCTCATATACTTTGCCATCGTAGCCTTGGTAGTAGAGATGGATATCATTATCGCGCTCGAGTGCAGTGAGAGATGCGTGTGGAAGCGTTGAAGCTTCACAAAGTAAAAGAAATCAATATGCTCATCATCCTAACAGAGGTTGATTTTGTCCGGACCGGTCTAAAGATTGGCCTGGCCTGGACTAGACCAAGTCATTAATTACTATAGTATAGACCTGCTCGGTCCATCTGAGAGAGCGCAGGTCCAGTCTAAATCATTAAATGGGCCGGACTATTCCAACCTCTATATCCTAACTACTGAACTATAGAGATAACGGTACTCGTAGTATTGATCGAACTAAACAAAACGCAGGAGAAGTTTTAATTTTAAATAGTGACTGTCTAGTGGGTAAAGCATTGTCGGACTTTTAGATTATGTACTTTACCCCTACTCCTTTCTACTCGTAAACCGCTAACATTTATAAAATTGGCTGCTATTGCATACCATACAAAATCATAGACTTGGCACAGTTTTGTATGGCATGCAATAGCGGCCCGTTTTACAAGCGTCAGCGGTTTACGAGTACTACATCACTAGCCTCGTTGCTAGTACCTGTGCTACAATGTAGTCTAGGTAGTGATAGGTCAAGAGAAGGTCTGGCTAGCTTTTGTTGATGAAGCTCCAAGAAAACCCACAGAGGTCCTGGTATAGAGTTAGGCGTCATTCTTATACGTATTAGTAAATAAAAGAGCCCTTCACATACTAATTTAAGAGCTGTCTTTTATAGTACAGTCGTTCACCCCCATGGTGAATACCCTCGTATAGAGAACAGGCGTTTAAATAGGTAATGAATAACAGAAAAGTGGAGATATGGGCCATACAGACCCATATGGGGGTATTCGCCACACGGGGGTGAACGACTGTAGTGGGGTTTCCCTCCTACAGACTTTTATATTCCAATATTGATCTCGCCTAGTCAAATTTCCAATATCTTATACCTAATTGACTTTTGGTAAAGCTACTAAAAGGTAAGTTTTGTACTCTACCTTGCGTGACTCTTATGTTTTTAAATTTGTTGTTATCCTATCTTATCTTTAATGATCTAGGTTAGTGTTGACAGACCAGGTTGATTACCTGGCCTGATCACTAGTAGGTAGGTCCCCCTGCCATCTTTTCAACACTATCCACGAAGAATCAGCATGATGAATTCAGTATTTAAACGTCGAGTATACCAGACTATCAGGCCGATGCTGATGGCGTATCAGCAACGGAGAATGATTACATTTTCAGAGAGCAAGCTTGAACAGGAGGAAGGAGAAAGAAAGAAAACCCGCTCTGTAAGTTATTCATAATTACTACCGGCTCAAGCTAACAAATCATCGTGATAGTGGGATCGCCTTCGTACTATTGATGACCGTGTAGCAGATCTGACCAAGATATCTCCCATATATACATAATTCAATGTCGAAACTGCTTACACTAGTTATAGGATCTAGGAAATATCAAAACCGATGTGAACAAGCCAATAAACATCCTCACAACAAAAATGGAAGTTAGCTTTGCTATTTTAGACGGAAAACTTCGTTTTTTGCAGTGGCAACTTGGTCTAGTACTCTCAACAATCATTGCTTTTTGTAGTGTAAGTTCTAATTGGATTAACTTCTCTTCCTTACTCTTCTTACTTACAATAGGTTCTAGTTTGCAGGTTATAGCATCAAAAGGATTACAGACGCATATATTCCAGTAGTTGTAGCAAATGCTAGCCTCGAGGATAGCGTAAGATACACCCAGAAAATCTTCGGTGCCATATCGCTAATACATCATCTACAGGGACGCAAAGGACCGGGCGGCAAAAAGGTCTAGGAGTTTGCGTTGGGTCCCGTTTCGGTCAAAGTATCGTTGAGATCGAGGCAAGCTCTGCGGGAGGTAATAGTGTAAGTAAAGATTAAATTTTGTAAATTTACTTCTCTATAACACCTTACGCACATTCGCAACTCTACGGAGTATGTAAATGAATCGATTTAATGTGCTTTTTTTTGCTGCGCAATTGGTAAGAAATGTTGTATTAAAGGTGTGTAAAAATGTGTAAAAATGTATAATGTAAGGACTTATATGTTCAGAATGCATCTTATAATACATCTTACAATGAATCTTACAACGCATGTTTGATTACATCATTTAATGCATCAAATTACACATTCTAAGGACAACTTTAAAACACAAATCCCAGATATAGGGGGAAAGTGTTAACCCATCAGGCATACTCGAGCTTTATGTTTAATCATGCACCGATTGGCTTATAGATTGATATATATTACATTAAAAATGAGTATATATGTAGTATTTTAAACCCAAGCTTTATTAAATACACATCCGTTGCAAGTTTTAGCATCCGCTCTTCTGCATCACAAGCTCCAGTAATGCCAGGAGTAGTACTATACGGCATTGTAGAGAGTAGAGTTAGAAGCCTAGCGAGACCACGCTAGTGTACAAGTAACGTGTCATGATCCTCAGATAAGAGGGGGCTTCAGGACTACGGTCCGACCCTCTCAACCTTAATAAGAATATCAATGAATAACCTTACTACAGGCATGATAGGGAAGAAAGACATGAAAATTGCCTGACCTGGTTCATGGGCTACAGCAGTTACAAACACGTAGTGTAGATTTGCTTTCACTTTAGGGTTTCCGGTGGAAGTAGTGGAAGTAGTGGTATATGCACGTGAGGTGTTCTCGGAGGCTAGAGCAGCGGGCCTATATTTGAAGTCAATAATAGCCACCAGATATCGTAAGAGAATGACTTCCTTGCGGAGAGGCATTTCTTGATCTTCAGTATAACTAGTGAAGCTCCATTATTCAGAGGAAATTACGGAGAAGCTGTGTCTGGGGGAAATATCTGATAGAAGAAAGCTTGGTGTTCGCCCTTAGGGTGGGTGGCTGTAGACTTTTGACATACCAGGGTGGAGTCACAATCCTAGTAGTTAAGGGTCTATATGGCCTTTTGAGTAGGTAACATACTTTGAGGTAAAAATACTACACTATACATACTAACCAGAAGCCACGGGGAAGTGGGTTTATGGTAGGAGGAGTGTCTGGGGACTCGTATGTTCTTAGGGAACTCTATACTAAGGATTCTTAAATTTTTATAGCCTATCCAGGTCAGTGGTTGTTGTGGAATAAAAAATTAGTTCTGGGTGTGTGAAAATAGCTATCTGGAGCCGTTCTCAATTATACCTATTTCAGGATAATATATACTGAGGCAGGAATCTCTAATGTTATGCACTAAAGGTGTTCCAAGCCAAGGTTTATTGGTCCACAGAGAAGAGCTTGCAGATATTTGCTAGAAACTAACTACTTTTATTTGAAAGCACTTGAGATAGCTGAAGACCTTCCAGGTTTTTCTCTGTTAGGAAGGTTGGGTTGTTGTTCATGCCAAGAATTACACTTATCTGTACAATGAAGAACTAAGAAAACAATAGGCGTACTATACAGAATGAGGTAGGTATTTCGCAGCACAACCTAAGTTATAATAGGTGGCAAGAAAAAATTTAAAAAGTATGGAGCCTGAGAGGCCTCCCCTACTTTTTACCACTCAAAAAAATCTTATGATTTACGTATTTACTCTAGGTGCTATCCGTAAATATTCATCAAATCACTTTTAATATCACACCAACAGAGAATTTTGAAGAGAAATACTGGCAAAGAAACAATTGAACGCGAAATTTTCCCTTATGCGATTTTTTTATGGAAACTATTTCGCTATAGACACCTACAAGATCAGACAGAAGACGTCCCTTTACTTTCTTCCTCTAAGTAAATTTCCCGGTTCCCTGTAGAGCCCCTACTAGTATACCCGCGTACTCTTCAACGTCTTTCATTCCATCAACCTCTATCCTAACAGCTACTCCATCCTCGCTTGGCTTGGTGACCTTGTCATTTACCACTGGTTCACTCGTGAAACCCCCGTCAATAAGTTTCGCAGCATCGGCTAAGCATCCCTCATATTTAGGGAAATCCAGAAAGAACATATCCTTAGTATCGGTCCAGTTGCCCAAAAAGTTTGCTGTAGGTGGAATAGGCTCTAATCTAGAATCCACACATATAGATCCACTACAGGCATACCAGGATACCGGAGCAATTATCTTGAGAACTAGTCCGGAATTCACCGTAACTCTATCCATTACATTCAGTTCGTCAGAGAATTTCGCCATTCTGTTCATGATGGAAATTTCGATGGCCTTTCCTGGGCGCTCGCAAATTGAGTTATGGGTGTGTGGATATGGAGGCCTATTCGTAGAGCGATTCAATGCGTTCTAGAACCTCATGTTATAAGCAAATTCAAATCACCACCCTCGGATGGCCATCCAAGTTCATCGTATGTAAATAAATACAGCTCCATGAGGCGCATGTACTCGATTTCCAGTGTACAACACATCTTATAAAGCTAGACCTACATAGAGCAGTAGTTTCTTAATGCAGCGGCTAAGGCTTCCTTTGTCCTGGGGGGATTACTCCGTGTTTTCAGCGGGCAATCCATCAATAAAAAAACCACCGCGAGGGCATTCATAACAGCGTTCCAATTCAACGAGATACTCTCAAATCCGATACACGTACTGTATTATGAGAGAAACGTTTAGCAAGATATAAATTGGATATATTTATGTTAAATAAACAGTATTTTACCTCTCGAACGGAGCCTACGACTCTAGTCCCCTCAGGTGAAAGAATCTTTCTCAAGATGGTGGAGAAATATATATCGCTGGCGTGGGCTCTGGTTGGACGCTGGGGCGTATTAGAAACCTATTCAGTCAAATATGAGCCCTTCAGCTCAGGAGAACCCCACGACCTATAACTCACCTTGCTATTCGATTTTTTTGATAGGTATAGATGACTAGATTCTAAATTTTTCTAGGGTGGATCCGGGTTGAAGTATGGCGATGGCCCTGGTAAAAGGTTCTGTGTCCTTAGCGCCTATGTGATGCCATAGAATCTAAAAACTTTATACAGCGGGATCGCCCTATAAGGATATGAAACTAGAGTAGTATTTTATCCTTATAGAGTAGATAGCCTTATAGAAAAGGCTCGATAGCCTTGTGGAAAGTGCTGCCCTGGCCCATTGTGACACGAGTCAATCTCGTTGCTGGTGACCTGGAGATCACTAATCCCACGGGAGAAACTATTTTCGTTCCAATAATGATCATGTGTAAACGGGAATATATGAGCTACTTGGAACCCAGTCCAGCCGTCTTCATCTAATATTTCGTAGTTGTCCTCCTCTTCACCGGTGGTGTGATTCCAGAAAAATCACAACTCTGGTCATGATGACGTACAATGCCGCGTGAAGACCAGACCTAGGAACGACTCAATTGATTAGAGATACCTACCGGTATGGGGAAGTAAGGGTACGGGGGAGCACTTACACGAGGTCCAGTCCCTGAGACAGAGATAGTGCAATACAGCCAGATACCATTTTTTATTTAGATATTTCCTAGAGGTATAAAAGGTTAGGAGAACCCGGGCTGAGGCGGTCCCGTGAGTTCTGTAACTACCTCAAACCGCCCCAAGACGAACACTATTTGGCCACACTGTAGCATCTGATACATGCGTATTCTCTGCGAGGGTAATTAAGGGCTCCCTCTTTAAAATCAAACTAAAGGGAAATAGCAACGACCTGGGCCCAAGCTTGGGATATGCAAAGACTTGCAAGTGAATCAATGTCACGAAACTTCCTGGTATTCGTATTATACCCCCCTCAGCAATAGAACTGCATGAAGGTTCGGTGTCTAGGTTTAAGTTGTATTTTGACCCAGCTTTGTGCCTAATAAGAACACTTGCTGCGGCAACAAGATATGTTGGGTCGAATCTATAACTTCCCCTGCAGTCTTCTATCTTCCTAGCCCTTTTAAGAGTACCTAAGTGGATGCGGTGGGACCTTGATTCAGGAATTGTAGGTGTAGGTGTGAGAGGTACCTAGGGTGGTAATACCTTCAAGCTAGACAGAAGTATTAAACGGGTCCTGTGAGGTTGGAGATCTCTAGTCTATAACCGGGTAACTTGATGTGGCAGCTGGTGCCAGGCTATGATGTAGGTTGCGATGGTCCACTGTTAGCTCTAACTAAACTAACTTTGTACCTATCCTATTAGCTTGAGTAGAAATAAATTCTCAATCACTAACCCTAACTGGAACACGCTAAGGAGATGAAGCTAGCGGAGCTGTATGTAGCATGTTTTCCTTCTGTCAGCTAGACAATCAATCAGACATCTTGTGCATACTGTGGCTCGCTTCTGTCCGGGACTAGAAGCTGGGTGTAACTGATGATAATGTATTGTCTAAGAGGTTACGAGCAATCTATCTATCTACCAACTAGCGCATATCTCCTAGCGTGCTCCACAATACGTTATCGGTGCACCAGAATCTTCCTTTGAACAGATACGCTACCACAGTACCTATAGGTGGATATTGCGTTCGGGAAAGCCTAGGGTACTGGAAATGCTATATTTTAAGATGGGCAGCACCGGGCATTAGACAGGAAACGACTGAGCTTGTGGTGAGTACTACGTGTGTTTCAATTTACTATACTAATCATAATTAAAAATACCGTTTCAATTCCTCCTTCATCCCGCCTTATTTAGTGTTTAGAACAGAGAATTCTATGTGGAGTTGATCCGGGAGGACATACAGGGATGCCCATAGAGCTTCAGGTACACCGATAAGTAGAGCCCCAACGACTGTCTGGGTCTAGGGTTCATCATAGGGAGTCACTTCCCCGAACTAACCAGAGAACCGCCGAGAAACCGCCCGAACCCCGGCTGGGTGGGGTTTCTCTTTAAAAACCCCCCATTAATCAAATATTAACCTAATTGACTGCCGGGGGGTTCGACGGGGCTCCGCTGGTTATTCCTCCGTTGGGGTGGTTCCTTCATTGTGAATTAGGCCCTGAACCTACCCCATTTGAGCGGCTCTGTAATAGAGTCATAAAAAAACAAAAGACATTTGATTGTTCTTACACTTTAAACTAAAAGGGTGTAGTGGCCGCATTGGCATCTTTTTCATAATCGATGTAGTGTACTATACTACACCGGCCTCTTGCGGGGGATGAGCTTCAAAATTAGAAAATAATGTGATACTGGTTTCGGCTTCAAAGGGCCTTTCACCGGAGGACCAAGGGTTCCCAGCTTCTGTACGGATAGAAATCAATGAGGTGTTTTCTCAACACCAAGTCCATCTAACCGGCAGCTAACCGGGGGTTGGCCAGGAGCTAACTTAACGACTTATACAGTATATCAGTGGAGATATGGCAGAAAACGAGGAAGAGCCTAAGCTATACCTTTCAACGGAGCAAAGTCAAAAATATATTTTAGTGTTCAGGCATTCGTGTTCTCCAGTATCTACAACACTTGTTTAAATGACATTTAGAAATTATAATATGGTCTTGCGCCATAGAGCGTAAGAAAAAAAGCCTTACAAAAACAGAACAAGGAAAGAGAAATCAAGTGAGGACTGACAACGGGAGATGACTCTAGAGTGCCATTTCAAAGCGGGGCCACAGCCGTGAGAGATATGGACAAAGAACAATGAGAGCTGATTCTATAAGGTCTGTTTAACTCCTGCGG
Source organism: Verpa conica (assembly GCA_033030425.1). Classification (NCBI taxonomy): domain Eukaryota; kingdom Fungi; phylum Ascomycota; class Pezizomycetes; order Pezizales; family Morchellaceae; genus Verpa; species Verpa conica. The sequence goes on along the minus strand of JAUFSD010000001.1, from coordinate 3,104,446 downwards.
TGTCTCTCGGTATCTACTCCCCCTTAAACGCCGGCTTTCTCTTCTCCCTAAATGCCGCCAACGCCTCATTCCTATCCTTCGTCCTCACGACCACTTCATAGGCCTCATTCTCCGCACTCTCCGTCGCCTCCTTCACCGCCCCCAAAGCCTCCCTCACCGCAATCGGCCCACCATTACAAATCTCCTGAGCGACCTCCACCGCCGCATCAATAGTCCTCTGCCTACCCTCCCCATCCCCCTCGTGCACATTCACAACCCTGTTCACCAACCCCATCTGCACCGCCTCAAGCGCACCAACCCTCCGCCCGGTCAGTATCATATCCATTGCCCTCGCCCTCCCAACCAAGCGCGGCAACCTAAACGTCCCACCAGCACCCGGCACAATACCGAGTCTCGTCTCCGGAAGTGCAAGCTGCACAGTCGGCGACACGACGCGGAGGTCGGTCGCGAGAGCGAGTTCTAACCCCCCACCGAGGGCGAGAGAGGAGATTGCAGATACCGTAGGGACCGGAAGTGTCGATAGGTTGTGTAGTGTTGTCCTCAGGTTAAATAGGAACTGATCGGTCTCCTCCTTCGTGAACCCTGCGCGCTCCTAGTAGCCAACTCGTTAGTAATACCTCTTTAGTGGATAGCTATAACTACCTTCAGGTCTGCACCCGCACAAAACACCCCATCAATATCGCTCCCGATAACCAGGATGCGGGTTTCAGCGTCTTGGCCGTGTTTGATTGCGTTGACGTGGTCTGATAGCTCTTTTAGCAGTGCTCGTGAGATGGAGTTTTTGGCGGCTGGACGGTTGAAGGTTAGGAGTTTGATTGTGCCGGTGTGGGAGGCGGGGATGGATTTTACATTGATTAATGGCTTTGAGGCTTGCGAGTAGGCACGGCGGCCGAGGATTCGTAATAGTGGGGTGTGCATTATTGAGGAGGGAGGAGTGGATTGAGTTGTTCGGTGTAGAGATGTTGTGGAGGTGAGTTGGTCGGTGGGCCGAGGGTAAGCGTGTCATGAGGTGTCACTCGCCAAGGTCTGTAGAGACAGTGAATGAATGGATTAATCATAAGTAGTAGATGATACAGTTGAAAGCAGATATACAGTTAAAATCCGTTTAAAATCTATCAGAAGGGGCTCCCATCTCTTCCGTATTTCTTTATATATTTTTTACTCTGCATGCCAAACATCAAGCCAAGCCGTTTTTATCGGCTTAGTCACTTGGGTATATGATCACTAGTGATCACTCGGTCGCACGTTGTCACTCGATGGATACAACCCTAACCCCCTCCCCATCATGCCGCCAAACATCGTATGATAGTAACAGCGTGACGCACTAGGCCAAATCTATATATCATCAGAATCTACCCATATCTATACTAGCTACAGTGGAGGCGGCGGAGATGTTAGTATATACATATAAAGTATTTGTGGAGGATACAGTAGCAGCGGGTTCGTATTTGAAGTTAATGGTGCTAATGGCATAAAATAATGACTTCTCTACAGAGAGGTATCTCAAGAGCCTAGGCATAACTGATCATGTTCTAGCGTTCACATGGAAGCGTGTCTAAAAGCAGAGAAGTAAGTTTTGTGTTTGCCCTTGAAGTGAGTGTTGACATAGCTAGATGTAAAGAATCTGATAAGATTCTTGTTTGCACTTCCGTACCAACTACGGTGCATGATGCGCGCAGGGGTGACTAGAAGAGTTTAGTAGTAGCAATTGTAAGATCCTACACCACTAGTACTACACCGATTGACTCGTGGGGACCCCAAAATGTGCCACCTATACCCTTTCCGGATACCGCTCCTCTACATCGGGTATAGTCCCACACCAGATGTCACCCGCCTATACTACTCAGCAATAATAATCGTACTACAAGTGAATTTTAAGTGTTCACTTGGCTCGGAAGATCATCTTTGTCACAGTGTACTCTAGGCTACTGATCTCATTCATGCTCAGCTAACTAGCGCCACTGACTTCGTTCATACTCAGACCACCAATGACTCAGATATGAGTACTCTTATAGCTGGAACTACCTTTATACTGCTTGTACCGGGTAATTGATAGCATGCGAAAAGATTCAACTAAGCTGCTAATTACAGTAATAATCGAGGAATACTCGTAGTCGTATGTTTTTTTGGAGCTGGGCTATGAGGCAACAAAGCTCCGGGGGCTAATGAAGTATTGACTATACCCCTACTCCAATGCCTATTTTACCTATAGAAATAGTAATTAGGTAGTCTCGTTCCCAGCCCCAATGGTTGCTTTTGCTGCGCAGCTACCGTAGGGTCTGGTGTGCTAACCTCTCCGAGCTTGCCCAGTTCGCATTTCGGACATATTTTGGCTCGGGGGCTCTCGGGGGCTCTCGGGGTATAATTGGTACTTAGGTTTGTATGGAGCCAGCACGTAAACCTAAGTACCTATAAAAGCTTCGAGCCATCTAGAAGAGCCCCCGAACTAGCTGAAAAACCCCGACAGGCCGGGGTCTTTCGGAGGTTCTCGGAGTGTTACCTGGTACTTAGGAATGTATGGCAGCTCCACACAATCCTAAGTACCTTCGGAGGCTATAAAAGGCCCCGAGCCTCTGAAAGCCCCCGAGCTTCGCGGAGGTTTTCGGGGGTAGCTCCGAAAGATTTCGGGACTTTACTGCTCCAGACCCTACGGTGACGCAGCAAGCTGCGCCGTAGGGGATGGGCACGAGACTAGTAATTAGGTATATGTAGTATCACAAGAGGAAAAAAATAGCTATTTACTAAAGCTCTAGTAGTAAGCACCTACCCACGTCTCAGGGGCCTAGCTCCGAACTCTGAGAGACTAGTGACGTAGCCGAAAGGTTAATACTTGCCTACCCGAAAAAGAACAGGAAGGCATGGGGGTACTCACGGAGCTATCTTAGGGGTACACATTTCACTAGTAACCCCAAATAGGGAAATAATAAGTAATTATAGAGGCTCAGAGAGTTTCTACTGCCAAAAGGGGTATATTATTGAGTATATATTTCATAAATACGTGCTTCCGCCACCTATCGGGGGGTTCTCTGATCTTTTTTCATGATGACAAGTATCTACCCGAGGGATAATGGAGTTTTACTTCACCAATGGATACCTCGACATATTTCATGTGACGTATTAGCCTTTTTGCCACTCTAGTATGAACACCATATAGTCCCACCTTTTTTAGACAGTTGACAAGAGCTACCGCTTGTGCCAGATATAGAAACACCCTTTAACAGGTTTAGTACTATCTCAAATTATCTTGACCTACCTACTCACTGAGGTTTTTAGTGGAGCCTAAAAGTTGTTAGTGAAGAAAATAACATCCTTGCATAGAGGATCAACCACGAGTCTACTTCGGGGTCCTAGTATTCGTCATGGGGGACTCGGTCCTCCAAATGAACCCGGGAACCGCGCAAAGAAATCACTCCGGATTTGGGGCAAAGAACGGGGGGCCGTGTATATTAGGACACCAATTGAAGTGAAATCAATATATAAGGGCTCTGAGGACTGTAATTGAGTTCCAAAGCACTGTAGGAGGCGCACAGGAGGCGTATGAATGGCAGTATATGTATAGTGGCGTAGAGAGTAGTTGTGCTAGAGCCTTTTTTGGTTCGTATATCTTTATGGCCGGCCACTCAGTCATCCCACCCTTGTTATGAGCTTAGTCTTATTTTCTATCCGTTCCTATTCAAGAGTTCTTTATTACGTTGGAATAATTTTGTGTATGATTCGGGTGGCACTACGACGTCACAGGGTATCACTCGATAGTGTACGATCTATCATTGGCATCATGAATATAACCACCTTATATTATGTTTCTAGTACGATAGCAGGATAAAGGTTTGAGTCACTCCGAGTATAAATATTCCCGGAATAAAATCCCTACCAAAGAAATCAAATTAAGTGACAAAGAAAACAAATGCACGCATGAACACTAGAGTATTACTATCTCCCTAAGATTCCGACTCCTCAAAGTATATACCTTTGTAGTGCTGGAAGCCTGGACCAGTTTTGCACCCTATTATAAACTTATTTGTAATTTCTGATTTCTACTACGAGGTAGTCAAAGGTTCTGTAGACGTACTCTAGGTCAGTTGTTAGTGCTTAAGGTCATATATAGAAATATAGTAATCTTATGAGGACTTACTGGCAGATTTTCTTTTATTATTTTCAAATTTCTTCTCGAGCTCTTTGTATAGTGGTGATCAATTCCTAGGACTCTCTCACGCCCTGAAAGTGCTCGCCCGCACCACTCAAGCGCCTTGTCGTACTCCCCTTGGCTATCGAACACCGATGCCATATTGTGGACAGTGGTAAGCGTATCTGGGTGGTCGCTGCCTAAGATCCTCTCTTCCCCAGCGAGTGCTCGCCCGTACCACTCAAGCGCCTTGTCGTACTCCCCTTGGCTATCGAACACCGATGCCATATTGTGGACAGTGGTAAGCGTATCTGGGTGGTCGCTGCCTAAGATCCTCTCTTTCCCAGCAAGTACTCGCCCGTACCACTCAAGCGCCTTGTCGTACTCCCCTTGGCTTTTGAACACCGATGCCATATTGTGGACAGTGGTAAGCGTATCTGGGTGGTCGCTGCCTAAGATCCTCTCTCTCCCAGCAAGTACTCGCCCGTACCACTCAAGCGCCTTGTCGTACTCCCCTTGGCTTTTGAACACCGATGCCATATTGTGGATAGTGGTAAGCGTAGAGGGGTGGTCGCTGCCTAAGATCCTCTCTCTCCCAGCGAGTGCTCGCCCGTACCACTCAAGCGCCTTGTCGTACTTCCCTTGGCTTTTGAATACCGATGCCATATTGTGGATAGTGGTAAGCGTAGAGGGGTGGTCGCTGCCTAAGATCCTCTCTTTCCCAGCAAGTACTCGCCCGTACCACTCAAGCGCCTTGTCGTACTCCCCTTGGCTTTTGAACACCGATGCCATATTGTGGACAGTGGTAAGCGTATCTGGGTGGTCGCTGCCTAAGATCCTCTCTCTCCCAGCAAGTACTCGCCCGTACCACTCAAGCGCCTTGTCGTACTCCCCTTGGCTATCGAACACCGATGCCATATTGTGGACAGTGGTAAGCGTATCTGGGTGGTCGCTGCCTAAGATCCTCTCTTCCCCAGCGAGTACTCGCCCGTACCACTCAAGCGCCTTGTCGTACTCCCCTTGACTATTGAACACCAATGCCATATTGTAGACAGTCATAAGTGTATCTGGGTGGTCGCTGCCTAAGGTCTCCTCTTCCTCAGCCAGTACCCATTTTAGAAGCTCCAGTGCCTGAGTCCACGCTGCCCAGTATCTCAAGGCCCCTCCTAAAACTCCAAGGTCATTAAAAATACCGATCTTTATCTCTGAGCTTGAGTCTTTAAAGTAGGCATGGGAACAGATATGCTTGGCGCAAATCAGAATATGTGGCAATATTGATCTCTCAAGCGCGCGCTCAATATCTGTTTGTTTGTGGTAATGAGATTTAACCAATCTAGCTGTCAACGAGATTGCATGCGATGCCTTTTTCTCCTTTTTTCTTTCATCCAGCCTTTCCCGCGCCCATGAATGTACCAATGGGTGAATCCAAATTCCACCCTCTAGGTTCCGACGTTTGGCTAATGAAAGTGAAAGAATACCACCGATACCATCATCAAGACAGTCTAGTATTTCATAATCAGTAGGGAGCTTAATTAATTATATGGTGCGTTCATACATGGCACATACCTATCTCAAACTCCTCCTTTAGCCTATCTGGTGGTAGAAGTTTATCACAAATATCCTCATTGTCAAAGAAGGCACATAAAAGAAGAAGCTCTTGGGCACTCGTACTAAGGGCGTTGAAGGATATTTCCCAGGTCGTGAAAACTGTATCCTCTCGGTATTGCCAGACACCTTTCGGTGGTCTTTTCTTTGAGACCCTCTCAAACTCTGCTTTAAATCGGGGGAGGTATCCACTGAATTTTATCCCTAGCGTGTTGATATAGGCTCCAGCCTGCTCAAGTGCGAGTGGGAGAGCACCAAGTTCCTTCACAATAGCTATAGCCTCACTTCGCTCTTCATCAATTGGAGATCAGTAAGGGTCAATTACTCAGATAGCTACCTGTACGTACCACTATCAAAGCTAGTTAAGTCCCTATGCGCACTTTTACGGAGCATCTCAACACCATCTTCTTCACTCACTGCAACGATTTCGAGACCCGTTCCAAGGCGTTGAGAAGCAACTGCTCTGCTTGTTATGAGAATAGCTCCTCGGGCTGAACTCATAGGAAGAAAGTCGACCAGATTCACGTTCTCTGGATCGTCATAGTTGTCGATAATAAGTAACCATCGGTGGTTACCATCAACCGTCAGCCATGACTTGACTACATTGATAGCAATGCTTGTTATATCTTCCGAGACTTTAAGCGTTCCCACCCCACTAATAGCATCAGGAGGTAATTTTAATAACGTCGCTATCGTGGAGTAGTCTGGTGATTGGCCAATGCTAATCCGGCCTTGGGCATGGTGTGCAATCAGTTCTTGAGTAATCTTAAGGAAGTCTTGAGACAAGGTTTCAGTGGTAGCACCATTGACCCACCAAATGGAGTCATAGTCCTTTTGGTGAGAATAGGCGTACTCAAGTGCTAACTGTGTCTTTCCAATTCCACCAAGGCCATGAAGGACTGAGAACCTCAGATTGAGGGAACTTGGGTGGGCATCCTTCCAGTATAAGGTGTTATGAACTTCGTCAAGTTCCCGCTGTCTACCCGTGAAGTTGGAATTTCTGGGAAAGGGTAGTTTCATCGGAATAGAATATGTGATTTTCAACGCTTTATCGATAGCTAAAAACAAATATGATAATAGGTCTCGTGAGAATGGGAATAATTTCAGATATCATATGCCTGAATAACTAAGGGAGTCACGAACCCTTGATGCTTTCCCATTTGCGCCAGTTTGCCCCTACCTTCTCCGCCGCTGTTTCGAGCATTGTTTCAATATTTTGATAAACCGCTTTAAAACCATCATCGTCTGAGTCTTCAAATCTGACCATGCCTCTGTGGTCACTATGAATGACTATATGGGCCGCATTCGTTGCTCCGGGAATGCAAGCAGAACTCTTTGGGACAACCTTTATAGTTGGTGAGTCTTAGCAGGTAGACAATTGACACTTGAAGAGGGGAAGGAAGAAACATACAAGGATCTCCCCTCCTGGAATCTTGGTAGGATATTCCTCATAGAAATATCTCGTGTCGAACCGGTCAGATATCGCATTATAGTGTATAGTCTGATTTTCGAGCCATTCAGAATCGTGCTTGAGATGGTCGATATACTCAGTTTTAGTGTTTTTAGCAATGGATGCTAGATTGACGACAAGCTTGCCCCATGAGGCTTCCTTGGTACCCTGGTGGGGTGTTCCCATGAATAGAATACCGTAGGTGGATAGCGCTATATCCTTCTGGTCTTCTAGGTGGTTCTCATTTGTACCATACGACAAGCTAAGAGCCTAGAAAAATTTAGCCTATAGCTCTAGAGTTCCAGAATACACTCCCAATAGACCGACTCACACTCTTCAGGACGATACCCCCAAGACTATGTGCGACAAATATAATCGGGCGACGTGTAGACTAAAGAAATAATATAAGTACTATCCTATTAGTGTGCATGTGGCCTGGAGAGGCTCAAACCTTTGTTGATCTTCTAGTCCTTGTGAGTACCTCGACCAACTGCTGTGCATGACCAAGCAGGTGTTCCGTGCTTAAAGGAGAAGAATCATGGGTTCTTGCATCATAACCGTAAGAGAATATTCGTGCTGTAGGTATCTCTGCTGGGAGAAGATCAGTAAGCCAACAAACGCCATTCTCGGCAGTGAATGTTTTCTCCCGATGCCCGTTTAAGCCGTGGATAGCAACGATACTGTATAGGAATAAATGATTAGGCGTTACTCATCCTTAATAGGCATAGGGTACTACATCTCCACTTGCGCAGCATCAGTAGGGTCCTTTAGTTTCTTGAGCCCTAGCGCGGGTTTGGACTCAGCTTTCCTAGCCTAGAAAAATAGTTGAGGATGGTAAGCTGGCAAGACAATTTAAACTGAGTCAAGTATATCAAACCTGCTTCGATTTTCCTTTGGCCTCTGTACTTTCGCTAGGGGATTGTGGCGGACTCCTGACAGTTGAAGAGGAGGCAGGTTTTTGTTCGGTTTGGTTGTGAACATTAGTCGTGGTAGTAGTACTAAGTCTAAGGTAATTAGTAACATGATAGGTACTCTGGACAAGTATTCATGTGTGCCTACTCTGTACCGGCGCCGGGTGCGGGTACCCCTAATCCATTATCGACTTTTTTCTTACCCTATCAAGCCTAGTTTAGCAAACGAGTACCCTGGCTAGCGTTAAAATATAGTATACCTTGTTTGGCTTCCACAATGATTTGATACTTCCACATAAGAACATGCCCATTGATGGAACTTAGGGGGTTTCTAGATCGCGAACGTGGGTAGCTGGGGGTGATGAAGGATTCTAGCTATGGCTCTTTCGATATCGTAGTACGCGGGAGCCATCTAGTTAAACAAATATCTTGCCATGTAAATGGGGCAGGGTGCACTCAGTAAGACCTTCATCGTGGTCCTACATACAGTGGGCGGGGGATTGCTGGTTGCTAAGTCGATCTGAGGTGTGCCGAGAGCCTCATAACACCAAGACAAACTCCTTTTTCTAACGAATCGTGAAGGGTTGTGGCTTCCCACCATCATGACGTGTCATGCATGGTGGAAATACTCGTGAATGAAAGTTTTGTATTTACTAATCGAAGGTAAATTTTAATTGCTGGAGGCTAGCACGTTGAATTAAGAATACTACGGGCTGAAGCCTTGTACTCGCGTCAGAGAAGAAGTTTGGAAAAACGAGGGAGATCCTTCAAGCCAAACTCATTGGCTAGAAGAACAAAAAGTCACTGAAAGGACACTTCCTATCCGCCGCAGGGATCCCCCTTGTTTTTCCAAACTTCTTCCCTGGCCCGAGTAGCCATCATATTCGTGCGCACACTAGAACATCAGGCAACACATGTATACGGCGGAGTAGAATTGCCTACTCAGCCCCATTGTATCCTAGTGCTGCGCAGCAAATAATGAGGCTGGGCATGAGACTAAAGTTTTCCTTAACAACTACCATATCACCTCGATAATTTGGCTATGCGGGCGTCGCCGCCACCTAGGCTTAAACATGTTATCTAAGCCCTATTAGGCTGTCTCTAAACCTATCGAAGCTAGATTAAGATATCAACCCTTACGATCAGATAGCTACTATACGTTTGATAGGAAGTGGCTGTGACGCCTGCATAGCCAATTTATCGAGGTAATACGATACCATAGTAATTGGCGAGTACGCCTATCCCTTTCTCTGGTGATGCTGCCCACCCAAGATGGGGGCCAAAGGACTTGAGAAGATTAAAATCTTCTTACTGGCCAGAAGTATTGTCTCTGCCAGATACTTCACTCAAACGCTGTTGTTTATTGGTTATGTTGTGATTGACTAAGCTACAGCATCGCCACATTGGGTGGGCAGCAAGTCTCACCAGACAAAGGGATAGGCTTAAGGTGAAAAGAAGAACAGTGAGGATATACATAGCTCGAGGCTGGAAAAGTAACCTGTCTCATACTATTGCTTTTCAGCCGCGTTTACTTTAGAGGGTTCCAGCGACTACTATACATTGTGACTTAAACAAAGCTTTGTATGATGGTCTCCCCAAGGGTTCTAAGCACCGGACAAATTTGTACGGTATGTGTAATCCTCAGCACAGCGACGCAATAAAAGATATGAAGCCCTTAGATGTTACAATATTACTAATATTGGGAAACAAAGTTGAATTCATTGACAATACCCCGGCCAGGGCCGTCTAACTCTTTAAATCCCACTATTAATCATCTATTAACCCAAAACTACCCTTCACCGCTACTAGAGTAGTTTCTATATTTGAAATCAGGCCCCAAAGACTGTTCAGTAGGTTTTGGAACTTCCTAAACCGCCCTAAGACGAAAATCAAATACCATATAAGCTCAATAGGATTACGTTAAGTACTATAGGCTGAGTGCTATTAGTACAGTACAGTCGCACTTTGCTATGCCGGACCTCGATATGCAGGATCCCTTGCTGTCTCATACAAGTTACCCTAATCAAAATATTTTTTCTACTACAGAATAGGTTTGCTATCCCGGATTCTTTAAACTTGCTATCCCGTATGAGATTCTCTGGATTCTTGGCGTCCGGCATAGCGAGGTGCGACTGTACTACACAGTGCATCATTTCAGCAGGCTGGCGGGGATTGCGTTGAGAGGCCCCTGTAAAGGATCAAATTTAAAGTATAATAAGATGAGATACTAAGCTATATAGCTACAGGATAACCATATGGGTGCATATACCTGTCAAAAATACACCATAAAGCGAAGTTATTACAAATCTTTGTGTTCCGCATCATTGGTGAACTATAGAAGTTGCAACAGGTTAGAGAGCACAGCCGTTCACGGTGTGTTCTATGCTTCTTGCCCAAAAAGTCACGTTTTTTGGCTGACTAAACACCTGTCCGCCGTGCGACCGTGTCCACCGTTGTAGGTCCGAGCGCAGCAAATTGAAGGCTTGCAGCAGCGTCATTCAGAGGCTTATATATGGATCTATACGGGGTAAAAATACGGTATAAATATGGAGTATTGCGCGTTCTGTAGTACCGCCGGTTGGTCTTGACTAATTGGCAAAATTCCCTCGGAGGAGCCCGCCCTTGACAAGGCTTAGACCCCAGGATACGAGCAAGGCAGAATATCTGCATAATAATGAATCTTGGCTTCTATATAATATGAATATATAAACACTGGTACTGTGCAATTACTGAAGACTCTCTACCATCATAGTCAACACTCACACAATGTTCAACAAATTCTCCCTCCCCCTCTTTGGTCTACTCCTCAAAGATGTCTTCACAAACGCCGTATCCCTCCCCGCCGTCACCGGCAGCCACAGCGTCGGAGCCCTCGACTTTGAACTCACCGACTACGCCCGTCCCAACCCATTCGCACCGGGCCCCCGCAAATTCATAATCACTCTACACTACCCCGCCAAATCCACAAAAAACTACCCCCTCGCACCATATATGTCACCCGCGACCGCCTCCTACTGGGAACAATCTGCTAGTCTCCCCAACGGAACCTTCTCCACAATCCTATCCAACTCCTACACCGCCGCCCCACTCATCTCAACAAAACAAGCCCAGCTCCTCCTCTTCTCAACCGGCTACGGTACATCACGATACTGGTACACGACTCTCGCCGAAGACCTTGCGTCTCACGGGTATCTAGTCGCGACCATAGACCACCCCTATGACGCCCCCATTGTAGAGTTTGCGGACGGTAGCGTGATCCTCGCAGACCCAGCTACCAACCTAACTGACCCCATTACGCTGCCGATACTACTCGACCTAAGAGTCAAGGATGCAGAATTCGCATTGGACCTACTACTCAAGAACCTCACACAGCATATCCCAGGCGTGCACAGACGCTTCCACATCAATGGTGTAGGCATGTTTGGGCACTCCTTTGGTGGTGCTGCAACAGCAGAAGTATTACTACAAGATGACAGAGTCGAGGCTGGGATCAACCTAGACGGATCCGTGTACGGTGATGTTGTGCAAGAGGGGTTCGACAAGCCGTTTGTGCTTATGGGTACCCCCGTGCATAACATAACTAACGACGCGACGTGGGAGACGCTGTGGGGGAATCTTGAAGGGTGGAAGAAGGTATTGGTGATAGATGGGGCGCGCCATCTCGCGTATGGTGATTTTACGACTTTGGTTGATTTGTTGGGAGCCCGGGGGTTATTCCCGCCGGAATATGTAGAGCTGTTTGGGACGATTAATGGGCTGAGGGCGTGTGTGATTCAGAGAGCGTATGTTAGGGATTTCTTTGGGTGGGTGTTGAGGGGCCATGGGGGTGCGTTGTTTGAGGGGCCTAGCGATGAGTTTCCGGAAGTTGTGTTTCAGTAGTTGGAGATGAGTGTTGTGCCACACACTAGTAAATAAGGCTAAGTGGTACTAGCCACAGAGATACATGTCCTCTTAGAGGAATGCACACCCCCAACTTAGATAATCTCTCTCCTTATTAGTTATTAAAATATCATCCTGCTTTTCTATGATCGAATCAGATTATCTTTTCGTATAGATTTCTTTATCGATTGGAAAGCAGCCCACAGTATTGGGGGCTATATGGTTTTTTATAGAGTAATGGGTGTTAATTAATAGTTTGAATTAAGGTTTACAATATTAAAATTTTCTCTATTGACTCATGATACTACTAATCAAATGTATATCCCAAAAATTACGCAATTAATTTCACAATCAAGAGTCATTATACTAATTAGAACCCCTGTAGCACAGCCCCGGCCCTATGCATACTTGACGTGATGAGCGATACGAGAAAGTCGCATTCTAGCTAAACCCTACAGAGGTTGCATGCTACATGCATAAATAATCCTTGTCCACGGGTCTCGGGTATTATTTACATTCACAGATTCTCACTCGGCTGGTCCATGCAACGTTAATAATCCGTTGCCTAGGACTGAGTGCTTAGCCGGTTGCATAGAGTACAGCTTAATTGAACTACATAGTAACTTATATATTCAAATTGCACACCAGGCCTCATTCTGCTCCTTCAAGTGAGACGAGCCCAAACCCCCAGCACCAAGATCCTTAACCCACTTCCATCTCGCTCCTCCTTGTACAACAACACGATCCCCCAGAAACTTGGTATCTTGAGCGTAATCTCTCCATGGACCGGGTAGTTTGTTGCCATGAGTTCCAAAGTCCCGTGGGGATAGTTGTGGTGCGTTCAATGTCTTGAGGCGATGTTTCCTGGATGTACGTGTTGTCTCTTGCATCGGCTGCTAGCTATAGATCATTGGATGGATGCAGCAATGATATGATAGGTCAGATCTGTTCTAATTGTGTTCGATGATCGATTGAACCCTGAGGAAGGCACCCGCAGAGCCACACTGGCTAGGATGATGACATCACATTATTGACCAGCACAGTGCAGCCTCCACAACTCGCCTGCTTATGTAGCTAGGCGTTGGTATGTCTACTTAAAGGAGGTGCGGGTGTCACACCAGCGTATAGAAAGGGGGGATACTAGAAATCATACTGCCCCACCCGTGATAACTATTATAAGGAGTGGTTTCCATATCTCCCCTTCCCCGGAGAACCTATTCAAGCCCTTTTCCTGTGATTCTATACCTATAATCACTTCTACTCCGGTATATATGCATTGTACTTATTCAGAAGAGTCTTTAATTTTTATTATCGACATTCTCTTTAACCTGAAAACCGCTAAAGTATACTGCCTCATGTAACAGAGTCCATTATACTAACTGGTGAACATTAGGATACTTGGAAAAAAAGATTTTATCCTGAATTTGTACCAGAGGTATCCAATATCGAAATCTTTTTCAATTGATAGACAATTGCGGCCTTTTATACTAATATGTGTATAGACTCTACTTCATTCCCAAAAATCCTCACCGCCAGTGTTTCTTCCAGAGGCCACTCCGTCAAAAGTCCCTAAAAACACCGGCAGGAAGAGGAAAATCGAACTGGGGAATCCGGGTCCTCCAGAAGCGCACGTCCAGAGAACACGCTGATAGAATTATCATCCCCGGTACACCAGCTATAGCACAACTAAGGCAAAGGGAACTTAATGCTGAGAGAACAAAGCTTGCGGTTGCTAAAGGGGCCATGAAAGGTAGATGGAATACAAACTACAAGCAAAATTAATTAGTTCTGCAAGTATGTGCAGAATAAATTTTACTAAGCTCTAATGATTGCAAAGCTAATATTAATAGATCACATAAATAATCATACTTGATGATAGAAATGATATATATGCTTAATGGTATAACTATGGCTATTGGCGGTTTAGATGGTAATAATGGATAGTATAGACGGTAATAATTGATGGCATAAAGAGTAATAAGTGACATAGATAATAGATAGAATAAATAGCAGCTATTAATATAATACAAGTCCTAGTGGTTTCTGATTGGCCTCTTTGTGAAGGGCATGCAACAAAGATCTGGCCCGGGTGATGCCTGAACGAAGTGAGAGGTTTAGGGTATGGGAAGATACGTAGGCTGGTGATAATAAATCATTATTAAGCGACATGAACCCGCGAGGCCACTGTTTCGGGGGATCTTTTATATACCAGGCGAACAAATACAACTAGATCCGCTATCCGGGATGGTACTGATAAAGCACAGCTTGAAGGGGTTAGAGTATTGATATAAGCCTCAGATCGGCTACAGATATTCCCTTTCTAGCTTAGCTTCGGAACTTCGGATCTAGTGGATTATTCGAGTACTAATACGGTACCAACAGTTGTAATACCATTAACTGGGAGAATGATAATTGTACTTTGTTTCACCAGGTCTTGTAGGTATATGAAGAGAAGAAGCCCATTGAATTGTCATTTAATTCCCTGATCATACCTGAGATAGACCAAAAAGGAGAAAACCAATAACCGTAATTGAAGAGAACGTGGTAGATAATAATCAGAAATGAACACATGGCAAAGCGAACAAAAACCAGACAGGCCACATATAACCGACTCGCATATCCATGCTCTGTCTCCATTCTCCATTTCCAGTGCCATTTACCTACCAAGTTTCTTCCAGCCCCACGTAACTATTTAGTCTCGCGTAGGAACCGTTGCAGTTCCGATCGTCTTGCCAGTGTTATAATGTCTTTTCTCCACCGCCGTCAAATCTACCTGACTTCCCGGCTCAAACACCAAAACGATATCGGACCCCCCAAACTGGAAGTAAGAAATCTCTTCGCCTTTTTTGACGTGCTGGCCCTCCTCAACTGAGAGTCTGACAGAGGATACCTGCGCCATACCAATAGGAAGCACTGCGACAAGTCCAATATCCGATTCGATGACGATGCAGCCACGTGCCTGAAGGAACTGATATCCCGGGTTATCTGGAGCCGACACACCCTTCAGTGGAGTATTACTCTCACCGCCATGAGACGGTAGCATGTGTTGGTATTCATGGCGGATGATGTTAGCGTCGGTCTTGCCCCCCGCCATTCTTCTGCGCATAGCGAACTTGTTCCGGCGCTGTGGGGAGCCCCCGTCCTTTACTGGTGTCAGGGCAGAATTGGGATCTGTAGTGGGGACGACCTCGAGGTATACTGCTCCGGAGATGACCTTGGCTTCGAGGATCTTCCCCGCAACAGGGGCGTGTTGGCGGTGGTAGTCGGTCGTGTTAAGGAATGCGTGCATGAATTTGCCACCCCTAAAAGCATCTGCATATTTACACCCATCAAGCAAGCTTTTGATATCCCATGGAATACCCTTCACAAAAATAACCTTGTTGTCGGAGTCCACGTCCCACGAGCCATCAAACACCGAGTCAGCGGCGCTGACAATGTATCTAGCATCGTTAGGGTGGTCGGGGTCACGTTCTCCCTTCTTGACATGGCGAGCAAAGAACTCGTTGAAGGTTTGCCAGTCATTCGGAGGCCTTTCGTATATCTCCATATTATAAGGAGGAGAATTATAGAATGTTTCGATAGTCTCTTTGTTGATCGATTCCTTTTTGTCGTAGAAAGTACCCAATGCATTTGCATATTTAACCATCCACTTTGATAGAGGAGTAAGTGGTTTTCCCACCGCATTGGGCAAAACCTCGGTTTGGAGGCTGGACAAGGTCTTTTGGTTGAGAATCCAGTAAAAGAGACAGATTTTGTTGTAGACAACGTCTCCTCTCTCGTTCTCGGTCGGCTTCCAAAATAGAAATTCATTGATGTCGTTCAGATAGTCCTCAAGAGAGTTGATGTGGTCCAGGTCGGGGATGTCGGCTGACTTTGCGTCATGGATGGCTTGCGCAAAGTTTCCCGACCAATCCTTTTCTTTGATGAGGTTATCAAGTTCTTTGACAACCGGCTCCCATTCGACTTGTTTCTGGTGGGAAGACATTCTAGATTCGGGGTTGAAGAATGTTCCTCGAGTTGCAGCCACAGGTGGGAGAGTGACCGAGCTCGAATCGAGGATGGAAATTTGCAATTGAGGGAGAGGTTGATCGAGATAGATGGATTTAACTCTTGATCAAATGATAATCTAGAGGGGGCGGTTGATTGTGAGATGGGAGGTTGGAATTTCCGGCCTTTTATGTCTCCAGGACCTGAAAAGTTCTGCAAATTTCTTCAATGCCTGCTATCATGACGTTCCAGCAGCAACGATGATGCCGTCTGACCAGAGCCATCGTTTCATCTCGAGGGATTTTTATCTCAATGATATGATCATTAGCTAAAGATCTTCAGCTATAGATGATCCATGTGGAGGATCAGAATATTGTGGGGGTGAAACTTAAACAAGCAAATCATGCATCTCGATCCCTGCTCCTTCCGAAAACGGATGATGGTGGGGATATCATGATGTTACGCAGTTTGATGCGGGAAACAGGTTCGAGACGGGAGCGGGGGGAAACGTGTGATCATGCCGTAAGTGAGAAAACCGACAAATCATAAATGAGTCGGGGAAATCCCAAAACTAAATTGCTCTGGCCTGGCATAATTCAAGAACATCAGCTGCAGGAGGAACGAATTAGCAACCCCTCTACAAGATTTTATTTGCTCACTACCCAACAAAGGAAGAGAGGAAAGAAATTTAACTACATACTAAGACCGAGCAAAAATCCCATGATTTTCAGCCTACTTTTATAACTATTCCCTCTAGGCCCGTTGTGGTTGAGTGACTCGGCCACTATGCCACTTGTGACATCCCCACCAGCAAACCCCGACCGCAACCGTTCACTACTATTATCCGTTTCTATGTTGTCCTATGCTACATAGAGGTCCTAACATGCAGCCAGATATCAGAGCCTTGTATTATTATGGGTATGCTAGTGTAGATCTTATTCGAAAGGTTTATAAACAGGAATATGTAACAGGGGAGTGATGTGGGGTAGATATTTGACCAGTCAACTAACGCAACTCGGCCCGGCCCGTCCCGTAATCACAAAGGAAAGAAGAAAAAACTACTCGGTTAGGCAATGAGTACCCTGAAATCCAATGGTGTCTTTATTAGATGAGATGGCCTCTAGCCAATAAAATATAACTTCAGTTAGTGAACATAAAACTTATATTTCCATGTACTTCATACCTGCCCAAAGTAGTATAGAATTACTTACAGGTAGTTTAACTAACGACTACATATGTATCTGCCTAGCTATATAGGAGTAGGTGAGTTTTACAGTAAGTAGAAGGTGAGCCGTTTGGCCCAAGGAGCTCTCAATCTCCCTACTATCATTTTTTACTTTCTGGACTTGGGACTATTATTTTTTTGACAGAAAACTTGTCATCCCTAGTTTTTAATTTTTCCTTGAAGAAAGTAAAGGGGTATAGGGTACGGGTATGGGCGTAGGCGTGCTTCTGGTAGAAGTATTCTGGAAACAGGGATTGTCGGGCGTGGCTTCTGACAGTGCTATGACCCAGGTCTGCACTAAAAGCAGAGACTAATTACTATTCCCGCCAGATCTCCATGATAATCCTACCGGAGGTTTTACTGGGCCCGGGGCCAAGTATAGGGATGGGATTACAAGTGTTATTGGTGATGATCTGACGAGGAGTTGCCCATCGCCCTAAACTACTAGTCTAATCCCTTGTCTAATCAAAAAATCTGATAAGTCTTATCAGATGTTGACTAACCGGTCCCTACACCAAGCCCCAATCTCACTTGCATGTGCAGAATATTCCCGGCACCCGACTTACATCCACCCAGATTATTTCTATATCAGGTTATTTTTCTTCATTGTTATCAGGTCTAAGTGCTCATGATAATAGCCTATCTATTTGAATTATTCCCAGAATAAAGTACCTATGACCTACTGAAAAGAAGTAGCACTTATATTATCCAAGTCAAACTAACCTCCGCTGAATACAAAATAAGTACACTATATATACTTCCGACATACTGAAATAAAGAGATTTCCCACATTAGCCTCTTTTATTATATCAGACATTAATTAGCACTACTTAGCACTATCCATCGCTGTCCAAAGTTGCTTTTCTTTCTTTCCCTCTGCAGGTGGCTGGTCCGGTAGCCTTTCTGGTTCAACAGGCGAACCTACTACCGCCTCCCCTTCCCCAACTACTGGCTTCACCACGACTGCAGACCCTTCTTCCCTGATGCTAGGCTCCTGCCCTTCGACTACAGGCCCTTCTTCTCTGGCTACAGACCCTCCTTTCCCTACTGGCTTGCCAACAACTATAGCTCTCATGTCTCCACTCGGCAAGACCCCCGTACCAAACCTTAGTTCTTCGGCCTCGGTACGTCTAGAAGCGGCCGGGAGACTTTATGGCATGGGGCGAGGAATATCCTGCACAACCTTCGTAGACCATTCCAGTAGTAGGCACACTAAATCGGCTTTCCCGCAGTATGCAGTTGCTATCTACAGTGGTATATTTCCCCTAGTTGTGGCTGCTGTTATATCCGCACTATTCTCCAGCAGAATTCTTGTTACCTCCGTACAATACGAGTAACTCCGTAGTCTTGATGTGGGATTTTTGTACTTGCTTCACCGCCCTCACCGTAATTGTCCTACCCTGAGTACACTCCTCCTTCCACACTGTGCCGAACGCTCCTTTAACAACCTTCTTTACCCTCTTCCATGTCTCTATCCGTATCTGCTGCCCTGTAGGTCCGAGATCGCATGGAACCGTGTGCGTGTAACTACCGCAAAGCTGGCCCCCAAGTGGGGGCCGAGCCATCTTTAGACCACTAACCAGATACAGCAGGTATGATATATTAAACGTAGAGAACGGATACTTTTGGTATAACTGTTCACGGTCAGCCCAAGACAGAGATCTACATTATCGGGGTTCAATAGATCATACCTCGAGTTCTAACAATCAAGCGACCTCAATTCTCTAAGTCTTTAAATCCCCTAAGCCTTCTACAAGTCCCCAACAATATAATAACCCTAACTAAAACTAACTAGAAGCCTTCCCTTCCGAGATATTCCGAGATAGTAGCTTTGAATGGGGCTTGGCGTTTCTCGCGACCGTTCATAAGTTGATTTTATGGTAAGTAGGGGTAGTAATAGTTGTGAAGGGGAATTCAACCGAGAAACTTGAACATGTACCCAGTACTTCAAAATTTACACCTTAAATTCTCGAGTATAAGTGCGGTGAACTTCAATAATAGCTACTTTAATCACTTAGAAAATCGTTCCCCAATTGGCTTTGAAGCTTGCCCAAGTCGGCTCCGTAGTCGCTTTATTAAATTTAAACCAGTAGGCAGTAATAGATAAGGACAACTCTCTATAGCTGCTAAATAAATACTAGCTATAAAAGGAGGGGTTGCTATGATTTGATGGTTCTACTCTAATATGATGCATTCGATCGATAGTTCTGTATCCTGCTGTAATTGTACTGGCTCAGGGGAAACAGGACGAGCAGGTTCTGAAACCTAATTGATTCCTTTATTATGTTCTGCGATTTAAGCACCTCCTTAACCCATAAAAAATTCAGATTGTATGTAGCATGGAGATTGGTGATAGGCAGCGTCAATAAGAAGGGGGGAAAGCGAAAATCGCATGTATTTGAGGATGAAGAGGAAGACTCCCAGGATTCCGGCGACACCAAAGCTTTCTATATTACCAAAAAAAAGGGCCTAACTTCACCTTACAGTACTGGACAACATTTACTTGTACAGCTAGAAGGGGAAAAGCGTTGCATTCTATGTAGATGGAATAGGGCAAATGAGGAGGGGCCTGGGAAGCCTCAGGCCCCACAGACTATTTGGAAATGTGCCACATATAGCCATGCACAATGTATAAATGATAAGAGGAATTGTTTTTATATATACCATAAGCAGGAAGTATAGGGACTATGTGGTTGTGGAAACATTAATTTTTTTGTTCTCATTTACCTACTGTAATTCGGGTTCGATATCGAACCCAATCGATTACGATCCAGGGGATAGGTCCGAGACCTATCTATCCTCCAGCTTATCTTGGTTCGGGTTGCCCGAACTCTAGATCCATCCCTAAATCCTCTTTCCACCAATCCTTCAGCCTTTTGGACGGTGTGATAAAAGTAACCTCCACGGACTGTTCCACGACGCCACCACCAAACAACATTCCCACAAATCCGTATACCGCCCCTCTGTCTTTCTTAGAAATAACGAAACTTCCCGAGTCACGAGTCACCGCCTACAGAAAATGGCACCGAATACTTATTTTTCGAAATAGCTATCCACTATGCTATTCTATGCATGGTTGGTTCTTCGAGAAGCCCACTATCCATCCAAGCATCAGCTAACACCCCGTTGATAAACTCGGGGATAGTCCCCATAGTTCTTCCCTCCACCTTAATGGCCTCGAGCCCGGCCGATCAGTGTTCACAACCGTCCCGGGCGAGATTCTCCAGGACTACGGGGACCGTAGGGCCCCACAGAGCCCTATAGACATTTGCCAAGGTAATTTTTGCACTGTCCTGGGGAAAAGTCATGTAGTATCTACTGCCGACCACAGCCTAAGTAGGAGTAGGTAGAGTCCATTTCGCAAATACAACCCTACCCCTGGAAACTTGGCGCCCTGTAGGGCCCTACGCAGTCCATATTCCCCGTTCCTTACGCCCTGGACAGCCCCGAAGAGAAGCTGGGACGGACTATAGAGTCATAGGGCGTCCAGTCCTAATCTCAGGACGGACAGACTGCCCCGTAGGGAACACTGCGGCCGATATCGGTACTTCTCCATCAATTTCTTTATAGAAGGATAGGTCAGTTCCATAAGCTCCAAAGCAAGACCCTCCGGCCCTTTCTGAGAATTGTTAGAAACTAAACCATGGGAGGTGTAGAGTTAGTGGAGTATTTACCTGGGACCACCTTAATGATCGCGTAGTCCTTCCACTCTGTGGTTTCCCCATCTTTACAGAGATTAACAACTCCGTACATAACTTGTCCAAGGTACTGCTTTGATTTATAAAGGTGGTCGAAGTTTGCCTGCTGGAGCCCAAGGCGGCGATTTGATCCTGGTTCTTCGCCCCCAAAAATTTCAACTTCGTCTCTTGCCGCAGAAAGTTCAATCTCTGCATCGTGAATTGCATCACCATAGTCACTATCGGATGGTTGGACAACTGAGCTTTCAACGGTCTCAATCGGCATGGTGGTGATAGGAAAGGCTTTTACTTTGCGTACTAAAAGCCCTGCACATACATAGCCACTAGTGTGCCGTATCTTTGACCGGTACCCTTATCGTAGGCCCACCCGCCCATCGTTCCCGTCTACTTATCTCCATGAATCCCGATGCTACGGCCTGTTGTAACTGCCTGCTCAAAGCCAGAATTGCAAGGCTGATCTGGTGTGAAGAGACTAAAATTTGCAGTTCCTTCGTGGATTTCGATTGTCAGCGATGTTGCTAGTCGCTGACACCCTTCCAGAATCAATTCTGGTGAGCTACAGATAACAAATATCACAGGCTCTGGAGGTTCTGGCTCCGGGCATGAATGCCGCATTACTGCAGTAACTAGCCATGGCTCTCTGATACCGTGTCCATGAGTAACGAAATTAGAGGTTCTCTAATTTAATGATACTCAAGTATCGCTTGTTCTCCATTGTCAATAGTGAGCGGACCAAGTGAGCTCCGGAATAGAGCAGCTCCAAACCCAGGATAGTGCGTATCCCATACCAGCCTAGGGACTTTCTCATGCTGGTAGATAATTCCATTTCGGAACCCCTCCCCCTACTATTTTTTTCCCACGCCTAGGACCGAAAGTCTGGTAGTTATAACTCTAGATAGTTATTTTTGCCTCTAACTTAAATTAGTTGTGAAGGCTAACCTCACAAGATCTCTTACTTGTCTTTAATTGTTCAGGAGCATGACCCCTTATCTAGGTTATCTCTGAATAAATGACGCAATGGTTACATAATCATCACGTGATATTTACTCTTTGGGTTTGTGACACGTGACAGGTACCAAGGCTCAATAAGCCACTGGGCATTAGCATGCTCTATAGATAGACACATATTTATAGTCTTAATCAACTATGCTCTCTGGATCTAGATTTGTCCGTCTTTAGATAGAGAACCGATCTGATCTCTTCCAATCATCGAACACCCATCAGCCTGATCACAGTGTAAACAGGGGCTGTACTACAGTACTGGGCATTGAACTCTTATATACAAGTTCCACGGTGAGGCGCCCTTGCACGGCTCCTATTTCCACAAAAATCCCGTATCGAAATGATCAAGTAAAAGAACCGGTCAAGGTGTGGGCCCCTTTATATATATTCGGCTATAGGTAATGCACTTTTTAGGAACCCCAATCACATGTCTCAGCATTATGTTAGGAGTAGATATTACTTAGGGGAGTGAGTAACAAACTACGTACTATAAAAAACCAATATTCTCTCTTTAAAGAAGCTTTAGTAGCTCCATACCGCAGAACGATTCCAGGTTCTCCACTAGGGGAGAGACCACTTTCATATACACTTCGTTTTTAAAATCATCTATCTCCAAATTTGTAGACTTGTGATCCAGCCCATTAATGCACCGCCTCACAGCCTCACCATACTTTTCACCAGCCTCTTCATGTATTTCGTGAATTAGCCGCTTTGCCGTGACGTAATCTGCCATATCACCAACCGTATTCTCATCTACCCCACCACGAAGATCCTCTACACACTGTCCATACCAGAGCTCCACAAGTATAATACCTAAAGAATAGAGACTTTGGTTGTGTGGTATAAGGATCGATTCCGGTGGTCCTTGTGATGGTGGCAGCAAACACGTGCCTGGTGATGCAAATATCTGACGAACCAAAGGCTTCCTCATATTGGCTGGACCTCTGATTCCCCCTTGGTTAATCTCTTGGCGGAAGAATATATCTTTTTTACCCCAGCTCTCGCTCAGCCACTCTGTCTTATGCAGCTGCAGAACGGTTGAAGCAAGCTGCACTCCCAAGATCAATCGGTCTTTTCTCTTGAGTGCCCCAGGCCGAGAAAGAAGACTCTCAAGAGATAGCACTCCCATCTGTTCTGAGTTGGAACCAGATTGTGGTATTCTGAGTGGTCCAACACGGTACCGCCTATTGCTCTTGTCGATAAGAACCCCAAGGCAAGAGAGCTCGCTCTTAGCTTGTTGGATGGTCAAGCATAAGTCATTTATTTGATTCATATTATTAATCTCGGGGTGTATGGGCGGCAGACTAAACGACACATTTCGGTGAGGCCCTTTAGATTTGTTTTCGTATTCTGGCCGCTTTGGAGGTCGGGTGGGCGAAACTCTCCGGGATGGTTTTAGGACTGTGTTTAGTAGCCTAAAAGAACTTTATTAGGACTTCCTAGCTGGATCTCAGGTTTAATCTCACCTAGTTATACGTCCAGGTTTCTGATGGGTGGTATAGCTCATAGTATTTCCCATTTCATTGGCGTCTACCGTTAAATATGGTACTATACCTACATGATCCTCTTTGTGGTCTGGATTACTAGAACTATTAACTTCTTTGGCTTGATTGCTCTCCCAATGCTCCTCCCCATTATCCAGAGGCTCGAGCCCCATTTCTCGCCAATTCCACGATAGGGACCTCTCCGAGGCGAGACCTCCCCCAAAAGAAATTACAAGGTGAAATCGCAGGCTTGTATCCCGATCACAACCTCCCTGTATAGTAGTGCTTCGCATTTCCAGTTGTAGATTCGCGCAGTGAGGTTCGGTACATGCACAGGCTGGTGTAGCCTGAAGCTTCTCTTTGAGAACTCCATAAATATTTATTGCATTATCTCGTATACGTTTATAGTGCTTTGCATGTCCAGTTGCTCGAAGAGGTGGTGGAGAGTTGGTAGCCTGGCATTGTCCCGCTAGTATCGCAAGGTCAGAATTTATTTTGACGATATCAGCCAGCAGATCTTTATATTCCGGCTTTGACAGGACAAGCGCAATTCCCTTCAATCTTTTCTTGAGAACTGGACTGTCACCCAGCTCGAGCTACAATGTTTTGGATTAGCATATACACTACCTGGTATGGACAGGGTTTTGGGTCTACCTCATTGTAAACCCCGATTTCATTGTGCAGGCATTGAAGCGCCGACATCAATGCCTCTATTGCTTCCATAAAAAATGGAACTGTACTTGGCCGTAGGCGACTTCTTAGCTTTTCTTGGAGGCTACTAACGCTCCAGAGCGGTCCTCCAGGATCTTTCATCAATAGTGCCAAATCTGAACTCGATACCATATCTTCGAGAAGCGATCTACAAGTGTTCTCGAACTTGCACCCCTCCATTGCGAGCTCTCTACTAAAGGACTTTAGGGTTCTCCGGTAGTGCCACATTTCTTTGATCGTTTGGACGCTATCGGCATAAGACTTGAGGCCACTTACGACGAGTGGAAATACCGCTAGCACAAGGCCGGCTGTCTCAATGCCTGTAAGTACCATGGTATTAATAGTCGGTCTAAAGGTGTGATTATAGAAATAATCTTCAGTTTGACTGACTTCCTGGCTGTATAATTAAGCTCCTAGCTACATAGCTCAAGAGGGCTGTTCCTAAGTGTGGGGTAACAGGTGGCAAGGATAACGAACCCTAACCCCATTGTAATTCAATCGTAGTATCTGATAAAGAGAAGACGAAGGAAAATCTAACACAGCCCCTTGGACATACAGCCTCTGATATTATAAGAAATATTATTGAAGTACGATAATTTTTAATTTCTCTTATAATTCATTGATGCCTCATCATGTAAACATGATTTAACACCTCGCTTTCGTTGGTTCTAGAAATTTAAGGAGGAGGACATAGATCTAGGCATGTTTTCAATACCCAATCAGGTCGCACACTCAGTCACAATCGATCGCGATGCAATCAAAAACCTAGACAACGAACTCTGCGTCATAATTCACACAACAAAAAAGCATATTGAGAAGCTATCCCCGAGGAACGGTCCTGGGCGAGAATTAGGTAGATACTAGCTAATAACCCATGCCTCAGGCCTATGGGTGAACCAATCTACAAGGCACCAGTTTATGAGCTAAACAGTGAGGGTTATAGCGCCAAAGGCCGTGAGCCAGACGATATCGCTAGAGGAAAGGTAGTACTCTTATTTGCCCTCTAAATAATCTAAATGAAGATAGCTAAAAACTTTTCATTTACCACATAAAATAGGTTGAACAATGGTTTAGGGATTTAATCAATGATCAGGATGTTCTCATGGCTATAAGTGAGCAGGGGAATATCGATATCGAATGGTGCTCAAAATTTGTCTGCGAATTTAAAGACCCTATTACAGATCTTAGTAAGCAACCCGTGGGCAAAAATGTCGAAACAAGAAAGATATTAGACTTCGGTATATTGAGGTACCCGTCCCAAACGGAACCATATTTCAAGGTAGGTGGAATATCCTAAATACAATTAATTAAAATCTGAGGAAATCAACATTCTTTTACAATCAACTACAGATATTCCGTATCGAACTTGATGTCTGGGCAAATTCTGACCGAGTCCTTTTCTGGCAAAAAATTGAAAATGGTATCCAAGCAGGTAAGATAATCCTTCCTCATATCCCGAGAGATAGATTCTATCGTAAATCATAGATTGAAGTATTGACTTTCATATAGTTTACAACTTTGAGAAATTTGAAGTGGCTGGAGAAGTTATAAGCAAGTTAAAGGACGAAGCCATTCAAAGTAGTGTGGATGCAGTAAATGCATTACTTGGTTTCTGAAACTCTAGTGGAATGCTAGGAGATGCTATTGGAAGCTGGAGTTTAAAGTTTATTTCTGTTATAGTTTTATTTCCTAGGGATAACTCAAGTTGTAAATTAAGCATATATTTCGCGCCTCGATTTCTCTCTAAAGTAACGTCCCGCAAACATAATGATCGTCATAGGGAGGTTAGTTCCTCGAACAAATATGAGATCCTACACACGGGAGGGTTCAGATGGCTAAGCCCTCATGACAGTCTAGCCACCTAAAATATGGCGGGCTTGGCAGTGAATTTAAGTTCCTACGACTCCCACCTCAGAATATAATCATTCCACAGCTAAGCCAGGGAGTGGAATCTTATCTTCGATATCAATAACCGCCAAATAACCCTTCATCAGCACCTCTCTACCATATAATGTAGTATAGAAGCCTCACTCCAATAGTACCCCACTCCCGGTTATAGGCGAAGGTTTCTTGATTCCTAGCGAGGTACGCCTTGAGGCACCGGGGCTCCTCAACACACACTAACTACGTCTGAATCAGCCCAATACCTAGCACTTTACGACACTGTCTTCACTAAGACCTCATTTTTGACCAGACTACAGGTATTATCCACCTAGAATCATAGATAGTCATCAGCATTCCCAAGCCTGATAAAATAGTAAAAGGGTTTCTTATATTTATATGAACGCTGACCTGTACAAAGACATCACTCCAATTTTACCTCTTAAATGTACCGGCCATGGACTCATTAGACTTGTCAAAATTCTTCGAGGACTTCCGACAGAACTACAATACGAAAGCACTGAAGAACATGAAAATGAGGGAATTGAGGACTTGATGGACTACGAGCTGTACCCCGTCCTCATAGGGGATGCAGGATAAACTAGGGCACCAGGTGGAAGGACTACGAACTATAGTCTATTCACTAAATATGAGGCATCCATGTGGGGAACGACAGATAGCCGCGAGAAATCTGTAGGATAGAGTTATAACTATCCAAACCCTAGCGGCACCTTTACCGCGGGTAATAACTCCCCAAAACACATGGGATCTTATAGGGCTCTTAAACATCACAAATACTGGAACCCGCAACGTCTCGCAAGAAATCTCAGGTTGAAGGTTCAAGGATATCAAAGGGCTCTACAGAACCATGATGTGTTTGGGAGAAGGGGTCTACTTAGATATGTACGCATAAGCCCCCGACTACGAGTAATGAGCCTGAATGTCTTGCCGAAGGTCATCACTCGCTGCGGGACCATACGTTAATCGATGTGGTGATGATCATATTGGAAGGAATATAATCTATGACAAAGCCAATTATGAGAGTGGGAGTAAGGCGAACACCTTAGATATGAATAAGATCTCTTCGGTAGCTGATGAAATAGTATTGGAAAGTATAGCAGATTTACCTCTTCCACGGTGAATAGGGCAGGGGTCAGTATTAAGTTCAGAAGGGTTTCAGAGATAGCTATTGCGATAAATTGTGTCATTAAGCAAAAATAGAGACTATTTTCAAAAACCAGGGATTCTATGGGTGGTTTCAAGAAGGCACTTTGAATGGGGTAGGATACATGCTTAGCGATAGGCATAAGATTAAGAGGTATTATAGCCTTGTACTAGTGATTATGGGTCGCGATAATTATCTAGATGAATAAACTTTCCTGGACATACTTTGAATGCTGTTGTTACATATGGTGTGCGTAGTGATAGATCAGGTTTCATATAGAACGCCAAGACCCGAGTGACTTGTTATGATATAAGATTAACCTCTCCAAGTGTATACTACCAAGGGAAATTATTTCTCTACCAATGATACTACCCAGTTCCTGTCGTATGCATATATATAAGAGTCTATCCTAAGTTTTGTTCATAGGGCTGCTGACTAGGAACAGACCTACGCTACATGGTTAACACTCGGTATCCCCTCCACTATAGCGACCAGCAAGATTATTGTACAGACCAGGGCCTATAAAAAGCGAGAGAAAAACGACAGCAGGTCATTGACAAGATAAAGAAAAGCCATGTTCAGACTGACGGCATCACCAAATACTGTGGCATGTACACTCTAGTAACCTTAGACCACCACCAGGCCCCCTGCTACTACAACATCGATCCCCATCACTCAGTATTACCCAGATGCTAGTGCAAAATACAGTATGAAACTTCTTTGAAGGTGCCAGAGCTTCCCACTCTTGGCTGTAAACACACTAAACCCTTGATGATTTCTGAATTACTAAAATTTACATATAGGAGGTATGAGATTGACTTGCTATTTAAGTTCTGGAAATATTCCTATGATTTTACTGTAGTTTTAAAAGTAGTTTTTAAAGGAGGGGGAACCCGCGCCACCGTGGTATAATTGTGTTACAGGCATGGTTCACAGACTGTCACTCGATACTATATACACAGATACAATAACCGCATCGCATTAGCGGATAAATTAATCATAAATATGTAGAAATACTTCAATCACAATGACTCGGCTCTCATGGGATCCCTGTGATATCCATAACTTGTTCTTACGACGAAACTAACTGACTGCTAATTCTTAATATAATATAACTCATGATAGCCAAAGAAGAACAAAATCCTTGCAAGATCAGGAAGTATAGGGATGAGTAATTATTATTATCGGTTTTCTCCCATTGGGGCCTCATAACCCATACCACTCCTCTAGCCAGCGTGGCATTATCAGGCCAACTACAAGCAGCTGCCCAGCTGCAGACAATTTTTAATATATGTACCCCACCCCTGACTCTACTAAACCCAAAGAAAAATCAATACCCAGCGACACTACTACCGCGCAGCCACGTTTTCACTGGTACTACCTTCTCTCTTTATCGCTTTGTCGATCGATGCTGATATTAAATTGAACTCACAACTTGTTGTGGGGTGATAAAAGTTCTAATTTAAGTCAGTCTTATTTACCTTTGTAAACTCTAAAATAATAATCATCCTACTATATGCCCTATAGTAGTAGCTATCGACAAACCTCACCTTCACGGAAGCGAGCACACTGCACAAAACAATACGAGATCTTAAAAATACCAACTTCATCGGTTTTGAGCATTTCCTGCTGAACCACAGTGGTAGCGGCGTAAACCTCTTCTTACATACCATACCTGCCTCTAAAAAGAAATTCTTACCGATAAATACATATCCATAGAGCCTCTACCTCAAATAAACTCTCTTTTACACATTCATATGTCATAAATAAATATATATCCGGTGCCTAAAACTACCATTCTTAATAATCTACCATCAAAGCTGCGCCACTAACATTCTTTATAGCATGGGGCTATTACCACCAAAATTTGTAGCCTTGTTTTCGTAGCATCAAGGACACTAAATTTTCTCCTTACTACCCACCAGCCGCAAGGTACAGTAAATACAAATCACGACATCCACACGTGGTCTCTTCTATTGGTAATGTGGGGAGATAAAAATACCTGGTCACTCAAATAGCAACAGAGCCTCATCTTGATGATATCCTCCCCCACAACAACACATAGGCTAATGTTAGTAGGCAGAATATATTCACGAACTATTAATGGGTTCTTCCCCCAGCTCAATCTCTCATCTCTCATCTATTATTGTTGTATAGTAATCCTCACCTCAGTCAGTTGTAGGTGATCGACAGGGTATATATTTTGCCACCCTTACAATATTTCTGCAGCTCAGTTTTTGAGTTCCTACCCAATGACAGTCCATTTTATCATCGCCGACTCCTCAGCGCATTTCTAGCGGAGACGTACGTGTCTTTTTTCAAGGGGTCGGCCATTTTAGCCCCTAGTCTTGATAGAGTCCTCTATATTTCTGATTTTCTGTTATATATTTTAATAGACGCTTGATGCGACATCTACACCGTTGACACATTATTTAAGTATTCTGGGAGCTAGTAAATCCTAAATCAGGTGGATTCCACTCCGCTAGTTGCGCCCATGAACTAGTTGGACCTGGATACGGTGCGCGGCTGTTGATGTTTAGAAGTTCCCGAGAGACCCCATGCCTAGTTTATGTACCAAGGATTTGGGAGCTACATGGCCAATTTATTTTGATCGGCACGCCTCATCCCAGCTGAGGAAGTTCTAAACCTTCTATACTCCTAGCGAACTTAGTGCTATCAAGGAACCCCCCAATAAGGTACCATCGATCGTCTCGGATAAAGGCCGGCACTATCGCGATAAGAGTAACCGTGCATTATTAGGATTAGGAGGGACTTTACCAGAAGTCCCAGGGGGGGAAATTCGGGTAAACAGCTGCCTTCGAGCGGCTTATAGTAAGTAGAGACCAAAAGGGTTTAGTAATTACAGCTGGCAGTTTCTTGGGTATTTACCTCGATGTAAACTACTAGAACGCTTTCCACACCGACTGATATGCAAGGGTCCCTGATCTTGCCAACTATACCATTTTCGGCTATCCACTAGTCCCTCCACACCCTATGTGGTGGCTCACCATTTGTCACTCGCCTTTACCCAACAGAAATTACATATACTTCCTCACACAATTATTCTAACAGTTTTTACACGTATAGTTGTTTATAGGCCCGATTTGAATCCTTACGCGATTCATGTCCAAAACAGAGGGCCCCCAAAGAGAAAACTCCCTATATACAAATCATCGAGTAGTTGGGTCATGAAAAAAACCTCAAATCGACTTTTCTCCCCAGTATCGCTCAATATAGTAGTGTTTGTATCTTGGTATTACAGAAATTCCGGGGTCGGGCGCTAGTATAGGTGTGTACTCTAGCAACATATGGAACGCCACATTCTTGATCAGTAGGACCTTTCTAGCGAGGCGGATGTGCCAACCCAAGTGAGCGATCCCCATTCCATCTTTCTGCTTCCAATCCCCTCATTAGTGCGATAGAAGGCCCAAATATATGGTTCACCTTTCGCGTTGAGGGGTTTTTAGAGTTTTACTTGCATATATCAAAGTACCTCTGTCTCAAATAGGACACATAGGGTTTGATAGCTTGAAGGTTGAATGGTACCAAGCGTTTTACTCGTTTATCCCACCACTCAGTGTAAAATCAGTTGAATGCGCCCGTGAGAATATGTCTAACAGCTCACCTATATGGTAACTACTGGGCAGCCCGAAAGAGAAAGCTCCTGTACCTGCTAATGCTTAATAAACACATGTCCAAGCGAGTGGACCGTGCGTATGTACGGCTTGCACTTGGCGATCAACACTTTAGCGAAACAGGGTGCCCATATGACACCGACTGGAATGCGCTGATCAAATCAACCTCAGAACACCACGGCGAGGAGATAAGGGAGCTTGCTGAATGAACCCTTTGCTAGAGTCACACTGGCGGGCCGTATTTTTTTTCCGAAGGTATCATGAGGCGAGTTTTTTTTTATCTTTCGCCAAGTGCAGTGCAGTGCCATGAGGGCACAGCACAGCGCATTTCTTTGGTTCTTGTTTTTTGTGCATCATATTTTCATCGCGTGCAGCTACAAGGCTATCGTGTCATGGACAAGACTCTAAATTCCTTAGGCCTAATATATCTTACGT
Organism: Verpa conica; assembly: GCA_033030425.1. Classification (NCBI taxonomy): domain Eukaryota; kingdom Fungi; phylum Ascomycota; class Pezizomycetes; order Pezizales; family Morchellaceae; genus Verpa; species Verpa conica. Next base: position 3,073,255 of record JAUFSD010000001.1, on the reverse strand, counting down.
TATATTTCAAGTCAACTTTCTCTGTTCTTATCAGGCCTGATGGTTGAAGTATTATAGCTCGTGTGAGGGGTAGATGCATGGTGCATCCAATTAAGGAATTTATTAATATGTAGTTTTAGGAATAAAAGCTATATAGAAGGATCAGCCTACCCGCTTAAATAATTACTATCCCACTAGCTAGAGCTGTTAGGCTAGAACCGAATTAGAGTTACTAGCTATATGTAAATATAGTAGGAATGGCCTGCTGAACGTGTACAATGTGCAATTTTCTTACCGTTGCTGCCTTGGGAGGGCATGAAAAACTGCACCGGAATATTTCATTGACAGGGCTGCATTCGGCTAGTACTCTATATTTTTATCTGATTTGCGGCTGAGGAGCTATCATAAGCACACGAAGTGCAGAATGGAAGAAAAAGTGCTTTTCTTTTTTGGTACACTCACCGAAACCACCAAGAAAAAGTGCCAACACACTCAGCCTGTAATTACGGGAGCTTCAGCGGTATCGTGATCCCCAGATTTTGGGGCTGATTATAATAGTTGCTGCAAGTGTTTCAAAACGGGATCTATACGAGTCCTGTTTGCCCTCCTTTTCCAATCTTGTGTTACACAACTGGCTTGGCTAAGTGTGTAGCGGGTAGCTTCTACGTCAAACCTCACCACCCGGGGATGCTTGGATGGCACTGAGTCCCAAATCAAAGACACTTTCCTCTCCCGGGGTTTCGCCTGTCCTCCGAAGGTTATCGCGAAAACAAATATTGTCTCTGTAAACAGTAAATGCTGAGTAGGGGGCTAGAATGCCCTATAAAAAGTGCCTAGACTGCAAGCTCAGCCCTGTTACGTAACCGAATTGAGGCTGTCAGCGATTATAATTAGCTGCTTTGAATAGACTTTTCGCTTCTCCTCTGGCCTGTAGGATCGCCCAACTCACTGTTACGCTTCCTTGGCAAGCACGGCCTCGCTTACGCCCTGGTTGATGCAGGAACAATCGAGCATCTTACCTCTTTGAGTGTCTGTTGATCGAAGGTTAATATTGTATTTGTCGATCGCTGATGATCAGCGGCTCCCCCCGTATCCCTTACCCCTAGTACACGGGCTAGCCCATTGGCAGTTGCTGCCAAGTGTGCCCCCTATCTATCTGACCACACCGCCGTATCCGACTGTATGTCATCGGAACCCCAACTGCAAGGGGGGTATTGTTATCATGAGAGTCTTACTCTTCCTTTCCAAGTGCAACTAGCTAGGCCTCCTCCGTGTTTCCCGGTTTCCCGGTTTCCCGTACCGTGTCTTAAAGTTCGAGTGGGGTGTCTTGGGAAGACAGATTCACCTAGAAACACTCGGATGGGGCAAATAACAAACAACTATTACCAAAAGTGGGGATATAGCGTCAAAACACTGCTCCACCCCTTTCTCTCTGCTTTTCTTGGAAGACAAGGACGCATCTGGTTCATTTTATTAGGAAGGATTATGTCTGGGATGTACCTTGGCAGGGGACGTCCCGTTTAACGCTATCACACAGCATCATGGACAACACAACAAGCACTTGCCCACATCGATAAGGCCGGGGAGCAGGCGAGATAATCTGCAGTAGTTTATACTTGCTCTCCAGGGAGGGGTTAATCGCGGGGGCATGTATTTTGCCCGTATACTCAATAATATTACATATTTGATAATGGAAGCCTTCGCAAAAGCAGGAATAGTGGCTTGTTGTCTCCCTTATTTGGGGTTACTAGGCGGGTTTTTACTCTAATGAGCCACCGTGCGTCCCCCCCCTGTTTTTCTTGAACACGATGTCTCTCGGGCAGCATGTAAGACCAGTGTGAGTACGGATCTCTCCAGCCCCGGCGCCCTGTGTGGCCTTCCGCTAAGCCTATTTTTTGCCCCGCTAGTATCCACATTGAGATACAAACAGTTGCTCAAAATCATATATAGATACCACTCTTCGCCCACCTCTTGTCACAGCACCATCAGTAGCATCAGCTCCATTCCTCTCTCCACTACTACTGCAATTCTCTACTGCTGCAAATCCCCAAAGATGCGTCTTTCATTCCTCTCCGCTACTTTCGCCCTCTTCGGTGCTGCTCTGGCTCATTGCCCTAACTTCCCCGACACTGCCAACTCTACACAATGGGCTCCTCTCCCAGCAACTGCCAGAGGTCCTGTCATACCTGTAGAGGGCTATCTTACACAGCACCTCGGTAAGGGAGTCTACGCAATCCTTGGTGGGGAGTACCAGTCGTGGTTCGTGGTCTCTGATAAGGGTGTGATTGTGATGGACTGCCCTCCTCTACTTGGCCGCAAGTGTCAATATGCAATTGGCAATGTGACTGATATCCCTGTCACCCACTTCGTCTATTCCCATGCGCATGCCGATCATGCACAGGGAGCATCTCTATGGAATGATAGCGATGTCACCTTCATCGCCCAAGAGCAATCAAAGGAGAGGATAATCGAGGTCTTAAACAAGGGCCCCATCCAAGTTCCTGTTCCAACCGTGACCTTCGAGAAGCACATGGAATTGTGTGTCGGTAACCAGACTATCGAGCTATCATACAAGGGTGATAACCACGCAGTTGGCAACATCTTCATCTATGTCCCTGCAGTTAAGGTTGTCGCTCTCATCGACGTCATTTTCCCAGGCTGGGCTCCTTTCGGTGAGCTTGGTGCATCTGAGTTCATTCCCGGCTGGACAACTGCCCACGACCAGATCCTCGAGTATGACTTTGAGTACTATATCGGTGGTCACGTCTCACGTCTCGGAAACCGCAAAGACGTCGAGGTCCAGAAGGAGTATGTCCTTGATCTTAAGCAGATCTGTATCGATGCCGTCAACAACAGCACTTCGCAGTACCCAGCCATTGTTGCCCCGGCTGTTGCAGCAAACCCAGGAAACTCATGGGCAGCTACCAGTGCATACGGAGAGTGGGTTACCGAGCAGTGTGTCATCCCAATGAACCAGAAGTGGGTCGGTGTACTAGGAGGAGCAGATGTCTATGCGCCTTTGAACTGCTACAAGATGATCGAGGCTGTCAGACTTGACTGGGGTTATTTGGGTCCTGCTGGTTTGAGATTTTAAGTTTTGAGCTCTGGAGGAGTAGGGGTGAATGAATGTATGTGTGGGTTTTAGGTGGTAATGTGTATGATTTGAAGTGATATGTATTCTGTATGTTGGGATATGTAATGGTCCGGCCTCTACATTTGGCATTTTATTACGTAATGATAAATTAATTTAAATTCTATCTACAAAAGCTTAATTGTGAGACTGTTGAAATTTCGGGGTTGTCTATTGGCTCATGTAGCTCTGGGAGGTTTAGAGTACAGAGTTATGCAAGTATGCCATTGGCTAGTGGTATTAGCTAGCTGCCAATCAGTTTGGCTAATTCTTCAGTATTCCGATTATATAGATTCTTAGTAATAGGCCAGTAGCAACCAAGTATTTTCTTATGCTTTCCAGTCAATTATACTAGACGGTTAGAGTTATTTGTACAACAAACACTAAATTTCACTTTACCACGGTTGGATAATCGAAGGGAGATCAAGTAGTCTATTTTATAGTGTTAATTAATACACTGCTTATTTTCGCTTTTCTTAGAGGTCAAGGTCACAGCTATTGAGATCATGGAAGTTAAGCTCAGGGAAGTTAGTATGGGGGTCGGGGTTAGGGTTGAGATCACACATAACTGACAGGGTGCAGATCTTTTTGTATATTGATTAGATTGACTATAAAGGGTGGTTCGATCGGTATTATATTTAAGAATATATAAAAAAAAAATACATAGATACACAATTCAAAGATGTACCGGAGAATGTAGTAATTAACAGCCTTCCTCACTCCACTACATGAAATGATCCTGTGACTATGCAGCTACTAGTGAGGCACTCAAAGCCCGACTTCTGGAAGATCTGAGCCTGGAGATCCCGGAATCTCCTATCGCAGTAATTTCTACATGGATTGATCCGTAATTCTCGACACCGGAAACAATGTCTCTAGCCTAGAAGTATGGGGACTATGAGTATTTCTAAGCCACACAAAGATGGTAATATTATCGAGTATTTTAATAATACCTTACGACTGTTAATTGGAATATTTAGAGAATTCTGTTTCGAAGTTCATAGCAATGGTACAGACTCTTTTGAGTTTTTACGGAGGTGAAGAGGATGGTGGACGTTTCTTGGGTGCTTTATTATGCGCAGGGGTTTGCTAAAGATTTTACTTATTTAGTTTTTGGATTCTGTCTATTCTCAAGGCGAATCAGAGTAAAGGTTTCGCTCAGTCTTTAAAAACTCCCACGATTCCTCGATTAACAAGTTTACAGTCATTGTATTCCAAGAGTAATTTACTTGTTGAATGTATTTGAGGGCCCAGGCCGGTGCCTTTATTCGTGCATATGTAGCTGATTGAGAGGGCGGTGTAGTCATGTTAGTGCTCTCTGGTGCATATTGGGTTCTCTCACAATTTGGGAGAGCATCATATTTGAGTGTCATGGGTCTTGTAAACCCCAGCCATCCCTTCATTGCAGATTGTGTGCTCTCAAATCCTAAATACATCGTTAGATGGTCTCCCATGGCGATGGTTCCCACGGGGATATATTCTTCCTTTTGAGTACCTCCTGTCCCATGAAATTCGGTTGGTGTTCTACCGTCGAAAGTAATGAGGTAGTACACCTCTACAGCGCGGTATGACCAGAGGTTGACTTGGGCCGGCCCATTTAATAGTATGAGCTATCTCAACACTCATTTAGATGGCCCGAGCCTTTTTTTTTCTATAGTAATCTGTTATCTGGTCAGGTCCGGGCCAGGCCAATTCTTTAACCAGGCCGGCCCAAGTCAACCTCTGGGTATGACGGAAATACTCCGGCCAAAAGAACCCGGTGTTTGGGGAGTGATTCTGGAACCTCCCCGCCGTTGGGTATTGGGGTGAATGAAACTGTGGAATTATAGAACCGCCCGACTTGGGGGCTTCCGAAAGGAACAAGAGGCCTAGAAGAGATGGATTCTTGGCTCTCTTGCATGTGGGAGTCCTATACCTATTGGTGTAGGGATGACGTATCCTCCTCCTGGAGAGAAGAGAACCAGTTTTTTGTTTCTTTGATGTTTTGTAGACATAGGGAGTAGGATGACGGACAGAAAGATCAAAACGGTAGAGTGTAGTTGGGTGGTCACTATATATACTTTATTAATGCAGCCCCCAAGCTGAAAAATCCAGGGCGAAAAAATAGTGCGATTTTTTAGTGTTCGTCTTGGCACCCTATGTCGTCGTCATTCTGATTGATCGACAACAATCTAAGAGGAGAAGGTGATGTCTTGACTGAGTGATGCCCTATGAAGCTAATAGTAACCCGCCCTATAAGGTTAAACGCTCTATAGGGGTATGCTGTGGCACATGCTAGTAACGAAGGCCAAGTGGCATAGTCAAGTGGGACACCTGTCCCCTACGAGGATTACACAACCCTCTCCTCTCGTAGATAATAGTGTTCCTCTTAGTTTAGTTATCATCAGAATATAGTTGTCTTCCCTTTTCTTGATGAACATATTGTTTCATCATCGATTTTAGTTGCAATCTTCTTTTAGTGACACGAGACAGCCCACAATGCTCAGTAGCCCTGAGGTATTATAGGAAGAAAATGGTACCGCCCTATAAGAGTACTGTGGCTCGCTTCTGTTCAGGACTAGCAAGCTGGTGTGACTGATGATAATGTATGTCTAAGAGGTTACGAGCAATCTATCTATCTATCTACCGACTAGCGTATATCGCCTAGCGTGCTCCACAGTACCCTTAGGTTTTTGCGACTTTTCCTTAGTATACCCTTATAGAAAGTAGCTGAACATCTGAGAACGGCCAACACTTGGGGGAAGGTAGTAAAATATAGCCATAAAATTGTCCCTGACTTAAAATTTTGGCATATCCTTTGTATTTATAATGGTAGGTGCTCTATAAGAGTATGCTAGTGTGGCAAAAGCATACTCTGATAAACCGAGTGTATAAAGTATGTAGAGCACAGATATTACGATGTGGCGCTTAAGGCCCAGGTGGCGTATTTAAGCCTTGGCGCACTAGTAGCTAGATATTATGGAGGCTTGATGACTGGTTGTGGACAAGCCAGGATGGCTGTTATGCACACAAACGATGTCTTATTGGTTGTGGACTGAAGGTCCGTCTAACAGTGACCTATATCTAGCGTATAAACCCTAACCACTAGACTGGTCCACAGTATACCTTCTCTCGTCTCTACGAAGACATCATATATTTCACTTATTTTCTTTATCTTTAGAGTAGTGTCTTCAGTGCCACCTAAACTGTGATTATTGTGACAGTGGAGTTCTAAGTCGTGATATTAACATCCATCTACGAGTGGCTATACCCTCACGTGATACGTCATAAAGTATCACTCGGGCCTTGAATAGCTGTAGTTGCCCCCCTCCTCTATATACTACATGTAGCTATCAAATAATTCTAGTTTATCCATTACTCCCAATCAAGGTCATGAACCCCACCCCCAAACAACTACGAACTACTAATTCATCGCTAACCCCGCCCACTCATGAAAAATCTACTTCATATACGAAACGACAATCATTATCTTACCTCCGCATAAAAATATTCTACTATAATACAACGTAGTTCCCATCTTCTAGAAGCCCCTCCTTCTCATATTTGGTGTCGCCGGCCTCTTAACAACACCCACCTGTGTTCCCAACCTCTTAGCTACTACGTTTGTTTTTGGCCGTCCTATCATCGCCTCCTCCCTCGCTTTTGCATTCGCGATATCCTCTTCTTGACGTGCTTTGTCCTCCGCCATCTTCGCCTCAATTTCCATTTTCTTGTTTATTTCGTTCTCGGTCGTGCGACGCTCGCGCGCCGAGTAACCCTTCTCTTTCACGCTATAGAAGACACCTCCGAGCTCTGCGAGCCAATGGGGATCGACTGCGGTGACGGTCGACATATATTCTTTTGATGTGAGAATGAGTTCATGGTAGACTGTTGTCATGTTAGTACTACATAAAAGCACTATGATTCAAGGGGATACTGACCAACATAGTCAGGCAAATAGCCCAATCCGTACAATGCACTCGTTGGATGCAACTGTACTGTCACACTCGTCCTTAGATTCGTGTACTCTCCTATCCCCTTCACTTTTGCAGCCTGATGATAGTATCCGCTACAAATACACTTTCTGATCACATCCCAGTCTGTCCCGCAACCTTTTAGTTCCATCTTTTGAAATTTCATAATGTCCATCAACTGATTCCTAATCTCTTTTGCTCTCCGCAGAGCCTTCGGCTGTAGGAAGTGTTGCACGCACCAGCGGTCGGAAAAGCCGTTTGATTTCCACTGGGTGTACACGTGTAGTAATGTCAGATGGTCACTCTCGGCGACAAAGAAACGTTCACGGGCGGCGTCGGATTCTTCTTGACGTTCCTTTGGACGGTAGAAAACGCTAGGGACAGAGAGCATCGAGACGATAGTTAACATTTCCTCCGAGCATCCGTAGTCGACGCTCATAATGATCAGCTTCGACAAACTCGGCTCCATAGGGAAATTAGCCATCGTTTTACCAAGCCCAGTGAGGTCCCCAATATTAGACAGTGCGCCCAATGCCCAAAGATCAAATAAACTCGTCGTCATTGTGTCTTGCGGGGGTGGGTCCATAAAATCGAATTCCAGTAGGTCACGAACACCAAGTGATTTGAGGAGAAGGACAGTGTTGGAGAGGTTTGTACGTTGGATTTCAGGAATCGTTTGAAGGTACATTTCGTTCCTGAAGGCTTGCTCGGTGTAGAGTCTATATGCCTTTCCAGGTCCAGTTCTCCCTGCACGCCCAGAGCGCTGAGAAGCATTGGCTTGTGAGATGGGGGTGATCTGGAGTGCGTCCATGCCCATGCGGGGATTATAGACTTTCAACTTTGAGAATCCCGCGTCCACAACAAACATAATTCCCTCAACCGTAAGAGACGTTTCCGCAATGTTTGTAGCAACAATGACCTTCCTTGCACCACCTTCACCGCGTTCGAAGATCTTGGCTTGAAGATCTGCCGGCATCTGAGAATAGATAGGAAGGATGTTTAGTTTAGGCGGATTGTTGAGTTGCTTTAATCGCTCTGCTATCACATCACATGTAATCTCGATATCCTCCTGTCCGGTCATGAACACAAGGATATCACCGGTTCCTTGTCCAACGTGGATCTGAAGGACCTGCTTTACAGCTGCATCGACGTAGTCTTCACATGGTGATTTAGACCAGAGGACATCGACAGGGAAGGTTCGTCCGGGGATGATATATTCAGGTGCACCTCCGTAGAAGCGGGAGAAGCGCTCAGCGTTCATAGTGGCAGATGTCACGATGAGTTTTAGGTCCCGACGGCGAGCGAGAATCTTCTTGATGAGCCCCATTAGGACATCTGTGTTGAGGGCACGTTCGTGGGCTTCGTCCATGATTATGCAGGAGTATTTGTCGAGGTTAGGGTCGACAAGGGATTCACGGAGGAGGACTCCGTCAGTCATGTCTATAATAGTTAGTTGATCTAATTCTTGATTCGAACTCCAAGTCAGAAAAGCTTACATTTGATCACAGTCTCATCACTAGTGCAATCCTCAAATCGAATTGCATATCCCACCAATCCCCCCAAACTCACCTCCATCTCCTCACTCACACGCTTCGCAACACTCATGGCCGCCACACGTCTAGGCTGGGTACACCCTATCATACCAACTTTCCCATACCCATCTTCATATAAAAATTGCGTCAATTGCGTTGTCTTCCCACTCCCAGTCTCACCGACAACAACAACAACCTGATTATCCCGAATAACCCTCAACACTTCCTCCCTTACTGCAAACGCAGGTAGAAACTCCCGTTGCTCCCTCAATGTACGACCTTTCGTCAGCTCGCTCGCCCCTTCTTGTGGCTTCTGCTTTGCCATATGTTCTGCAAACTTATTCCCACTGTTTCCAGTGTCGTGCTCGGCAGAATCGTTTGCGAGAACGGCTGCAGAATCTGTATCATCATCGTCCTTTACGCCGAGCACATTCCCCAGCGCAGTACCAGCGATATTTGTTGCCTCCTGAGCCTGCTTCGTACGTTCCCGCTGCATCCGCTTCTCTTTTACCAGCGTGCTCCCCTTCCGACTAAACACTGCCATATCACTCTGAGGATCCCTCACTGCTGGAATTGGATCCAGTTGCTTGGTGAACACCTTCCTTCCGTCTAGAAACGGCGGGCGCAGATCGTGTACGAGTAAATGAACCCGTACCTCCTCCTCGTCATCTAGTTCGTCGTCATTGTAGTCCGTACGCTGTGCGACACCACTAGTCAACATCCGGTTCGTTTCCCATGCATCCACATCCTTCATCTTCTGCTGCGCTCTAGCACTAATACGTTTCCCCTGTTTCTTCTCCAACAATGCCTGCTCGCGTTGCTGGTCGGCCCAGGTGTTATCCGCAGACCCAAAGGGATTGTGTGTTTCGTCACCGAATGCGTGGCCCAGCTCGTCAGACGCGTACCAGTCTCTATCTAACGCGCTGTCATCTTCCGCAGATATAGCCGGACCGTCTTCAAGATCTCGGTCAAATGTAGACGGCATGCGAGGGGTGGCATTACCGAAGCGGGAGGAGCGAGAGGTGGATGGGCGGGCATTAGCGAAGCGGTCATTGTTACGGAGGGGAGTGGGGTCATGGCGACGGAGGTTCTGGGGGGTATATTTTGAGGAGCTATCACGGGAATCTCTGTAGGAGTAGTCTGAGCGTCTGCCATCATCGTTTCCTCTGTCGTCTCTTCTGTCGTCCCTGTCCCTAGAGTCTCCAATGCGACGTGCACGGTGCGCATTGAGTTTATCCCTCGCGGCTTGCGACAGTCCACCCCCATGAGAAGGTGTATCGACCCTCCGCTCTCGGATATGCCGTCCAATAGGCAATGCCGGTTTCTTGAACTCGATCTTCTCGATCTCTTCTGGCCCTGTAGCCTCCTCGTCCCTTTCACCCTCCAAGTCCAGTTTAATCCTCTTTGCAAGCCTGTCAAGGCCTAACCTACTCTCCTTCTTTTCCCCTGTGTCTTCTCTCCCCCTCCTTGCAACCAGCAGCCCACCGGGAAGCTCCTCCCTCCCTGTAGACCTCTCTGGCGCGCTGAACGTTGAGTCGCGGCCATTGTCTTGATCGTACCTATCCCTTTTCTTTACCTCGTCAAAGATATCTGCCAGGAAGTCATCACTGTAGCGACCGAGGGTTTTGACAGCGACAATGAACGTTTTTGGACCAGGCTGGTCACGGGCGATCTTGATGATGTTTCGTGCGAGGTAGTCGTTAGGTGTAGGTGTAGAGAGGTGAGCCTGGATCTTTGTAGCGAGGTAGTGTGTGTAGGACTCGTTTAGACCAGGGGGGATATCGTCAGACATGTTTAGGTAGGAGTAGAATTGAGGGAGGTGTGGTGGTGGTGGGTGTGAGCAGACTCGGGGGTTGAGGAAGCTCGGGAAAGCAGCCAAGATTTCCCTATATTGAATGTGCCACATGTGTTCTTAATGCGCCACATAGTTATCGGTAACGCCACACGGAGGATACACATCTCTCCCTCATCCAGGAGTAGATCTTTATTGTTATTATCTTTTCTTATTTATTAGCGTGAAATCTGTTGGCTTTTATGAGAAATGCATCTCTGATTATGTCATTAGGGACTTTAAGGGTTCTGCCTCAGGTAGTCATTATTTCATGCATGTACTATCACTCGGTGGGTTTTCGAGTGAAGAGATATATAGAGATATATTCTTTAACAAACTCTCATATGAATGCCTTGCCTGAACCCTTGAACTTAAGGAGCCCTAAAAATTGAGGTGAGACTGCCTAGATTGCTTACTTAGGCGAGATCCATCTCCTGCTTCTACTGCCCCTTCATATACACGTTCCTAGACCAACCCTCCTACTCTAATATTCGAATACGAGTAAGAGGCCTTGTCTTCTCTAGAGGATATAGTCTTTGACCTTGGTCTAGACCTGAAAGCCATGGGCTCGTAAGGGCTTCCGCTGGAGATATTCGAGATGGCCGGTCAGCGACCAACAATACTTTAATAAACTTTATTTGTTTGCCGTCCACGCCAGAAATTTTTAAGGTCTCAGTCGGAAAGGGTTGTTTGCCACGGCAATAGTCAGAAAGAAGACTCATATCGACCTCGGGCGGTACTAGTCTTGATTCTGAGTCTGAGTCTGAGTTGATAATATTCTGTCAAAGGAATGGTACTTCCATAGTCAGGATTTCATGCATTACGATACCTGTAGACCATATATCCACAAGATTTGTGTATGAGTCTTTGTTGGGCTTTGGTACAAATCTCCGCAGCTCAGGGCCAATATAGGATGAAGTCCCACAATCTGACTGCAAAGACTCTTTGCTGTGGTCTTTTGATAATTCAAAGTCAGCAATCTTGATTTGGATTGGTGAGGTGGAAGCAACGGGGATGTTCTAGTATAATTATTAGTCTCGGGCTATCTGTGTTTTGTATCTCAAGTGGGGTCAAAACTTTGGTTTTATGTCGTAATAACATGTTTGCTGGTGTAGGACTTCAACCCCTTTGAGGAGTTGCGTTACGATCTCTTTTGCCTGGGACTTTACTTCTGCCCCGCGGGAATCGAGATATTGGCTCAAGTCCCCATGGTCGATGTATTCCATAGCGAAGAATACATAACCTTTGTTCTCATCTTCATACCAACCAAGGAATTACACAAATAGGGTTTTATACTGGCCGTCCATCGTTAAATCGATATACCAGTGTTAATGCCCCCGACCTGGGAAGACTTATATTTCTCACTTGTACCAAGTTTCCGCGACCAGTAGACACTCTTAACATCCTGGGGTATTCTCTTCACAGCCCTTAACTGGCTACTGTCTTCTGCCTTAAGCTAGACGACCCTAAACCCTCCAACACCGATGTCCCTTTTACGCCTCCTATGCGGACTGTGTGAACTGTAGTACACTCGGTGAATATGGTTTCCAGCTTATATAGACCGCCTTGTGAAGCCGTCATAATTCATGCGGGGGGTTCAGTTAATAGGGCCCACTCGCTAGATCTTTGTAGATCGCGTCAATGGCTAAATAAATATCGCGTACCTGACCCTTTAATCAGTTGGGCCATCAGTGAGAGTGGTCGTTCGATCTCATTGGCGCTCGCTGGGACCCGGTGGAGAGCCTCACCCCGCGTGTAACCTGGATAACGCCACATATGGGATAGCTGTCATTTGGAGGACTGCCAATACCTCACCTCACCTCTATTCCCTCTTTTATCATCTGCATGTCTATTGCAGTTCTAATAGGAGACATAAAGGCCCCCTTGTAATATAAATACCCCAACAAGTATGGTGATATACTAGAAACCCATACCATTCCATCTACGGACGTGCTGACGACTTCATGCAACAAACAATCCTAACCCCACACAAATAATCTGAGCCGCAGACTTCCCCACCCATTCCGGGGTTTTAAATATAACATCACTCCCCTGCGCGGCGAGAGCTCTATGCGCGTATATAGGGTATCCAGTTCCTGTTTCACTCCTTAACTATTACATGCACAATACCAACACCATGACGTCCCTCAACCCGTTCCGTGATATCAATATCACAGCTTCTGCATCCCACTATACCTTCCGTTCCCCGTCTACTCCAGATGCCCCTGCGCTGGTGGTTTCCCGTCCCTCGGGCGATATCAGACTGACCGATTCCCCAGCACTGGGTGGGAAACGTGTCACCAGCATTGCGGGAATCCTAGGAGTCATTAAGCTCCGTCTGGGTATGTCTTCCATCTCCTAGCTTCCCGGAGCTTCATAAAGCTTACAGAAGAGTTGTAGACAAATACATAATCATCATAACAAAAGCCCAGCTCGTGGGACGAATACGTGGACACTCGGTCTACAAAGTACAAGCGACCGAGTTCCTCCCCATGCGGGAGCGCCAGCTCCACGATCCAGATGAAGACACATACCTTGCGCTGCTCCGCACGCATTTGCGTACTGGTCCTATGTACTTTTCGTACACCTTTGACCTTACAAATAGCTTCCAGCGCCAGTCTGCTGCAGATTTGTCGCTTCCGCTCTGGCAGCGTGCTGACGACAGATTCTTTTGGAACCGGTACATTGCGTCTGACCTCATCGACCTCCGAAGCTCCAATCCTGCTGTAAGACAAGCCCTCTCATTTCTCTCTTTAAAACCTGTAGTGGCTGACTTCTCTAGGTTGACCCTTACATCCTTCCCACCTTCTTCGGCTTCCTCACTATAGCCACCACTTCCCTCTCTAGCACACCCTGCACATTCGTCCTCATCACCCGGCGCTCCCGTCACCGTGCCGGAACTCGCTATTTCACACGAGGCCTAGACCCCGTCGGCAATGTCGCAAACTTCAACGAAACCGAGCAGGTCATCATTCTTGGCGACACCTCCGGAGGGCTCGGGGACCTTGGGTTTTCGTCCCAAACTCTCTCTTCAACCAATACTAAGAGCAGTCTGGATAGCGAACAAGTCCAGGTGTATTCACACGTGCAAACCCGTGGTTCAATTCCAGTGTATTGGGCAGAGCTAAACACGCTCAAGTTCATACCCACACTGCAAATTAAAGGCGTAGACCTTGCCTTATCCGCGGCCCGGAAACATCTCGAGGACCATATAAGATTGTATGGAGAGACATACCTCGTCAACCTCATTAACCAAACAGGGCGTGAATCCCACATTAAAGCCGCTTTCGAGGAAGCTGTAAAGGGTCTCATAGCTTCACCTTATGAACACCAGGAATCTTCAGTCCTCACCGAGGAGCGGTTCCGTGAGATTGCGCCTTCAAAAAGCCAGGGTAATAGAAGACTGGACAGACTAAACTATGTATACTTTGACTTTCACCATGAATGCCGCGGTATGCGCTGGGACCGTGCACAGATACTACTTGACAAGCTACCACTAGGTGAACACCGCTACTTCCACTCCATAGGGACAGGACAAATGGCCAGCGTTAAGAGCTGGCAAACCGGAGTAGTTAGAACAAACTGCATGGACTGTCTTGATCGCACCAACGTTGTCCAAAGTGTCATTGCCCGTACAGTCCTAAACCAACAAATGGCCGACGCCGGAGTAATTCCACCGGGGGGAAACACAGCAAACTATGAAAACTTTGAAGTAATGTTCCGAAACGCCTGGGCCGACAATGCAGACGTTGTATCCCGCGCCTACTCAGGCACCGGCGCTCTCAAAACCGATTATACACGTACCGGTGTCCGTACAAAAGCTGGCGCTCTCGCGGACGGCTCAAACTCACTCACTAGATACCTCCGCAACAACTTTGCGGACGGACCTAGGCAAGATGCCTACGACATATTCCTGGGCGTGTACCTGCCATCCTCCACCAACTCCTCCCCACCCCTTTTCGTCGACCGGCGACCTATTCTGATCCAGGCAATCCCATATATCTTTGCCGCGTCGATATTCCTACTACTTGCTGCATTTCTCCTACCCAGAGATGCGGCAGCTATAGGTGGTATGAGGGTATTTGCGCTTTTCTGGCTCGCTATCGGAGTGTGGGCTGCGACGTTCCTGATGAGATTTGGGGTGCTCTATGTTAACTGGCCGGTACTAAACCCGCCGCAGTTCAGCGTGGATGCAGTTCAGGGTGCTATGAAGGGTGTTTCGGGAGATTTTATCCTAGGGAGATGGGTCAGTACGGGTGGGAGTGGCAGAAAAGGACATAGTGCGAAGGGGAGTGTCTTTAGGATTGAGAGGTTGGAAGAGGGTAAGAAAAGAATCGAGTAGATGGAAAGTGAAATGGAATGGAGGCGTTTATTGGTGTTTTTCCCCTCTCCCTACTCGCTTTGTAGGGGTTGGATCTTGTATTGAGGGTAATGATTGGATATTTGTGGTTGGTGCCGTTTTATTTGGAACTCAGAGGTCTTGCCGGGATTCGACTAAAAGAATTATTATCTCATCCCTATGTGGTAAAGCTGTAGAATTCGCAGGAAATGGCCATAGTTATGTGATACTGTTGCCGCTAGTATAAGGCCTATATTAGTGACTCAGAACAGACGATTGTAATCCACAAAGCTACCCTTAAATTTGCAGCCCCTACCTAGGTATGTAGGGAATATTACTGGATATAAAGCCTATTATTTACATGTACTATAGTACTTTAGTAAAGTGGCGCATAATGTGACTAAAAGAGTTTAGTGGCCACATTTCGTTGTCTTTTGCGAAGGGTCAAGTGCGCTGCCACTATGTCGGTATACCTTGATCGGGTATAGTCTCGCTATTACAAAACTCACAAGCTATCACTCGGCAAAATGTGAGAGAGGCCACGAGTATCAATCAAGGGCATATATACGGGACTCGCTATCCCAAGTCACCTACCAAGCAAGCAATCAACTCTCGTCCTCTATATAAAGCAACAGCAATACTCTGTCAACCATGTAAATTCCGTCATGGACTCTAAAGCTTCCCTCTGACTATGAAGGGTCTTAGCCCCACTCAATCATTCAAGGGACATCAACCTCGGTATGTCTGAGCTTCAAAACTAGTTACCTTACTCTAATACATATCTCTCAAGCGTGCTGATATGAACTCCAAAGCTTCTCCCCTTCTGACTATCAAGGGTCTCAGACGCACTCTATCGCTCAAGAGCGCAAATTCTGGTCTGTATATGGCCTTCATAACGTCTGGGCCTATTCTACATTTCAACCATACGAGCTCTATTATACCATTTATTAGTAATGTATTATTCATTACTACCCGACCTGCGGTGGCGTTCAAAATTCCCTGATCCACGCACCCCACGACCTACCGTTATATTGGGGCAGGGTCGAACTTCTACCAAGAAGGAACTGGAATTATCAACCCCGATAAGAGCGATGACCCCACCACATTCGATGTGTCATTAACTCATATCAACGAGACCTCGCTTCATAAATATGGTACAATAATAGACCAATTTCACATTTAGCGTCCAAGTCATTATAACTTCACAAAACTATAGAATATTGAAATTCCCAACGACATGGGACTTATATAGGTAATGAGAAGCTCCATATTTTTCTGAATTTCAACAGCTACTAGCTGCGGCTGTAAGGCTATAAGAACTTAAAAACGCCTATTTTAGTATGTAGAAAGTGCTAAGGCGGAGTTATACTGAGATATACTTAGGTATGACAAAAGTTACTGATACTTGAAGATAGCTGCTTTTTCATCCGTGAATGTCTCATGTTACCTTTTCCACCACAATCGCCATGCTAATACGTATTATGCTCTATAGAAACTTGTACCCGCCTATCCCGGTATCAGAGAGTGTAGTGACCCTATTTCTAGTGCTTGAAAATGCGTCTTCCTCACAAGCTAGACATTGAATTTCCTAAACATCCTATGGCCAAAACGTCTATATCGGGATTCACCCGCTGTAGGGTAGTATATCATATAGTCACTTAGCTTTCGCCAAGAATTCCATAATTAGTACCAAAAACAATACCATGTACCTGGAACTATGAGTCACATGCATGTATACTGGCCTTGTCTATGCGAAATATTGAGGGTAAACGTTTGCCGATATGATCCTCTCATAGCCTAATTCAAAGCGTAAACCTTGGATTCCGGTTCCTTATATTTCCCGCATAGGTGAACTTCAATGGGTCAAAAGGCTATAACTGCTACTTGGAATCCCACTCAACGTCAGTGGTATGAGCCTCGGTGATGAGTACGAAGGAAATAGTAATAAATATAATTAGGGTTACGCGCACTTTCGGGGCCTTGTTTGAAGATTTAATTATTCTTAGGGTGGTGATGCAGAATCTAGAAGCTTTAAATACATTATTTCCCTGCTAGATTTGTGCCCTTTCCATGTATTTGTGACTCATTGTGCTTTTCCCTTCCCTTTCCACCTTTCTCGGGGGCGATTTTTATCGTAGAGTCATAGTTACAAATACGAACTACCACTTGATGAAGGGTAACTCCACACAAAGATTTCGACTATATAATCATAATATATCACTCGGCTTGGTATGATCTCAGAAGCAGTCACGTAAAGACTAGAGGCCTCAAATCCCCACACTACCCTTTTATTTCGGCATCAGGTTTTCGTTATAGCAAAAGGATTGTCGGTGCCATGAATCGAACATGGGTCCTCTCGGAACAGATGATAATGAGCTTGCGAGCCTAACCACAACGAGAAGTACTAACCACTATACTACACCGACTGGGTTGAAAACAACTTGCCGGCTGCCTGCATAGCCTACGTCTTGAGGGGATCCACCAACCGCCCTAATCTAGTTTAGCCTTCACTTTAGAAACATTAGATGTCACTCGGCTGAGTAGTTATTCATCCCGTGCTGAATGAATGAATTAACCATAAGTACACGGAGCCCTGAGGCTAAGGTACTTGGACTAATCACTTTTAAAGTGAAAGGAAAATAACAATAAAATATAAAGTAAAATGGAAATACCCGCCCACTACTCCGCGTTTTCTCCTCATCCCGTACTGCCCTAACTACAGACTGCGTTATTCCCCGGTATTATTCCACCACCAGTATTTGTCATAGGGGACTCGGCCCCCCAAATTCTACGGGGGACTGCTTCATAGGGCAAGGCGGTTCTTGATTTTGAGCAAAGGACGGGGGGAGGACCGTGTATATCGGGGGCCCAATTATAGCGAAATTGATATATACAGCCTTTGGGGGGGCTCTAGTTGAGTTCTAAAGCACTGTAGAAGGGGTATGAATGGTGGGATATGTATGGTACTGATTGGATAGCGTAAGAGAATGACTTCTCCACAGAGAGGTATCTCGAAGTTCCGAGCGTTCAGAAGGCATTACGGGGAATCGTGTCTGGAGCCAATATCAAAAAGCAGAAGAAAACTTTGTTTTGCCCTTGAAGTGAGTGCTGTGGGCTACTGATATGCTCTCCTTTATCAAAGAAGACTATACCGATGAGATTGAATCTAAAAGGGGATAATCATGTATGTTCATGGGTCTATAGAGGGATAGTCTATGTATGTTGCTCTATATCCTTCTCTAAGGATAGGTGTCAATGTGGCTGATAACACTTGGGCTTATATGCTAGCGTGTGCCATAGTGTTGACGTAGGTAAAGGGTCTGATGACGATTCTTGCTCAATCAAGGGCGTCATCGGATTCACAACAGCACCTCTAAAAAGCCCCCTGACAGCGAAATTAACAGCCTAGGAATAGCAAGGCAAGAAATGCACCCACAGATCTAGCTACAGAACTTTCCCCAGAGGGCACATAATAGTGTCTATCTTAGACCGATTCGGGCGACACCAGAAAGCTTATAAGTTATAATATACAACCTACTTAAATACATAACTACATGTAAGTCTTAGACTCAGGTATTATAAAACCAGACTAAAGGCTTATTTCTTCTCACTTTAAATTTACTATTTATAATTTCTCAAGAAAGAAAATATATAAAGTTTTTTTTATTTTAAAAAAACTCCTCACCCCTCAGTGCTTTATCAGCCCTGCGTACGCTACAACAATAAAACAGAAAAAACAATAACACCAGCAATATTCAAACAATATATACTATCATATCCCCCTCTTGTTCCCAGATATAGTTTTAATCCACGCCATTTAAAGTAACAATAGATGATCTAACCATACTCACCAGTGATATATAAAAAAAGAAAAGGTTTGAATTTACAGCAAGAAGAGAATTGGGGGGAGGGGGAGGGGAGTAAAAAGATATACACAAAGTGTTTTAGGTGAGATTCATAAAAAGCCAGAGAAAGAAAGAGAGAAAAAAAAACCCCATAATACATTCACTACTCCGGATCCCTCTTTACATGACCCCAGGGAACGAGTTTCCCATCCCTTAGTACGTTCTGTCCCACCCTGTAAGCAATCTCCTTTGCGATTCTCTCCTCCTTATCAATCAAGTTCTCGCAAGCTTCGTATGTCCTTGGATAGAGTCTCTCGTACTCCATCAATACCCCAGCTGCAACCCTGTTTCCCTCTCTCATGGCGGCCTCAACCTGCCGTATCTCGACTGTTATTGTCTCGAGCGTCCGAATGAAAGGATAGAACGTCGGGAACTGTCCCTTGAGCTCTGAATCTTGGGTATAGTAGTACTCTTTTCGTGCAGGCCATCCCGGCATCAGTTTTTTCTCACAGACCGTGAAAGCCCGCGAAAGATCTCCGCCTATAGTGAATGCTTGAACATAGTCGTTCCAGATGTTGTTGTCAAACTCATACCCATTCCTCAAAAGAGAGTGCAGTTCCAGATCTATAGAGGTGAGGTCGTTGGCTTTAGACATTGATTTGATGAAAATACTGAATGGAACACAGAGGCTGTGGCGTTGAGACCAGAGAACAGTATGCTGTTCAGTACTATCGTACACGGGGGCGGCTAGTTTTCCTGCGATTCTTTTACAGGTCTCCCATGTCGAGCGTACACCATCGGTATTCCCTGCTCTCATATGTGCGCTCATCAACGCTATATAGGTCTTGAGAGACGGCTTGGTTCCACCAGGCTTCTGTGCTTGGGATAGGTTGAGGAAAGACTCGAATGTATTCTTGGCATTGCGGTAGTAACCTGATTTACCGTAAATCGAGACCAATGGGGTAAAAAGCCAAGGCGGAGTAGCGGCTTTAACGGAGTCCATTGAAAGCAAGTCGAGTACGTCGACCTTGTTGGTTACTTCGGCTAATATCTCCTCCGAAGACTCTAAGAAAAGTGTTCCACCCCGCAATTTCCATTTAGCGTGTTCTAAGAAAGCCGATGCCTGGATAAGGACTGCTAATGAAGTAGAATGCGGTACAATATTCTGTTTTCCCATTTCCCGAAATGTATCCCATACCTTCCCCAGATCCCTTCTCTTCATATATCCGACCATGATAATGGAGTAATGAATCTCGGTCGGCTGGAACCCTTCTGCTTTCAAAGCTTGAAGGATGTTTTCCGCGGCCTCTACTTTATCAATAAGGCACAGCGAGTGCATGAGAATTCCATAAGTGTACTCGTCGAAAGGCACTTTCAGATGCCGCATCCGGTGATATGCCTCATTTATCTTACCAGTTTGCAATTTCCAAGCATAGCCCGTAAGCAAGTTATTCCACAACTGCGTTGTTGGTGCAGAATTCGGTCTATGAATCCTAGCATCTTCTACCCTTTCTAGGATTGACTCTGCTGTCTCAAGGTCATCCGACGCAACATGCGCAGCAATTATGGCTGCGTACATCATATTGTTAGGCTCAAACCCAGACTCTACCGCCTCTTTAAACATCCTCTCGGTGTTTTCAAGGTCCCCACGATCTGAAGCCATGGTGATCAGCGTTGTGTAGGTGTATGCGTCAGGGTTCAAGTTTGCTGCAATCATCGCTTGGACCCGCTGTAAGGCACCATCAACATCACCCGCCTTTGCGTAAGCGTTGATGAGGATGTTGTAGGATACGGTATCAGGCGTAAATCCCTTTTGCTTGATCAGGTTGAAGACTCCAAGCACTTCTTCCAGCTCTCCACGCACAGTATGTGCTTGCATCCGATGGTTGAGTGGTGATATGGTATCAGTCTGAAACCGCTCGTAATACTGATCTGCCAGTTCTTTCACTATACGTGACTCACCCTGTCGTGCCATCTCTCTCATGAGGATGAAGTAGGCTTGTTGATCTGGCTGAGACCCGAAATAAAACCAATCATCGAAAACCAACTGCATACCCCGCCAGTCTAGCTGTTCCCTGAAAGCGCGGAGGGCAGCATTGAGTACACTATCGTTTGGCTTGACACCCGCAAATTCTCGGTATTCAAGATATATATCTGTGGCTTGAGTGAAATTATGGTGACGATAGAGGTGAAATAGGATGGATTCGTAGTCTTCGGCTCTCCTCTCCATGTATAGTGATCGCATAAGGTCCCAGATAGGTTTATATTCCAAAGACTCCTCTTGAGGGAGTCCAGGGCGTGTCAACATCATTAGGCCCCCTCTCAACAACTCCCGGACAAAACGCTGTTCTGAGCCCGCTTTTTGTACTCTCTCTGCCAATTTCATAAACTTTTCCTTGAAATCAGGCAGCATACTAGCGAGAATAGCGGTGTCGAGTTCACTGGGATGGTCCTTTGGACATCCTTCTAGCAATTCCCATGCCTTCACCGCCATATTCCAATGGTGGTCGATACAATGAGCAATGAACCTCTCAAAACCTGCAAGTTTCGAGCTATAGCCCTTCGAAACACTGGTCTTCAGAATCGAAAAGGCTGCTTCAACCATGCCGAGATCGAGCAGAGCATAGACAATCATTCGGTATTCGTCGGGTGACCTTTCTTCAGGTGCTATCTGCTGAAAAAGGGTCACAATCCTTTGTTTCTCGATCGGCCGATCCGAATGTTCAAAATAAGAGTGCAGCCAGTATCGCCGCTCCTTCCGGGATGAAATGTTTCCCGCATCTTTCACTTTTAGATAATGATACCACGCTGCATCGTAGAGACCGTGATCCCCGGATGCCCTCAAGTGCTGAAGGTTTATATACCGCTCATCCGGCTCTACGACTTCGGCATCCGGGAATCTAATCTCTGGTTCCGGCTCCTTCCTGACAGTTGTATATAACCTTTTGGACCCATGAGAAAAAGCTATTCCGGGGGGTGAAATTTCGTTATCGTCTCTCCGCGGGGGCATTGAAATGTATCGTAAAAATGCGAGCGTTTTTGTTGGGTATAGAAACTCCAACCGGACGATATCCTTCACAGAACTCCGGCTCTTCAAACAATCCTTCTCCCGTGGTCCTTCAGCGTTCTCTTCTTCATAGCCATCCAGCCCTTTCCAACCACCACCACCACCACCACTACCACCGAACCCAAACAAACTTGCTGAACTAATGTCCAGTTCACCGGCTCCGTGAACCCAGAACGCCGAATGAAGCATCCTTTTTTTCAATTGTCCACGCAGAAGACGGCGACCGCAAGTCTCCAGGCGAATGGAAACCCGTTCGAGCATACCCCGTAAACACCCCAGCTGGTAACCGTAACCGTACAGGCGAATCGAATGTGATGTCTATTGAAATAAAATGAGAAAGAAACAAAAAAAAAAAATTTAAATTTTTTTTAAAACAAAAACCACCCCTCTCTCTCCCACTATAGATAATAATAATTTAAAAAAAGAAATACTACTACTAACCTTCAGACATGCCCTCCACGCGCGAAACGTGATATTTGCAGCCGCGGGAGGCTTTGCAACTAATTCGAGAGGAATTGAAGCCCAAATATGTTCAAAGTGGCGGCTCCGATGGCGGGGTTCCGTCACGACTTGAAGGCAACAGAAAGGTGGGACGAGAAACGACGCCTGAACAAAAAAAAAAAAGACTGCGGCTCAACCATGGGCTAGTGACTAAGACACACCCACGCCTCAATTTGTGGCGCCGAGGAGGAGCGTAGGGAAGAGAAAAAAAGATCTACGACGCCAGCACCCCCCCCACACACACACCCAGGACACTGAAATATGGCAAAGGAACAACTAAAAGATAAGCCATATAGAAAGAAGGGCTTCAATGTTGGCCCTGCAAACTTACCAGATGGAACCTACAGGCGCAAAGGTATGGATGGATTACTCTATCCTAAAGGAATCCACTAGCTGACATATCTCGTTCGTGCCCCTCAGTTGTCAAGATTAAAAAGTCTTTAATCCACAAAGCCAAAGTCAAGAAATCATTCGCCAAGGTTGTCGCTAAAGATGAATCATCTACGGACGTACACGCAGCCCAGGCGAACAAATACCTAGAAGAAGCTGCAGTGCAAAAGAGCCAAGAGGAGAAAGAACGAGCCAGGTTACGAAAGATGGCAAAGGATGATGGAGAGGGGGAGGGGGAGGGAGATCCAGAGCCTAAGGCTCAAAAGATGCACCCAGAGCGACAGGCTGCATTGGAAATCCCGGCGCCAGTGGAAGAATTAGAGGACCGGCAAGAAGGAAGCTATCGTTCACGACGACCTCCGAAAAAGCCAAAAACATCATCCTTCAAGCGCGAAGAGGATTATGCGGCGAAGATCAGGGCTGAGCGTGAGGCGCAGATAAAGGAGATTGAGGAAAGAAAGAAAATCCATGAACAGAAGGAAAGAGAGAGACACAGGCGAAAGAAGGTTATGAGTGCACGAACAGGAAAAGGCCAGCAAAAGTTAGGGAAGCAAGGTACAATGCTGCTGGATAAAGTGAAGGCTATGATGGGTTCGTCTTAGGGAAATATGGAACTCGTCAATCTATTTCATTTATATTTTGCTGGCGTTTTTGCGTGTTTACTTGTATATTACACAATTCTGATATGTACTTACCCGTATGTAATTTCTTCAAGTACGGAATAATATCTAAAAATTCTAGAACCCATCAGCCTTAAATATCTATTATGAAAAATAGCATTATCCACTTCCATCAAATAACCCAAATCCCTTTCGATCCACCACCGAATCATACACTATCACTCAAACACCTAAAACACCTAACATAGCCCCAGGAAACCGGCCCGTAAATTAGTTTCTCCGAAGATCAGGTGGGTGACTACATCAAGTCGGGTTTACAAATACAAAGTGTCAAAAGTCCCGGAAGTAACCAACCAACGTCACGGCTACGCGAATCAGAAACTATTAGCAATAGAAGCCGTTTTTCAGGTATATACTCTAATCCTCCATATCTGACGTAGATACTGTAGAGTAGCCAAAGTTGCACGTAAAAAATGTTCTCTTTCCCATATTGCCATTACAAGGGTAGAACAGCCGGTTCACCTCATTAGACTTTCCGAACACCGGATTTCCATAATTGTTACAAAGTATCCCCCCTCTCTGTGTTTTTTTTTTCCCCCATAGATGAAATGGCTTATCGCTGCTTATCGATTTCCATCGCATCCTTTCGCCGTGACGGAAGATTTCTGTGTTGCTGCACCTCATCTTGTGCGATACCTATCAGTAAAGTAGAGCAAGTCCGCAAACACAGACACACACACCCGATCACTATCTCTCGCCACGTCTCGATTCGCTATTGTTATCGACGCGCGATATACGTATGCCCTCAACTACACACTAGCATTTCTCCCGCATTTATCTCTCTCACTAAGCTACATATCCCAATCGCACATGACTGATAGGATAATTTATTTCAAGAAGAGCCCCGCACTATTTTTATTTATATTTATATATTTTTGCGTATGACAGTTTGACCGAGCAGGCGGAAAATAGGGCAGAAAAAGAAAAAAGAGGGGTGACATATTATCCTGGAAGTACATTACCAGCTTTACCCCAAACTATGAGAGAGAGAGGGAAATGCAGTACGAGTAACTTGGTTATTCCGGCACCAAACATGACCCGGGAGATCGCTGCAACAGGTGCAGTACTGATCGCCTTGCCACTGTCTGTCTGCTTTCATGTGCATAGCGGGGTTGACCAGATCTGGCAGCCTGCGTTTGTGAAACGACCGAAAGGAAAATCGAGATCCGCACGAGGGTTCAAGTTCTGTGTATTACGCACCTGATTGTACCGCCTGAACCCGGGAATATTTAGCCTCAACACCCTCATTTTTCTTCTTTTTTTCTTCTTCTTTTCTAAATGCGGAAGCACTGGGTCTGATGACGCCATAATGTTTCGGCCAAACACCAAAGAGTAATGAGTTGGGAAAGGGAAAAAAAAGAAAAGTGGAAAACAATTGGAAACAGCGAACCGAACAAAAAGAAAGTTCGAAGTTGGTACCTTACTCTGAACTGCAGGGGCAGCAAGTTTAAGCTGTGGGCCGGGAAACTTGTTCCTGGTGGTTGAGTTGGAGAGACCGATGAGGGCATCAATCCGGGGTCTACAAGCGAGCCTCTCTGAAAACCGGAACTACGCGCGGGGGGGGGACGTAAACGCGGAAGTAACCGTTCGCTCACCAACAGAAATAATATCTCGTGGGATATTCGTAAATAAGTAAATAAATGATGAGTTTTTTTGTTTGCCACTAACGTCAGAAGGACATGAAGGAAAGGGGGGGTAGGGAGGGGGGGTAGGTGTGGACTTGCTGGGGGGTCATTACATGTATGTGTACATGCTCTATTTTTCTCTTGGGATCTTCCTCGTCGCTTAATGCGCTATTGCAATTGCCATTACTCTCTTGTCTCTGCCAATGTGGTTACGCATAACAACCAATTTTATTACCGAGCAGGTGAGGTTTCGACCCCACGAGGGCAGACTGATCTTGAGCAGGTATATCGAACTGGGCTGCATGGGCAGGTACAGTACAGGAGGAGAGAAGAAAAAAAGAGTAGAGTAGATTGTTATACATAGCTAGGTGCATGGACGCAGTATCAAGAGGAGAAGGGGTTTTTCTCTCGTCTTTATCATGGCCTTGACTGTTGGTGTTCGATCTCTGGGTACACTATATAATTCACTGATGTTGACTACATGATTTCGTGACCACGTATCGAAGCAGATCAGCAGGGGAGGTACCTCTCTATCGGGGGAAAAGCGGAGTGCAGGGCGCATGCACCCTGTTTGTGCGATGTGAGGTAGCTGGTAAGTAGAGGTATTATGTATGTAGCTGATAGATACCATGTGGTGGTTTACGTAGCTGTGAAGACACAGATAGAGGGGCAGGGCAGCAGTCAAAGAGAGGAGTGGAACCACCGCCTTCCGACTGGAGGAACATGGCACAATACTTGCTGTCACTGTGAATAATGAATGGATGGGGGTTCTTGTTAGAGGACGGAGGAGAGCTGTTTCTCCACGGTTACTGTAATTTCCCCACCCGGACCGTTCCTTCCTCGTCTTTGTCCCCTTCTGTTCTCTGTTCTCTGTTCTCTATTCTGTTCTCTTTCTCTTCTCTTCTCTTTCTCTTTCCCTTTCTCCTTCTCCTCCTCCTCCTCTCCTCCTTTGTTTATATTACCCATGGAGCTCTCTATAGCAAAGTTCCCTTCCACGTTAAAACTACTGTCTCAAGTGTTTCTCCATGCCCCTCGTCTACCACCACCATCGCGATCCCTCTCCCTCTCCTCCTTCTCCCTCTCATCCACCATTATCCGAGGTGGCAAGGGAATCTCCCCAAATCCCTCAATTAACAATGCATTCTCATGACCTCTGCCCAACTGACTCACCTCCTACTTCTCCATCTGCTACTCTATCATCAGAGCCAGATACAGTCACCTCGCCACGCATCAGTGATAGAGCAGAGCTCATCGAGAGAATAAAGGCTGGCCAAAATTCTACTTGGGTTCCCAATCGCTCGGTAATCCCCCCCTCCTTGCCCTCATTCTCCTGCTGCACCCCCTGCTTTTACATGTGTTCCACACACTGCTTACCCCACAGCTGCCTACTCCGTCCGAACTTTGTTGGGTTGCTAACTTTAGCGTTCTGTGCCACAGCTATCCAACTACTACACAAACCACTCACCATTAGAGCAACACTTCATCGATGAACACCCTGACCGTCCCCAATCCGCCCTACACCAGGGTGTATTCACAAATGAATCTCGGAATTATCAAATTCACCCTCCATCTCCCATCTTTCCGCAAGTCTCTCCGTTCAACTCGGGCTTGAAATCTTTGTTCTCAGCAGACTCTCCCTTACCTCCGCCCATAAACACATCTTTCAACTACAGCACCTCTGAGTTCCACCAGGCCCAAAGTCGGCAGAGGACCTCGTCATTTTCTAGTTTTATTTTGAAAGCACCGACGTCTCCGTTGGTGCACTCATCCAACCCCGATAATGATAGTAACGAGAGTAGTCCATCCCCGACTTCTACCGAGCCAATAGCTATCTCTAAATCTAAATCCGAAAAACGCTTTTCCCTCCCAGCTGCTTCGCTTTCTTCGCTGCAGCTGTCACCAACGCCATCTTACTCGCGGCCTCAGCCTGTCGGGTCAGCGGCTTTCAGCCGGCGTGTCTCGGAAAATTGGCATGAGCTTCCGTCATCTTCGCTAGCTTCTCGGCAGGCCCGTCGCCTCTCTGGTTTTGCAAACTCTACTTCTGATCTACCCTTTGGATCATTTGTTGGATCATATGAGGAATCTATTCTCAACGGTCGCATGTCTACCACTCCTTCTAAACCACTCAACTTTGTCGCCCAGATTGGTGTCCTGGGTATCGGAAAATGCAAAGCCTCTCTTCGCTGCCCGACTCACGTGACCTTACCATTTCCGGCGTATTTCTACTCAGTAGGCGACTACGATAGTCCTTCTCCGTACGTTGGTCAGATCGATCTCGACACTGCTCTTAGCACCGAGAAAAGCAAGTCTTCAAAGATCCCACCTGGTGTTGGAGGCGCCTATCGCATTCCTCAGCGAGGACAACTACAGATTGTGATCAAGAACCCCAATAAGACTGCTGTAAAGCTCTTTTTGGTCCCGTATGATCTCAAGGACATGGATGCAGGGACGAAAACTTTCATCAGACAGAAAAGTTATTCAGCTGGCAACGCCCTACTTTCAGATCTCCCCCAATCTTCCACAGTACCCATGAAGAGGGAAAAGGAAAAGGATGCATTACGTTATCTGATACACTTACACATTGTCTGTCCTAGTAGGGGGCGCTACTACCTTCACAAATCTATTAGAGTGGTTTTTGCAAACAGAGTCCCAGATGGCAAGGAGAAGCTGAGAAATGAAGTATTATGGCCCGAGCCAAAATTCAGTCCATGGAAGGCGGAAAACAGTGCTTCGACACCTACATGTACAACCGGGAGCAGGAAAAGGAGTAGTAGCTTGTTTGGAATGATGGGGATGAAAGGGAGATCATCTGGGAGGAGGGGGGACACAACACCACCACTATTCCCAGCTTCAAATGTTGAGTCAGATCGTGGGAAACTGATGGATTTGGATTCCATCAGCGATGTCTGCAGTGATACTGGCGAGTTTGAGAAAATGAGCGTTAATTCATCTATTGGTAGGAGTGAAGGACAGGGACTATTGGCGAGAAAGCTCAAGGGCCTAGAAGTTGAAGGAAACATCACGGATGGCCCAGTTGGAGCGTGGCAGGAGATGCAGGGGTAGTTGAGTTACGTGCTTATGGCAGTAAATATCATGCCTAGACCGCTTGTTTTGGAAGGAGGTAATCTTGTATATTTGTACCACTTCTTACTTTGTCATTGGGATGGAGTTTATTGGGGAGTTTTTTTCTTTCTTTTTGTTTGGGACTTTTTGTATTCTTGGAGCACCTGGAATTTTTCATTGAGTTTTATTTCATCCTTGCGCAGATATCCAGAAGTAACGGGTGCGTATTTTGTAAGATTTTCAAGTTATTTTTATTAAGCACATATTTTCTACTTTTGTTTTTTTGGCTTGTCTTGTGACTTTTTTATTTACTTCCGCTTTCGGAGATATATACGTAACCAGTACTAGCTTCGGGTTAAACTTGGTAATGCCGTTTCTCTTTTGATATTTAGCTTAGGGAACTCCACTCACAAAATATACCTTCAGAGGCCGTAGTCCACCAATTAAAGAATATATTTCCTTTAAATGCATAGAAAACAAACGCCAAGCCAGGGTCATGAGATAAGCGATAACAGATAACGATAAGCCATTTCAGGGCATCGGTCCGGATGAGAAAAGCTTATTTTTTAAGCCGCAGATGATGTGTGACCTTAAATCGGACCTCGAACTGTTTTCGGACTTTTTTTTTTACGAGATTTTTTTTTTTACAAGAGCTTTTTTTTCAAGAACTTTTTCTCTCTCAAGAATATTTTTTTCCCCTCACTTTAACTTTTATTTTCAGAAAGAGCCCCGGTGGGGTTACTATTATCTAATCCTAGCTAACATAACTAACTAGGGTAGATAGATACGATGCGTTTTGGTCCATTTATTGCCGTAGAGAGAGAGAGAGGGAGGGGAGGATATTTTGAAGGAGGTCTTTATCTTTCTCGCTTATTTACAGGGGGAAGAAGAAAAGAAGAGAGGAAAAAGGGGTCGTGTTGAATACTCTCCCCTAAATAGTTTAGAGACAGTGCTATATAAAGTAAAGAAGAAAGGGGGGGAAACGATATGGGTATGAAGAAGAGGAGAGCGAAGGAGGATGGGGAGCATGGGGAGGGGTTTATAGTGAATATTTCATCTCCTCCCTTCTCTTCTCTCCCCACCTTGCAGTTCCGATAAATATTTACAAGGTTTTCTTGTATACTGTATACCAGCGTGTGACAGAAGAAAACGTGGGGGACACGAGGTTCAAAGTTATTATTATTATTATTATTATTATTTCTTTTTTTAAATTTAGTCTTTTAAGTTTTATTTGTTTTTTTTATTAGCGCGAAAGCTAGTGGTCACACGTTTCCGGAGTACGGTAATGGGGGAGGCACCATGCCTTACCCACACAATTTAATCAGCCCTCAAGGTGTTGCGGCTTGATAAGACTCTAGCGATTCGTTGGGGCCGTACCAACCGATAGCTAAAGAAACTGAGTTGATGGATTTTGACCAACCGCATAACCTCACAATATGACCTCGAAGAATAGACATGGCGTACCCTCTTATCAGATCCCGGAAACGTTTGACAACTGTGAATACATACAGTAGCACTCGGATTTTTCCGCGCCGGCGTGGGGGGAGGTTACATTTTACTATAAAGGACATCTCCGAAAAACTTTGTTATAAGAACTGATCTTAGCATTTCTTTTATAGCGGGGTTGCAACTGAATGTACTAGTACATAGTAGGATTTGTCGTAACAAGACCCTTAGCATACCCTGGTTTCTTGATCTTTTTCTTTCTTTCTTTGCCGTGCGCTGTATGGGGTAAGATTTGATTTATTTGATTGATAGCTCCACGTTGTACTAAACAACTAAGTGAAAGAGAGTGTGCGGGGGGGGAATGGAGAAAGAGACTGGTTGATAACCTATGACCGGTCGGTTATCCGCGTGCTATTAGAATGTCTTGGCACAGTTGCCGATACCCCGAAAAGCCAGTTGCCGAATAATTGAGTTGTTGGCGTTTTGTTCCGCACGTCCGAAGGGTAGGATGAGCCCTGCATAAGCTATAACTACCCCCCGGCCCGGCAGTTCTTTTAAATGTCCTTAAACAGAGTAGAAAAAAGGGTTTATCCTGAAATACATAGGTACACGGTTATCATTTTCGAAGATTTCACGTAGGGCCTTTTTTTTATAGAGTACCATCGGCGATCAGCTCTGAGCTATTTAGCTATAATTATAAACTCGGTTCTTTTATACTCTCTTTCTCTCATTTACCTTGCATGTCTCAACGCGAACCCTCCTCTCTTAGATAGTAAGGCGTAGTCGAGGCAAGCAAGCAAGGGTGGTCCCGATATAAAATTTAAGATATATGTGCTGGCTGTGTCAAAGGGAAGGGAGTCCCTGGGTGCTCTCGAGTGATTGATGCAGGTGAAGGTACATAATCCAGGCTACTTCCATGTCTTGGCATAGATATTTGATACAAGGCAGGGTCAAGGCACATATCAGATTTTGCAACGGACGTGCCGCCACCAACCACTTCCAAGAAAAATTGAATTAAATACTGTCGCAAGAGAACCTAGCAGAAAAAGATTGAGAGTTAGGCCCGACCTCGAATGTGGGTCAAATATCAAGAGCTCTAGACGGGCGACTTTAAGATACCTTTAAGAGTAGATATACTCCTCATTCATCCAAGCTCTACTGCTTTTTATGCTGTGGAATTTGCCTGTGGACTACATGTACCACATTATGCTTCCTCGTCTGATTCGCTAATTGGAGTACTGATATGCCAAGGCTTCTAGGCTCAGATGGATCATGTGACCGGTTAACAGTCAAGTCCTGTGACCAACCAAACTCTGGCCGATTATGATTATTCCAGCTTCACGGCGCTAGCTGCGGCAAGCGAAAAAGTAATAAAATTAAGTGTTCCTTTTTTTCCCGGGCGGACGTTTGTTATACTTGCGACAGGTAAGAAGCACCCGGGTGTAGGTCTCTGATACGGAATACCTATTGGATACGGAGACCTTTCTCCGAAAGCACAAGTGAGACCTACCCGCGTTTTCGGGTACTTATTGCCACGAGTATATACCATGACTAAGTTCTTTTAACATGTCATACTATGTCTCTCTACCAAAAGCCCCTCAAGAATACGCGTCGCAGTAGTAGTCTACTCGCTAACATGTGCATTCAGGAGCCCTTAGGGCACAGCCTATTTGAGAGAAGTTGAGTACTTGAGACGGTGATAATTTTAATAACAGTATCGAGGGTATTGTGGTAGTAAGCTGAACCTGTAAGCTAGTTAGTATGTACTATTAGTATGTACTTATGTTCGAGTTTAGGTAGAGAGACATGGCAAAGCAAGCTTGTACCCCTGTCGGAGATGGTACATTAAACGTTCCTCATCTCCCTGATCTCTCTCCGATACCCGTCCCCCACAATATCTAGCTTGGCCCTGAGACATAGGAGCAAAGTGTAATGATACAGACGGATGAGAGCGAGGGAGCATGTAGGTGAGGGAGATGGCGCATTAGCGTGAGCAGTCGGAGTCAGTCTACTACCCGTGACCTCCATCTAGAATCATTGAGGGAAATGTCCTGCCAAAGCCAGAGAATATAACGTGTTTTATATGGCTTCCCCAGTGGGGCTAACACCTGTCATCTAATTTATGTGGGGGTACAAATGGTCCTTGCGCCGTTATCATAGCTGCCATCCGCCCTCATGGGTTGCCTCTACCATTTGATAACCCTCCCTTAAATATGTATTGTATAGTCAATGATCCATCAGGAAAACCGTATCTTACGGCCAACCATACGCCAACAGAGAGAAAATTACTTGTGATATGACTGGGCCCACAGAAAAAGATAGGCATCGGTGTAAAAAAGTCGGCTGATCGCATTACATAACGTATTGTACGAGACCAGCTTGACGGGACTCGAGTGCCCCACCTCTTCGGGAAGATGCATATTGCGTATGCAGAGCTCTTGGGGTACATGATCTTCGCATCACCATAGGTGCGGTTGGAAGGTTCCAGGAGGTCTATAGCAGGATGGGAGCGGGTATGATCCGTGGTTACTGCTCGGGAATTACGCATTGGAAGCATATTGGAAACAGACACCTGTCGTGAAATATAGGGCGGCACCCCTGGCCCGGCTGATTATGCACGAGAACCAAGTGATGAATCTCCGGACAAAATGACACCTAAAGCATGCTGCAGCCGCTGAGTCCCACATGTCAAGCCGTAGGGCAGCGACCGGTGACCTATTTGAACCAACTGCACAGACCTTCCGGCAAACCATGAAACTAATTTGAAGCAACTCCCAGAGCTGAGCCGATGAGTGGAGAGGCTCTTTCCGTCTTCCGTCAGCGGTAGCTTTTTAATACATGCATATACAAGAAAAACTCCCGAATAAAACGCCTATAAATACAAACTTTTTGCCATCCTCTACACGGAATCAGGTCCCTAAAAAGCCATGCATACTCGCTTACTCCTGAGTCCTGTGTTACCTTTCGGCTATAAAGCTCAATTCTAATGTGAAGATCCAATAGTTGCCAATAAACGTCTCAAGGGTGGGAAACCGGTCAGGAGGGCAGAAACTCCATCTAGATCAAAACTGATACCACTCTTGCGTATGTACCAACTCAAGCCAACCGCTGAGAGGCCGACGAGGACAGTGAATGCAAAATATGTAGCTGGTCCCCTATGTCTTGCAAGTCCTTTAAATATTTCCTCTTTTTTCTTATTCCATTCTAGCTCTCGGCATTGTGCGTGGAATAGTTTCTCGGCCTGTGCCAAATTCTTGGGTCTCCCACTTGAATGGCGTGATATCCGTGAGGTCTTCAGGACGCTTTTAGAAGATATTTTACCCCAAGTCGATAGTGATTCAGGAGGGTACGTGTTGAGAAGGAGAAGTGCGCGGGAAATTAGCCCCTCCAAATCTAGTGGTTTGGGGAGCTTTGAAAGAATGGAATGAAGCATTTCAGGCTCATCATCAGGAATTTCAAATAATTCGTCCTTCCTCCGCAAAACAATCTGATTTATCCGTAAGTAAGAAGAGCAATATATATATTTTAAAAACAGCGGGGTGGCGCACCTCCGCAAACAAATACACAGGAAAGACTGGATCCATTGCCAATAGTACATCAAATAACCTTGCTATATCGCTATACTCCTGGATATCATGAGCATAAAGAGTTAATGTCGCAGCTAAGGCAAAAAACGGCTGCGTCCGAGAAATATGTGCACAGAGTTTTTGATCCGCAGCATAGAGAAGTGGGTACAGCAGGTGAAGATGGCCCAAAGCGGGTGACATAGACGGGAGCATAAAATCGCGTATTCGCAGTAGTGATATATGCTCGACTGCCGGAACAGCACCCTTAGATCCAAGCACTAATAGAAAGACTTGGCAAATGTCATGGAATCCCTGTTTTGACTATGTCAGACACAAACAAATTGTTTACTGTTTTGTGGGGGTATACTTGGAAGTAGCAGAGCATTGGATGTCGCCGTAGTACTTCCACAATCAAGTCTGAGAGCTCTTGTTTCCGGGCCTTTAATTCTCGTGGTGACATATCTACCCTTGATAATTCAGTTCCACTCAGTCAAAGCTGGTGTGACAGATAAGGCTCGCCGCTTACTAGTGGGGTAGTAAATGAAAGACCGGTTGACGTCCAACTGTACTTGGTCCTCGTCTCCATGGGGAGGAAGATCCTTCCACGACAACAAGTTTGACTCAACCAAGAGATGATCATGCTTATCATCGCTGTCCTGGGGTTGAGATACTGTATCGTTGTATCCCAGCAGGAGAGGCCCTGTGAATATACAGAAGGGTTAATAAGGCACAGGTTTTGGGGCATGCGCCTGGTGGAAGTACATACATGCTTTTCTGCGAAATTTATCATTGAGCAACCCATCTCTAGACGTTGCTAGCTCAGCGATAGCTTCACGATCTCCCAACCGGCAAGCCTGTTCAATGACACTTGTCTTTTCGAGGTCTTGCTCCACTCTTGGAGCTCCTACCCCGGATTTTTTTGCATCTTCAGAATCAATAAGATGATTCGGTAGCTGTATTTTTTCGTTGTCCATTACGGACAATATTTTTGCTGGGTATATGGGGCAGAATATTCAGGAATTAAAGAGGTGGCTGTGAGCGAACACACACGTACTGTATAATGTATGTATCTCAAGCTTGGGGAAATAATGCGACAGATCAGAATACTGATGAAGTTTTCAAATCAACCGGGAGAGAGGACTCTGGCTGGCAGTTGAAGAAAAGCAAGTCGCGTCGTTGTCGCGTGGCTCCAAACAGGTAGATGCTCCCCTATTCCCCTGTTAGGCAACCATCCTGCTCTTTATGGCAATTTAAGGCGCCAAGTCAAACCCCTAACATTCTAACCCTGGGGACTCAATGTCTACCCCTCCGCGGGGAAGCCTTTCCCTATGCTTTCTTTCCCATCTTCCAATCGCCAGCTGGGATGTATGAGACTCCAATATGTACAGCATTCAAGAATCCAACGTGCACCAAAGAGCCTAGGCTACAATATGAGGGCTTCCGGATAGAGATTATTGAATGCCGCTGGGAGATCCCCCCCCTCCAGGAACTGCTGTCGTACATGAACACCCTTCCTATTGCCGTCATCACCGCCATCAATTGCTGCATTGCGTAAAGGTAATCCAGGGGCCTATATAGTTATCCCTAGAGAAACAAATAAATATGGTGTGGAGTTGCTGTGTGACATGTAGAATGATAAAGCATTGGGGTTGCCCGCCGAGTGACGTTCCATCCCCCTCAAAGTCTTATGAGCACAACGGCTTCGGACTCTCAGTCAACGTGCACCGTCGCCTGCCCACGCCCAGAACCAGATAGGTTTTCGTGCACTCTCTCAATTGAGATCAGCGACGGCAAAAATAAAACATAAAAACGGTCTACCCACGACACCAGCTACATCTGCCTGCATCTGCATCTGCTACGGGCAAGAGTTGCCTCCAAGAAAACGAAGAGATTCGGTGCGCGGTTGCTTTACCGATCTCGAGGCCACGGGGGCAGGAAAAACGCCGAAGTGTAGGGATCTCGCAGGGCAAGTAAGGCAACGGCAGTGGTGAGAGAATCCGGCCGTAGGGAAAGACGGGTGCGTCATTTCGGTCGTGCATATATATCTCTACACACACTCCAAGCGGCCGATCCTCGATCACCCACCAACTGCTCCTGCAGCTGTCAGCTATACAAGCTACATAGAGTCCCGAGTGCACTTTTTTTTTTTTCTCTCGGCAATACCCAAGCTCAAACTTGCTTTCCACGAGATAGGTAATTCATATTTCCGGCGCCGCACCCTTGGCTGGTGGTTGGTTTAATATAAGAGACTTGACCCGTGGTTCCCAACGGTACATTAGCTGTCTTGGTGGAGCGGGAAAGTTTGGATGGAGAATTCAAACTCACACGTATGGGTAAACAGGCCGTGGACGAACCAGACTACCCGTGAACAGCTCATGGCGCATAATAACCACCATGATTCCTCCTCACAGTCACCTGAGGATCCTCCAGTGTATGGACTATTGACACGGACTCTGGTGCATTCGCCAGTCATTCGGCAGATAATCCCCGCTCGCATCAGGAGTAAAGATCTGAATGACGTCGTATTCGTTGGGGTTAGTCCTATCCTTATTGTTACGGATCTAGTACTACTCTTTCATAGTGTCGAATGCATAGAAATATATTGATTTCTGGGCAATTTTCAGGAAACATTCATAGAACTACATATCCTCACTGAAGATGGTAAACTCCGCCAGGTAGGATCAAAGACCGACTTTCAAGCCGATATTCGCCATGCTAGGGTCTTTGGCTCGCCGAGAAAGCACTTTTATTCTGTCCAGGACGCCATCTTCAGAAACGAGTTGGCAAACCAGTTGCAGGATGATGTGGCTATGCGAGGGGGCGGGGAGGATACTCGTAAACCGATATTACCCCCTCATATACTTGCCCTGAGCTTGGACTCGGGTCATCTTGCTTTCATCTACGCGAAAGATTCGGAGGTACAAGGGGAGGTTGATTTTGTTGTTTCAATGAAGAGGATTGATTCTAAAGGAGTTCATCCCACACATCTAGGAAAATCCATAGCTATAGATCCCCGGTATGACAGTATCTCCGTCTGGAAAGACCATTGGGCTCATCAAGACTAATATCTTGATCAGATCGAGGGCGTTAGCAGTAGCTGCTTACCAGGACACATTTCGGTTGTATGCGCTACACCCCACAGATGAACTAGAACGGCAACTACGCCAGGGGCTTCCTTTGACCCCAATCAAAGAGGAAAAGAATTTTGATGTCAAAGGCTTGATCCTGCATATGGAGTTCCTCCATCCATCCCCTGATGACCAGGATCACGTGATTTTACTGCTATTTGTGATAGAGTTAGTCCCTTTCCTCCAAAGATATAGAAACTCCCTACTCCAAAGAAAAATACACTGAATATTGGTATAGCTCGAATCGAAAATCTCGTCTGCAGCTATATGAATGGTGGACATCAAGGCCTCTACGTACAGCTACTAGACATGGCCACAACGGATTCCGTCTATCCGATGGTATTGTTTCTTTCGTGTCGACCTATTCTACTAGCAACTCTAACTTCAATAGATATATCGATGCCTTTGCATGTTATTCCGCTGGTTATTGGTTCCGCGTTTCTACTGGTGACAGAGTTCTCGACGCATGTTGTGAAGGCTTCCGATATCATGTCTGGAAGTGCTTCATTTGCGAAGATTGCTTTCCCACCTGCGCCACCAAACGGGCAGCGACGTAAGTCAATCAATAGGAAGATATGTTTATCAAGATGTCTAACGTAGTTACTAGGAAGTCTTGTGACTTCATGGGCTCGACCTTTAAGGACCCCAAATTATGCCTATGATCACGATGATATGTACCTTGCCATGGAAGATGGCGATATTTTCTTCCTGGAAGTAGATACACAGGGACCAAACCTCATCCAGTTAGCCAACAAAGCGTGCCATCTTGATTGTTCGATTGGGACAGCCTTTGCATCACTAGATTTTGGTTTAACCAAAAACGATATGCTGGTTGCAGGTGGTGAGATGAGTAGTGGCGGAGTGTATCTAGTAAGTTCAGTTGATAACTTCTTGTTTGAAGCGTCTATAATTGGTTCTGTTCCCCAGTGACTGGGCTGAGACTCTTCGATCAGTTAAAGATAGGACCACATCCCGTGGAGACTGAACCAAAACTCGAAGAATCCGTAGCGAATTGGTCGCCTGTTTTCGATTTTGAGCTTGTAAACTTGCCTACACAAGGCCACGCCAGTGGGAAGGCAGAAAGAGACCGCGTATTCGCTTGCACGGGTCGCGGAGATCATGGTGCAATTACCGAGCTACGGTATGGAATTCAAGCAAGAATTCAAGGGTCGGCAAATTATCTAAAAGGGGTGAGACGGCTTTGGATACTTCCTGATTCTTCCGAAGCGGGCTATTTTTTGCTTTCGTCGCTGCCAGATCAATCAAGCTTATGTTTCTTGACGCCTGCTGGGGATTGGGAAGATGCCAGTGAATGTAATTTTTTGGATATGAACGAAACCACATTGGCTGCAGGTGCGGTGGGAACTCTATCAGTGCAGGTCACGCCTAGTATGATCATCATCACCCAATTAAAAGAGGAATATCTTGCCCTCCGTAGAGATGTCGATCGAGATATTGATATGGCAGGCATTGAGACCGAGACACGATACCCTATTATGAGAGAAGAGTGTGTTCCAGGAGATGTTATCGTGGCAGCGGCTCTAAAGGACGAGTTTCTAGTAGTTGCAGTTCGAAACGGGCATACAGTTAGGCTAGTCCTCGTGACCATACGAGTTGATGAAAATGCGTAAGTGCTTAGCCTCTAAAAGATATAGCAGATGGCTGATAGTAATATAGTGGAAAGTTTCTAAATCCTGTTGGATTACCTACTCAGTTATCAGAAGACCCAACATTCGTAGCTATAATGGAGATGTAGGTAATACCCCTTCAAGGTCTAGGATAACTATTTATAATCCTGCGTATAGAAACGGGCGCATGCTAGTAGTAATTGGAACTCGAGAAGCTACGGTTCAATTTTTTCTTTTTGACCTATCAAACGGACTAATACCATTGCTAGACAAACCCAGTATGCGTTCCAAAGCTACCCCAGCACAAATCCAGGCTAATGTATCTAGTGTTCGAGGGGAATATCGAGGGGCAACTAGATCTGTTCATCTGCGAGTCTGCAGCCCTACTCTCTGCTAACGGCGCCTCAACTCTGCTTTGTGGGCTGAGAGGTGGTACTGTGATTGCACTGAATGTGAAGTGGGAGAGGTGTATGTTTTTCGTTCGCTGTCCTGTGACAGAAATTAACTGAGGAACAGTGCCACTAATTATCGAAGGCCTTAACCTCGAGAGAATAGAGGAGATCCAGTTCGGTCCAACCCCGGTTCAGCTATACCCAGATGTACGAAGGCATGACTCTGCTTTTGTTTTGGCAGGGCCCGAGCTCTTTCGATTCGATTTCCCTAATGGAAAGTTCCGAGCTGCCCAAGTTGTGTTCGAGGAATCAGACATTGAGGTTTGTAGTACTCCGCACCATTTAGATTTATAATGGTAAACTGACAAATTCATAGCCTTCATTAGTTGCCTTCGCTCAGATAAATTCACTAGATCCACAGAACATCGTCATTGGTATGACCAAAGACCAAATATTTTACGCCGACGTTGGCGAAAGTGAGAAGGTTTGTGTTCGTAGGCTTCGCCTACATGAGACACCAAGGAGGTTATTATTTTATAAACCTCTTAATGTTTTGATTGTTGCCTGTTCGAGGACTGCATCCGACGACCCTCGTGTCGAGAGCGAAAAGCATGTGCCAGGGAAACGAAAATCATTTTGTTCCCTCAGATTTCTTGATCCTAGAACGTCAGTAATCCACTTCATATCATTATAATACTTCCGACATAAATAGCTAATTAGGTTATAGTGGGGAATCAAAGGCTGAGAGGGACATCCGTGATAGCTCAAAGAAAGAGCTTATCTTTGGGAAAGCTAACGAACAAATATACTGCCTTGCAGGTTTGTGGATACTATCTTAATACAACCCCCCCTGCTCTGCTAACCATACCCTAGAATGGAATATGGAGATTGAAAATAAGCCCTACCGATATATTGTACTAGGTACAGATTACATCAATGTTACCACCTCCAATGTACACAAAGGCAGGATTATTATACTTTCTGTTACCACTGGACCATCTGGAAATATCGAAGTTCGACGACGGTTTCAAATACCATGTGACGAACCTGTTTATTCTTTGGCTCCTTACGGCACTAAGTAAGTCATAAATATAGCCACC
This sequence comes from Verpa conica, assembly GCA_033030425.1. Classification (NCBI taxonomy): domain Eukaryota; kingdom Fungi; phylum Ascomycota; class Pezizomycetes; order Pezizales; family Morchellaceae; genus Verpa; species Verpa conica. The sequence goes on along the minus strand of JAUFSD010000001.1, from coordinate 3,034,060 downwards.
TTTATTACTCACCATCTAATATAAGCACCTTTATCTAGCTCTATCGTGTACTGTTCAGGCGATAAAATTAACATGAGAACATTTAATACCGCAACAAAGAAGTAAAATACCCTAGCCGTTCGAACCCTAGGTATTTATATAACTAACCAAAAACAAGATTCGATTTTGTAACTGGAGTGAAAGTTCGATCACCTGCTGTGCAAATCTCGGTCACGGAACCATTAATTCAGCTCTCATGTAGTGCCGACTCAATGATTATTTTTAGATTTGAAAATGAAAAATTCATTGAGCTTTTCAGGTAATAGGAACTCTATCTAAACTATCGTATATAGATACTAATTTGTACAAGCGATGATACCGCCCGTAATGGATTTCATCACTTCCAGATTCATGAAAACTTTTTCTTGGCTACTGATAAGCAGTATGGCATTGCTGGACTGTGGCAACCCCCTAGTAAGTCATTTACCCCGGGCTCCAAAGAGATAATGCTAAAATTCTTATAGGCCGCCGTAATGTTGAGAGCTTGGTGACTATAGTTGAAGCAGAGCTGACTAGCTCTATTTCTCGTATACGGAAGGGGAACGTAAGGCCACCGTGGCAATTAAATAAACTACTCCCAGGTGTACTTTTCCCAGAGCATGACCTCATCGCTGCTAGCATCAATGGCTCGATGTTTCATCTCACACTCCTGGAGGAAAGCTCCTTGCGACTGTTGAGATACATCCAAGACCTTTACAAGACAAAAATGGGTATGAGCCGGTGCAATTCTTCAGCCATGGAGATCACCGAACGCGACCCACAACTTAGTCAAGTAGATGGAGACATTTTAGTGATTATCTTGAAGCTCGGAAGCGAGTGGTTGAGGGATATGGTGATCAAATCAGACAGGGGTGACCCCAATATGCCGAAATTGAAAGAACTTTCTGGCAGAGTTTTGGGTATATTGGGTGAAACAGAACTGATTGATGCAGTCATGGGATATATGAACGTTCTAGTGCATAATGTCGTCTTGTAGAATTTAGAGTGGGCGTTTTCTTTCTTTTTTTCAGTGAACGCTTGCGTTCAGCCACTGTATGATAGAACCCGGGGTTCTTCTGTTTTTCGTTTGGGTGGTTGTGGTCTAAAAGTTCAATTACAGTTTCAGCTAATTTATTTGAATGCACAATTAATGCCTAGTATTATAAGCTTGTATCTGGCTAAAGGCTTTCTGGATAAAAAATTCTTCACGCTCATCTTGTAGCCTTTACATGCACACTTATGCTTGTATGATAAGGTACTGATCATCACTCAAGCCTTGGATACTAGGCCTTACAATCCCATAAAGTTTCAATCACATCTGGCACCTAGTTAAATACGTCTCAAGATGTGCTATGTCTTAGAAATGAGACCTGCATCTTTGAAAATGGGCTCAAACACGTTCGGTCCGTGGCCAAGACCCTCAAATCTCGATCCAGGTCCCAGTCGTAAACCGGGAGACCTAGCTGATATCATTCCACGTTATCGTATACCTATAGAAAAGCAACAGTCTAAAATAATAAGGAAGAACTAGCCAATCAAGTATGAAAAACCGACCATAGTTTTTTTAAAGTCTAGGCCTTTTTATTTCTTCGGGTTATAGCGGCACCCGGAAAGTCAGCCGGTGGAATCAAGCCACATTCCGATCGGAGAAAAACCAACGTTTTCTAAGCATGCTCTATGCAATATAAAATATGCATCGGAGCACCATTTCAATCATGTCTTACCCCTCTTTCGAAGGGGAAGAATCGGGGATACCAAAAATCACAAATGATCACTCGGTATATTTTCAGGTGCCAGAAACAGGGACGCATTTCTTTTCTTTTCTTTCCGGATGAATATTCAGCGAATAGATATTAATTTCACCTACCTCGGGCACATAAATTTTTTTTTCTTTCTCTCCCGAGTTTGTATTATCATTTTTCCGCTCTGTTAAAGGTTTCACAACAGGTCACATACACCGGAACCTTTACCCTGCCCTATCACCAGATTCCTGGTGTTGAACCGCGTCCCGATAAGCACCGTGCGCCGTTCTGTGTATCGGCTACCAGCGCCTGCTCTGATGTGTCAACTGTTGGTAATATGACACCGGCTTTCCTATCTCGCACACGGTTCCTAGGCACTCATTAATTATACCTTTCTATAGTATGTTATCTAACCCGTAACTCTAGGCTATGAGCTCAAATCAATCCCCTTCATAAAATAAAGAGCCTGTATTAAGTTAGTGCGGGTTCACATTTCCCCAAATATCTATGGTTCCCGCTCCCCCGGTATCGTGATACTGGTAGCCTCATTCTAGGGGCTGGAGGGTATATTAGGCTCGCCTTTAAAATTAATTAGTATAGCTCTAACAAAAAGAAGAGATCCGCCTCGCATTTAGACGATCGAATGAAAGCTGAGGTTACTATTGTAACAGTGGAACGATTTCAAACAGCGAAGATCGCTATGCAGGGTACTATGTGTGCAAAGAAACTCGGACGCACATAATTCGTGTAGTTAGGTAATTCACTAATATATATTTAAGCCTTGCATTAGTGCAACGGAACCTCAAAATCGCTGGAAATAATTGTGCATCTTACTCTGCTGTAGATCAATTCTAAAAAAAACTTTGTACTACTTGCTAACGTCTCCTTTAGCACGATTATAAACGAAGAGATCTCCACTCGTCCGTTATGTAATTTTTAACGCAATTGGTTATACAAAATTCGCAATCATCTGATCTCCAAAATTCTTTTGGTTGCTCCGAGAATCCATTGCCAGCCCATAGATTTCCAAAGACGTGATCACGGGAACCCCTCGCTGAAGAATTCAGTATCTCCAGAGTTCTGTTCTAAATCTGGTATACTATTATAATGCGTTTTATAAAGGTTCTAGGTCAGGGTTCAATATCAGTGTAACCAACAATCACTGAGTTGGTTTCAAAAGGTATTCTGTCTAGACAAGCCTTTGTCGCTTATGCATACGAAGTACCCTGTACTTGATTTTGCCACTAAAAGGACTTTTTTGTGGAGGCTTGCAAGGGTTTGTGGGAATAAGGCTGCTCATAGGATGATTTCTCAAAGTTGACCATGGAGACTTTCCCCGAGGCAACCCCCCTCGAAATTGGTGGCAGACCAACAATGCAAGCCCCGGAGTACCTTCTCATTAATCTCTCTCTATAATTCCCAGCATCCACATGCCTACGCGTCCACGGAATCAGGTTATCGAGAAGAAACGTTTACGGCCATTATGTCTTTCCCAGGCCATGAACTAGCCCCACACACATTCCTTAAAAGACAAAAAAATGAATTCCCCCGGGGAGGGGGGATAGATGCCTAGATAGAGTGCAATGACTCTATGTAGGGATAGGTTGTCCTCAATTCGCTTGTGATCGAGTGATGCAGGTTGTAGTGTGCATAACGTTGATAAGCAAGATTTTCCTCACTCCCTCTGACTGTGTTTGGTGATTTTTGCGATCCTCCTCCCTCTTGAAGGTCTGGTATGATGTCTGAAGGTATGTGTTCCTCCATTTCTCAGTAGTGCACTGCCGATTTCCATCCAGTCCTCTTTTACTCATATACTCGCTCCAAGGAATCAAAATGTACTCCCTAACGATGTTGTGAGTTAGATGTCATCGCAAATGCCCTCTCTCCCTCATCGAGACCCCTAGGTCATAGACACACGTCCCTAGCCGATAGACTGCTGCTCCGATCTTTGTTTGCCAGCTAAAAAGCAGCATGTACATCGACTAGTCGAACGTTAAACTACCAACCACTCTTGGTACTTTGATCTGAAAAACTTTCAATGCGTTAGCCAATGAGATGGAGGCAAATTTCCACGTTTGTGGAGTTGTGAAAAAGTAATCATAGAACATCACTCGTGAGGCTAGGAGATAATGCGATCCCTCTGACACGCTAAGGTTTGACTCTAAGGAATTCTACCTGGTATGAACGCTTGTCAAATACTACCACTGACTCCTATTTTACATTTCTCCATGCATGTCCCAAATGCAACCACGTCCCTGCTAACAATCCTACAGTCATCTGCGTTTTTTGATAGTTGTCATCATTTATGACAGCGAATAAAATCCTTGAGTTGGAAAGGCCATTGCGCTCCCATCCGAGTGAGCATAGCCACTGATGGTAACCTTCCCATGTGTCCCCCTTCACTGGGTGATACTCTTCAAGGGGACCCCCCTCGGAGACCCAACCGATCCCGAAACGCCTCCGAAACAGATATAAAACCCGTTTAGTTACAGAGAGTATATGGTACGGAACTGCTGCGAGGAAGACAGTTATGAGAACAAGCGGTAGAGATGTGGTGAAGAAAACCCAAATGACGCGTTTAGTCTGGGCCGAGAAATCATCACTGACTTCTAAGCCATTCATTCCCATGAAGGACGCAACAAATGATAGAGGTACGAAAATCTTTTTTGCATACTGTCAGGACTTTCCAGTGCTTTTTTTTCTTCCTCTCAGGGATACTCACAAATGCCAAATAAGTTAAATTCCCAAACCTCTTTGCTAGTTCAATCCCTTTTATAGAGTGCTCAATAGCCTTCTTACTCTCGATAATTGTCAATTTTGTCAACACAATACTGTGTGCTTTTTCTGCTCTTGTAGCAACATATTGAATCTCTTCACACAGCACCACATACTCTTCCAGCACGCCTGCCAGTTCCTCCTCTCCCTTGAGATCTCGAATGAGTGCCCTAATAGTCGGAATTGTTTTCTTTTGCACTAAGTGAGCGCATTTAGACAGCTCTGCGCTCACTGAGCTTAAGCCTTCACCAAACGGCTCATGGTCATCATCTGGAGCTATCCTGTTCTCTAGTATATCAAGGAATGAGTGTTCAATCCTCGTTATCAGATGGCGCCACATGACGAGCGTGAGCTTTAGTATATGGGCGAGGATATATGAAGGGCTTTCAAAAGCGCGTGTAGCTCTGAAATCTGGACTTTTAAAGAAGAGGATTAATTCATCCTGGAAGTGGCTCCCCCGGTCAAGATTTCCCAGTAAGCCATACTGTTGGTAGATACCCAGAGACCTATCAAATGCTGCATTCTCACCGTTCTTGAAGTTTACAAACGAGGGAAGATCTAACCGGGAGACCCCTCGTGCAAACGGGCCACTGAAAGCATGCTCATCAAACAGATATATATCTTACTAGATTTGTAAACACACGACCTACCAAAGTGTTCAAGACCCAAAAAACACTCACTCACCTGTAATTAACCCTCCATCTGGAGGATTATGTGTAAACCTCGAAAACCTCCTCTGAAATATCGCATCCCAACTAAATGGGCCCGACCTCTTGAAAACCCGACACACATTCCTTGTACTCGGATAATCTTTTGTGTTCCGGCCCAGCTCCCGGTACTCGAACTGGAACCTCTGACTTGGCGGTTTCTTCTCCTCGAGTACATGTAAATGGACACCCCTCGTTGTCTTGGACGTGTAGCTCACGTGTTCATCCGCTAGTGAATGGTCCGCAAAGAACCCGATATCCATCCCATAGATATCTCCCAGGACCTCCAATATATTCAACTGAAGGTCCGTGACCAGCACCACCCTCCTCCCCTGAACCGACATGTTCGTGTACCCATACCCATCCCAGACAAATGACTTATTAAGGTGCACCTTCAGCTCATCGAGCTTCTCATAGCTGAAGTGCTTCATTGACCCATCTGGCGCTAACTCTAATATGAAAGTTGGGTTTGCGGTCTGGTAGGGAGCCTGTTTAGGTAAGGCTTTGTTGCTGAAACTAAGTTCTAGACGGCGGGTGAGATCCCAATAGGGTCGGGACTCACGGATACGTTGCAGATAAGCTCTGTATGAGCGCGCTTCTTCTGGTGCCGGGGGACTTGTCTGTCTAGGGACTGAGAGTCGCGGGTCTGGAGATTCTGAGAGCATATTTGGTTTACATATATCGTGTTTTACAAGAAGGTATCCTGGGGGGGTTTTAATACTTGAGTTAGCTGCTGACTTACATGTATTTCTTGGTCTTAGAAATATATAAATAGTTTTCAGCTCTACTGATGTGGCGTGATGTGTCAGCTTGAGTGGCAACTTTATAAACGACAATAACCACAATAGCCTAATTTATACTCAAATGTTTTTTTGTTTTTTTCAAAAAATAAATAAAGGTAATGATACTCTTAACTTTGGGGCTATATACCCAAGGGAGATTTGGATCTACTTTGCGATCGAGTTATTCAAGATATTTGTTACCATCTGAGTACATTTAGGAGGATATGGGTGGGTGTAACATGAATGCTCCAGCTTCATAAGACAATCACTCGTTCGCTCGTTTCTGGTGTTATTGGGGGTTACATTCGTTATTCGTGGGAATAAAGTATGCCTTTTGTCTAATCACTGAAAGGTCTGAAAGGCTTATCTCTTGTTGGAATAAAATCTATAGCTTGGCAATTCAAAAACACATAATATCACCGTCACCCAGTCATATCAATCTCACCGACCTCTCTTCACAAACCTGATACCCTTTTAAAATCAGACCCCCCCCCCTACATTACTCCTCCCATCTTCTTGAGAACCTCACTAGCCAAGTTATTCACACAAGAGCAAGAGCGAACCCACTCTGAAAGACAATATCAATCTTCAAATACTCTTCTTGACGCAAGCCCAGATTTTTATTTATAGACCCAGATACCTAGAAGAGAAGAGGAAGAAAAAAAAGACGAAAAAAAAAAAAAGTAGACAAAAGATTCCCCGAAGTTTTTTTGTTTTGTTTCCCAAACATATACACCTACAAACGACGACCACGGCGACCACCCTTACGGCGGGTGCTGTCAGAGGGCGTAGGGGTAACGTCCTCAATGCGTCCGATCCTCATACCAGCACGGGCAAGAGCTCTGAGAGCAGATTGAGCACCAGGACCGGGGGTCTTGGTTCCATTACCTATACCCAATACCGTCAGCCCAACTATGACTCTTCCTCCAGGAGAGAGAGAGAGAAGACAAACCTCCGGTAGCACGGATCTTGATGTGTAGAGCAGTAACGCCAACCTCTTTACAACGAGCAGCAACATCCTGAGCAGCCAACATGGCAGCGTACGGAGAAGACTCGTCACGATCGGCCTTGACCTTCATTCCACCGGTGACACGGACGATAGTTTCCCGACCACTGGAAGAGAACGAAAGGATCAACGAAGCGTCAGCCTCTACCCCTTGTAATAATTCTCTCATATTCAAAAAAAGAGCCAAAAAAAAAAAAGACTTTCATCTTTTTATTGATGTTGATTGTTTTTTTGTTTTTTTGTAGGATTAGGGCGTAACACACCTGAGATCGGTAACGTGGACGAAGGTATCATTGAAAGATGCGAAGATACGGGCAACGCCGAAAACGAGTTCGCCTGTTGAGAGGATTCAATCCGTCCTTGTCAGCCTTCATGTTCCTATATTCATATATATATCCCCCCCACTCGTGCTCCCTCATCAATATCTTCATCTTCTCCCCCATTGCTCTATTCCTTCACTCCCAAAGGGTTCCACGAAATAAAAAAACAGACCTTCACGGATCTGAGGACCAAGAGAAATGTTCTCTTCCTTGCGCTCGACCTTCTTTCCTTTGGGGGCCATTTTAATTAATTTGGGTTTTTTTTGTCGGTGACGAAAGGTACGAGGGAAGGATTCGGTGGGTTGGTGGGGTTGCCGTTCGTGATGCTTGTGGTGGTCTCTATTGAAGATTAGATTCGGTGAAGTTGCAGAAGTTCGCTGAGTGTGTGGTTTGAGGCTTGGCAGTGGGTGGAGGGGAAAGAGCAGTCACGGTGGGATCTAATCGCGGAAGATTAGATTAATCTTATCGGAGGATCTATCACTTGAATAGGGAACAGAAATCATAGGAAATTAACCAGTGATGTTTCTAGAACAAAAGCCTGTTCCTTTATAATAAAACAAAAAAAAGCTAGACTTAAGAAGCAAAAAATAACAATTATTCAACAATACAACTATTCTCTAAATTAGAACTGTCCCTCCTTCACCAAGAACTAGCAGATACCAATAAACACTTCCATCACCTCCTCACCTTCTCCTCTTCAATGTCCCTATACAGCCCCTGCAATACCTCTTCTCTCCCCCTCAAATGCTGCTCCAAGGCATCTACCTGTTCCCTAACCATTTCTAAATCATCCCTAACAGTCTTCAGATTCGCACCACCTTTCGCCGAACCCCCACCCTCCTCTAGGTCTCGAAGTGTTCGTCGTTTATAGTCCAACATCTGCTCGAGTTCCCGCTTAACTAATGCTGCTTTTGACCCGCCAGCTCCATATTTATCCCTGTTCCTTCTCTTGTCTGCTGCGGCTTCTGCTTCCGCAATTTTTGTCTCAAGATCTGCAAGCTCTCGCTTAAGACGGACTTCTTCCCAGTCTTTATCTTTTGTAGAGGAGAAGTCGGTTCCTATTTGACCACACCTAAATCAGTATTATTCTCTTACTAGACCGGTTGTGACTCCATACCAGCATGCTTAAAGTTCCCTCGCCCACCAACCCCCAATCTAGTAAGATAACTTTCTCCAAACGCCTCCTTCTTCCCCGAAATTGTGTTCATATCCCTCCTCCCACCCCCAAGACTCCGACCTGTATCCTTCACCTTATCCAGGTCATAACTAATCTGGTTCTTCTGGAAAGTCGCCCTTAGAGACGCTGGAACAGATCGCGGGATACGGTAGCCTTCATGACGGTTGTTAAGAATGTGCAGAAACACCAGTGCTTGATCTTTTCCAATAGCTGGTGACCCAGAAGGGTTCACGAGATTCCAAGCGGAGCGAATATCCGTGTCGGGAACGTTTATAGAGTCGTAAAGGCCATCCAATGCAGAAACTATAAGTGATATTAGCACAAAAAAAAAGAGAGACCACTACCCCAAAGAACTATGGACGTACATTGGATTTGCCCGTGGTCACCGGCATTGGCAGTGTAGATCCCTTCGTATTTTGATTTATCCCCTGGTGACATATACCATTCGAAGCCATCTTTAAGACCAGGCGTATCATCATCGTAGTCTTCGACTCGCTCAAACTGCGGGGGGTCGTTGGAGAGTGCGTCAGATGCGGTGACGAGATGAGCTTTTGACTCAGGAACCAGGAACGAAGGGAGCTTCGTAGGTACTGCTTTCAATTCCTAGACGCGCCATTAGCTCCCCCCTTTCTATTTCCATATTCCTTGTTAGAGTTTCGTAGCTCCCCCCGAGCTACCAACACTCCCTCCCCCAAGATTTTCAGGAGAACAAGCATGACGTACCCCATTGACCAAGTCGAAAATCAACCTCATCGCAACACAAAACTCTTCAAAGTCTAGGTCCCCATCCTTATCGACATCAGCCAGATCCCAGATCTTTGCAAGTTGGTCCTCGTTCAGTCCCGAGTTCTTGAGCATGCCGTAGGCTTGATCGCCGGTAATCCGTTTCCCATCGCGGGAGTGGGCGCTGAAGATCTCCCAATACTTGCCAATATCAGCTTCTGAGATTGGTTTGGATGCCATGGCAGGCTAATGTATAGGTGTGTTATTGATGGGGGTAGTTGTAGAGCTTATTCCTAGAGGGGGGGGGGTGTGGAGGGAAACTCGAGATGCGTACTTTACTATAAACGGGGGAGACGGCGGCTCTTAGGTTCGACAGGGGGGGGGGAAGAGGCGTCGTCAACAATCAGCCGCCCGTGATCCGTGAATACACGAACCAATCGTTCCTTTTTAAAATAGTAGATGGACTCTATAATTGATTCTTATTGATCTTGGTTGAGTAGGGAATTATTCATCTTCTAGAAAGAAAGAAAAACAATAGTTGCATAAACACATGTTCTGTGCATGCATACATACCAATAGATACTTGTATTTGTACTCACTCCTTCCCTCAACTCAACCCCACCACTACAAGAGTCTGAACCCCGCAATCTAACGGCCCTCTCTTGTCGAAACCCCCCCTCCCAGAGACTAAACTTATCTCCTAAACAAATGGCAAAACCAATCATTCGCCATGCCGTCGCTTCTGGTAAGACTAACACTATTCCATTCCATTCCCATACCATACCATTAAATCATAGAAAGAAAGAGAAGAAAAAGAAAAAGAAAAACCATAAAACTAAATAAATAAATTAATTTAAAAAAAACAGACGTCCCACTCATCCTCGAAATCATCACCGAACTCGCCGTCTACGAGAAAGAACCCGACGCAGTACTCGCCACCGTCGAAACCCTCACCGACACCCTAGGACTAAAAGAAGGATCAAAAGCCTATGCAAAAACACTTTTGATCTTTGATGGCGAGAAACCAGCTGGAATGGCATTGTAAGTTCTCCCCCCCCCCCCCCCCTACAAACAGCTACTCAATTTGTTTTTTATTTATCTATAATATCTATTCCTAACATGTATTTTTTTTTTTTTTTTTTTGATTAGGTATTTCAACAACTACAGTACCTGGCGTGCTAAGCCCGGTATCTACCTCGAAGACCTATTCATACGTCCCGAGTTCCGCGGACGTGGGTTTGGTACTGCACTTCTTGCCGCACTCGCCCAGGAGGTGTTGGAGATCAATGGAGCGAGGTTGGAGTGGAGTGTGTTGAAGTGTGAGTTGTTTTCAGAACTTTATCTTTTTTTTTATTATGGGTTAGGTTTTTTATTAATACATATATATATATAGGGAATACGCCATCGATCAAGTTTTATGAAAGTATTGGTGCGGAGAACTTGGGTAAGGAATGGCAGGTTATGAGGTTGACTGATGATACTCTTACGGCTATGGCGAAAAGGGGTCCGGAGGTTGAGAGACGTTAGATTGAGGGGGTGTTAGAGGTAAGGATGTAGAAAGAACGAAAGGGACAAAAAAATATAGTTCATCAGATCTCACTCGGATGTAAGGGGGTATATACATGTATATTCCATGATGCCCGCTGAGTTTGGCGATAAATAAATAAAAGCACATAGAACCAGTGCTTAGTCCAAGTATTCTGGTAAATTTCGACAGAATTATATTAATGTGTATAATTTGTAGAGCTAAGGTGTGATCTCATATCAGTCTTTCTAGCTGGGATCTAAGCTACATTCCCCACTAAGAAATAGCTAAACAAGAAATTCGAGACCTCTATTTCTCACGCTCACTGAACATGTATAATAAAATAGGAAACCCACACTCCAAGAGTTTATTTTCCGGTGCACAAATATCGCTATGTACAATAGAGCTTTGACTCTCCTCGTTACCTATCAATCTACCTCCTTCCCGCAAAACCGATCTCACCACTAAAACAAAAAGGAAGAAAGAGAAAAATACATGACGTATAAACAGAAGGGCGAAGAAAGAAACAAGATATTAGTAACTAAAGCTACCGTGAAGATAAGGATAAAGGGTTATTCGATATGAGCTAGGTAAAGAATAGAATGAGGCGGTATAGAAATATAAAAAAGGTCTGAAAAAAGTATTGGACGCCAGATGCACCGCACCACTCCCAAAGAAAGAAATTGACGATGGCCCACTCCGTCTCCTCTTTTTTTTTTGTAAGGAAAGATAATAAAACAATCCTCAAAGCACCCAGGTGAAAAAAAGAATAAATGAAGATAACCCGAAATACGTATCAACGACGCCTATAAAAATCCACAATGGCCCAAAAGATCCAACAAAGTCCATACCATTCATTTCCCAAACAACACCTTATATAAATTGATATCCTCACAAAGATCAATCCCTTGACATGCTTTCATCAACCTTCCTCAAAAAGCTACTGACTCTAGCAGTGTCCACTTCTCCCGGATCGCTCTCTACAGCTTGCACAAGACCTTCAAGTAGTGAGTCAACCCTGTCTTCATCGACACCTGTACACAGCGAAACGACCCTCCGGAACTTATCCTCGAGCTCAGTGCTCCGGTCGTGTAGTCTACTAGCAACCTCCCTAAGCATATCCTCATTGGTCCTATAAGCTCTCGCCCGGGCCTTGAGAACCGATGCTGACGGCAGAGATTGCAAGTATTCCTTTTGCTGTGTACTCATACTCCTGACATCCGTAACTGGTGTCAACAACTCGGGTTGAATCTTAAATGGAGTATCAGGCTCTATTGGCTCTCCATTCATACCCGGTGCATTCCCATTCGTAGTCCCAAGCTTTTCCCGGAACCGAGAATTCTCTTCCTCAATAGCCCGTCGTAGATTTTGACAGTGCTGTCGAAGTTCGGCGTGCTGTCTACTTCGCTGGCGGAGCTGGTTCATATTTTCACGTTCCTTGCCCAATTTCAAAGTGACTTCTCTCAATTGATTTAGGGTTGCCATGACCTGCTCCTGCTTTGCCTCAATCTCGCCCTGGAAGTCCTTCTCAAGACCAGCAATAGCATCTTTTATCACTAAAAAGCAAAGGCTATGTTAGGAAAATCAAAGTATAAATATGAGTTGAATGACTTACAGTTAACAATGTCCTGCCGTTTTTGCACAACAACAGGTGGCGCTATCCAAGTTTGCTCTCTTCGGCTTGGTACCGGCGCAGGTTCCCCTCCAACACCAAAATCAATGGGCCTCAACCCTGCTCTATTTGGTATACTAGAATCTGCACCTATTTCTAATAATTGTTGGATAATGCTCTTGTTCCCTATACGGGCAGCAATATTCAGCGCAGTATCCCCACTTTTATCCTGAGCGTTGACAATCTCCCCAATAAATCTTGCCAAACTCATCACTTTCGGACCACCTGTACGTTGACTAGTAGAGGAGGCACCATGCTTAGCCACAAACTCTAACAAACAATGAAGATAATAGCGACTGTCTGCGCTCCTTCCTTTCATCCCGGACTTAACAGCAATATGATGTAAAATAGTTCGACCATTGTTGTCGACGATAGGGATAGTGGGGTGGAGGAGGTTCAGAAGCTGAGGGAAGGAAAATTGGTCGAAATTGTTGGTCACAAAGCACCCACGGACCAGTGCCGATTCGCCACTATGATTGACCCTATATATCGAAGCACCTTTTGCTATTAAAGCTCGAATAAGAGGAACACGAGCTAGAGACGCTGCCCAGTGGATCGCAGCACTACCCGTTGAGTCAAGGGGAATATCGATCTGGTCTGAAGTGAGCGTATCCAATTGGGCGAGCACAGACGAATCAGTCTCAGGATTAATGAAGAGATTCATTAATATTTGCCGTGATTGTTCCGCATTTGGCACATGATCGGCTATTACAGGCTGTACAGGCCTCAATGGAGTATCAACATGAGGTTGGAAAAAATGGGCAGGGGCTTCATTAAGTGGGGTTGAAGGCCGTGCTCGTTTTCGTGGGGGTTCTTGCGAATCGCGTTCCGGGACAGGCAGATTTTGAGAACCATATGCAGAATCAGGCTGGGTTTGAGATGCAAAACTGGTCTCTATTGGGAGACTGGGAGGCCAAGACTCTTGACTATGTGTTTCGTGTGGGCGAACAGTACCCTGTGATGCCACAGTGGAGTTTTGGGAGAATGCTGTACGAGTCTCCTGTGAATCCATTCGTGACGTAGATTTACTGAGGGCACTAAAGGCATTGGTGACTGTAGAGGATATAGGGGGGAATAAAGGGCCTGTGTTCCCATTCGTCTGACTCAAGCTGGTATTATACATTCGCTTCCGTTTTGCAGCCATAGCCTGTTCTTTTGTGGGAGTTGAATCGGCTCCACTGGCAGCCAGAACATCAAGGTCGAGTAAAGGAGCAAGCAATTCCTCTACACCATATGAGCGGCAAAATTCTCGACCCCGCTCAAAGTCAACCCTAGTAAATGTCAGCGAGTGCTATTGTATGATTATAGGGGGAAGTGTTTCAATACCATGTCCCTTGGTATTTCCCGTATCCTCCTTGAACCTTCTCATGTTGGCCATTGAGAATTTCTTTTTCTAGGACTTTTGTCCGCTTCCCCTTTTCTACACCTGCTACCTTGAGGATCTGGGTTGCATTTAACCACGAATCGTGGCGTCTTCGCATCACTGCAATGTTATTTACTGGCATTTCAAACACCGCAACACCGGAGTAGGTGGCCTATAATTTACACAATTAATTATTAGCAGCCCCTAAACCATAACCCGCCTCCCTTGATCCTCCCACAGTAACAGAGGCAAACTTACGGTGAATATTGTAGGTTTCGAGTCATCCATGCGGGCTGAATGCGGGGGTGGAGGAGGAGGGGTTCCTTGAGGGGTTGAAGCCACAGAGGTGGAGCCGTTCGTAGCGAAGGAGCCGACGGCAGATGGCTGGTACATAGAGGTAGTAGCGGTTAGAGATGATGAACCGCTCCGAGCAAAAGTTGGAGGTCTAGAAGAGGAGGCCATCGCCTGGAAAGGGATGAGACTCAGGCAGCGTACAGAAGAAGGCCGAGGAGCAAATCCGCTAGGAAATTCACTAGCGTGAGAAGAGGGGTGGGGAGGCTGAGCTAAGAAGAGGAAGTAGAAGCGAAGCGAAGCGTGTAAAGTGGTGGAGCGGTAGGGCGGCCGGGTGGTAGGGTTAAAGGGCGGCCAGGCGGGCGGGAGAGGAGGAACAGAAGAGACAAAGTATGTACGTTTACGAGAAGGTGATGCTCCAGACCCTCTAGGAGCGGAGATTGCAACGACGACAACGACGGCGACGCGGGCGAGGGAGGGCGAGGGGACGAGGAAGCCGCGTTGTTGTTGATGCTACTGTTGCTATTGTTGACGGCCCCTGGGTGGTCGTCTAAGGGATTGAGGCTGCAGGGGGCAGAGTAGACTGAATGACTTGCTGACAGCGGGATCTGAGTCGTGGAAAAGATCTGAGGGAAGTCGCGATCTGCTGCGGAGAAGGGCGCGCGTCTTGCTGGCGTTCCGAGACATGCGCGCGTGGCTCACCCAACCTCTTTCCTATTCTAGGTTACTTTTGCTGACTTTTCTCGCAGGGGACTAATACCGGAGGGGAAGTCCGGCAGCCCGCGCCACCACTATAGGATTTTGGTATCGATAAAGGTGCCAAGCAGTCAGCTGACCGCGTACTTGATTGAACCTCAGTTGAAAATCTAGAAGGTTGAGGGAGGGTCAGTATTGAACTTGTATCCGTCACCAATGGAGCCTAAACCACTCCTCAGGAGCCTCCTACGTCAGGCAAGCGTTCTTTACGATGACGTAGCGCGAAAATATATTGCCCGTTACATCAAGCAACGGTTTCAAGTTAATCGCACAGCGGAATCGTGGCGCCGGACAAAGCTGCTCAAGGAGGGCCGCCGGGGACTCTCTATGCTTATCCGTGCCAACGCCGGCGATCCAAAGCCATTGACAAAGGTCTTGGAGCTGAGCTATGGGCGGTCTGGCCGGAGGAAGCACGAACTTCTAAAGGTCTGTATCCAGCAGTCCTCATGAAGGCTTCTTCTGATATATATAAAACTCAAATCCGAAGAATTATAATTGAACCTTAAAAGACTAACTTCTGCTGTATCTTGTATTAAAAAGCCCATCATAAGCAAGCCCCCAGAAATCGAACCAGAACCCCTCATCCCAGGTGAACCTCGCTCCACACCACCTGTCGTCTCCCCTGCATTAAGAGCACTACTAGTCTCCCAGCACGGCAAAAATATCACTACCAGTATCAAGCCAAAAATACCTGAAACCAACATCTGGGGCCGGCCCTTCCCCATCTGTAGAAAAGTCAACATGCTCCACCGGCATCACTCAGATCTCCTCAGCAAGGTTCTTCCTCCCCTGAGTGCATACGAGATGGAGAGACTGGATAAGTTTGCTCGTGGCTTGGAATCCCCGATACCGCCAAAAAGAAAATTGTTAACACAGCTGCCGATGCCGAAAAATACGAACGTGCATACCATGACGCCGAGATTCAAGAGAAGGATATGGAAAAGAATACTTGCGCAGAGTTCGTCGTTGGACTTTAATGACGAGAAAAAGGTGTGGAGTGCAAATTACTCACCATTTACCGAGGCGCCTCAAATATCTACTGGAGAGCTGGCGGATTTCGAAGGGTTAGTTGAGGAGAAGGGAGGTGCGCAGCGGCAGGAGAGGGGGAAGTCATCTAGGAATAGAAAATATGGGGGGGATTGATGAGTATTGGTCTTACTAATTCGGGTTCTGTACTTTTATTAATTTACTTCGCTTTCCTCCAATGTAGTATAAGTCTAGTCAACAACAATGGACCAAGAATTCTTAGTAGGGATAGGAGTACTGCAACCAAGTAGAGAACCAATGAGAAACATTCTGGTGGGATAAATAGAGCTCACATGTTGTGGAACGTTTGTGGAACACTACTGATACCACCCATCAATAGATATACGAGTGATAAACTATGACCGCCACATCAACATCAAACAATATCGCCACCTTCTAACTGTCAGCACCCTGGAAATTGACAATAGTATAGCTCGGTCATATTAATTAAATCCTGTTCAATCTGCGGTGCGCGGCGTTGAACTCGGGCTCAGCTGCACGTGGTCTGTGTTTATTTACCCTCTCGGCATGTAAAGTGCAGTATGATGCGCGCGCTAAGGGCAAGCCTTCCCCCGCAATTCGGACCTCGCCTTGCTGTCAACAACCAGACATCGCCGCACATCTCATCTCTTTCACATATCCCATCATCCCAGCTCACTGCTCTTCTCTCACAGCAAATCAGAATCACTCATTCACAATCGCTGCGGTAGCTTACTAAGAGTATCTCTAATATACATATACGATGTCTTCACTCTGGGTTAGTAAGAAAAAGAAGGTAGAACTTGTCGAGCTGTGCGAGCAGCTTGGGCTAGAGTACGTTTGGGTTTTCTCTGGGCATAAGGCTTGGTTTATACGCGTCGCGTACCGTTGTGGCTGACAAAGTTGCGTAACAGGACTGATGGCTACCTGAAGAGCGATATCGAGAATCTACTTACAGAATACCTTGACTCTCACCAAGCTGAACTAGAGGGCGATTCTACATTTGGCGCATACTATGACACACTATATACGAGGCGGTCACCTACAAAGGTTTCTAGTCACGCTCTATTAGTTGATGCACCGACAACACGCTCGAGGTGGAGGGCAAGTAAAGAACGCTATGCCCGGGAGGGCTCAACGGCTGAGTTTTCTACGTATGTTCTCGAAGCTTTTTCTTGGGGGCCGTGTTATTGCTTTCTCATGTTTTTTCTGATTACATATTGCAAATAGTGGTGAAGAATCTGGAAGCCCAGCCCCCTCCCTTAATGAACGGACTCTTCGATCTAGGTCTCGCCAGATTTCGGCCCGTACGCCGAGGTCCGTGAGGACTGTTCATGAAGCTGTCACATCTCCACTTCCGCCAACCCCCGCAGTGGTTGCAGATGTGATCGAGAGTCGTGTAAATGCCATTATGGACAGTGCAAAGAAGACAGTCGAAAAGGCTGCCATTCAGGAGAAGGCAACAGGATTACGTGATAAGCTATCAAATGTTGTTTCTGTGAATGCGGTGACATTGACTTACGAGGCGGCATTTCTACTTTATCGATTGATTCCGTTTGTCTACCTAGTCACAATCCCTGCTGTTCCGGCATTGAGCACGGGTTCCCACACTTTCCATTTACCGGACTTGTTTGTTCTCCTCACTACCGAGTTCTGGGGACCATTCTTGGCATGGTTAACGACAGCAGTCCTGATGCCGCTGGGGAATGCATATTTCTTCAACCTGACTGCAACAGCTGCAAATGTGGCAAGGTCAAAACCATATGATCCTACAGTATCCACTACTCCCGAGGAATATAAGACCGACCCTCTCACATTTGCTGTGACTAAGGCACTTGTAGCGTATTTGGTGCACTATAAAGGGTTCAACTTTATGGGATTGTTGGGAGATGAGAGTTTGAAGGTTGTTGGAGCTGGGGTTGGAAAGGACACACAGCTTATTGGAGCTGGCATTGCTGGACTGGCGGCAATTTGGGAGACGATCTTGAAGAGGTAAGAGCTTTGTAGTGGTGAAGGTTTGTATACGAACGAAGTTATGGTAACAGGGTGGGGTTTTTATTATCTTTTTTCTCGTTTTTCCCTCAGGTTTCCTGGTGTGTATGGGTATATGTTGAATGCTTTGTGTTTTTATTGATTGTTTTGAGCACCGTTGGGTGGATAAGGATGTTACTTTTTCTATTATTTCCCTCAATTGTATCATAGCAACTTCTCTCTCTTTTCTTCATTTATATGGAGTGGTAAGGCCCATTTAAGATGTAGTGACGGGTTCCTATTCATTTCTTTGTGATGACGAACGCTGCCCTCGGCGTATACTAGGGCATGCGCCAAGACACGTAGACCCCTGGGAGAGATCTAAGAACGACAAAAACACCACAGTGTTCGCTTCTCAGAACTAAAAGGGTCCATTACTCGTCCGCCCGCTTCCTCCCTCCACGCCCGCTCCGCCCGATTCAGCTTTAGGGGAGCATATCGCCGCCGTTGTTTCAGATATCCCCGCCGGCTTCGTTACCCTCCCCCCACTATACTACGAGTTCGGACCCCTCAATCACCTGCAACTGCGACATCCCACGAGCCTCAACCCCCCCTCCTCACTTCATCAACTATATTTGAACGTACTTACGAACTAACGATCAAACGACACCCCCCGCTATGTCATCTTTTCTCGAACACTCGTACTCTATCGTACACCTCGACAATGCCGCGGATCAGCCATCGATTCAGCAGCTCCAGCAACAGCTGGAGAAGGGTACAGATGAATCAAAGCTGGATACCATGCGCCGGATTTTGATCATCATGTTAAACGGAGATCCGATGCCACAGCTTCTGATGCACATCATCCGTTTTGTCATGCCAAGTAAGAGTAAGCCACTTAAGAAGTTGCTGTACTTTTACTATGAGATCTGTCCAAAACATGATGCAAGTGGGAAGCTGAAACAAGAGATGATTTTGGTTTGGTTAGTAATTACCCCCCCAAATGCTGTGAGTAGTAGCTATAGAGGTGAAAGTTATGAGTTTCTGGATAGGATGGACTAACAAATAGTATTCATGTAGCAATGGCATCCGGAACGATCTCCTCCATGCAAACGAGTACATCCGTGGAGCAACCCTACGCTTTCTCTGCAAAGTTCGTGAGCCTGAGCTTCTTGAGCCCCTCCTCTCCTCGGCCCGCCAATGTCTCGAGCATCGTCATGCCTATGTCCGCAAAAACTCGGTTCTTGCTATCCAATCTATATACTCGCACTCGGAGCACTTGATCCCCGATGCACCTGATCTCATACTGGCCTTCCTACAGGCTGAGAGCGATAATACTTGCAAACGGAACGCATTTGCTGCATTGAGTGCTATCTCTCACGCTAAGGCCTTGGAGTACTTGAACTCAGTGTTCGATCAGATTGCCAATTCGGATGAGCTGACACAGCTTGTTCTTATTGAGTTTATTCGGAAAGATGCAGTGCTCAATTCCGGTAACAAGGTGCGTTTTTGGGGCTTAATTTCTTCAGTGATGAAAGTAGTTTTCTCACTTGTGATGTGGAGGATAGGCTAGATATCTCCGATTAATCTTCGATCTGCTGGAGGCGACTTCAAATACTGTTGTTTATGAAGCTGCTACATCATTGACTACTTTGACCAGCAATCCGGTAGCTATCAAGGCTGCTGCAGGAAAGTTTATTGAGCTATGCATTAAGGTCTCAGATAACAATGTTAAGCTTATTGTGCTTGATAAAGTCGACCAGCTACGAAAAAAGAATCAAGGTGTGCTGGATGACTTGGTTATGGAGGTTCTGCGTGTCTTGTCAAGGTATTTTCGGCTTACTGATGATCTTGACCGAATACTCGTTTTTAACGCATATATATTAGCCCCGATATCGATGTACGAAGAAAGGTTCTGGATATTGCTATGGATATGATCTCAAGCAAGAACGTCGAGGAAGTAGTTATGCTCTTGAAGAAGGAGCTCTCCAAGACTGTGGATCAAGATTATGAGAAGGTAACAATGATTGGGAATTTCACTCAATATGGCCGAAGCTCTTCTGACACCCTGATAGAACAATGAATATAGGCAGCTGTTGATTCACTCAATCCACAACTGTGCCATCAGGTTCTCTGAGGTGGCTGCAAGCGTTGTCGGTTTGCTTATGGACTTTATCAGCGATTTCAATAACTCATCTGCAGTTGATGTTATTGCTTTTGTGAAGGAGGTTGTTGAGAAGTTCCCTGCTCTGCGCTCATCTATTGTTGAGCGTCTTATGACGACTTTGAGCGAGGTTAGGACTGGAAAGGTATATAGGGGAGCTCTTTGGATTGTTGGAGAATATTGCGTAGAGGAGAAGGATATTCGGGAAGCCTGGAAACGGATACGCCAAAGTCTTGGAGAAATTCCTATTCTTGCGTCAGAACAGCGTCTCTTGGACGAGCAGCCCGGAGAAGACGATGACCAAACAAATGGAAGCTCAAAACCTGCTGGTCCCGCCACTGGCTCCCGAAAGGTACTTGCCGATGGTACCTATGCTACTGAGAGCGCTCTCACAAGCGAATCTGCTAGTTTGGCGAAACTTGAAGCCGTTAGAGCTTCCCAAAAGCCACCACTTCGTACTCTTATCCTCGACGGTGACTACTACTTGGCCTCTGTCCTTGCCGGAACTCTTACGAAGCTTGTTATGCGACATGCAGAAATTGGTTCCGACGTCTCTCGCACTAACGCTCTTAAAGCTGAGGCGATGCTCATCATGATTAGCGTCATTCGTGTTGGGCAGAGTCAGTTCGTAAAAGCTAAGATCGATGAGGACAGTGTGGACAGAATCATGTCTTGTGTCAGGTCTTTGGCTGAGTATGAGCAGAAGAAAGAGATTGAGGCGGTCTTCCTAGAGGACACTAGAAAGGCATTTAGGGCCATGGTTGTCGCCGAGGAGAAGAAGAGGGTTGCTAAAGAGGAATTAGAGAAGGGAAAGAACATGATCCAGGTCGACGATGTACTAGGAATCAGGCAATTGAGCAAGAAATCAGCTGCAGACAGTGCTGACGTTATAGAAGTGGACATGGAGAAGGCCACTGGCGGTGATGGCAACGTTGAAGACTTGACTTCGAAACTTAGTCGCGTTGTCCAGCTTACCGGTTTCTCGGACTCTGTCTATGCTGAGGCATACGTTAAGGTTCACCAATTCGATATTATCCTCGATGTCTTACTTGTCAACCAGACAACGGAAACCCTCCAGAACCTTTCTGTTGAATTTGCGACTCTTGGTGATCTTAAAGTTGTCGAGCGTCCTACAACCCAGAATCTTGGTCCCCATGCATTCCACTCTGTACAGGCAACAATCAAGGTCTCATCTACTGACACTGCTGTCATCTTCGGTAACGTGGTATACGATGGCCCAGCATCGACTGAGACAAATGTGGTTATTCTCAACGATGTACATGTTGATATTATGGACTACATCCAACCTGCGCACTGCAGCGAGACTCAATTTAGAACCATGTGGACCGAATTCGAGTGGGAGAACAAAGTTAACATCAACTCAAAGGCAAAGACCTTGAGGGAGTTCCTCGATCAGTTGATGAAGAGCACGAATATGGCTTGTTTGACACCTGAGGCTAGTTTGAAGGGTGATTGTCAGTTCTTGAGCGCGAATCTCTACGCCAGGAGTGTATTCGGTACGTTCTTCTCTAGTTTCCATTACTTGAGCTTGAGAGCTAACTTTATTTGTAGGTGAGGATGCGCTTGCAAATCTCAGTATTGAAAAGGATGGCGAGGATGGTCCGGTTACCGGGTTCGTACGTATTCGTAGTAGGTCTCAGGGCCTTGCGCTTTCTCTAGGCTCGTTGAAGGGGCTGCAGAAGTAGAGGACAATAGGGGTGGATATGTTTGCTTTTAAAATATTAGGAATGTAATGATGTTTTTCTCTTTTTGATGTGCTAGCGAGTGAAATGACGGGTTCTTTTGTCATGTTAGAACGTGAGACAAAAAATGGGTTCCTTTCCTTTCCTTCACACTTCGCTTCTGATTGTAGGTAGTTTATATTATTACTTGGTTGTGTGCTTTGGACGGTATTTTTATTCCATTTATTTTTTTGTGACTGTCTTGGATTGTTAGGTCTGGGGTCGGCGATGTAGTAGCACACAAGTAAAAATAGGAGATTCAGGATGTTAGAGTAGTAAAATCTCTGTTTTACTACTACGTAGGTGAGAACTCTGCTATTACATTTATGAGTTACAATGTAGGTGATAGGATTTTTGTGGTGTTACCATATGAGAGATGGAAGTACACGGTGGTAAGGGTCTTCATTAAGTTAGTTCTACAAAGCGTCCAATGTTAAATATCAGCCTCTGTGCCCTTACAGAATTTCTTCGGGTTGCAGTGGTTCAGGTTTGATGTAGCGTATGATCTTATAATTCTATTGGTTTTTAAAGACGGTAACTTAGCTTATGGAGAGAATGTAAAAAGCCCGCCTTAGGATGAGTGTAATTTACACGGGGTTGATCGTCCTGCCAAGAACTTCTTTATTGGAAATAACATTATCGGGATTGTACCTCTATTGAGCTCGATCAACTTCTAAGGGTTATTTGATAAAGCCATAGTTGTTGATAGTATTGAAATGATATGACTTGGAGAAATTAAGGTGCTGTTATAACTTACACGAAGTCAGATTAAAAGGCCTAGCCTCTCTGGTAGATATCAGTGTAGGGCTCTCCATAGAATTTAGACCCCCGGTACTTTACCCATTCTATGGAGGTGTCCATTCATCAACTTAAGACCACCCACCCACATTCTACCTTAGCTATCCAAAAAGCCCTCTCCAATGTACCCTTATGCCGTCTGGGCCCGTAGTGAAAACATTCTCTTTGAAACAATTGGAGAACCTACCCATCTCTATCAGACTCTCTTGTAACAGGCTCAGCACCACCACAATGACCTCTGGCCTCGTTAACTCCAAATCCACCACTATATAGTCCCCTGAATCTGAAGATACTTAGGTTTGTGTGGTTAACTTATGAACACTGAAGTATCAGTCTTTCATCTGAGCGAAGGTATTCTCAAGGGAAGAACCGACTCACTCAGATGGTAACCACACCAGAACCTATAGTACTGCTATGCGCGCAGTTAAACGTGGAAGGTACCGCTCTAGTAAAACCACTTCCAAATAAAAGTTTCTTCCTCCTTAGGCTCAGCTCAATACTATCAAAAACTAACCTGTGGTGACTTCGAACACTAGTACATCCTCGTTTTTTCTAGAGTAGGGGTAAAAGATACTGGGAATGCTAGTGGTCCCAATAGATATTACTGGGGGTAATGGTAACGAGGGTTGTAGTCTTTGTATAGACTTGTTTTAACTATGGTGTGCTATATTGGGACCTAGCTCTAGGTATTACCGTATGTTTTAGATTCTCTTGCTATTTACTAATTTTTTCGGTGTTATAGATACTATTATCTCAAGTTGCCTCTGAGACAGTGATTCCGAGAATGGAGAAGACGAAGAAGTTGATGAAGAAAAAGACGTCAACGAAGACGAAGAGGTTAATGAGGAAGAGGAGGATGAAGAGGTTAACGAAGAGGAAGGCGGTGGGGGGTGGGGTTGAAGAGGAAGGCGGTGCGAGATGAAATTGAGGACAGAGGTTTAAATGGGCCGGCCCGGGCTCAAAACTAGGGTGGCCCGGCCTGGCCCAATAATCGATTTAGTATGGTGATTGCTGGCCCGGGCCACATAAAAGGTGGCTAGGCCGGCCCATTTAAACCTCTGGTTGAAGATGGTAAAAAGATGAAGACGGTAATAAAGACAACGAAGCATATATAATTAATTGGAGGTCTACTTATTGCTCGAATAAGTGTCTCTGGATAATTTGTTTAAAGTGTTCTCCCGCATTCATCTAGATATTAATGTAGGTTTTGTAAAATTTTCAAATAAATAATGGGTTATTTAATATCTACTCCTGGTTCATAGAGTTGTATAGTAATAAACCCTAAATCAATACTAGAAGAACCTCTAAGTGACTACTGCTGGCCCGCCCCTGAATCCCGGTCTGGATTAATGGACTCGATGGGGGTAGAGGGTCTAGTAGGAATTAGAGGGCTCCTAGGTCTAGTCTTGAAACATGGGTTAAGCAATCGGAGCCGCTGATGTGATTCACTCATTTTATTGCTTTCATTGGGAATTTATTACTCTCACTGTAGTTATTCTACCGCTCAACCGCATGGATCATCCAAACTAATAGCCACCCATATCTATAAAGTAACAAGTATGTTTTAGAGAAGGTAAAAGAAGCATTGATCCATTAAAATAGTAAATAAGAATTACAGATGAAGGTACCTATTATGGTCAAAAGGTAACGACCTCCAAACTCCACTCAGAGTGAACTAGGGTATTATGTATCATAGAATCGTATTTTATGTCATGGCTATGTACTATATGTCATTATTCTGTATTATATGTCACAGGCCTGAGTTATACCATACAAGCGTACCTCCCAGACCGCAAGATCCGGCTACAACTATAGGCATTGGGATAATGTTTTATTAAATTCCAGGGAAATGTAGATGTAATTTATGTAAGGCTAGGTTATTTACACACACAAACGCCAGAGCGGGTATCTCTTATCCTGGACGCTCTCCCAGGGCTCAGGGCTGGGATTCTCACTCCCGTAGTTTTTCACGTTCCCTCACTTTGATCTGCACCCAACCCCACCACCCCCACCAATTCTCTGCGCCGGACACAACAACGCAGAGAGAATCCCAACCCGGCTTGCATGCTTGCCCGTCAGCTCTCCAAATCTCATATATATAGGAGCACTCGTTTAGTCCTTCCACGCCTACAGAAGTTCTACTCCTCTAAGGGAAGTAGTAGCGAGAATAGCATAGACCCAATCCTCATCTGGGAACCCGGAAGCGGATCCAACGAATACCTCTCTGCGAAACAGATAAACCCTGAAGTCCCTAGATTGCTCGTCAGACGTCATCGAAAAACAAGAATTAAGAAAAACCCGAAGCTTCACTGGGATTCTTACAAGCGTAGGAACGAAGACGGTGAGGAAGACAATATCACCGAGCGTACGAACAAAGAAGGCGACGACGACAATACCACTGAGTATAGGAAAGACGACGACGACTATATCACCGAGCTTAGGAACAAAGGCGACGACGACTATACCACCGTAGAACCAGATCTGACAATTCCGTGGTTAAATGCGAGAAAGAACATATTAGAGCCAAAGCTAGCCTGGCAGTCGGAATTGTCCGAAGGTATAGGTGCGCTGCTAGAGAAATCAGAGAGTCAGGTAGTGAGACGGCTGGTATCGCATTCTGGTTTGAGGTCTAGCGGAGACGGATTGGTGAGGAGATATACACTTGATTGGGACCTAGAGCGGGGGCAAGAAGAGCGGAAGCACGTAAAGCACGTAGGACTCATAAGAAGGATTGAAGGCGGTAAACAGGAGGGTGATATTGAGGGTGAAAGTTCAGCAGAGCCAGGGGTTGAGATTCTAGAAGCCCAGCAGCAAAGACTTAGTCAGGAGGAAACAGCCAAACAGCAAAGCATTAAGAGAGGGTTAGAAGCGCTAGAAGCACGGGTGACTCTCAAAAGACAACAGAAGTTACCTGAGGAACAGCCACGGAGAAAATTACGAATCCGATTTCGAGACAACCAAGGAGCACAAGGACTAGGACATAAACGTGAGGTAACAGAGTTTCTAGAAGGTATCCAAAGCCAACGCGAAGGACTCGAAGTCGAACAGCAGGCACCAGCAGCCGAAGAACGAACACCAGTAGAAGTGAGAGAAGCAGCCAAGGGAAAACCCCAGGATAAACTCGGGGAACTAGCAAAACAAGAGAGGTCCATACTCAGACGGGTAAAAAGCAAAGGGGAAACATTGGAAATCGAACAGGAACACAGAACCAAGAGACTACAGAGCAAGTGGAAAGCACTACAAGACGAACACAAGACACCAGAAAAAAGGGAGATAATTCGGAGGTCAATTGAAGAGGAATTAAAGGCGCTAGGCAAGAAGGAAGAATCAAGGGTCAGGAGGGTGCAAAGCATACCAGAGGAACTCGAAACAGAGCGGGACGAAAGAATCATACGGCTGAAAAAGAGGTGGGAAGCACTAGGAGACGAACGGGAGACACCAGAAAGACGGGAGGAAATCCGGAAAACACTCGAAGCTGAGTTGAAGGTACTAGGTTTAGCCAGGATCACACAGGCGCAGGACGTACGAGGATCTCTCGAGGCACACGAGGACCAGCAGATAACGCTCAAGACTAAAGAGGGGCGTCCCCTTATCAGAAGAGAGGAGTTTTCAACGCCTGGCTTCGGGATTTATCGACAGAAGGTACCTATTTTCTTTAGATCCGAGGAGGAAAGGATAGCCTTCGAAGACTCTGAGGTAAAACAAAATTCTGAATTGATCAGGTACACCCTTGTAGCAAGACGATATACACCCCATCCAACAGGGCCGGGGATTAGGTTTCTAAAGTCCATAGTCCGCAACCCCAACGAATTGAGAACCAGAGAGGCTCTTTTTGGAAATCAGCAGGCCATCAAGACTGGCACCGAAATGGCTGAAGAGAGTGTTAGAGATACTACTCTAAACGACGTAGGCGTTGGGGAGAGCCCCGGGGAAGCCGCTTCGAGTTTTGATATGAAGGCCGAGCAGAGCATTGGGGAAGCTGTTCCAAATGATACAAATTTGGCCATCGATGATAATAGTGCAGGTACTGTCCAGGATGATACAAGTCCGATGGCTGGAGAGGACGGAGAATCCACTCCGTACGAAAGCAACGCTACAATCACCGAAAAGAGGCAGCACGACTTAAAACGCAGCAATCCTAACCTTGAAGACTTGGTAGGATCCTATCAGAAGGTTCCCCCTTCGACGACTGGCGACAAAAAGGTTTGGAAAGTCGAGCCCAAATCAGGAAAAAAGCGTAAGGTGCTTAAACAAGCTAAAGAAGGTTCTACCGAAATAGTCCTCAATCATGATGTTGAGCACCTCTTGTCTAGCCTCAATATTTCACAGGAGGAAGATACACCATTACTCGAACTTCCGGAACTCGGCTCCGAAATCAGACTCACAGTTTCTGAAATCTCCTCGATGGGCGACGGTCTCGCAGTCTATAAAAACCGTGTCTACACTGTCCCCTTTGGCGTCCCTGGTGACCAAGTCAATGCCACCGTCCGCTGTCATAACGAAAACCACTCGGTAACTAAGATCGCCAGTATCGTCTTACCATCCCCGAACCGAGATGAGTCTCTTGTAAAATGTAAATACTTTGGTACCTGCTCCGGATGTCAGTTCCAGATGCTCCCATACGCTATTCAACTCGAGCATAAACGCAAAGTGGTCGAGAAGGCGTTCAAGAACTTTTCAAATCTGCCACCTGAACTGCTCCCAGAGGTTGGAGAGACTATGAGTAGTCCATTGGAGTACGGTTATAGAACCAAGCTCACTCCACATTTTAATGGACCAAGAAGAGGCGGATTCAAGCCAGACATGCCAACGCCAAATATCGGGTTCTTTGCAAAGGATCCAAGGTTCAATATGGATATTGAGGATTGCCCAATTGGGACGGATGCGGTTAGGATGGGGATGAAGGAACGGAGGGCGTTTGTAGAGCAAAACTTGGCTACAGCATTCAAGCGTGGGGCGACCTTACTACTAAGAGAATCCACGATTAGGACGTATCTCGAGGATGGGGCAGATATGGGGTTAGATGTGCAGTTGAACGAGGATGGCAAGAAATATCTCGATAAGAAATTGTGTATCACTGATAACAATGCGAGGAGTATTGAGTATATTGGTGATTTGAAATTCGATAATCCTGCCGGATCGTTTTTCCAGAACAACAACTCCATTCTGTTGAAGGTATGTTCACCCTCCTAAAGGCAGAAGCCACTCCAGCATTACTAACCTTTATCAAAGTTCACCTCCTACATCCGCGAAAACCTCAACCTTCCCGTCGTCAAGAAAGCCGAAGGCTCTGAAGAGGTCATCGAGACCACCGAACGGCCTAAATACCTCGTAGATGCCTACTGCGGCTCAGGTCTCTTCAGCATTACCTGCGGGCAAGGTCTCGAAAGGGTATGGGGTATCGACGTCGACAAGTCCTCCATCGCATCTGCGCGTAAAAACGCCTCGGAGAACAATATTGCAAACGCCTCCTTCATGGACAGTCCCGCCGAAGATATCTTTGGAAAACTCAAGTTCCCAGGGTCTGAGACGAGCTTGATCATTGACCCACCTAAGAAGGGGTGTGATAAGCGTTTCCTTGATCAGTTGTTGGATTTTGCGCCAAAGAGGGTCGTGTATGTGAGCTGTAATGTGCACACGCAGGCGAGGGATATTGGCTATATTTTGACGGATGATAGGGGGAAGGGGTATAGGATTGATAGTATTAGGGGATGCGATTTCTTTCCGCAGACGCATCATGTTGAGGGTGTCGTTGTGATGACGAAGGTTGATTGAGGGATTGTTGGGAAATCTTATGTGTGTGGGCAGGGTTGTAAATATTTATCTCTTTTTTCCTTTAGTGTGTATCTTGTATAAATAGTAAAAGTGGATTACTGCGAGGAAATACTCTTCTGGGCTTGTAAAAAAACATTGTATATATGCGAGTGATTATCCATGGGTCATTTGATTTTTTTCACATCAGTGTGTTGAATTTCTACCTAAGATCGGAAATACCTAGAACTTAGAAAGTCTCTCAAGACGCTTTTGATATCAGTTCAACCCTCGTGTTGAATAACTAGAAGGTTTACCTGTGCAACATAGGATACGTACCCACTGCATCCTGGATTTAGTGCCGGCTACGCAATCTTAAGTAAAACGGATTTTGAGAATAGTGGCGGATTGACTTAGTAAACCATAGAATCTTAGTCCACTACAGCCTTAGTGTAGCAAGAAATTTTCTAGAGTCCATTAACTCTCCCGATTTTTGAGGCAGGTTTCTTAAGATTGTATAGTAACAGGTAGCTTATTTTGAGGGTATTGTTCGTATAAACCAAGTTACATTTTCATAAGGATCGAAAGTGGATTTTAATGATCCCCATCGCACAGAGTAATTTTGGAATGCTAATCCTAGTTATAGAAGCAAGAAATCAACTAATAGAATATAGTTATAGAGTTTTTTTTTATTCCTCCTAGTCATGATCAATCACTCGTAAGCCCTGTTTACCGCTAAAAGTTCTTTCGAACTACGATACAGGTGACTTTTGACTTCTTGCGGTAAACACTGGAGTATAATAACTAGATAGATCTCATTCTCCTAGTTAATACACATAGGGAAGGGTATGTAGTAGTAAATGTTTGCGATAGAGGGGGATATCTTGTATCGTGCTTGATAGTTGTTCTATGCGTAGTCTTACTCGTTAATTATACATCAAGTACACGAGCCACACGTATAGCTTACACTGACAATAAAAAAGTAAGAACTTTATTCATATATGTTGCCAGAAGCTATTCCGTGACTTTACAGGTATGATCTTTAGTACCTACATAAGGCCTGGGTTGACTTTATAATAGACACCGGTGGATTTATTGGCCATGCGATTCAGCAGCTACTCCCAGTGCATTTTTTACTCCCTGGTGCGTCATTACTGCGCCTAATCACTCCTAGTTGTACCTAGAAACCCAACCTGCGCCTAATATATTCCTCAACGTGCATATATTACAGCTATACGATATATACACTCGTATAGTCAAAAGCCAGACTTGTTTATCCTACCATAATCTACTACCGCATAGTAAGAAAGTACAAATCATGTTTGAAGTATTAATCTCCTCAATGTGACTTATTCTTCTTTCTCTTCTTTTTCCTCCTCTCGCCCTCATCTCCGTCTTTCCTCTCTACAATATCTGTCTCTCCAGTGTCCTTGCGCTTTTTCGAAACAAGGCCCTCTGGTTTCCAAGTCGTAGGCATTGAAATCCCTTTCTCATCACCGAATACCTCTTTTCGCCACTCCCTAAGCCGCTTCTTCTTTCCGTACCGTTTCTTGTCCTTTTTCTTCTTATCTGGCTCCCTGAATGAGGCAAGTTTCTTGAGGCCGACAAAAGTGTTGAGGTCCTGGTCTGTTGCTGTGAGGATATCCAGTGGAGTGAGACCGTAGGCTTCAGGGGTGGTCTCGCGGTACCGGAAGCCTCGAGTTTTGTTCGATGAGGATTCCGGCATCTACAAGGGGGAATTAGCAGGGAATTAGAAAAATCTGAAGTGAAATACCGAGGCTTACCTGCTCCTCAAAGTCGTAATTATCGTCAACGAATTTCTCAAGCTTGCGCTTGATTTCCTTGTCTTTTTGCTTCTTCTTGCGTTCCTCCCTTTGTATATCTTTTTTACCTTTCCGTTTCTTTGACGGTTTCTCATTATCTTCATCTTGCTGCTCTTCTTCATCGGCATCGAGTGGGACACCCCCGTCATCTTCATCATCTTCTAGGGCTGGTGCTTCCTCTTCTTCAAAATCAGGGATGATATCCGCAATATCGATATCATCATCAAATTTCGGCTTCTTAGGTCCCTCGCCCTCCCCAGCTTCATAGTAATCGTCTCCAAATCTCCCAGCCATCCATTCTGTCCATTGATCTTCACTGAAATCCCCCTCTAGTAGTTTCTCTAGCACTTCTGCCTCGACCTCTTCATCACCTTCCAGCCCAGCTGCCTCTTGGATCATTTTGAATTTCGCCATCAATTCTTCTGTTTTTAGTTTTCTTAGACGCCCTTTCTCCCTCTCCCTCTCTTCTTTCTCCCGCTCCTTCTTCTCTCGTTTTCTCTCCCGGGCTACCTTTCGTGTTGACTTATCTTCACGACGTACTGTGTTCGCTGAAACAGCGTCACGTCCGTAAGAGACTAGATTAGACCGCGCCTCGACATCAGGGTTCTCGAAGCGGAAGTTGTATGCCTTTTCGAAGGCTTCTGTGGTCTCCTCTTCTTCAGAGTCATCGCTGAGGAGAGCAGGGTGGGGGGCTGACGCAGCCCAGGCACGAGAGCTAAGAAACTTATTTAAGAACTCTTCCGGGTCCTTCTCGGCGAGAGAGATATCCGGGAGCTCGGGGAGATCAGTAGTAGTTTCAGGCTCTGTTTTACGAGTGAGGAAACCTTCGTCATCGTCATCGTCAGAGTTCTCAACAGCGGCGGCAGCATGCATTTCCTTCACAACGGTGGACTTGAGGTCGGCTTGTTCTTGGACAAAGGTCTTTTTTGTGTCCTGGTCGCTAGTAGTATTGCCAGAGAGAAGGTTTGCGAGGTGGTAGTCTTTTAGAAAGATTGGTTTGTCTTCCTTTGGCTTTTCTGTGTCCTCGATAGCGTCCTCTTCTTCAATTGCGGAGTAGAAGGTGGTTTTCCCATCGTAGACTCTGGGGTCCTTTTTGCGGATTGCATTGAGGGTTGCGGCGATCTCACGGTCGAGTTCGAGGGTTGCTAGCACGGCGGTTTCGTCTTCGTCTTCGGAGTCTGAGTCCGAGTCCGAAGGGTCGGCATTGGGGCCGTATTTCTCTTCCACTGGTGGGGGAGGGGTTAGTTTCTGCGAGAACCAAAGAAATGGAATTGAAGAGCAAGACATACACCTCTGTAATTCCTCCCGCTTCTTGTTATGTTCAAACCGCTTTGCATACTCCTCGTTGATCTTGAATTCACCCTCCGGGGCCTCTGTCGCAGAGTGGTAAGAGTCTGATTCAGAGCCGGAGTCGGAGCCCGAGTCGAGGATGAGCTGCGCTTTAACCGGGGATTTCTCAGCGCGAAGCTGGGCTGAAGGGGTAGAGGGATCGAGTTTCCAGCGAGGTTTCGGAGTCTTTGTAGCCATGATTGGGAGATATCTCGATGATGCGCAGAGGGTTGGAGATAGAGCAGATACAGCAGATTGATAGAAAAATTGTTGCCAAGAGATATGCAGGCTTATTAACCTTTGGGAGCCTCAAAACGTTCAAGTGCTACACCACCGCGTCTTCTCTTCAACAACAACAGCTCTGCTCCATCTATACAAGATACTTGGGAATACAATACAATCAAAGGGTCCCTCTCTCTAAAGGTAGTCAATCATGAATAAAACTCTGGAGACCACCTTGACCAGTCTCATTCCCACCCTCGCCGGCCCTCTCCCTCCAGAGCTGATCCAGCTCACCGCGTCACTCCTCGCCCAGTCAAAGAACCGCATCTCACTCAAGTCCGGAGAGGAGATTGCAAGGGAATATGTATGCGCTCATATAGCTTGTGACCGGTAATCTCTCTTCTCCTCTCTCTCTCCTTACAAGCTTAACTAATACCCATAGGCTTCGCAAACAACTCGACCTCCCAACAATCACCCCCCACCCACCACTGGCAAAAAAAGCCTACGGTGCCCTCTACAACCAATTCCAAAAGGCCCTTCCCATACGAACACGGCCTGCTGCCGCACCCACCCCCGCAGCCTCCTCCTCCACCCCACCCACCACTATCCCACAGGCCCTCCATGCACAAATCGCAGCCCTCACAATATCGCTCTCAGCACCCGGTGCACACCGCCACGTCCTCGCCGGCGTAACCGCCATGCTCCCAGAATCTGCGCCTCCAAAGTCACCACTACCCCTCGTCACGGCGGTCACCTTACTCGTGATTGAGAAGCTCCTCCCGGAAGGCAAGAACGTTACTGTTGGCTCGGCCGGGAAGTGGCGAAGAGGGGAGGGATACATCATGAAGCGGGACGGCGTAATGGGGGCTCTTGGGGGCGCGGGAAAAGGCGGGTTTACGAAGGAGGATACAGATGGGTGGGTGAAGGAGTTGTCGATGCGTGGAGTGCGGGAGTTGGGGTGGCTTAAGAGTATTCCCGATGGTGCAGGGCTCAAGGTTCGTGCTGGGGATCCACCGCCGCCGGAGGTGGAGTTGGTGGTTGGTGTTGAGAAGACTGCGGTTGTGGCAGTCACCCCGGCAAAGGCGAGGAGGAAGGCCGCCCCGGTGAAGAGGAAGACCCAGACTGCTCCGGTGCAGGAGGAGGTGGTTGTGGCACCTGTGAAGAAACAAAAGGTAGAGAAGGTGGAGAAGGTGGAGAAGGTGGAGAAAATGGAGAGTGGGATTGGGACGTTTATGCAGGGTGCTGTGGATTACCTGAGTGAGCCCAAGAGAAAGGGCTATAAAACCTGGGAAGGGGCTATTTTAACTAGAGCTGGAGAGATTGAGAAAGCGGAAATGGTTACGGCTGTCTAAAAAACGAAGGAGAAGGAGGGCTGTATAACAGATTGCAGATTTGACTCTACTTTAAAAACACAATTGGGCGTTTTGGGGATTGGGGCAATGTTGTTTTGTTTACCTTTTTTTGGTTCATATCTTTTGTAGCGTTTAGTTTATTTGCTCTGTTTCTCTAGTAATATCAATTAAAGCATTTTTCTTTTTATACTTATAGAAGATTTTAGCTCTGGGTAGCTGTTATCTTATTGAATCCGCAGGTGGTATGACAGTAAGGGTATCTCCCCTTTTACCATTATTAGCCCTTTACCAGAATATTGGCATTGATACTTGAGTGGAGGCTCAGCAATTTAATCCTCCAATACTAAAAAGTGCACTGAATCATTTTAAAGCCTGTTTTAGGAAACTGTTTTTCTTTTTCTTTCTCTAGGGCAGACTCTTCTAAAAATCTCTGATTTTTATTTTATGTTACCTAACACTGTCCACGTTGTTTTTTTGTGCATACTATGATATAGAAATATATGTAGTTGATTTTTTTTTACATGTTAATGTGGGGGGCCTCGGACTCGCCTCTTGGATCAACGAGACTCCCTGTATAGGTAGATGGGTGAATTAACAGAAAAGATAATGTGGTAATAGTACTCCACGCTCATAATATACACGTACATAGAAATGTGCAACCAGAAATATCATAACCCGGTCCTCGCCCTGCCACAGCCTCGCTGACATAAAACTAGGAAGAACTAGAAAAACGCTGAAATGGTTTATATAAGGACAATGTATTGGATTCATCCGAAACCTTTCTTTTAAATATTCCTTCACTACTACACTAGTCCCTGGATATCATCTACGATAAAAAGGACCAAAGAAGGTGGTTATTCTTCTAAAGGTAAGGGAAGCCCGGCGTGAATGGGGACAAAGTGTGTGGGAAGTTTATTTCAAACTGAGTAAGGTAGGAGGGTCTCAAAAACGGAAAAACCCTAAAACCTTCGA
Organism: Verpa conica; assembly: GCA_033030425.1. NCBI lineage: Eukaryota > Fungi > Ascomycota > Pezizomycetes > Pezizales > Morchellaceae > Verpa > Verpa conica. The sequence continues at coordinate 3,000,074 of JAUFSD010000001.1, read as the reverse complement.
TACTAAATTACAGGGATAGTTTAAGGTGGATGGTTTATTTTCTTCTCCTATAAAAGAAGTGTTTATGATCGCTTTGTTAGCGTAGTACACGAAGTGTGGTCTTGGGAGACCTATATAGCGTAGAGCTGTATTCAGGACCAACCCGCAGTCTTTACCACTAAAGAAAGGCATAGGAGAATCTTCTAGATAGATTGCTTTCACCTGCTCTTTGAATATTGCAGTAACTGGAAAAGGTATCGATTCTTGATAGGAAGGTGCTATTTTTGGACCCTTAGAGGCTGTTTATAGGTATGGTCCCCTCCTCTTATGGTGGATTATTCTCGATATTATGGTCAATTAGTAGAAGTCATCAACAAATCATCGCTTTCGTACTGTTTGAACCACATCAAAATATCAAGTGATGGAGAGTAACCCTATTGAGGCGCAAATCGGTCAAAGTTCAACTTTAGGGCCACTGGAGGTTAGGATCTGTACGTTCGGTTTGCGCTGAGGTCGCATACTGAACATGCAAGATTAGTAATGAGATATTAAATGTGTCAATGACTTTTGCTACCAGTGGGAAATTAAATTTTGACATATTCGCTCTTCCATACTCTTTAGCAATTTTCTTTATAATCTATAACAGATCTACAAAATAGGAGCGGTTATGCTTAGCACGGTCAGGCCCTATAAGCACTAGTAGATCTCAAGTAACAAAAAATGCTAGTTTATGTCTATAGTTCTTGTAGAATATAGGAGTCTCCACCCTAGTCACAGTGAGTGTTATTTTGTAAACATTTATTTCGTCTTATCGAGGATTATTAAAAGGAAATAATTATTTTATACTAAAACAGAGATCAATGTCCACTCATCCTAGCCCTTTTAGATATTTAGTATATACTATACAGTTCTTATTTCTTTTTTGATGCCATTTGCTTATTTGGACCATGCCGAGAATAATATACAAGAAATGCATATGACCAATCCCAAGCACATATCTACCCCCTCTAACCCCAAAACACCATCTAAAACCCATCTGCACCACCCCACCCAGACCTCCTCTTCACTCTCTCCAACCTAGCCGCAGTCCTCCTCTTACCCCACCTTTCTTTAAGAGTTGCCAGCCTCCCCTGCATTTCAGCTTTGCGCTCCTCAGTAGCCTCACAGACCATGCCGATGAAGAGACTACTCGTATTAAACTTCTCCGCAAGCTTCCGCCTCGTCCACACATCCGGGTTTTTATTCCTCAACAGCCGAATCTCTTCAAAGTCCGCCTCTGTGAGATGGTACTTCTTCACATAAGGCTTGCTCATTGGTGGTGGGAGCTTAGTCTTCACTTTACTCCCGTTGATGGCTAGGAAGTGTTCGCGGCGGGGGTCTTCCTTGGGGAGGAAGAGGTTAGGTGTCGAGTATACGCTTGGAGAGGCCGAGGGTGGGTTGTGGATGATATGTGTTTGAGTCGGGGTTGGGCTGATAATCATCGAAGGATGCGGGGGGAGACGGAGCCTTTTGGTGTGACGGCGGGTGTTGGATTCGGCGCGGGTGAAGGTCAATGGCCCCGTTGATGGGACGGGTAATGTGGGTTTTCGCGGGAGTGCCCGGAGGAGGGATGTTGTGAAGGTGTTCATTGTGGTGGTGGTTGTAGAGCTCCCGGCGGGGGTGATTGGTGGGGGGTCGATATGAGGTTGAAATTTGGTTGCGAGGCTTGGCGTGGGTCTAGGGTTGGCTATGATTTGGGCGAGTGATCATCTGTGAAGTTGTTGGGTGCTTGCTTTTAGAGTGTAGTGCTATAAGCGAGTTTAGACGTAGATATCTAGATGGCAGTTGTCCCTATATACATACGGGTATTTTGTTTCTTTCTAGAGTCCTAAGACTAATATTATGGGTTGTGGCATACATTATTGACCTAAATAGTCTATTGGTTCATAGACGGTTGGTGTTCAAGCGTCATGGAATCTCACCCACGCAACTTGAAACCCCAAATCACTAGCTATATTAATTTACTAGTACATAATTGATCATCAAACGCCATAAAAACCTAAGATATTAAAAATCCCATAGGTATGAGACCTCATAGTAAAGAAGTTCCATATCTATCTAAATTTCAATAGCTGCTGCGGTTGTAAAGTTATAAGAATTTAAAAATAACTTGTATTTCAGTATGTTAAAAGCCCTAACGCGGGACTTTGCTGATATACAAAAGGCTACCATACTTCAAACCACCAATAACAGCATAAGTAACAGCTGAAAATAGTAGGGATATATGCTATTCAGATACTCCATGAGAATTATTTGGGGAATCTCCTAGGTCGCGAGATCTGCCCTATTTGTCTGCCAAGATCGATCCACACCTAAATCTCCCATGTCACCTTATCCATCCTATGCAATACGTTTCGCTCTAAATAACGACTTGTTCTTTTTCTTATTGCTAACTAAGGTAAACCCATCATCCACTTGTGAATGTTGGTTCTATTCTCGGCCTCTCGGAGAGCCTTCTGCTCAGCAAATTGCGGGGTGCCAGCCAGTAAGAAGTCTTGGAGTGAATAACCTACCTCACTGCAGGCGTCATCGTCACCCCAGGAGCCATCATCTTGAGATGCCTCGAGGAAAAGTGTGGCTATAATAAACGACTTAGCAGAGGCTGAGAAAAGCAGAAATTTAATGTGATACCTGAATGGCCATTGAACTGGGTTATACTCCCCATAGGGCCAAGATTGTCACCACCACCTTCCACACTGCCTTTAGCACCATGATTGTTACTGCCTTTAGCACCTGAAGTACTGGCATCTCCACTAGTCCCAGCACCTTTGTGGAGGGGAACAAGGGTGGCTCCAGCAGTAGGAGCGGCCATGCACCAGGTTCGTATACGACGAAGCTCAGTGGGGGGAAGTAGTGCCTGAGGTCTGAAAGGCTTATACTAGTGATTTAATGGATTAACATGTGCTCGTAAACAGATCGTAGCAAAAACTTACTGAAGATTCTTCAGTCAACCTGATATGAACTGGTTTGGCAACAAGCCAAGTTGGCTTCTGAGAGAAGTAGCTGTTACTGAAAGAGAGTGGATCACCAAATCCAGCGGGGGTGGAGGGAGCATTGGGGTGAAAGGGGAGGGGGAGTAGCAGATTTCTTTCAGCCAACGGGAGGTCCCCGACGTATGAGGGGGTATTTGGCAAAGTGCTGAACGAACGGCAGATGTAAACTTCTACCCCCCAGCCTTGCTCGTATAGAAAAACACTGATAATAAGGCATGGGTGATGATTGCGTCTGTTTGATTTAAGGGCCGAGCTGGCGGGGAGACTGGTTGGGTCAGGAAGATCAAAAGGAAGGCGAAGTAAGACAAGTTCGCCAACGGCAGGGAAGCGAACATTGTTATTAGTTTTCCCGTTAATAAGGGGACGTAGTGGAGAGAGTGCAGGACTAGGCTTAGGGGGTCTCATAGCTAATATAGTGTCTAGAGGATGATGATGATAATGATGATGATGAGAATAAGGATGATGATGATGACGATGAGGATGAGGATGATGAGGATGAGGAGGAGGAGGAGGAGGAGGAGGAGAAGGAAGAGGAGAAGGAGAGGTGGGGTGTAGCGGTGGAGGAGTTTGGAGTAGGTGGTGGTGGAGCGTAGAGGGGGGCTGATATGGGGTGTAGTTCAATTCGTTTCTGATTAGGCCAAACCCTACCACAACAGCTGCCAGAGGTATTCTTCTTGTATCTCTCACGAATTACATAAACGGTTACCAGAGGTGATAGCAATAACAATTAACATCTATCCACCCTAAGGTTATCGGCCAATCCACTTTTCCATTGTCATAGAATAGGAGCCATAGGGCATAGTACAGCCCGTACCTATCAACACCTCCCCTGGTGCAGTTGCGCTTGCTGAGAAGCCTGTAGAGGTAAGAATTTCATACATGTACGTACATGCATTCCTATAAACTTTATACTGTTATTAATTCAATAGCGAGGAGGTCGGGACATATATATACATACCTCTACACAGAACTTGTTAGATAAATGAGCCAAACCTAAATTATAGTTTTCTAGAGCTGGGAAATTAAAGATACTCCATCAACCCATTCTCAGACACAAAGATATCGTTAACAAGTAGGGGTAATAATCAGCTAAAGATGAGGGAGATCAACAGGCTAGAATACTCTTTTGATTACTTATGCACCATTCTTCACGTGCCACATGCGTTAATATCTTCCGAATTTTTTAAGACTCTATCGTAGAACCAGTTAAGGGTGGGTGTACAATTAATCTCAATCGTGGTGGGACTACCGTACAATTCCGAGAAATTCGCTAGGTGGGTGTTGTTGCCACTTCCTATCAGACGTATAGTAGCTATCTGATCGCAAGGATTCTTATCTTGATCGGGTTAGAGAGGGCCCAAAAAATCTAGTGGACACTTTAACTAACTACTCAGTCTTCAAGCGTTTCTGTGGTACGGTAACTGGGACCGCCGTGCCTCTCCTACGAGGTTAATTCTAGCATTTATTCCTCAGAAAGGCGAATAACTAGCCCTAGATTTTATTTATTCAAGGTAAAACACGCTCTCAGGTATAGAGGTAGAATATAACAGCAAGCAATACATGGCGCTCTTTGTTGCCGTACTCCAGAAACGCCTGAAGACTAAGAGTAGTAGATTTCTCAAAATTATATGGTACAGTGTTCCCTACCCTGTGCCCTAGAACCAGGCCTACATTTTACATAATACAGTACTTCCTACACTTCCTACCTAACGGTTTAGGCGATGGATAGCACATCAACAACTTCACCATCGCCAGCACCATCGACACCAGCCATCAACGTCATCACCATTATCGGCTATCATTAATCCCAACATCACAAACAGTCAAGTCCTTCAGTATGTCCTCAGTCACTGGCTTTCAGAGGGCACTGAGATTCCTACTATGGGCTCCATCATAAGAGTGCGTTTTCTATCGGTGTGGGGCTAGCAACCTGGGAAATAACACGGTGGCTGCACCCATGTATTTAGCTAGCCCTTGGTCCCGTGGCCTGACTATTATCTTTTGAAGACAAACATTGTATTGACGTCATAAACTGTATAAGTAGGGGCTCTCCCCTCTTATTCTTTCTTTTTCTTTCCTCTTCTTTCAATTAACTCGTACTACAATAAACATCAATTCACACTTGCTTTCAATATTATCAATACATACACGTTGGCCCGTTTTGACTTGAGAAGAACAGCACACTCAACATCGGGCATTGATGACCCAGAGTCAATTTTCAGTTCCTCAGCTGTCACTAGAGCTACGAAGAGTGTCTATAATACAGTCATTTTTCGGGTCGCTAGGATAAACGAAAGTAGGCAATACATCACTCTCACAGCCTTCAGCCAACCACTCCAAGCTGACGGATACCTGGATAGGAGGCCTAGTTAGGGTATCTTGAGAGAATAATTCTTCTTTGAAGCCCCATACATCTGAAGCACATATACTGGCCCTACAGACTTCAATAAAACTACTCAGGTACAGAGCAGGTTTGGTATGTACAGGGTGGTTAGAAAGTGAGATTGAGTCCCTTGCAGAAGTATTGTTCGTCATGGGGACTCAGTCCCCAAACTCCCCGGGGAACCGCGCCAAGAAATGGTCCCGAACCGCTCCACAGGGCGGGGCGGTTTCGGATTTAGAGCAAAGGACTGGGGGAGGACCATGCACATTAGGGCCCCAATTACAGCGAAATCGATATATACAGCCCTTGGGGACTACAATTCGATTCTAAAGCACTGCGGGAGTCGTATGAGAGGCGTATGAATGACATTATATGCATATTGGCGCAGAAGTACGACTCTCCCCAGTGGGGAACCGCCCCAGCCCGTCCCCCGGCCAGGGCGGGTCCATAACTTTAGGAACCGCACCGAATCGCCCCAAGACGAACAGTATGCAGAAATCTTGATTAAGTTCCAAGGTAAGACAACTACCCAAAAGATAACAACCTCAAGAAAGTATATTAATAGCTATATTATATAGGCTCATCAAGGTGCTTCCGTATTAAGCAGTTCTACGGGGGAGTATGCGGTCAACCACTCGCAGACCGCCCTGTCTCTGATATTGAAAAAGTATGCAAGCTCATTGGCGCTTGATGTTCTTAAAGATAGATTAGAGTAGAACTCCACTTATGTCACTACTCATAATGAAATCTTTTCACATGGTTCAGGCTCTTTCATTACTTAATATAAGCTGTAAAACTAGCACTCTCTTTGCTCTATATTGAGTCTTAAATCCATGAGATTCACAGCTAGATTCATCATGTTTGGGATACCGTACCAACCTCGGTGCCGGTAGCTAACCTTTCACTATCCGGAGATCTACCATCCCAAGCTATGATGGAATATTATCATATAATATGACTGCACTCCATTACATAAAACCAAGACTCTCCATACAATGAAACCAATGCTCCGCTATCATATAATTTCTCTATATCCATTTGATACATAGTAGAAAGAAATTGATCCTGCCTCACTTGTCCCGCTAGCAGAATTACAGCGCCTCTCGAACCGTACTTTAAGTTTTCTTATCTTCGCAAGATGCCGGCTCGACATAGGTCTCTATTATGAAGCCGTTGCCACCGCCAGGCGTAAACCAAACACTTGGTGTTAGTTTTAGAAATGACTTTCATCTGCCATCTGAGGCTGATATTAGTGAAGGCGGCGATAACAATGATAATGAGTTCGGAAGTGTAGATGTGCTTGAGGACTGCCGTGCGCTGGCCATTTTAGACCCTTCAACCGCCAACATCCTCGCTCAGTGTAACGATATGGAAAATCAACATACGGTAGTAGATGCACTTCAATGGATTGATAGTCTAGTGAGTTATTAAAGGCACAGTACAGCGAGATCACCTTATAAGGATACGAAATTAGAGTAGTATTATATCCTTATAGAAATGGCTCACCACATAAAAAGTAATCCCTGTCTGGTCGAGAGTGCGTACCCTTACAAGGCGACTATCCCTTAAACCGTCACACGCAACAGTTCGACACCGGTCTTTCAATGATATACCCCAACCACAACACCTCTAGATATTGCAGGAATTATGCTAGAGCATCTAGACTATGATCATTATAGGTTCAATGGGTTATATAGCTAGTCGTTGGGTAGTAACGCTGGAAAATCGAGGTTATGACAAAGACTGATCCAAGAGATAATCTGATCCCTTAAAGGGCGATCACGCTGTAGCTGTTACCCGAGATCCAGACACATTATAGACTCAGTAGCATAAAACTTCTATTTATGTTGTACGAAGGCATAAATGTGACATAGCTCCAAGGCCTCTATGACTTTTAATTGGAGTAATAAATTAACGATATGGTATAGAAAAAGCCCCATGTATTTTTTATCAAGTAAAATGAGTTGCAGCCCCAAAGTTTGCGCCTAGAAATATGCTTTTTTTCTATAGGCTCGATCCCAAATATATAAAAGACCAATTTCAGAAGCGGTCAGCCGAGCCGCATACCGTCTAATCTAACCCCAGTAGATTTACCAGACGACAAAAATAAGGACTATCAGCTGTGATGGAGCCCCCGGCTTTTGAGCGAAAAGACGTTCCCCTTGAATAACCTTAAGTGAATACTTCACTTGAGACAGTACCAACATATAAAAATATACAAACGAAACCATAAAACCCAAGTATTCCGAAAGTGACTCCTAAGCAAAGAAAAACAGCAATAAACTAAGCACAATAGATATAAATACACTATCTATGCAAGAATAAATTACTAATAATACCGCCCCCCTTTCTGAAGCGATGACACAACATCCTTCCCTTCAACACCCATTGCCACGTGATGAGCTTCATCATGCATATACCCATTCTTATATCCCAGCGACTCTCCATAGACATCCTTATGCAGTTCTCCAAACCTGAGCTTCAAATTTCCAAGCTTTTTTGGCAAAGGGCTTCCACCTAAACAACTACCCACCAGCTCCCGATCAAGCGTTTGATTCCGCGACGTTCGAAGAATAGTTGAGAAGGAGGTATCGCTTGCTACACCGTTCTTTATAAGAGCCACAATTCCCAATATCACTATGAGGCCGGAAACGCCTATTGCAGTTGAATATGTGACCAGAAGAATGAATGAGTTGTATCTGTAGATCTTTAGCATTTTTGTTGAGGTGCAATTGGTTGTTGTGTTGGTGGAGTAGTAGATGTATGGATCGGAAAGCAACGAGATAACCATCTTTTGCGCCATTTTTTCAATATCTGGCCCCAAGGACGACGTAATACTTCCATTTCTCCCCGCCAGTGTGGTTGATGCAAGTTTTGTAGACGTGTAAAGTGCTGGAGGCTTCTCCCAGTCACTTTCGGTAGCATTGGCGAGGGAATTCCGAGTCAGGATGCCCCCCAGTGTACCGAAAATTGTGTCATACAGTGATAAGCCTGCGTGCTTGCTCATATTATAACCACTGGATGAATAGTCACTCTCCATAGTGTACAGGTTATTAAAAGAGGTTATAGTAGGCTCTATAAACTGACCGCCTTGAACATCTTGTTTAACCGAGTAGTGGGCTACGGTGGTTTGACATCTGTAGGCTTGTTGCTTACGACATGCTATATATTCATCTGGCTCTCCTGGTATAGTGCTCAAGACCCAGAAGGCATTTCCGGTAAAGTTACCCGCCTGAAATAAGAGCACGTCTAGCTCGGTATTGTTTAATGGAGATCCGCAGTCGGGAAAATTCCAACTTGGATATACTGGTATGCTTGTAGGATCTATCGAAGTGCATTGGACCGCCGGCGCTTTGAATTCGACTGAGTAGCTACAGCTGACATTACACTTATCTTCCCCCATCGGCTCGAATGGTTTCATGTCGCCAGCGGGTATGGATTTTCCGGAGAATGCTGGCACCATAAAAATCCTGCTTGCCTCAGGGCTAGGGCTGAGATAGTCCAGCGTTCCGTATTTTACAAGGTGGAGGTAGTATTTAATACCTCCACTATAAGGCGTGGGGGAATCATAACCAAAGTCTAGGTACGGGACGGTGCAGTTAAACTCGGTAGTATTTGGTTGCAGAACTACTGATATACTACTCGGTGTAAAGATCGTTAAGAGAGGGAAAAGCCATTTTGCAACCGCCATCGCCGTCGAAATTTTTGCTGATAGTAACATATCGATATTGAAAAAGCGGGTTATATTGAAGGTGACACTAAACATTGCATCGATGCTATTCAGGGTATAAAATTGAGTACGAAGGTCGCGCCAGACCCACTGCTCGCGCGATATCGCCACTATTGCAGCAAGAGAGAACCCTAGGAGGTAGGCAAGACCTGTCCCAACACGAGTGGTCCACGCCTGGTGTTCAGCTTCTGTTCCATCCTGCATTAAATAGAACATGTGGTGTCCGATAGCACATCCAATGCTGATAACCAAGAGACATAGAGCCGAGGCTGGCTTGGACCAGTGGATGCCCCATGGGGAAGTGGCTATCGGTTCGGCACTCGGGACTACATGTAGTGTTGATGTTGAATTTCTCCAGTTTCCCCCCTTTGGAGAGTCCGCTAGACTGTCGGTTTTGAGCGAAGTGTATTCCGTTCCTCTACCCATCGCTGAAGGAATAGGACCTTTGCTTGGAACAAGGCTTTGTGTTGTGAGCGGTGAGAGGCGTGAGCACACACTTTCCGTGTACAGGAGAATGGGCTAAGGATATAGTAGAAATGTACTATGAGGGTGTGCCGTGAGCGGTGTGAGTGATAGATATAATTTCTGTACTAGAGAATAGATTTAAGTGGGAATCCCCCAACTTAAAGTGCTAGTCATACACTGTTGATATTTTTGCCCACAATTGGTAACACCAACACCCTGCACACTTATTCCTGATATCCATGTCTTTGTGCTACCTATTCCTGCCAGTGGCCCCTTGCTCTTCATGCAACCACACGCGAAAGCGGAGTTGAAAGATATAACAGTCCAGGTACTATAGATGAATCCACTATCTCCGTTGTAAGGGTTAAATCTCCACGGCTAGCTCTGAAAGGCTCGGTGCTACCCTAGAGTAGATTGGTCCGCTCGCCAATGCCTCAAGCTTTAAGTTGAGCCTCAAGAATTATTAGTGAGGGAAATAGCATCCCTGCACGGATATAGTGGGTTAGTCAAGAGCTTACGGTGTATATATGCCCGACTCTCGTAGCAAGTCCCGAGCCTTTGGTGGCTGAAACCTTCCTAGGGTCAGTTTTTTAGCGAGGATCGAACTTAGTCGCACTTCGATATACCGAATGCCAAAAATCAAGAGGATTTCGTACGGAGTAGTAAGTTTTACAAAGAACCTGGGATAGAAAATATGTTTTGGCCGGGGTATTTCGTACGGAGCAGTAAGGGGCCCGGCATATTGAGACCCGGGATCGTGAGGTGCAACTGTACTTTTAAAGTGCACTTTAGGCTGCATGGTTCAAGCCCACGCCGCAAAGTGGGACAAGGTTCGTCTTATATTCTTTTCAATATAAAGTTCTTGAAAAGCACAATTCTGAAAGTGGCTTGTCAAACCGGGTGCGCCAGGCTAAGGCAAACTAGAAGCCATCACGAGCAGAAATGACCCTGGATATCCTGCGCTTGCACAATGCATAGATGGTGGAATACTCAACCTAAGGTGTGGTGACCTGAGCTGTAGTTGCTTCTCTCAGGAAGGACCTACGAGGGTTTTCCCAAGGGTACGTAATCCGTAGTTGAATTTTGTCCAGTTTGAACGTAGTCTCTAGAGCCTGTTACTTTTAGGAAGCACTCCATCTCCCAATTCCACGAACGGTAGTGACGTTTATGCGCCCAGTCCTATGCACAAATATCAGTCAATCATAAGTAGCTGGGGGGAGATGTGCTAGTCGCATGCTCACTTATGAATCTAGTTAAAGTATCTGCGAGGAAGACATCGAGAAGGCGGTGTTGAAATATGACGGTATGCACAATTGATACGTATTAGATTAGGTAAGTGGCTGCTCACTGGCTAAAAGCTTATCTGTCCCAGCCTACAAGGACTAATCACGCTAAGATGTCAAAAAAAAGTGTGGCTGAGAGTGATCTTGTTAGCCAAGCAGCCCTCATTCCAACCTCGTCCTTACCAGTTGGTGGGGTAGATAACTACATGTATAGTATATTTGCTGGCCCCATCCCCGAGCCACCGTACAGTGATGAGGAGCACTTTGGGTGATGAGCTACAGAATAAGAATCCGGGTAAGGTGTCGTGCACAGATATTCCGCTATAAAACCACAACTCCTGTTTCTTGGTTCTCATTCTAGACGAGTATCTTCGTTTTGATTAGGGAACAAGCCTCACATGTGTACACTAAGCTATAATTCTCGGCCATATATTATACAAACGCCAAAACACACTAAAATTTGGAGTTATGATGGATCTATTGATATTTAAATGGATAAAATTAGGCCTAATTATCAGAGTAGTGGTGTAGCTTAGAAGCTGGATTAAAGATTTAGTCAAAAACGCCAAGATCACATATAAATCTCGGATCTTGGCACCTCTTAAGTGAACCCTTCCAAGAACCCCCACAACCCAGCCAGGCTATTTATATAAGTCGATAAAGTGGTTCTCTATATGAATAGGTCTCGTAATATAAAACACCATGAATTGTGGCTGTGTACCGGCTGTTCGGATAGTGACCAGGAACAGTAGGTTCGGTTGGGTGTGTGAACCAAATCCTCGCTCAACGGTCGCTCGGGAAGCCCCGCCGTACCACATCAACTCCCTCCTGAAACTCTCGCGCCGTTTCTGGTATGCCGAATCTCCCAAGAACCTGGCCTAGAGTAGAGAGCTCTGATACCACAGCAGACACATACGCGTATATCTCAGAACGCTCTAAACCCCGGCTTTTGCGCCTAGATAACGGTTTATCCCACGGAACTTATCCCATGGTCTGTAGCAACGCGATTTCGCACGAAAATCCGTGCGAATTCTCATTGCAACCAACACAATTTCTAGCCAATAATGCAACACCCCCCTATGGTCCTGCAACTGTGTCCTTAACATCATGTCGCTTAGATGACCTATAATCTGTTTTTTGGGTTTAATTTTTTCGATTTTTTTTGACTATAAAAACTACTTGTGAAGTTGGGGCAAAATAGACCTCCTCCATCACAACCATCTACCACAACCACTTCTTTATATATACACGTTTTCCACCAGTTTTGCTCCGATTCCTTCGAGTAAGGACTTATTTTAATCTCCTGCTTCTCCTCTTTCATTCTGTCTACTGTACGATATATAAAACACAGTACTCATTGCAGAATCGCCGCCTCAATTATTGGCATCAAAATTTCGCCCACTTTTTCTAAATTACATCTAGCATCTCCAATATGGCAGCTAGAGCCTTGCGCCCACGCCTAGAAAATACCTCACATCCCATTCTACGAGATCCCAGAAGCTTGCAATTATCCAATGCTATCAGGCCTTTCAATAAGCTTAGGAAAAGGAAAAATCGCTTGATCACGGAAAATCACTCACCCCCACCCCCACCACATATCCCCACTTCCCTGGAAGCTAGGCTTCCCAAAGTCCCTGATTTCACACCTATGGAAGAGGAGTACCCTATACACTCAGCATATAACCGATTACCGCCTGCAATGCATGGTTTAAAGAACATTGCCCCCTCTGCTGTATTCAAATTCTACTTTACAGATTCCCTCTTTAGAACCATAGCTACCAACACCAATGCTTATTCTAAATCAAAACGAGGAGACTCTATAATAGCTGGTAGACCATGGGTGGACGTTAACCCACTAGAGCTTAAGTTATGGATTGGAGTTTGCATATATATGGGAATATTTTCAGCACCTGCAGTAGAGGATTATTGGAAGCATGATGGGCTCCACCCTACCCATCCTTTTACCAAATATATTACCCTCAATCGATTCCAGCAGATCAAGCGCTACCTCCATATCTCAGCTATAGATATACCTAAGCACACTCCAGAAGGTCGCCGTTTATGGCATGGGAAATTAGATCCTTTATTAAATCAATTGCGCCACTCCTGCCAGTCTCTCAGGATGCCTTCCTCCAATATTAGTATTGATGAAGCCATGATTCGCTGCACTGGCCGCTCCCTAGATACCTACAAAATGCCCAGTAAACCAATTGAAAGAGGGTTCAAGTTCCATTGTATTGCAGACCATGGCTATATATGGGATTTCCACCCTACTTCTAATCAAGTTGGGCCTGATCCAGTACCTGCAATCGAGAGCCTTACTTCTACTGGTGAGGTAGTATGCTATTTAGCTAATAAGCTACCCAAACGAAAAACCTGGCACTTGTATTTGGATAATTACTATACAAGCCTTCCTCTTCTTGTCTATCTAAGAGACTGCCTACACATAGGAGTATCTGGTACAGCTAAAACAAGCTCTCGAGATTTCCCTACTGTCCTTGCAATCCCTAAAAAGGATGTTGGAAAACTCCCATATCATTTTAAAGCAGGCATGATAATAAATGGAGTGGGAATTCTACTCTGGTTTGATAATGCTCCTGTAACTATGATGACTACTATTCATCAGTTAAAGGGAGAAGAAGCCGAGATTTTAAAGGAGAGAAATAGGCCTGGTGCAAAGAGCAAAAACCACAAGAGGGCTAGAGAAGAGTTTGGAGAAGAACATAAAAAGAAAATCAAAATCCCTATTGTCATTAATGACTATAACCACCACATGGGAGGAGTGGATATTGCTGATCAGTATCGTACCTATTATAATACACAGCTTACTACATTTAGAACTTGGTTCCCTATTTTTTTTTGGTGCCTTGATACAGCTCTTATCAATTCTTTTATTATTTTTAATGATATTGATACCACCATTAAAAATATTTGTCGCGGGCAGCTCCGAGGATACCAACGCCACCGTCGCACGAAACAAGACCAAAACCGGACCACACCCCAGCAAGAGAGTCACCTTCGACCTTGCCCCCACTAGGCGATCGAGTCGATTGAATGCGCGCATTGTGAGCGGTTTAACGGAAAGGGAATAATGGGCGCGGGAAGACTCGTATCCGCGCACGCGAGGTTGATGGGGGTTTGTGTCTCTGGCAATAAGGTTCTCCGGGCCGACGGCCCCTCATGGTAGTCTCGGAATTTACGTAACGTTATCGTATGACCCCAGGAGCTCTTTGTACACTTTGTATGCGGTTTGTATGGGAAAGATACCTTTCTGTTGGATATGACATATCCAACAGAAACAGTGGGGGAAATTTAGTTTAGAGTGGAAAAGTTTTCTTTGGCGTTGAGGTTATTTGGGAAGCAGTAAGAAGGGAAAAATAGGGGAAGCATATAAGGAGGGGCCTCGCCAGAGGATTTTCTTAAAGACGCAACGTCTTGTTTATATTGTCTAGTAAAGAAATATTACAGAGTTTTTCACTTGTAATATCTTTTGCCGTAACACCGTTCATTGTCGCCGTCGTCGTCGCTGTCACCGTTCCGTTCTGCAGGCTTTACCATACCATCCCAACCGCCCGCCACACTACGTTGCGTCCCTTCAAGCCTACCCAACAACACTGTACCAATGTCTGCCAGTAGTGGCGGGACCCTCCGGCATTTCGCCTCCAGCTACCTTGATGATTTTACCACCGCCTATAACACCGACGCCGCCAGTTCCACGCCAATCTTCTGCAGTATGCAGCCAAACTCCAGGAAAACAACATCCGACTCCGCAACGAAAGAAACGGACACCTTCAAGCGGCTACGGAGACAAGCCAGCCTCAACAATGCCGAGGAAGCCATCGTCACCGCTGAAGAAACCGCCCAACGTCTTACTACCGCCAACACCGTTCTTGCTCACCGAGTAACCAGCTTGGAAAACGATCTTCGTGCAGCCCGAATCGCCGCGGAAGGAGGAGAGTCCCAACTCCACCTCCCTCGATATCACCCACCCCGTCGCCCCAGAAGATCCGACAAAATCCCTGACCCTCCAATGTTCAATGGTAACCGCGCGCCCTGAAACCCTTTGTCGCCCAACTTCGCAATAAACTCCGTAACAATGCCGATCGTTTTTCCAATGAAGCCGCCAAAGTCGGATATGCTTTTAACCGTCGGAGGAGTCGCCTGAACCAGGTACTCCCCTATGCAACTGCCACTGGAATTGACTTTGCCAACGTTGAAGCACTCATCACCGTCTTGAACTCTGCCTTCGCCGACCCTGATCCTCATGGAACTGCAAGAAGGGAACTCCACAACCTCAAACAGAAAAACAAGGACTTCTCCTCCTATCTCGCTGACTTCCGTCGCATCATGGCAGACCTTGGGTACGATGACTCCGCCAAAAGAGACGCCCTTCGGGAGGGTCTCTCTGAGGAAATGAAGGACCAACTGGTCGGTCGCCGCGTCCCTGTTGATGCCCATGGTGCAGCCACGTTCGATCTCTACGTCGCCGACCTTCTTGTTGTGGATAATGACCTCCGTGTTCGCAAGGAAGAGAAGAGGGGCTCAAGGTCCTTCGGAAACTTCCAACATCAACCTGCCCCCCGCGCTTCTGCTCCTGCCCCCGCTGCCAGTTCTGGTTACCATCCGTCATTTGCCCCCGGAGGTTTGGCTCCCATGAATCTCAGTGCTTTCGTCCCCCGTCCTGCTGGTCAACCCCGTGGTCCTCTTTCCCCCGAGGAAAAACAGAGGCGTTTTGCCTCGGGGCTTTGTATGTATTGCGGCCAGAGTGGCCATGTTTTTGCCAATTGTCCTTTATCTCGTTCCGGCCCACGTGCCACCCCTTCGTCCTTTAGTATGCGCGGCGCCGCAATTACTCCATCTCCTTTTGGTCTTCTTTCTGGTGCTGCTGCTTCTGGTTCCGGGTCTTCTGTTGCGGGCGGTGTCCCCATTTCCAATATTTCCGTTTCGGGTTCTCCTGTTCCTTCTTCGTCTTCAGTGGCCGGTGCGCCACCTAGGTCTTCCTTTGCTTCTTCTTCTCGTTCGGGCGGCGACCCGCGTTATCAATCTTCTTCTTCCGATCAGCAGGGTTTTCAGTAGTCCCTGGGCCTTCAACTGGCCCTGCCCAGGGACCTTTTAACGATTTTTCTTTGACTGCATTTTCTATTTCTGGCTTTTCGGTATCAAACATTGTTGTGGAGGAAGATTCTTTGGATGGTGAGCATTTGGTAGTAGCATGTACCTTATCCACCAATACAAAGACAGTTAAAACCCACGCTCTGATTGATACTGGTGCCTCCGGATATGCTTTCATTGATGAATCGTTCGCACGCCAGCACTCTTTTCCCCTGTCACCGTTAAAAACCCCCCGGGCTCTAGAGGTCATAGACGGCCGAAGTGTAGCCTCCGGGGACATTACCCATCTTTCCCATCTTGGTCTCTCTATAGGGGGACACCAGGAGCATGCACCGTTTTTTGTTACTTCCCTTGGACACTATCCTCTTGTTCTAGGCATCCCCTGGATGAAGCACCATGATGTGGCCATCAGGTTTGCCTCCAATCATGTCTCCTTCGGTTCCGATTACTGCATGAAACACTGCACCTCCTCCACCATCCCCGTCGTCTCCACTGGTATCTCCCCCCCGGCTCCCGCTTCCAAGAAAATTTCCATTGCAATGATTGGGGCTGTCCCCTTCTCCTTTTTGGCTAGAAAGAAGTCTTCTCGCATTTTGTCAATCTCCCTTTATGAGATTAACAAAGCTATTGACCATAAGACTACCAAAGAGTGCTGGAAGGCTAAAGTTCCGGTTGAGTACCATGATTTTTTGGATATGTTCGACGAACAGATCGCAAAAAACATGCCTCCACGCCGTATTTATGATCATAAGATTCCCCTGAGGGATGGAAAGGAACCCCCCTTTGGCCCCCTATATGGAATGTCTCGCGAGGAACTTATCGCACTCAAAGAATACCTAGAGGACAATTTGTCCAAAGGATACATTAGAGACAGCTCCTCTCCGGCCGGTGCCCCTGTATTGTTCATCAAGAAAGACGACGGAAGTCTCCGTCTCTGTGTTGACTACCGAGGAATTAACGAAATAACTATCAAAAATCGATATCCCCTTCCTCTCATTCGAGAAACCTTAGATCGCCTAGCTAAAGCAAAGTGGTACACCAAGTTGGACCTCAGGATGGGATACAATCAAGTACGAATGGCTGAGAACGAGGAGTGGAAAACAGCTTTCAGGACCCGGTATGGCCATTTCGAATACACTGTCATGCCCTTCGGTCTCACCAATGCCCCGGCCACCTTTCAACATTTTATCAATGACTCCCTTCGAAAGTATCTTGACGTTTTTTGCACTGCCTATCTCGACGACATTTTGATCTACAGCAACACCCTAGAAGAACATAAGGTCCACGTTCGACATGTTCTGGAAGCATTAAGGGAAAATGGAATCAATCTCAAACCTGAGAAGTGCGAATTTCACGTCCAGTCCACAAAGTATCTAGGCTTGATCATCTCCCCTAATGGCATCGCTATGGACCCCAAGAAGGTGTCCGCTATTAGAGAATGGAGCGCTCCAAGGAACGTGAAGGAAGTACAAGGGTTTATTGGGTTCGCGAATTTTTACCGGCGTTTTATTTTGGGTTTTTCTAATCTTGCCTCTCCTATTACTGCTCTTACGAAAAAGGATACACCGTTTATATGGTCCCCGGAGTGCGAAGAGGCCTTTGAGAAAATGAAGGAAGCTTTCACCTCCGCTCCCATTTTGATGCACTTTGACGCCGACCGACCAATAGTGGTGGAAACCGATGCTTCCGATTATGTCTCCGCTGGTATCTTATCCCAGTATGATGAAAATAACGTTCTCCGTCCAGTAGCCTTCTTCTCAAAAAAGCATTCACCCGCCGAATGCAATTATGAGATTTACGATAAGGAACTGCTAGCAATCATCAGAGCCTTTGAGGAATGGAGACCGGAGTTGGAAAGCACCGAAGAGCCAATCTCCGTTATCACCGATCACCGAAATCTGGAGTATTTTATGTCAACCAAGCAATTGAATCGTCGCCAGGCCAGGTGGTCTGAGTTTTTATCTCGTTTTAATTTTAAAATTTCATATCGTCCAGGGAAACAAGGGGGGAAACCCGATGCATTGACTAGGAGATCTGGGGATCTACCTAAAGAGGGGGATGAAAGATTGGCTCATCAGAGTCAAATAGTATTGAAGAGAGAAAATTTTGATAGTAAGCTTGGTTTGTTTACGGGTTCTTTGTCAAATGAACCCGCTCAAGGAACGACCCCACTGAAAGAATTGTTTACCAAAGCCTATGCTAATGACCCTATTCCACAAAAAATTCTAGAACTTCTCCGCCAGGGTGTGCAACAGTCAAAAGAAATAACCCTGGCTGAGTGCACCAACGTCAACGGAAAACTCTGCTATCGAGGCACTGTCTATGTCCCGGACTACGACGAATTAAAACTAGAACTGCTGAAACAATACCACGACTCCCCCTCCGCCGGTCATCCAGGACGCTCAAAGACCTTTGAGCTCCTAAGTAGAGACTACTACTGGCCAAAGATGGGAAGCTTCGTAAAGCGATACGTCAAAAACTGTCACACTTGCAGCCGCAGCAAACCATCGTACAATGCCCCGTCTGGAATTCTTCGTCCCCTGCCCATTCCAAATCAACCTTGGCAGGACGTTTCCATGGACTTCGTCACTGGCCTACCGTCGAGTAATGGATACGATGCCATCTTCGTTGTGATCGATAGACTCTCCAAGATGCGCCATCTCCTCCCCTGTCATACCACTGCCAACGCTCAAGACGTCGCACGTTTGTATCTTGAGAACGTCTGGAAACTTCACGGCCTCCCTCTTACGGTAGTCTCGGATCGCGGAACTCAGTTCACGTCCCAGTTCTGGCAATGCCTGTGTAAACAGTTGAAGATTGAGTCCAAATTATCTACGGCCTTCCACCCTCAGACCGATGGACAAACAGAACGCGTCAACGCCGTAATGGAACAATATCTCCGAAGCTTTGTGTCTTATCAACAAGACGACTGGTCCAGCTGGCTTCCCATTGCCGAGTTCGCGGCTAACAATCATTTTTCGGAAACCACCAAAGTTAGCCCGTTCTTCGCCAATTACGGATTTCACCCTCGGTTTACCCTTGACTTGGTCCCTCATGATAGGTCTCCCCCCAGTATCGACGCTCGGAAGTTTGCCCAGAAAATGGAAGACTTACACGACTACCTTCGCGGAGAAATGAAGCTCGCTCAAGATGCCCAAGAAAATACTGCCAATGCCCATCGTATCCCTGCCCCTGACTATAAAGTTGGAGATCAAGTTTGGCTGTCTGCAAAAAATGTTCGAACCCAGAGGCCCTCAAAGAAGCTGGACTGGAAACAACTTGGCCGGTTTACCGTCAAGAAGGTTATTAGCCCCTACGCCTACGAACTCGATCTCCCAGCTACCATGGCCAATCATCCAGTATTCCATGTCTCCCAGCTCCGTCCCGTCGCCACCGACCCCATTCCCGGCCATGTCCCTCCTCCTGCTCCCCCAGTTATTGTTGAAGGAGAAACAGAGTGGGAGGTAGAAGAAATTCTCGACGCCCGGCTTCATGGCACCAAAGGCCCCCAGTACCTGGTCAAGTGGACGGGCTACGATCTACCTACGTGGGAACCTCCCGAGTACGTTGAAAGATGCGCTGCCCTTGACATCTTCTACCAACGACATCCGACCAAGCCTGACTTCCGCCAAAGTCTTACTAGTTCTCCTGGGAAGTCGAATCTCGAGGAGGGGCCTCCTGTCGCGGGCAGCTCCAAGGATACCCACGCCACCGTCACATGAAACAAGGCCAAAACCGGATCACACCTCCGTAAGAGGGTCACCTTTGACCTCGCCCCCACTAGACGATCGAGTCGATTGAATGCGCGCATTGTGAGCGGTTTAACGGAAAGGGAATAATGGGCGCGGGAAGACTCGTATCCGCGCACGCGAGGTTGATGGGGGTTTGTGTCTCTGGCAATAAGGTTCTCCGGGCCGACGGCCCCTCATGGTAGTCTCGGAATTTACGTAACGTTATCGTATGGCCGGGAGAGCTCTTTGTACACTTTGTATGCGGTTTGTATGGGAAAGATACCTTTCTGTTGGATATGACATATCCAACAGAAACAGTGGGGGAAATTTAGTTTAGAGTGGAAAAGTTTTCTTTGGCGTTGAGGTTATTTGGGAAGCAGAGAAGAAGGGAAAAATAGGGGAAGCATATAAGGAGGGGCCTCGCCCCGAGGATTTTCTTAGGCACGCAACGTCTTGTTTATATTGTCTAGTAAAGAAATATTACAGAGTTTTTCACTTGTAATATCTTTTGCCGTAACACCGTTCATTGTCGCCGTCGTCGTCGCTGTCACCGTTCCGTTGCCTAGGCTTTACCATACCATCCCAACCGCCCCGCCACAATATTCCACATAAAGAATTCCGGCTACAGGTTGCTTGGGATTTGATTTTAGAGGGGGCACAAAAGGTGGAGGTGGAAAGAACACAAGAGGTGGAAGTGGTTGCTGTGGGGAACAAAAAGCGCAAGTCAATCATTGACGCTACAAAGCACCTTATTAAAAAAACCAAGTACATGACCAAAACAACAGATCTCCCTGCATGCCGTGGCAACGGCGAGCACCTTCCTGAAGCCCATAAGGGGCAGGCAGAGGAATGTTGGTTGTGTAGATTTAAAATTAAGGAAGCTACAAAGACTAACCCCTCTGGGGGTGGGTCCTTTCCAGGAGGGAGAGGGTATAAAACACAGTGGAAGTGCTCTACATGTGAATTACCTCTATGTGTTAATTCCTCACGCAATTGTTTTACAGAATTTCATAGACTCTAGGTCTCATTTGTAGTTAATTAATTTATAAGACTTATTTTGTTGCTATTTCGCTGTGTTGCCATGGGCCTAAATTCGCACGGTTTTTCGTGCGAATCGCGTTACAGACCATGGGATAATAAAGTTATATAGCCCAAGGGGTTGAATGAATGAATGAATTTATCATAGTACATGCAACCCTAAGGCTATAGTACTCGCACTCCACACTCTATCAGAGATACTTGCAGGGCTTCACCCTAATGGGTGCGGAATACTAGCCCAAGGGGTTTTACTCAGGTCCTTATATCCAACCTAGTTCTAAGAGGTTTGTCAGTGCTTAAGGTGATACACACTATATCCTAAAAGACAACTATCAAAACATCCTTTTCTTCAGAGCTTTTGTGTACTAGGAATTCATTCATATAAAAATGCTTTATAACCCTTGTGCTAGATAAAAGAAATCGAGATAAAAATAAATACTAATAAATATAGTCAACTACAGACAAGTACCAAAGATCTAATCAAGCTTAACAATCTTCTCCAATCCAGGAGAAACCGGCTTCAAAATCACCATAATCTCATCCCAAAGCCTTTTCTACAACTCTTTCCCACCCTTCCCTGTTATCATCGATGCCACCCTAGAAAAAAAATAATCAGTATATATCCAAACAAGACACTTACGGTTTCGCGCCCCTGTTATCCAAAAAATCCCATGCATATCCTTCCCTCCCACTACCGCATGACAATAACACCCCGCCCCCTCAACCGTTGTTCTCTGCATAATATAAAATACCGGTTTCACAGCTGTCACCAGTATCGGATTAATTTCCCTCGCGAGGTCACTCTTACAGAACCCCGGGTTCACGGTGTTGATGACGACTTCATCGGCGCTCACTCGTGCAGCCAGGTCACACATGACGAACATATTGAGCAGTTTCGACAAGTTTTAATAATCACCAGGTGAATAATCTGCCGGTTTCTTTGAATCGAGCGAGGCATGAATATTCGGATGATGAAGTTCCTTTGCCAGAAACCCAACGGCAAAATCATGGTTGCTTGAGTTGACGATTATGAGGTTTGCTTGCTTACCGAGTCTAGAGGCAGCACGGAGATTTGAGAGTAAGAGGATAGAGAAGAGGATTGTGGATAGATGGTTGACTTGGATTGTTCCCTCGTGGCCGGATTTTGTAATTACTTTTTTCCCTCGATATACGCCGGTGTTTAAGATTACGTTGTCTAGGTGCTGGATTCCAGCTCTTTTTAGGGACTCTGGTAGTGCGGTGATGGAGTCGAAGTCTTCCATTTCGAGGTTGAAGAGTTCGATATTTGCGCTTGGGTTTTTGGACTTGACTGTGGGGTCGTTGATGAGTTTGGTGCGTGCTGCTTCATCTCTAGGGAGGTTGCGGACGGGGAGGATCAAGCGGCCGGTTTTCGCCTGTAGGAGCTGTAGGGCGCATTCATAGCCTAGGTCAGCGGTGTTGCCGGTTAGGAGGATGGTTTTGTTGGAGAAGTCAGTGCTGGGTAGGAGTGGGGGAATGGTCATTCGGTTTTGGGCCCAGATACGGCTGAGGAATTCTAAACTCATCTTTTGGGGAGCTGTGAAAAGAGAAGAATTAAAGGTAAAGAATTAAAAGTGAAGAATTGAAGGAGAAGGATTGAAGGCTTTTGGGTATTTGAAGTAGATGTAGTCTATGGGCGGGAGTTAGGTATCTAATATATAGAAGCCTGATGATGGGATAGTACTTGATGATCATAGTACTACATGAGTTATAGCAGATACTATCTATGCCTTTAAGACTATCTGGGTTTCTTCCGGCCGAGAGGTAAAGATTCCTAGCAAATATAGATTTCGAGCCCTTTTCTTCGGCTCCTGTATTAGGTATCTCTGTTATCTACGCAGAGTGTGTATCCTTATAATATCGTAAACTTCTCTATAAACTCCAGTATATTAACCCGACCCTTGATTATACTGTATTTAATGCTTCGTATTTTAGTTTACCTCTCTATAATATATCCCAAGCACCTATGTTACTCGGAAAGATATCCAAGTATCAACCTAAGAGATTAATGATCTAAGGTGCAAAAATGTGTGCGAAATGTCTCCGGGCTAAACCATATAATCTTTAGTAAAGCGGCAGAATTTCCTCGAGATGTCTCCGGCATAGTACTATAGGGGTACCAAGTCGATCTGGCCGATCTGCTAACTGTGAGTCGGCCGAGAGAACTGAATATACAAAAATCGGCTATTTCGTATTTACTTTCCTCAACTAAAGTCGGCTAGGGGTAGGTATATGAATACATTATTTGCACAATAGTCTCATACATTGGATAGTCACACTGTTCCATGTTCACCCCAAACTTTAGGGTAATTACATGTAGTCTCCGGCCAAGATCCAGCGTACAGAGATGCATGTATTTCTTGAATGGGTAGTGGATATACCCTATTTGTATAATTAAGTCAAGAGGCTTTCAACACCGCTTAATAAAGATATAGTCGCATGTAATCTCGAGTTCTACGAGAGCATTCGATTTACATATTTCGGCTGTGAAATATTCAAGATACCCCAGCCCAAATACGATTATACACCTTCTATATCTCCTAATAACAAGCTATGCCCAGAGTTACGCTAGACAAGGAGCATAAATACCCCGATGAAGCTTATATTTCACCTCTCGCAAGTCATTAACATATGCGAAGGCTTGAACTGGTCTTAGTCTGTAGGACATTACTAACGATGGATCTACTAACTAAATAACCTCCTAGCATGTGTGGCTGCACAGGGGTAAAGTGGCTCTGCAACGCCACATCGCAGTTTAGCGCCCCAACCGACGTAAGCTCACTTGATCCTGCACAACCCAGAACAAACACCATCTCCACGACATCACACTCTGCCATGGGTGCCCTTCTTTCTATTCCGTTTCTTGCCGTTCCTGGCCTTTACACGGTAGATGAGCCTTCTCCACAGCTATCTATGGCTTGTAATCTTGAACTGACTGGGAGTAGGTCGGGTCTTTTCTACTATCGTGCTGCGGCGCGGCCGCGTGCTCGGCTCTATGCAGTATTTGTGGGAAATGCAATAGCAGGTAAGGGATTTTACATATGATTGAAACAGTTCTGGGGCTAACATATTGATAGTACCGCAACAAGGATCGCCTATGCTTGTATGGCCCCGTAGTTCTCCACTATCAGGCTTGACTTCTCGTCAACTATGAGTTCTATGAAGCTAACTATATATAGTAATCTTCCTCATCAACAGTATCGCATCATGGGTAATGCTCACGCCTTGGGCTATCAAGAAGCTGGAGCATCTGGCCCTTGACTATTTCCCGATAACCTGCACAGGTGAAAAGTGCTACGGCTTCGTCGCGGTTCATCGTATACAATTCGCCCTCGGTTTCTTCCACGCTATTCTCGCTATTCTCCTCGTCGGCGTCAACAGCACTCGGGATGGCCGAGCTGCTATTCAAAACGGGTACTGGGGACCCAAGATCATCGCTTGGCTTCTGCTCATCGTCGTCACATTCCTGATCCCTGAGGGTTTCTTCCTCGTCTGGGGAAATTACTTTGCACTAGTTGGCGCCATGCTCTTCCTTCTTCTTGGTCTCATCCTCCTTGTCGATCTCGCACACACATGGGCAGAGACCTGCCTTGACAGGATTGAAGATACCGACTCTAGGACATGGCGTGGAATACTTCTCGGTAGCACCCTCGGCATGTACGTCGGTAGCATCGCACTCACAGTCGTCATGTACGTCTTCTTTGCTGGACACGGGTGTTCGATGAATCAAGCCGCAATTACAATCAATCTCCTCTTATTCATCGCCGTCTCCGCCATTTCAATCCACCCTACTGTCCAAGAATACAACTCCCGAGCCGGCCTCGCCCAGTCTGCCATGGTCGCTATCTACTGTACCTACCTTACTATGTCCGCCGTATCTATGGAGCCGGACGACAAACAATGTAACCCGCTCCTCCGTGCACGCGGTACTCGCTCTGCTTCAATCATCCTTGGTGCCATCGTAACCTTCCTCACAATCGCATACACCACCACCCGCGCTGCATCCCAGGGCGTCGGTCCTCTTAACAAAGGCACCAACAGCCCCGCCAACGGCGGCTATTCCGCTATTAATGACAGCGAACATGGACTTGTCACCACAGAGCCTAGCAGATCCGAAATGCGAGCCCGTGCCCTCCGCCGCGCAGTCGAAGACGGATCACTCCCAGCATCTGCACTCGATGACGATGATGATGACGATGAAGAGAGGGTTTATAGAGGCGACGACGAGAAGTTCGGTGCACAGTACAGCTATACCGGATTCCATATCATTTTCTTCCTTGCCACTGCATGGACCGCAACACTCCTTACAATGAGTTTGGAACCAGGGAAGGGCGATGATGAGAGCTTCACACCGGTGGGTAGGACGTATGCTGCTAGTTGGGTCAAGATTGTTAGTGCGTGGGTTTGTTATGGATTGTATACCTGGACTTTAGTTGCGCCGGTCGTCTTACCGGATAGGTTTGATTAAGGGAAGGAGAGAATGAGTAATGATTGATGGGTGGATTAAGGAGTAGAAGTGTAGCTATGAGATTTGAAATCATTGCGGTTCTGTTATTGTCTTTGAGGGAATTCGAAATGGTGGCGTTCTTTTTTTTAAAAGCCTTTTTTTATACTGTTTTAAGAAATGAGATTGATATCCATATTTTATTGAAGTACTAAGTGTTTTGGGTAAGTCTATGAATATACGCCTTCCTCAAATATGCCCCCCCACGCTTAGCTCCAAGACCTCACGTTCACACACCATCACTCGCCATTATGTAATTTGTAAAAATCTATAACGTATGAAATATCTATTAACTATGCAGTATATAAAAAACAGAAAAAGCTCACGAATATCACTCTACCCCCAAAGAAATAGTTAAAAGGTATCAAGCATCTCAGTATATATCTACTTCGCCACGAGCTGTATCAGAAAAAAAAAGGAAAAAAATCTTTTTCTACCATAGTATCAAGCACGCAAACCCATCACGAAAAAAGAGAAAAGCGAGCTCTACAGGAAGAAAAGGAAAAAAAAAAAAAATGAAAACGCCACCCAATGCAAATCCCATAGCTAAAAAGTAAAAATAAAAAAATAAAAAGGCAAGGAAAAAAAACCCAATCCAACATATATATATAAAAAGTCAAAGAAAAGAAAGAAGAAAAAAAACCCTAAGCCAACCCATCAAACTCCGCAATCTCACCACCAAGTCTCATAACCTCTCTATCCAAGTCTTCCAAACTACCCGCCAACGCCGCCACCTCATCAAACCTTCTCCTCGCTTTAGCTTCCTCCATCATCTCACCGACAAGGAACCTCTGTTCCTCGAGCACCATAAGCTGTTCCTTCAACTCTTTTTCTTTCGCGTCTGTTGCAGCAGAGACCATAGTGAGTGCGCGCGACGAAGAAGGTTTGTTAGCGCCGTTACTTGTGCTTGTGATATTCCTAATTGGTGAAGAAGAAGAGGTGCGTTTGGTGTTGTTGTTGCTGAGGAGTTTCGGGAGGGCTTTGAGGGGGAGCATGTTTAGGTGGAGGAATTGTGTTGCGGATTGGTGAATGGCCTTTTGGAGACGTTGTTGGGTTGGGGAGGTGGTTGGGAGGGTTAGTAGGCGTTTAGAAGTAGCGTCATATTGAGCGAAGGTGTCGAGGAGCTTTTTTCGGGTTTTGGTGGCTTCGAGGAGTTGTGTGGATGTGGGGGTTTTGTGGTGGTCTCTATAGGGGGTGTTAGTTTTTGGGTAGTTGGGGAGAGGAAAGAGAGGACGCACTGGAGGGTTGAGAGGAGCTTTTGGAATCGAGGCATCATGGTTTTGATCCCTTGCTCGAACTGGATCAGGGTTTGGTAGGTTCGTGCGTCGGTGGGGAGACGGGCGATGTCGAGTGCGAAGTCGCGTTTGCTAAAGACGATGGATTTGCATTCTTGGCAGATGCGCACGTCGAGTGACATTTCGTTGAGGGTTTTCTCAGAGAGTGTGTTTGCTGCTGCCATGATATGTCAGT
The DNA here is from genome assembly GCA_033030425.1 of Verpa conica. Classification (NCBI taxonomy): domain Eukaryota; kingdom Fungi; phylum Ascomycota; class Pezizomycetes; order Pezizales; family Morchellaceae; genus Verpa; species Verpa conica. Next base: position 2,973,329 of record JAUFSD010000001.1, on the reverse strand, counting down.
CGTGATATCTCCACAGGGGAAAGAGGGTATATACTCGCTGATACGTTCAGTCCTACTTCACTAGAACACCCGGTTCGTAGATCACCACACACAACCTTCCCACATAAACGGCAATGATGTCTTTTTAGTCCGAACTGTGAGAAGGTCTGCTTGCAATACGGACACATGGGGACTGAAGAGTCGTCCTCCCATGCAACTACAGACTGCTCTAGCACTCTCCGTTGATTCCGTAGACTTGATACAGCTTTTATAAACCCGCCGTTACCAATATCATTAGTGGGCGGACTGACGAGTAGTTGTGTGAGCTTCGTTAATCGCTTTTCAAGCCTTGTAACTTCTAAATACGCCCTATCAACTGTTTTCCTCCGGATCTCGGAAAAGTCTTTTGTATGGTCTCGTACCAAGCCTTGATGATCATTGTAGCCTTCTCGAGACTTATAACAGGTCTCACAGACACGGCACCAGAACCCTCTTACCGGCTCATGCTGCGCGGAGCGAGATAGCTTAATCTGATACATTGTATGTTCCTCACAAAACAACTTGCCACACTTCCGACAATTAACAGAGCCATTAAGCGCGCCCAACGGCTTCTGACACACAGGGTCTAAGCAGTAATCATCCCCCGTGGTCCGCTGCCAATGGTATCTCGTCACTGCGAAATCCGGGTCCCGTTCCTCGGGCGTCACTCGCCCGTTACTCTGCAACATGGGCCCGACCGAAGAAGGTCCCCCGGCCGGTGGTGTATCATTCGACTCAAAGACCTCGAGCCCCTTTAGTTTCTGGTTGAGTACCGTGACGGGTTGGAAGGACTTGGCTTTGAGCATCCGTTTGCGAAACCAAGTGCTGATGTCGTCCTTCTCGATCTCCTCGACCTCTTTGTGAATATCGTCGAGATGTCTAGCTCCCTAATCAGCGCATAAACCAATGGCTTTTTTGTACGTTCTCTCTTTCTTTCTCAAGAACCTACCGGTTCAACTGTAATAACGTCACCATCTCCTCCGAACATATCGGACAGATGAGTGAATCCCCGGATCCAGCCGATGGACTGCCAATACGCGCTCCGTCACCGTCCCTCAAGCTTCCAAAGTCAGAGTTTAGAGAGACGGAACTAGCCGATGGTGATAAGCGCCCGTTTGAGCCACCTGAGGCGACAGCAGAGATGGCGGGGGAGAGACTGCGGCGTCCAGCTGCACTCCCGAGGACTCGACCGCCGGGGGGCCGGGGGGAAGCTGCGGGCTTCATGGTGTTAAGGGGGGCGTTAACGTAACTAGACGGGGGGAGTGAGTCTGACAGAGTGCCCGAGAGAACAAGAGGACTATCACAGGCCAGTGATCAATATAGAGGGGTGTTTCTCAAGAGGGATTTACTCGGAGGTTGTCGGTCCTCGGAGAAGTTGTTGGAGTTTTGGCCGGGCCTGGCTGGCTGGGTGAGTTCGTGGGGGTGGCGGCTCTATGGGGGAGTGTCTTGGCGAGACATCTGATGCCCGGAAACTATTTCCTGCGGTCCACGATGAAGTTTTCTCTGTAATCTTCTTTAATTCTCTTCAGTTCTCCAATTCCTCAGAAGTAATATCACCCCCCTCTGCAATGTCTACATCAGACGAATTCCCCGCTGTTCAGCCTGGTGGCTCTCTCCTCCTGGCCTGGCAAGTCCGCAACCGCCGAGTGCTTGTAGTCGGCGGTGGGAATGTATTCTCCCCCACCACCCCTCCACATAGAAGATAAAAATATAATAATATAATAACAAATAATAAATAAAAATACTAACAAACTCCAAGGTCGCCGCTGGAAGAATTCTAAACCTCTTGAACGCAGATGCAAAAATCACCGTTATAACACCGACCACCGGCCTGGTGCCAGAAGTCGCCCACCGGATCTCTCAAAAGCTCGTAACCCACGTCGACCGCAACTTCCTCCCGCAAGACCTCGACGACCCCGAGATTGCCATGGTCCTCACAGCAATCGACGACCCCCTAGCATCCTCGCAGATCTACACCCTGTGCAAACAAAAGCGCATCCCCGTCAACGTCGCCGACGTACCCCCCGAATGCGACTTCTATTTCGGCTCCGTCCACCGCGACGGCCCACTGCAAGTCATGGTATCCACCAACGGAAACGGTCCCAAGTTGGCAAACATCGTGCGGAGACAGATTGCGGAAAAACTACCGACAAACTTGGGGGAGGCTATAGTGAAGGTTGGGGATCTGCGAAAGAGGTTGCGCAAGATTGCACCGGCGCCGGCAGAGGGGCCCAAGAGGATGGAGTGGATGACGAAGGTGTGTGAGACGTGGAGTCTGGAGGAGTTGTGTGATATGGATGAGGAGGATATGGACGAGTTGTTGGAGAGGTATAAGGATAATAAAGTACCTACGTATAAAGAGTTACGGGGGGAACAAGGGCTGTTGGATGAGGGGTTTGATGGGAGCTTTGGGTGGTTTTAATTATATGTGTGTAATGATTGTTTACGAAGCGGTGTAAAGTCTTGTATCTTTTTATTGTTACTGCTATGGGGATGTGAGCTTCAACGGGGTGGGAATGTCATACACCGCTCAAAACCTCAAGACGAATCTCTTATATTCAACTATGGCCTCTGAGTAAAGCGCTACCAGTACAAAAGAAACCCCTACTATTCGATTGTCATGGATAACTATAAATCCCGTATATTGTAGCCACCGATCGAAACCCCACACGTATCCAGACCGAGGCAAATATACCACACACCAGAATCTTTAGAAACCACTGTAATCTGCTAATGTTGAAAACGAAATTGCCCTTGGTGAAATGAATATCGCGATATTGGAAACTACAATAGTAATGAAAAAGATCACCAAAAGACTGAGTCCCAAAAATTAAACCCCATCTCATCTATGATCCTGTTAACTCTAAAGCCGAAACTAGGACATTTACTACATACCTACTCTTTCAATCCCGAGATGTTCTTTTTACAAAGTATATAATTGACTCACAAAACTAAATATTTATGCCATATATCATTTTGATAAGCTCATTGGGGTAAAATACCTTGGCGACTCCGATTTTCGCATTAAGTAGACCACCATTGTCAATACCAGTTACATCCTGCATTCTTTATTCCCCTTTGATGAACGCATCGGTTTAGCATACCCCAGCACATTCCTAAATCTTCAATAGTCAGAAAAAAGTCCCAAGGTCGGATAGCCAGTTTTTAAAGGTAATTTGAACACTGTAGCCCCGACCACCCGAAAGCTCAAAATCTTTTCTTTGATCGGATTACGTAGCGACATGAAAAAAATAAAGGAAAAAAGTATATATAAAACAAGAAGGCACTTACAGTTATCGACTTGTTGAAGAGCTACTTGAACTTCCTGGGGTAGCGAGAGGGTACTTATGATCTCTATTCCTGGATGATATAATCGATCTGCTCTTCATAGAGACTGGAATACCTTCCGAGTATGTGAATGTTCTCGTCTTTTTAAAAATATAATAGTTTTTGTTTTTCTATTTTTTTCTATCTCTAGAGGTTTGTTTTATTAGATTTTTGTTTATAGTGTGAGAGATTAAGGGGTTTTACTTACTTTATATAGCCTTGGGCAGCGTTCCTGCGTGCTACTTTGTAGAGCACTACTTTGTAGGGGTATGGTTACGCCTAGAAGGTTATCGTAGTACGATCCGTCTATGATGTTTGGGCTGTATTCATCAGTGATGAAGTAGTTATACGTTACTTGAGGGGTTCTTACTTAGAGATAAGGAGAAAGCTATAGATAACAGGATTCTCAGAATGTTGTTGTATAATTTTTGATGGATGGGTCTTGTTAAGGTGAAGAGTGCCGCTTAAATACTATTTCTTTCATGCTAGCTTCCCGCCTGCATGCAGACTAACCTGGTTTTGCGAGTGAGGGTTCGTGATCCGTATCTGTCAGGATCATTATGGCCTAGGTTTAGTTTAGAAGATTAGTTAATATGAGATTTTAAATGAATTTAGCACTTTGCATGCAGCATGTTTCTACTCTCGCTAATTGACCCTCGAATTTAGGAAGTTTATGAATACAGCAGTCTACTATAATACATATCGCAGTATTCTAACAACCTACTACTCTATCTACAAAGCTCAAGTGCGATCCTCAGAAGGAGCACTCTAATTCATCTTATATTGCAACATTTCATCTCTATTTCTGCTAGTTTTCTTCATATCTAGTCCGCCATCCACTCTCTCATAGACAGGCATTCGATCACTCAGTTTATCCCTAGCTTTATATCTTGTACCTATATTTTTTTTCAGCCTATGGTCACCACATAAAATAAATCTTAGGGGGGTTACTTTTTTCATGGCAAGTGCGGCACTGTTTCCTATGGCTTTTGGTTCCTGGTTTGGAGTAAGGCTGACCACAAGCGCATATGACAGATCTTACCGCTGGGACAGGGACGGATGTTATATGTGGTAGGTTTTGACCGACTAGGGTAGGATAGGATTTGTGCTTTTTGCTTCCGAAACACATGGTGGGTTTTTACGCTTTTATGGGTGGGATTAGTATCTCGGGAATCGTATACTGGGGATTGATCGTGGGATTTAAGGGAGAGGTAAGGGATGAGTCTTTATGTGCTGTATTTATATACCCGAGTGAAATATAATAGTATGTGTTGTTTTATTGTCTTCTATGTGAGTGCTGGGAGTTGCTGTAAATTCTGTGCCGTCGGTCTCGGGTTAACCGCTATAAGAGCATTGTAATATGAATAGAAAGTCAAGGTGGTGTTTACGCCCAATAGCTTCCTTACCAAGTGAAAGACTCCTACTCTATCTAATAGTATAGCTAGATACTTATGCCAGACGCATCATATGAGAAATCTTGCATTATCGAGTGATTATTCATGCTAAATCTTATGTAGTATATTCAAGATCAATGACCACTATTATCTGACATACTGAAGCCAAGTTTCAAAATATACAACTCTTTAAACCCCACCCGTTCCCCTACACTACTGAAAACGGTCCCAAGAAATCATAATCCAGCCTCAAAATCTCCACCATCTTATACGCATTCTCAAACGCAAACACATCCGCAGCACCCAACCTGCCCACCCACTTGCTCTTCGTAGCATCCCCACACGCATCCGCAGTATAGTCCAGATACGCCTTAAAATTCGCCCACTGATTCCCCGGATTGAGCGCCGCCGTACCACCTAATATCTCACTCATCAACGCAGTACTATTCGTAATCGCCTCTCTGCAATAGCCCATCAGATCCGACAAATACTCCTTCTGCACAAGCACATCCTCACGAACCCCCAGCCGCGACAAATGCCCACCAACATAGTGGTCGAAATCATACTCCAGTATCTGATCATGTGCGTTGATCCACCCTGGAATATCCTCCGACACCGCGAGCTCACTGAACGGCACCCATCCTGGGAAAACTACATCAATCAGGATAAGGACCTTCTGCACAGGCGCATAGATGAATATATTCCCCGGCTCGTGGTTCGGGCCTTTATATGATAACTCTAACGTTTGGTTACCGACCTTGATTGTTTTATTGCGCTTGAACGTTACTGTTGGGATCGGTCTATTTTTGTCTGGGGCCTCGAGGAGACGGTATTTTGTCTCCTCGTGGGAGATGAAGACGACGTTGCCGTCGTTGAAGAGGTAGGCTCCTCCGGCATGGTCTGCGTGCGAGTGGGAGTAGATGTAGTGGGTTATGGGGAGGCTTGTTTTGTTGCCGATTGCGTAGAGGAGGTTGTGGCCGGTGGTGGGTGGGCAGTCTACTACGATTACGCCTTCGTCCGAGACGAAGAATGTGGATATGTAGCTTCCGTCTAGTACTGCGTAGGCGCCGCCGGAGAGGTCTTGGACGTAGTAGCCTTCTGGGGGTATCGTGGGGCCAGCTGCAGTAGCTGGGAGAGGCGCATATTGGACCGCAGAGGTGGAGCGGATGTTGTGGTGCCCGTGGGAGAGGGCTGTGGTGAAAAGTGTAACTGTGGAGAGGAGAGATAGTCGCATCTTTGGCTTTTTTAATAGTCTTTTGGGGAGATTGAGATGCTGGTCTAGAAAAGGTGCCTGAAATCTAGTACCTATATACCATTTTGTGTATCTGCGGGATTTGTTGTACCACCCATCATTGACACCTGCTGAATGCTTATCATGAGTTATTACCAAGCTTCACGCTTCCCAGGAATCTGCTCGACCGTTAAAACCAACCAATCAGAATCTGACTGTGTGGATAATAAGTAATCAACTTCTCTGGCTATTCGCTCTTCTGTCGTACATTACAAATCCTGTATATGTACATGTACTTTGTACAAAAAGCAAGTACCGCATTACAAATCTTGGTTTTTGCGGGTAAAACCATTATGGTGAACGCTCTGGCCGCGTTTTGCAAGCAGTTTCCTCACAGTGTAACCAGAAAACACCATTGCGACTGACAAGTGCATGAAAGGTCCTTAGCTAACACTGGCCATGAGTCGCACGGGGGAGTTCATGTCGATTGAGCGCTTGAGATCCCTTGATAATTTGGAATTGAGACCAAACGTGTGCCAATTGCTTATGTGTAATCAGTTACACAGAACTGCAGAGGAGAAAGCCCTGCATGTCTGATATATTGACCGGTAGCTATAGTAATCACAGTATCGAAGTCTCAAGATCTTCCCATGTACCCAAACCCCCAAATCGGCCAAGTGCCAAAAATACCTCCCGCCAAGCCCATCCCATTGCGGCTCATTCAGAACACGCGGCTTCACCGAATCACCATCCGGAAACCCATCGTCATCTTCAATACCTACAGTACATTCCCAGTATAAACATCCAGCTCTTCATAAACAAAACTACAAAGTCATGGCAAATAACGGGTACGATGTCGTTGTCGATGTTGATGACGAAGGCGACCTCGGACACACAGACCTAGCGGACCTGGAGTTCCACCCCTCCAGTACACCCCCTCATGTCTCTCCTCCTACACTCCCGCTAACTTTGTCTAAACAGACTATAATGCCGACCAAGCAAGCGGGAAGATACCGACAAGCGCATCAAGTTTGTTGCCTCCCGGGGAATGTGTGGGGGGAGCTAGGTAGCTAACAAAGCAGCAGACACCGGCGGCTTCTTTGGCTCAAGCTCATCCAATACCCGAAATGGCGATGGCTCGAGCAAGCGTTTCTTATGGAGCATGGACTTCTACGCGCAGTTTTTCGATGTCGACACGAACGAGGTTTTGAAGCGATGCTGGGCAGCGCTTTTCCCCAGGAAGAACTTTTTAGACGTGTTGGACGGAAACCCGGATCTTTACGGTTTGTGGGCCGCGAGCTTTGGAGGGGCTATATGAGTAAAGCGCTAACTGAGTTACTTTGTTGCGAAAAGGACCCTTCTGGATAACTACCACTGTGGTCCTCATTCTCTTTCTCTCATCTACAATCGCGCAATACTTTGCTCGTATGAAGGATGTACCTTACATCTACGACTTTGGTCTGCTCTCCGGTGCAGCGGGGTTAATGTATGGGTACACCGCCGTCATACCCATTGCACTCTGGGGTGGATTGAAGTGGTACGGAAGCGAGAGTGCAAACCTTCTGGAGTGTTTATCGCTGTACGGGTACAGTAATCTAATTTGGGTGCCGGTTGCCATTGCGAGTGCATCGAATATTACCAGTATGTGTTTTTTCTGTATGAGGAGGAGTGATGGAGGGAAACTGACAGCGGGTAGTTCTGAACTATGTATTTGTGGGCGTGGGATTCGGCGTATCAGCGCTGTTCCTGTTCCGCAATCTCTATCCGGTGGTTAGCGCAACGGGAGAGAAAACAAGCAAGATACTGCTTGTTCTCATCATTTTGCTTCATTCGGGGTTGGCATTGGCTATTAAGATTCTCTTCTTTGCGTACGAGTACCCTCTCTTCTGTTTTCCCTCCTAAAATTCAATAGACTGATGGGTACTATATATAGCCACGGAAGCCCAGTGGCTAAAAAGCCAGACACACCAAAGGAGGGTGATGCTGCGATGATGTTCTTCTAGAGCCCCTAGATGGGGTCTCGTCTAGATGAGGCATAGGAAATAAAATCTAGGGGTTTGCTGAGTTTGTTTGATGAATAGCTGAATGTTTGAATGGCTTTATTGAGATGTTTCAGACGGCTAGATAGGATGGTGCACTACTGGGATTTTTTTTTTTTAGCTACTCTACTTGGGGGAATGGAAAATAGTATGTTACTTTTATTTAGGGTGGGGAGATACTAAGATGACCATGTTTTTGTTTGGTAAATCAAGAGCCACGGATGAAATTAGTTTAAGTCGCCGGAATGGTGGGAGAGATGAACAAGGATACATGCAGCCCCCCTACATGTCACCAGTTGCACTTACACAAAAACCCAAGGACATGGCTTAGGGGCACGAGTGAGGGGGTATGACAATAGGAACATCATTTCCCCGTCCCTGCAGCCCGCTCGGACATTCAATTAGAGCCGCATGTGGGGAATAAAAGAGCCTCCAGGTGTTGCCGTTGGAGTGATCAGTTTGTAGAAGGGGAAATTGGAGGTTTCCCTTTCTATTCAACTATTGCACCACGACATCTCTTTCTCATTTCATTCCCCCTTCTCTCTTCTCTCTTCTTTACCTCAAGACAAAAGCCTCTCATCCTCAATTCATTCTACTGAAAACCCACCAGAAACAAACACAGAAGCTTTAACAAGAGTAATCATGTCTTTACTCAACTGCCGTTACTACTCCAACCGTCTTCCAGATGTCGATAATGTCGTCATGGTTAATGTCCGCCAGGTATCTACCACTCCTGAATTCCCCCTTCTCTGTAGATACTATCACTAGAGACAACAGCTGACCTAAAAAAGACATCTGAAATGGGTGTCTATGTCAAACTCCTCGAATACGACAACATCGATGGAATGATCCTTCTCTCTGAGCTATCCCGCCGTCGTATCAGGTCTCTCCAAAAGCTCATCAAGATTGGAAGGAATGAAGTCGTTATTGTATTAAGAGTTGACAAAGTGAAAGGTCCACACTTCTCTTTCCTAATAGTAGAGTTTTATTTATATATAACTAATCGTTGTCATATGAGCAGGTTACATCGACCTCTCTAAGCGTAGAGTAACTCCAGAGGATATTATCAAATGTGAGGAGAGATTCCAGAAGGGAAGAATGGCACATAGTATCCTCCGCCATGTTGCTGAGAGGTGTAAGATACCTGTTTTGCAGCTGTATGAAACAATTGGGTGGCCGCTAGCGGAGAAATATGGGTCTGCAGCTGATGCTTTTAAAATCTCGATTGCGTTTGTCTCCTTTTATTATAACCCCCCAGAATATAATATTAAATACTGATATAAACAAAGTCACCCTCATGTCTGGGATGGAGTAACATTTCAAACCCCTAAAGTTAAGGAAGAACTTGAACTCTACATTGCCCGCCGTCTCACTCCTCATCCTATTAAGCTGCGTGCCGATATTGAGGTCCAGTGCTTTGGGTACTCTGGAATTGAAGCTGTCAAGACTGCACTGAGAGCTGGTGAAACTTTCGGTAATGAGATTGTACCCATCAAGATCAGGCTCGTTGCACCCCCTCTTTATGTGGTTAACTCTCTACAATGCTTCGATCGTGATGAAGGGTTCGCAAATTTGACCCGTGCGATTGGTGCAATTCGTGAGTCTATCGAGAAGGAAGACGGTGGGTCTATCCGTGTGGTCATGCCGCCGAAAGTCGTGAGTGAGATAGATGAAGAGGCACTAAAGGAGCTTATGGAGAGAAAGGAGAGAGAGAATATGGAGGTTAGTGGGGATGAGGATGTAGATTGTAAGAGAGTAGATAGTGATAGTGATCCGGATCGGATCTAGCAGGCTGAGAGTTATCCATGATGGGTGAGGCTAATCAAAATAGATATGGGATACGTTATAGAGTAGGTGCAGGAAATTTTGTACTCTAGTTGGAAGCCAAGCCTCAAGGCTAATGTTTGTGTATTCGAATAGCGATATGTAGCTATGGTTTGGATCCATGGATTACTTGGTTCGTTAGGCTATGGCCCAGGATAAATAAAATTCTAAGTACATAATACGAGTACCTACAGTAGATTTCCGCTATAAGAATACGCTTGGGACCGAGATTTCATATTCTTATAGAGCGGTTATTCTTATAACGAGTAGTCTTCTAACGGGATTGTACTGTATATACTAAGTATAACTGACTTACTAGGCTCTTTCTCTATCAATTAGTCTCGCTAACTCCTTCAAGGGGAAATCAATCTTAGGTCGAGGACTTTGTGAGTTGAGGTGCTCTCTTTCTATTTGCTCATGATGCTCATGCCATTCTCAATATCGAAAACAGTCTTTTACCAGCAGGAATGCAAATGATACTGAAAATGTCAGTGCTATCAATTATCAACATAGCCTTTAACTCATATCCTTGGGATAACCCAGTCGACCTCCGTATCTATTATACATCTAATAGAAGGTAATGATGACTATATTACATGATAAACCACACTGACTCTTGAGGGAATTCAAAACCCAAATACTTGGAGTTCTTTCCGATACAATTTACATGCTATCCACTTCCTCGAAACATCTTCCCCTACAAAATTACCACCTCCAACGGCCTGAGCACACAGTAACAAGGATATTCCCAAGTCACGATAGTCCCTAGAATCTTCTATTTACATACAGCAATCTCCCCTTGGCAATAGCAATATTTACAGCTCAGCAGCCAGGGTATTACCTCCGTTGAAGCCATCCCAGAAGAGCCGACATCTCCGAGACCCCAACGGGGGGGGAGACCCTCTGATAATCCCCTTGATTTTCAGTCCTCCCCAAACATTATATGAATATTAACCTAAACCGAAATAGAAGAAAAAGAAAGAGAAAGAAAGAAAAGAATAAAAATATATATATATAAAAAAGAAACCCATCAATTACGCCGAAACCACCATTTCCACATTAAACTTCCCAGCCAAAGCCATATCATTAAAATAACCCTTCTGATTAGCCACCACCCTCATACCCCGATTTGTCAAAAAATCCGTCGAGAAATGTGTATGTCCAAAGACCCACAACCTGACCATTTCCGCGCCTCTCCAGCGCTTCTCAGCGGTTCTTAATAAGTCTGTACAGAACGCCGACGCCAGAGCCGAGCCCTCATGTTCGGGGGCACTCGTTCCCGAGAAACTCGGAGCATGGTGCGTCACCACCACCACCCTCTTGCCAACCCCTGTAGCCTCCTCGGCATCGATAGCCGCAAGTTCCTTCTCAAGCCACTCCCTGTCGAGCTCGTGCTCCTTATTGTGGTCGTCGACGGACCAGCCTTCAATGGCCCTAAAGTCGCTGACACAGCGCTCGATCTGGGCTCTGCTGTCTTTGAGGATCATGGAGTGCAGTGTGGCGCCGAGGACCGTGACGCCACAGAGTAGATCTACACGTTTACGGTTCAGCACCGTGAGACGGCCGTGCAGCTCTGTTTGCATTTTTTCGGCCGCGAGGAGACCTTGTGCTCTAGAGGCGCGGTAGAACTCGTGGTTTCCGAGAACGAGGAATACGTGCTCGAAGGCCTCGGTCTGGTGCCGTAGAAAAGTGAGGTAGCGGTCGTAGTGCGGTACTAGAAGTCCAACGTCTCCGGCGAGGATCAGGTATGGTGCTTTTGGTGGGATTTTGAACTGGAGGTATTGGTCTATGCTGCTCTCGGGAGCGTTGTTATTATTATTATTGGTGGGGGTGGGGGAGAATTCCAGGTGGAGGTCAGACATGATTTGGAAGTTTGTTTTGGGACCCGTGGCGCTGGGACTCAGGCGGGGTGTTGTCGCAAAGAAACTTGGTGAGAAGAAACTTGGCGAGAAGAGACGGTCGCTGAGAGCTTTGGGAAGCGGGGGGAGTGTGAGGCGGCGACGTCGAGGCATGGTGTCTGTGTGGGGGGGGAAGAATGGTGGGGGGAGAAGGCGAAGTTGTGAAATATATAAAGTCCTTCTCTTTCCCTTTGGGAGGAGGTTGCGGGGGGAGGTTGTGTTACAGAGAGCTCTCTCTTGCTCTCTCATATGGTATTGTATGGTATTGTATTGTATTACCCATCCGATATGATCTGCGCATGGGTTCTCTTCCGTTTCATATAGCCGACAATAAAGTGCTGATGCCCATCCATCCAATGGTAAAAATACTCGCTGGCTTTGGTTCGTAGGTATCTTTTATTTGTGGTTGACGAGGAGAGATACTTATTCGGTACAACTAAATTGCGTAACTTCAATTAACTAACTACTCCAGGCCACCTACTAATAAAACACCACCAACCATAGACCACAAAAGAGAGTAGACAAAAGAAAAGACGACAAGAAAAAGACAAAAGAAAAAGACAAAAGACAAAAGAAAAAAGAAAAGAAAAAAAACCGCTATAATGCAACGCTAAAAAAAAAAAAATGACCTATACACCCTATCCCCCCCAACCCCCAATGATATGCAACCTTTTCCGTGAAATTCCCCGTTTATATATATCCCCTGTTTTTTTTCAGTTGTCTTCACCTACCATTACCCACAAAGAAGAACCAGTACAATTACAATAAAATAATAAATAAAAATAAAAGAGAAAAATAAAAAAAGAGGATGTCTTAGAAGCAAATCCCAAGTCCCTTCTGCACATCCCACATTTGCGGTTGAACCTGACCGTCCAGCCGGGCCTTCCTTACACCCCAGACAGCACCTCTAGTATGCACACCCAAATCACCCAGAACCTTCCTCAGCTCCGGATGTCTCCTAATCGCCAGCCCGACAGTCTTCTTGTCCATACTCTTCGCCGCCATCTTAAGCTCCTTGCCATAGTTCTTCACCAAGTAGTCCACATCCGCTGCATCACTGCTCTTGGTCCTAGTAGCGCACGCACTAAGTTTCCCACGGAACAAGAACTCCTCAGAGAGGATAGGGACATAAGAAGTACCCATCCTCGGCCCGCTCAGGACCTGGTTCTTCGATACCGGGAACTGATCACGTTGTAATTGCTGGCCAACAAACATCTCGACAAGCACCATGCCGCGACTACCTTCGAAGTCGGAGTCGTTCCAGAAAAAGGCAACGTAGTCTTCGCGGCATTGTGGTATCTCTAGCCATCCACGCTTCTGTGAGAGGATCTGGAGAATCGTTGATTTGGAGGCTGCGACGAGTACGTCGAGGTCTTTGGACTCTCGGTAGGTTGCTCCGGAGGCTAGTACCGACCACCCACCGAAGAATCCGTGCTTGATTTTGTAGAAGGAGAGCAGCCGGGAGAGTGCAAGGGCAGCGTCGTTTAAGGTTGATTGTTGCATTTTTATTATTATTGACTGGGGGGTGGGGGCTGTTTATAGTGTTGTTTATAGTTATGTTTCTTATAGTAGTGGTCGATCGAGCGTCTATAGTTGATAATAGTCTATGGTACTAATGTCTGTTTCGAATTGATGGAAAACACTGAATTCCGAGAAAATAAAAAAGACGAGGTGAGAGAGGTGCTGACTAGCGGCGGTGGTTTTGGTATATATCGGGTTTGTTGATTAAAAAAGATAGAATATTCCAACGGTAAAATAAATTGAAGCTTAAGTCGATTAAAGATTGTAAAGGGCGCGCAACCAGGCACGATAATCAAACCAATCGATGGCAGGTAGGATAAATGAAAGGAATATATATATAAGGCCGTCGACAAATGAAGAGAAAGTAATAAAAAATACGTTGGCCAATCAATAAACACAGGGAAATAAGAAACACACCCTAATATTACCACCCCAGCTGAAGAAAAAAACGTCTTTGAAGAGAGGGTGGGGGGAAGGGGGAAAGGAATGGAGGGGGAGATTAATAATTGACGTCGACACACAACGCACACACGTACCACTTTACTTGCTGAATTGAACAAGAAGCAGAAGGAGATGAAGCCCAATCTTATATATCTACCAAACACACCAACCAACCTCCTTTGTTGACAGCTCTCACGATCTTGGGTAGAGCCTGTAGCGCGTCATTTTGATTATGCAGCCTATAGACGGGCGTTTTGTGGGGTGAAACTTATTTTTGTTGTCGTTCCAGGGTTTCGAAGTGTTTTTGCAGCTGGATGCCTGCCACTGGCCACTCGGGTGCGCGGCCTCGCACGAAGCGCCGGCCCCTACCCATTCCCTTCACGGCGGCGCGGATAGACGTACCTTACATCGAGAGAATGCTGCATGCGTAGACAGATGCAGGCTATTCCTCCACGGCTCCCCACGGCTTTATTCCTCGCCTGTGGATCAAACAGGGGCAAAGAGTGGTAAACACGGCTCGCTTCAGCGGGCAATCATTGGTTGTGTTGGTCTGTGCTAATTTCCCACCGTGCTAATTTTATCCTGTAACGACAAGCGAAGTAGCGACCGTTGAGGCTCAAAAATAATCTCTGCTTTCTCTCTTCTTCTTCCATCTGGAAGAAGATAAAAACAAACATGGCATTCCCATTTAGCGCTGTAAGAGATCCATCCTGGAACGGCCGCTGTCTCCAAAACCCCAAATCGTGTCGGTGCCTGCATCATGGAACATCACTCGCCAGTAGAAGCGCTCGTTGGCACTCCATTCTCGATTCCTACGATGCACCGGAAGGGGACCTAGAACAAATATTCTTCCTCAGATGGATGTTCTATGTGTGATCTTGAAGACATTCGAGACTGAAGAAGACAATCCGAGACAAGAATCTACGCCGATCAGAACGCCCACAGTGTGCATGCTGTCAAACAGCATGAGAAACACTAGACTTTTTGACAGCCCGCAGGTGAATCTCTCTCTCTACTCCGCATATGATCAACCGACACACACACTATTATGCGCACATTCCAAGAGGTTTGTGCTCACGTGTAATATTAAATCAACAATTTACTTATGATTGATTCATATGTAACGGAACATAAAAAATAAATAATATTTTTTTACAGTTCTAGGCACGTCTGGCCTTTAGCTGATCTTCAATATTTTTACACGCCGCATTTACAAAATATCCTCTGTCTTTAATAATCCAACCCCCCCCCTTTTATTCTGTCTTTAGGTTCTTAGAAAGAATACACCTGATTGGCTGAATGCACACCTCCTTCGAAACACTTTTAACAGATTCACCCTACTTTCTCACCAACGGGTGAATCGGCATTCTAGAAGGAGGCGGGGGGAGGGGGGGCGTTCAGCGCCCTGAGAACAAATCATACACATTCCCACAAGATGAATTTTGGTGACGTGTCTGTGGTGGCGCAGGCAATTTCACATATAATTCGAATTGAACATCATGGATCTGAAACGGGATAAGCTTATTTCATTAAAAGGTGATCTAAAATACTACGCTAGACTGCTCCCCTTTTTTTTCTTTTCATCTAGGCAGTCATCAGTCAATGATTAAAAAAAAACTATCAACCATAATGCTTAATCACTAGCTGATTCGTGTTTTCCTCAATGCATGCAGCTGACTTTTTTTTTCATTAGCTTTCTTAAGAGGGGGGAAGGGGGAAAAAAGCTGCGGCTTCTGTAAGGTACGACACACATTATGCAAATCTATTTTTGGCCAACCCCTCTCAGTTTCTTGGCATAAGTGGGGTATTAACAAATGTTAGTATACACTCTACAATAGTTAGTCCAAGATGGCTAACGATACTCAAAGCTCTTTTCACGAGTCACAAGGGCTTTCTCAGAACCATAATATCGAAAGTCAATCACAATCTGGTGTACTACGTGATCTTGGTAGTTGCCCCCTCCTACCACGCCCGCACATGCATTGTTCACCCAGAGCATATGCTGGTTAGCTTCTTGGAATTCGTCTACGGTATCTGACTTTATGGTATAGTTAGAGGGGGCGTTGGGCCAGTTGGGCCTCGAGGTGAATGTGGGGAGCAAGGGCCTAGAGGGGAGAGAGGGGAGAGAGGTGCCCGTGGCCCAATAGGCGAGAGAGGGGATCCTGGGTGAGTTTTTCTTTCTTTTTTTCTTTGATAATGTTTTTATTTTATAACGGAAGTCTAATTGGTTCTAATTGGTTCTACTGTAGTGATCCTGGAGAGCGTGGTCGGTGTGGTCAAAGGGGAGACCGCGGTACTTCTGGGTATGCGCTGGGTTGCTTGTATTATGGAGTAGGTTCTAACTATTTGTGCAATTAGGGAGCGGGGTGAGCGGGGTGAGAAAGGTGAAAAGGGTGAGAAAGGTGAAAGAGGTGAAAGAGGAGGTGAACGGGGGGAAAGAGGTGAAAGAGGTGAAAGAGGTGAACGGGGGGAAAGAGGTGAACAGGGTGAACAGGGTGAACAAGGTAAACAGGGTGAACGAGGTGAACAGGGTGAACGAGGTGAACAGGGTGAAAGAGGTGAACAGGGTAAACGAGGTGGGGGAGGTAAACAGGGTGAAAGAGGTGAAAGAGGTGAAAGAGGTGAAAGAGGTGAACAGGGTGGAAAAGGCGAAAAAGGTGAACCGGGTGAACGAGGTAAACAGGGTGAACAAGGTAAGCAGGGTGAGCAGGGCAAGCAGGGTGAGCAGGGTGAGCAGGGTAAACAGGGCAAGCAGGGTGAACAAGGTAAACAGGGTGAACGAGGTGAAAGAGGTGAAAGAGGTGAACAGGGTGGAAAAGGCGAAAGAGGTGAACAGGGTGAACAGGGTAAACAGGGTGGACGAGGTAAACAAGGTGAACGAGGCGAGAGAGGCTTGATAGGGCCTCCTGGAACTTTTACTCAAAGATCTTCGTATTTCGGCGATGTCATATTTTCTGATATCAACAGGTTGTCGGAGTCTAGACTAGCTGAGTTCGATGAAGCCTTCGTCACTGGCGTTCGAAAGTGGGTTGATATGAACGACCCCTCTGGTCTAGGTTCATTATTACTTGAGTTTGATATTTTTTACTCTGATGATCCTAGCTCTTACTATAACCGGGCTCAAGACCAGACCCGTAGTTTGGGTGATAGGGTATCGGATCGTTTGGCGTATAATTCTTCGTATATGATGGCAGGCGGTGGGAAATTCGCTAATATTATTGTGTGGAGAACCATTAGTGATATTTTGACTTTCCGTAGCCTCTATGATCGTGTTTGACTTTTTCATAGGTTATTTTTATTTTTTATTTTTTTATTTAGTAGTGTAGGGATTAGTAGATGTCAAAATACATTCTACCGGTGGACGTCGGACTAGTGCTCTGAAATCCAATAAAACCCGTGCGCATAATTATATAAGCGCCGCGATCCGGACGCTACGTTTTAGCCACTAGCACTGCCCGTGCTTATTCACCTATGCTAAGTGATTGAAGATAGCAATCGGGGCTACATTTGACGCGTTTATAATTGTAGCCAATAGATGCTACGTCTGTAGTGGGTGGGTTTGTCCCATTTGCCGCACCATATTCACAAGGGGTTTGGGTGTTTGATAATGAAGTCACTCTGTCTTACATCTGAGCCTTACTGCTCAAAGGCTTGAATCAGAAACGGCATATTGATAAAACTGTAGGCCTCTCAATAGATCTTCGAATCCCCCCCCATTCTGGTGGACGCGTAGTGGTAGGATCTGAAAACTGTGACAGCCTTTCACATCCCCTGGAACCTGCATATAAATACATTTTTAATCTCCAGGCTCCCTAGAATACCACATCTATCGTGCTATACTTTTGCCTTTTGTACCGCTTTGTCCCCCCTGTATGATGTCGCGCTTAAGTGGCCCTGTAATCTTGCTAATTATCGCCCACCAACAAGATCATCAAACAAGAACCGACCATTCCAGAAACGTCTTAATCTAATAATTGTTCAGCTGCGCCCCAAAAATCTGTCCGTAGGGCTCAAACCGGGGGTTAATCTCGCACATACGCAAATGGCAAGTCGATCCACAGAGATCCAACAGGCTAGTACAATCTAGTAATTACCAGAGAGACTAATATTGAGTGGTTTAATAGAGGCTTCACCATGTGGTCGCTGCGGTTACTTGCATATATGAAAAGCGTGCAACCGCAGCAACATGGAACTCTAGAATGTTTGTTGTGACATCAGACGCGTAGGACTAGATTTCTGACTTGGAACAATCGTTTCTCTATAGCTAGCTTATGATTAACGACTGGAGACAATTCGCGCAAGTCAAGAGCGAAGTGTTTTCTCTGACTCGTGTGACATATTTTTTCCTTCTACTAATGTCTAGTCTAGTCTAGGGTAATGATCATGTTCCGATAAAAAAGAGAGTTGGTTCTCGTGGCTACTGTGTAAGAATGTGATAATGCCTTTATTTTACGGGATCCAACACCAACTTGTGCTGCCCTCCATTCTCAAATTCTCTACGAAGCAAACACTCTACATTGATATAATTACACAAACCTTCCCTTCTCAATCCTCACTGAAGGCCCACTACCACCATCCACCAAAACCACCCACCCAGAGCCCCTGTTCAAAACAAATAATTTTTTTAAAACCTTTAAAATGCCAAAATCAAATATACCAAAAGCCAAGAGAGCAGTAAAAGCCTCTAGAAGTCCCTCGTCATCCTCCCACTTCCCGTCAAAACCATATATGCGAACCATTCACGCACAATCACCAACCAGCACACCGGCAGCAGCATGGTCAACAACAGACGACGAATTACTCCTCAGCTCCAAATCAGCTGGCAAGAAATGGGTCGAGATCTCACCGCTGTTTCAAGGCAAGACTTCGAACGCCTGTCGGAAGCGCCATGCTAGACTCGTCACGCATACGCAGATCCAGTGGGATGAGTTCAAGGAGAGAGATCTAGCAGTGGAGTTTGTTAACGCTAAAGTTGGATTCTTTAAGATGATTGCGGCGAATATGAAGCTAGAGTGGCGACAGGTTGAAAAGAAGGTATTCTTTTTTTCTCTTTCTCTTTCTTTTTTGCTTTTTTTTTAAAAAAAGGGATGTGTGGGTTGATGTTATAGAAATTATTAGTGTCTCGAGTTGGGGTTTAAGACACTTCTAGAGAAGGGGAAGAGATTGCCTCTTCCGTTACCTCCGTTTGCGTCTCCTGGCATTGAGCAGACTCGGACAGAAGCTGGAGACGAGATGGGTCTGCAACATTCGCCTAAAATAACCTTGGGACCATCGCCTTCCGTAACTCCTAATGTAAGAACACCTTCACACACAGAGCTTTCTGGTAGTGATAGTGATGTTCCACGGATTAGGCCTTCTAGAAGCCAGGCGGGGCCCACATTGGAAAGCATGGATTTGGAGACTGTTAGGATTTGAAGAGGGGGTTGTGTGGTGTCACGATTTGAAAGTTTATGGAAGGGGAGTGTACAGACTGTGTTTTTTGTGATTTTTCGTAATAGAGGTCAATTAAACCTTTTACAGCCGAGAATCTTTTCTGAAATAAGGTAGTATTCAGTTATTACCTAGGGATTTTGAATTATGAGCCTAGGGATATGGCTATGTGCTCGGGACCTATACACCACTTATTTTACATGTTCTTAACCTTCAACTAGATAGTGACCTCTTATTCGCTGGTATTTTCCTTATAAATCCAATCCGAGACCCCCAATACCCCGCCAGTGCCATGCTCATTTGAGTATCCCTCTCCCTCAACATAAACATCATTATCCAAACTCCACTTCTTAACTGGCAACGCCCTAAGACCAGTCTGCCACCCAGCCCTATACATCTCCAAACCAGCCCACGCAATCATTGCTGCATTATCTGTGCAGTACTTCTGCGGGGGTACAACCAACTGTATATGAGGATACCCTTTCTCCTCTAAATATTGTTTCAACCTATGACTTCATCAGCAGGAAACCCCTTTCAAAGAACATGAAAACCCACAGATGTCTCAAAAACTTATTCGCCGCAACTCCACCACTAACAACCAAATTCTTGATTATAAACCTCTCGTCTTCAAGACTATCCAACCCTATCACCACTCTACTAGCAACATGCTCAAACGCCAACATCATAACCTTCCTCCCCAACTCCCTCCTCTCCTGTACAGACACAACCTCACCGTTTCCCTCCTTCGCCTCAAAATACCTCTCCACCGAGCTGCCCAAGCCACTAAACGAGAAGCACATCGAGTTCCTAGAGACTTTACTCTTCCCCAACGGCACCGACAACCTCCAATCCCCCCACCTCTCCATCTCGCGTCTGTCCTGCTGCCTCCGCTCTACGCTCCCATCCACAAAATAATCATACTCCTCCCCACCCTGGAAACAAAATCTCTCCAACACCGCTCCATACGCTACCACATTCCCCTCATCTTCTACCACATCCGCAGGTAATATCCTTCTCGCACACTTATCCACCACATCACCCAGCGCCAAATCCACCGTCCTAGAAAGAACACTATGTCTCGTCAACCCATTGCTCTTCACAACCAACGTATGTCCACCCGAAACCAACACCGTCATGAACGGGAACTCCGGTAATGCTTCTCCATGCAGCGCCGAAAGTAATCGTGGTGTGAGCGCGTGGGCTTGCATGTGGTGTACGCCAACGAGGGGGATGCCCCATGCGAGGGAAAGACCCTTTGCGGTGTCGAGGCCGACGGAGAGGGAGGATAGCATGCCGGGGCCCCGGGTGACGGCTATCAGGGTGGGTTTGTGTGTGGGGAGGATGGTCGAGAGGAGTGTGGCTAGGTGGGTTTTGTGGGAGGCGACGGAGACGAGGGGGTGGATTCCGCCGTAGATTCGGTTGGGGGAGGTTATGGTTTGGTGTGCGAGGAGGGTAGCGGTTGTGCGTGTGGGGGAGTGGAGGAGGGCGACGGAGGTGTCATCACTGGGGGGTGGTTAGTTCTTGCTCGTGTAGTATTCTTTTTCTTTTTTTCTTTTTACCATGATGTTTCAATGGCGAGGACTGTGAGTGTTCGGTGGGAGTATGGTGGTGTGAAAGTGCGTCGGAGTAGACAAAGTGGGCGTGGGGAAAGAAATATCATTTTAAAGGTTGTGAAAACTGTGCGACTTTTAGCTGACCAGGATCGACGACAAGCTTTTGAAGAGCCGCGCCAAGTATCACATACTCTCACTCGGAGAAAACATCCATGAGAACAATTGCCTGACCAGGTAAAATGTCGGTATATCTCTTGCCATTTCCAGCGACTATAAACACCAATGATATTCGTTAATACAAAACACCCAAACTCCAACTAGCCCACTTAAACCTCCCCCACGAGATTCCCCAAATCCAGCCTCATTAACAACCTATCAATCTTGCCGCCCTCCCTCTCTGCCTCCCCACCTCCGCCAAAAAAATCCCTCTCTTCATCCATCCTCTGTAACCTCCCCACAAGTTTCCCCAACAACTTCCTAACCTCTACACACTGCCTCATATCCGCCCCTGCGGTACCTTCATCTTCCTCCCGCTGCAAGTCAGCCGTCTCATGCTTCCTCGACACCGTATCAATCGCAACTACCAGACTATCTGCTGCCGTAAGGAAGCGCTTCAACAGTGGTGCAAACACCGGGTCTGCCATGAAGAGGCCTCTGCGGAGACGTGAGAGGTATAGATGGTGCGCACGCATGAGAGACTCGGGGTCTTGTTGATTCTTAACAGTGTCCTGTGCTTGTTCAGCGTCTGCATCTGGTCCTATCCCTCCTCTACTCTTCTCCACAGTCCAGACATCTTCACCATCCAGCTCCATCTCGTCTTCGTCTTCATCCTCCTCCTCTACACCATCTCCTAGCACACCCATCAGGTCTTTAAAAGCGCCCACAATCACTTCACCTTGCCAGTACTCAACAATTGTTTCTAGAAAGAATACTGCCAAGCTTGCAGTAGCCCAGACGCTCCTCTCAGCTTTTTCACGGCGCTTCAGCATCTCCCTGTGTTTACGCGCACCTTCACCCTTCGTCCATTGCGCTTTGATAGGCCGACGACTCCGCCATAGCCCTTGAAGACGAATCTGCGTGCGGCGGACAGAGATGAGGTATGCGAAAAGGGCATCATACACCTCAAGGTCTGCCGCTTGTAGAAACAGTTCGAGTGGCCATGAGAGGTGGAAGTTGAGTGTTACTGGCACACCAACAAGAAGATCCTTAAATGTCTCTGTTCCTAGCTTCCCCTTCTGTGCAGGTGTAGAGGTGATTGTCGAGTTGAGTGAAAGGTATAGCAGATCTCGTGCGGTGTCGAGGCGCTCATCTATTGTTTCCTCGCCCTGGAGAGAAGACAGGACTCCCCATGTACGTGTGAGGATTGCAGACACTTCTCCTTCTTTCACTAGCGCGCCAGTAGAGGACTTGACCCAGCTTGCACCTGCACCTCCACCTGCGCCGGGCCGGCGCCAGCGGTTCCGGACTTGCTCAGATGATTGGTCAATTACGGCGACTGCGAACTCGCCTCGGCCGAGGAGAAAGAATTCACGGAGGACGTGCACTACATCGATGATTTTGCTGGCAGGGAGGAGGGTTTGTAATGTGTGTCGGGACAGTGAGAGCCGGATTTCCGATATTGCGTTTAATATTTTATGCGGATTGAGGGGCGATTGTAGTGAACGGAGGTAAGAGAGATGAACCGGGAGTAGTGTCATCTCAGGGGACGCAACATGCGTAGCTTCAGAACTCGTAGCGCTACCACCACGGAGCCTGATGATAGAGAGGGCCCGACCAATAAACAAGATCGAAGAAGCAGTCTCCTGCGTGACAAACTCAGGTAGAAGCCGCTTCGTAATTTTATACTCCTTCAATGTCCCCATCTCCTCCTCACCACCAGGGTTCTGTACAGCCTCCCCCTCAGTCTCGGTGATGAAAAAATCCGAAGACGCTGAACTGCTCCCGAACGAAGACGAAGATGGGAGTCTCCCATACAGCACCCACGTCGAGATCTCGCGCAGCCATGCCGTCTCTGCAATCTTCAACAGATGCAACGCGACCTCTTCGAGTGTTGGAAAGCCAGTATGGATATCCGCTCGTAGCCGGTTTATCAGCTCTGCGCCATTGAGTGGTTTTCTACCCTTGCTGACTTTCTTGTCGAGTGTTCCAGAGCCTGGGAGGATGGCTTCTGTCAGACTGTGGAGATACCGCAGTACCCTCTCCCAGCCTTCGAATCCGCCGAGTATCTTGGCCAGTGAGACAATGTCGTATCCACCTACCACTCCAGACTCGCGCGATAGCACAGAACGCTCAACTGCGAGGATCTGAGAACGGAAGGAGTGCAGGTGGTGGGTGTCGATACCGCTTGCTACTGCGCGGGCGATGGTGGACGGGTGTGTGGTGGTGATCTGGGTACATGCATTACGCAGGGAGATGTGCAAGTGGCCGAGAGCTGACAGGGAGGTGAGGATGGCTCTGGTGGCGGGGGGGTTAGTGAGTGATATATTGTGAAGGAGGGTTGGAGACGAGCCTTTCGGAGGGGGAGACGAGGGGGAAGGAGTCGGGGAGACCGGAGGGGGTGAGGATGGGAGAGACGTGACCGGAGAGGAGGAGGAAGAGTTCGTGAAGCATTTTGAGAGGTTTTATTTATTAATTATTCACTAGATCATTGCATCATTGTATTGTATGGTATATATGATGATGATTGATGTCTGTGGAGGGGATGTGAATGGTGGGGCAGAATCGGGGAGACGCGTTGAGTTGTGGCCAGGGTTAGGTGTGTTGTCAGGGTTAGGGTTCTTGTCTCCTCCGTCATAACTTCACGGAGATGGACACAAACATCTCGAGTCTCGAGATCGATCACTGCAGCAGGGCCTAGACGATTGATAATTCATCCGTAAGATGCCGTAAGAATTAAGCTCCCCGCACAGGGTAGGTTACTAAAGATTGTGGAGACAATTATTCATCACACATCACATATTCCCATCTCGTCTGCATAATGCTTGCAAATCACCGTGCTTGAGCTCAGATATAATTACATGATAAAGGGACTGGCGATGGATGACATCGCAGGGTGCATACAGATAAATAATTTATAAGCCCTCCCCCGCTTTCTAAAAGATACAAATGTCCCATCGGATATCTCCTCTGTTCACTGTCTGTCGTGGTAGATATCTGTCAAGCACCAATTCCCTCTCACAATTTCACAGAATACTCCTACAATCCAGAACAATGGCTGTAAAAAACCCCAAGTCTACTTCACATTATAATATCAAAAAGTCACATCTACTAACCTTACTCGCATAGACCGAGAAACAGAAATTAACAGACTGGGCGGACAAAAAGACTGGTGAATTCCACCGTAAACCTGTATATACTCCTCAAAACTCCTCTATAGCTCCCCAATTAACACACCCATCACAGTCCTCATTCCGCAATCTTGTCTCCCGCGAACCCGGCGCCCAATTCGCCCCAGAAAAAGGCCGCTATCACCTCTTCGTCAGCTATGCCTGTCCCTGGGGTGCGTATATATACCCCTCTCAGGTCTCTCACCAGCACAATAACTAACCCCACACAGCCCATAGAACCCTTATCACACGCCAACTCAAAGGCCTCGAAGACATCATCAGCGTCTCAGTCGTCCACTGGCACATGGGCGAAGGAGGTACCTCTCCCCTCTCCTCATATCTCTACCACACTAACACCCCACTTCCAGGCTGGCATTTCGCCACTCCCTCTGAAGCCAGCCCTGAAATGGTCACAGCGCCCGAACCCATCACAGGCGCAACCTACCTGAAAGACGTCTATTTCGCCGCCAACCCCTCATACGAAGGTCGCTACACCGTCCCCACCCTCTGGGACAATAAGCTGAAAACCATCTGTTCAAACGAGTCGAGCGAGATCATAAGATTCATGTTTACAGAGTTTGACGACCTTATCGCAGAAGACAAGAAGGGAGTCAATTACTACCCTGACGAACTCAAGGCGAAGATCGATGAGTTTAACGACTGGGTCTATGTATGTATACCTTCTACTTCGAGATAGAGCGTTCCAGGACTAACGACGTTAGGACACGGTCAATAACGGCGTGTATAAAGCTGGCTTTGCAACATCCCAACAGGCGTATGAAACTGCGGTTAATAAGCTATTTATATCGCTCGATAAGATTGAGGATATCCTGAATAAGTCGGATGGACCGTATTTGCTTGGGAAGCAGCTCACGGAGGCGGATATCAGGCTTTATACGACCATTATTAGGTTCGACCCGGTTTATGTTCAGCACTTTAAATGCAATATCAAGATGATCAGATATGAGTAAGTATTCTCTCTCCTTTTTTTCTTTCTTTTAGGTGGCTAATGGAGAGTAGTTATCCGGCGATTCATAAATGGGTGCGACATCTGTATTGGGATATTCCGGCGTTTAAGGATACGACGGAGTTTGAGCATATTAAGAAGGTAATTTGCATCATCTGTAACTACTCTGGAAGTGGGGCTAACGCTGTGTGGGTATAGCACTATACGAAGTCTCATACGCAGATTAATCCGCATAGTATTACGCCGGTTGGGCCGGTGCCGGATGTGTTGCCTAAGGATTCATAGGTATTCTCTGTATGAGGAGGCTAGATTGCTTTACATGATGGTCCGTAGGAATAAAATATCGATTCTTTTATTATGGTTCATGTGTGGTCACTCGGTGCTTTTCCAGTGATTATTCGAATGAATCAATCAATCATAAGTGCATAGATCCAGTGACTATTCTTGCTAGTGACAGCGATCTAAATGCTTGATATACTGGGCTTTATATTGGTTTCTCATTGATAATAGCTAAGGCCTGGGCGGTTTATATTCCGTACGCACTATAAAAACTCCCATAGGTCTTGTATCCTTCAGCCACAGCCAAGATGTACTCCTATAAAGTAAATCTACCAACAAATTAATAATTCTCAAACCTTTAGTAATTAGGGTACCCTGTTAATTCGACAACTAAGCTCATAAGCCTATTTTAAAACTCAATGAGCGCATAAAAAACTATATCGTCTATAATGTTTTTAATAAAAAGCAGGAGAGCTAAATTAAGCTTACCAGTAGCTTATCCATCTCTCTAAAACAAAGATATCAAATATCAACACTCAATTTAAAATCAGTCACAGGTCTAATACCAACAAGTTCGACTAGATATATTGTAGGAGGGACAAAAATAATCACGCATTTACGTAGCAACACCTCATGTTCAGGCCGGCTTCCAGTAGACATTTCGCAGCCACAACCGACAGGAAAATGAGAAATAACATCTTACTATCTATCCTCAATTAGAGCGGTATCTGATGCCTATGAGCTTGTTATAGTATAGGGTGGTCGGCTTAGTTACCACGTGAATGCGTGGTTATTTTTGTCCCCCTACAATAGTATCTACTAATGAAAATAAAAATAAAAACACAGAAAAATCCACCCACACGCCTAAATCACCGCAATATCTCACCCCTATCATACCACCGCTTCCCCAGGGACCCCTTAGAGTTCCTCTATACACTCTGCCACCCCCTCTTTAGTAATACTCTCAACAACCATTGCCCCCTCCCCCTCCAAAGCACTCTGCTCCACTTCAATCCCAGAAAGCTCGACTTCATGAAGCCATCTCAAAACCCTTGGTGAAAAGATCCTATACTTTCTCTCATTGCACTTTGTGCAAATTTTGTCTTCCCATTTAGTCGTGATGGGTGCTGTGTGTCTTGTGATTACGCAAGTTGGGGATGTATAGCTCTCGATTCGGGCAGCGTGGCCGCAGATGAAGTTGGTTTTTGTGTAAATGCACATGGCTATGTGGAGTGGTGTGGTGGGAGGAGGAGGGGTATTTTTTAGTGTATCTATAGAGGGTTTGTAACTTGGAAAACAAGATCATGTCACGTGGGCTGGTGGGCTTTAGCTGTGTAGTGCGTAATGAATACCGATCTGAGACAGTGTGGTTGGTAGGACTATCCACAATCCATCTATAGTTCTTCACCTTCTATATAATTACATAACTAGATAGACTATGAGCTAGCTAGAAACCTGAGAAAGTGAAATATGCTCTAATATCTGTTAAATAGGCATGTAGTCAATGTAATTAAATGGAGGGAAGAGGTAATAGAGGATATCCTCCTCTCGAGTGATGACGTATGACGCCGTTTATAATGTAGATCATTACAACGGGGTCATTACTAAACATACGGCCTGTTTCTGCGGCGATAACATAAGCTCTTGACACACTAACGGTCCAAACCCCAAATGCGTCTGTGAGTTCACAGGCTCTCACTCGAGCTATTAGCTTCCGAGGGCTACACGAAGCAACCACTCAAATCTCTGGTAGTGTTTTACCAGAAACCCCGTTTTTAGTCTATACACGGACACTCTGGGTTCCACATCTTGGGTCTATTAAGTGTGACTTTCCTCGGATACATCCGTGCTTAGACAATACCTCATTCATTGAACCAGAACTCATAGCTACCGTATTAACCCATGACCTGAATCTTGAGACAATATTATAGCTGAAGTCAATCTAAAATACCCCCACTTATTAGGTTAGCGTTAATATTCTCTAAGGTCCTAGTATATTATATACCCATACTGATTAATATCTATGCAAATCCCCCCCCCACTCTTGCATGCATTTTCTGCAAGTTGTCGAAAGCGTAATTATTCAGCAGGACGAAATAAAATAGGGGCCGAGCTATCCTCTTCTTCTTCCCAACCAGCTAGCATATACATATTTTATTTTATTTTATTTTTCCCTTTAGACAAGATATCGTGCGCGTGCCCACTCAACCTATATAATCTAGAAAGTAATAAAGACAGAGAATGCAAAAGAAAAAGAAAGAAAAAGAAAAAGAAAAATAGCGACAGATGTGTGTCTCATCCTCTTAAATTAGCGATCTACACGTGGACAGCGGGACTTTGCCGCTCCCTCGATCTTGGGAGAATATAAGTTTCGTGGAGATCATAGATGGTCCACAACCGCTGTCACCTAGGTCACAAGAAAAAGAAACTCTCTCTGCCTCACACATTTTTTCCTCTCTCTCTCTCTTCCAAATCTTAAACAGCAGATGCTGTCACCCCTCCTCCCAAAGAAAAAATAATAATGATCAGTCATGCAACTGCACTGTACCTGCAGTACTAAAAGGTGTCAGTGTTGGAATGTTGTAGAGGACAACAAGAGGGGTGAAAGAAAACGTTCATACAACAATGTTTTAAGATTTGGTAATAATTGGAAAGCAAGAATTCGAAACACGAGTGCTCTAGTTCTTGCGCATGAATAAAACTAGAAACCAAGGATGGATCCATATTAATTAAAAACGTAGGGTTAGGGTTTACTAGCTTACTCATCGACCTGGTAAGGAAGCTTAATTGACGCGCTGAGACGTCTTCCCACCGCCGAGTGTCTTCTTTCCGCCGTAATACACCATGGCCGATGATAATGAAGATAAGGATGTTCTAGCAGCCCTCGACAAGGAGGCTTCCGAGTATTTGAAAGTACGTCACTACCCTTCCCCCCCTTTTTTACCCCCTTCTCCGTGAATGATAGTTCGCTAATGCCACTTTCCAGGATGCTGAGATCTCTCGTACGGCCCACAATCCATCTCCGACGTCAGACTTCACTATAACTTGGACTCTGAATAAGCGCTGACATTCATCCCTACTATAGGTATTCTAAATGCCTTTAAACTGGACGCGTAAGTTGGAAGCATCACTCTCCCATTCATCTATCTTTCTCAGTGTAAGCTACATGAAACGCAACTGAGAACCCCCACCCACTAATCCTTATTCGGGAGAAAACAATAGATATGCGATTCTCGACCTTAAACCCGGTGTTCCAGAATCAGACATTAAAGCGCAATTTCGCAAAAAATCATTACTAATCCATCCTGACAAGACCAAGAACCCACAGGCCCCAGATGCCTTCGACCGGCTCAAGAAGGCGCAGGGGGTGCTAATGGACGAGAAGCTGCGGGAGCGCCTCGACGAGGCTATCGCTGATGCCCGTATGCTACTGATCCGCGAGCGCAAGTGGACTGTCGATAACCCGGAGCTCACCACGGATGAGTTTGCTGTCGATTGGCGCGAAAAGACAAAGCACGTGCTTATTGATAATGAGTTGAGGAAACGTAAGCAGCTCAAGGCGCAGATGGCGGAGGAGGGTCGCGAGAAACGAAAGGCGGATGAGGAGCTCGATGCGAGGAAACGGAAGAGGGAGTCGGAACAGGCGTGGGAAGAAACAAGGGATCAGAGAATCAATAGCTGGAGGGACTTTAAAACGAAAGGAGAGAATTCAAAGAAGAAAAAGAAGAAGCAGCAACCGATAGGTTAATTGCGTTTGCTATCTTTTAGTTTTGTGTTTTTTTTTTTACAAATTCTAGTTTTATACTTTAGTTTTTTTTCATTTTTCATTTTTCATTTTTACTTTACAGCGGTCTTCTATTTTTTTTTTAGCGGGCTAGTTTGTGAGATATTCCGAACACCATGATTGACTTGATTAAAGTCAGTACCCCCACACATCCTCCCCCCACAAAATGCCACAAGGATATCTAAAGTAGATAGGAGTAAAGGAGGGCCCGCATATACGTACATTATGATAAGTTAGATTCTTTAAGCAAATGGAGAAGCAAAATGCATTATTGCGATAGGACGATCATTTCTCTTGACGCAGCGCAGACCCACGATGATGCAAGGGGTCGACGAGCATCAGACGTCATCTGCCTTTTAACCCAGCTAGTACCCAAAATGGCTGGACCAGTGTATCGTGAACCCGTTACATGTGCATCTGCCCAACACCTGCGCTGCACATACACATGCACCATCCCTGTTTCGCATCTTCTCTATGCGCAGAGAAAAAGAGAGGGGATAAAATAAATAAAAATGAGGTTTTTCTTTTTTTTTTTTTCCTTTCCCTTTCGGAATATCAAAAGCTTAATAGTAAAATACTATTATTCCTCTCTCTCTCTCTACCCCCCCTTCATTCTTCCTTTCACTTCTAATATACCTTCCTACATGAAAGTGTTGCGATCGTGCCATTGGAGTTTCCTTCCCTCCAAGGCTGCGCAGAGCCAGCCCTCCCCAACAGTTTCAAAACCTAAGCTTCATTCTTCGCGCCTGGCAACAACACTCATATTCCTTCTCCTCTACTTCAAGTTCACTCTACTCAGCACTATTATGGACGTAAACGGTATTGAAAGACTTCAACAACCCCCAGTCTTTTTCTTCATTCCATATTCCTTTCGATCCCTCCAGTGTCTTCCAATATAGATCTTCATCCAGTGAAGATTGGAAACAAAAGACAGTTATCTGGAACAGTCAACAAAAAAGGTGACGATAAACAACCTCACATCCCCGGAAGAAGAAAAAGGATTCCTAATGAAAGATAAACCCAGACCAGAATAGACAACCACACCTTATCCTACACAAAGATACATACATACAACTTAGAAGCAAAAAAAAATAAATAAAGTGAGCGAATGTATTAATGAAACGAGGAAGATGTTTGAACAACCCAGGTATCGACATTGAAATAAATAAAAATCGAAAAAAAGATAAAATAGAATCCATGAACATCAAGAATCCAAAAGAGAAAGAAAACCCCAACAAATGAACCTTAAAACCCCCCATCGCCGGTCCATAGCTGAATATCAACCAACTAGCGGTATCGACATCATACAAAACGGACAACACTAAGAAACCCTCAAAATAAAATCAAAAAAATATAACATGAAAGAGAAATGGCCCTTAGTATCATACCCCCTCCATTAACACTCTGCTTTGCACCCCCAACCCCTTTATCGCCGGTTCCCTTGTAGGTTAACGATCCAGTGAAATAGGAAATAAAATAAAATAAGAAAAAAGATCTCAGTGAGAAATGGAAGGGTAGAATGATAATTGAAAACCACTATAATCATACAACACTCAGTCCCGTCAATCACCTGATTTCATCTTCACCCCTCCGCAAGCGGGTTGCAGCTTGGAGCTGCATGGATTTTGTCCGGCTGCTCTTCGAGGTATGGCTCACGTCCCGAATATCCTATTACCGCCCATTTTCGTTCAACTTATTACTATTGCCGGTAATAGTGCCAACACCAACCAGTCACGTTGTAGGATTCAGCTTTTGGTGCCCGGTCGCGGTTCCATTCGGGGAATTTTCCCGTGTGTGCAGATTGGGCAGACGCAAAGTAGGCATGCGTCCCGGAAAAACCAAGTGACCGCTGACCATGCAAATCCATCACTTCTCGGTACTGACCCAGTTCTCTTTTCTTCCTCGTCTCCCCAGCCACCAAGCAATTCAGGCGTTTGCCTACTCAGTCCCTCCACCTCAACTCACATTTGCTGCTCAAAATCCTCCAACAAAAAAATAAATCCACACCAGAAGCCGTAATATCAACACCACAACCCACAACCCACTAAGCGCCTTTCCCCAGATTGATACAAATGGAAAATAAATAAAAACCCTAAAATAAGGAATGGTCTACCCCTCTCCTAGACCTCACGCTTACAAATCACAAGCCGTCATCCTAACATTTCGTGGACGTCTATCCGTTCACGTCTCGGTGTGCTGCTACTATCTGACTGCCGCCTCTCACCCGTGGTACCCAAATGGTTCCAATCGTTTCCATTCGAGTCAACCCTTTTCAACTGTAAAGGTGGTAACTGAAGGTCTCTTGGTGGCTCTGAGTTTTCATATACAGGGCCTGTTGACACTGGAGAAGCTGGTCGCCGCACGGGGGGGAATCCTGGAGATGGCACGGAAGCATTTGCGTATTGAGCCAACGAGGGGAAGTCAGACTGCATCGTTCTTGGCCGTGAATCGATTGGTGAACGCAGAGCTATGTGTGGATGAAGCGAGTATGGTGATTGTGGCCCCGAAGGTTCACCCTGAAGCCGCTGTTGTGAAGGACCCATAAATGATGGGGAAGTAAGTGGAGGAATATTCTGGTTTGGTGTATACATTCGTTCTTGATTTGAATACGAAGTCTGTGGATTGTTGAACTGAAGTGGAGGTGGAATGCCAGTCACTAGAGAAAATACGACAACGACAAAGAAGACAGATGTTCTTGCGAGATTTATCTGGATCCGGGTACGAAGATAGTGCCCATCGGGACGGCGTAGATGGAGGGTTTCTTGCAGATCTCTAGACCCTTGAATAGCAGTTTGTATATCGCTTTGGGTAACGTTCTGTATGGCTGCATAAACTGAACTACTCGATAGAGGTGGCAGGTGATTTGGTTCCCGCTCAGACATCTCTTCCTGGATTCTCCGTGAAAGGCGGTACAACCTATCCCTATCACTTGAAAGGACAATATCAAACAAACTCCGGACGCCGTTCAATTCAGTGGCGGTATATCCGAGAAGCTCTCGTACACTCTCTGTCGATTTTGCGACAACCAGATCAGTCGTAAGGTAAGCGGTTGCATTCGGAATAGGCGACGGTAGATTGAATCTAGGCGCAATAGGAGATGGTCTATCGTCAAAATAGCCACCGCCCTGACCACCCAAGGTTTCCTCACGAGGAGTAAGTGAGGGCCTCCGTGGAAACCGAGATGATTCGCTTGACTGGGACTTTAATACACGATGAGTGCCTGTTCGGTATGCCACCGGAATCGCAGTAGGTGATGAAAGAGGAGAAACAATGTTCTCCGCCCTATGGGACTGTATTGAACCAATTTGACCGACCTCGAAGCTGTGAGTCCTCTCATCCCGCAACCTTGGCCTGCCACGCTTCTTATGCTGAACATCCCGACAACTGTCCTATAATAAAGTTAGTCGATGTTTTTCTCCTTATGGTATTAGATACTTGACAAAACATACCTGCTTACCAAGACTAACACATCGAGGGCAAGGTCGCCGAACTATAAACCAGTATTGTTAGTTTCTTCACGAAATATCACTCAACATTGGCTCGAAGCTGTTACATAACAAGCATCGGCTAATTCTGCAACTTTGGTCATGTGACGCCAAGTGTCAAATACCCCTGACACATCTCGCGTGCCAGATAGGCAAAACGGGACTGAGGGAAGCAGAGAGAGAGATTAAAAAACAGGAAACATGATAGCGGCTCGCTGACCGATAAGAAATTACAGAGAGCGATGGAGAGATGAGTGAATTCACCATCTCGCGTAATCGGATAAAGTCCCCTGAGTCCAAAGATTGAATTATCGGATGAACACATGGGGTAACCGCCGCGATATCCCGAAGAGCTCTGTGCCTGAAGCGGCAGAACCCAATAAAATAGAGTTCGCCTCAAAATGACAGCAAGCAGTTATGCCGAGCCCCCGAGT
This sequence comes from Verpa conica, assembly GCA_033030425.1. Taxonomy (NCBI): domain Eukaryota; kingdom Fungi; phylum Ascomycota; class Pezizomycetes; order Pezizales; family Morchellaceae; genus Verpa; species Verpa conica. The sequence continues at coordinate 2,940,378 of JAUFSD010000001.1, read as the reverse complement.
CCGGAAAAAAAACCCAAAACTTCTACTGGTGAAACAATATGTTTCCGGCCGATGGACGATCATAGAACAAATGCGGGATAAATAAAATAAAAGAATCGGAAAAATCGGAAAAATCGGAAAATTAAGGAAAGAAAAAAAAATTATTCAAAAAATGTCTAAACGTACCATCACAAGCTAGATGTGCCTTCTTGCAATTGACGCATGCAGATGCCACATGTGACTTTGTTCGTCTAGGGAGCTGGGGCGGAATAAAAGAAGGTTGAGTAGCGAATGGTGATCGCTGATTCCCTGAAGATGTTGAAGAGATTTGGGTTAGATGCGGATAGGAGCTATCCCCATTGCTAGTAGACGGAAACGGCGCCGGAAACTTTTCGCTCTCTGCCGATGATGAGGTTGTCGCACTGATTGGACCTTGCAGATGCTGCTGATGTTCATGGGAGTACGGAAGCTGCTCCTGAGCTCGCCCTGGCATTCCCTGAGTATCGTAGGGTATTGTTATTGAGTTTGAAGGTCTTTGTCGAGGATCCTGTTTTGGTGACAATGGGTGGATGGGAGGGGGAGAATGCGACATTGGCGGAGAAGGATAAGGCACCGTATGAGCTGGTCGTGAGGCTCCAGGGCGGGCCGGGCCCAGGTCAAGAGAGAACCTAGCTAAATCGTGTGATATGGATCGACGTTCTCCGAACGAAGAATATACCGGTGGAGGTCGGGGGGAAGAGGATTGCATGGGAGCTTGCATATAGGTAGAGCGGAAGGGAAGTACTTTTTTTTTTTTTTTTTTTTTCCTTCGAGGAGAACTATGAAACGTAGCAGTCAAAGACGGCAGTTCCTGAGGCTAATCGAGGACCAGGAGTGATGGAGCGACGAGCACAGTAAGAGACTTCAGCATGGGACGCTGCAAGAGAGATGAGATCAACAAGTGTTGGTACGTATGTAACAGTAGATGGGTTTAGTCGGTAGCGGGAATCAGGGAGTTTTGGCTCAGGAGGGTGTGGAGTCTGAGGAGGAACATGTGAGCATACATATAACGTTCACCTTCACTCCGCATCTCAGTTATCCGTGCCTGGACAAACCAGGAGCGACACACATACCTAACATGCGAAGGGAAAAGGGAAAAGATGGTCAAGACACAAAAAGAGAAATTTCGAATAGGGTGGAGTGGGCCGGTAGTAATAAGGTAGTGGCGGTGGAGGGAGGGATGGCGCGTAAAATTGAAATTGACTTTGAAGGGGAAAAGTCTAGCGTTGCTTTTTTGGCCCCGATGAGAAAGGACCCCAAAAAGGAGAATTTATGATAGGGAAATAATCGTGTTGCTCACAGAAGTAGCCACGACGGCGCAGTAGTCAGGAAACAGGCAACGGGAGTAAATCCAGAGCTACTCTCAATGGAACAAAGCGGGCGGGTGGAGAGGGAGCGAGAGAGGTAGGTGGGGGGGATATAGATGAAGGGACGTGTGAGACTAAGTAGGTATGTATGTATGTCGGGCAGAAGGATTGACTGGGGGAAGAAGATGGATGGATGGGCCGAAAGATGGGAAAGGATGTGATGATGGGACCAGGGAAACGGAATTCGAAAGCGAACGAGCGAGTTGCAATTAATTGACGTCCAGCAATCAATAAGGGAAAGGATGGCAATAATCACAGGCAAGCACCGGAAAGCAGGATGAGGATAGGATGGGGATAGGATGGGATAGGATGGGATAGGATGGGATAGGATGGGATAGGATGGAGAGGGCAGGATGGGATAGGATGAAGAGTACCGGTACATACACTTTGTCTCTTTTACCTCCAGCAGCAGGCAAGAGTTCTCATCACAATCAGTCAATCTGCTGTTCTTCTCTCCCTCTCAACAAAGCTCTGTCTCTTCTGTTCACTCTGATATCGGAAGCAGCTTAGCTCCTGTCGTCTCGTTGATGGTCGTTGGCGACAAGACTCGTGCAGGCAACCGACGCTGCCCCCGGCTGCACTTCAATTGACTTCACCCTAAACCTGGCCTATCGTGGTCCCCCGCAAATCCCCCAGCCAGTAGGAGGTACTAGGTTTTGCGTGTCGGAACTGCCCCGTGTGTGGTGTGTGTGCGTGTGTGTGCGCAAAAATGTTCAGGCTTCTGCCCTTCTCTATGATACAATGTGCACACTTTGAAGGGAACGTAATAAAACCCAGCGGTAGCGGTAGCACTAATTCCCTTTCCTGACACCCGTTTACCCTCTACAGCAAGCACCTAGAACCTAGAACATTGACACCGTTGGTGACACTCCCCCCCCCCTCCTAATCAAGCTGGCTATGGTGTAATGTAAGATGTTATCGTGCAAAACAAAACAAAAAACGTACTCGAAACAGAAATACTTCTTGCGCTGAAAAGCACACCTTCTTGGAAATCAGATCGAGATTCAGCAGTAATGTAGCAACGGGCGGCGTGGGATGACACAGCTAGCCTTCTCTATTGGAGCCGGAGGGAGGCAGAGAAAACAAAACAAATCAACGATCGACGGGTTGAGAGATTAGCGGACACAGTTGGCCGGCGAGGAGTATAGGATTAGGGTCAGTCTAGTTAGTGTACTCGTAATCTCATATTGTTTTCGGAGCCAGGCGCCCGGGACCGCCACCTACGTGAGGATGTACTCACTACCACAGCTTGAGTGAACAGTGATTTTCTTTCCTATCATGGTGCTAGATGTTACTCAACTACTGTTTTCATAGACTCTCTAAAGGAAATCAAGGGCAAATATAGGTAGTAAGGTTGGGATATGGCCAATACTTTGTTGAGCTCGCCCCCCTAGTCGGTGGCTGCCCCGTAGCCTGGCTCCGAAAACACTATGAGATTACAAGTAGTCCCACTTCGTGATGAGGAAGGCCCCCGGAAAGGAAACAGGACTAAGCCAACAAACAAAACTGGCCAGCCGGAATGGACGATCGCTTTTTCTTGTCAACCATCGCTACCACCGAATGAATTCTCCGTTGCCAGTCGGGTGATCCCTGAGCGCAGTGGAAAAAGGGTCACTGCTCACCCACGGTATGAGATTATGATATTTGTGGTCTCTAGCCCCAGTCAGGCTGTCCCCGATTGGAAACAGACGCAACAGCGGGAGATGGGATGTCGTTGTGACGAATTGGCAAACCTACAGCCCTACGATACAGCGACTGACTGAATCTGACATTCCGAAACAGGACGGACTTATTCCCGGTGTTGGTGTGTCTTGAGAAGTCGTGACTCGTAACGACACACCTTATCATTTGTTGGATCTCAACCGGCAGAGCATCAAAAACGGGCTGTGGTCAAGCAAAGCTTGCCTCTAATTCAATTCGGCCGATCCTTTGATGACCATTGGCTCTCCCAATTTTCTTCCCCCTTCCTCAATCGTTCGGGAGACATATACAGATCCCGTGCAGCTGCCACGGCCGGCCGGGATTCCGGGCGGAGTCGTAAAGGAAGGAAGGAATACAACCTCGGGGAGTTAATGAGGGTACCCGAGGTTCAACTGCATGGTTTGTAAAAAGGCTTATGTAAAAATACTTTACAGACTATACAGACTTTTGACATGTGAAACATGGGAACGCATAACAGTTTACCGTCCTCTCGAAGTTCAGGCTTAATGTATCGAGGGTTTCGTGTATATGTACACCGCAGGAGATGAGGACGGATGAACCATACAAGCGACATGAGTATCAACGTCGATCATTATATCCGATCTCTTCCTCCCCACAGTTCCTTGACCGATACGCGGACGAAAAATTTTCTACTGAAGTCTGGTGAACCAGGAAACCCCGAGACCTTATTTACACAGCGCCCTAGCTGTAGAGCCCAAGCAGATGCCTTTTCCTGTGATATGCTCCGCTCTCGGGTCGGAATCTCGAGCCTATCGTCTCCGAACCCCTCTCCCCGAAACTCTTTCGGTACCGAACCCGGGTCAGGTTAATCCTAGGGTGAATGAATGGCAATGTTCTGTCTCACCTGAAGATTTCCATTCCGACACATTAGTTAATACCCTACCAGGACAAGGGGCTTTCCGCTCCCTCATACTTATGCAGGAACTCGAAGCCTTTATTTTCTGACTCCCTCTCTCGCTAAAAGGGCCTTAACAGTCGATCATTTCCCCGGTCTCGGAAAACAATAATCCGAGTACGCGAAGGGTATACGCGCGTCTATGACCTAGCAAAACTTGATGTGTAAGCTATGAACCAGGACCTATTATTTTGTTCTGATATCCCATCAAAAGTGCCACGGACCCTTTATTTGCAGGCGAACCAACTGCGAACCAACTGCAAGGGGCTCTCTAGGGATATTTTTTTGTTTTTTACCCGCTCCTGGAGTATTTTATTTGTTTTTATTGTACTTGTACCTATTCTTCCGTGACCAAGAGTGTCACTCATAAGAGTTCAAAATTGCAGGATGAGTGGAGCAGCGGGGGGGCCCCTTGCGTAGCACACAGCAGTTCGCCTATAAGTCGTAGGTCACAGTTGGGCAAGGATAGGTAGTTTCAAGCTTTGGAACTCCCGCTCACTCTTTCTAGAGTAGTCAAATCTTACCGGCTTCGCTAGGCAACTAGGTGTACGTAGCAATAAGTTAGAGCCCGATATAACCATTAGACTGGGAGAGTGTCGGTCGGTCGCTGCCGACAACTCCCAATATGTCTGCTACCGCTGCATCTTTGCCCCGCAGTTTGTCCATGGTTAGGCTGGAACCCAGCGAAGAGGAACGGAAGGATATCACATGCTTATCATAGGCCCTTAAGTAGAGAGGGGGACGGTGTTGAATGAAATTCTGGTTGAACGGAGCTGGTAAGTTACTCGGACATTGGGGCCCCCGTAACCTAGACCGCACTAGAACTGCCTTACCACATAGTAATCAAGTAACAGAACCACCAATTATTCCGAACCCACTACCAAACTTCGCTTGATATAGCCGGAAATCAACAACAAGCTAGGAATTTATCGGTCAGCAAGCGAGACTTTGCTCTAATACGGTAATAACTAGCGTTTCCCATCTATAGGGGAGAGCGCTTGGTACGCGAGAGAGTGGGGAGGTGTCTTTTGTGGACTTGGGCACATCTCGGAGGCACAAAATGAGGTTACGCATCAAATCAATACCCGAAACCGTTCCCGTCCCAGCATCCATTAATTGCGACATGTGTGGGGAAAGGAAAAGAGTGGTATGATCAGCCCGAGTAGTGGAAAGCAAAGAAAGGAAGAAAGAAAAGAAAAGAAAAAAGGAAAGTAAGCAGAGATAGCAGTTGATGGCCACCAAAAAACGCCTTTCGTCTAGACCCCACCCCACTTGGGGGTTTTGTTCCTAGGCCGCTTACCTTGCAAAGGTTTCCTTCTCTTGAAGAAAATTTCTCCGCGGCCTCCTCCCCGATCTATTCGTTCATTGCAGCCCACTTTCTAAGCCTTGTGTGCCCAAGCATACATGTAGTCCCCATGCCCCCGTCTCATGGCCAAGCGGACAGAAAAACTGGGTCCTGGGAATTTATCGCTACCAGTACCACTGTAAGTGTATAGATAGTAATGGCCAATATATGTGCTCGTTTCCTTTGTTCTTTTCCCCCTTCGTAATTCTCTAGAAAAACATTACAATTTACGAGAATTTGCTATGTAGGTATCACCCAGTATATCCTGAGTTAGGACCCTTATGGGAACAGTCCATCCAATTGGGACCTGAATTAGGGGCCGGCGTTTTACGGTCCCCTTGCTTCTTGGTGTTTGCTGAGCAAATGATACAGCCTTCAGACATATTTATTCGCACGAGGCCCAGTATTCCAAGCACGCCGTTGTCCACCCCCCCCCCCCCGTGTCACCGGCTAGCTGCCCACTCATAGGTTTCATCTCAACATATCAGTCCAATCTTTAATTGATGTTATTGCACGTACCCACAGATGTCTTACATTATCACTAGCACACGATCCGAGATCGAACTTCCAGAGTGATATGGTGGGCCGTGGTGGCGGAGAATCCCATACGTACTGCACATACAAACTCGGACATACATACCCCCCCTGCCCGGCGGGAAGAAGCAGGTCTCCTCTCCTGATCCGCGAAAAAAGAAAATTCCATCACACCAAAAAACGTATCGTCATCAGCAAAAGGAAGCCATCCAATACACAAAGAAGAAGGGAATGCTTTAGCAATCAATCAATTTTCACCCAGTTCTCACGGAAAATGGGCCCCCCGGGGGGTCTCAAATTTCCACTCATACTCCGGAACTCCGCCGCTCGGAGACTTGAAGATCACAAGGCGGCCCGGAAGTTGGCGGCATACAGCCTAGGATCTAGCCTGCTGTCAACTTAAAAAATAAAATACCCTTTGCCCATTATTGCTCCTAGGAGAATAATGTTTGCTGCTGAAACAAAAAACGGAGAGACAAAGCGGGGGCCTTCTCTCTGATCACGGGGAAAGATCTTGAGAGAATCCCCGGTGTGTTACTGTCTCTGCGTTGTATTATTTCCGCCCCTATGAAAAATTTCATGAAAAATCACTCACAAATTGAGGGACGACTGAAACAGACCCAAGCTTGTGCCGCTGCAAATAAGTGCGAAGATCTTCCTTTTCGCAATCGATTACTGCAGAGTACTCGGCTCGAATTACTTTTAAACCCCTTCTTTGTCCGTGAGGTGGCCACCGAGTCTGTTGCTTCGCAGTTGACCGTCGAACCCCCCGGACCCATTTCTCACCTTGCTTTCGCCATGATAATATTTACGTATGTGCAGCCAGAGAACAAAATCATATTTCTGCGCCGTAAGGCGGACGGACGGGATCAAGGAAGAAAACGTGTTGCTGGCAATCATGAAATTTTGGTCAAGCGTGCAAAAGTTGGAAAAGGCCAGGTTACCGGCAAGGTCTATCGTGGCCACACCTTAATTTGTGTGACCGATTGTCATGGCCTATGATTGCTCCAAGTCTTTCTCACCTCCTGTACACTTGTACATAAGTGATTTCACGCACGCAGGCTAGACCTTGATAACACAAGTTGATACTGGGTACAAGGAGTCGAGGGAAACCCCATTATTCTGGCGGGAACAAAACGTGGCCAAGGAATTTTCCGTATAGACACGTTACATAGATGCGTCAGGAAGGTATTATGAGAGGGGGTGAAAATTGTTCTCGCTAACGTGCGAGGTAGATCAGATAGGGCGAGAAAGATCGGTGTAAAAAGACCTCGAAGCAAAAGAATTGATATAGGTAAACAAGACCTGTAACTGATATCGGGTAAAATAGCTTGTGCAGCGCAGAGTGGTGATCACTGTGGGTGTGCGAATTGGACAATATCAAAAGAAAAAATAAAAATAAATTTGCAATTAGGGCCCCAATTGCAATCATCAATTCAAAAAAAAAATTTACGCCGCATAAACTAAGTATACACAACCAGCTAGATGATTGTCATTATCACAATCTACTTTCAACCGAGGCCATGTTGTCTTCTCCGACACTCCACTCAGGCCAGACTGAGATCGAATCGAGCCAAGTCAGTAACAAGATCAGAAACTCGTGGCGGAAGGAAGGATGGATTCAACACATACCATATTTTAGCGCCTCCCATAAGCTCCTATACAACACATCAACATCAGCAAGTAGGCTCGGTTGTCGCCTGCAAAATTGCAGATTGTAGAGAAAGGGGTTTAAATTATTGCGACTGGCTTACCGGATGTAAATTATCTCCAACCCACTCTTGACTTCCTCAGGGAGCTCACGTACTTCCTTCCTATTATGCGCAGGCAGAAGTACCGTCTTCACACCGGCACTTAGCGCACCGATCAGTTTCTCCTTGATGCCACCTATAGTTAGGAACATAGCGGTCAGTCAATAAGCTTGAGCATTCTGAGGTCGTAGATAAGGTGGAATAAAGAAAAGGTCCATAGAACACCAAGATCTCACTCACCAACTGCGGTGACTCTCCCCCGTAGAGACACCTCTCCAGTCATAGCTAACGTGGGGGAAACTCGTCGACCAGAAAACATGGATATCATGGCGATCGTAAATGCGACCCCTGCGCTCGGGCCATCCTGAAGTGAAATTAAAAGTCAGCTGATACTGCTCCCAAGCCAAATGGGAGTCGATAAGCTGCGCGTCAACAATCGCAAGCGAGGCGAGCCAACCTTTGGCACTGCGCCGGCGGGACAATGCACGTGCACATTTTTGTTCTTCATCAGATCTTCATCTGGGTGATGGGTGAGGCCAAGCACATAGGCATGCGCTTTCACCCAGGTCAGAGCAACTTCGACGCTTTCTGCAAAGCAAGATCAGCGACATAAAACCTTAATAAAGCGTTAAACACATAGATAAAACATCAGACGAACCTTTGATTACATCGCCCAACTTCCCTGTTAGCTGCAGCCTTCCATTACCAGGCATATGCTCAGCTTCGATGAACAAGATTGAGCCAATGCCACCAATACTATAGGCTACCAATCCTGTAACGATTCCAGGCTTGTTACTCCGCTCAGCAAGTTCAGAATAATATTTCTCAATCCCAAGAATCTCCTCCAGCTCTGTGAGCTCGACTTTTGGGTTGTACGAATCATCTTGACCAGCATCTTTAGCCTCAGCGTACTGAACTGCTTTAGCACGGCATACGCTCCCTATCTCCCTCTCGAGATTTCTAACCCCAGATTCCCTAGTGTACGACGTTATTATTTTTGAGAGGACATCATTTGGTAATTCAACCTGGCCTTCACTCAGGCCATTTGATTGTAATTGTTTAGGAATTAGGTATTGTGATGCAATATGCATTTTTTCCAGGGACGTATATCCGCTGAGCTGGATTAATTCCATACGGTCCAGAAGGGGTGCCGGTATTGTGTCGAGCGAATTTGCTGTAGCAATAAAAAGCTGATATAGTATTATCCAATTAGCATATTATCCTGCACCCCCAAACACTTGCAGCTAGGCACAGCATGAAAAATAAATTGACGGGAAAATGGCCCCCCGCGCTCTAGTCCGGTATTATTATCCTAGCCATATGCACGCAATCCAGGGGAGGCTCGGAGAAGTGAGCGGTAGACAAAATATTCTCCGCCTCCCATCCAAATTGTTTTCCCCGGCTCGCGTGCGGAAAATTAAGCGGAAACAGAGATCAAGCATCCGCCGCATGTAAACAACCCTTTAAAACACGTGCAACCGAGCACACGTAATCTTCCTAGACCCAGAACGTTGCAAGGAGACACAAGGCCTCTAGGCATGATCGGATCGGAAAAGCGGGGTAAAAGAGATGGAAGAGATGCCTGTACCAAGGAGCGGAAAAAACGGGAAACGTACCACTTTAGATAAATCGATAGGGATGTTGATATAGTGATCAGTAAAACTCCAGTTTTGTTCCGGATCTAATACTTCTAGCATTGCCGCACTCGGATCGCCGTGATGATTGGCACCTCCGAGTTTATCGATTTCATCTTTACGATCCAAATCATTAACAAGTTCAGCTTAACCGGATCTCCAAGGGGAGAGCCCGATACTACCATACGCTCGGGATCAAAAATATCCCGAACGCCTATATCGACGTTACACTAAAAGGAAGGTAAACTACTCACCCAAAAGAATAACCGGATTCGCAACGCCAACCTTCTTCAACGCATTGACAATTAACCCTGGCATAGCAGCAACATAAGTCCTCCGATGACCTCTAATTTCTGCCTCATCCCTGACACCTCCTAAACTGATCCTATGGAACTTTCTTCCGAGCGCAGTTGCCACGCTCTTTGCCAGGCTCGTTTTTCCAGTTCCCGGTGGACCCGCGAGTAAGAGAATAGGAGATTTGTCAACCAACGGTCTCCTTCTGGGCTTAGGCGGCTCCTCCGGCTTAGCACCTTCCACAGACTTAGCATCTTCCACAGGCTTAGCATCTTCTATAGGCTTGGGTGAGCTCTTTAAGCCCAGTGCTTTGGCTTTAAGGGCCTGCTTCCCTACTTCTTCTTCAGCAGCATCAGTTTCTGCATGGGCTTTATCGGCGGCCTCATTTACTTGGCGTTTAAGACGAAGGACGGCAAGGTATTCGAGGAGACGTTTCTTAATCTTTTCGAGACCGTAATGGTCATCGTCAAGTTGCTTCCGAGCTTTGGCAAGAGTCGTAGCATCTAGTTGGTCAGATGTAGTTATTGTCCAAGGAATCTATATAATTTTGAAGACGATACCAATTAGCACTAGAAGAAACACCTTGAGTTATAATAAAAAAAATATCCATGAAGTGACAATATCTAGTTTAGCTTGCTTCGAAACGAGATCTCCGGCTTCTTTTGGCAGTATCCTCAGTTATATTCTTAGGGAACACCAAAAATGTGACTGTAAAAACAAGTCTAAAGGTGGTATCATTCTTTGGCAAGATGCTAGAATGCCCCTACTCAATAGACCAATTTAGGGTTTTGCGAGCCACTAGCAATGCTCGTGATAGTAACTCTAACCAGTCTGAGTAACTGTAGGACCAAATACCAGAAATGATGAGGGATGAAGGTGCATGACCTCCAGGTCGGCAAGCCAGCGACTTATCCCTTTTTCAATTTCGGTTTTTAAGACCAGCCATCGTAGACTCGATAATTGACATCGTACATATTGATCACGTTTAAAACTGAAAATTTGCTTACCTCGGTCAAAGTTTCCAAATAAGTTCTACAAATACCATACTCCGCTTGGACGGGGTTCATCCTTTTCAAACGTTGGAGTTCTCTCCTGGCAACCTTCAAAGCTTCGGGGCTTAATTTTGCATATTCAATTCTCTTCACCAGCTCATCGTATTCCTCATTCTCTCCATCGTCATCGTCTCCCCCAAAAGAAGCTCTTCTACCACTCTTGGCTCCGAAACCTCCTTGGTTAGGTGGGTATGAAGGCGACCTCCTATTATCCATAACTATAAGTGGCGGAAGAGCAGGTCCAAGTTTATTACTGTGCTGAATTATCGATTTGATCTTATTCACCTGTCTGGTAAGTATGACCACCCCCTTCTCTAGTCTTTCCGGAACCTCTACCGCCGCAAGAATATCCAAACGTTCGAATAGCCTAGTTTCAACGGCCGAGATCATAAAGTCTGCCAAGGATCCAGCATCATTAACATCCTTTCTGGCAATCAATATTTCCAATCTCCTGGCAACTAGTGGAGGCAGTCCAGCGCCCCGGGATGAGCTCATGCGCAGCAATGCAACCAATTCCCGGGAAAGCGCCTTGAGCTGCGTAAAATATGAATGTGTTTTAGTGTCGGACACTTGAACTGGTTCATCACTAAAGTGTTCCACGTCGGCTTCAATGAACGGTGTGCGTTGTCGGTATTGTTTTACCCGGAACCGGGAGATCCCCTCAACTACGATCGCCATGCCGCTTTGTTGACCACCAACCGGGCTCCCAAACGAATTGATGTCTGAATGACCTTCAAGGCCAATAATCCTTGCTACGGTCCCATGAGAGAAAAGTTCTTCGGGAGTGGCAGAAGAGGGATCGATGTTGAGAAATGCGATCTGGGCTTCTTCAACCTCATCTCCTTCTTCTTGGATGATACGTTTCTTATCTTCGTCGTCTTTTGCGATCGGTGGTGACACTGGGGTTGGTGGTTTGAGCGGGATACATCCTATGGCAAGATTCGTAGCGTCAATAGTAGGGGTGGGATTGCCAGCTGAAAGTGTTGATAATATAGCGGTAATATCTTTGCGATCTGATATGAATATGCGAACTGGATTTTGTGTCAGCTGAGTGCCTAGGAGCCCGAGCAAAAAGAAAAAAAAAGGAAGGATTAGACCAACGTATAACTCCAGGAAGTAGAACTGTAGAATATGGGAGAGGAATAAGAGGAAGAGTTTGCGATTTGAATTCACTCATTTCAAGGTTGAATACTTGTTGCTAGAATTGGAGCTGTATGTAGCTAGTAGTGAAGCGAAAGGGGCTCTCGAGAACTCTGAACGCGACAGCAGATTCTAGCGGTTATATATGAATTACTGTATTTTATGGACAAGGACAGCGGTATGTATCGAAAGAGATTTGTGTTGTGACGTCTAAACAAAGTGATGTTTGGTGAAGCAAAATAAGTGTAGATACTCGACGTGGCGGCGGACGAAGGAACCAGGAGGCGGTTTGTAGGACCGAGGCAAGATGCTTTGTCACGGCGGGATCTGCCGGCTTGGCGCACGTGAAGTGCTAGCCTGCGCGCATCCCATGATTCTCGGTCGTCTTTAGTAGTAATTTTATGTATAACTGAGTAACACAGTGACTATGGACCTGTAAGGCATGTGAATACTATCAAGGGCTCTACATATTCAATTTCCTAACTTTTATGATAGTCCTCACTACCAAGGGCCTTGGGGGCTAGATCATGAAAGAGTCGCATGTAAAGTAATGATATAATATGATACAAGTACTATTGATATGGTTACAGGAAGAGAAAATAATAATATATCCCTACGCCCCTGTAACCTCGGATAAATCTCGTAGACTAGCGAGTGATAACATGTGAATAATGCTATAAGAGCTTAGGTTATCTTTTTTCTCTAATTTATTAAGTATACACATTATAAAAGCCTAGCTAGATATCTGCATTTCGTGGGGCAAATAATATAGTGTACGGATAATAGTAGTAGAAAATTTAGGGTTATTAAAAACTAATGTAACATAGTATAGGGAAGTGCGGGAGTCTGGATTAAAGGAAAGTAAGTGAGGAAGGAGAGAGAAGGATTCTCACTTTAGTTTCAATGCGTAAATGCGCGTAGCATGTATTAGTTTCAGAAAGATGGGTTGCATGAAATTCATTAGGAGGAACAAGAAATATAGGACTTATAGCAATCCTTGTTATAATAAGGGTTATAGCAACAAATCATATATTATCACTCGTATGATATCTAATGATGCTACTATCGTTGTTATTGGCACAAAATAGGTATAGCGCTGGTACAGGTAGGTTTGTAGGAGCACATATATATAGAGGCCATTGGACCACTTGCTGGAGTGAGTCCTCTTAAGCCTACAGTCTGCCCTCGTCACTCACTATTTTACCACAACTATAACTGTACGTGTAAGTAATGGGTAGATTGAATCCCATTAAATTAATATTTCGAATGACTGTATGTGTTAGCTATAGTACCGTATACAATCACTCAGCTTACGGGTAATGCTAAGAAGACTCTTGAGTAAGTAACTTAAGTAATAGGTATAAAGTTAGTCCTCTATTTGGGGGGAGGGTTAGAAGCGTTATTTGGGATATTTGTATCTTACTTAATCAAGTAATCAAGTTATTATATATATATGTAGTACTAAAACAAACCGACTCTTACTTATACCTGGGAGTCAAAGGGTGGGATAAAATTGCAAAAAGAACTACTTTCAGTACGCTAGTACATATAAGGGGGAGAGAGGTTTAATGGGGTAATTTACTGCTAATAGGAAATGTGAACTATAGCGGATAAGGAAAATTGGTAAATTGGTTATATATACTTATCCCCAGGCGCTGGCAGGTTTAAGATTCAAGCCTAGTTTGGGGTAAGAAGTAAAGTAGAAATAAAAATTGAAGAAAAGTCTAGTAGTACCTGTTTTCTCCTAAAGATCTCTAATAGAAATGTATCAAGCGTTTATCGACCTCAGTATTGTCTCTAGTTGCGGGGTCGTTTTTCTCAAAACATCTACAGTTTCATCCCAAAGCCTCTTCTGGAGCTTTGCGCCCTCTGTACCATGAAGGATTGCTGCCACACTACACATTATCAGTTCTATAACCTGCATCTGTTGAAGAGCTGGGGATCCTTACTCCGTGATTGCACAGTTGCTAATAAACTGCCCGTGGGATTCCTCTCCTAAGATTTCTGTAGCATGCCCATATGTTCTTGCTCCTTCTTCTGCAGTCCGTGATATGACTGAAATAACGACCCTAAAAACTGCTACAAGAGTAGGATTGGCTTCTCGTCCTAGGCTGCTTGAAGGTACAAGCCCTGGGTTTACTGTATTGATGATAACCTTATCGGCGGCTACTTGTTGCGCAAGCTCGCGAGCCCAGGCTACGTTAAGGAACTTGGAAACATTGTAGTATTCACCGGCATTATAGTTCCTCTCATCCCGCTCATCAAGCGCTGTGAGTATATTCGGCTCGCGCTGTTCATTGGACAATGAGGCTCTGAGATGCAAGCCAGAAGAAACAATAGTCAATCTTGCAGGAGGCGAGCCAGGCAGCGCAGATGCGTTGCGTAGATATGGGAGTAGCAGGAGTGTGAGAAGAGAGGTTGAGAGGTGGTTCACTTGTAATGTTACCTCATGACCAGCTTTCGAAAGTGTTTTCTGGGACTTTCGGACGCCAGCGTTCATGATAGCGATATCGATTCGTTCTACACCAGCTTGCTCTAGAGCGGCTGTGAAGGCAATGACAGAGTCAAAGTCCTCCATGTCGAGCTGGTACAGATCGATAATAGCGTTGGGGTTCTTGGAGTGAACAATTGGGTCACTGAGGAGTTGTTTCCGGGCTTCTTCACCCTTTGAAATGGTTCGGACTGGGAGAATCAGACGGCCTGTTTTCGCTTGTAGGAATTGACGGGCACATTCGAAGCCAAGGCCAGTGTTGGCGCCAGTTATGAGAATAGTCTTCGAGGTGAAGTCTGTTGAGGCGGGGAGCGAGGGTATTTTAGTTGTTTTTGCTGTATAAAGCCTACCGATAAGAGACATTGTGGGTATTTTCTTGGCGGTTAATGTGATTTGGGGACTAGTCGCTCAGGTTATATCCGGATTATTGATCTAGTAATTGAGGGCGAGTTTTGCGCTTTGGGCGGATATAGCTAGAGGTAGCTTATAGGGGAGTAGGATATGGTTGCTTTGACTCGTATATAGATGCACATATATATACAAGTACTATCGGCCGATATAACCAGGTCCAGAATTTTAGGGTTTCTCATAGATTTTTAAATTCCAGAAGGCTTATTCTGTTCCACTTGAACGGAATTCCGTGTAAAGACATATAACTCCGGCGGGGTTCAGTTCCTCGAAGCTATCGGCCGAGAGTTGATATGGAAAACATTAGCTTTAGGGAATCGCTGAGCTTTTGTGTTTCGTCACTTAATTATTAAGAGCCTCTTTAAAGGAGTTTTATCTTTTTCGGATAATTTATGAGCTCGCTGTTGCCTTTGTATTAGTCTGTATATACATTTCTAGAATGTTCGTTAGCTTTAAGAGCTGTAAATGATTATTTTTTACACTTCTACTTACATCACAAAACCCCTAGTAGGGCTATCACCTACTATAAATCAATCGATTGTGACAGTTTAACAAACCTACATGTATCGTGACTTTTATCTAACTACATATGTTATAATATATCTGGTTGGGTAGTCGCCAAGCATGAGCGGCTACGCGCGCCAAAAAGGGGACATAGACGGTGCAGATAAAGCACATACATATCCTGCCATGTGATTTCTTTTGATATAAAAAAAAGCACAAGGAAACATTCCACGAACGGGCGTTAAGCTAAGCTTTCAGCCTCGTTCACATCGACTTGCCCTAACCCTAACGCCATAGAGATCTTGGCGCATATGTTGGATTTGCATGTGAAAATGTCCCAACGGAAAATATGTTTCCGTAACTACCCGAGACAAGACTTCAGTACTTCAGGCTGAACCTGTAACTTTCTGAGGCTCATAAACCTAGAATTCTTTGTACGAGCAGAATGTGAATATAATGGAAATGGAACCTGATGACGTTGTTATTGTTATAGAAGCCTGGACCAGGCCTCATCGCCGGACCAAACAACGACGAGGTTATGTGAGGCGGGAAATTGGTGTCCTGTTTCTGTTGGGACTTGTCTACCCCGCGTCCGACCGTGATTTAGAACGTGGGGTGGAGCTGACGAGCCGCTGTAAACGGAAACGGTTAGACATCCATCTGCACGCGCAGCAGAGAGCTTTGATGTTCGTATCTGTAGCAGTGTTGGAATTGTAGACCTCCGATTAGCTATGGGGCGGCTGCATCGCTATTGCCGCAACAAAATCCATCGGGGAATATATAGTTCCACAAATACGAAAAAGGGCTGCATCACCGTTTTTCAAAACTTTAGAGCAGAAGTCCTCTATGGATAATTGCAAGTACATATATATATGTATGTTTGGTCAGTGCATGTAACCCTAGATCACAGCCTCATGCGTGGGGATTACAGCCTAGGATTACGATCTTGGATCCTGGGACCAAAATTTTAGGGTTCTGACTGAGCATGTGATACACATGAAACAAGTATTATCTGGTCAGGTGGTAAGTTACTTGATTGAGAAACCTGTGGTATAATAGGAAGTAATTCGTTTTAACATCTATAAAGTCGGGTGTACTTACGAAACCTGTCTGCCTGAATGTTCATATGCACTCTGGCCACATGTGCTCGATGAAGTGTCTATCTTCCTAACCCATTTCACAGTTGACGTTGCTGGCCTTTTCGTGCCGTGTGTCGTTGGCTCGGTTGAGCGGTGGCCCCTGCCCCTGCGTGATACAATATCACCTAGTGAATCTCTGATCTCGCTTGATTGGTGCCGGTAAAAGAGAGGCGGAATTGCCGGTATGAAATGACAGGTCTTTCTTTCTCTTCCTCCGAACACCTTACAAGAATTATCAAAGACGCAGCATAGAAAAGTCGTATAGATTGTAAGGTTCGCCCTCCCTTTGAGCCCTCCCACTTCCCTTTGACTTTCCCTACTCCATATCCACATCTCTTTCCACAACATTAGTTAATCCTTCAACAGGATTCCCACTAGATTTCAATAGCCTGCTGTGAGGGCTTTTCAACAATGGCTACGGACCTGGAGGAGCCTAATGGCTCCAATGTGAAGCTTCGTAGTAAACCTACGGAGGAGGTTGCTGGTAGTACGACGGGTAGTGTCTCTACGAATGATTCGGCGGTGGTTGATGAGGAAGACTCTTCAAAGCCTCGCAAAACCTTTGGCCGCACACCTGATGGCAAAAGTAACCATCCGCTTTCTTCTCTATTTCCATACGATAATAGATACTTGAGACTGATTAGACAATGGTATTGGTGTAGTCTTTGTCGTTCCCCAGACCCACGATATGGTCTCTACCCTACTATCCCCAACCCAACCTAAGAACTTGTCGGATATCCTTATTCTTGGTGTTTTAGCAGTGCATATAGCCCTGCTATATTTACTTCCTTCATCGTTTCGTACGCCCGTTATGTGCGCTGCATTCCTCTTCTGGAGAACTGCTTACAATTTCGGTATTGGCTACCTCTTGCATAATCAGTCCAATTATAAATGGCTTGTCTACTGGGCCCGTAAGTCTGGTATTTTTGATGCTTCTCGCCAGCCAGCAATTTACAAACTCATTAAACACGAAATTGAGACAAAAATTCCGGATGAAGTAAAGAGTGGGGACTATGTTTTTGAGGAAGCACCCATAGAATACAATACTTGGCTTGTGTTCCGCAGAGTCGTCGACCTAATCTTGATGTGTGACTTTGTCAGCTATGTGCTTTTTGCTATCTCTTGTGCCTATGTTCCAGAGGGCGAAGGCTGGGGATTGACATTGGGGAGATGGATTGGTGGGATCGTACTGTTTATGTTTAATCTCTGGGTTAAATTGGACGCTCACAGAGTTGTCAAGGACTACGCCTGGTGTGAGTATCTTAATTTTCTATGCAGCAGCCACTTTTCAGTTCAATACCGTAAAATGAACACTAGGCTAAGATCCTTTTAAAAACAGATTGGGGTGATTTCTTTTTCCTCATTGACCAGAATCTTACATTCGACGGTGTTTTCGAGATGGCACCCCACCCAATGTACTCTGTTGGTTATGCCGGATACTACGTGAGTTCTCACTTGTAGACCATACGTGTGGAGATTTTTGAGGGTTTAATTGACAAATAAACAGGGAATTTCTCTTATGGCTGCATCTTACACGGTTCTTTTTACTTCCCTTCTTGCACACGCAGCCCAGTTTGCATTCCTCACTATAGTTGAAAACCCTCACATTGATAAAACCTATAACCCTCCTGCACCGCGCCGAAAGTCAGCCCCTCCGCAACCAATGATTAGGCCCAGTTCTTCTGGAGGGAAAAGGACTAGCTCAGCTTCGTCAGTTTCTATGGCCATCGTTGAGGATCCGGCAAACACGGCAAAGGACCACAAGCTGCTTGGAAAGTTTGATCTCTTCCACAACACTCACCTTTTAACGGTTCTCCTACTGGTCTACCTTGTCTCTTTGACTATGCTCACTCCTAATACACCAATGCTTCAAGCTCTTTTCGTCATTCACGCTCTCATGTGGAGGCTTTGGCACACTGTGGGTATCGGTGCAATTCTTCTCGGGCAGAGTAACAATAAATCATGGATTCGACACTTTCTGAAGTTTGGCGAGACTAGAGAAGAGGCCTGGAGGCAATGGAAGAGCTTGTATCATGTTTCTTTGGTCATGTGCCATGCCTCGTTCATGGCTGCCGGTTGGAAAATGTACCATTGGCCTGCTGGCGAGGAAAAACTCGTGCTATTTAGGCATACTGTTGGCATTATGCTCATCGCCCTCCAGCTCTGGACCTCTACATCAATCTATGAATCTCTTGGTGAATTCGGTTGGTTCTACGGAGACTTCTTTTTTGAGCTTCCTAGCCCCAACTTGACGTACTCGGGTATCTACAGATACCTGAATAACCCTGAGCGTCTTATTGGCTGTGCGGGTATTTGGGGTATTGTCTTGATTACCTCCTCATCGGCTGTGTTTATGTTGGGACTTTTATCACACGTTTGCGCCCTCTTGTTCATTCAGTTTATTGAGGGACCTCATATGCAGAAATTGTATGGCAGCAAAATTCGTCGAGAAGCGGGAGTTGTTAGGACCATTAAGAAAGCCATTCCACCACCAGTTGCAGATCACGTTAAGTCCTTCCAAGGTTCAGTTGACAAGGTACTTGCAGAGGCCACTGACTTCGTTGAGGAGTTCTTGGAATCGGCTAGACCAAAGTTTGCTCAAGGGGTTATGGGTGTTGTTAAAGATACACAATTCTTGTTCTCGCAATACCCTGCCATGCTATCTATTACTCGTCTTGCGGATGATCTGGCAAACTATGATGCCAAGAGATATTCTCTGGATATCTTGAATGCAATGACACAAAAGGGCTCGGAAGAATCTCAGAGTTTGTCAGTAGCTTATGGAGAGCCTGTTAGAGTTGGATGGACTGCCCCAATTAATCACTCAAGGAAAGATTGGATTGGATTGTACAGGATTACAGATAACCGCTCCCGGCTCATAACTAAAATCGCATCTATGGGAAGGTGGATTGCGACCTGTAAGGATGAATACGATCTTTCCGAGGACCCTGAAAGCGGTATCATTTCGTCCGACATTAAGGGCATTTGGGCCGAAGACGGAGAGCCGATCTTTAAAGGGGAAGTCGAATTCGGGTGTGACAAGGCATTCTGGAGCAACGGCGTATATGAGTTTAGATACCACCACGATGGAAAACACAATGTTATGGCTATTAGCTTGCCATTTGAGGTTGTTATTGAGAAGGTTGAAGTAGACGAAGATGAGGATGTCGCATGCATGGATACCGAGGAGATGCAGGAGAAGGTTGAGAAACATCTTTTGCCGGTTGTTATTAGGTGCTTTGAAAGCAACGATGATTTGGCGCCGGCGACTGTTCTGGAAGAGTTTGGTGGGCTTGGAGAGGAAAAGTATGCCAAGAGGATTGTATACGCTGTTAAAGAAATGTTCGGCGTGGACTTTGCACCAGAAGTTGTTCAGGCAGATGGAAATGTGAGAAAGTTGGCTTGGAGGATATGTAATGCAAAGAGAGTTTTGGTAAGTAAAATCCTCCATATAGGCCATGATATATACTAATTTCCTCCTCACCTTAGGCTCCATTCAGCATGAACACTACTGGGACTTCTACTCCAAGTGTATCGAAGCACTAATTTTCCTATACGTGTTATAGTAATAGCAGGTTTTTAACGACTTTTTTTGTTTCCTTTTTCGAAGAATGCTTGGTGGAGTTTACTTATGTGTTTCTTCATTCATGTTTTTTTCATGTCTCTTATGGGGTTTCTCAAAAACTATATCTTCAAAAAATGGGGTGGGAGGGGTTTCGGTAGATGGATGAGTTTCATTGTTGTTTGGGGGTTCTCTTTAGTCTCTGTTTGGGGGTGGTTGTACGTTTATAAAAGTGATTGTAAGGAGGCGCGAGGTATCAATACCAGAATTTGATTATTTGCACTTATTAGTGATTGAAGTATAATGATATTTCTTGAAGTAAGGTTGTATGTATGGCTGATCCGTGGCCTTTGAACTTTAATCATAGGCACATGTAGCTGGAGTTAATAAATGATCTGGCGTGAAGTATTTTTTTTTGGGCTATGGAGACCAAACTGACTTCAAGTTCACGACAACAAGGTACATTTATCAACTCTGACAGCCTCATCTCTAGAAGTTGCCTGATATATTTATCTAAATTTCTGCCATGGGTTGGCTCACATTATTCCTCTTAATTGGTCTCATGTTCACTCTTGTTATACACCAGATCGGTTGGCAGCCCGCAGTGTTGAGTCCTGGAAACTTAACAAACTCAAGCCTCTCAACTCACTACTACTCAACAGACCTAAGCTCTATCCCTACGCACAGACACTCTATCAAAATCTACTGTCAGACTAATGGGGACAGTCCATACACATACGATATAGTTCGGGCTATTGTACATCTTAGTGACTTTGGTCGCTGCTGCCACGCAAACTCAAGATCACCCTGTACAGAGTTAATTACTTTCAATACAGGATCAATCGCTATATGTGGTCAACGCAATGTCTGTCTCGAATGTGAAGAAGTTAAAGAGTCGTTACTGGATGTTGTGGATAGTTGTAGGTTCGGTGGAAGAGTTGAGGGGTTTTGGGAGGAAGAGTATACTTTTACTATACTCCAGTTGGTGGTACTCAAGTCGAAAAACGAATATAAAGAATAAATTGTAGGCGTATGGGCCTACTGTGTATGGGTATGTGTTATCTCTGGGTGAGACGTGGGTCCTCTACTCTGGATATTGTATAATTATGATATTGGCTTATGCCCGGGAAACTGGGACTATCCAATATTATTTCTGGTAGGAAAGGGAGAGTACTTGAAATAAAAATTCAGTTATACGTATACCAGTATATGACCGCAAAAGTTTCCGTCAGAGGGGAACCTGGAGATTAAGTAGCAAATTCTAAATTTAACTCTCAAGCAGATATGTTGCTAAATGCTAGAAACCATCTGCTTGTCAACCTTTCATGTCTTGTATAAATATATCTTTACTAAAGTACTATATGTTTTCAATTTCCTTAGTCCTAGCTTTTCCAAGTATTTAAGATTACTTATCAGGGTTTTTCCAGGTAAAAACCTGACTAAGTATACTGTATGGCGCATCTACCGCCTGCTACTCGCTCCAAATTCGGTTATGACCATAACTACTCAATAACGAATCGAATCGATAACACTCAATGCTAGGTGACTACGGTAAATCTCTTTTATTGCTGATCTTCCGTTCACGGGGTGTTTTTTTCGTTCATGATGTCTCTAGGATAGATCATGCAATGTAGTGTAAGATGTCGTTAAAAGAGCCAATGAGGAAAAATCTTGGCAGGGGGGTCATAAGGAAATCTACAACACATGAGATTGTAAAGAAGTATAAATACTCTTCTGATATGCTATAGAATTAAGATTCCTGGAAATTTCTTTATCTTTGTTCCCTATATCTTTTGCTGGAATAGCTTGTAGTCTAGTAGTACGTAACTAGAAGGGTATTGTGGTATTGTGGTATTGTATTAATTGCCTCCCAGGATTTAACCCGCTGTATTAGGGCTTTGAGGCATGAGGACTGAAGACACTAGGCAAGAGAGATGTGGGGTTGTACTGGTGTGATGAGACCTTTTTTTTTTAACCATGAATTATAAAACTTGCCCCTGGCTACTGTAGACCAAATTACTAGAAATATACGGTACGCCATATTAAAGATAAAAGAGACAAAAGTATGTTTAAAAAATGCCAAGAAAACGTGTTTGGCTCCTTTAATTGTACTCCCTTGAGTGGATAAATGCCTGTTGAAAAAATATTATAGTCGCCATAAGATATGCAACTAGGGTTTCAGGTGCTTGAGGAAGTTTTTTGGCTAACGGGTTAAACTTTAGTAGTGCATGGTAGGGGAGCCATTGTGGGTTGTAGTGGGGTTTGAACTGTGGATGGAAGAAAATGTTTGTTTGCTGAGAGCTTAAACAAGCCAAGATTTAGTATAGGAGCTAGCCTTAGAAGGGGCTAGAGTGCGGTAGAGGCTGATTTGCAATTTGGATCTAAGCTTTGGGGACGGAAACGCTCTAATTATAAGTTATATAAAGCTGTTTTTAGCGATGACCGATCGGTCTTCTGCAGCTGTCGGCGGAACTTATGAGTGTATGGCTAAACGTACATAATATCAGAGCAGAGCGGGCAAGCCCAAAATCAGCTCTTGATATTTATTTAGAAACCTTTCACCAACGCCAAAGAACATTTCCGGAGGCTCACATACCAATAATAAGACTGTGTTGACTGATAGGGATAACTATTCTGTATTAGACCAAGCCTTGGAAAAATCAGCCCACGGGAGGTCAGTTCAGGTAGCACTAAACTCACTCAACTAGACAGTTGTATTTATATCTAGTTATGAGACTCCAAGACATGCCGAGTGATATTGCGTAACGGTAACGCTCGTGTCTTGTACTTTATTTCAGCCTCTTGATACTGTTTTGGATCTAGTAATAATTTCCTCCGGGTGGAGCGGCCTGACATGCGGTATGTAGCTTAACTCGTTCCTTGAGTACATACATACATACGCACTATATATGCAAACAGCTAATGAGATTTAACCCTCACTTGTTGTACATACAATTTCTTGCTAATAAGATCTCACTGCACTTTTCCGAGCTTATTGTTTTCGTCTGATGTAACTCCAACAAACCTCGATATTACAGTGCTACATGTAGCTTATGATACCCACCATATTCGGCTGGTTTGCTTCATGTTGAGGTCCGATATCTCGGACTAATCTCCGTTAAATTGGGTTCTCGTGTGGGAGAGAAAACATAAGACGCCAAAAAACAAAAAAAAACACCGAGTTGAGCTTGAGAGTTTTTTTTTTAAAATAATGTCAGTGCATTCTCCAAGAAAGCTGAAAAACGCAGGTCTAGAGCCGGAGCCGGCAACGATAGGAAAGGGGTGTTTGGAGGTATCGCGGTGTCTATTCCGGGGGGTGGAAAGGTCTATGTAACGTTGGGGCTAAAAATAAGCGCTATGCGAGATCTCGTATCTTGTTTTGGGCAAGCGGCATCATGGTTATGGGATGTCAGCTTAACGGCAGCACAGGAACAATACACTAACCGAATGGATTTCTTTCTTTAGGCTAGTAGCTTCTACAGTCAATTTCTTGCGGGTAACCCTAACCTTTGGCCTAAGGACTTCAACACCTTGCTCTTGTCCTCATTATCCCATTAATTTATAACTTATCTATGGTCACCCCACTCCACAAATAAGATTCAACTCCCCATAAGGTCACTTTTAGTGTAAATTTTACATTTTCTAACCGATGAAGCGAATTTTGAGATTACCATTCCTCATGTGACCACCCAAGCTGGGGCGTTAAAGACTGCTGTAGTTTAATAAAAAAAATTCGACATTCTTCCTCATCGGAAACCATCCTGATCTCAAAGCCTTCCAACGTCTGTTGAAATGCACATTTAGACAGTTTTGGCTCTACTGATAGTTTATGAGGAGATCGCTATAAGAAAATTGCTCGTAAGAATAAATACACTATAAGAACATGCATCTCGGCCCTCCATAAAATTAGTCTCATCAAATTCTCGCTACCTATAAGAATATCCACTTTATGAGAATACTAGATTTTAGTCTCAAGCGTATTTTTATAATAAGCTTAAGCTTCTCCTAGACACCCCTCCCAAAACCCATAGGCACTATGGTGGCAAATTCCACATGAAGCGCTATAGCTCAAAAAAGGGATCCAGCATGCTGAATCAGTCATCGACAGGGACCCGTACGCTATTGATCGATCTGGAAGTCGGAACTTTAGAAGACTCTTATCGCACTACCTTCCGCAAGCCCTTTCTTTGCAGGAATTATTTCTTTCCTTGTCCATTCTCTACTTAACATCTCTTGTAGCGTAGCAGATACTGCTCGGGAGATTTTAAGCTCATGAAAGGCTTCTTCATTATTTCGCGGGAAGGTCATATTGTTTGAAAGATTATAAGTTGGAAAAGAGTTTCTTCTTTTCCATAGCTTTTCCTAGAACATATTCGCTCATATTCGCTCATATTCGACTAGGGTTTCTAATTTACATCTTTTTATTACAGCCTGCCTAATCGAACTAATTCCACCGACTCTGAAAATGTCGTGAGTCTTGAGAGGTGGCGTATCTGGGCCGTTTATTTGTTCTTTATACTTAGTCTGGTGGGAGTTACTACCAACCCTACGTGGCGATGTAAATAACCTGCGGAGACGATACTTCTGGCCAGCGAGAAAGTTCTTTGGCCTCACGATACAACGCACGCACGATTTGAGCCGATTTTCCGGGTCTCGCAGCTAATAAAACAGCTAACCAAATAGGATATAACTTATTATAGGTCTAATAAAACCTCATCTCTTTTTATTAGGCCTAGGGCCTTAGGTTGTGGTGGAATAGAATCTGTGCAATGTAGAACCATCCCTAGAAGTACCCAACATGTGCCCAAATCTACATGTAACAGAATCAATAAAAGTCAATGAGTTATAAATTTTATACTAGAGGTCATATATTCCGATGTTTCTTTGGGACACAAGATTCAATTTTTGATGAAGATCCTAGTACATAGTAGGGTTGGCCACAAGGCTCTGACAGTGGACCCTGGTTTCTCGATCTTTTCTACCATACACTGTATCGTAGATAATTTTGTCAGCGCCGAAGAATGATTTTGGACTTTCTACTTTTGGATAAGAATTATTTTCTTTTTGAGCTTCTATTTTATGTCAGAGGGGAAATTGGAAGGTCCACTCGGAGTCTCCCGGGGTAGAGGATCAGCATCGTGTCCACAAGCTAGGGCAATCGCCGCCCATCTTTGCCTCCTCAGAATAGATCATCTCTCTCTGCTCCGTGCTCCGTTTCAGCTTTAGTGTTCACTTCTGTTGCGGGGACGTTTCTTGACCCTCACTTCAATTACTGTGGGATCTTGGGATCTTGGAGTATTTCTGCACATCGGCAGTTGCCAGGGTTTGAGGAAGAGCCCTGGAGCTTCTTTATCCCCTTTCTTTTTTGCCTGCATCCCTTTCTAGAGCCTCTTCCTACTCTTCAACAGGACAACAACACCATCACTGTCACCACTCACTGTCCCCCTCATCCACCCACCGGTCTCTAGTACCACCACCGCATGTATCCTCGCCCGAGATGATGCCCAGGCACTCCCACGCTTATACAAATGGCCATGCCTCCTCCTATGGGCCAAATACAACTTTCTCTATATCCCCTCATAGGTAAGAACCCACGTCCCTCCCACAAATCCTCCCCGAAATATGCTCACAAACCTTCCACGAAGCAGGTTTCAACCTCGCACACAGCCAGCTTTGCGCTGGCGAAGACAGATAATCTTTAAAATATGTTTAATCGCAGGAATATCCGCTGTCATCCTTCTGGTCATATTCCCTTCATTCCGGCTTATTCTCCTCCCCTCCATTGGGATGTCCTCGTTCCTGCGCGACGACTCACATATCCCCACAATCCGACACTATGATCTCTCAAATGTACAGGGCAGTGCGCGGGGGTGGGAAAAAGAGGAAAGGATCCTCATGTGTGTACCTCTCCGTGATGCAGAGCCCCATTTACCAATGTTCTTCTCCCACATGAGGAACTTTACGTATCCGCACCACTTGATCGATCTTGCATTCCTGGTATCGGATTCAAAGGATAGGACGCTACCGCTCCTGATTGACTACCTTGAGAAGCTCCAAGCGGACCCAGACCCGCACCAACACTTTGGAGAAATCTCGGTTATCGAGAAGGATTTCGGACAAAAGGTGCAACAGGATGTTGAAAACAGGCACGGTTTCGCTGCTCAGGCAAGCAGGAGGAAGACAATGGCGCAAGCGAGGAATTGGCTGTTGAGTGCAACGCTCAGGCCGTATCACAGTTGGGTGTATTGGAGAGATGCGGACGTGGAAACAGCACCACCAACTATTTTGGAAGATCTCATGAGACACAATAAGGATGTAATTGTGCCGAGTAAGTTTCCTTCCCCATGTTTCTAATTTTCCCTACCTATATCAGATCATATGATGTTACACAAACGTATTTGCTACTTCAGAGGGCCATCTACCCAATGAGACAAGAAATCACCTTTTTTCTTCTGATGACACCCTTTGTTCAATTCCTACATATTCAATTTACCTATTAAGTAGATTTTTTACTAACAGTAATTTAAAATTAGACGTTTGGCGACCACTCCCCGACTGGCTCGGTGGTGAACAACCGTACGATCTAAATTCGTGGCAAGAATCAGAAACTGCTCTAGCTCTTGCAGATACTCTTGACGAAGATGCTGTCATTGTCGAAGGTTACGCAGAATACGCAACCTGGAGACCACATCTTGCTTACCTCCGCGATCCCTACGGTGACCCAGACGTCGAGATGGAAATTGATGGTGTCGGAGGTGTCAGTATTCTAGCCAAGGCGAAAGTTTTTAGGGCTGGTGTACATTTCCCGGCCTTCTCATTCGAGAAACATGCTGAGACTGAAGGGTTTGGAAAGGTCAGTTCCCTTGTTTCACTTAATCGGGGGAAGTTATCTAATGTAAGCGTACTATAGATGGCAAAACGCATGAAATTTTCCGTTTTTGGCCTCCCGCATTATACGATCTGGCATTTGTACGAACCTTCAGCAGACGATTTGAAACACATGGAACGTATGGAGGAAGAGCGTCTAGCTAAGGAAGCTGCCGAAAAGGAAGAAGCTGAAAAGACAAAGAAAATGCAAGAATCCTGGAAAAATCCGAAAGATCAGTGGGAGCAAGATAAGAAGGATATCGCCGACGCAGCCTTGAAACTGAAGGATGAAGAACTTAGTGGTGGAGAGGCAGGGCCGCATGCCCACGGCGAAGAGGGAGAAGAAGTAGCTCCAAAGGTTGGGCTGAAGGAGGGGGGTGGTGGTATAGATGAGGCATGAGTTTTACCTACTCAATAAGAGGTTTTTATTTTTATTTTTGGTATATAGGCTCGAGAAGCTGGCTGGATTTTTTGATGGCAGGCTATGGGAATGAACTTACTGATACTGATGAGTAAACTTTATAGACAGATAAGCGCTCCCCTAAGGAGGTGTGAGAGACTACTTGGATCATACCTTGGAGTATGCGTGTGCTTGATGTGTATCCGGCCTTTTCCCTTGTTATTGTCATGATTTTTTTTGTGTCGTTGGAGCGAACTTGGGTCTTGGGTCTTGGTGTTTCCTATTGTTCTATTAAGAAAAGCTTTGTTTTTTTGCTATCATTTTATAGTTTTTTCTCTTGATCGCCGTTTTCACACCTGATCTGTGGACCGAGAACGGCATCTAGAGGCATGACCTATATATTCTGTAAGTGGCAATTCTTTTTGGTATGGCACTGTTACTGTTTAGTTTTCGTGAGCGCAGTATCCTCTATTCTTTTTATTATTCTTTGTTTCATGCTATTATATTGTTTAGTTCTGGTTTCTTGTCCTTGCCTTGGTAGTATCTAGATTTATCGATGGAGGGTATATACGGTAAATATATCTTACGTGTCATGTATGAGGTTGCGGTTGGAGGATTGGGAATATTTGAAGCTGGCCATTGTGTCTCAATCTGTCGCGAATAGAGATGAAAAAAATGGAGCAAGGAAATCACTTCAGGCTAGTTTGCAACGTGCAGTTTGTTGTGTGGGATATTACGAGTGTTGCAAGTTGAGATGAACACTCACGTTCCTAAATGTACCCGTACCCAACGTAGAATAGCCACCCCCCGGCCACATTATCGACCAGCGCTATCTCAACACCACTCACTTGTTGAGCCTCCCCCGGGACCGCATATGACGTGGGACCGCAAGCTCCTACAACACCGCATCTCCGACATTTACCCCTCTAATACCAACACGGCCTTAATATCAACCTTGGGCTCTATATAATCATGTCTGGAACAGGTGTAAGCCAATTGCCCTCCCCCACCTCCTCCCCCGCACAAGATGGAGATGAAAACTCACAGAGGAGGATGGTACCTATAGAATCGAGAACAGGTCTTTGCGACCCGACAGTCGCTAGGGGTAATGAAAGGGAAACTGAAAGGCGCTGAAATCGGTTATTTCCCCCCCAATAAACCCCCCTCACCTTTTATATATAAAAGAAAACTAGCTAACCACTCCCCCTCACAATAGGCCACTCCCTCCTTAAACGTAAATCCGAAGCCCTCACAAAACGTTTCCGCGAAATCACCCGCCGCATTGATGAAGCTAAACGCAAGATGGGCCGCGTGATGCAGATCGCGGCCTTCTCCCTAGCGGAGGTAACGTACGCCACGGGTGGTGGGAGTAATCTGGGGTACCAGGTTCAGGAATCTGTCAAGACTGCACGGTTCAGGGTTCGGACTAAGCAGGAGAATGTATCTGGTGTGCTGTTGCCGGCGTTTGAGAGTTTTATTGTGGAGGGAAATTCAGACTTTGGGTTGACGGGTCTGGGGAGAGGTGGTCAGCAGGTGCAGAAATGTAGAGAGGTTTATGGGAAGGCTGTGGAGACGTTGGTGGAGTTGGCAAGCTTGCAGGTGGGTTGATATCTTCCACCCCCTCCGTCCTTCTCATCTTCCCTATGAGGGGTTGATGGGTGTGGGGTATGAGGCTAACTTTGGGGGGTAATTTTAGACTGCTTTCGTAATCCTGGATGATGTGATTAAGGTGGTCAACCGACGTGTTAATGCGATCGAGCACGTTATTATTCCCCGTACGGAAAATACAATCAAATATATCAACAGCGAACTGGATGAGCTCGATCGTGAAGAGTTCTACCGCCTCAAGAAGGTTCAGGGGAAGAAGCATCGCGACCAGGAGGCTGCGGATAAGGAGATAAAGGCAAAGATGCTACTTAATGAAGAAAAAGCCGAAGATCCTAATGTTGAGGGTAGTGGTGATATTTTAGGTCAGAACGAGGATGAGGACATTATCTTTTAAGGAGAGAGAGTTGTGGCATAACATGGGATGGGATGAAGTAGATAATAAGAAGGATGCAGGTATTCCTTTTCTGTATACTCTTTATAGCAATGTGAATTTTAAGTGATATCTCAGATATTTTAGATAAGAATATTTAGCTTATCATATTTGATAGCTAGGTCGTCGCAAATAGCTGTCCCCAAAGCTAAGCATAGAATTATAGCTTGTGATAACATACCTTGCCTTTTGAGGATTCCGATAAATGGGATGAGATAGGGAAGGCTTTTCCACTAAAAATATAAGGCGTGAATAAAATCCTCCCACTAACCTTCGTTTCCCCCCACCTCATGCCGCATCATCTTTCGTCACTCGAGGGAAATTCCTAGTCCAAAAACCAGAGCTTAGGCTAAAAAACACACTTTTGACCCCAATAATATTTACAAGAGAAACCAGCTTTTTCTATATAACTGTCAAACGCTTCTCGTAGAGTTGATAGTGCTCGTGCTTTAGAACGGGCGTGGCCACTCGTACTTATCCGTCTCGTGATTGTTTCAAACTGGCTTAAAAGCCGTCTCCATTAATAGTTCTTGACTAGTGACGCTTGCCGATACAGTGAAACTGTTAAGAATGTGTCTGCACTCCTGTTAGTTGAACTTACGGAGGGAGGGGGGGTGAATTATATCACAGAATAATTACCAATATTCGCTGGATATGGAGTGAATCCGGCGGCATCCTTGATATGGATATTTGCCCCATTATCTATCAGGAGCGTTGCTGTTCTCTCATCTACCCTAGCCGCCAGATGAAGTGGAGTTCGTCCATATTAGTCCAAGGCATTCATATCGGTTCCATTCTCTAAAAGTAGTCTAACGATCACCTCGTGTGTAGTGATCTTTCCTTTAAACGGTGTGATCTTCCTTGTAGGAAAATCCCAAGAAGTAGCATTCTCGGTATAATAAAAGTTCCTATTCCCGAGCTCATTAAATGTATTCCGCTCAGCCAAGTGGAGTTGTGTTTCCTCCTTCATGTTCCGGGAATTGACATGAGCTTCCCCCCCCCGAAGTAATACCTCAACAATAAGGGGCTCTTCCATAGATACCGCTGTGTGTAGTGGGGTAGCTCTACCGATTGTTCGGTGCCCCGCTCAAGTAACATTTTTGGTGCATCCAGGCTCCACACCCACCGTGCCGTCAACTGAAGTGCTGTTCTCCCGCATGTGTCTCGTTCCTCGATATCTACCCCCGTGCTCCAGTATTACCTTGAGTACTGCCACCTCGTTAGCACACGCAAGTCTATGGAACACCGTTTCGCGGTACCACTCAAATCCGGTAGTATTTACGCCGTTTTTGAGGAGTAGGCTGACAAGCTCATGGTTCTCGTTGACTGCTACTGAATAAAGTGCCTCATTTGCGTGGATCGAGTTTGTTTATGGCGAGCTTGTAGAGCATTATGTAGAGCAGGGAGGCAAGATGGCGGTTTGAGAGGATGAGGTAGTGGAGGTCGTTAAGTTCTAGGTACCCCGCGACTTCTAGAAGAAGCTCGTTTGGGAGCGTGAGGAGAGGCATCACACTGAAATGTGATTTCTTTTTTTCTTTCCCCTTATGTGGCTGGGTATCAGGTGTTAGGTAAATCTTGAATCCTGTGCCTTGGTCTTATATACCTTATTTTTTTCCTTGGGGTGTGTTAAGATCGTCCTTCTGTATAGCTGGAATGGGTGGCTTAGACGTTTGGTGTGTCCCCTTTATAGGTGGGCTGAAGTATCCTGGGCCACCTGATATATGTACGTACTTACGAATCACAGCCCCGGAATCGACGGCTATTGACCTTAGAGAGAGAGGAGAGGGAGGGAGGGGGGGTTCTCCTGGAGTATGTACATACAAAACTGACGGTTTCGGTCTGAACTGAAAGCTTTGCGGGCTGCCCTATTCAGTTCAACGGATTTCTGGAGGCTGAAACCTTTCTCGCCGCATGGAAGAATCATCCAATAGAGAAAGCAGTCGCAGTAAGAGGTTTCCTGATAGTGGAGGAATCCTTAATTCTAAAAAATCTCTCTCTACCGCTATAACCTTTCTCTTCCCAATCCACAAATACAATCCCTCTCGCCAATAACCCAAACTCCCAAACTCCATAGAGATCCCCATTTCTGACACGCCAGTTGTGAAAAATAAAGATCTCACCCTCAAAGGAAGAAAGGAAACAAAAAAGAAGAAACAAAAAGGAAGGATACAAGTACACTGAATCAACAGGACCCTCTAACTGTTCCCCCTCCCCTCCTCTTTATTTTTCACTCATCTCCTCAATTACTTCGAGCTCATCAAGTTCGACCCCATCAATGTATGTCGGGTAGTTTTTTCTGAATGCGGGAAGCCATTCGCCTGTTACGACGCCGCCGAAGAAGCCGATCATCCTTGATAAACCTCGTTGTATGACCCTGGTTAAGCTAGTGAATAAATGTCGCTCCCTAACCCTTATCTGTAGAAAGGGCATGGCATTTCAACCGATAAGGAAATCAGGAAGCTTACGGCATAGCTAGAGGAGTATCCTTTGCAGTCAGGAAAAGAAGCATCTGGAAGGGCGAGGGTCCTCTTTTATTCCTTTCGCAATCGTCTAGGTACGAATACATATTTCTAAAGAACTCTTCTTCCGCCTTCTCTTCCCCCGACACTAGGTCCAGTAATGGGTCTTCGGTGGAGGCGATAGCGATATTGTTGTATTTCCTTTTTTCGTTGGAGAAGCCTTTGTTGGTCGCATTGGTCTCCTCGGCGCTTAGGAACTCCCGCATAGCGTGTGTCGAGGGCAGTGAGTCGTTCTTGCTGCTGGGTGTGAGGAATTCGGAGCTGAGAGTGGACTCATTGCCCGCTAGGTACGGGTTTATGTGAGTGGTTTTTGAACGGGGAAGCGGAAACATCAGGGACGAGAACATGTTTGCAGATGTAGTAGTAACAGTTGTTTCAAGGAGCCGGGGGTTCTCTGGATCTCTAGAGATATATACGACTTTTATGACAACCAGGTGGTGGTGGTGGGGCGGACGGAGGAATATACGATCCGTCTGTTCCAAGGCGTCGACTTATATACCGGCTACTACCCTATCCTATATATACCGAGATCGGGCGATAGGAAGCCGCCCACGTATGGGATCTGCAGGTTGGAGGGTAAAAATAAAGTATCTGTATGCCTTGGCGCTTGGGGGGGAGTTTCTCTTCATCCTTTGAGATGGAGACCACCGCGCCCGAGCACATTTCTGCGACCAATCAGTACAATCTTACCACTGAGAATTGCGGGGTGTCTTAGAGATCACGTACTTCAGCCAATCGTATGCTTGTATACCTCAATGCCGCACCCGAGCACGGGATCGGGATTATGAAATGCGATCGGAGGCCCATATGCACTAGATGGTTATGACTCTTTCAACTAACAGGAATTTGTGAGAATATAGACTTTCCATCACCAGGAACCGGACATGCGTGTCTTATGAGCGTGTGGATCTCCAAGAGTGAAACACCTATACTATTACTGGGCAAAGAATACTACTCTGGATCGTTGATAGCTTTTTAGCCCTCGTCCCAATTACTAACCTCGCGACCTATAAATTCATAGAAATCTTAGAGG
The DNA here is from genome assembly GCA_033030425.1 of Verpa conica. Lineage (NCBI taxonomy): Eukaryota > Fungi > Ascomycota > Pezizomycetes > Pezizales > Morchellaceae > Verpa > Verpa conica. The sequence continues at coordinate 2,907,665 of JAUFSD010000001.1, read as the reverse complement.
CCAATATGTTCATATTAAAGTTCACAGAAGCCTTTAATTAGGATTATGCTAAGGGCAGCTGTATGACATAGCAATTTTTCAGGGTCTTGGCAGCTGAATGGTGATTCATGACAAAATATTGTACTACATGTAGTGTTTAGTCGACCTTCCTCTTCAGGTTTATATTTTTCCTGAGGGTGGTTTGTAGAGGTGGTTTTTGCTACTTGTAATACTAAGGATACTTGTCTAGCTAGCTAGAAAGATACTTCGTTACTCTTTATTCTAGCCTCTTAACACAAATGTTATTATAACATATATCATTATAGAGTACTTCTTATAATAAAACCCTTCTATAATATCACTTGATAGATAAAAACTAGCCTTAGTACCAAGGGCGCTGTAGCCCTTACTGTTGAGCTAAGAGAGTTAGTACTAGAGTTAGGTGAAATATATTCCTCGATACACATTAGGTTTGGATCCGTGGAGAAGTCCACCTTCTAGATTACTATTATGGGTTTGATATATTCTGCCTGCTTTGCCTTACTCCACAAATGCGTCAAATAAACCAGGTCTTAAAAAAATCGAGCAAGAGCAGCAACAACTTCAGAAAGGTCTGTAGCGGCAGTAACAGACGGTCCAGTAGGGATTCCAGGGAGTCAGTGAGGAGATATATTAGTTTCTTGAGGACTAAGTAACTAACTGGCCCTGGGTGACTTAGTGAAACAGCTTTACACGTCTTATAAATTCATTTATTACAAGCGCAGAAACCTCACTGGAAGAACCCCCTTAGCAAATATATCCCAATTCAATTACAGAGTGTTGGATTTTTTTTAAAAAAAATAGCATATAAGCGCTGGAATCCAGTGTTTTTTTATTTTAATTTACCATCGGCTATAAGTTAATTTTCGATCGATTTGCGTTCGATTCTAGTTTAAGAGTTTAGCCAAAAGAGGATATTAGGTCTGTCACATACCCCGGTACCAACCGGGTGCCCTAGACCGGGTGAAGGACTATCAGTCTCGATCCTTGCTCATCGATCTGGCCTACGGAATCTATAAACCCTAACCCAGTATCAAAAGCAAGCTTAGAAAATGGATGAATGAATTTATAAATATATGGGTCTACCTTAGGGAGCTCCACTAAGTAATCAGACTGATCACCCTTATCTCCCGAAAAAAGGATAGAAAATTATGCCTATACCCTGGTAGCGGAAGCAGCCAGGACCCCCCCTATATGGTACCCTAAGGAAGAGGAAAATTGGGGCTGCAATTTTTGTTCGCAGGCTATCTTGTAGGAATCAGGAGAAAACCACGTCTAGTTGTCAAAATAAAACAGCAGGAAGGTAAATATATCAACAAAGAGAATATATGTGATATTTACATCAAGAATTGTTGCCCATCACTCCTATCAGTAGGAACCGGCTCTTATACGCACCTACTGAATACGTAGCTCTATCAGAGCGGTTCATGATTATGACTACAAGGTCGAAAAATACATCTAATCTACTAGAAGAGAATCTTAAACAAAGTAAGCTAGTCTTGTCACAATCCTAGGCTATTAGGACTCCAGCGAGGGCTGGGTGAGTATATACAAATGGAAGGCATTATTTGTGGGAACTAAGTTAAAGAATAGATAAGGGTATGAGTAGGGAGTAGGTATAGTATAACTATTACTACAGGGGAATAGTGTCGAGTGACAGCCGGTGTTAATCATCATGTGAGTAGCTATACCGAATTAGAGGGGTGATACTTACTAAAAACCTCAAGCTATGACCGCTAGACCTTTTTGGGCTATGACACCTCCATCACTCGAGTGCAATATACTTTATATAAATAACTATATAGGACGGCCTTGGAAGTAGTGTCTGTGGATCACAGCTCTGATAATACGGCCTTGTAACAGAAGATTACTTAATAGTATAGTATTATAGGATTAGTAGGCTACTAATGTACTAAAGGGTTACTTTATTCACAACAGCGGATTTTTCAGTCTTGGTGCGTGCCTCTTCTCGAGTAGTGGTTTTTATTGAATTTTCTACCATAACACTACCTTGTGATAAGTAATAATAGATCTTTTCATATTAAACATTATTATTGCTACAGTCTCCTAAAACCAACTCCCCAAAGCACTAGAAATTGCTAGAAAAAAAGGGGAGAGTGGAGATCACTTTCAGCAGTAGTGAATGGTTTCCTTTTTAAATAATAGGTGCATTAGTGAGCATAGGGAGCTATGATTTTGATCTTAGTTTGATTTTTGGCCAGTAAAATATTATTAAAGAGGTTTTCTCCCACCTCTATAAAGTCATAGTGGATCGACAGAAATTGTGATGGAAGGGTCTTGCACAATTATTCCTTGCAACCACTAGCGATCCTACTGCCATTAATTAGTCTTACATTACTAACCTCCAATTGCTAATTAAATATTATCCAATTTACCTTAAATAGACGATTTAGATCGAGATTTTCCAGTACTATTCTCGGTTGTATGCCAGCGGACATCTCACAATACGCAGGGGAAAGTTATCAGGTGGGTTCCACTTTAAAAGGCGAATCACGACCATCAAACAGCTCCTCCGAATTCTTGCTAGATGTAAAGTATGTAAGTAGGGAGATATAGGTATAGGTACCTCTAAGCATAGCGCAATAGCAATATTTTTAGAGAGGTATTTGATACTCAGTCTTTAATTTCATCCTTTTCTTTTTTTGTATAGGATTTTCGCAATCTTCAATAGCAATAGGCTCGTTCCCATCTAAACTTATTGCAAGCACCGGCAGGCAAGCCGCCATAGGGCGCAGGCACGAAGCTACAACAGTAGTACCAAAATAAGTTTAAATCTCCGTTTCAATACCAGGTCGACCTTTCATAATTCATATAATAATACGGCAACCACATCGTCTCCATAAGTTTGTGAGGAACTGAATTACGAAGACCGATCACATGATTTTGCTATAAATGAATTAGAACTTTCTTAAGCTGCTTCATGAAATATAAATAGCGGAGGGAGTCAGTGTTATAAATCACTCACCGTGCTTCTGACTATTTCTTCTCCGCACCCTATTCCAGAGCGCCTAAAGTTATAGAAGGCCCTAATGCATCTAAGGCTTTGATCAACCTGAATACCAGTATCGTAGACATTTTTGTATGCTTGTAGCAACTAGAATAATGACTGGGTCAACAGCAGTGACCTAGATTCTCTGATAACGCTAAATCTTTCAAGTCAGTTCCTATATTCATTTCTTTTTGATATCTTACTGTTTCATTAGATCATCGACTTCTTTAATGAGTCCCCATTAGAAGTCATGTCACTGACCCCCTTATTCTTCTCTCACTTCCCTAGTGCCCTGTCTTTTCATATTCTCGGTCTCTTTCTTTTCATCGCCCATCTCCTCACCGCTCCATTCACCAACCTGGCGAAGGCGAGAGTTAGTATCTCTATAGTAAGCCTCAATAACGCCCATACAAAGCTCACCGCATCTTCTATGTTTGTGGCTCCCTCTAGGCATTTAGAAAACTTCCGTATTTGGGGATCTCGTGGAATCACTTATAGTTCTGTGACGTAATATCAACGATGGGGGTCAATGCCGGAGTAAGCGGTAAGTGTCTTCCGTCTGCGCGCAGATTACAAGTAAATTGGTTTTTTTCCCTGTGGGTGTTTGTTTCGGACGTCATTGTAGTGGTGCAACCACTAGCTGATCACCCCATGTACGTACCAAAGTAGAAAGAGTACAATCACCTTATAAAAATAAAAAAATAAAAAAATAAGTAGTACAAACCAGACAGGGATCATTCTGGGTGCGCTCTCTTATAAGAATACCTCTTCATAAGAATATGAGTTTATATTCGTATAAGGGATTAAATACTACGAAGCACTATGAGGCGGGGATGATGTCTCCCATAGTGGGTCATAATGTTCTTTACTTTCCAAGCAAAAAAAATCATAAGATGCCCTAGAGGGTTTGTGCATTGTGGAGGAAATTAATATATTGTTATATATTAATCCGGGTGGAGAGCTATCGCAAAATTGCTAGCTGTGGTAAAGGATTTATCATATGGTTATTATGATGTGAGTATTCTTATAGCTGGGAAACTTGAAAAAAATATTGGCTAAATTTATATTAGGACTAGTCCCCCACGTAGGAAAAAGTAAAGAAAAAAAACCGTAAACCTGCTTACGCTGAGGGACCCAACTTGCTTTTGCTCACATAATCATTAGATGTGCTATCGAGTGAGCGAAATTAGATACCAAAATAAGATAGAGTTCTAAAGAACAAAGCACCTCCGACCCGGCTCCCCATATATACCCAATCATCAGAGTAGGACAAAACAAATCTTTTATGTAGTAATACAACAAACTGCATACCCACACAAAGACAGATGCAGCGCTAAAGAAAGATTCAAGCAAGTAACCCCACCAAAGAGGAATTCCAAACAAAAGATAGCAGGAAATTCATAAATCCGCAAGTAAACCCGTAAGTAATTCGAACCATAACAAGATCCCAACAAGACCAAGAGCCCAAAGAAAAAAGAAAAAAGACAAAAGCCTCAACCTCAATACCCATCCGCCAGTAATCACTAGAATACGCCATGACAACAAAGAAAGACCCCATCACAACCATCTTAACTCGTATCGGAAGTTACCAGTACCGGACAACCCATTCATTTCTCCGGTCCCGACAACGTCTCTTCTTCTTCCACAACATCAAGCCCTCTAACTCCACCCGACTTAACTCTAATCCCTTTAGAACAGCCCCGCCTGCCGCCCCCATAACCAGACCGCCTCCCTGAACCATCAAAGTCACCAGAGCCCCTTCTTGTATATTTGCATGATCTTCCTCGGGGACCACTGCCAAAACCACTCCAGGAGTTACTTCGCGGTTGGTATAACCGCAAGTCTCTATCTGCTATGGGCGTTAATCTCGAAGGCGTCGAAAAAGCCCTCCCTTTGGCAGCTCCAAGTGGTGGCCGTCGTAGCGGAGGCACGGGTATTACTAGTGGCGAATATGGTACACTCGTGAACAATTCCTCTAAACCGGGTGACGTCGGTATACTCAATGACAGTATATGTGCTCCCCCTAGTCCTGCCTCTTTTGAGAATGTGCTGTAACTCTGGTTTCTATTATCAGCGGAGAGTAGTGAACGTGGATTGAACTGGGCATTGGAATCAAGATGCCCGTGTTCGCGCCAAAACTTTGTTTCCTTGGTTCGTCTCCAGGTTTTATATGTATGGTCGGGTTCGACTCTTCTACTGATACGGCCACGCCAATTGGCAGCAGAGAGGGAGTCGAGGAATGAGTGGTGACGAGAGTCACGAGACCTATCCGATTTAGTGCGGGGAAGGCCTCGGCGACGGCGGTACCAGTCTGTTAGGAAGTATTGATTAGATTATTTAGATGAGACTAGAGTTTGATTATTTATAGAAGCTTAACAAGATATATGATATGAAAGATTATACAAAGATAGGCAAGGTGAATGTTTATATATAGAAAATTGTTTCATAACATTTATCATTGGCTGAAAGGTAATATAAACAATAGTGCGCAGATATTGCCACCCAAAAATAATTTCCAAAGATATAGGAGAAATGAACTGAGTATACACACCTTTGAAGGGAACCATCCTTTTAGCCTTCCACGGCCTCCTCCGTCCATCCCTCTCCGAGGAGTATAACGGCCCGTTGGCAGCAGCACACCATATCCAGCCAGCAACAATTGTAAACACCACAGCAACGAACCCAAACACCATGATGACGATGAACACGCCACTCCGCGGAGGTCCTCCTATGTCCCCTCCCTCGCCTGGTAGGTCAATTATATCATCGTCGTCATATTCTGGATGCCTGTGAATGTCGTTGAGTCCAATGTGGTCGAGAATTGTCTTGAGTATTTCTGATGGGGCCGAAGTTACTCTCAAGATTGGCGGCATAGCAGCAGCCGTAGGTGCAACACAAGCATAAGGGGAGTTGTGTAGTATGGTGTGGAGGAGAAGGAAAAGAAGGGAGGCAAGAAGGAAGGAGTGGAGAGGGGCAAGTGCGTGTCTATCTATGGCAATGAGGAGAAGCCACGATAAGCAGGTCAAAAGAAGCGCATGCCCCGAAAGGAGAAGATCAAGTGGATGGTAAATGGTGGTGTGCTGGGGACTGGATCTGTGCTGGATTGCGGGGATATTCGAATCTGAAACTACTGTGAGTGATCGCCACGGTGGTCACCAAACTGCCCAAAACTTGTAAGGTGAACCGAATCCTGGTCTCGGTTACCCCAGATAGTGGCAGACTCCACCAAGGAAATTAATGCGTGACGAAATGTGCCCCACAAGACGCAATTTATTTGGTGCTATAGAAGCATGCGAGAGATCGTGATCCTGTGTGCTGGGCCTCAAGGAGAAGGAGGAGCTGGAGGAGAGCCCTCACCACCTTCACTGGTTATGAGAGAATGCTTGCAAGGTGCACTCCAAGGCTCTGGAACACAGGCCATGAATCCATCTGTAACATATCCCCCAGCAGTCACAGAATACAGAAATTCCCAGATGCAGGTCCTCTGTAGCCGTATTCTGAACTGCCACCCCCGCGGCGGCCCCAATATCCAATCCAGCTGAATCCACTGCATCTACCCGGCTACCAGGCCCAAGCATCACCAACTGGGCCGGCTTAAACCGACTTGAGGGGTTCTCTCATCTTGTCCCCCGCCCCCAATGTAACTCTGATTTGACACCTGATTGTGGAGCAGTGATCATAGGAGGAAAGGAATAGCCCTTGCCTTCCAACTATGGATACTGCTGCCGGTGAAACGTAAAAAGCCGGGCTTCCGACGCAGGGAAAACGATCAACCTATAACGATGAAAGGGTCCCAGTCACTCGGCGATTTTTAGACTTCAGAGGGCTCATCGTGACTGTGAGGGTGAGCACGCGACACCTCAGAACCCAACTCCTGAGGATAACGCTTACGAGAGTTACTACTTGCGCTGAAGCGCGAAATCCCGCAAAATTGCCTCAATTTACTACGGTTTGAAGCGCAAGATTCGCTTCAGTCTTGGGATGTCTCTCCATTCCTAAGAAAGGTCCGTTTCCCGAGTTATTGTGCTGTTCTGTCTGTAGGGTTAGGGATATCCATAGTTTTGAAAATAGCCCCACGCCAAGAAACACGCACGTACCACATATTACGCCACTTAACGCGTAAACGTGAGACTCGGCGCCGCCATGTCCCCATGCTCCATAGAGCCAACCGAAACAGCTTCAAGACACCTCTACAAGAACAATGGCAATAAGGTCAGCATCTTCAATTTTAAACTCCATATTGACTTCTCAGTGACTGATAGAACATCTCTAGATACCTGATTCTCCTCTCACGGCAAGGAAAAGTGGTCTGTGTCTCCTCCCAAATAGACAGCTATGAGCTTGAGCTGGAGCTAACCTCCACTGTCCTTTACAGCGTTTGTCAAAATGGTTTACTACCCTATCCCCTAAAGAAAGATCCAAGATCGTCCGCGAGGTTACACAGCTCGTCCTCGCACGAAGAACCCGCATGTGTAACTTCCTCGAATACAAAGGTCTCCTCCTCCTCCCCCCGCTCTCCCCGCACCCACCACTAATATCCTTCCCTCACAGACACAAAAGTAGTATACCGTCGTTACGCTTCTCTCTTCTTCGTAACTGGTATTGATAGCACGGACAATGAGCTCATCACACTGGAGATTGTACACCGCTATGTCGAGCAGATGGATAAATACTACGGTAACGTGTGTGAGCTAGACATTATCTTTAATTTCCAGAAGGCCTATTTCATCCTCGATGAGCTGTTGATTGCGGGGGAGATGCAGGAGAGCTCAAAGAAGAATTTGTTGAGGTGTATTGCGCAACAGGATGCAATCGAAGATACAGAGGGGGATGATGAGGGGTTGTCGAGATTGATGCTGTCGTCTGGCTGAGATCTCTTTTTTGCTTTTTTTCTTGCTTTTGCTTTTTTGTAAGCATAGGGTAGGGAGTTGGGGCGAGACTTTCAAGTGCATTACGCTCGGTCGTTACACCATTTATTTCCGAGAAATATCAAAATATTAAATTTTCAGTCTGGAAAGAAAATACGCAACAGCTATAATTCAAGCGACTTTTGCAAAAATGTCAATTTTGTATGATATAGTACATGTAATGGTTCCACGCCTTTATCGCTCCGGCCACCACCACCGACTACTGTCTCTGATACGTAACTTTAACAATCTTATCCTCCAACACCATCCCGCCCATCCCCTCCTTTGCACCAATAGCCCCTTCCAACTGCTCAAACTCAACGAACGCAATTCCCTTTCTCCCCGGCACCATACGCACTTCCTTAAATCCATCGAAGCGCCCAAACAGTGACGTGAGCATACTCTCGTTCGTATCGTCGGGCAAGTTCTGCAAGAAAAGTGTCGTGTTGGGTGGGAGGTACTCGTCGGGGATTTGCGGAGCTGCAGCAGGAGCAGTAGATTTGAGTCCACCACCCGTCTTTTTCGCAGTCGCTTTGGGTGCGTCGGCAGCTTGTGAAACAGTCCCAGCCCCGGCGGCGGGCCGACGTTGGGATTCGAGGGCTGCGAGTGCTTGCTTACGCTCTGTTTCAAAATTGCACCAGTCAGTCGATATAAGAAATCCAGAGAGAGGGGGGGGAAGCGATAAAGTGTATACCCTTCTCTGCCAGCCTTCGCCTTTTATGTGCCTCGAACTCGGTGCTCTCTTCACCAGAATCTCGCTTCACGGTCGCGTCGCTACGGGTCTTTGCAAATGCGAGGACCATGGGTTTATCAAACAGTGGGAATGCCTGCACCTCCTTAATGGCTTGTTCTGCGGCCTGTGGAGAGTCGAAAACAACGAAAGCTTGGCCTTTGGCTTTCAGGTTCTTTTTTGCGACGAGGTCGATGATGTTGCCATATTGGGAGAAGATGGCGGTGAGGGACTGCTTAAGGAGGGGGATCTTGACGGATTCTTCGAGGTTACGGATCTGGGAGATGTGTTAGTTTGCCTTCAGAAGCTCGGGGAGGTAATGAGGGGAGAGCTACATAGACTCTAGACAAGGCGTTAGTAGTCTATTACTATTATTTATCAAACACAGAGGATGGGAGAGGGAGTAATACGTGCAAGACGGAGTACCTATAGATGCCGTCGTAGCAGGTGGTGAATTGGAAGCCATGGTTACTGTTTTTTCTGGAGGGAGGTTCAAGATTGGAGATCTCGATAGTTATGGGTGGTCCACCATCCTCCGCCTTGGCACCGCGACGTTGGCTCAAGCTTCGGCTTTGGTGGTGCCAAGCTCACGGTTACCCTGCCGATCAATGCCCCTGCGGCTCAAAATGAACGTCATTTCCAGTACCCTTGTGCCATCCCCATTACTCCATCAACCGAACCCTCAGCCCCGAAAGCTGTGCCGGAGATATCAGATGTCGAAATTCAACAAACTCGTGCCTCCTCCAAACTTTTGTCAGGTTGAGGAGGGGTTGTTTAGAAGTGGGCAGCCAACGTCCATTAATCTGTCTTTCTTGTCTGAGCTGAAGTTGAAGACCATTGTCTGGCTTGGTGGGTTCCGTGCTCTATCCAATGTCTATATATTATTACAGCCTATTGTTATTACCCTTATTTATAATTTTGAAGAATTGAATTTTTCTCTCGTATTGATATCATTGACATCTTTAATACTCTTGAATTCTAGTGTCGTACTAATTCTTACTCTGCCTATCTGTAGCTGTCGAAGAGCCCGACGAAACTCTCCTAGGCTGGTTGGACGATAATAATCTTACTCTCTATCACCTCGGTCTTCAAGAAGGCGGTGCACCCTGGGACCCTATTACTGTCGAGTCCATCACCGATGCTCTAGAGGTGGGTAGGTCTCAACCTTGCCATTACCGCACGTGGCTAACATAGCCGTACTTAGCACATCATTAACCCTGCCAATTTTCCCATCCTTGTGTCTTGTTCTATGGGCCGACATAGGACTGGTACTGTGATAGGGTGTCTCCGTCGTCTACAGGGGTATGTATCCGCATCATCGTCAGCTTCTCTTGCTGACACAACGACGATAAAGATGGAATCTATCGAGTACTCTCGAAGAGTATAGACGCTTTACCGGCAATCGGAGGAATCGGCTGGAGAATGAACTTAGGATAGAGTATTTCGATACAGCGCTAGTGAAGTTACCGCAGAAGGAGGTTCGACCAAGTTGGTTGTGGCTTGATTGATATTTTTTCAACCTACATTACATATTGGTTCCTTTCTTTTTCTTTTTTATTTCTTGCGAAACAGCGATTTAGTACGATGAAATGTCTGGTTGGCGTTATTGTGGGTGGGTCTTGTGGTCATTAGATTGGTACAGTTCCGAAACCTCCTACCATTTTTCTTTCTTTTGTTCCAAGGTGACAGGGGACTTGGAAGCTCTTCCTAGTGGATATATTGAAATCAAGATTGTCCGGTCATGATAGAGCACTCGGTCCCTTGTATGACTCCAACTTGCGTTAACTCAGGCTCGGGATTGGGTTTGTGGATTGCCAGTGTCAGGCGACCTGAGGAAATAACTTTGAGCCCGGAATCCCAAGGCCAAGGTTGAAACGGATTATAGGCTAATTGGGTTACCATGCCAGAGCACTCAACCCGCCTTATCTTTAGTGATGTGTTGTATAAAACATTGCTGATTCTTCGCCCTACGGATACTCTTGGCCTTTCACCACAGCTTTCGTCCGATCCCTGTTGAACGCCATATGTTTGTAGACCGTGCGTTATAATTCTTGGAGAGCTCGTGATGAGATATTAGATTTCGAATGCGTACAACAAACCCATTGTGGTAGGAACACGATTTGATTCGTTTGGCGTTACAAATAGGTGTGATGGCAACCCAGAAGCCCTCCACCTTTTCTTTTGATGCCCCAAGCGCCAACGGTGACAAGTGGTCCCACTGCCGTTACTCTATTTTTAAAGTCAGGGATGTGTCCCACCTGTTCATCGACAGCCTCGGATTTAATTGACTCAATTCCGGGGGCTTGTAACCACTGGTTAGGTGCACTTTCTTCGGGAGGGCCTTTTACACGAGTGATATACGATGACCCCGGGAATTACGCGGCATCGGAATCGATTCAGGAAAAAAGCCCACGACCCATAGCGGCGAGTGATGAGATATGACCTAGTTGAAGCCCCGTGGAGAAGGATTTTGTCTGAAACCAGACAATGCTGCGTCATATCATAAGGCGCTACAGGCAATTGGTTTACCGATGGGTATCGCGATGAGCGGTTTATTCCGCTCACGGTTTTGATATCATGACACCTTCCCCTGCTGCAGGATTGTGGTGGTGGCCATGTGCTCACATTCCGCATAACGGAAGATTCTCTAAGCCCCGTGAAGTATATGTTTGGACCAGGGACTACGTGGTTCTTTGAAGGTATTGGTTCAATCTTAATACCTACTGGGATTTAAAGTGCAGATGTAGAGAGCCATAGTGTTGAGATAATTTTTTTTTTATGACCGCGGAGTACACATTTGAAACGGGAGTGTCAGCGCACGGCAATCCAAGTGTAGATCTCCCTAAAGCGAGACATTGTGGTGGGCGTTTCTCGGCCTCGGGCATTGAGCCAATCGAGTTGCACGGGCCATATCTCGGACGAACTACATGTAGACCAAGGGCTAAAAAAAATAAACTCAATTGATGCACTCGTGATACACAAGGCGAGGGCTTTTTTTCTTGAAGATCTGCTGCACAAGCCAGTCATCCCATCCGAATAACGGGCACATGGCCCGGCTGCTACCGATCCTATCCCCCCTGCCTTATCTCGCTTCATCACACGCACGTATGAAGATTTCGCCCTGCCCACTACAGCTTTTTGAAGCAGGGGTGGGCGTGGCCAAGGGGTTCAGCTCTTGTAGCGTTCCGGGGCCGAGGCGGGCTGCGGACGGACTCTGGGGGGGGGGGGAGTGAATTGGTAATAGATGACGGGGCACTAAGAGAAAGAGAATGTCGTGATGCGGGGGAGGGGTGGCTAAGCGAAAGCCCGTGAGCCCCTAGTCCTGTTGGTTCGTTCCTTTACGATGAGATGGCACATCCAAGCTCATTTCAGGTTAGATCCCGTCTAGACAAGCCCCCCGGGAGGTGTCACCCACAGAGCCTCATAGAAATATATTCCACTACTGCAGTACTGTTCATACTGGGCGGTAGGTATAACTGGGCTCCCTACCCCTGTTGCTACCATGTCCTGATCAAAACGGAAAGATGGGCAGCGGTGCATGATGGCGGAGTCGTTAATGATTACCTTGTATCCTATCCTCCCACTCCCTCTTTTCTCCCACTCCTCTCCCTCTCCCTCTCCCACTCCATCCCATATCGGTCATTCTTTATAAAGGCGAGTCCTACCCTTCCCTCTCGCTTCAAATACCTGAAATCTTATTTCATCACTTACACCCTTCAGCCTAGCAATGACTGCTGCTGCCTCACATTCATTAGAAATGTCCCCAGGGCCCAGTGCCACAACACCTGCTGAGAAGCATCCCAACAGTTTTCTACAAGCTTCTCAGCACTCCTCTCAAGCCGATCTCCCTCCGGAGCTTCTTCAAGATATTTTCTCCTATCTCTCGCCAAGAGACTATGAATCCGCACGCCTAGCATGTCAGCGCTGGTACGCTGCATCACTCTGCAAACCGCTCCTCCTCAACCTACTAGCAGCCATGAAATTCGATCCCTTCGATAGCGGCTGTCCCTGCTTTGACAAGCCTTCATTCTACACCTCAACACCACCGACTACTAACTGCCCGGAAACATGCCCTTGCAACTACCAGTTCCCTGAAACACCCATGGCAACATGGGATCTCAAATCATTACGTGTGGCGTTCGCACTCGCACTCGATAAACATGCTAGTTCGGTCCGTGTTGCGTGTGGGAAACTGGTGTTGGATATGTCTACTTTCCTCAAAATCCCTAATACAGATTGGGGATACTCTGATGCTCCTAGAGAGGTTGAGTCATTATCCTTCTCGAAGAAGTCGGGGTCTTTTGTGGGAATAGTTACGAAGGTTACACAGAACGGGAAGGTAGAGAGGAAGCTCTGGATTCATAGGCTGTTTACATCACGGCATTCGCCGTTCAATAAGATTGCACGCCCCGATGATGGTTTCTTGTTTTTTGTAGAGGGTTCAAGACACCTGCCCGGGCAGCTGTACATGACTATGGAACTATCAAAATTCCCAGATATTCCTGTGGTTGGTTTGGAAATCGAGGAGCATTCGGCCTTCTCAGGTGTACGGAAGATTGTGATCAAGTACATCAATTGCAAAGAGGAGGAAATCACGTTCAACAAATTCAAGCCGGATATCCAGAACCCTGCAAACAGCCCACGGGACGACGGCACACTTTTCTACGACCGCAAGGGAATCACATATAGATCGAACCAAGCGTCGTGGACTGTAAAGCAGAAAACCAAGGGGAAGGGTAAAGGGGTAGGCACGGGGATAGCGAAGCCAAAGGGATGGATGTGGGGGAGTGTTCCTATCTGGAAGAAGGATTTACCATTTCGCAAGGATATCGTTGTCTATGAGGACTCTCTTCAGAAAAGGACTATAATGCGGACATCGCGGAGGGTGCTGGCAATCATTGGCGATGAACCTTTACAACAGATGTGTTTTCGACTTACTCTCCCACTCTCATCTTCTCTAGAGAGCGGGTACTCTTCCGTCATCATTGCCCCAAATTGCGACATTTTCGTTTGCGCTCCTTCTTTAAGCATGTCAAGCCAGGATCAAGAAGTCGCTCACGTGCGGTATAAGTTCCAAGTAGCCCCGAGAGCGTCTGAACCGACCGGAGCGAGGATTACACACCTTACTGTCGCACCACAATACAAATATGACATTGGCAGGGGTTTTTGGTGGATGGCGATTTGTGCTGCTTATGATAATGGCGAGATCTGGATGTGGAGGGTTGATATGGAGGTTCTTCTTCGAAAAGACGGCATTGACAGTACTTTGGATGGAGCTGCGTTGATTCGTGCTCCCGGAAAAGTCGCATCTGCAAACAAGAATCGGTCCTGTTACCCTACAGCACGCCAAGTTACCTGCGAAAGTATCCCACAGCGGAACCCCGGAGACTTTGACCCTGAGATTGGCGAGTGCGTGGCGGTGAACCTTTGTTCATTCACTGACCGTACACTGAGCGAATGTTCTACAACGAAGAAAGTCAAGGTCGTCATCCCGCCCACAGAGGAGCTAGGGTATATGAGGGCACTAAAGCTGGGGTATATGCCTGGACTGGAGGCACTTAATTTTGTGGGGAGGGGTAGGACGGTGATGGCGGGCACAAAGAAGGAGATTGTGGTATGGGATATGCGGATGTGGAATGGGTTTGAGAGGGGGAAGTTGAAAGCGGAATTTTGATAAGGATAGCTACTCTGAAATAAAATAATTTTTAATGAGTAATAGTGTGAGAATGCACTTTCCAGAGTAAGGTGCTTATTGTAGCATGACCAGGGTCAAAATTAGCCTGCTGACACGGGTAAGGATGAGGATCTTAAAATTTTGAATGCAACTAGCAAAAAAAAAATTGGGTGGCGATATTTCCGACCCGGAGTTTAACCTACGCTAGGGCTGACGACAGTGCCTGTTATTTGGAAGTGCAAAAATGCATTCGGACATGTTAAGGAATAAATTCATGCAAGACACTTGTTTAACCTAGGCAGCAAGCTTTTCTAGTTGCTGGGATTCTTCAAGGGTGGCGAAGTCGTTCGGGAGCCGCAGGTAATAGTCATTTGATAAGTACATGGAGTATGATCATTGGTAGTATTAGTTGGAAGTACATGATGTAACTATGAGTAAGCTTCTAGTGGGGTTTTTTTCCTCCTCATTACTCTTGGCTAGACTACAAGGAATACCAAGTAAGTAGAGGAAGTAGTAGAATTTGTAAGATTGAGGGTTACTTTGATAAAACAGAAATATTGTGTATTAAACTCTTTCTTCCTATATATGGTTGTGATAGTAAAAACTTGTGTTTTTTATTTTCACAGTCTGGAAGGAACTGTTTTAAGCTCTGCATGTACTTAAATGATAAATTCATTCATTCATTCACTGTTTTAAGCTCTTCTCTCCACTCCTCATATGTCTTATCTACGCTAAATATTAGTATCCCCCCTCGGATACATAGTAAAGTGTATTTCAACCACCGCTAGTAGGGAATAGTTACTAAAACTTCTGTTGTTATAGGCTTCTGTAGATATTTATATAGATTTTTTTACTCTGAACCCCTTCCTTGATAAAGGGTACTTTTTGTAGTCCTTCGTAGCGCTGGTTTAGTTAGGGGGATGGTAGAGTGGTTAGTTTCTAAGTTTGATATAAGCGCTATATCTATATCTCTAAGAGTTATAAGATAATCTAAGCTGGATATCGAGTGATTTTTTATGACTATTGTTTCTGTTTAATATGAATGAATGCATGAAGCTGTTTAATAGGGCCCTAGTAGACTACTTTAAAAGAGCCTTTGACCACTATAGTCTATTTATTCTAGACGAGTAAACACTAGAATAGGATTTATACTACCGGGTTCCCTAAACCCACATACAAGAGGGGGGATATAGTGGTATAAGATGGAAAAAAACAACAACCGCTACTTAATACAGGATATATAATCTTTCTCCTTCCAGGCTCAAACATGTATACTAACTAAATTCTGTCCACTCCAGATGAAGACCAAAAAAATTCAAAACGCCAGTTTCCAATAATTCAATGTATACCATGATTACGATCCATCATTCTCCCAATGCACCCCCATGCATCCAAATTATATCCCACATCACCCACAATATCCCCCAGACCCCCAGACCCCCAGACCCCCCACTACACCGGCGGCAAGCTAACCCTCCTCTCATCTCTACTTCTCCTAAACTTTGACCCAAACGGCGCCCACCCATCCTTACCCACCCAATAACTCTTACCCACAGCCACCAGGGCCCTCCCCAACCTTCCCTTCCAACCCTCTCCATAATTCCTCCCCGTGAACGGCGGTTCCCCCGGGGTCGCGCTCTCCCTCACCACATCCCTCGCGAACGCCAACACCACAAGTATGAAATACGCCCTGACGACCCAAAGCACCGAAACGATCAAGATGCAAGTGGGACTCTCGGGCTGGAGCATACCAGAGGACAGGAAAGAGGATGACTTTCCGTCCACGTTCATGCCGACTGCGACGGCGTCTTGGCCTTCTGTTAGTGAGGAGGAGGGATAGGTTATTACTTCGACGTTGGTGACGTTGTAGGTGGGTGATGTGAACCCGGCGGTGGAGTCGATGGTCCCTGCGGCGGAACCGAGCGGGCCTGAGGAGGGGTGTTTTGACGAGAGCACAAGGAACCAGGAGACGCCGAAGAGGAGGGTGTAGAGGGCGTTGATGAGCGAGTCGATGGCGTAGAGGTAGGCGAAGCTTAGTGCGGCTAGCGGGTCGCGGCGGTGGAGTTTGGGCGAGAGGATTAGGAGGAGGATGGCGAGGGCGATGGAGTAGATGTACATTGAGAGCTGGAGTCCGGAGATTGCGGCACCTGGGGGGATGTTAGTTTCTATGAATAGAGAGAGCAGGAGAAAGAGTAAAAGAAAGAGAAAGAGAAAGAGAAAGAGAGAATATTGTACCGGTAAAGATCGCGAGAATGCCATAGACACCAGCGAGTTTGTTGAGTAGGGCACTCATGAGAATCAGCTCTGCGCCATTCTGGAGGTCAAAGAGACCAAGAAAGTGCTATGATGTGTGTCAGTAATGTCTATGAGCGTAGAAAGAACGGGGGGACTGACTGTTGGGCGGGGCATCCGCAGAAAGCGGAGAGAGACCATGGCAAAGTCTGAAGTCTGAAGTCTGAAGTCTGAATACTGCGATGTCTGAATACACCAATGTTGTGTTGTTGCGTGAGGAAACAGGGAAGACGCAGACGCCCCCCAATGAAAAACTCCTTTAAAGGCACCCGGGACGATAGATTCCGCTCCGTCATGCAAGAGAAGGGATTAAATAAGCTCTTCCCAAACCGGTGATTTCTTTTGTGGGATCACGATCTCATCCGAGGACATGGACATGGTGAATATATTCACAAATTATATTAAAAGGGAAACACTTCTACTGAACGCCTACAATCACAGAGGAAAAAAAGAAGAAAATGAAAAAAGAAAATGGATTCCATTAAAACTCTTCTACTCCATCCCATCTCCCATAAACACCGCCACCAGCACTCCCGAATCTCCCCTCCTCATGAGAACTCGACTTGTATACATCAGTACTATCGCATATAAAGGGGAGGGAAAGAGACAAACCTATCCTTATAAGCCACGGCCCCAACTCCCTCCCCGTCCAGCGCTCCACGCGAAGCAACAGCTAGATACGTCGCATCCTCTTCCGTAGCCTTTCCAGAAGCTGTACTCGTCAGTGGTGATCCGGGGGAAGGGGCTGTATGCGTACATACCGCCTAAACAGATTCCACTCGAAGCTTCAATGAGTAGAGCTCCGTTGACGTTCGGGGCACCCATACTATCCTGTTAGCTTCCTGTGAGCTCGAAAGAGAAATGGGAGAGAGAGTAGTACACTTGCTCTAGCCAGCGAGAGATTGCAGTAGGATCCATGTGCGTGTAGATGTTGTAGATGATTGCTGTTATTGTAGAATAAAAGAGATTGTAACTGTTACTCGGTTCCTCTATTTGTGTGTTTAGGTTAGCTAGCTAGCTCAGCTGTGACAGCGCTCTCTCACTCTTTCTCACACACTCACTTATTCACTCTCACACACTCACTCTTTCTCATACAGAGTCTCTATAAGGGGTGGCGGAGGAGGAAAGGTGAACCCAGACAAGAGTCTGAAACCCCCCCCCCCTCTCCTCCCCCTTGATTAATTGTAAAAACAGAACAGTAGAGAATCACATAGAGCTGGACGTGTTTCGGCGGATGGAGATGCTCAGAGTGGGAATTAAAACAACTCATGAGAATAGTAACACAGAGCGCTGTTGATGCATTGCATAGAGTGCTGTGCATTGCGCATAACAAGTATTCTCTCCTCTACATGTACTCTCTACATCATCTACAACTCCTCGAATCAAAAGGTCCACCATTCTCTCTAGCCAATTACTTTCTCCTCGAGTCTCACCTCTCGAGCCTCACTCCCCCATTGAGCCTCACCCCCCCCAATGCCTCGCAAACTCCCCTGGCGTAGTAGCACCCAACAACCCCCACTGAAACGGCAACGAACATCCCCACCCCCCTCACCCAAAAATGTCCAAGAAGAAGAAGAGGAGGAAGAAGAAGACCTCTCCAAGCCAGTATACATGCGGCCCTCTGACGACCGCTACATCATGGTGGAAGACGAGTTCCTCTCCATAGCGCAAATCTACACCCGCTCACTCCACCGCGCAGAATACGAGCGTCTGCAACGCGAGGCAAAGACAAAAAACTCAAAACGCATATCGGACATACAGCGCCCAGTCGATGGAGTCACGCGGATGAGCAAAGAGACGCTAGTGGGGCGTGAGTTGGCCGCGAACCTACGGATGAGGGAGGAAGCGCTGGGAGGACTGCCGGGTGTCAAGGGAGCCAAAGAAGACTCAGACTCAGACTCGGATCTGGAGATTAGGGATGCGGCGAAGAGTGTTTGGGGGAAGAGTAGTCTGGGTGTGCTCATGTGCTCTCCGAAAAAGAGGGAGCGGGATTTATCTGCGAGGTGGATGATCAATCCGAGTACGAGAGCTGCAGCTGGGTTCAAGGCCGCGGAGGTGAGTGGAGATGCAATGAAGCGGAGATTAATAGCAGCGCAGACCAGACATACCCAGAAGCCTGCACTGGTAAAACCCGTTAAACAGGAAACAGCATCATCTACAGAGACCGACGATGAGGGAGACGATGACGACGACGACCTAGATGCGCCGATTGTCCGTCAGAGTCAGCCATCTCAGGCTTCCTCTTCTGCTCGATCACAAACATTCCCTTCTTCATTGTCTCAGAGATCTCAACAGCTATATAGACACCCGACAGCGCCAGTATCAACTCAGATCTCACCACCTCCTTCTCAACCTCTTGCTTCATCCTCTTTGCAGCCTTTGGTTAAGAAGGAGGTGCCGGATTTTGATTTCGGCTTTGGTCCTACGGCGCCGCAGCGGAATACTGCGTACCGTGGGCGGTCAACGGCTGCTAGGAAGCAGGCCGAGGCGGCTACGAGGACGGTTTCTCCGCCGCCGCCGCCACCGCCGTCGGGTAGTCGGAGGCCGAAGTTACTTGATACGCTGTTTCCTACAAAGGGTTGAGCTGGGTTAGGTTCTCCTTTTGTGGGTATGCAGGTTAATGGATTTTATTTTGAAGATAAATACTGTGCTGAACGATCATTGAAATAATAGGCACCAGAGACAAGAAATATAGATGAAATAATTGATATGCAGGCTATATGAGCCTTCTTGATCTGATGATTTAGTGAGCGTGCTGGAGATATCATGACGAGTGATACACCATGATAAAGCTGTTTTCTAAATGGCAGCCTAGTAACTACGTATATGCATTGCACTTTATTATCTCTGGAGTAGTAATGAGAGAGAGAGAGAGAAATAAGATGTAGATAACCTCTTGGAGAAGTAATCATCAAAGTTACACAAACACATGAACGGACTAGAAAAATGAATCAAGGCTCTTGTAAGAATTCTTGACCCTACATAGCACGATAGAATAAAAGTAGTAGAACCTTATGTATTATATATTATTGATACCCATCCACTATAAGTTCCATAACTAGAAAACTAAATTGTAGGAGCATCAACCATAGGGGGGAGATTAAATAGTTTAAAAAAGCTTAAGTCGTAAAGCCTCGATAGAATGGTCAAATAGTTAGTGTACAAGACTCATTGCTCCTCTGCTAAGCGGAGGGATAAGGGCTTGCCACACGCTGGACTTAAGTTCAACCCCCCGCGTGAGGTTCCCTTTTCCTTCCATCCATTTCCTTTCTTGTGCATACCACCTATGATCTTGGTCTCATATTCTATAACGTAGTAGCTATCATTAATCTAACCCCCACACGCGCGTAGTACTACCTCCCATCTCTAATATTACCTAGCTAGTACTTGTAATAACCTCTTAGTGACACGTCTACTCATCGGCTCTGCTAGAATTTTCAATTGGTTTTTGGTACCACCCAGCCTGAATATATGATTTGAGATCAAATCAATATATTATTTGTATAAACCTTGGCATGAAGACCCTGCCAAGACCCTTCCTTATTTGCTTCTTTCAGCAAAATCTAGGTTAGGTACCTAGCTAGCAGGAGCCCAATCCTCTGAACAGTCTTGTGCGCCAAAGGAGAGAGATAGAGATCTATTTATGGTAGGTAATCGCTGACAGCGTTAGGTTGGGGTTATGGGGTATTTATGAGTCTACAATAAACCTAGGTGCTTCGCCTAGGGTATGCGGGACCCTACCAAGTGATTGGTAAAAGAATAAGCGTACCCTTTCCCTAGCTAAGTACCTATGTTCTTATCTATTGCGGTTGTGGAGCGGTGCTCATCTGAAATCGACCATGAGGTGTTGGTTGACTGGGTGTGAGTATAGTAAGATGATTGGTTGGCTGACCGTTGCGTGTAGTTAGGAGTTGGATATGGTGAAGGAGTCAATGGTCTGGTGGTGGGTAATTCTACCGTGTCCTGATGTAAAATTGGGAATAGGGATTATCACCAGGCTTTTTGGGAGATTAGCTAGTCTATGAACGGAGGGAGCTACTCTTGCGCTGTATGAAACTGCTAATTAGGTGGGGGATATATCTATAGGTTTAATGAGGTCAACTGGCTACTATAAGTTTCTAAGGTGTTTATGAATACAGGGTTGAAGTATTGGTGTATCATGTTTATAGGTCACTCTTCGGACGCTCGTAAAAAAAGCCTAGGATATAAATTACGGGCGGTAGTCTTATTTAATCAGGCCATGCGCTTGATATATAAACAAATGACAGGAGACAAGCTGATACAGAAAGAAAAGAAAGAACCCTCCCTGGAATAAAAACCCCTAAAACCCCAAAATAGGAAAACTCCATAATTTCCCAACTAAGCTTACTCCAATAAATAACCTATATCTCCCACTCATCTTAAAAAGTGCGCAACAAACTCCCATACAAGACTCGGTAAAGGCGTAATATAGATTCGGTGATCGCCTAAAACCGTAGGAGCGGTAAAGCCAAGAAGAATAGACGCCTGCATCTCGAATATAACGCGTCTGCTATGAGGATCTGAAAAGGCTTCGTTTACAGGCTCTGGAATAATACTCTTGAGTGAGTAGAGGCAGGAGTAGAGACGCGAGTCGTAGTACCAGTTGTGAGTTTTTTGAGCGAGAAGGGCGAAGGACATGGTGGAGACGATTGGGTGGCCGGTGAAGATAAGTGGCACCTTTTTCTGAGTGTCTAGTGGGACTAGATCGAGGCCTAAGTCGAAAGGACTATGGGAAGATGAATTAAACCGAAGACACGGGTCGGGTAATAAGAGGTAGTTGAATCGTATCGTGGCTGGTAAAGGCGAAAGATATTGGTCAATCCAGGAAGTGAAGGCGGTGTGTTTGGGGAAAAACACTTGTGTACATGAAGATAGTGATATAAACGGGATCAAAACTGCGTCGCTTTCGAAAGAAATATCTTGAGGATTTTTCTAGGCGCTCTAGTCTTTCACCATGCTATAATAGCTAATAATGACGATATATATAGTAACAGTCTTCGAACTTGCCTAGTAAGTTTAGTAAAATTTACATAAAAATATTTGACCAATCTATTTATATCAGACCGTAACTTTGCCTAGTAATACCACTTAACTCTAATATAAATTATCTTTGAAATCCTATTGCAGTCATAAGAATATCCTCGGATGATCTAATACCAAATGATATAGATTTTACCATTAAAGTTGGTTGTTCATATTCATTAAATATTCCCGTAAATTACTCATAGTACTAGAAGTCTAATTAAAAATACCCCATGAGTTTTAATCACAACTCTATGAATAGGTTCAAAAGGCTCGAAGGCTTGTATAGGTGGTTATTTTGATGTGGAGGAAGCAAGATTGGTCTTTGAGAAAGGAAGTACCAACGCTTGGAAACGTGAGAAAGTACTAGATGTTATACGCGGTACTCCTGTATTTAGTTCCAAGAATCATATTAGCTATATTTTGCTCAAAGCATAAAGGTATGCTATACCTGTTTGCACCATAGGAATTGGCCGGTCACAAGGATCTTTCCTATAAACCACCTCACAACCCTCAAATTCAACACCCAAAAGCCGACTTTTATACCACTCAAATACCTTCATAGCAGCATTAATCGTATTAAAAACCAAAATAATCTCTGTTTTATCTACCGAAAGCTGGTGCTCGTTCAGTGTATACCTCCTTAAAAACTCTTATCCAAGTCGTGGAACTTCTTCATTAATTTATCCACTCACGCTATTTCCGGGATAGCTCTTAAACACTAGCGTGTGTCTTGGTGGATTAATCTTGCTTCCGGTGGCTTGAACTTCTGAAGATTTAAGATCTATTGTGCTACTGACATCACAAGAGTTGACGCTAAAGTTAGCTAGGCCTGTAGTGGTTTGGAACTTGACTTCAGCCGGTGAAATTGAGGCTAATAATGCCGTGGCTGTTTGTTCGATGTGGAAATCGAACCTTCTGGTTTCTTTTGTAGAGAAGTATATTATACTTTTGAGGGGTCCGCCCGAGATTTGCATGGAGAGGTGGATGCTGTGACTGAGGGCATATTGTGGAGCCAGAGTTGGGAGTGGATTTCTGGATTGGTTAGATATTTGTATAGGACTTAATGGGTCTTGAAGATGATTTCTGGGCACAGTAGATTTCCGTTATAGGAATACCAATTGTAAGAACATGACATATCCCATAGTCGTTTTATTTTTGAGTATAAAAGATGATTTATAAGGACAAATGGTCTATAGCGACATGAAATCTCGGCCCGAAGCGTATCCTTATAATAGAAGCCTACTGTATAAGCAAATCTCACTAGGTACAAAATTCTGGTATTTTTGAGGCCCAGGTTTTATGACTGGTATAAGGTCTTTAATTGTAATCTTTCGTTATCTAAGTTTTATGTTTCGTTAGTGTTTGCATTCATTGTGTAAGATGAGAGGTATGATTAATAGCATACTGTAGACTGAGTTAGAGATGGATGGAGTACATGGGTCTGAAGCTCTAACGTGAGGAATAGAGGCAGTGAGTTTGAAAGTTTTTAAGGGTCGACATATACCAGTATAGAGATGACAGTATATCACATCCAGTCCGGTTCCTTCTTTATGAAATTAGGAACTCCTTTGAGGGATTTAAAATGAATAGTTTCATCAGGAGTATTAAGCTCTGAGATGCTCTGGATTAACAAATCCATATCTATACGTAGCAAAATCGCAAACTCTAGAAGTTTTCTCTGGTTAGCAATGAGTTTGGTTATTGTTGAATTCGTTCTCTCTATAGCGCTCAGCGGGTATCTTAACAGATGGGAGGTGGTGAGAGGCTTTTTGGACTGGATTTTATCTCTGATTGATAAGGGATAGAATCACTTATAATCACTCGGCCAAGGGCAAGTATTGCTGCCCCGGCACAAATACCGCTTCCCTCAACCAATTATTCTAGTATATTATATGTATATTAACCTAAGCTACCTTATATCTAGAGAATTTCAGAAACCGAGTACCAAGGTAGTCACGTGCAGATAGGCCTCGTACTAGAGTACGACGTCCCGCGAACCCGGAACTATCACTCGGGGGCTGCCGGGACTAATGCGGGACTGTCCTGTCTGCCAGGGTTCAGGATCAATCAATGGAGACAGAGGGCAAATTGCGTCATAGCTTCCCCTCTGAGATAAACCTAAGAGAACATAAGGATTATGAGAAGCAAAAAACGAAGGAAAAGAGTGAATATGAAAATAAGGATCAAGAATCGTTAAAGGGTTTCTTTCCTCAAGCCCTTATCTTGATCTTTGCTAGTCACAGACTGTAAGAACCCCCACATTGATCACTTTTGTACAACCGCCAAATATTGCATCACCGCTGAGCAACGACAACGACCGATAACCACCAAACGACAAAGAAAACCTACCTTTAATAGCCATTCACTATGGTATATATCCTCTCAGATACTGATTTATCCTGGTGTAAATAAACTAGGGGTCCCGCTCATTTTCTGACAATTTTCTACAGCCTTTCCAAAAGCAAGTCAAATCCAATGCGTACTTTTCGCGCTACCAGACAAAGTACCGCCGCAGACAGGAGGGAAAGACAGACTACTATGCTCGTAAACGTTTGATTACTCAGGCAAAGAGCAAATACAACGCCCCCAAGTACCGAATGGTCGTTCGCTTCACCAATCGCGATGTATGTCCCCCTCTTATAGTTATACTCACTCCCAGCCCTTCGTTCTAGTGCATACACAAGAATGAAAGAAAGACCAAGAGAAAGCAATACCCGGTACCTCTATCATTCGCAGTTCTAGAATACAGTCAGCAGAAATGCTCAATTCTATGAATAGACGAGAAAAAAATAAAGTCTAAAATGTGAATGGAGGTGGGCTAATTGTCAAACTCACTGGTGCTCTGGCCTATCTCTTCCCTGTAACAATATAGATCATCTGTCAAATTGTATCTTCAGAGATCCAAGGCGACCGAGTTCTCTCAGCAGCATACAGTCACGAACTCCGCCGCTATGGCGTCAAGCACGGTCTCACAAACTGGGCTGCAGCTTACTCTACTGGCCTTTTGCTCGCTCGTCGCACCCTCTCCAAGCTCGGCCTCGATGAGTCGTTCGAGGGCGTCGCCGAGGCTGACGGTGAATATAAAATCACTGAGTCATGCGAGCACGAGGGGGAGACGAGACGCCCGTTCAAGGCAAACTTAGACGTGGGACTTCATAGGACTTCTACTGGGGCAAGAGTCTTTGGCGCTATGAAGGGGGCTAGTGATGGAGGATTGTATATTCCTCATAGCGAGAGTAGATTCCCGGGTTTCGATATTGAGACTAAGGAGTTGGATGCTGAGGTATTGAGGAAGTATGTGTATCTTGGTAATTATGAGAGAAATCTTCCTGATAGGGTGAACCACTTAGATATATCCTTGCCGGTCACGTCTCAGAGTACATGGAGACCCTGGCCGATGACGATGAGGAGCGCTACAAGGGCCAATTCGGCAAATATATTGACGACGGAATTGATGGTTAGTACTCAATACTAGCCCTTTAAATAAAATCTAATATTATTGCAACCTACAGCCGACGGCCTCGAAGAAGTCTATCAAAATGCTCACGCGAAGATTCGCGAAGACCCTAACCTCCCTAACCCCGATTCTGAGGGGAAGGATAAAGAGCACTGGAAGTCTATTAGTAGCAAGTTCATGCTCAGGAAGAAGACTCGCGAGCAGAGGCGTGAGGCTGTCGAAGCCAAGATTACAGAGAAGAGGGCTTCTTAGGTTTAGCTGTGTTTTACTTGTTATATCTTGGGTGGCTACGAGAGGAGGGTTCTTTTCTTAGGGCTAGAGAGATTACAAATAAATAAATAAAGTTTGGGTTTGCTTTATGCTGTTGATGAGTGATTCGGGTGGTTGTGCGTAATATTGTCTAAGTGGTGATTTTTAATTTGTCTTTTTATAGGAATGAATGAATGAATGAATGAATTTATCATAAGTTCTTTTTATAGGAAAATCGAGACATCTGCAAAACTGAATATCAAAGGCTGGGATATGAAACATTTATTGGCTTTAAACAAATGGAAATATAAACAAATTTTATGAAACATAAGATAGAAAATAAGCACATAGTACAAATACGAAACTGACGAAAGAAACTCCGCGAAAATTTTCCGATAGCCACCACACACGTAACGAATTTCGTAGGAGATCTGGCCTACTCATCGTCATCGGCATCCTCCTCTGCAACCTGTTTATTCGCATCAGCATATCATCTAATCATAACTGTTAATGAAATGGGAAACCTACATCATCATGGAATGTCTTTCCCTCAGTGGTGGGCTTGATGAACCCAATTCTAATACAAAAGTCACCGAACCTCTCGCCATTTTCCCGCTCAAGTGCATAACGCTTAAATAGTGGTCGCATAATTTCCAAAATCTCCTCTTCCTTAATAGAGCTTCTATACAGCTTGTTGAGTCTCTGTCCATGATAACCACCACCAAGATACACTACGGAATTTATCAGTAAAACTCTAATGAGACCCGTGACTAGAATTGGAGGATAACATACTATTGTACGCCCCATATGCCTTCCCAACAAATGCAACCTCAGCTAACCATGGGCGGGCACAGCCGTTAGGGCATCCAGTCATCCTCATGACGATAGAGTCATGGCGAAGGCCATTCTCCTCGAGGACACCCTCCAATTTGCTGATTAGGACAGGAAGATACCTCTCACTCTCCGCCATAGCGAGGCCACAAGTGGGGAAAGCGACGCAAGCAGATGAAGACAGTCTCAACCCAGAAAATTGTACATTATCAAGCTTATACTTAGCCATCATATCCTTCATCGCCGCTAAATCTGCGTCATCGACGTTGCTTAAGATAAGGTGCTGGTTTCCGGTAAGACGGAATTCACCTTTGTGTACCTTGGCAATCTCACGGAGGCCGGTTTTCATGGGGAACTCAGGGGTGTCCTCAATACGACCATTCTCGATGAAAAAGGTGAAGTGATTCTTGCCATTTTCATCCTTCTGCCAGCCGTAGGTGTCGACGTTAGATTGAAAGTGGAAGGGCTTCTCTGGCCCGAATTTCGAGCCCCAAAGTTCTTCTACCTTGCTACGGAAGACATCAACACCCATATCATCAACGGTGTACTTTAGACGGGCGTGTTTGCGGTTCTTCCTATCTCCATTGTCTCTCTGCACAAGCATGACCTTCTCGCAAACGATGTGGACCTGATCAACACTGGCAAAACCCATCATGCTGCCTGTTCGAGGGTAAGTCTTCTTGTTGTTATGAGTAACACCCATACCACCACCGACCAACACGTTGAAACCAGCCAATTTGCCGTCTTCACCTTTGATTGCAATCAATCCAACATCGTGTGCATAGACATCGGTATCATTGTGGGGAGGAACTGCAATAGTAATTTTGAATTTTCTAGGAAGGTATGTCTCGCCGTACAAAGGCTCATGGTCAACAATAGCATCACCGGCAACTTGGACTTTCTTGTCGTTCTCATCTTGAAGCCAAATTTCGTGATAAGCAGTGGTAGAAGGGAGGAGATGGTCACTGATAAGCTTAGAAGCAGCATGGACCTCAGAGTGGAAGGCGTTCTGTGTGGGCAAACTGCTGCACATGACGTTACGATTGACATCTCCGCACGCAGCAAGGGTGGTCATGAGAGCCTTGTTGATATCTTGCATGGATGATCTCAGGTCTTTCTTGAGAATACCGTGGAACTACTCAAGATCAGTCACTGAAAATCTGAAGGATGTTAATATAATTGTAACTAACCTGGAAGGTCTGTCTTGTTGTCAACTTCATTGTTGTGTTACCCCAAACATTACTGATATCGTCCATCTGGATCCATTGCTTAGGAGTTGCAACACCACTGGGCAATCTGCATCGAATCATGAAAGAGTAAGCTGGTTCCAGTCCTTGGGCCTTGCGCTCATCTCTTAGATCCCTATCGTCTTGCATATATGTACCATGGAACTTAGTAAGCTGTTGGTCACTGGCCGAAATCTGGCCAGTGCTCTCATCCTTCAAACCCTCCGCAATAGTACCACGGAGGTAGTTCGATGCAAGCTTAATATCTTCATTGGTAATTGGTGGAGGCTCATCCGGGAGTCCATCAACCTTGTCAACACCAAGCGCTGTCCATAGCTTAGGCTCCCACTCGGAGTACGCTGTCTGATAGCCGTCAGGATCCTGATCGTTACCGAGACCAATATCTGCAAGTTTCTTTCCTCCAAGATCGGCAACCCTCTTGTCCAGGTCCTTTCCAGGCTTGTTGTAGTAGTGCTTGTCTTCCTTGCGAGGCCAGTAGTGGCTATCACCTAAAGCGAAAACTGAATAGTTGACAGTAGCCAAGTCCAAATCGGTTGAGTTCTTCACAGCTTGCCAGAAGCTATGGCCATTCTGTGGGAATTCACCTTGACCAGCTGTAGAGGTAATAAAAACAATGTTCTCTTCGTTTGAGAGATCTTCGAGGGGATATTCATCCATTGCCAAAGCCAAGGTCTTCAGACCCCGAGCCTTACCGCGTCTTGCCAATCTCTTAGCAAGACCTTCCGCGTTGCCACCATCTGATGCGAAAAGAATAGTTAGAGGTGGCCCCGAGAGACCCTCAAGTAGTTTGTTATATGCATCCTTCGCCTTGCGTTTCTGTTGATTCCTGACCTCGGTTCCGTAGGAGCTAGAAATATTGGCTGCAAATTGAGGATTCCTCTTGACTAGCTGGGATAAGTGGTTATCTCGCCTCAGGAACTCTTTCAACTCATTCTTAATCCTCTCAGAGTCAAGATTGAAGTTCAAGCCACCTTTCTGTTCGCCGTTGGGGTCCCAACGGTACAAAGGCCAATACCCAAGATCGACTGCTTTTTTGGTCTCTTGTAGGACTGCAAGAGGAGAGTCATCTTCCTTATTATAGGGAAGGTACGCAACCACGACTGAAGGTCCATCAAACTTATCTGCATCAATCATTGCATGTAAGACTTGGGTATAAGAACTATAGACCGCAACAGAAGCAACATATGAGTTTCCGAAGTTCATAGCGTAAAGTCCGATATCCTTCTTCCGTCGTGAGGCATCGGCGGCAGCGTATTCTGAGTACGGCTGTGAATCGATAACGAGCATATTGATGTTGATACCAGATGCAATAACATGATGAACACCGGAATTACCAAGGTCATAAGACCATGCATCAGACCCTACAAGCCAATGTGACTGTTTGTAGAATAGGGCCCTATCAACCAAAAGCTCACGCGCAGCTGGAGAGCCGTCTACTAGCAACCGAGTGACAATACCGTCCGCCAAGGTAGCGCTCTTCACTGGATCATCAGCTACCAAAAGCCATCGTGAAAGCCATTCGTTAGGAATACGAGTAAGAAAATCATCAGACTTCGCCAATTCCTCGACTCTTGTGATGAAAATCTGGCGCTTCTCAATTCTTGCCAAAAGAGAACCATAGCCATACTCCGGACTCGCGGCAATGGTAGAGGAGATTCCTGCATGTGGCTTATCGAGAGAGTTGGCGACATGTAACCGTTTGCCGAACAATTGGTCAAGGATCTTCATATACGCAGTCTCAACGGAAGGTTGCCCGATTTTAGGGTTCTCTAATACAGGACCATCCGCTAAACCCACAAATAGATTTTGTACGGGAACCTCCGAGTTTAAATTCTGAATAACCCCTCGTACTGCCTGCTTCACAGTTTGGGGGTTGATAAAACCCAACTGGTGTCCAACGACTACTGGGGCACCCTTTGCAGCTGGCCCAGCACGGAGACAGGTAAGCAATTCCAAAAATAAAGGCCCCCATCGGGTGGTCTTCTTCTTGATCTGCTCTAGGACTGCAATTTTACTGATAGACTTTGGGATGCTTTCAGACAGCTTTGTACCAAACCACGGACGGTAAAGTCTTGAAGAAATTATACCAACTCTAGAGTAATCATTGCTATTCTCTAACGCCAATCTCTCAATAGTGGACCGGAAAAGCTTTGTGGTCGAGCCAAATACGAAAAGGGCGATGTTGGCATTTTTAGGGCCATGGTATTCGAAGATGCTGTATGAACGGCCTGTGACTTGTTTGATCACCTCGAAAATAGTTGAAACATGTTTATAAATATCGTCGGAGGTAACGGCGCGAGTGCTGATGGCCTCTTCCAACGATGCAGATGTTAGTGAAGGGCTAGTGCTCTTGTCACCAATTGTGCTAGTACCGTTGCTAGTACCATTGCCGGTAGTTGACGCTTCGCTCACAGGGCTCACAAGGCCACTAACATTCTCGCTCACACCACTGGAACTTGCTGGGGGCTTGGATAGTCGTGTCTGTGCCACCAATCCATCACCTGCGTATAAGCCGCTTGAATCAATGGACTGGGACTGGAAAGTCCTTGCAGCGGTCCTGTCCAAGGTCCTGTCCAACAGGGTTTGGTCTTCAACTGCAATTGATGTTTCCGGCCCTGAAAAAGCAAAGAAATGAACAACCGCTTTTCCAGTTTTAATCGCGAGAGCATGTGCTGTCACGGCCATGTCCTGCGCCTCCTGGGTTGACTCTGACTGCAGCAGAACCAAGCCAGTCTGCCTGATTGCCGTAATACCAGAGTAGTCTGGGAACTCTGAAGGTTGCATTGAAACATGAATAACGACGGGGTAGTTGATTAGCTTGTAGAGGTGAGGTATTGAGGAAAGCAAAATTTCCGAGGTTGTTGTGACAGAGACAAGTTTGCCCGACCGAATAGGTTGGAAGACAGAGAGTAGAGGGTCTGCATTTTGACGAATTGTTTGAACCTATGACTCAAGAATAAGTAACTGCTTAATCTCATACCCGAAAAAATTGAGTATACCTCTGGAATTTGTGATCCAGTCAGGGCTCCCTTCGTCCCATTCGAAGAAAGGGTCTCAAGTTGGGCAGAAAATCCCGATGCAGTAGCTAGTGAAGATTGAACAGAGATAACAACATCGCTAGAGAGATATGCGATCCTCGCGACTATAATTTTTTTATCCCAATGTCAGCAATTACAGATTCATTTCTCATGGTGGGGTTACCACGATGGGTCCAACAAAGGTAAAGGCAACGTACCAGCCTCCTCAGGAGTCCTCAATTTTTCGACTGAAGCCATTTTCGAGAATGGTACACAATGCAGCAAAACTCGAAGGTGATGGAGAAGTTCACACTTCCAGGGAGGACTTGAGGAGATGAAGAATAAAAAGCTGTACTGTCAACCAGGGTCCTTCTTTTTGTGCTACAGAGCCTGCCGAACCGTAGTGGGGGGAATCATTCCGTTTACCCAAACTTTGATTGGCTTGACAACGCCAAGCGATGGCGTGATAGGCAAATTTTCCGGGGTTCATGAAGCTCATCCTACTAAAAAATCGATACAATTGCACCTTTTCAGAAAGATTTTATCTAATCATAAAAGCTACATGTACCAAGAATTATGAGCTAATCTCAGACAAATAAAATAAAAGCCATAAGTTATTTCTCCGAATTATTATTAGTAAAGGAAATAACTTATCTAAGAAACTTGTATCGCAAAACCGCGCGCAAGCCCCATCTCTATCTGGAGATACCTCGCTGAAGTGGGCTATAGAGCACAGGAACTCTGTCTAAATTATTTAATTAGGCTTTTTAAACCTTGATTATACACCTAGACCTGATTATTCTCTATAGTTACAGGTCGGAGATGGCGGTACTTGTTAATCAAGCTAGTACGTCGAATCATACTTTCCGGATGATGTGGTATGTCTCATGTATGTAATATGGTTGGACGGACGGACATGCGCCTGAATTCTGCTTCTGCATTACTTCCCCTCGAACTAAATATTTTTTTTCCGGGTACCACTGCCCGATTAATTAGAAAAAAAGCATGCTCTACTGTAGTGGAGATACCCCCACTGCCAGCCACATTTTACGTATGGATTTCAAACCAGGACAAGCACCGCCGAAATACCCGCGATCGCGAAAGTCTTCAACCATCCAGACCCTCATATCTCGTAATCAGGAAGAAATCAGGTGAGAAGCTGACACTGGTTTTTTTCTTTCTTTCCTTTTACACCAAGACTGCAAAATTGCTTCATTCAGTACTTATACACTATATAAAATACAGAATAATTTTGTCCCGTTTTTAATCACTTCGTGTTATTGTACTGATATACTTTTGTAACATTTTCTGTTTTAAGATTTCTTGAGCCAATTAATGTGTTTGGTGCTCAATTCTATAAAAGTATAGTACTATATAGTATGAAAAAACGGTGTGAATTTACTACGGAATTTAGTCGCAAATATCGAATTAAATCAGTAATTGAGGTATATCACTGCCAATATCGTATTTCTCCCATATCGCTAGCGTATTGGCGTGAGTACCGTACTGATTCCACCCCTCTTTTTGGTACTGTATTGTTACATGCAGGGTTAGGGTTAAATTATTATAATGCCCTTCTGCTTACAATTACTGATATACAGGGGTTTTGCGCCTTGCCTCCACTCAGCCAAATCTTTGCGGGTTCCCTGAGCTTACCGTTTCAATCCCTAAATTACCCGTTTACAAAGTAACTAATACTTACTGAGTCGATCTTCCTCCCCGATCAACCGCTTCTCACGTCACGGTAACTAAACCGAAAATGTTCTTTGACTGCATGTATTGGTTACATATGTTAAAATTCTCTTGGATGTAAATAGTGACATGAGCGGTACCAATTACCACCCAAGTCAAATTTGGGGGTTGGGATAAGGCCCTGTGACAATGGAAGGGCTGAAGTGGTTGACGTCAATCTACATGTATCTTACAAGGTTGTAGATGCAACTGGTGCCTCAATTCCAAAGGGCCTGAACACTGAAGACCCACCTATTAGGTATTAGGTATTAGGTATTACAGTACGTATTACCCTAGCCCCGTCCAATACCGTAAGACCTCTATGAATGGGCTGGGCTAATGACGTAGCTACGGATGGCAGGGTGGAGAGACTCCACCGCCAATAGTAGCTACGTAGTGAGAATAAGATTTAATTATGGTCAACGGGACATAGAGTGAGTAATTAGCTAAATGATGCGCTTAGGAGCGATGACCGTTGGTTTACGTAGGGCTCTTATTGCTATCTAGGGTTAGGGCTGTATAGAGCCGGGGACGGTACCATTATTCATGACAACGATCATCACTCCAAGTAACCAATATGCCTGCATTAGACCCTTTGCATAGGAAGATTCAACCCCGATTTCTAGGGATTTTGGTGACGCTGATTGCCTTCTCATTGTTTGAAATCTAGGGCTAGGGAAGGGTCAATTACCTAAGAAGTGGGGCATGGTAGTTGGAAGTTACACATGAATAATATGAAATAGGGAACCTATGTTGCAAACCCAGGCGTATTTATGAAACCGGGGTGTTCTTTACTTTCAAGAATCACCAGCATCGCAGGAGCATAGTTTTACACGCGTTCTGCTTCTGGCCGACTCATCGTTTTTTTATGATGATAGAAAATCAGAATTAACTAAAAGCGGTTATACACCCCTCAAAGGGGAAACTCCGTTGATCTGAATTATAGGGCTCGGATATAAACGTGAGGTTAAGGTAGACAAATTTATACACTGGTCTACTAGTTCCCGTCCTGGATAAACAACGGGGCCTAGATGGGGTCTTTACTCCCGTGAGTCGTTACACGTAAAGTTTTTAGCTTCTAGGTCTTGGAAAAATATAGCCTTACTAACACCTCCTTCTACTATATGACAGAACAATCCTCCGCGGAAGAGAGAAGTAGATTAGGTATTGTTTCAGGGTATTGATATTATTACAAGGATTTATCTAGAGACTAAGGCCAATAAGCATTGAAGTTCCAGAGGTTGGGACCCACTCTCCTTCGAAAACCCACTATGGTAGGCTTCTTCTTCACCCCCCCGAATAACTTATCTTCAGCTGCAGGCCTGAGTAGACATGAACATAGTAAAACCGGATAGAAAAGACGAGCAGGGTATCAGTTCCTTGATGGACCCACCTATCCCTAGATTAAAGTTAAACTATAGAATCCTAAGCTAACGGTTCCTGAATGAGAAGTAGAAATAAAGATAAAGGAGGCTGACGTATTAAAGTTTGATATGTGTATCCTTGGATATTATTGTGGGGCTAACAAAGGCATCGTACGAAGTCAGTGATCAAATACATCTAGTTATTATGATAGGCCTTAATATCCCCTATATTGTCTCCACTTCATCTCTAGCCATACATACGACCTCGGCGGGCCCCGCAAATAATCTCACTCTAGTAGGTCATGAGAACGAGAAATCAATGCATTACGGAATAGGTCTTTCTGGAATCATCATTCTCGAAAAAATATGTATGATGCATATGATATTTTTGATATATCATCATTTTAATTGCTATAACCAGCGGGATGAGAGAACTAATAATGAAATCATTCACACTTAGTATTGAGAAGATAATACAATGATCTCATTTTTTAAAAAAACGTACAGAAGCTCTAAGTCAAATATCTGGCCCAATTTGAACACTATAAGTAGGGCCGGTAAGCCAACCTGGACAGACATTGTTGAGTTCCCCCATACTCGGCAAATATGAAGCTAAATCAAGTGTTTCTCGGTCTGGCTCTTACAGCCGGGGCTATAGCAGAACGACCTGTTAATCCTCGTGAGGCCTCACCTCTTACCGAGTCTTATCGTGATGGGCCATTACCTCCTCCAGTTGAGTTCGGTCCTGGGGGGCCAGTGCATCATGGAGGATTTTCTCAAGATCATGGACCCCCTCCGGGCCACAAATATCCCCTCGAAAGCGGCCCCCCTTCGGGTAGAGAACGACCTACACCAAGGAGACACCAAGCTTACCCTCCACCTCCCCCATTAAAGAATGTCCTTGACGAAGAGGGGGTTGATCCAAAACAGGCGTCTGAATTGAAGGCCATTGCACCAAAATCCCCACTTGCACCACAGAACTCCGCACTGAAGGAAAATATCGGAAAGGCCACAGCAGTAGAGGAGATTAACCTCCAACCCCCTCCTCCTCGTGGGTTAATCCCTCCACCGCCTCCTCCTTATGGAATGCCTCCTCCGGAATTTTACGCACTACCCTACTTTCCTCAGGAACTAGGCCCCGTATTTCCGCCTCCTCCTCCGCCAGGCCCACCGTTCAAGAACACTTATAAGGGTGGAAACGTTCATGAAGACAAAAGTTCCAACTCAAATAGTAATATTAAAGAGGAAAAGGTAGTCAATAAGGCGAAAGGAAAAAACTATTCGGTCCCTGGGAAGTCTACTGCTGCGGTAGAAGCCCCTAGTGATAATGGTAACAAGAACAAGAACGAGGAGGTTGTTGTCCAGAAGAATGTAGAGAAAAACGTCAACATCGATGTAGCCCGACCTACACAGTCTACGTCCCAGCCCCTACTACCACAGCCTCTGCTACAGCCTCAGAACCCAGAAGGCGCTCTTCAGCAAGGCCAAACATTTTTGCCTGGAGGTGTTATGCCTGTTGGTATGACTGATATTGTCTTCCCAGATATTATCATTACCAATGCAAATGATATCAACAACGCGAACGACAACCAGAACCAGGTCTCTGCAAACAATGAAAATGCAAACACCAATCCTAATTCCCTCGCAAACGAAAATTCTGCCGCAAGCTTCCAAGAGTTCAATGAACAAAGCTTTTCCGAGAATAACTTCAACTTCAATGAGGAGAAGAACTTTTTCTACGTCAACGCCGTGGGCGAGGCTGTTCCAGTGAAGGTTGAGGTCCCGGTTGAGGTCCCAGTGACAAAGACAATTCCTATCACCAAAACCGTTCAGGTT
The DNA here is from genome assembly GCA_033030425.1 of Verpa conica. NCBI lineage: Eukaryota > Fungi > Ascomycota > Pezizomycetes > Pezizales > Morchellaceae > Verpa > Verpa conica. The sequence continues at coordinate 2,872,256 of JAUFSD010000001.1, read as the reverse complement.
AGGTCTCCATGCCTTTGTCATAGCCTACGGGCTCCATGTAATTAATGATTTAAAAAAAAATCTATGCTTTTTCTTATCTTGATCTCAAAAATGCTTACTCAAGCTCTAGGTTCCACAAATTGTAACACCATGTGTCACCTGCCCCCCTCATACAGAATATGTCCCTTTTACCCAGGTCGTTCCTACAGAGACTGTTGTCGAACTAGTGCAGCTCCCAGGGCAGACTATCCTAGAGCAAGTCCAACTCCCTAGAGAGACTATTGTTGAGAAAGTACAGCTCCCAGGGCAGACCATAATTGAGAAGGTACAGCTCCCTGGAGAGACCATCATTGAGCAGGTGCAACTCCCCGGTCAAACAATCCGCGAAGAAGTCCAGCTTCCAGGTCAGACTATCATTGAGCAGATCCAACTTCCAGGTCAGACAATCATCGAAAAAGTTCAGCTCCCCGGAAAAACTATATATGAACAACTCCCTGGTGAGACAATCGTTGAGCAGATTGTACTTCCTGGAGAAACAATTTTCCAGATGGTTGAGGTTCCTGTTCCGGTTACTGTTCAAGTGACAAAGACCCTCCCCCCCAGAACGATCATTGAAAGAGAAAGTGTTGTCATCGAGAACGAAGTCCTAATCACAGTCCCCGCCAAGACTATCATCCAACAGGAAAGCATTGTCATCACAAATGAAGTCCTTGTTACACCGCCTCCCAGAACAATTCTCGAAGAAGTCTATATCTCAGAGCAGATTAGAGTTCCCTATACGGTTACTGAACAAGAGCAAATCTACGTTTCTGAACAGATTAAAGTTCCAGTAACAGTTACCCATAACGAGCAAGTCTATATCTCAGAGCAGATCAGAGTTCCTGTTACTGTTACCCATAATGAGCAAGTTTACATCTCAGAGCAGGTCAAGGTTCCGGTTACTATTACGGAGGCGCAAGAGATCTACATCTCTGAACAAATCATGGTACCTGTAACTATTAAAGAGGAGGAACTTGTTTTTATCACCCAGCAAGTCGATGTTACCAAGCTTGTCACCCTTCCAGGAATCGCTACACCTGTACCTACTACGGTTTACGAGGAGGTCATACTTCCCGCCCAAGTTGTCACAACTTTCCTTCCTGGTGTTCCTACACCAGTCGTTCAGACTGTACAAATTACCGAGAAGGTCGAAGTTCCTGTTACGATTAAGGAACAAGAACAGATCTATATCTCGGAACAAATTATAGTCCCAGTCACTGTCAAGGAGGAGGAGATCGTCTATGTTACCCAGAACGTTATAGTCACTGAGCTTGTATCCATTCCGGGTATCGCCACTCCTGTCCCGACAACTATTACTGAAGAGGTGATTCTCCCTGCGCAAGTCGTCACAACATATCTCCCTGGGACACCTACCCCAGTTGTTCAGACGGTACAGATCACAGAACAAGTCCAAGTCCCTGTCTCTGTCACAATAAGCGAGCAGGTACAAGTACCAGTCACCGTTAAAGTGGAAGAGCTTGTCTATCTCACAAAGGACGTCATTATCACAGAGCTCGTCTCTGTGCCTGGTGTTGCAACCCCTGTCCCTACTACAATCTATGAAGAGATTCGAGTACCGGCTGAGGTTATTCAAGAGTTCATCACCACATACCTCCCTGGCATTGCTACTCCGGTTATTCAGACTGTAGAGGTCACTCAAGAGATTGAGATTCCTATTCCAACACCAGTCACAGTCATTGTTACGGAAAACAACTTTATCCAGACTGTTGTCTCGTCCCCTCCAGTAGTAATTACGGAAGCTCCTGTGATAGTAACGTACCCGGCAGAGACAGTGGTAGTGGCAGGAGAAGTCATTACAACCAGTGTCTGTTCAGCATGTCCTCCCCTTATTGTCACAGCACCCGCAGAAACCGTCGTGCAGCCCCCATTAATCATTACTCAGCCAGGCCAATTTGTCACGATACCTGGAGCAGTCCAAATTGTGACCAACGTCGTGGAAGTTGCAGTCCCAGGCCCTACAGTAGAGGTTGGATATCCTGTTCCTGGCCCTATCGTCCAACTCCCAGGTGAAGTTGTTGAAGTAGGATACCCTGTTCCTGGTCCGATTGTCCAACTCCCCGCAGAAATTATTGAAGTTGGATATCCTGTTCCTGGTCCCGTTGTTCAACTCCCAGGCGAAATTGTTGAAGTAGGGTACCCCGTCCCAGGCCCTGCTGTCCAACTTCCTGGTCAAGTTATCAAAGCTGGATATCCTATTCCTGGCCCCACTGTTGAACTCCCTGCAGAAATTACTGAAGCCGGATATGCTGTTCCAGGGCCCGTTATCCAGTTCCCTGGAGAGAATTTTGGAGCGGGGCACCCTGCCGCGGGCCCTTCAGTCCAAGTTCCCGAGGAAGTCGCAGAATTCAGATACCCCGTTCCAGGACTCGTATCCAGTACTCCTGAACAATCAACTGAATACCTCCCCCCCATTGGAGTTACAATTCTTGGATCTGGCCAAACCACCGAAGTCCCAGGGTTGGGGGGACATTTAACAGAAGAGAACATCGAACTCGCATACCCTGTAAAGGGCCCGGGTGTTACAGCTCAAATTCCTCAAGAGGTCAACGGAACTGTAGATTCCATGATACAACCCCCTGGAGGAATCTCGGGAGCTCAAGTACCGGGAGAAGCAGTCGGCTACAAAACCTCGAGCCCTACTTCTAAGCCTTTTGCTAATTATACTACTCCGGATTCCACTGGGACTACTACAGCTCCAGGACGCCAGGCACAAATCCCTGGTAATTTTGGAAAAGCCCAGCCACAAATCAATGGTTAGTGAACATTCTTGTATCTTGGAGTAGTATTTTCTAAAAAAAATGAAATAGCCTTAGTTCCGGAAGCTGGGCTGGAGCCCTCCCCTAAACAACCTGGGCCTGTGGTACAACCTCCACAACCCCCATTCATTACATCGCCGCAACAGTCCGGATCTATCACCCAGCCCCAAGCGTCTTCCTATTCTCCACTTATCCCCGAAAATATTGAAGCCGAATCCCCTGGATCTGAAGACGAGGCTGGGGCTGGATACCTTCAAGGAGAACTCCCTATTGGCGATATCGGTGTTAAACCACCTACCCTTGAAGGTGAACATAATGTTGGAGTGGGACTCCCACCTTCCTCCGGAAATAAAAATTCTTCATCAGGAGCTACCCTTGGGTTGGGATCCGTATCTTCGTCTGGATCAGCATCTGGATCAGGATTCACACATCCATCTGGGTCGACATCTGGGTCAGGGTTCACACCTTCATCAGGATCTATATCACAAGGAGTCTCATCAGGAGCCTCGTCAGAATCAGGACCTATACCTTTACCAAGACCTGGACTTGGATATGGATCAAGACCTATGCCCTCATCAGGAGCTTCCGCAGAACCAGAGTCTCTACCTTCATCAGGAGCTCTTACGCGGCCTGCATCTGTACCATTGCCAGGATATGGCTCAGAGTCAGGATTTATACCCTCGCCGGGACAAGTAACACCATCAGAAACTTTTCCTGGATCAGGACCCGTAACTCCAGGGACTTCTCTAGGATCAAGACCTGCACCACAATTAAGCTCTGAATCTGGAGTTACTCTAGGGTCAAAATCCCCAAACCCCCCAGGATTTATCCCAGGACCAGAATCCACGCCATCACTAGGAGGTGCTCCAGTATCTGGATCAGTACCCCCATCAGAATCTGGACCTTCCTCAGGATTTGTACCTTCCTCAGGATCAAAACCTTCCCCAGGACCCAAACCTTCCTCAGGATCTGTATCTTCTGCGGGGTCCGTACCTTCTTCAGGATCCGTACTTTCCTCAGGATCCATACATCCTTCGGGATCGGAACCTTCTTCGGGATCTATACAACCAGGGGCTGCGCATAACTCAGGAGCTACGCCAGGAACAGGAACTACACTAGGTTCAGTATCTGTACTACCATCAGAAGCTGTAGTGAGTACCCTACCAGGCTCGGGAGCTGTACCAGCACCAGAAATCGCGGGACCGGCCCAGGGAGGTCAGGTAATACCACCCCCTAGTGAACCCGAACCGTTTGAGGGCTCTGCCTCCCGTAATAATGCTGGCCTGCTTGCTATCGTGGTAGGTATCATCGGTGTAGCATTTGTAATATGAGAGTTTTAGACCACTTCTCATCTTGACGTTGATAGATCGGGCAAATGTTTCGTGAAATTTAATTACCTATCTATTACTATTCATCTGTACACATGTATTTTTGGTTTCTTTACTTTGCTTGGTTCATGGGGCAAGACAACGCACCAGAGCAGGAATGCCACAATTCGATTCCTGCAAGCTCTATTTAGTTATACTTCAACATACATAACTAAAAAGATAGAGTTTCTTCATTGATGAATTATTGGCCTGTACCCCTTACACTCTTATTTAGCATGATTTATTATTTATAGAATCAATACAGATGAAAGTCCTTTAAAGAGGTAAAACAGAGTTCCAAAACCAGTCCTTGTGAGACTGTTACACCTTGCTACCTACTTGTCCTCGAGCTCAGAATCAATCGAATAGTAATATTACCCCCTACATTACTAATAGAACTCAAGACTCCATATATTATAATTAATCAACTAATCGAACACATTCTATTAGCACAACTACTAGCATGTATTAGGCGCTTAAAGGTTGGTAATTCCACCTAACTCATAAATTCTGCTCGAATGTATTAGATATATCATACCATCAAGAGTAAACGCGTCAGGTTTCTTTGGATAAGCTGTTCCATCATGAAATATCACCCCATGTCAATTTATTCACAAGTTAACCAACTAATCATAATACATATAGCCCTAAGGTGATATTAACCAAAAGGATTCTAGCACTAATTTCACGGGTACGAGTGATCCCATGTGACCAAGAATTATGGTCTAACCTAGCCAGCATAGCCTAATCCATAATGCAAGAACATTAATTAACTAAAAAAAGAGGGGAGGTTGACGTATTACAAAGCTCCATTCTTTCGTTCCCGGACTTCATTTAGCTACTCGTACTCTCGTATCAATATTACAGATAGAGGTGTGACATAAAAGGAAGGGTAAGAGAAACTCCACCCTAAAGACATGAGATGAAAAAACACAAGGGCCGACCAGTACAAAGTAATTCGAATAGCTAGTGAAATGGCGAAGTTACCTGCATTAAAAGTAGTAAATAATGCAAAGCATTAACGTCAAACCCTAGGGAATTGATAGGAGAACAGTGTAAAAAGGATCAGAAAGTATAGGTAGATGTGTTACAGGATCCAAGTATAGCGGACAGAGACCGACGAGAAAATGAAGGCCCCTCAGCTATGCTCCAAGAAATAAAGCATACAAAAATCAAAGCATATGGCCACAATAACCAGCACCTAAACAAACCTAGATCAAATCAGACCAGCCAAACAACCGAAGCATTCAGAAAGTATGGTTACATGATAACAAGACATGACTACAGGATGAACATAAGAAAAACTGGAGAAAGGAGAGGAACACGACGCCTTAGAAAAAGCTAAGAGAAAGAAGAAAAAAGGATGCAGGTATTGAAAGAAATGAGAAAGATAAAATTGATGTATTCCCAATAAAAGCAGAAGCATCCAGGAAATAAAAGACACAAGCGACCAAATACAATAAAATTCGTGAGAAAAGTCACACTACTCCAAAGCCGGTATCAGAGACCTGGTCCATGGGTAGTCAGCGAATCTGGCGGTGTATAGATTCAGCAGAAAATCGTGTATTACCGGGCCCATGTGGGTGCGGAGGACTCTTGACTCCCTCGTGAGGGAAACCGAATGGTGGGCCATGGATTCCCATTGGTGGACCGTGAGGTGGTTCATGATGATGATGATGAAATGGCGGCATATGATAGCCGAGAGGTGGAGGCCCATTCATTTGCGGAGGAGGCCCATTCATATTAAAGAATGGAGGGGGAGGGCCAAAATTTGGAGGGATATTGGGCGGCATTGGCCCAAGTTGAAATGGCATTGGAGGCCCATTAACGCCTAGAGGAGGTGGCCCAAGGAAAGGCGGGGGAGGGGGAGGGCCTTGGTGGTGCTGGTTTCTTGCGAGACCTGGAGGAGGAGCCACCTGCCTAAGTGATTGAGGAGGTGGTGGCTGCGACATCTGTTGCTGCTGCTGAGGATTCCATCCAGCTGGGGGTCCATGTTGCTCCATAAGTGGAGGTCCTCTAGGATAGATCGGGCTGGCATCACGTCGTCTGAAATCCGTAATCGCAGGATCGTCATAAACGGGGGAAAGAGGATTGTTCTTCACCCTATGATAATTATGGGGGCTTGTAGAGATTGGAGGAGGTGGAGGCATCTGGGATGGCCCTCCATAATGCTGGTGCAACGGTGAGACAGATGGAGGAAGTTGCACTTGATGCTGTTGTGACTGATGGGACTGATGCATGAGACGCATAAAAAAGTCGGTATTCGGATCATTCCGGAGCCCAGCGTTGGCTTGATTTTGATGCGAGGGAGCAGGTGGAGGAGACATGAGGCTTGAAGTAATAGGGGATATGCTACGCTGCATAGGTCTCTGGACTACAGGAGCTTGCGGAGGGACCTGTGCAGGGACCGAATTTGTATTATCACCGATACTGACCCCGTTAAGTATTTTCAAAATACGCTGGAACCCTTCTTTATCTTCAGAAGTAGATCCATCTGCCGGAGTAGGTGGCCCCGGAGAAGGCTTTGGAGCCTCGACCTGTGGGGGCGCAATGGTCTCATCCTGTGGAGCAAAGATCGCAGCGAAGCGAGATTTTACTGGATTTTTAGGCTCCTGTCGGATAGTATTCAATATATCCTGCTCGGCACTTTTGTTGGCAGGAGTACTCCAAAATCCGAAGAATCTGTCGACCCCATTCTCTACTACTGCTGGGGCAGTTTGTGGCTCTATTTGATATTAGCCTCTGAAGAATATTCACACACACTATTGTTTCTGATATACCTTCAATAATTGCACTCCCATTTTCCTTTACAGGTTTTGCTTCAACTTCTTCTTTCGGAGGTGGTGTTTGATGAGTCTCATCGATAGGCAAATCCACCTTCTTCTTCTCATCAGGTGGTGCATTACCCGCTTTCATTCTCTCCTTCCAACGCTGAAATTCTTCCATGGAATGTGCCGTTTTAGCATCCCCTGTCCTGTCTTCATTGCTTGGTCCCGAATCCATCCACTCAGGATCCTTCTCAGTCCTACTATTATTATAGCGGTGGTTATCGCGGTGACTGTCACGGTGATGGTCACGGTCACGATAGTGATCACGGTCCCTGTCCCTATCTCCCCCACGATTGTCATCAAGCAACCAGCTAGATTCATCCCTTTTCAACTTTGGCCGGTGTTCGCGATCACGGTCTCTCCCAAAATTATCGTACTTTGGCGGGCGGTCCTTGTCCCACGGAGTTTCCCGCTTCTCCCTTTCACCACGATCCCTACGGAAACGATCACCATCCTCGGCACCAAAGCTCTTGCGTGGTTGGCGAGAAACGTTTGTCCAGCCTCCTCCTGCTCCTCCACCACCACCTTCTGCATCATCCCTAAATCCTCTTTTGATATGATTACCACCCCGCATGTCGCCACGATCCCCGCCACGATCCTTATCCCCTCTATCCTTATCACCTGAGCGAATCCCTCTTTCAATCTTGAACCGCTCAAAATGAGGACTTTCTCCGCGTTCCTCCGCAAACACAGGGGACGCTACCGAGCTTGCATGAAGTGGATCCTGATCAAACTTTCCAGTTGGTGTTCGTGCCGAGGAGGATGACACAAACGACATCTTCGGAGGTCCAAGGATAATGTCTTCAGGAACTACAAATTATCAGTAAAAATATAGAAATAAATAAGGACAGCATGCGAGTATCATACTTGACGACCTTGATACGAATAGAGATGGCCGACGTGTTGCCGTTATACTAGATCACATAATTCAGTCTCAAAAACAGGTAAATCTTTAAGGTAATAGCGACAATACCCTTTAGCAAGATCTTCATGGTTGGTACTGTTAGGTAGGACATCGCCGTCTGTACGCCCACGAGTAGTTTGTGGTCGAACTGCGGGGGTAGGGCTGTGAAGCTAGTTAGCATGAACCTGGCTACAGCAAAAGATGGCAAACAAAAAAAAGGAGAGGAAGCTCACCCCATCCATTCTTCAATTGGTGGTAAGCCCTCAGGTTTGCGGATGAGCGGTGATTTTGATAGTAGGAGAAGCTCCTCTATTCCATACTGTCGTCGCACGGGAGACTCCATAGCAGGGGGGAGGTTGGAATTGTAGAGCGGCGGAGATGACTGTGGATAACCAGGGTTTGCTGAAAGATACTTATGGGATCGATGAAAGTTCTGCACAGGGGGATGTACCGTAAGGAGTAAACAGGATTTGGAAGACTGTCCGATGAGAGCTGGGGAAGGTGTTGGGTGGAGAGAAAGAAGACAGGCTGCACTTAGAGGCGACTGGCTGGTGGGGGTTGGCCTGTTGTTCCACGGGACGGCCCCTGGTCAAGGTGTGGCTGTGCCAGTCACCCACCCCGCCACAATAAAGCCCGCAGATGCAACCTGCAGCTGCATCCATCATCATCTACCAGCTTATTGAAACTTCACTCCATCAGTTTTTGCATTTGGAGTTTTTGACGATTACCCTCCTGTTGATACAATGTGAGCTCGTTTCGATATGTGCTTCTGTACCACTACATAACATTGTTGTCACGATGTGACACGAGGATATCTAGGGGGTGACCCCTATTAAAAAATTAAAAACCTCGATTATGCCTGAGGATGCAGGGCTTCTGAGGCAACCCAAGACAACAGCCTGGTATCACTTATTACAGTGACTTCTGGAACTTTCTAGTACGAGGCGTAGATGTTCCAGAAGGCTGAAAATCAAATAAAGAAAGTACAATACTACATGTATCTTGCAATAGAGCAATTAAAGTATGTCTGCTAATATACTACAAATAGTAATTATTAATTCAGTGACTCTCCAAAAAGGCCAAGCTTCTAGGGCTAGGGCAACTCAATGGGCTTTTCCCTTGTTTCATTATTCACCCAAGACCCCAGCATCCACCAACTATAACAATCATGACGACCTGCGGAATCTGCAACACGGAGCCTTCAAAATACAAATGTCCCACCTGCGAAGTTCCTTAGTACGTAATAACCAATATTCTCACCCCCTAACTACATTACATTATCTGCTACTAACGTTACAATTCCAGCTGTTCCCTCGTCTGCTACAAGCCCCATAAAGCCCAACACCAAAAGTCAGAACTCGACTCACCACCCAAAAAAGCCATACCTATACCTACACCCGTAGAGCCAGAAACTACAGATGGGAAGCCAAATGACCAGAAAGAACCTATAGCCTCAGATATTTTCGCACCACTACTCACATACCCCGAGGTTCAGCGAATGCTAGCATCGCCGAGCCTCTGCCGCCATCTACTCAATGTTCATAAAGCAACACTAGAGCCCCCGCCCGGGTTCACAAACCACGGGCGAGGGAGGGGTAGAGGCGGGAGGGGAGGTTCTGAACAGACCCAACAGAGGCCCTGGAACGCGGAGAAAGGGACCAAGGCTGGGGTCGAGAAGTTGAGAAGGCTAAGAGAGGATAATACTGAGGTTGATGAGTTTGTGAACGTGGTTGTGGGCTTAATAGAGAAGGATACGTCAGAGGAGTAATAATTGATTTGTTGTTCGGTGATTTAGCGGGTGCGAGGAGGGGGGGGGGTCCTGGATTTCTCATGACACCGCTCGCTACCTGCAGGAGGGGTTTTTTCTCCAACTATGGACTAGACAACGACTGTCGTCAAACTGCCGATATTCCGGATTTTGAGCCGGGCTAGTCTCAACTACATGTGCTCACCTCCATAAGCTATGTGCCAAGATATGGGGAGAGAAAAAGAGCACTTGGGAGTCTTCCTTCTTCATTAAAGGTGCATATCATCGCTGCGCCAGAAGAAACTCCAATATAGGAGCTATTATTCGCAATCTAGATTCGATATTGCAGATTTTTCTTAATAAAAAAATGATAGAGAATAAAGTTTATTTAGTTGTCAGATGATGCCAAAGTGGAATAACGCCGCTTATCAACGTGTAACATAAAATCTTTTCTCTTATCAAAAAACCCCATCCCATGATGTAGAAGTAGTTAGGAGGGGGGAAACCCCCCCATATTAGAGAGCATCACATCACTTTAAGCTTATCAACTTTACAAAAGAGAAGAAACCACGATCGGTACGCCCACCCCATCTCAAACAACCCAGCACACACACACCCCACACGACATGAAATCTCACGGCAAACCCCGCAACAGGGTTAATTCAGCACACAGTAAGACGCTTTCCGCCCCCCGTTTATAGTTCTTTCCCTCCACTGCTTTATATGTGTGTATATACTTTGTTTTGTTTTTTTAATATATTACATATATTTTTCCTCCCTAAATGCGGAAGAGGGGGGTCTATTTGTAGAAGGTAGATACATTATGTGGAGGTGGGCCGTTACGTTGCTCTAGGCTTGACCCGTTCCCCGCTACATGTGCATGCCCGCGCGCGCCTACCTGCCAGGTCGATCATGATGGAACACAGCGCGCATAACGGGACCAGAAATATTCGCTTGAACCGCCCTTCTCCCTCCCCCCTTCCCCGGTCCTCCCCGTTCGTCTTTTTATTCAACCCATCGCTCTACCTACACTACATTCACATGCATATCATGTAAAAAAAGACAACAAAAGCACAAATGACCAAAGCAAAAAAGGGGGGATAGTAACATATGAGATGAAATAAAGCCCGTACGAGTACATAAGGAACTAAAAGGGGAAAAAAGGTTACATAGCGACAAAAAAAAATTGGAGATAGCGAGAGTTTAAGAACCATACCACAGAATTAACCTTACCAAGAGAACAACTCCTTGTACACACGAACGTAGTAACAAAAAAAGAAAGAAGGAAAAAACACTGAAAACATATGAAAATGAAAAATAACATATATGCACAATTCCTCCCACCAATTCCCTCACTCCCATGAAATGACGACGCCGGATATAGTATAATGAGGCCGTAGAGTAGAGACCGTCCGTCCAGAATTTACTGCCCATGCATGTTCCCTGGGGGGAACATAACCTCCACATTTCCCATCCTCAACCACCCCAATGTTCCTTTCCTATACCTTCCCCCAATTTCCCCACCACAACCTCCTACTAATACCACTACAATATAACACACCGGCATGACGGAGTGCTACTACTGTTTCCATTCTCCCTCGAGTGTCCGAACCCGCCCTTTGCGCTCCTCTGGGTCATTTCGTCGTCGCCCACCTCGGGGGGGCGAACAGTCATATGAACGACGTTGGGGGAGTCTTGGTTGAGCCTGCAGTCTATATCCGTAAAGAGCTTTAATTTTAGCGCTCCAACCATAAAAAGAAACAGAGTGGGAGTAAGCATCGCAAACGTGCGTACCTTTGAGAGGATGTCTATCTTCCAACATGCGGCCAAAATGAATAAGACGGATAAACATTGCGCTGGCAGGTCTCTGGTCCCATTCTAGATACCACGAGTATCAGCACACTCCATTCGAGAGAGAAAGACCACACCAATTGTTCCCCATGGGGGGATGGTGTATCGGATTTCTTGAAACAAAAGGGGGGGGGAAGATGTACCATCTTTCCAATCCTTCCATATACATTCCTTCAACTGCCATACGCTCATCTCAAATGGATCCTTTGAAGATTCCTTCCCTGCTCCCGTCTTCACAGAGTGCTGTTCCAAATATGCCTCATCCATAGTGAATTGGTGGCGCACACCCGAAATCAACAACAAAGTAATCGACAGCGAAGCCGCCGTCGGTTCTATTGACGAAGCTGGCTTCATATCCCTCAATGGTGTATATGCGGCTGTCTCCGTAGCCGGTGTAGTCGTAGCAGGTTGATGGTTCTCGACGGGGGTAGCAACGGTAGTAGTGGCGGGAGTAGTATCAGTAGCAATCGGAGCGACGACGGCTGTGGGGACTACATCGCCAACAAGACGCTGCGTGTCCGCCTCCACCGATTCTAAACTCGTCCCTGTCTCAGTTGTCGCAGGGTTTGAAAGGGGAGGAGTTGAGGGCCGACTCGAAGCTTCTTGTTGTTGTTGTGATTCGGGGGCGGTAGCCGCGGCTGTGGTCGTTGTTGTCGTTGTTGCCGTGTCATTCCCTGTTACGGGCGATATTGAAGTCGTCGCCGCATCCTCTCGTGAGTTTGGAGAGGCTATTTCCGCCTGTGCCGGGCCCAGGGTAGGGGAATTTGCAGACATTACTTATTTTTGTATGGTATGTATGGTGTGCGTGTGGGTATGGTAAGGTATGGACGGTATGGGTAGATCTCCGTGGTTATGAATGTCGTGGTGGTTGTTTGTGGTATAGGTGTGGTAGAATAGTGGGCCGTTTTCGTGTTTGGGGGGGGGACCTCTCTCCTATTAGTTGAATGGAAGGGGGATGGAAGAACGAGTGAGTTTTGTTCGCAACGACAAGCAGAACATGCGACGACGGCAACGATGGATCAGTCCTCCTGCGCAGCTTCTTAATGCTGAATGGAAAAGAAAAAGAAAGAAAAGGAAAAGGGAAGGAAAAGAAATTTCAAAAGGGAAGGGAACACGCGCGAATTCGCGATCTAGTGGATGGAGAAAGCGGCGAAACAAGCTACGAGCTACGAGCTACGAGGCTGACCTGAGAGGAACGGAAGAATGAAAGTCAGGGAACACACGCCCAGCTATTCAGAGGGGCCGGAAGAAATATCGTGAAGGAAAACTCGAAGAGTGGCGGAGGGAGCTATCTCGGTAACGAACGGGGTGGTGTAGGGTGTAGGGCGGGGGGGGGGCGAGAGAGCAAGCTGGGTGGTGGAGTGAGTGAACGGTCCAGGAGTAGTAAGTAGATAGACGGGCAGCTGGGTAAAATGCCGAGAGATTATCAACAGACAGCAGCTGTCTCTCTCTTCTGATTTATTGGACTTTATCTGCCTTCTCCCGGAGGAAAGAGGGAACAATAAACGCTGAATATTAAAGTAGGCAAATGCAAATGCACGGGAAAGTCGTGTGATGGTCGCAGACTCTGGGGACAGAGAAACTGGATGTCAGGAGGCGGTTTCTTGCCCAGTTTCTAATTATTACTGCATTATTATTCGGCAGGGAGGTCTGCTCTGTAGCAACGCGCGGGCGGACGGACAAGACTCCAAATAAGTTGGATACACTCCAGGAATTATCAACTCCTGCAATCGACCGCTAGGAAGACAGGGCTCTGCGGAAGCCGTCGATCCTGCGGGGGCGATGCCAGAGCTACAATGCGATTGATCAATGTATATATACCTAGTCCAACTCTGTCCTGTTTCTCCGAGGGCAGAGATTGGGAAGATTCTTGAGAGGCTGGTGTTTTCCCCAGCTTTCCCCTCTCTCCTCCACGGTACACACACGCACCCCAGGCACAAAGAAAACATCTCTCCCTCTCCTCCCCTCCCCGCGCTCTGGTCAAAAAAAAAAAATTCAAGATAAGCATAACTCAGCCAGGCAGGTCGCGCTACCTAGAGGTTCTGATTGACTGGCACCCGTCAATGCCATGTCGACCCTGCAGCTCATAGCTAGCCATGCCGATTAATTGCACTGACTTGAGAGATCCACTCAGATCGTGACAGTGCAAGCGAAGCTTTTCCCCCTTCCTCCCTTCGCCGTGGTTTTTCAGCCGCACTAGCTCGCACGGAGCAATGGCTTTGAACGAGACCCCCCCCCCGTTCCGATTTCCGAGGAAAGTCCCACCTGCACGGACGAAACCCCCTCCCCCCAAGGAATCCTGAGACAGTACACTGTTTATGAATTCCCCGCAATTTCATTCTGATGTGAACTTTAACCAGTATGGTGGAATCTATAATACTCATCATCTTCTAAGATTCTAGAACCTATAGTCATTCCCCGGGTAAAATTCAATGGTGATCAATTCCCAAACTTCTCGATTCATGAAATATCACTCGATTACGACCGCTCATGCACTCCTACGCATTACAAAGTAGAGACCTTAGCTCTCCCGTATTATACTATATATATAGGGCCAGTTTGACTTCGTGAACACCTCATTATTTGACTCATCTATGTACTGAAACGCTAAGTAGGTTTCCCCAAACCCCTTTGATATATCAGGCTACATGTAGGTGGGGACACGAAATAAGCTTTTATCATAATAATCGAGAAGCATTATAGACACGCTACCTTCTCTCTCACAGCACCCAGTATCATGCGGAATTCACCACTTTCTGGACGGTTACCCAATGTCTAATAAACTTTCGTGCTCTCAATTCTAAGAATAAGATTTGTTATCAGTCCAAATGCGTCACTATTTTCAATTTCAGTAGAAGCCCAGCATACAAATATAAGCGCTGTATTGTTTACCTACTATACTGCCTATATTGTGCCTGTAATTATATCAAACGGATATGAACATACCTGAATATATATGTAGGCAGAAGCTATCCTATCTATTTATCGTCTACGTCTTCGGCACCTCCTTTACTACATGTAGCTACCCGTAAGGTAGACTTTTTTCATGACCAAAAGCCACCTAGGTATCAACCTTAGCTATCACGTAGTTTTAGAATGACTTATTACGAACATAGACCTTTTAAATCGACTTATTTATTTGTATATATGACTCTAATCCTTCTAATATCATATCTTTAATCTTCTAGTGCCCAGGAAAGTGGCTTTCCCCAGTAGTCTCGCTTTACAATTATGGTTTATTTCCATATTGAATAAGGTTATTCAGAGTCATAAATTATTCAAAACGAGAGATTAGCATAACCAAAGCTATTTCTAGATAGGGGGCCTAACCTATCCTCCAGGAAGTGCGCCATCACTCCTGACTTCCGCCCCTAATGTTCGGTTTGAACATTATTTTGTGTTAATAATGGATGTGGCTTATGCAATTAAAGGTGTAGCTGAAGTTAGAATAAAACGGGCATGTTGATTATCTAAGTACCCTGTGGGGGAATGTTAGAAACTGTAGTAACCTTTGTCTAGCCAAGCTTAAACCAACAAAAATACCCCAGTCAGGTTTTAGTAACATGTTTTATGGATGGACTTGATGTGATTATAAGTGTCCTCAATGGATTAGTCTCATAGGTATACTTTCTGTGAGTTAGTAGGAAGACGTGCGGTTGGCAGCGCTTGCTTGCTAATAAGATGAGAATAATATTCATGATGGAAAGAATATTTAGTCCGGTTGTTTCTATTGAATTTGCCAGATAATCAAATAAAGGCTATAACCGGTTTAAATATATGGTGGTTAAGTATAATGTTAGAATGTTTTATGTGATTTCGTCATATTGGACGTTGAGTTGGACGTTTTTAGGTGTGAGGTACTACTATAGCTTCACCGTTTCTACTAGACTGATCACGCTTTATCACTCGACCTATATAGCCGAATATAGGACTAAGTTGATCATTTAATCATACTACAGTCAAAACAGGACTAAAAAAGAAATAGGACTAAATTACACGAAGGTATGTATACATTCCTCCTTTTACTTCGTTCCTCTCTAGTTCGCTAATTCTCCTGCCTTTTTCTTCTCCCGCAACGCCTCAAACACACCTTGCCAAAGCTCGCTCTCTTCCCCGAGGAAATAGGTCAATGTAACGTTCTCAAACCCTGCATCTTCGTCTCCGCCCATCCACTCCAATTGGCTGATTAAATTCCCTAATAATACCGCTCTTCCAGCGGCTTGGCCAGCACCACCATCATGGGTTATTGAGACTGCATGGATATGGAAGTGGTAGTATGATGGCTGGTCTAGTATGGGCACATCAGCATATAGATAACTAGACTGCGAGGGTGAGTGGGAAGGATTACAGTGAACATAGAGTTTAATTTGGTCCTCCTCAATCCCCGGGTACTTCTTACAGATGCCCTGAGTTATCTGCGTCTGAAGACTCTTCAGCCAAGGTACATCCCTCTTTCTCAAGTCCCTCAGCGAGCTGATGTCACGACGTTGGACAAGAGCCATAGTGTAGAGACTCGCCATAGTTTTCCGATCCCATTTACTACATACTCATTAGAACTTTCCTAGTCATGAATAGCACAATACCTACAGATCGGGTAATAACATAAACCCTTTAACTGGGTCTGTATCCTCCACAATGATACTCTCCACCTCTGCCTTATGTTCAAGTATATTATAAACCCAGTTCAACCGTCCCCCCTCCCTCTTTCCCTGCACAAACGGCTTCACATACTCTTTATATACCAACGCTGTCTCCTCCACCATCCGGAGGTTCTGTTGACTGTATTTCCGGATATGTGCATCCGTGGCTGGATAAATCAGCGTAAGCTTCACATCCGCCTTACCTTGGGCAAGTTCATCTGAGCTCGTGACAGCGGACTGCGAGGCAAGAAACCAGTGGTAGATGTCATTCTTTTCAAGAAGTGAGATTGTAGGGAGGGCTGAGGGACGCGGAAATTTAGAGAGATTGAAATCTGAGATATCGAAAGCGGTTTTTTCAGCAATTATGATGGCGGGTTGTGAGGCGATTGAGCCGAGAAGGTTGACGGACTTGGTACGTGTATCTGTGAAGATGGCACGTTAGGAGGGATAAGTAATATGTGGTGGGGTGGAATGGTGGTTGCTTGCCTTGATTCATGAGAAATGTGAATTTGAATTGGCGGAGGAGTTCTTCCTCAGGTGTTGATTGAGCCATGATGAATGAGCACAAGTGATAGATACTGTGTAGATTAGGAGATAGGGATTGAAGTCTCTAATTACTAGATACTAGGTGGTAAAGATACTTAAGAGAGGGTGTTGCGAGCTACCACAAATGGACGAGAGCGAGAGGAATGGCAATATAAGGAATAAGACTGAGAGGAAGGCAGGAATCTTGTAAGAGATGATCTGCCCCGCTTATCCACGACAATCCCAGACCCGAGTGGACAGATGTAACCAACCGGAGGTGTGGCCACTGTATAAACAGAAGAAGAGCGGGTACCCGTCGAGAGATATCTAGTAGATCGCTGCACTGAACACGGCAACCGTCCCCTCAGATGTCTTTAATCATGCGCCAGCTGAAACCGATTAGAAAAAACACACCTATTACAGCTGCTTATATATATAGATCAATGGTTTGAACATAGTACGTAGAGCTCCCCTCTCTCCACCTAAAGCCCGGCTCCCCCCTCAGCCAGATTAGTGGGTGGACCCTGACCCCTGCCAAAGAGCCCCGCGCTAGTGCGGCCAAGACATGCACGATCGTCCTATAAGAATATGTTCTCTGTGCGACATTATAAAGTAGCTATTATAGTTGGTACCGTAGATATTCCTTGTCGGCCCGAACTAAATATTCTGATAGGGTGTTCTTATGACCTAAATTCTTATAGATCCTAGATCTTTTTATGGTCACAGCACCAGCTGGGGGTGTTCAATACGCCTATATGATAAGGTTATCAAAGACTGACTGGCTGGCTGATTATTAGAATGTCAGCTATAGCATTACTCGTCAGCTTAGTCTGGCCATCATTTGCCATTCAACCATTTTATATATCAGGCTCATACTTAGTTTATAGTAGATTATATACATATTCTATAAGAATAGAAACCTTATAGCGGAAGTCTTCTGTACCAACGGGCTTCGGAAGACGGCATAATAGTGTAGACGATAGACTCCGTGCAGTATTCCCATGCGAATCTGAGATACTGTGAGCCAATGTCAATGAACGGTACTGAATTAAACGAGAATTATCAGTATTTTGAAGTATACTTTGTTAGGTTATGGCCAATAAAAATCTGACAGTGACGATGTCCCAACAAGAGCACTTGTGAATTATACAGAATAAAATAAGCACTGTGAATTCGCAGCTGGAAAGGCTGACTGATGCTATAAAAACAAAGTCTGATAAGTTAGGTATCAAATTTACTCACTTCGACGACAATTTTGATAAACTTGACTCTAATCCCAGTAGGGGGTTCACTGGTGCTGGGAGCTGTTGGAGATAGTGATCTGCGGTTTTCTCACTTTAAAAGTTCTTGTGTCCATTACGGTTATTACTAGATATCGAGTGGGTGCTGGTTTGCGTTTTCTCTGTTGTTAACGGATAGAGGGTTCTTTTACTAATGATCCCTTTGTTCTTATACATGTATTTCCCTTCCCTCTGTTTGTGATTGATAGCAAGTGAAGCGGAGGGTGTCAAGGCTCACTACACTAAAGTTAAAGGAGAAGAAATAACTACACTATCAAAATAAGAAAGAATAAAGAGGCTATACACCACGCAAAACCGCAAGGAATGCAAGACCGAATAACAAAAAGAAACTAAGTCATTAATCCCAAATTGATGCTTTTACTATCTTCCTAATTACTACCCTTGACTCTCAACTGCGCAGAGTTCGGTCTTCTACGCCCAAAAGAAAACAAGAAAAAACACAACATACAGATGCCCTCGATCTCTCAGTGTAGCATTTCGAAGTTATCGAGCGTCTACTTGGCCCTAGGGTATACAACTTCCCTGGACAATAATGACACTTGACACTTGACTCCTATCTTTCTTAAACCGTCACACCACCCCATAGCCAGCCCGTAAAATCGATAGGTTAGTTACTGTGTTATATATGATTTTCCGCAACGCTACTTCAGTAGATACTGAATGTTAATTGGTCCTATCAAGGGTTAGGGTAATTCTTGTATCACATCTAGCCCCAAAACTCTTACTGCGAACTAATGACGCCACAGTGGCGCATCATGCACCTTACCCCGGCATCGGACATCAAAGTTTTACTCCATATAGTGAGCGGGTGGTGGAAAAGAGAGAACTGCACTCAAATAGCACCAAGGAAATACAACAGGAACATGATTGCAGCTCGACGGATTTCTGTGCAGAGTGCTAGGTGTATTTCCCTGTTAAATTCATCATCAAAGGCAAATTTACGACTTCTCATCCCCACTTCACGAATTATCACCAATACAACCCGTTCCAGAATCTCAGCTCCCCCCCTGAGAGCTTTCCATAGCTCTGCGCTTCTCTATAGCCCGACAGAGATACTAGAGGAGCTAGTTGAGTCTCTACCCGAACTTGCTGAAATCACCGAGTCGGACCCGGAGCCAGAATCAGTGATCGAAATCGAGAATGAATCTAAAGTCGAAGTAGATGCGGGTCTAGGTGGGGTGACCAGATTTGTAACGGAAGCAACAATCTCACAGATAGGGACTGAAAGGAGAGAATATGTATCACCCAAACAGAAAGAGCATGAGGGAAAGGAATCTATAATCGAAGAGCTGGAGGAAGGGGGGAGAGACTCGATGACAACAGGGGTCGAGAAAGAAGCATCCGGAGAGAGCGAAGAAGGGCAGAACCAAATCCCCTGGTTCCTCCGTGTTGAAACCCCTCGCCCTACATCTCACCCCTTTCACCAACGCCAGGCTCTCCCAGAACTCCCAGATAATCCCCCCCCGGCACTTGAGCCATTACTGAAGCACCTCAGTGAAGAGATCGGTATCAATGATATGGCTCTTATTGATCTACGTTCTATGGACCCTCCTCCTGCAATTGGTGCAAACACAATCATGATAGTCGGGAATGCACGGTCCGAGCGACATCTTTACATGTCAGCTGATAAAGTCTGTAGATGGCTTCGTTCAGATTGGGGAATGGCGCCCTACGCCGATGGGCTATTAGGAAGGAACGAGAGTAAGATTAGAGACAGGCGGTTGAAGAGGAGAGGGAAATTGGTCAACACCCAGACAGGCCTGGAGAATGGGGTAGGCTGGATCTGCGTAGATGTCGGAAGTCAAGGACTGGTTATACAACTTTTTACACCTCATCGGAGGGAGGAGATCAATCTTGAGGAACTATGGGGGAAGTACCTGAAGAAAGGCGGGACCACAAAGAGCCCTAGACCCGAACCCATATCCGTTGATAAGATATCCAGCGAGAAGAAACCAGACAATAAGGCTGAGGATGTGATAGTTAGATACAGTCCCCCTGTTCCCACTGTTCGGCTCGGCGTAGGTCTCTCAACAGGCTCCTCATACTCCAACATTCAGAAACGCTATTTCCACACCACTACCCCGCGGCGAGTTCTAGAAACTATTCAACCCAGTAACCCATTGAACCCAAAATCTCCCTATATCATAGATGGTATCAAGTTTCGAGGCCTCGAAGTCCCTAAATCTGTCGAAAACGGTAAACATTGGCAGCTTATTAAACAACTTCCCCCAACTTACTCTCCAGATTCCCATAGCGTCACCTCCGAGCTGATACTACGTGCCCACATCAACTACCTGAAAACCAGATTTCCCGGCCTTAAAGCCACTGGTTCTCGAGAAGGGCCATGTACCCTTCTTGGTTCTGGTCCTGAGGATAGGAATTCCACTGAATTCCTCAAGACTTTCCATGATAACCTCCCAACAACTCCTACACTTAAGCGGTTCCAACTTCATCTTGAATTTCTTATCGAAGCCCACCGTATCACCCCCGCTCAGTACCCCGCCTCATGTCTCCTATCTCACCTCGACTCAATGCTGGCCTTCTCGATATCTCCCCCTGAAGAATTCTATTACTGCGTTCTCCGCGCCTTCTCCGAGTCACCCACCTACCGCAACACCTCTCTAGCACGGGAAGAGGCTACCGCCACTCACCTTTCTGCAATGAATGAAATAATATCTCACATGAAACTCCACTGCCGGCACCCTCACACCTACGCCCCTGAATTCCAATTCTGCTTCCTCCGTGCTCTAGTAAATAAGAACCTCCCACTCATCCAGCGTATTGCAACTACTGTCTGTGACCCCATCCATAGAACATCCGATAAAGTTTTGAAAAAACACTCCCAGAAACTTCACATGGGCACCTACTACCTCGACCCCCGCATCCATATTCTTGATAAGGAACTCCGGAAAGCAAACCATACATATACACTACGGGAATATCAAGAGACGCTGCTCACTGCATATGCGATGTCTGGGGCATGGATAGCATTCTGGAATGTGTGGTTCAGGTTGAGGTATAGTGGGGTACGCAGGGACGAAGGCTTTTACGCGCTAGCTATAGGATTGCTTGTGATGGGGGGGAATCAAAGAGAATGCGTGTATGCGGCTAGGACGCTGGTGAATGGAATGGAGAGGGAGGTTCCGGTTGTATTAGTGAAAGAGGGGTTGGCGAGAGGTATATTGAAGTTGCTGGAAATTGCGGAGGGGACAGGTGAGGTGATTGGGGAAGGGAATGAAGAGGTGAAGAGTGAGAAGGCGAAGAGCGAGTGGAAGATATTGAGGGAGAATTGTGAGATGGTTATTAGGAAACAGAAATTAGAGACGAAGGCGGTATAGAGATGAGGAGTTATGTATAAATATCTTTTATGGAACTTGTATATATATTTTATTTGAGGAGAGGGATAGAATATCATGGGTTCTACATATAGTTTCGATATTTGTTTCTCACGGTCGTTTGTTTATGTATGTACTATACCTAAAAAGAGCAAATAGTAGAAGTAGAGTGATATTGTTCTAATACTAGAGTGCCTAGGCTAATACTATAAATATTTTTGTTTGAGTGGCCGAATAAAACTGGCATACGTATTTTATTTGATTATGAGATTCTAACCAAGCCTGAAACACTAGCTAAGGGCTCTAGATCGAGACTAAACCCCCGTATTCCTAAAGCCTTTGGGTTTCATCTTGGATAGTCAAGGCAGAATCGTAAGGGTAATAGTGTGGTGGATGATGAATGGCAAATTACAGACAAAGATTACAATGTAGCGACGATAGCTGGGCAACAGGGAAGGTCCAAGAGTAAGAGAACACACATCACCCAAACACATATCAAACCAGTCCGGGGCAGCATAACTAATTTCCACTAGCAATTAACCACATGCCGAGTACTATCACTACGGTTCTGTATTATCTCAGGACTTACTAATGAGCTACATGTAGTGCCAGATCCAATAGGCAACATATATACTACTTATCTTTCCCCAGGACATGGGTAACAAAAAAAAGCTTTCAACTACAAAGTCTCTTCCGCATTACGTGTACATACTATATAACCCTAGGCCAATACGGGATATATGATTTTGCCTATATGATCGTAATAGCTCTATTAGCGCTAAACCCTGTGATTCCCATGGCGCCCTGGAATATAAGATTTATAGCTACATGTACTACTGGCCCTTCCAATTATGGGTAAGTACCTACATGTATCAATGGAATGCCCAAACAAATGGTGACTATGACTCGGAAATTTGTATGTTTGCTATGAACCATATGCGCCAACAGCCTAAAGCAACGACGGGGCCTTGAAGAGTCATGATCACTCGTCGTCGCAGGTTCCCGCTCGTGCATGGTATGTGGATATGATACATACAGCCAGCCATGTCGCTACAGTACCGTGTGTAACATTCCTCCCACCCCGTTAAGCCTGCGCTTGGTTTATGCGCCACTTTGCATGCGGCTACACTTCCGGTCCCCGGGAATTTTGCACGTCTTCCTAGAGGAATCGCGACTTCCAGCCCAGACAGCATTCATCTCCTCTCGCCTTCTTCCTCTTCGCGTCGACACGTCCTCCGCCTAGAGCGTGACCTGAAGCTCCTCTACGCGTCCCCTCATCACCCCACCTCACCCGCTGCCCGCCGTCATCCCCCCCTCTCCTCCTCCTGCCATCGTCGTTCGAATCGCTATAGCCGCGTTTATGCAAATCCAAACTCACTGCCGCAGAAGGGGACAGTACTAGGGATGAGCATATCTACATGTATGCAGGCCCTGCTTTATTGATACACGAGTCTCTTTAGATCTATAAATCTGCCGTCTTTCTTTCTTCATCCTACCCTGGTGATCACCCGGGGGACAAATTACACGAAACAAACCTACAAACACCCAAGCCTTTGGTACACCTAATTCTACAAATTCCACAGACAACATGAACGGCCTAGCACCTGACCTTTATCTTCCCCCCACACGGGGGAAATCCCATCTACCTCCAATCGATGTTGATGATGCCCTCCAGTATACACCTTTATCTTCAGTTATTCCCTTCTCCGCTGGTACTCCCCTCTTCC
The DNA here is from genome assembly GCA_033030425.1 of Verpa conica. Taxonomy (NCBI): domain Eukaryota; kingdom Fungi; phylum Ascomycota; class Pezizomycetes; order Pezizales; family Morchellaceae; genus Verpa; species Verpa conica. The sequence goes on along the minus strand of JAUFSD010000001.1, from coordinate 2,849,236 downwards.
ATCCCGCTTCCTCGGGGGAGCAAACATAAAAGATGCTAATATGAATATTACCCCCCAAGACATAATACCGCTCCCTACCCTAACCTCTACCGGAGCAACCTCAATCTACCAATCCGAATCCGAGCGCCACCATATCCGCCAAACCCTCGACCAGCTCGACCGAGATGCAAGCCATGATCCGGGGTCAGTAGTGGTACGGAGGTATTTGGCGGATATAAGCTCCCACATATCAACAACCGGGGGCGGGACTGAATTGTGAGTAGCTCCGCGGGGGGGATTGAGGGATTGAGGGATTTGTTGCTGATATCTTGGGGGGTTTAGTCGCTTCAAATCACTTGGAAAAGGGGCAGATGAGTGGTCTTCTTCAAGAGCGACACCGGGGGTGCAGGGGGATATTCTCAAACATGCAAAGATTGGGAAGTTTGGGGAAATGGTATTGAATAAGAGTAATGTGTCTTTCAGATGTAGGCAGTCCCAACTCGGGAATCATTTCCATTCTAGAAAGAATCGAAATCCAAAAGAAAATCACAATTTAGCCTCCGCTCCGCTTTCCATAAAATTGTCTAATATTTCGTGGAAAACCGCTAGATCCAATATCCTCAATACCTGGTCCGAAACAAATACCACAAACCCACGCACAGGCACCGAATTACGCCCCTAATTATGCCCCACCTTACGCCCCACCTTACACCCCGAACTACACCCCGGGCTATATCCCGCCAACCCCAAATTTCCAAACACCACATAGCTACAAGAATAAAAACCGCCTTCCTACTATTTCCCCACAAACCTCCAGGAGTACATCCGTTGCCGCACCTTTAAATGGATTCCACCAACCTAGTCCAATACAACAAAACTACCAGCAGCAGCAGCAGCAGCAGTCTAATCATATACAGAACTACCACCAACAGGTTCAATCCCCGAGTCACCTACAGCTCCCAAAAATAGAAGGGCATGTTCAGAAACTTGAAACACCCGAGCCCGTCAATGGCAACTATATTAAATCCCCCTCCCCCCCCGCAGGCTCTCAAAAAGCCGATGTTGTAAAGATCCCCGTACCACCATCCACCTTCGACCGTTCACAGTATGCAAAGCATACCGACATTGACAAGAAGCTCCGTAAATCAAAGTTAGTTGGCACAACAAATACCTCTAAGTCGCGGAAACGTAAACGCTCTCACTCTGATGCCGAAGATGAAGAACGATTGGCATCGGGAGTAGATCAAAGAGCAAAGGCAGAGAGTCTACTAAAGGGATTACAGGGATTCATGAACTCCATTTTCGAAGCTGAGGATAACCTCTCTCCTGATACCTCGGATCGTGTGGTGGATAAGAATTCGAAAGTGTGGATGTCAAGCTCATTGGGTGGAGAATCACCATGTTTAGCAACAGCGGTTCAGATTAAGCTTGAGAATGCGATACTAAAAGTCATCTCTGCTGCACGGTTTGGGGATATCCCTGTTGATGATCTAGCGAGGTTACAAAAGATCTGTGAAAGTTCCTTGAAGCAGGCAGAGAACACAGATGTTATGGTGAGGGAAGACGAGAGCGAGTCGGCTATCCAAGAATGGCTAGAAAGAGTAGGAGTTGTTGATAATGGGCTCAAGACTGCTAAAACGGTGCTGCGGATTATGGTGGGCGGAAGAGAGGAAAAACAGATTTATTCCGAAGATTTACTAGCGGGGGTGTTGACTGTGCTCAAGAACCTTATTGAGGCGACTATCAACCCCATGATTGAGATGCGCTCAACAGGTGAGAAATTAGCAATTTTTAAAGTAGCGGCAGCGCATAAGAAGATTCTGGGAGGGCTACTGCATGAGATTACGAGTGTGTTCACGCTATTATCGAAACTACTTGCATTAGAGGAAGTAACGGAGGGGGCTATCACAACAATGGAGTTCATTGCGGTTTCAGTCATCTTCATCGAGAATGCCTCGAATGAAAAGGACTCGGTCTTTGGCGTTCAAAAGGTCGAGAGGTTCCGGGTTGCGGCAATGGACGTACTGGCTAAGATATTCGCGAGGTACCCGGACCAGAGGACTTTTATCTTCGATGAGATTCTCACCAGTCTTGAGAAGCTCCCTGTAAATCGGCAGAGTGCAAGACAATTCAAGCTCGTCGAAGGGAAGAATATCCAGCTTGTAAGTGCGCTGATCATGCGTCTTGTACAAACAAGCGGAACCTACCAGGGACGAAAACGAAAGCAAGGTCTAGTCACAGATGAAGATGGTGAGGTCGTACTAGAGAAAGACGAAGAAGAGATCCAAGGAGCCCTAGAAGGCGCCGAAGGTCTAGACAGAATGGACGCGGTTGACAGGTTACACACCATGTCGAATCCACTACTTGATTCTGCGCAGAAGAACGCAGCTTATGTTGTCAATTTCCTAGTCCAGCGAGCAATGAAGTCAACAAAAACAGGGGATCAGCCTTATAGAGTCCTTATGGATATCTTTACAGAAGACTTCATCGCTGTCTTGGGCTCACCGGAATGGCCTGGTGCCGAGTTACTATTAAGGTCTACCCTGGGGAGTATGTGTACTATTGTTGACGGAGACAAACAAACCGCCCCAGCAAAATCTATGGCGTTAGATTTACTAGGTCTCATGGGCAGTGCAATCTGCGATGTCGTCGTACATCTCCGAGAAAGTCACCGCAACAGGGAGAGCCTTGGAGACTCTGCAGATGGTCATATCGTTGGTCTAACCGAGAAGTGCCTAGAGAGTAGTATTGGCGGTGCTGGTGGCGGCAATGTACCAACTAGTATCGAAGAGGAACTTATTGACTGGGAGGGGCCATTTAGATATGCCCTTGAGCATTTATTACAGATGGCATCTTCTGATGGGAGCCTACAGAGTGCTTGTGGATATTATCTGACAGTCTGGAGTGCACGAATTTGTACGCTGTTTGAGAAGGTTAGGGATGCTGTGGATGAGGATGAGGATGACGATGGGATGAGGGATGAGCTTGTAAGAGTGGCAGGGAATTTGAAGAGAATTACACTAGATAAGAGTTGGATTGATGATGACTTGTGAGTTGACTATTTTTTATTTAAGAAGGGAGGGGTTTGCTGATACTATGAGGTAGTGATGTGGAGAAGATATCCCAAGCCCAAATTAGACAGGCATATGTCCTCACAGTTTTACACATGCCATTCTGCATGAGCTTTGAACATATCCTAAACAGGTTACTCCGGTCTGTCGACGATAACCAGGCTACTACGAGGAGTAAAGGTTTAAAGGCTATTCTACAGCTACTACAAAAGGATCCGGGAATATTGAAGCGGCCGCAAGTCATTCCATATATCGTCAAAAGGTTAAAGGACCCGTCCCCTCTTGTCAGAGACTCAGCTGTCGACCTCATCGGAAAATGTATCCAGTTACAGCCAGAGCTTGAAGATCAAGTTTACAAAAGTATTCTTGAACGTGCGTCTGATGCTGGAGTCGGTGTAAGGAAAAGAGCAATGAAAATCCTCAAGGATATATACCTAAGAAGCCGAAGGGAGGTTGTTAAAGTTGCCATCGCAGAGGCATTGGTACAGAGGATTAAGGATAACGATACTGGTGTTTCAGTATGTAAACATTTCCACTAGTGAACGCATACGCTAATCTTATATTTTAGGAGTTGGCGAGGAAAACTTTTGAAGAGATTTGGATCACGCCGTTCTACAGCCATATGGGAGAAGAGGATACGGAGACCACCCAGCAAGTTCAGACAGAAATTAGCCCACAGATGAAATTGATTGTAAACGAGCGAGTTGCAGTGATTGTTAAAGTTGTGCAGAAGGAAGTCATGTTGACTGTCCTACACGACGTTATCAAGTCCCTACTACATCCAGAGACAAAAAACTGCTCCATGAACTTTAGGGTTTGTAAGACGATGGTTGGGTCAATGTGTGATGACTTGCTTGACCGGCAGGGTGATTCTGATAAAGTGAGTAGTCTGCTTCATCCTCCAGGGTTAGGGTATTTACTAATCAATAAAGGCCGAGAGACAAAGTACATTGCAGACGTTAACGGTATTTGCTCGAGCAAATCCGAAGCTGTTTACGCCTGAACAGCTCATCATGCTACAGCCCTATATTGAAAACTTGACTGCACAGGACGATCTCCATGTCTTCCGATCCGTCATTGTTATTTTTAGATGTGCGTTGCCGGTGCTGTCGAATCTACATGCAGGATTCTTGGCGAATGTCCAACAAAGTTTGTTAAAGAATCTGTCGAGACTACCTTCACCAGTAAGTTTGAGGCCCACTAAGATGATAATGTAGATGGTACTAAAGTACGAGGATCCTAGGAACTGAAAGAGGTCATATCATGTCTTTGGACTATCAACGGAGTGTTAAAAAACCCAGAACGGCTGATCCGGGTGACGATTTCCTGCTTAACGAATATTCTTAAGTCGAAAGGGAAGCCAGTTGAAACTAAGGCAGAAGTAAACCGGTTGGTCAGGACACTTCATATCCTTGGCTTATTTGGGAAGAACTGCAATTTCGAAGATCAGACAGAGATGTTTAAGACTTCTTTCCCACAATGGAAGGGTCCGTCAGTCTCGGGCTTGATTACAGATACTATAATCCCCTTTTGTGACCCAACGATGAATTCGTCTGTCAGGAAAGCTGCGCTAGAAAGCTTATGCCACGTCTGCCAGACTCACGCAGTCCACTTTTTGAAGCCACAGATCTTAAAGGCATTTGACCAGGTTTTTGAAATTGGTGATAAAGATCTCATGAATCTTGTTCTCTTAGGAATCAAAGGTTTCCTTCAAACTGAAGAGATTCGAAGTGAACTGGGGGCTGCAGAAGCTGAAAGTAAAGGGAAAGATACTAAGAGTAGTGGTGGTAATGAGGAGAATGGGAGGTTAGATCAATTGGCGAATGCGAACCAGAATGACGGCGTGAGCACAAGTCTAGCACAGAAGTATCTCAAAAATATCATTCAGATATCCATGGCAACCCAGGATATTTATGCACTCACGGCTACAGAAGTAATTGGGAGTATCTTAAGACAGGGATTAGTACATCCTAAAGAGGTTTGTTATTACCCTATTTTTTTGGAGACAAGTACGAGTACGAGTGCTGACCTGTGCGGATAGTGTGTACCTGCATTAGTTGCGTTAGAAACATCAACAAATACTACTATTCAGGCCATTTCATTTAGAGAACACCGGACGCTACACTCGAAGCACGAGACAATTGTTGAAAGAGGCTATATGGACGGCGTAAAGTCTTGTTTTCTCTACCAACGTAACGTTATTGGGGATGCATCGGGTGCTACGTCAAACCACCCATTTATGTCTAAGATGCGACCACTCTATGAAATTGTTAAGACAAGTCGTAAGGTTCGGAAGAAGCTTCTAGCAAACCTGACTATGAGTGTCGACTTCGAGCCGGCAAAACTAGAGCTGCCAAACCACCTTGAGTATTCAAAATTTGTCATTGAGAACTTGGCATTCTTTGAGTACGGGACCCTTGATGAGCTTTACCAAGTCGTGACGACTATGGAGCGGGTTGTTGCTGGTACAGGGATGACAGTTGCGCACTCGATCGAGACAGATATCTTCTTCATCAAAATCGACGTTCCTGAGAACGAGAAGAGTGTAATGACCGTCGACCCGGAAAAACTGAGGACGCTGTCCGCAGCTGCAGGAATATTGGCTATGCTCTGGGAAACCCGGACATACCTTCGGAAACTCTATACACTAAACGATAATAAAAGCCGCGACTACAAAGCGAACAAAGTCAATACAAAAGATATGAACAAAGCTCCCAGTCGGAATTCGAACCTTTCAGGCGCAGGGGTTTGGCAAGCTATCGGAGACACTATGCGGAATCTTGAAACAGACCAAGGGAGAATGCAGCAATGTAGAGAGTTCGTGCAGACCTTGAGTGTGGATAATGAGTTCAAACTTGCTGCAGAGGGAGAGGATGTCGATGATATTGATGCTGTCGGCGATAGGGTGACTCCAGGGGCAGAGAGCGATCATGAGGGTGGCGGGGGGGTTCATCATGATGGTATGGGCGCTATTGCACTTGGAGGTCATCCTAGCGGGGTTCCAATGACGCCCAGCTCAAAGGCGAAGAAGAGGAAGATCCCTGTTAATACACCGGAAAAGGGGATTGGAAGGATCAAAAAGAAGGCAAAGCCAAGGCCTAATAAACCCAAAAAGGAATAGTTCTGTGAGAACAAACTACGGATAGTTAAAGATGAGAGCGAGCCTGGGCTTGTATTTTTACTTTTTCCTTCTAAAATATTTGCTCTTTTTAAGTACTTAGCTGAAGCTAAGCTAAATTTTACTGTATATACTGTAGACGAAGCTGGGATTTTCTATCTTTTACTTTTTCTTTCTATTACAATTTTACGGAGAGGAGTTATGCTTTTTTTTTTCTTTTTTTTTCTTTTGTTTTAGGTGGCTAATGTACTACTCAGAGTGACACTTGTTTTCTTCTTCCTCTGAAGATTTACCTAGGCTTCTCTTCCTATTACTTTTCCTACGGGCTTTATGGTTGCTTGCGTTCTACTGTACTATCATTTCTACTTCTACTAGGGTTTTCGGGTGATGGGTTAATTTCAAACTATGTTCAATCATCCATGACGATATTTCTATGGCTAGGATAGATACTCTTTATCCTTTAACCTAATGTCCTTGATTGATAAATCTTATGGTTTTTCTTCACGAGCAGAAATAATGATGATTTTGAGGCTAAGAATCATAAGAAAACTTATTAAATTAGATCTACTATATAAAATATTGAATAATTCCTGCTCTCCGCGTGCGGCGCCTAACTTTTGAAGATCCCATTAACCCCGCATTCTGACTCTTTGCGAATCCATTGAGGATCTCGTAGATCATACGATATATATATAATTTTTTACTCATATACATATTGTTTACTAATCCCTTTTACCCATGAATTTACATTCGCTACTGATCGAAAAGGTAATTCTTGCAGCAGGGTAGAGTGGGGCCAATGATCTCCCCGCTCAGGTTGTACAACCCCTCACCCCGCGCGGGAAAAAGGCATGCATAAACGAAGGAGAAAAAGGCTTGAAAACACCCACAAAAGAAAGCTCTACCCGAAGGAAAGCAGGCCTTGACAGAAAAGAGAATGGCAAGCGAGAGCACATCTTTATGCACTGCGGAGAAGAGTATACCGATCCGGTCTACCGGTGCGATCGCGAAAATCGCGTACCCGCCATCACATCTCCAAAATTTCCCCCCACATATTCCTTTAATTGTGAGTGCCCCCTCCCACACAGGGCCCTAGACTAGTAAAAGAAATTCTTTTGTAATTCCAATAGCCAGACTGAAAGCTTATCACAAATTTATCTCCCCAACCAGATCATAGATGAAAATCAATTTCTTTCATTAGCTGAGAACCCTTGTCAATAAAAAGGACTTGCACTCTGGGCAGAAACGAAAATAACTGATTACATAACGGCTACCTCTCCGAGTTGGGCTTTTCATATCCAGGGCAAGTAATCGCCGACTAGGCCACGAATAAGTGATCTAGAGATCGTTAGTCATAAATAGCAGTTGCATTAGGTGCACTCGAACTAGCCGCCGAACTATCAGGCCCATTATGCTTTGATACGAAGAGTTCTCCGCCTAAGCGTCAGCGGTATCTAGAGTAGTCTAAAAGGCGTTGAGAAACATAGTCAGATACGCTCTGAATCTTGGACAAAGGGGATCTCTGGGCTTGGACCTTGGCTCATGCATTTCTTTTCCTAAATATGCAGAAGACTTGAGACAATAGCCTCTAATTTATGTGCTCTGAGCACACCCAGTTTTTTGACAGGGGTAAGAGTGTCTAGGAAATAAAACCGACATTGATGCCCCCGCTATATAGCTATCAGCCAAAGTGATGTATAAACTATGCCTGAGTTGTTGCACCCTAACACTAGCCGATGCTTCATTGATATCTAGTTGATCTATAAAGGACCTAAAAACATGGCTAAGGGTTGCCCATATATATAGCGTGGGGATAAAGTTAGTTTATCGTACCTACTAGAGTAACGGGGGGGGTTGGGGTGCGGTCCTACTATTAATCCAATAATACTGAAGGCTACCTCCGATATTTGGGTAAGACTATTAGTGCCGAGCGGTGTAGAATGAGGTTTAGATAGCGTACGGGAATCCCCTTTTCATCTATCCGGGTCCCGGATCCCTAAATGAAATGCCACCGTTATGTACGGCATATCACCCCTACGGAGTCAGCCAAGTAGGAAGGTCTGTGTATATTTATCATGATTATAACTCTCCTGTACCCTACCTCCAATTTTATCCTTAAATAATATTATAACGATAGCTTATAGTTAGAGAAATCACTATAGGAGGGTTTAGCTTAAGGCCTGTGTCTCCCTAAAGTTTGAGCGCTAATGACACCCTTATAAGTCATTAAATCATATAAAATCACTCGGTTCTACATTTAACCATGATAGTATATTTTTAACCTGAACGACTCGCATGTTAGTCAGGAAAATTTAGATTCATGGATTGGATACTGTCTCTAGAGGCCCCCTACTAAAAGTTTATAATTCCTTAACAAATCATAGTAACACAGTTAATACCACTTTTAGAAAGATCGTCCCCGTGTCTAGGAAATTTAATCTCCTGACGCTCCTGACGCTCCTGTTTAATCATGGGCGGCCCGCTGAGAAACAAGACTGAGGCTCAAAAACAAGCATTTCTTGGCATACTAGTTTATTGCACTAGATAGATATTCAATTATTGTTTACGTACTTACCATAACTCTAATAGGATAAACTTTTTACAAAAGGTCCTTTAGCAAATCGAGCACAGGACCGACTGTGGCCATATATACCCTCCGATGAGGGTCACGGGTGCTAGAACCTGCATCTAGGCAATAAGTGCACGATATGACCACACATAACGGGCGTGTGCGAGGCAAGCAGCGCGGGGGCATCGCCGGAGGATTCCCCCGAGGCGTTCGTTTCAGCCGCTGTTAGCACAACTTCTTTTTCTTTGGGGGCAAACTCGCCTATAGATGCAGTGGACGGTCGTATGGTGTGCACGTGCCCTCTTCCCATGTTTGTGATTTTCTGTGCCTATGCTAACATAAATCTCAGACAACAGAGCCACTGGCTAAACGATTCGAACTAGTTGATCTGTCACTGCTCCGATGTGCTCGGGGAGCTAAATACGCAACCTAGAAACAGCATCGAAGTCGCCTACTTGCGAACCCGGGAGTTAACTAGGAACTACCGGGTTGTGTGGTCTGAGAACTCCAGCTTCAATAAGGCTCCTTCGGCTGTAATAATAATAACAAGATAATAGTAGTCTAGTTTTTATGTACTATTGGCAAACATTTTTCAAAGACTGCTACTACATTGGAAGAGTTGGGCGCAGGCTGTGTCCTCGAAAACTGTTCTCGCTTATTACCAATGGTGCGGTACGTGGGACGGAAAGGACCCGGTTTTCTGGGCTCATAGGCAGGTACTCGAAATTTGACTTCAGGATTTAATCTCTAATTTCGGTTTCATCTGCCTTCACGATAAATTTAGATATTGCAGTAGGCGGCGAGCATAGTGACCCGCTATCTCTTTCCCATATCAGATGTGATGCTCCCCCAATCGAGGTCCCAGCTGACCCCCACCTCTGACCGCCGAGACTCACGGCTCGGTCAACTGCGGGTATCGGGAGTTCATGTTATTATAGGTCCACATTGTTATACGTGGGGTACCATTATCAAATGTAAAGCATCGGACATTTGAACTCTTTGGGGGGAGGTCACCAAGTCTCTTTTTTCTTTCCAAACAGTCGATATCTAAAAAGGATGTTCACCTGCACTAACTCGGTGCCAGGGTGACAAGACTAAAATCTAGCCGTCCGCTTTCTTTCTCCCTATCGATGAAGTCCTGTACGACTCTAATGGCTTTCTCACTAAAGACGTCATCATCGCCTAAGAAACCCCTGTCTAACGGCCCTTTTCTTCTTCCGTCAAGTTCGTAGAGATGGTTACTCTTTGATTTAACAAAGCAAACATAGTGCAGGTCCACATCGGCTTCTGCATCTGGGACAGCAGAGGAACCCTGGGTTGCAGCAGATTTGTGAGCTGATTCAAGTTCCTGGGAGCCTTCAAGAATCTTGGCACGTTCGAGTGGGGGAAGTGGAAGGGCTTTGCCAAGAAGCTTGCTAATGGGGGAGTTGGTCTCTTGATATATCGTAAAAATGTTAATTTTCAGGCTGTTTTGATCTCCTGGGGATATGTATAAGAATAACATACCAATCATATCCCGGGCAGCACCGTTAGAGATTGCATGCAAAACACCAATCATTCCACAAGCATTTCTAATAGTTTGTTTGAACCACACAGGGTCCTCTCCCTCTCCCTTGCCGTCATATTCGGGTTTGTTTGCATCTTCTTCGCGTCGGAACTTCTCGTAGCTCTCAGAGACAGGGAAGACGAGGAGTAGTGCAAGGGCCGGTCTCGGCACGAATGCAATCAGCTCTGGGTCTGATATAGAGAAGACATCATGGAAAGCAAGAGATGGAGTCAACCCTAAGTTGTGTACAAGGGTAGTCATCAACTCGGGATTGCATCTGTGGGGAACAGCGGGTAAAGTCAGCAGCTGTGATGAGCGGTCAGTTGATCAGTCAGGATGAAAAGTGCTTACTCTAGTGGAATAAAGGCTTTACGACCTTTGGGGACATCGACCGAAGGATCATGAGGATCAACGGCTGCTACTGTGGGGTCAGACATCGGGATGCTCCTGCTGGTGAAATGTGTATCTACGGGTAATGTGTATCAAGCTGCTGTTGTAGTGTTAAGATTACAGATAAGTTGAGATCACACAGGTGATGGGCGAGGGGATGGGTTGGTTGGCAGTGAGGGGACACAGTGGGCAGCTGCCATGGGTGTAACCGTGTAACTCGTGCATTGCGTAAGAGGCTGAGAGACGGACAAATCCCACGCACTCAGTGACCGGCGCACGGTTCACGCAGGACACCGAGATTAACTAAAATGCAGGATACCTCTATCGCCGCCAAGCGGACCAAGCAAAAGGCGCTCAGGTTTCTCCTCCAATACTGTTGCTTGATCCTTCTTGCCTCACATTCACGATTTATCTCCTTGGCCCTTTCACTTGGTTCTCCCTGCCAGTATGTTTCTCCTTCTCATTGATGCGGCTGACTTCGTGATGCTGGGATTCGAGGAGCAACAGCAGCCCACTGCGGGCAGTCACACCCATCTAAGCGAGAACACAAGCGAGGAAAGACGAGACGAAACAAAGGTTTTAGAGGGTGGCCTCTGCAGCCATCATCCATCGTGAAGTGACCAATTACTGGACGCCGACCAGTGCAAGTGACAGCATGCTGGAGGTGTCACTGGTACTCTCCGCTTACTGACCCCAACACGGGCAGCGGTCAAGGGTCCCTTGTAAAGCGGTTTTCCAACAGATTGGGTCTTCGTTACGGGAGCGATGGGGGATAACGATCGGCAGAAAGGAACAGCTCATCACGGTTGTGGAGTGCTCAACTAAACCCTTTCCAATCGCCCAAAGTTGGATTCGTTTTTTGAAATTTTAATTTTAATTCTTCCATTCGTTTTGGCAATTATCATTCGGGTTTTCTCTTCTTGCGTAACACTCACGCCCAGTTAGGAAACGGGAGGGCGAGCATTCAAGTCCCCCCACCCCTCCCACGCAGGCTTCTGGCTCACAAAGACCGTGGGATGAAGCCCAACTCTGTGCTCAGTCACTTTGGTGCCTGTGAACTGACTAAAGTTAAATTCTCTAAAAATTGGCGGTAACTGCGTGTGCCTAAGGTAAGATTTACAGTCGTCTCCTTTTTTTTCTTTTTTCTGGGAACAAGTTCCCGGCTGCAGTCCAGTCTTTGAGTAGGCAGCGAGGTTATTTTAACCTCCTCCTGTTGGCCCTGTTGGCGGTTGGCTGTCGGCCAGTCGGTACTTCATGTACCAAGTACAACCGGCAGGCGTGTTGAGATCCAGTCAGATGGTTCTCGTTGGCACTGGAGGTCTCACTCCGCCTCGTCCAAATCTGTGTCTCTGGTTCTGGATACGGTAGCTATTTCTCCCTTGTGCGATATTTCGGGCACGGCTTCAGCCTAGGCGTTGTCGTGGGAGCGGTGTGGTGGTCAGTGGTGGTCCTGTGCACTCCGAAGGGCCTTCTTTCCGGACTGCGGGGGAAAAGGAAAAAAAAAACAGGGCGCTGATCGTCATGACCGCGGATGGCCTAAGCCGTAGATTGACCAGTGCTCTATTGTTCTGTATTCCTGCTTTTGATCCCGACTCCTCCTTTGTAATTTTCTCCTTCCTTTGTCCTCCTCCACATCAGGATCTTCACTTTGCCGCACCCCATAACCGCTGCTACCTGCGCATCGCCGGTAGCTGTTATCGCCACGATAACGATCACAGTCACCACGTCAGATCTGTGATCAGCTTCTCTCACTGTTTATTTGGCTCTGTTCTTAATTTTATATTCCTGTCCGCTTTTGGTGGTGGATAAGGTTTTCGAATACAGATATACTGGAGTCAGTCAGGTCTACTCGTCAACCTTATTCAGGGTTTTCACGGGCTCCTGCAGCCTCGACTTTGGTTCTAGTTAAGCGTGATGGCCGTAGCGAGGCTTCAGTAACACAGCCCTACAAAAACGATAGCATCAACTCTTACGGAGAAGCAAACTCTTTAACTTGTGCCAGCAGGCACAGCACCTTCCCTGAGCTATTTAGAGGTTGCCTTTCAAGTTGCAACCCTACACTTTACCTCGGTCCTTTCACCCATTGAATTGGGGTCGACAAATAACACTATAGAAGAATAGGAGGCTTGGAGGTGGGAAATGATGGGCTGGTTTTCAACAAATTTACTGGGGAAGCGGACGGAAGGAAGTAACGGACTGTGGGTTGATGACCCGATATATGGCTTGAGTAGGCTTGATGGTCGGGCTCTGGGTAGCCTGAACAATGATGCACCGATATTAACTAGTCAAGAGCTCTATATTTTACGAGTAATAGCACTGGTGGCAGCGAGCATTTCATTAATCAGTGGGGTTGTTGTTGGGTGGTGGTTTGTGCGCATGAAGAGAAGCTTCAGACATCAGTATGCACCCCCGGGAACTGGCTGGTTGTACAGGTTTACATTAAATATTAGGGGGAATTGGTAGAGGGATGCTAATTTAATAATATATAGTCTCATCATGCTGCTGGTATTTTCAGACTTTTTCAAAGCAAGTTGGCAGTTGATATATCCGGCGGTTGTATTCACAACGGGTGCAGTTTCGAGTACATCGAAGTTTTGTCAGGCGGCTGGATTTTTTATGTCTATGGGAATTGAGGCTTCCGGTAAGTGTCATAATCTATGGAAATATTCATTCGGGAAGGGGGGGGGTAATGAAATCTGTAACATTGGACTAATTTTGGAATTCAGATTTCGCGGTACTGGTAATAGCAGTTCACAGTGCACTTTATATCTTTCGACCTGGCCTAACAGCAATCGGTGAAGGCGGATTATATCGATATCGCCATTCTGTCTACGCTGCATGGTTGGCTTTTTCAATTTTGATGCCTTCGCTTGCCTACATTAACAGTGCACCTGCCTATACTGCCCAAGGCACGTTTTGCTATCTTCCAGTCAGACCATTTTGGTATCGAATGGCACTGGCCTGGATACCTCGATACATAATCCTCGTTACGATTCTGATAATATATGCCTCTATTTACATCTATGTGCGAATGAAATTTCGCACATTCCGGAGTCACGTGGGTGCCAGTACATTGGAGATGGATACAGCAGACTTGGCTGCGGCAGAACAGCCCAAGCCAAACAATGGACAACTTCCGGCACTGGATGTTCATGGGCTGATACCCGTATCACCTGTTGGAGATAGCCGGCAAGCATCAAACGCCTCCGACCAGCCATTTGCAAAAGCTCTTGTAATCCCCCAGACTATTGCAGAGAAACTCAACTTTTCACCTTGCAATTCGGAACCACGCGGGTCAACTTGTGATGGAAATTCATCATCACCTTCACGCAGGGGATCGTTGCCTATGTCAATATCTAATATGGAGAGTGGTGGTAATGCACGAGGGGGAAGTCAGGATGCAAAAAGTGCGAGACTGCGGGGGAGGAGGATAGCTATTAGCCGACAGCTACGACTACTGTTTATTTACCCACTAGTATATGCTCTCATGTGGGTGCTACCACTTATTAGCAATTTACTACAATATCAGGACCGCTTCGTTAAAAACCCAAACTTTCCATTGGCCTGTATGGTAGCATTCACAATACCGGTACAGTGTGCGGTAGATTGTTGGTTGTTCACAATCCGGGAGAAGCCATGGAGGTACATCGCGAAGTCGGACGGAAGATCGTTCTGGTCGAGATACGGATTTGTTGCAGGGGAGGAAACTACTGTTAGGAGGGAGGAAGGCTGGAGAAAGAAGAAGAATATGAGCTTTGAGGCAAGGAAGGCCTATGAGAGGAGGGAAGAGGAGCGGAAAGAGGCGGCAGAAATCTGGTTAACAAGGCAGGAGGATGGGGGGAGGCGACCACCACTACCCCGGAGGGCCGACACAAATTGGTGGGATATTGTTGATAGCGGCGAAACTTTGGAGGAAGCAGAGGAAGTGATGCCTGAGGTTGAACCTCATGGCCATGGAGATGAACTAGGGGCACTCGAAGAGGGGAGGGGTCCTATGGGAGAAGATCCTCTGAGCACTCATTAAAGTGGTTTTGGTTTTGTTTGTGATTTTTCCCTTTGTTTTACCATTTTTTTTTTCTTTTTGGGTTTTGGGACATAACTTGGGAGGTGTGCATATTTTTTCTATTTAGGGTTTTACGACTTATGAATATGGGACTTTCCTTTGTCTTGGATTTTTTTTGGATAATTTTGTTTAACTCTCCTTTTTGGTCGGATACCAGCTATCGACAGGCAAGTTTTTTCGGCATTTCGGACTTTTTCTTTTTGTTCTGCATATATGCATATTTGGGGATCGGCATAGCTAAAAGGCGACCGGCATTTTTGGGGACTGTCCTTTTATTTTGGTTTGTTGATTTTGGCGAGCTTCCATTGTACGAAAACAAGGAAAAGGCCATAAGGAGGAGACTTGTACTTTGATAGGACGTGCGGTTATTTGATACCCTTTTCTTCCTTTCTTTCATCTTATTTTACGAATACTCTTTTCCTGGTACTTAATATTTATTAGGGGTGTTCATTACTGTTTTTTTTGGGCGGCGTTTCTTTTAAAAATATGGTTTCTAAAGGGTTAATCTTAGGGGTTATTGTATTTTTGATCCCTGCTGTGGAAGCTGGGTGAAACGAAAGTTTGTGGATCGCATAGCTAGTATACAATATATATTGGAAGTTTATTCCATAAGCTGTAGTAGTTCCTGTGAAATATGTGACTGCTCAACTGATAATCATGAGGCTTAGAGCTCTGGGAATGATTTGCAACCTGAGAGGCGGGGAGATTAGGGAAGGAGGGGGGGGTTCAGAGGAGCTTGAAAGTCGGAAGGCCTGGCCTTGGTGCACCTTGATACTGCATGCATGAGTGACGTGCCACGCAAGCAGGGTATCCTTTTTTGTGACGTTGTCTTCGAGGCACCTCCGGCACGACATACTTCCTGGGGTAGGAAGCTTGCACCATCACAACATGAGATCTATCGATGTAGCTACAGATCCCCAGACAAATAGAACTACCGGACAGTGTAGTTTTCCGATACGCATCACTCCATCAGAGCCCACCATCTCCCGAGGCTAAGGCTGGGGAAAGCTTGGCTCGGTGAGTATTCCGGGGTTATCCCCGGGTTATACCAGCCATTAAGAGGCATAACAACAATGGAGGCGGTATTGAAGTTACCCTTCATGGCTAAGGCTAGCCAGCTGTCAAATATTGGAGTATTTTTGTAGGCATTGCGGTGGGTTCTAGTATGACTTGTCAATTGATCCGTCTGCTATTACTCTATGCTTATGTGCTCTGCAAAAATCCAGAAGGGCTCCCCTCTGCTCTTCGGCAGCCGTTCCTGGATTTGCCTTGGTACGATGCTGCAAAACTTGATGGCGTACATTGAATGATCGGTGACAGAAACCCATATTCCTGGGTGGGCTGTCGGCTCGTTTTTCTTGATATGCATGTTACAAAGTGTCAGAGATATGCACACATTTGATAGACTGCGAACCTGTGACTGAGACATGAGAGTTGCGCAGCAGGTCAGTAGAAAAGGTATTCTCTGGCGACTACCTCTACTTGATACACTTGATGTCCTTGATACAGGCCCCCCTACTTTTCAGCAGCCTAGATTTCAACAAGAGGCGTAATCTGAGACGAAAAATTCTGAAAGAACCTCGGCGGTGATCTCATCGACTTCTGTCTCGATGCTGCGCCTATATGTAACCCTATATAAGAAAAAAAACGAAAAGAAAACAAAAAGTGGGACCTGGCCGTTTCAGATCGGGGTTACGGAACACCTGTAGGTTGGAGCAGCGAGCCGAAGCCTGGGTCATATGATGTAGGGCTGAATAACAAACTTGAAGTTTAATCTTTAACCGCCTGGTCCCTGCCAATCAAGATAATATCTTGTTATCTTGGCCGCTCGGAGCATGATACCTTTATGTCCCCCCAAAGTACACTATGGTAGCAGTCGTTGAATTCGGAGTCAATTCCTCCGCGCTTCACTGATTGAGAAATCTCTTTCCGCCAGGCCGCCCGGAGGGGAGAATCTTCGGCCAACCAACGGCTCATCAAAAAAATATGAAACAGAGACGAAACAGATAGAATCGAATCTATAAAACAATCTGTACCAGAAAAAAATAAAGCACATGATCTCGATTTGAAAAATCCCTTGTTCTGATTGCTCAACTGGACCAATGTGGTTGGAGGGTTTGACGATCGTGTAGATCAGTTGTGCAAGAAAATTTTGTTTCCATCTAATTGCAGCTGGTGGGTGAATCTATTGGCTGGCTCTCTGGAGGCTCCGGGCCTAGAGCAAGAGCTATGATGAGAAGGTGGGGGATAACCACGGGTACGAACGTGTGTATGCGGTCCGAACAAGAACACTGTTTGACATAGAACTGGTCTGAGAAAACAGTATTATCTCAATGGTAATATGGTTTGTTAAAGGCCGGCCGTTATTTGGCATCACGTGGCTCAAATCATTGCGCGGTCCAGACCAGGGATCATTTTTCTCATTACGTTCGTCGTTTCTGTAATTTAAGTAGGTTTTATCTGACGGATTGCGAGTTCACCTTTAAGTCCATTCAGTTTGTTGATCTGTAGTGGTCAGTTCCAACCAGTCGGGTTGTAACCTGAAAGATTTGGACCCTTGGAAAAACATCCGATCTATACGAGTGATCGCCGGTGATCTCGTGACTTTCGATTCCGATGATTAAGACTGAGTAACAGTGGCATAACACAGTATACCTATTTCTAATCCTTAAAGTAACGGCCCTATTAACAAAAAACGGCTTAAGAGCTCGTCATTCAACACTGCTGGCCTGGAGAAGACCACGAGTTACTGAGGCGGTAGGAATTCGGAGGTTGGGACAGAAAGTGACGTTGCGTAGCACAAGGCTGCGAAATTAGTTGCTTGCAGTCAGAAGACCAAGACACAGGCAGACATACTGGGACAACCTTTATCGAAGAGACTATGTATTTCAGACTCAGCCAGGTTACAATGATAAACGGCTGCCTGATGACTATTGCCTATGGCTAATATGTATAGCATTATATCTACTTGGTAAGTTTTGTGACCTAAGAAGTCCTATAAGTCTGTTTTATCGATAAAGTCTGTCCCAGAGGTACCGTGCAAGAAGACATAGAAGGTCAACGTTGTTCTCGTCAGCTCATAGGTCTTGCTAATTCCACCCAACTACCAACCTGGAACTTGCGCATTTAAGCTGCTGACGACTGGTGAGACTTATTTAGTGTTTTACTTTCACCAACCATTTATATAACTTAAGGACAACCCCTGAGGCTTACTTTACTCGCATTTGGGGTGTGTGTAGATGGTTGGCCAGATCACACCATAGATTATTTAGCAACACTCATCCTGCACTGACATTCGCTCAAGTGAAATGATATAATCTAAAGCTAGTCTGTTCATGGGCTAATGTAGGTTATAGGCAGCAAGGTAGTAAGTGGACAGTATCCTCCGGACTAATGATGATCTTGCATCCGTCAATTGGATTTTCCCGTGGTACACACTCTCGGAAATCTTGATACCCGTGACAGGCAATAAGTACCCGGAAATGAAAGTGAGTACCCTCGCTAATAGACAAGTACACCTTGCAAAAAAAAGCCCCCGTATCCAATAAATATTTCCTGTTTAGAAATTGCATTTGCAGGTACCGGTACTTACTGCCTGTCGCGGGTACAAAGTATCAGCCAGTATGAAGCAAGTACTTACAGGATATGTTATTGACCTTAGCGAGCTATGTTTGGGGTAACCTACTCCCGTTATGTTTTACTGACTTCATGAATCCATTGCATAGGTGAACGACTTGGATAAATAAGATCCAGCACATATATATAGATTATCTTGCTAAACCGTGATTATTAAGTGCTTATGTTAACTTACTCGATTTTATAAGGGTTTCCTCTTACAGATACTCTCTGGTTACATATGTGATTCATATATACTAGGTTGCTATTCATGTATGTATTTTCTTTAAGAAATACTATGTAGTTAAAAGGTCCGTTCAGCCTAAAATATTCCCTAAAGGGAAAAATCAAAGGTAAAGAGGCTTTAGTTTATATCTCTAAAGAAGGTATATAGGATTTATAGTGATAGCTACATATATGTCTTCTATTAGAACTTGGAAACATATTACAAGTCACCCTTTGCTAAAGGCCTCGGTAATTCTAGAGGGAGGGTAGTGATGTCTTGATGAATGAATGAATTAATCATAAGTACATGGAGTGATGTCTTGATAATATAACGAACCATACTCCCGATGTAGGTAAGTACAGTATGAAAAAACGGGGTGAGTTTAGTCGCAAATAACGAATTAAACAAGTATTTGAGGTAGATTACTGCACTAATACCTTATTCTTCCTATATCGCTAGCGTATTGGTGGGAGCACCGTACTGATCCCACCCCTCTTTATGGTACTGTACTATAAAAAGTAAATATCTAGTATATTACTTCCGGATAGAAAGGCTCTAGTTCTTGCACCGATCTCTCTATATCTATATACATTAATTATATTATTAACAGGGTCTACGCCTTACCAACTTCCTGGGAACTATACAAGTCCCTATAGTCCCTATATGCTTTTTGTATAGTTCGCAGGAAGTTGGTAAGGCATAGACCCTGAAATCACACATGTAGTATACCCAAGAAGCGGGACAAAAGCGACTAGCTAGTGTGACACGACATACGTGTCCGCATAGACAATACCAGTACTGGTCCCCAGTCGGGATTTGAACAGTGCTTAAAACTTTCCAGGAACCTGCTAGCTACTATAGGAACTGGCGGAAATTTTCCTTCGTGATTCGATACCTAATTTACCTCAAACATTCACCATCACTCGGGACCAGAACTTCTATCGTGGCACCACTCCATGTGATGATGCACACCAAGAAGAGTTTTTTTTTTTAAAAAAAATGTGACTGTGGGATTGTAAAAATCTTGTAAAAGTAATGAAAGGCAAAAGAACTAGGAACCTTGTCCAAATTCACTCTCTCTGACGCCACCAGATTCTGTAACAAAGCCCCCCCCCCATCACATTACTCAAAGATACAATAACCTAGCTAGGTCGATCACAAATTTAGAAACTACCACCCTTAATGAAGTCCTTACCTGAAGTCTCAAATATCTACCGACAGATCTTCTGTAGGAAAAATAACTTTATTTTTTCCACAAAAAAGGTCTAAGATTTTTAACCCGCTGTAAATACATGAGGGTATTTCCCAAAGAACTTGCCTGATCTTTAAAAAAAAATGGGCCCTAACTTAAAAAGCAAAAAAAACACCTAAGGTAATTCTATCTTATCACGGATGGTCACTCGCTACGTCACGGTGTTACCCCGTAAAAAATGACTCTGGACATTCGCGTATGCATTACAAAAGTAGTCGCCTCGCCATGAGCCTAATCTAGTAAACCACTCACTCGGTACACGTGTACAGAGGCATATCATGGAAGCTCGTTTAGGAATACCGCAGCTGAGGTAAGGGATTCAAACTTGGAAAAGCTATACATAGCATAAAATATAGAATAAAGGTTATCGTAAGTTTTTTTACACGCAAAAATTAGGGAGATATCGGCCCGACTTTCCAGGGTTCACATGGTTGAGGGGCAGAAAGTAGCCTGGGGCCAGTAGTTTACTGTATTAGGAACCCATGATTCGATTCATTTATCTCCCTTGACCAAGCAAGCAAGCGCTAAACATTTTACCAAACATAAAAGGTCTACTAAAAATCAAAAAGCTTCTTCAACTCCTCCATCGTATCTTCTGGCTTCGTGACACTGTGTCCTATCGTTCTTGGGTCCTCATAAATCTCATAATCGTTTCCACCCTTATGCGTCTTGTCACCAAAGAAATGAATCGTGTCAAAGACACCTTCTTTCTCTACATGCTGGAGACAATACGTCTTATCCCATCCCTGTGGAAATACGTCAAATGAAATCTGCCCACCGATGCTATACGTAAGTCCATAGTCACTGAACTTTTCACGGAGCTGGTTGACAAGGTCGCGGCGGACGTTGTGGATTTTGTCGTAGGCTTCGAAATCGTGGCGTTCTTGGACACTAAACAAGGTGTTAGTTTTATAAGTTATATGGTATTAGAGGTCTAAGGGTCCATACGAAGCATTACGTCCAATAGGGGAGACATTAATCATCCCATTCCGGAACTCGATAAAAGTTCCACTGCATGACCTATTAGCATCTGCACCATCTCAGACCCAATCTAAAGCAATTTAACTCCTCACAAGGCGAGCTACCTACCGCTTAATAGGAATGTCTAAGTCTGCAATATAATGCAATATAAAGCTCGCCAACTTCTTATACTTCTCCTCTCCCAGCCACTGGATGAAGCTAATACTCGGGAGATTCTCTCCAAGCCTGATAGCAGTGAGACCGTTCTCGGGGAAACAGAAGTCAAAAAGGTCGGTCACTATTTGAGAGAGTGAGAGTTAGCTTCTACATTAAAGCCGAGGGTCTGTTTTTTGAAAATACCATTATACCCATTAATTCCGATCTGTTCCTGCTGCTTGACAAGATCGCTTCCACCAACGTAGCCGATTGCAACCTTTTTTCTAAGCCGCTGGAGCAGAGACAACATCTCAGGGCTTATAGTCTACGCAATTCGTTAGCCACAAAACCCACAAAACCCCCTCAGTCAAGACGAGTCCACATACCCGTCTTGCGGGCGTCAAAGTGTCATCGACATCGAAAAGACAGATTGTCCTAGCGATAGGACGCTGCGTGAGAGGTGGGAATTGAGCTGCAGCTGCAGACATTATGTGTTTCTTTTGAATGAATTTGAGTTTAAGAGATGGAATTGATAAGACACGGAAGAGATGAATGGTGGAGAGAGAAAAGAGATGCTGTGTTTTTTCTTTTGGGGGAGCGGAGTAGGAGAGAGCTGAACTGACTGAGTACGAGGGGCATCCAACGGCAGCGGGGCCAGGGCCTGCTCGGCTTCTTGGCACTCGAGACGACGCCCTTTGCCCAGTGGGGCGTCGCATGCCCTTCACGAAGTAGCCAATCAGAAACCCGTTAGGCCTTGCACCCCCATAACCCTTTCATTCACTCCGTTCGTTCAGGGCACTTTAACGGTATTGATGTATAGTGCGCGGCCTAAAGCCCAGACCAACATTTTGAGCCGGTGTTCCAGCATTATTAGTGGATAGAATTTCCTATAAAATCTTTGAAAGTTTTATAATGTACTATTGAGGTTCCTCAAGTTTTTATAGGCCACTGAGGGCTATGGTTGTTGCAGAATAAAGCCTCTTTAGGTGTAAAAAGTACCATATGGAACAATTCCCTATTATACCTAGTACATAATTTAGTATACTCATGGTGATATTTTTAATATTATGTATAAAAGGGCTGTTTTTTGTCCTAAGTATACTACGGGATTTTTTATGCTATTAGAGGGGTTTTGAAAGTGTTATACAAGGATTGATATTTTGGCCCCTGCCCTGACTACGGTTCCGAAATTGAATGCATTCCAATTAGATCAGCATGCTGACGACGATTATATCATGAAGCACAGTGGTACCTTACTAAGCCGAAACCTCTGATAGCCCTAGTAAATTATAGGAAGTACGGGGTTATACTGAGAAGAGGCATATTCCCCAAAGGATCTCAATTTAGTACTCTAACGATAGTTGTAATCGTCGGAGATATATTAGTATAGGTAGAGTATGTACCCGATAAATTAGGTATCTACAACACTAAACTGCGTAAAGGAATTCTTGAAGCTCAGGTAGAAGCTTTGGGGGTGCTAAACAGTCTTATAGGGTATTACTGCTTAGGGCTCTACCTCGACTGGTGGCGGTACCGGAGATATCCAATTTAACAAGTACCTACGGTAGTTCTACTGAGTACCCACCATATCATACAGAATTCGCAGAACTCAGTCCCTGATGCAGGTAAGAATTTTGTTACTGTTATATGTTCTGTTCGAATGCCAGTCTCCCTATACTAAAGTGCGATGGTAGGTATATTATAGGTAAGGGAAGCAAGTATAGAACGCCTGTAAATATATACATAGCCATGCAATCACCGCCAAAAATTATTGCTTTCACTTCCACCTTACCTCTTTACTTAGGCGCCTTAGCAGCTTCCTTAAATATCAAATGTGGCTTCCTCTTTGCAAGGTCGAGAATCGTCTGTGCATATACCGAATTCGCCCATGCAAACCAACTCCCTGTTGAACGCACCATCAGTCTCTGGTCTCGCTTCAAGACCGAATGGAAAAAACTTACTGGTATAGTCTGTAACCCTCTCTACATTGACACTCTCATGAACCAACCCCAGTGGACTCGCTCTGAGCACTGCCGCAAGCAAACCCTTGATCTCATCATCATCATCGCTAGTCATAGCCTGGACAAGTAAACTAATTGGCCATGCGTGGGTAATGCCAATATGCGGACCCCCAATCCCCTGGAATTGACTACCAGTCAAATAATAAGGATTGCCTTCACGACTAAGGACCATCCTCCTGGTATTCTTGTAAACCTCATTGTTTAAATCCACAAATCCTAGTAATGGGAGTGCGAGCAGCGATGGGAGGTTCGCATCATCCATGATGATGTGTGACCCGTACCCATCGACTTCGTAGGCAAATACTTTACCGAAGACGGCATGTTGAACGACGCCATGTTTCCACACACCTGCCTCAATTTCTTTCCCTAGTGCAGTAACCTGAGCTGCAAGTGCAGGTTGTGAGGCAGCAGTGAGCACCGCTGCGGTTCGTTGCAACTCGACGGCCATGAAAGCGTTTCCAGGGATAAAAAACTGCATAATCACCGCATCATCACTCGGTCTGAACGCAGAGCGAATCAAAGACGTATTGGCACCAATCGGATTCCCAATTCCATCAAGGTTTAACGTCTCAGTTCCTCGTGTCGTGACACGCTGGAAGTTATAAACCTGGTTCTGCACACTCCCATCGCTTGCAAAAGTACTTGTGCGTTGCTCATCAATTAAGTTTAGGACGTTCCGAAGAGCAGCCAGCCAGCGTGTAGAGACGAAGGATGCATCACTAGTGTGGTTGTAGTACTGGTTTCCTAGGGAAAGGAAGGAGGCGAGGGAGTCGATCTCATATTTGCACTCGAAGACTACAGTGTTATCGTAGATAGGATGGACAGTATCATCCTGGCCGTTAGAGGTCCTATAGTAGGCATGCTAGATTAGGGGCTAGGTATAACTAAAAGAGAGGTGAAGTCTCATATCTACTAGATATGGAGAAAGAAGGATTAAACATACGGCTCTAAACCGGAGGCTTTTGGAGGTTGGAACGCATTGCAGTAAGGAGATTGTAAGATAAAATCGGCCTGGCGATCGCATAAAATGTTTAGAACCCCCTTTAGCCACAGCTAGCCGGTAAGAAACGCACCTGCGTATTGATAGCCCCCAATATCAAATTCTTCAATGCCGGATCCTTTCCAACCAACAACTGGTACTGGCTAAGCTGATTTGTACTATCCCTCAACCACTGTGCGTTGATATCTCCCGTGACAATAAAACTCTGTTTATCCTCAACCTTTTCCGCGTCCAAATGCCATCTTACTGTTGTATCTAGGGTGTTGGGAAAGGAATTCTCAAACAGTTTCGCCATGTCAACGTCAATCATCAGCCCCGTCATCTTTGAGATAACCTCCTCGACAGCATCAGACTTGAACAGCCGGCACTCTTCTACTGGACGCTGGGATGGCAACTGGTAGGCCCCAGTTGTGTACGGTGGGTGTTTTCTTGTCGAGTAATCTTTATAGTCTGGACATGCCCCACGTCTCAAATATGATTTTGGCTGTGGATTCGTGCCACGACGGTATACATCCGCCGCACTACCATCGTTTATCCAGAATACTGCGAGTAGCAGCCAGGATACAAGAAACAACATGATTAGTAGCAATGGTGAACTAAGCAATCCACTCCAGAAAAGTGCCGGTGCCTGGTTCTTTTTATCGTCGGGTGCTAAAGGCCTCCGTGATCGTGCAACCGGAGAGGGCGGCCGGTACGTCGATGATGAGGAAACTGCGTACGCCGGGGATGGAGGTGGCGGTTGATCGGCACCAGTTTCTGGAAGATTACTGGGAGAGGGGAATGAAGGCGCGGGCTTCAGCCGGGGGGTGCGCTGGTGAATCATTCACAATGGCAGCATGCGATGGTATTTGTACAGAGGGGAATAGAGCTATGGGCACCTGCTAAGAGCTGCAATACAGGTGGGTCAATTGAATGGATCAGGGCACGGTTGACCGAGATGAGTACAGGGAAACTATCACGAGTACAGATAGGGAATGCTCTCCTAAGTGGAAGGTTGTGAAATCCGGACGTCCGGGGGTGTCTTGCGTGGAATGGTGATCTAAGGAAGAATCTCGATGTGTGACAGTCAGTTGACGTTGTCTTAACGGTTGAGCCTCGTGTCAAGCAAAATGTTACTGTGTCCAGCAACACACCCCTGTTAATAGGAGACGCCTGCATCCAAACAAGACTCTTCCCCCGAGATCACGGATCACCCTGGAGTATGCCTCCGTCCCCGCCTTTTCGCTAAATAAGAGTATCATCCAAGGGGTTTTCGTGGCATATGATCTCCCTCTCGGACCTTGGCTATGTCTTGATTACCCTTACATACACTGCTCTACCCCGCAAGCAGTTAAATGTCATGGCATCATTGACTACCTCCAAAACAGAAAAGAGGTTTGGTGGAGGGATAATTAACCGTATTCCCCTACTTGTATCTTCCCACAGGTCATGATCTACAAAAAAAATTGTCACTTTCCCGGCACCGTTGAATATCCGGCATGCAAGTGGTTTTCTTGTTTTTTCCATAGCGTTACTTTGTTTTTTTTTTTTTTTTTTTTTTTTTTAATTCAAGTGATTTTATTATTCTGGGTACAAAATCTGGTATGCAGTTTAAACTATGACCTAAAAAGAACCCTTCCCCTTCCTAAAAATAAAACACGTCCCCTTGCAAAATTCCAAACTTGTAAAATAAACACAAAGAAAGGTTAACAAAGTAAAATACGCTGCACGTTTCTGTCCTTCTTTTGGCGACTTATTGTCTTGTTGCCGTTATACACGGACTTGGCAAAACTGATGACTCCTTATGCTTCGGAGTAAGTAATGGAGGTGAGGGAGGACATAGTGGAGGGAGATGGCACTGGTGACGGGAGTGCCTTCTTTGGAAAGTTAATCTTGTTTTGGACGACGAAGCTCCCGACGAGTAGAGATAGAGCTTCAGAGCTTCAGATTTTGTCGAGAGAGCTGACATTCGGTAATAAGGAGTCTCTGGAGGCGGAGAGGCTAGGGCAGTGTAGAAGTACATGCTCCGTGGTTTCGGGCGAGAGGGAACACCTGGGACAGATGTCGGTTGTGTGAAGATTGATCCACGACTTGTGGGCGTTTAGGTAACTTTTTTCCACACGCATTTGGTGGAGACGGGAGGCCTGGTATTTATGGAGAGACATAAAATATGGTGTCGTGAACGAACACCCATATTTGTAGTAATTGGGTGGTGGATAGAGGGTCTCCCAATTCTTTAGAAGTTGTTGTTTGATAGCCATTGAGTAGTTTTTGTGGCTAAGATTGGAGCCTAGTAGCGGCTTTATGAGGGAACCAAGAAACTCGATGGGTAGGTGATTGACTCCTGTTTTGGCAGTCGAGTTCCATTTTTTGGGAGGATTGGGAAGACCTTTAAGAAGC
Organism: Verpa conica; assembly: GCA_033030425.1. Lineage (NCBI taxonomy): Eukaryota > Fungi > Ascomycota > Pezizomycetes > Pezizales > Morchellaceae > Verpa > Verpa conica. The sequence continues at coordinate 2,822,891 of JAUFSD010000001.1, read as the reverse complement.
TCGGAGTGGGAGTAGCTCCGTTCGGGTGAGATGGTCGGGAAAGAAGCGTCGAATCGAGCTGTAACTGGGTTGTTGAGGGGGTGGGCTGTTGCAACCCTGATGGCGTGTTTGATTTTAAGATAATGAAGGTAGAGCACTAATGGGGGGGTGGAGGCCTCCGCCCATAGGGCATATAGATTGGTTGCTCTGAAGCAGCCGAGGGTCCACCTGAGAACGGAGTTCCAAAAGACCTCCATTTCTTTTAGGGCTGAGGTGGGGGTAAAAAGAGTGGCACCATAGGTAAGCATAAGGCGAATGGCAAGGATGGCTAGTTTCCTGCAATTGCTTGAGGAGAGTCCTTTCCCGGGGGAGGAAAATCTTTGAAGAATACCAAAGGAAGCCTGGGCTGACGCCAGTCTTCTCAAAAAATGATCGTTTGGGTTGAATGCAGGTGAGAACCAGTAGCCGACCCACCGGACTATTGGTTTTGGATGAAAGATGTGCCCATCGATGCACACGGGGAGATGTGAGATGGGTGATTTGTCTCTGGGGGTGCGCCAGTGCATCAACTCAGTTTTAGCAACCGAGAAGGACACGTTATGGGGGGCTGCATCGTTTTTGAGACGATAGTAATTTTCTTGAAGTAAGAGAATGTTTTCCTCCACTGTGGGGGAGGCAACCGTAATAGCAAAATCGTCAACGTATGATAAGGTAATACCTGGTGAGGGTTCTAGGTGGTGTAAAACGCTAACGTAAATAACAAATAATAAAGGAGAGATGGGGGATCCTTGGGGGACCCCTACTTGAACGGGAACGGCTAGCTTGGGGGAACCTTTATAAAGGAGGGTAACCCAGCGGTCGGATAAGAAGGAGAGAATCCAATTAACCATATAGGAGGGAGCGGATTGCGAGGTAAGAATGGAGGCAAGAGTGTGTTTAACCACGTTGTCAAAACCTCCTTTAATATCCAAAAAGAGGGTGGAGACTTTAAGTTTCGCTAGCTGCATAGCTCTAATTTCGTTGTAAAAGACTGTGGTGGCGTCTGAGGTGGAGAGGCCTGCGACTGAGCCGCATTGGTGTGGGTGTACTAGGCCAGTAGCTTTCGCTATTTTTGCCAGTCTGAGTGTAACTACTTTCTCCAAAATTTTTGAAAAGGTTTGGAGGAGTACTATTATTCGATAGGAAGTGGTGGCTGAGTAGTCGTCTTTGCCTGGCTTGGCTAGAACTACGCCGTTTGCCTTTTTAAGAGAGAGTGGGTGGTACCCGTATTTTAAAAGAGGAGTAAGAATTCTGGGAATGATTGTCGGGTTAATTCTGTGAATGCCTTTCCATACCGAATAGGGAATGGAGTCGGGGCCCGGAGCTGAAAGATTGGAGGTTTTGGAAAGAACGATTTGAACTTCTTCCGGGGTAATGACTGGAACGTTACTGTGCCGTAGGGGCATGGGGGAGCCTGTGTCAGGCCTTGGGGGAAAGAATGCTTTTACTAAATTTTCATTCAGTATTTGGGGTGTGGGAGAGTTGGGAATGGAGGGGATCCGGTCCTCTGATCTGGTGGCCATTTTCTTAAGACGCCACATATCGGAAGGGGAGGCGTTGGATACAAACACGTTCCAATGGTCGCGTTTGGCCTTTTTGATAGCGTTAAAGTAGGCATTTTTGGCCGCTTTTAGCTCGAATGGAGGGGAAAGTCCTTTGCGGTAGGACTTATGGACACTGTGGTAGATGGACCTTAGTTGAGAGAGATTGGGGTTCCACCAGGGCTTCAACCATGATGAGACTTTTTTTGTGGGGGTATGCAAAAGGAGTGTGTTGTGAAGCTGGTTAAAGGACTTGTCGAACCAGTTATCTAAGTTGGAAAAATCTGAGGGTAATTGAAACTGACTTAGATGAGAAGTTATAAGGTCCCAGTTAACAAGGGACCAGTTGGGAGTATTGTAAGGAGTGAAATCGGTGCCGGGGGGAACCAGCTGGCAGAGGATAACTCTGTAGTCTGAGCCGGACGAAACTGGTAGAATAAGCCATTTTGAAATTAATTGAATTGCCGGTTGATTTGCCCAAGTAAAGTCGATAACACTGTGCCGCTTCCTTGGGTCTGGGGAGATTCTGGTAAATTTCCCTGGGGTGTTAATGAGCGAGAAGCCAAGTTGATTGGCTAACCTAAAGTAAGGAGTGGAAAGATTTAGTTCTGTTGACGAGAACTTTCGTAGTGGGTCCGCAGCGGGGGAGTGAACGTTAAAGTCTCCGACCACGACAGTGGGAGTGGATAAGGCCGGAAAGGCCATGTGGGGGGAAATAGATCTAACAGAGTCGGACACTTGTCTGTTGTAAACGTTGACAAGTGTTAAGGATGAGAACGAGTGGCTTGAGGTTGCTAGATGTAATGTAATGGAAATAATGTCTCCTTGGTGTGAGGGAGATTGGGTAACGGAGTTCTTATCCAAGAAGGAAAGATTAATATAAAAACACACCGACACCTTATCTGTCTGAAGTGTGGGTGTGGGTTTGAAAAGAGCGAAGTTAGGTGCAATTAAAGGGGAACGATGTAACGGGGGCACTCCCACGGGAGTACTGCCGTACCAAAAAAAACCAACAACCTCCCTTTCTGACGAGAAGCTTCAGCAGCGAGGCTTAGAACCGCTCGTCAACACGGAAGGTCGACAGTCCCTAGGCAAAACAGGAATAAGGATTTTATGGATAGATAACTAAAGACTTTAAAAGGCTCTGCTTCCCAGGGGAAGACAAACGTCTTTAGCAAAGAGTATGAGGGTCTCTGAACAACTATTGTTCGTTGACTAGCAAGAATGATTGTCCTGGGGGAAGGACGGGTTTAAGCTATGATTTTGATTGCGAGCAGGCTGCCAAGAAGCGGGGGAACAATTCCTCCGCGCTTGGAAATCAACTGAGTCTAGAGCGCCCCTAAGAACTAGCGGGGTCGATAGACTAGCGACTAAAAGCGTTAGTTACTAAAAGCTCTGTAACTATTGCTAAAATGGTCCGATTTCAAATCCGATTGCACCTATGGATTCGCAGCACTGTCCCCCATATACCCTCCGAGTTTGGTTCGGTTGGACGAATTTTCCTGACGGTTTTGGGGTTATTTTTGGGGTCCAAAACTTGTCTTTTTGTTAGGGAATCAGCAACTCAGGGGGGCCCCCTCTGCAAACGGCGGGTGGCACAGTGGGGCGCCTCGGGGGTGTTTTTAGAAAACACAGAGTCCCCTAGGTAGGGTAACCCACTGGTGATTCCTGCCGTTGCTTAGATTCCTTTCCCACATTCCTAGTCCAACCTGGGGACGTGGCGGAGAGGTAATCTTGATCCATAAGGACCTTAGGGCGAAGCACAAGGCATAGCCCCGTATGGTTCGATTCGTGACGCCGCCAGGTTAATTATTACTTTTTGCTGGCGGCCCTAACTACTAAGCATAGCTTTGCTCTTATCTCACGGCTTTCGGCCTACCATAAGGTTGGCCATCAGCGAAACCGTTGTTATTCCTCCTAGAGGAACAGGAGCTTAACTCTGTTCAAGGAGGCAACAGTTTCAGTCTCATTGCACTAGTATCTCCCGTAGCTATAAGCTACAGACGCATTACTCTGTTCTCTGTCGCATACCGACGACGGTGAGCTTCACTCCGTCCTAGGAGCTCGCCAGCTCGCTTAGGGATTGGGCTATCATAGTAATGACTTTCCTTAGTATCTATTGACCGGAACAGGATAGCTAGTCTTATCCCTCAAGGGAGATCCTTAGGCGTCTCTATTGAGAGGTACTTGAGACTAATTATGACGATGGTTAGATCGTCACAAACGATTAAATAAAGGGGGTTCTTGCACAGCTATAACCTGTGCCGAGTGAACTACTGGGTTTGAGAATAGAGAAAGAAACACATTATTGCTCCCGGCGCAGTTGTGTTGAATGATGTTAAGTGAAGGATTATGTTTAGTGGCCGTACTAAACATTTTTAATTGGTGTCATTCATGGCCACTTCCTCGGTGGCTTCTGAAGAGGGTTGGGCCTCCTGGGTAGGTCCTTCTCTAAGTTTGTTGATGATGGAAATGCGATGGGGGCACTTCGAAAAATTTGCTGTGTGGTTTCCTCCACAGTTGACACACTTGGAGGGGGTGGCAACGCAGCAGTTGGGCTTAGGGCGGACGTGGCCAGGGCACGTAGTAACGGCGCACTGGTGTTTGTCCCTAGAGTGGCCTAGAGAGCAGATGGGGCAGGTAGGTTCTTTCTGTTTGCACCCTTTGGTTGGGTGTCCGAACTTGTAGCAGTTGCGGCAGAGGGTAGCTTTGGAGGCTGACCACATGACAGAGCAGTGGCGAGGACGTGAGAAAAGTCTGATGGTGGTGCCGATAATGGCTGCCTCCTCAGCAGTGACAGTGACAACAACCGTTGAGAATTTCTGGGTGTTGCGGGCGGCATTGTCAGCGGTAAGGAAGCGGGTGTCGAGGGGAGTGATCCCTGTTGCGAGTTTTACTGCTTCAGGGATTTCACGGAATGATTAGGACGCCAGGGCGAGTCTTGGCGTGACTCGTGCAAGGAGGGAGGCAGGGTAACCAGTGTTGAGGCGAAGGACAAAGGCATTGTACAAAGAAGAGATTTTGTGTATAAATAGGGAGCGTTGCTCCCTCTCTGTAATAGTTTTCTTTCTCTTTTCTTTACGCAACGTTTCTTCAGTCAGAACCAATACAAACTTCTTTCTTCGCTGCCTCTCTGCTGTTACATCGCCTCGCGATCGCTGAACCCACATCTTACTTCACAAACCCTTGGTATTTTGCTTGTAACGGATAGTTACCGTGCCATTGAGTTAGTTGTATCCTGTGGTAACGCTGCCCCCACGCTGTCTCCTTGAAAAGGGAAGGACTTTTTCAGTTGATCGAGACTGGGGAATTCGTTTAGCGGGATGCCTCTGATGGCTACATCACAGGTGGTGGGGGCTTGTTTAAACAGTTGGAACGGGTTTGTGGGATCGTTAACCGTTTGGTTGAGTATGGCTGTGAGTCCTTCGAAGAAGGGGGCGTATGTGGATGCTGAAACTGTTGGGGGGGCAGTGACTGAGACAGCTCCACGCTGGTTAATGGAGACTGTGAGGGAGGTGACGGGGGCAACTTGTCCTCCTTTGGCGAGGAACTGGCCTAGGAGGGCAGGGAGACGTTGGACGAGAAGTTCGGAGTCTTTGAGGGGGGAGGGGGTCTGTCTGGACGAAAAGAACCTTCGCTGGGCAGTGGGTAAGGTCTTGGGCTTATCCTCCGTGACTTTTCGCTGCTTGGGGCGGGGGTTGGTGGTCTTTGGGGCGGTAGAGGCAGCCGACTTAGCTGCGTCTACATAGGACATCTTTTCAGTGACAGTGACCGGCTTGGGGGAGGATTTGGCAGCGGGGGGACTTTGGTAGGCGGGACCGGCGGGGGGGGACGGTTGCGCTCTTTGGTGGGGAAAGGTGGCAGGGGGGGACGAGGTCGAGTTTTTGATGCTTTTGACTATTGCTTCGAGCCTCTCAAAGCGGTCGTAAACACTGGTGGGGGGGTGGTTGGAAGCGTACCGAGTCTTTGACTGAATGTCATCAACTGCGGCAGTGACTGTGTTGAGTTGGTGGGAGAGTTCGAGTGCGGCATGTTTAGCCTGAGCCGCAACTTTGAAGGTTGAGCACAGGAGGGTGAGGAGCAGTTTTTCCATAGGGGAGGTATTGCCGTCGTTCATGGCTTCGGCAACAGTAGAGGCGATGAGAGAGGAGTCCGGCATGCCTATCTCGTGGTCTATAAGGCCAGTTTGCAGGTTGTCGAAGACATCAGTGAAAGAGGGGTCAGGGCTTGGCATTTTGAAGCCTGGGATTTTGGGTAGGTTTGGTGGGGAAAACTGGTTGCCACGCAAAATTTTGGTGTTGAATTTCAAAAATTGAGAAAATAGAGGGGAAGGAGGATCCATAGCGTTACTTTGTCCCCCCTTCTTAGTATATACATTATAATAACTTCTTAAGCCCGAGTAGACTGGGGTTCGTGATATTGTTGTACTCTAGCAAGCAATTCTATCCTATCATACTGGACAAGAGGGATTTTAATATATTCTATTATCAATAATGTATTTAATCTAAGATGGCACAGCGATATTACCGGCAAAAGTACGTTAGGCGAAAGTGTAAGAACCATTTGTACTCATAAGATGTGGCGGGGCGGTTGGGATGGTATGGTAAAGCCTAGGCAACGGGACGGTGACAGCGACTAAGACGGCGACAATGAACGGTGTTATGGCAAAAGATATTACAAGTGAAAAACTCTGTAATATTTCTTTACTAGACAATATAAACAAGACGTTGCGTGCCTAAGAAAATCGCATGGCGCCCTCCTTATACGTTTCCCTATTTCTTCCTTCTTCTCTGCTTCCAAAATAACCTTAACGCCAAAGAAAACTTTTTCACTCCAACTAAATTTCATCTGTTTCTGTTGGATATGTCATATCCAACAGAAAGCGTATCTTTCCCATACAAACCGCATACAAAGTGTACAAAGAGCTCCTGGGGTCATACGATAACGTTACGTAAATTCCGAAACTACTACGAGGGCCGTCGGCCCGGAGAACCTTATTGCCAAAGACACAAACCCCCATCAACCTCGCGTGCGCGGATACGAGCCTTCCTGCGCCCATTATTCCCTTTCCGTTAAATTGCTTCACAATGCGCGCATTCAATCGACTCGATCGCCGAGTGGGGGCGAGGTCGAAGGTGACTCTCTTACTGGGGTGTGGTCCGGTTTTGGTCTTGTTTCGTGCGACGGTGGCGTTGGTATCCTCGGAGCTGCCCGCGATATGAGCGCCCTCCCGATGCTCGACTTTCCTGCGAGAATCCAGTGAGGCTTTGGCGAAAGTCAGGCTTGGTTGGATGTCGGCGATAGAAGATGTCGAGGGCAGCGCATTGTTCAATGTATTCGGGGGCTCCCACGTAGGTAGGTCATAGCCTGTCCACTTGACGAGGTGCTGAGGGCGCTTTGATGCCGTGGCCGGGCGTCGAGAATCTCCTCCACTTCCCACTCCGTTTCTCCTTCAACAATGGGGAGCAGGGGGAGGAACATGGCGGGAATGGGATCGGTGGCGACGGGGCGAAGCTGGGAAACGTGAAACACGGGATGATTGGCCATGGTAGCTGGAAGATCAAGTTCGTAAAGATAGGGACCGATAACCTTCTTAACGGTAAACCGACCAAAGTTGTTTCCAGTCCAATTTCTTTGAGGGCCTCTGGGTTCGGATATTTTTGGCAGACAGCCAAACTTGATCTCCAACTTTATAGTCGGGAGCAGGGATACGCTGGGCATTGGCAGTGTTTTCTTGGGCATCTTGAGCGAGCTTCATTTCTCCGCGAAGGTAGTCGTGTAAGTCTTCCATTTTACGGGCAAACTTAGAGCGTCGATACTGGGGGGACCTATCATGAGGGACCAAGTCAAGGGTAAACCGAGGTGGAATCCGTAATTGGCGAAGAACGGGCTAACTTTGGTGGTTCCGAAAAGTGATTGTTAGCCGCGAACTCGACGATGGGAAGCCAGCTGGACCAGTCGTCTTGTTGATAAGACACAAAGCTTCGGAGGTACTGTTCCAGTACAGCGTTGACGCGTTCTGTTTGTCCATCGGTCCGAGGATGGAAGGCCGTAGATAATTTGGACTCAATCTTCAACTGTTTACACAGGCATTGCAGAAGCGGGACGTGAACCGAGTTCCGCGATCCGAGATTACCGTAAGAGTGAGGCCGTGAAGTTTCCAGACGTTTCAAGGTACAAACGTGCGACGTCTTGAGCGTTGGCAGTGGTATGGCAGGGGAGGAGATGGCGCATCTTGGAGAGTCTATCGACCACAACGAAAATGGCATCGTCACCCATTACTCGACGGTAGGCCAGTGACGAAGTCCATGGAAATGTCCTGCCAAGGTTGATTTGGAATGGGCAGGGGACGAAGAATTCCAGACGGGGCATTGTACGATGGTTTGCTGCGGCTACAAGTGTGACAATTCTTAACATATCGCTCACGAAACTTCCCATCTTTGGCCAGGTAGTAGTCTCTACTCGAAGTTCGAAGGTCTTTGGCGTCACCGGATGGCCGGCGGAGGGGAGTCGTGGTACTGTTTCAGCAATTCCAGCTTTAATTCGTTGTGGTGCAGGACGTAAAGGGTGCCTCGATAGCAAAGTTTTCCGTTGACGTTGAGACTCAGCGGGAGTTATTTCCTTTGAATGTTGCAGCGGCGAAGAAGTTCTAGAATTTTTTGAGGCGGAATCATTAGCATAGGCTTTGGTAAACAACTTTTCCAGTGGGGTCGTTTCTTGAGCGGGTTCATTTGACAAAGAACCCGTAAACAAACCAAGCTTACTGTCAAAATTTTCCTTTTCAACACTGTTTGACTACGATGAGCCAATCTTTCATCCCCCTCTTTAGGTAGATCTCCAGATCTCCTAGTTAGTCGCATCGGGTTTCCTTGTTTCATAGGACGATATGAAATTTTAAAATTAAACGAGATAGAAACTCGGACCACCTGGCCTGCGACGATTCAACTGCTTGGTGGACATAAAATATTCCAGATTACGGTGATCGGTGATGACGGAGATTGGCTCTTCGGTACTCTCCAACTCTGGTCTCCATTCTTCAAAGGCTACGATGATTGCTAGTAGCTCTTTGTCGTAAATTTCGTAATTGCATTCGGCGGGCGAATGTTTTTGGAGAAAAAGGCCACCGGACGGAGTGACGTTGTTTTCATCATACTGGGACAAGATACCCGCGGAAACATAATCGGAAGCATCGGTTTCCACCACTATTGGTCGGTCGGCGTCAAAGTGCATGAGAATGGGAGCTGAGGTAAAGCTTCTTTCATTTTCTCGAAGCGCTTCTTCGCACTCAGGAGACTATATGAACGGTGTATCCTTTTTCGTAAGAGCAGTAATAGGAGAGGCAAGATTAGAAAAACCCAAAATAAAACGCCGGTAAAAATTCGCAAACCCAATAAACGCATACTTCCTTCACATTCGGGGCAGACCATTCACGATGGCAGACACTTTCTTAGGGTCCATCGCGATGCCGTTAGGGAGATAATTAGACCCAAGTACTTTGTGGATTGAACGTGAAATTCACATTTCTCAGGTTTGAGAAAGATCCCATTTTCCTTCAGAGCTTCCAGTATCTTACGAACGTGGACCTTGTGTTCTTCCAGAGTGTTACTGTAGATCAAAATGTCGTCTAGGTAGGCAGTGCAAAAGACTTCGAGGTACATGCGTAAGGAATCATTGATAAAGTGCTGAAAGGTTGCGGGGGCATTGGTGAGTCGAAGGGCATTACGGTGTATTGAGAGTGGCCATACAGGGTCACGAAGGCGGTTTTCCATTCCTCGTTTTCTGCCACGCGTACTTGATTGTATCCCATCCTGAGGTCCAACTTGGTGTACCACTTTGCTTTAGCTAAGCGATCCAAGGTTTCTCGAATGAGAGGAAGGGGATATCGATTTTTAATAGTTATTTCGTTAATTCCTCGGTAGTCAACACAGAGACGGAGACTTCCGTCGTCTTTCTTGGCGAACAATACAGGGGCACCGGCAGGAGAGGAGCTGTCTCTAATGTATCCTTTGGACAAATTGTCCTCTAGGTATTCTTTGAGTGCGACGAGTTCCTCGCGAGACATTCCATATAGGGGGCCAAAGGGGTTCCTTTCCATCCCTCCGGGGAATCTTATGATCATAAATACGGCGTGGGGGCATGTTTTTTGCGATCTGTTCGTCGAACATATCCAAAAAATCATGGTACTCAACCGGAACTTTAGCCTTCCAATCCTCTTTGGTAGTCTTATGGTCAATAGCTTTGTTAATCTCATAAAGGGAGATTGACAAAATGCGAGAAGACTTCTTTCTAGCCAAAAAGGAGAAGGGGACAGCCCCAATCATTGCGATGGAAATTTTCTTGAGAGCGGGAGCCGGGGGGGAGATACCAGTGGAGGCAGACGGGAATGGTGGAGGAGGTGCAGTGTTTCATGCAGTAATCGGAACCGAAGGAGACATGATTGGAGGCAAACCTGATGGCCACATCATGGTGCTTCATCAGGGAATGCCTAAAACAAGAGGATAGTGTCGAGGGAAGTGACAAAAAACGGCGCATGCTCCTGGTGTCCCTATAGAGAGACCAAGATGGGAAAGATGGGTAATGCCCCGGAGGCCTACGCTTCGGCCGTCTATGACTTCTAGAGCCCGGGAGTTTTTAACGGTAACAGGGGAAAAGAATGCTGGCGCGCGAACGATTCATCAATGAAAGCATATCCGGAGGCACCAGTATCAATCAGCGCGGGTTTTTACTGTCTTTGTATTGGTGGATAAGGTACATGCTACTACCAAATGCTCACCATCCAAAGAATCTTCCTCCACAACAATGTTTGATACCGAAAAGCCAGAAATAGAAAATGCAGTCAAAGAAAAATCGTTAAAAGGTCGCAGGCAGGGCCAGTTAAAGGCGGGGACTACTGAAAACCCTGCTGATCGGAAGAAGAAGATTGATAACGCGGGTCGCCGCCCGAACGAGAAGAAGAAGCAAAGGAAGACCTAGGTGGCGCACCGGCCACAGAAGACGAAGAAGGAACAGGAGAGCCCGAAACGGAAATATTGGAGATGGGACACCGCCCGCAACAGAAGACCCAGAAACAGAAGCAGCAGCACCAGAAAGAAGACTAAAAGGAGATGGAGTAATTGCGGCGCCGCGCGTACTAAAGGACGAAGGGTGGCACGTGGGCCGGAACGAGATAAAGGACAATTGGCAAAAACCTGGCCACGCTGGCCGCAATACATACAAAGCCCCGAGGCAAAACGCCTCTGTTTTTCCTCGGGGAAAAGAGGACACGGGGTTGACCAGCAGGACGGGGGACAGCAGCTGAGATTCATGGGAGCCAAACCTCCAGGGGGCGAATGACGGATGGTAGCCAGAACTGGCAACGGGGGCAGGGAGCAGAAGCGCGGGGGGCAGGTTGATGTTGGAAGTTTCCGAAGGACCTTGAGCCCTCTTCTCTTCCTGCGAACACGGAGGTCATTATCCACAACAAGAAGGTCGGCGACGTAGAGATCGAACGTGGCTGCACCATGGGCATCAACAGGGACGCGGCGACCGACAAGTTGGTCCCTTCATTTCCTCGAGAGACCCTCCCGGGCGGCGTCTCTCTGGCGTGAGTCATCGTACCCAAGGTCTGCCGATGCGACGGAAGTCAGCGAGATAGGAGGAGAAGTCCTTGTTTTTCTGTTTGAGGTTGTGGAGTTCCCTCCTTGCAGTTCCATGAGGATCAGGAATTCGGCGAAGGCAGAGTTCAAGACGGTGATGAGAGCTTCAACGTTGGCAAAGTCAATTCCAGTGGCAGTTGCGTAAGGGAGTACCTGGTTCGCGACTCACTCCAGACGGTTAAAAGCATATCCGACTTTGGCGGCCGTTGGAAAAACGATCGGCATTGTTACGGAGTTTATTGCGAAGTTGGGCGACAAAGGGTTTCAGGCGCGGTTACCATTGAACATTGGAGGGTCGGGGATTTTGTCAGATCTTCTGGGGCGACGGGGTCCATTGATATCGAGGGGAGGTGGAGTTGGAATTCTCCCTCCTTCCGCGGCGGTTCGGGCTGCACGAAGATCGTTTTCAAGCTGGTTCTCGGTGAGCAAGAAACGGTGTTGGCGGTGGTAAGACGTTGGGCGGTTTCTTCGAGCGGTGACGATGGCTTCGGCATTGTTGAGGCTGGCTTGTGCCTCCGTAGCCGCTTGAAGGTGTCCGTTCTCTTTCGTTGCGGAGTCGGATGTTGTTTTCCTGGAGTTTGGCTGCATACTGCAGAAGATTGGCGTGGAGCGGGCGGCGTCGGTGTTATAGGCGGTGGTAAAATCATCGAGGTAGCTGGGAGGCGAAATGCCGGAGGGTCGGGCCACTACTGGCAGACATTGGTACAGTGTTGTTGGGTAGGCTTGAAGGACGCGACGTAGTGTGGCGGGGCGGTTGGGATGGTATGGTAAAGCGCAGAACGGGACGGTGACAGCGACTAAGACGGCGACAATGAACGGTGTTATGGCAAAAGATATTACAAGTGAAAAACTCTGTAATATTTCTTTACTAGACAATATAAACAAGACGTTGCGTGCTAAGAAAATCCTCGGGCGGCCCTCCTTATATGTTTCCTCTATTTCTTCCCTTCTTCTCTGCTTCCAAAATAACCTTAACGCCAAAGAAAACTTTTTCACTCCAACTAAATTTCCCATGTTTCTGTTGGATATGTCATATCCAACAGAAAGGTATCTTTCCCATACAAACCGCATACAAAGTGTACAAAGAGCTCACGGGGTAAATACGATAACGTTACGTAAATTCCGAAACTACCACGAGGGGCCGTCGGCCCGGAGAACCTTATTGCCAAAGACACAAACCCCATCAACCTCGCGTGCGGATGATACGAGCCTTCCTGCGCCCATTATTCCCTTTCCGTTAAATTGCTCACAATGCGCGCATTCAATCGACTCGATCGCCGAGTGGGGGCGAGGTCGAAGGTGACTCTCTTACTGGGGTGTGGTCCGGTTTTGGTCTTGTTTCGTGCGACGGTGGCGTTGGTATCCTCGGAGCTGCCCGCGACATAAGATATCACTCGCCGTATCTAAATAAAGCCCTATTATAGAATATGCGAGCTGATCTAATTAACACTCTCATGAGTCCCTCCACAACCAAGACTTTCCTTTGGCTTCATTTTGCCAAGACTGTCACGCTGGCCCCTACCTGGGTCCTCCAAGGCCTCTCTAGGCCCCCCCAGGCCCCCCCTCCTCCCACGGTTCGGGTCTCTGAAAACGAGAGACATTCGCTGCTGCGACCAGTTATCGCCTCGGCACCCCCCTTTGTGGTAAGGGCTTTCAGCTCTATTTACTTTTCTGGCCTTTTGGCCATGTATATTGGGTGCAATGCTATCATCTGCTCTGGAAGGGGATGTGTGGCTGGTGACAGACCATAGTCACTATAATAGTGTTGATTTACTCAGGGGGACGCTTTTTTTTGGCTTTTTTCTTTTGTTTGATGGGGATGGGTGTTTTCAGGCCATAGTTTATAACTGCATGCCACATTTTGTACCCAGAAATCAATAATGATTTGACTTAAAAAAAAAAGAGTCCCTCCACAACCACTCTGGCTATATGTATAAATTTAAATATACCCTCTATGTACTAAGTTGGGTACTACCCGACCCGGCCCGGCCATCTACTGCATGTATCCCAGAGACATATGGACTCTTAGGCTTTGACTTATGAAGTACTACTACTATAAATAATGTCTAAACAATTAGACCATAGAAAGTCATGAAACTATACTCATAAACATACTAGTAAGAGATATATATAGACCCAGACGTTCACCTATAGCGTCACAAACCACTATCAGAAGTTTCAAGGGTCCTGAAAGACAGCGCAAAAAATAACTATTCAGGGACTCTTTAGTAGAATGACCGAGTTACTAGCTATTATACTAGCAGAGACTACTTGTTACAAAATATATAGCTAGCTTATCAATAGCCAATAGCTAAATTCAGTATATAACTTAATTACCCAACCTAAGGTAGTGTTAGCTATAACATCAAATCGTGCCCAACATCTACTTTCATTACGTAGGGCACCTGGCATGGGGCCTTGAAAGGTAGAGTTCGGAATTTTCCCTGGAATCTCCAGAGATATTTAGAAGTCTTTGGGGTTAAGCGGGCTCAGAGACTTTCCGGTTGTCGAAGGTATATATTTAGATTTGCGCGGTGGCCTCATATAAACTTAAGTACCAAAATTAATAATAGTGGCCCTATAGCCAGTACAACTACTAAAACCTTTGCCACAAGGCCGAAGGATAAATAGAGAACCTAAACTCGAACCCCACGTTTCTCGATCTTTATTGCCAGGTTATGTATAGTGCTGCGCAGCAAACTTAGGGACCCATCGAAGATTGGGATTGGTTGGCATTAAAGTCATCATAGTTTCTTAAAGAAGTAGTCTTACAACAAATATTTATGCCCTAATCACTCGGTGAGAAGACCGTATCTAATGGAAAAGTTATAGACATAAAAGAAACGATGACAAATGTTGTAGCAGACGTAGGGGAAATGACGGGTATGATAGTAGTCGTGGGAGGCATGGGGCGTGGTGGTAGTAGTGGTGGTAGTGGTGGCAGATGTAGGGAATATAAAAGGAAAATGAGTATTGAAAGAAGTAGGAGACCACATACTATGCAGATACCTAAGTAGATTTTGAGGGTTATATTATCCGAGTACTTATATTTATAACATCCAGACACTTAGGTTACTACCGAACTAAGCTCTATTCCCTTAGTGATAGATGAGATTATTGAAAAATTGATTGTGGATGTTTCGTCGTATCGATCTTTGCCGTCACCGCTGTAGTTCCGTATATTGGCTTTAGGAAGTGGGGATATTCCCTTGCGTATTCCCCCTAGATTATTTTGGCCTAGACCTGGTAAAAGAACCTTTCTGCAAGTCTCCGAAGACGAAGGGGGTAGGCTGTATCTATTGTGCCATAGATGGCCTCCGTAGTGTTTTTAGATTAATTTTGAGCCCTAGCTAGACCAGAGCTAGTGCCTGGAGAGTAGGAAGGGCAGGGCTGAGAGCTCTATATATGGAGTTTCTCTATGGCGTGCAAGACTGAGAACCCACACGTGACTATGACTACCACCTTAAGGAAAATTAAGCTTTCCCGGGAAGTGTTCTCCCGTTCCGAGTAGGATTGGGCCTTAGTGATGATGGTTGTAGGCGCAATCGTGTTAACTACTATTTGATTAGTTGTAGTAGGATTGTTTGATTAGGGCACCGGGGCAAAGGTCACAGGTACATCTAGGTACATGCCCATGGATAAACATTTCGGGACCCTTAATAAGAGCCGCAACGGAGAAAACCTTAAATCTATCCCCAATAGCTTAGCCCTTATGTATCTACCCCTAATGCCAGTGCATATTCACAGCTCATCACTCGCACCTTCAACCAAACAACCCCACATGTTTCATCATCAGCATTGCTTAGGTCAGCGTTCCCGGAAACTCATCACTTGTTTTCGCAACGTGGCTACTAACAGCTGCGGGCGCGATTGGCTAGTCCATAGTATGAGATGAAGCATCTCGGAACGGATGAGCTGTCGCCCGAGAAATGAAAGGACAACAATGACGTGCATCTCGTTTTATACGCTGTGGCGGAGCTGTTTTACTACCGCTGATCTCGGGACAAATATTTGTGCCCTGGTTATTTGCTTTGTTCACTACGCGAGCATAGGTATATGTATTATAGGTTATTTCTTCCGCTTACTACAGTGCTTTTAGAGGACTGAGCTGTAAGGGCAATTACCCAACCCAATCAAGGGAGAAAGTAGTAACCGCTACTAAATATGCCGCAAGTCTCTGGGTCTTCTGACTGAGAGCTCTAAAGGCCTCAGGGTTTACTGCGGCAACAGTGATTATGGTTGTGGTACCTACTCTCTTTAGACTACACGGGAGACACTCTATCACAAGTCTTACTTGTAGAAACTATCGAGGTAAATATGCTCCGCCACAACTTGATAGGCAACCAAAGTGTGTACCATGCAGGGACTCTTTCTCGGATATGTTTTCCCGGAGCTCTATACGGGACCCTAGAAGAAGACTCCCGGGGAAATACATTGCGGGGGGATTCTTAATACGGCCGAGACAGAAGTACCACTTTAAGCAAACAGCGGAAGGGGCGCTTCGTATGCCAAGGGTTCCCACGGGAATAGGAATAGGAATGAACGCGTAACAAGAGTTCTGGGACGCGGGTCCTGATTCTTTAAGCTACTAAGCTTTTTGAGTATTCCTCGTTTTCGGCTGACCCGAGGATAGAATAGGCCACATGAACGCGCGCAATAGAAACAGGAAAATTGAAACTTGGGAGTATAATATTTATTTTCTGCGCATCATAATGGTTCTGCAGGGCGGGGGTGAAGGAATGATGAGTCTGAGGAGCTACGGCCCCGAGAAAGCCGGGTGGCCGAACGAGCAATCGCTGGCGAGGTGCTGGGATGGACGGGTCTTCTCGGAGGGCCGGGGGAAATTTCCTCCAGGCGGGTCATATGAGCCACGAAACCCATCCTCACTTTAGATCTCTAGGTGCTTATCAGATTTTTTCTTTCTTTCTCGTTTAGGGTGAGATTGAAATCTCGATTCACGAACCGTAGGGTGCCACAGCCTAGACGGAATAAAATTATTCAAGCAACTCCGGAATATTTTCTTCAATCGTGGGGAGTTGAATTCTGCATTAGTGAAAGAAATACGAAGGCAGTGAGATCTTCACCTAAAGCCCATTCTTTCCCTTGGGGGTTGGCTGTAGTTCTCGTGGTGAATCATCCTGCCTCGCACTTTCGTCATTGACATTTCCTTCCTCCTGCCCGAGCTCTTCTCATTCTCACTTTATTTTATTCCTTTAGGGGATTGCGTTTCTTTTTGTGATCCCTATTTCTCCCTCACTTAGACGGTCACAGCCCCCTCACCCAGTTCGTTGCCTGATACTTAGGTCTCCTTTCGTTCCGTCCCTCTTTCTCATCATCCCACTTCAACTTTTTTTTTCCCCCGCATCTTTTTTTTTTCTTTTCGCGGTGGTCATCTCACTTTTCCAGCATCAGACCAGAAGTCTCCAAACAACATCAACCGAAGAAACATCCTAAAATCAGACGACATTTTTGTGTCGTCCTCAAATGAGCACTAAAACCCTTGTGGATAATCACGTACGTTCAGCTTTTTCCGTTCTTGAATTTTCTTGCTTTTTCTTTTTTCGAAAAAAACCCTTTATCTAGACATGGTGGTGCGTGCTGACATCTACGCTGCCTCATCTAGATACCAGTTCTCTGAATGGTCTTCAAACCATTCACCACCCTAGCTCGTCAGAGCATCTCGAAGCATCTCGTCAACGGCTACGCCCAATCCGTTGTCGCAGCAACACAATCATCCTATGCTTCGTCTACAGTTCAATTCTCTCGTCTAGGCCAGTCGAATGCGCCTACCCGTTTCAACACCGCTTTTGGTGGGGCAAACTCGGGCCGAACCACTCAGGGCAAGGATGGGCAGGGTAGTGATACCTTAAATGCGTATTACGCTGCTCAGTCGCAGGCTGGGGATGATAAAGAGGATAAAGACAGTAGGAAATACTTATTTTCAAAGAAGATCCTTTGGTCAAAGGCCCAGCACCAGCAGAAACAGTTGCTGGAAATCGAAGCGGGGCCAGTGAGGTCGAGGTCTTCTTCACTGATACAAACGGATGCTGTTCCACCACTACTAGAGGTTCCGGAGGAGTCTGCTTCGAGTGCGGAGGTCTTTGTGGAGGAGGATGTGGTACCTTCACAGGCATTAGCGGAAGAGGCTACTACTACTACTACTACTACTACTACTACTCAAGATGCCGCTGCACCAGTCCCGGAATCTGATAAAACGGCTTCACCTGACGTGTCAGAGGATACTCTTGTGCCAAATTCACCGGTGGTCCCTTCAGAAACTACACTCTACAACCAACAACTTCAAAGCCTCCTGTCCCAAGGGAAGCACCATGAGCTTACCGCCCTGTTCCAACACATGATCAAGGAAGGTGTGCAACCTAGCACAGCTACCTACAACCTCCTCTTAGTCGCTTTTGTCGAGACAAATACCGTCGGTGTTGCCCAAGTCATCAATGTCTACAAGGACATGCTTGCGAAGAAGGTTCTCCCTAGTACCGTTACCTACTCCATCCTTATCGACTTCCTAGCAAGTAATGCCAAAGCTTCACTCCACTTCACCAAGGGTGTTATGGCAGATCAGGCTAGGTTTGGGTTTGTGGTTCCTTCTCGGATGGCAGAGCTGAATGAAATTCAGAGTCAGGCCCCTATGGATTTGGCTTTGGATATCTTTTATGCTAGCACTGAAGTGCGAAAAGAACGTGTTTTCCCTGAGTCAACGTATGCCGTCCTTGCGGAAGCATGCGCAGAACATGTTCGTGAAGAGGATATGTTGAAAATTTATACGCACATGGAGCAACGCAACGTCTCACCGAGTGTTGAGATGATGCTTTCTCTTATCAAGGGCTTTGGAAAAACAGGGAACATGAGCTCAGCGATCGAAACCTACAACCAATACCGTGCCTCAGAACTTGCGCGAAGACCCGGTGCAGTTGACGAGCGATTTCGTGTATACAAGACTTTAATTATTGCTTATATGGACGCCGACGATGCAGCTGGTGCTCTTTCTTTCCTCGAAAAGATTATGGACGCTAGCAAAGACCATCAGCGTTCTGAGAGATTAGCGGATGCTGTCATCCAGGGATTTCTCGAGCGAAAAGATATAGAGTCTGCACGTGAATGGATCCTCTCAAGGGATGTGAGGTCATCTGAGTTTTTGGGTCTCTCAAGAATTCTCATCGCCGTTGCTGATTTGGGTGACTACGAACTTGCGAGTAAGCTCTACATAGAATTCAACGCCCATGTCCGCAATCTCGGCATCAATCACCCTGCTACATCAATTGCGCAAATGGCTTTTCTGTCACTGTGTATAAAAGCTGGTAGGGTTGACAAGGCTAGGGCCGTCTGGGGCGATCTTGCCGAAAGGGGGCTCTCTAGCGGGCCGGATGTAGAGGCCACCACACTTTACACCACTATGCTATTTGAGAATGGACTTACGAACGAAGCTTTAGTCGTGCTCAAGCAATTTACAGAGTTTTACATGGACAGGCCTTTTGGTGCCCCGCTTGTTCTAAGGAGGGAATACTTGCAGCAGACATACGAGCATCTAATTTCTGCTATCTCTAGAACAGGATTCCTCACTCCAAGCATCGCGCTGGATCTTTGCGGGTTTAGCATGCTGCACTGTGGGCGTCTGGGATTAGAGGCCTCGAAAACTGCAATGAAACTCTTTGGTGCGGAGAGGATACTGGGACTGACCATGCCGCAGTTGGACCTACTGCTCCAAGTTCAGTCTGGTGTGCTGGTAGAATCTAAAGCGAAGGGTATCGAGCTATTGCCGGAGGATGTCAAGAGGTTTGAACAGATGTTGTCAGTCGCCATGAAGACCAATATTCCATTGAACCCGACTCTGAAGGGCTCCATCGACCAGGCGGTCATGGCCCTCGGCGACCCTACTGAGAAATGGAATGCATTCGTTCAAGCTCAGACCGTCTGGGATACTATGCCACAATCACCTGCTCACGCCACAGAACTGAGTGAATCTCCTACTCTGGTTGCTAGTGAGGGCGAGTCTATCCCCGAAGACAATTTTGACCCGTACTGGGTTAAGACCGACGTCAAAGTCTCACAGGCTATCGACAATGCTCTTGAAGGTGCAAAGACAGCTAGACCTAGGTTATCCGATGCTAAGCGTATGTATCAACAAACCCGCAGAGCAGGAAGACTTGTCCGCATGACAACCCTGGCAAGAATGATTGCGGCTGCTGCTAGCTCTGGCCAAGTGGACTTCATGAACGAGATTTACCGGAATGCAAAGAACGATACACCCCTTCTCATGGAGTACCGCTCGGTGAGATACGTGTGGTGTATTCTTTTGGATGCTATGGTCGCTGGACAGCTCACCCTCGGAAACCGACAACAGGCTGCTGTATATCACGAGGAAATGCTGAACATGGGTGCATCCCCATCTGCGAATACTTACGGATTATACATTGTTTCTCTCAAGGGCTCCGACCAAACCTACGATGAGGCCTCTGAGGCACTCAAGATCTTTGAGAGAGCTAAGGCCGAAAGCGTCGTCCCTAGTTCCTTCCTGTACAATGTCCTCATTGGAAAACTTGCCAAGGCCCGCCGCGTCGATGATTGCCTCTTCTACTTTGCTGAGATGAGAGCACTTGGGATCAAACCTACTAGTGTCACATACGGGACTATGATCAACGCACTTACCCGCGTCGGTGATGAGCACTTCGCTGAGGAGCTCTTCCAGGAAATGGAGGCGATGCCGAACTATAAGCCGCGCCCTGCACCTTATAACTCGCTCATCCAGTTCTTTGTTAACACTAAGCGGGACCGCACTAAGGCGATGGCTTACTTCAACCGTATGATGTCACTTGGAATTGAGCCTACCGGTCATACCTACAAGCTGCTTATCGAAGCCTATGCTACTCTTGACCCACCTGACATGCTCGCCGCTGAGGGCATCCTTGAGATGATCCGCGCCAATGGGCAATCCATTGAAACTTCTCACCACGCTGCGCTGATACACGCTAAGGGATGTATTCTCCATGATCTCGATGCTGCAATCACACATTTTACTGCTATCACCGAAGGAGGCAGTGTTGCACCCGATAATACAATCTACCAGTCTCTCCTTGAATCACTTGTTGCCAACCACCGCGTCAGAGATACTCCTATCTGGATTGCAGATATGAAGCGGAGGGGAATCAGAATGACGCCGTATATTGCTAACACTCTTATCCATGGCTGGGCAACGGAGAAGGACATTGTCCGTGCGAGAGCTGTCTACGATTCTTTGAGCAGTAACGAGAACGACAAGTTGAAGAGAGAGCCGAGTACGTACGAAGCTATGACGAGGGCATACTTGGCAGTTGAGGATAGAGAGGGCGCAATGAGAGTTGTTGAGGAGATGGGTGGCAGAGGGTATCCACATGCTGTGACGGTAAAGGTTGCTGAGTTGGTGAGGGGACGTGAGGTGGTGGCTTAGATGGGGTTTTGTGGGTTCTAAATCATTTTTCTTTGGTCTATCTGGCTGGCTGGGTGGGTGGGTGCTTGATATAGAATCGGGTACGGGGCATTTCTTTTTTTTTCTTTTTTTTCTTTCTTTCTACAAAAATGGCGGGGATGTGAAGAGAGATATCTGGCATGGAATTAGTTGGGTTTTCTGGGGGGCTTATCAGTTTCTTTTGCTTCTTTTCTAGTATATACTTTTTGCTTTGCTATACCCCTTTATTCACTGTGATTTTATTTCGGGGGTGTTTGTGTTAGGGTTGGTATCTCTCTAGGTTTTTCTTTTCCTTTCTTTTCCTGCTTCACTTCACTGTATATTTTCATACCCATATTTCTTGGGTTTCTGGGTTGGGTAGCAGGTGGGCGTTTTTGATTTTTGTATATTTGGGCTAAAGGAATCTCCACTCTCGCGATATTGTCGCATACTTTCTACTAGTATATTGTACAGACTCTTAAGATATATTAGGTACTTCTTTTCTTTATTCGCGCGATTTCATGGAAACTAGTGCTTTCTTTGGGTTGTGGTACACGCTATCCCCCATATTTTTAGGTTCATTGAGTTATCCTGTAATATATGTATAGCTACCGTGTAAAAAAACGAAGACAAACAACTCCATTCAAGCTCTACCAAATTTATACCACTACTCTGTTCCTGTTCATGGTAAATAGGGATAAATTTAAATA
The DNA here is from genome assembly GCA_033030425.1 of Verpa conica. Lineage (NCBI taxonomy): Eukaryota > Fungi > Ascomycota > Pezizomycetes > Pezizales > Morchellaceae > Verpa > Verpa conica. The sequence goes on along the minus strand of JAUFSD010000001.1, from coordinate 2,801,548 downwards.
TTGAGACAGGGCTTTTCCTAGAGGGGTAATTAAGGGGAGAGACGTTCAATTTTCCAGTTTGTGTCCGTGGGTGAAGCTCGGGTATAAGTGAAGCGGTCATGGAGACGATTTGGACGACTAAAGTGGTGATTAGTACGAAAAAATTTTCAACCGATCTGCGGGGTTAGGAGGGGTAAGTAGTGTTACCCTTGCTGCTGGAAGTTAGTAGTGATCATATAGCATGATATAAAATTAAAGAAAGGAGTGAGCTACCCAGAACTCAATATATGTTGGGATAATTCTCATCCCGCCCCAGAAAGGTGGCACAGGGATATTCTCTTGGCCTTCAAACATCTCCTCGACATCTTTGACCTGCTGTTCTAATAGCTCTCTACCCGGGAGGACAGAGGACTGTTGACTGGCCCACGCACCAATTCTGGAACCACGGATTCTGAATGCATATAATCAACCTCCCTATCCATTTCTATTACACGGAGTAGAACGTACCGGGTATCATAATATACTTGGCTCTCATCATCACTCAATCTCTCCGTAATCCCCTCAACCCTAACTTGTCTCTCCTGCTCTCTCCACCAGAACGTCAAGGCTGCGTTAGGATTACTCGCAATATCCTTAGACTTTTTTGATGTACCCCAGTTGGAGTAAATGACGAACCCACTAGGGTCTAGCTCTTTCAAGTAGACAGTGCGAGCTGAGATACGCCCAGACGGGAGGCTTGCAGTGGAGAGTGTTGTAGCTTCGGGTTGGGGGACAGAATGTTTTTGCGCTTCTGTAAACCAATTGTTGAATTGTTGAAATGGGTCTATTTACACAGGTATATCAGTGGTTGTGGTCGAAATAGTGTAGAAGTGGAGAATTACCGTCATGGAGGGCACCACGCTCAAGGCTACCACAGTGATACTGGTCATCTATAGGTGCAACTTCTGATGTTAGTTATGAACAAACGATGTAGGGAGGTGGGAGATACAAATGAGTTTTTCTTTAGTAGCCATGATATATCTATTAAATAATTTTATCATCGTAGAGCGCATATTTTATTGAAGAAGAAGTGATGTACGACTACATGTATGAAAGGTGGAGTGCTGTAGTGGTGTGACCTATTTATTATAGTGAGTCACGGCATAATCCGGGTCCCGATGTAAGACGTCATGCCATCTCATTGCATCCATCAGAGATCTTGGTGTAACCATATCTCGGACTTCAAATCTTGATATCTTCCTTCCAAGATCTAAGCACACTTTTATTCTTCGTAAACTTTCCCAAAGCGGTTTCCTACCAAAAGGCAAGCTGGTGCGGAGGAAGGATTATCAAGCCTTTCCGCTCGCCAGACTATTGGCTTTATAGCCCCTTGCTTCACATACCAAACTGCATGTATCTCATGGATCGATTGCCTTTACTCCAATAGATCCAAGTATAAGGGGGGGCTCCTACTGTACTCCTGGTAGTTTGTATACCGTAGCCCAAGACTCCATATATTTATGATTAATTCATTCATCCATTCCTGGTAGTTTGCTAATATCTATTGACGGTAGCTGTAGTTTTTTTTGACGAGTTCCCTGATCTGCACCTAACACGACTATTTCTGAAAGCCTTGCAGTCTAGGCTTTGAGATGTACTACTTTAAGCTAATTTTTAAAATCCAGTAGCACTTCTAGAAGTTTTACGTTACTAGTACATGCTTCCAAGCATCTAAAATAACTAAGGCCCCCTCATTAACCAAGGGCTCAAATCTCTATCTACTATCACATTAGCTCTTTAGGCCGTTGTTGAGAAGGAGTTGCTAGATAAGGCTGCACTATAGGTACTCATTGGTGACATTATTTAAGACTATAAGGCTAACTACTGCTCACGGCCCTACAAAGCTAACCGATTTGGTACATAGTACTATCAAGTCGCCAGAACAAAAATGAGTCATTTCATTCCTACAAAACTCCTGTCTTCCAATGCCTTGGCACTTTTACCTACTACCCGCTCTACTAACGCTTTAGATTATTGGAGCTTAGCAGTTCGTCAAAGGGGAGGCAGGAGAGAAGTAGCAGAAGAACGGGAAGGCGAGAGGGAAGAAGATGGGGGTGGGGAGAAATGTGGGAGGACATAGTGGAGAGTAGTGAGCAGGAGGCAGGAGAAGATACATAAGAATGACTAGGAGAGAGTGCAGGGGGGAGGAGTGTTTTGTGTTTGGCTCTAGTTTTATCTTGCGATTATGTTTATTTCTATTTCTATTTTACTTTGTTTAAGGCTTAAGCCTACGTGGTGTGTGGTTCGAGTACCTTAGCCCTTGGGCTCAATGTACTTATAATTAATTAATTAATTCATTCATTCAACACTTTAGATTGTGCAAACTCCTAGTCATAGCTAGTTACTCACGTTTGTTTGTAACACTTTATGAGGGCTGTGGACTGTTATTTCCAAAAAAAATATATCGGTATTTTTCCTCTAGCACACCAAAATCTATCGTGGTGATTAACCTTGCGCCAAAAACAAGTACGCTTTAAATAAATCTTTGAAGGGACTCAATTAGACATCCATATCTAGAGCGAGCTGGCCTGTGACTTCTAATAACACAACATCTAAATCAGATATGAGAGGTACGCATCACTCCTATATTATGGGGGACAAAAATAACCATGGATTCGCATAGCAACTAAGTTGAGCCCCACTGTCACCCAACAATCCTTTCTTATGAATTCAACATACTTAATATCTAGGATATATAGATGATATAAGATTCATTGGTTTGCAGCTTCTGTATTTTAGCCTTCATGTGCCTATGAGTAGTTGTGGAGTAGTACTCGTTGAGCTCTTTCTCTACTGGTAAATGTTGGTTGCTATGTGAGTTCGCGGTTATTTTTGTCCCCCTACAATACAAGTTATGAGTTTTGACCTCTATTTCCTTCAGCCTCAGAAAAATCCTTCCAACTAAGGATAGACCTAAGAGACCTAAGAGAAGCATATTGTTATCTACAGTCCCCGGTGAAATTATTGCAAAAACAAGGGTTAGTGGGCAAGGGTTTTGTAGCCACTGCCCACTACTAGAATCTTCGTTGAGGACATCAAATACAAATCAGACCTCTGAGTCCTAAGTGGCGCATTTTCACATTAATTCTACCAGAGATTTTACTAGCCTCTCTTGAACATAGGCCTTCAACACGGTTAAACCTGGTTGAAATGACTTCCCTAGAGCACTATGGAAGACATTATCCACGCGGTCTAGGCGGTTCCATCCTTGGGGGCATGGAGTCATGACTACATACAGTTATCTTATTTGGCGCCGAAGGATGATTAAGATGAGCATGAATGAAAATTCGGACTAGAGTTGTTGCCTTTAGCGTGCTACCCCCCACAAAAATCGCGACCAGCTAAGCAAGAAGTCTTTACTGTGTTCGAATTGAGGCGCCAATAAATAACTGAAGTAGCGTGGTTAATATCTCCTACATAATTCCTACTAGCTAGAGAAGATACTATAAAGAAAAACCGAAGACTTACTTCTTCTAGAGGGATCCCGTCCCGAGTATATTAACATGATAGCACTAAAAAAACCTTGAATGGCTGCCTTCTTAGGTTTAATAACATGTTTAAAGATAGCGGAAGCATTCACACATGCCTGTTCCACCACCCTACCTCCTAGTTAACCTACTCTGAATATCGTTTCAATAGCTGACCGTAAGTAACGATTTATTAATAACATAGCATCTACTCACATATTCTATTGTGTATATGATATCCGGATCTTGGCTACCCGCTCTTGATAATATTAATTTATCTGCTCGCCAGCGGAAATACTGACCACTCTATGAAAGATACTATGCGCGGGAACTCCCCAATAATCACCGCCTAACTAGAGGTGTAGATTCTTTGCTTTTGTATGCTTGGATACTAGTAGGCCATAGAAATCAAGATAGCGTATGCGGCTTGTAGTACCGTATAATCTGGGATAATTCGACCCGCTACGACCAGGGGTAATGTGCGTAATTCATGGTGAAAAAAATAAAACTACAACAGGTTTCATCTATATTAGTACAGGTATCTACCTTTCTTGTTCTAGTGTCTTCAATTTCCACGGTTTTCAACTGTTCCAGTGCGTGCTAAACCCTGCTGCAGCGGGTCGAATTATCTCAGATTATACGGTATCCCCACTCAAAGTACTTGCCTAATACCTACGAAATTACCCTGTTCAAGCTAAGTAAGTAAGGCAGACAAATACTCTTCACAGCATAATGCAGCGGGAAACTAATATTACAGCGCTAGTTCACGGTTAATTCTAGGCTATTTCTAACGCTCCCCAGTAGCGTAACAGCAGCAAAACATTTTGCTTGTACTTGTCCACCAGCATAAGAACCCGGAAACAGGGGGGGTACGCACGGAGATGTCTCGGAGCTACAGATTCACCTGAAATCTACAAATAAGGCAAATAACTAGCTATGATTCCCAATATTAAACAGGTTCAGGAAGATCCCATTACCAAGAATAGCATATAATCCAATACATGATACCAAAATTTATACCACCGCCACTTATCTACCCCCCTGATTGTGCCCGTGCATACCCCTCCTGTTTCCGGGTTCTTATGCTGGCGGACAAGTAGCTTGTATATTTGCCGCCGCTACCTTCGGGGCATTAACCTAATAATGGTTGTGCGTCAGTATTGACGGCATTCAGTAGCAGGATACGTATCACAAACGAAACGATTTGTGCGGGGTCAAACTAGATAATATTCATCGCTTAAAATCCGCCTATAGCTTGTCTTGGATCAAGGTTCCTCCTTATGTGTGACAAGATATAAATTGATGTTAACCTGACATTTCATAGCATTCCCCCCAAAAACTACATACCTTGACACGTAGGGAGCGGGAGAACATTCCCTTCCGTATCTAGCTTATTTACAGCGGCTACATGGGATTCTAAAAGCTCTGGAATAGGAAACATTTACGGAAAAAAGCTTAGCCCCAGCACGCCAAGGTAGAGAGAAACATATATTTAACACCTCCTATTGTCCAAAGTCCCGGGAATCAGGTAATGAATCCGCAAATTTGTGTTCATGGACGGGGGGTTGTAATCTCTTTTCAGAACTTAAATGGAAGGGTGGTTTTGTAAATAACCCACTGTGATAAAAACTTAAATTTTTAGATTGGGCTGAACTTCTAGAACTCTACCCGGGTCACTCCCATATCTTAAGTGCGGGTACGAAGATCTCGGTTCCATTTCATGTTAGAAATCATTTTTCTAAGTCAAGACCTTACGGCATCTAGTAATTGTGCCTTAAACTAGGGGCATTCAATTAAATTTAGTATAGTATAGCACTTACATATAGAATTCTCGCAAGGCAGATCGCGGGTCCTCAAATGGCAAATCCTGGTGGCTGGGGAGTTCCATCTTTGAAAATTTCAGCCCAAATGTGGGGCGCTCTTGCAACTACAAAGACCATACGGACTCGTGTAGCATACAATAGCGGAAAGAGGAGTGTTTTCACTACCACATCGGTGGGAATTACGGTCTTAAGCCGGAAGTGCTACCGAGTTGGTCAAAAAGCCCTGTAATACAGGGGACTTAATCTAGCATTCTCCAGAATACCGTATCAATGCCATACCAAAAACACCCCACTTTCCTGTATGTAATTATTCTGGTTGTCAAAACGTAACACAATATACGCAATCGTCCTTGGTTGAGATCAAGAACCTGATATCAGTGTGTGGTCTTCATATGTAGGGCTTAACCCAAAAGCCGCTCCTAAATGCTAATTGCGTTTTCCCCCTTATAGACTAGTATATACATTTATTCTAGCAGATCCCGTTACAGGCTCACGACCCATGCTCATAACTTTTTGGACTTGTACCACCCGGTAGTGGTTACATACCGGAGGACCGCAGGAAGAAAATGCTTGGCTATTCTTATTTTCAGCCTCAATAGGGAAACTGGAGACCTCTCACTCCGGCTGGCTTCGAGTTGCGTGCCAAAGTCCGGCCATCTCGTCTCCGGAATCCTGGGCTCGGACCACCCTAGTGACCCCCATACTTGGCAAAACCCTGGCACAGACTCACCTACCTATGTATATCCAGCGGCCTTCTCCGAATATTTCTTTGTTCTTGCAATCCACAAAAGTAGACGTCAAGTAGACGTCAAGTAGGATCGGAACCAGCTAAAAAGAAATGTATCTCTAAGTGATGAAACGTTATTTTGTGGAAAGTCTGTTTTAAACCCCTAGAGGTTATGAGATTGCGTGTGTACTTTATGCTTTTTATTTTTGCTCGTAAACCCTGCTCCTCCCGAATCCGCAACACATCCTCATAAAAAGACTTCTGATGATCTTGGCCAAGTTTTTAGCACTCAAGCCTCAGGCTGGGGCGTGTTGGCGTCCTAGACTTCTCCACCTTAGATTCAAGAAAGGCATTAAGCATACAGTTTCCTGCTTCGATGACATTCAAGAGATACAATTAGCGGTATTATCTGAGACATATGTAGCCCGATGCGAGTCTTTCCCCTACCAGGTCTATCCTCACCGAATGTTCACGTGCTCGTTCGATCCTCAGGTCCTTATCAATATATTCAAAGTCTCATGGACTGAACCTCGATATTTGCTATTCCGTAGTTAGACACGCCTAGTAACTGCTTTCCAGCCATTCGGAACGTAGGATAAGGCATGACCGGTGTCTACTCTTGCAAGTTGTATGAAGAGCCATCCCTGTAGATGTTTTGTGAGGACATTCCCCTGACCCAAGCAGTCGTGAGTCGCGTGCCGTAATTGTACATATGGCCTACATTACGGCACCACCTGGTAGTTTTAAACTCTCTGCTCGCTCAGAGCTTTCTCTCAACATCAGCAGCAAATGGATTCATCAAAGAGTATTCCTATTGACCCAAAATTTTTCGACGATAACCCTGTAAGCGATACTGGCCCCTAAATGAATACATCTATGAATGGGAAAAGGTCAACTGACAGATATCGCGCTTCAGGAAGATGAAGACTACTATTCTGGCTATGATTCCGAGTCGTGAGTTGCTGGCCTTGGGGCTCATTGTGGTGGGGTCACATAACTAACAACGAAGCAGGAGCGAGGTGACTAGGCAGTCAACGAATACTTTGAAGTCATCGGTTTTTGAGTATGGATAATTATCTTCTTTGCTTTATACTCTCTTTTACTTACCTTTTTACTAGCTATCGGTTTGAAAATGGGCGTAGATATCATGCGTATCGGGACGGGTAAGACTTCGCCGCTTCGCTTCCTAAATGAGGGGCAGTGAGCTGACTTAGCAACATAGGAAATACATGCTTCCAAACGACGATGTATAATCACTTTCAAAAATTTATGGAATTCAAGTTGACTTTAAGACTCGATAGGCAGAGCAAGAAAGGTCAATTCGCCACTACCTCATCTTTTTCTACTTCCTCTGGTTATTTTATTGCATCACTAACGGAGTGGGATATACAGACTTGATATTATACACCACATTTATCTTTTGATGCTCGATGACAAACTACACATGGCACCCATCAGCCCACAACCAAGTAGAATTCTTGATATTGGAACTGGCACAGGGATCTGGGCGATTGATGCAGGGGAGTGAGTTTAGACAACCCTTCTAGCTTAGCTTATCCACAGAGAAAGTCAGGCATTGATAAGAGACAATTATAGGAAATATCCAGATGCCGAAATTATTGGAACAGACTTGAGCCCGATTCAACCAGCTTGGTATGTGGATACCCGTCTAAAATGATGATTAACTTACTAGTAGCTTTGTGTGTTTGTGTACTGAAATCTTAGCTAGGGTTCCACCAAATGTACACTTTCAGATCGACGACGCAGAAAGCGAGTGGACTTGGGCGAAGGATTCATTCGATCTAATCCATATTAGACATTTGGGCGGCGCAATCAAGGACTGGGATGCTCTCCTAAAAGAGGCTTATAAGTGAGTTATAGTATAAATCTTTAGGGTTCAGCTCTGGTAATAGTGATGAAATCGACAGACACCTTAAGCCAGGAGGTTGGGTTGATATTTCAGAGTATCATATGAACCTCTATAGCGACGACGGCTCATATCATGAAGGTCTGAGCTTGTGGAAGTTTTACAAACTAGTAGACGAAGCAGCCACAAAACTTGGTAGCTCACCTAAAATTCTGTTCTCAGGAGGAAAAACTAATTTAAAATAGGACGTAAATTCAGCATTGCCTCCAGTCTAAGACCTATTATCGATAGAGCAGGATTCATCAATGTGTCCCAAGAGATGGTAAAGCTCCCATTCGGGGTTTGGCCTGCCGATCCGAAACAGAAGACTATGGGCGCATATATCTTGCTCACAACCGAGAATGCGTTCAATGCCTTTGGGATGAGGCCGTTGATAGGTGTTATGGGAATGGATATGAATGATTTCAATATATTGATAGATGGTGCTAAGAAGGATGCTCACAGCAGGAGTATTCACGCCTATTCTAAACAGTATGTTTAATCAATCTCATATTCTTTAATTCCTCTACGTTAGTACTAATGGGTGGAATAAAAAGCTACCTTTACTGGGCACAAAAGCCTCTTGAACCCTAGTAGCTGAATTCAAGTCTTTTGTGGTTTCTCTTCTCTTTACAAAAATTCAATTATGCTGAGGTTTTATCGGTACTTTCATTATAAAATTAAAACAAAAGTATAACCAGCACCCGGGAGCAATTTAATTTTTCTAACTCTAAAGAAACCGACTGGATAATGGCCTGGGAGGCAAGGATGTTACGAGGTATCGCTTGAAATTGGTTGAAATTCCTGCTGTTCTAAATTTATATATACAATTCAGCAGAAAAAGAAAGAAAGAGGAAAAAGGAAAAGAAAGAGAGAAGTCTGGCGATAAGAGACAACTAAGTCCGATGCCTTGCATGTAATGTGATTTCTTATCTTGTGGTTCTATTCACTACCACGCCACCATGAGAAAAAGACACGAAATAGTACTAAATCACAGTAATCACTCGACCAATTACTACGTCACAATGAAACGGGAAAGCGGGGGAACATGGGGCCGCATCGCGAGAATGGGGGGATTAAGTTAGGCCGACGGGTGATTCAGTGAGTGGGGTATAACGGGGCTTAGCTTCGAAAGAAGCATCTCATGCAGCCATTTCACCCCGTTGTAGCCAAGCCTCGTCTACTTCCGGTTTAATTAACAATTTTCTAAATGCTAGCTCATTGGGCTGGCTTATGACCAGGTAATAGATCTATTTCAAAATAAAGTAGAGCCAATACTTATGAAATTACCTATACTCAAGCTTATAGGAAATGCTCAGTACATTTATTTTTTTAAAGAAATAGGAAGTATGGTCTTACCCCTGGTAAGGGGGTTATTAAACTATTTTACAGTTTCCTGCTAGATTTCTATTATGTATTCACAAAAAGATTGGCATTCTAAGATCAATAGGCGTGTTTAATTTGTAATTAATTCGACTAGAAGAACTGAAAGTTATAAGACGGACCAGTAGAATACTTAAGCGAAAGTAGGTTGTAACTAGTGTATGGATAATAGTGGTGGGGGCTTGGCTGATTTCTAAACGTGATATAATCAGATTAACCAGGTAGTTAGTACATAGGGATAATATTTAGGAATCCAGATCAGTGTGTATGTATTTAATTTTCAACACAAGTAATAGAGTACTACTTACACACCTCTTTAAAAAACGCTTATCCCACTTGAAAGCTTATAAAATAATCTTATAGATCCTAGCATCAAAACTATAGCTCTCCACCTATGACCTTTCAAACAGACACAACAAAAGTTTATAAGAAATCTAATTTTCAGGAATATGAAGAGGAATTTCCTTATCTCAAACCTCCCAAAATACAAGATTTCAAGAAGGTATCGACAAGAGTCTTACAAATGTCTTACCACCTTTAAGCTTAAGGGTCTCTTCAAACCTGTGTATAAAACCGCAAAGAGTCAGTGAGTGAAGTACCTAACTGCCACCACTGTAGCAAATGTTTTGACTTCTGTAGCTGCTATGATACCAGCTCTGAGATTGACCCTATAGAGCCAAGTACAGAGTGGGAGCCCATAGTCAATACAGACGAACAGAAGTATTATGAGTTCAGGATAGGTCCAACTAGCAGCTACTTCAGGAGACATAAGTCTAGAACGCGTCTCAAGCCTAAATGTCTTAACTTATGGATTAGGCCATTGGTATAGTTCCTGTCATAAGGTCTTCTCCCTTAAGGCACATCGGGATTCATAGGTATGACGCGTGCTAAACGCCTTTATGAACCATAGTGACGGATATTGTAATATAGGGTTCTTGTCATTGGACACTTGGCCTATTTACGATGATTTAGTAAGTGAATGCTAAGGGCCCCAGAAATAGTACTCGAAGTCTAGGGGTAAGGGAGAATCTGATGTGTATAAAATTTATGATTGAGGTTAAATTTGGTAGTAAACTAACATGTCTGGTACTTCTTTGCGTAATAGATCACGGTGTAACTGATCTAGTAAAATTAAGTGATGTCACTAGCTTATCCGATCTGTGTTTGGCTCTAGTGAGCCCTCTCAGCCATCACACACACTACTACAACACTACTACAACACTACTACTACACAACTATCCACCCCTCCCCTCTCTCGACCTCTCAACCCCACAACCAGTATCCCTGCTTCTCACTGTTTTTATTATTATCGTTCATCAGTCGAGTGATGAACGGTGATTAGTAAGTAGTTTATTAGCTGTTAGTATTTTACTTGTGTGTCGTATTAAATGCGACGCCCACTCGATTTTATGACTGAGCCGGTTTAGGCAGAATATGCATTCATGGAAGGTGCACATTGGTCCACGCCATTAGTGGTACGAGATTCGGAACAGGATCCGTCCATTAGAGGTTCTTGTTTTATTTCATTATATCACATGATTCAAGAGAGATTTAAATTTATGTGGGAGAAATGTAAAACTCGAGGCACAACCAGAAACAGAGCAGAGAAATTAATCTTGGAGTGTTAAAATACTTCTGGCTTCTCTTGTATGGTGAGAGGCCCATAGGGAACATCAATTCGGGCAAACCAGTTACTAATGGGTAGAAATTGTAATTGGTGATACTAGAACTAGTATAGGCACTTTTTTTTGACAGAGGAGAGACATTTTACTTTATTCTTGGATGGATGTATACGCGCATTGTATGCTTTGGTACCACAAACCCTAACCCTAGCCCCCGCTTTCCCCACTGATATAATACAGTTCTACTCCAAGAACAGAAAGACAGAAGAAGTAAAAAAAAAATACACTGAAAGACAAAATCCTCAAACGGAGATCAAAAGTAAAGAGCCAAATCGTGATGTAAAGAAACATAAGAATAAAATGAGCCTCCCATGAGAATACTATAAAATGAAAAGTTAGTCAAAGGAAAAACGTTGACAACGTATAGTAATGACGTGTAGTCCATATCATACAAGAATTTTTTTTTGTGTGTTCCTCCTCTTACTATAGGGGATGATTTGTATGTTTGTAAAAACCTATCTCTAGTCGTCCCTTCTTGGACGGCATTGTGGTACATACCTTCATAGATCGTTGATTCGCCTATAAAGTATCACCGAAGCATTATTTCCTCTGCGTTGCAATGCCCTCTAGTAACTCCCCCTCCCCCCTCCACGCTTTCTTCCACCTCTCCCACCCACCTTTCCTCTGCTCCCTCAATACACCTACCATTCCCCTCTCCCTCAATTGCTCCAACACAACCTTCATCCCCTCCCTACTTCTCCCTAACCCCTCTCTCATCCTTCGCACACCCACCAGCTCAATAGACCTCTGTACTGAGCCTGTAGTCCAATTACTAAAGAAGCCCACCCTCTCCTCAACATCCTTCACAACCTTTCCACTTCCCAGCCGTGACTCAAAACGTACTACCGTCTGCACATCCGTTCTCCCCTCCACTATTACAGTAGCTGGTGTAACGCGCTCGATAGATGGAGTGTAAATCTGTGATTCAACAACGGATAGCACACCCTCCCAATCGAGATTACGGGTCTCTGTCTCGAGTCGTTGGTTTTTGACATCGACGATAGACTTTTCGAGGATGTAAGATTCTTTGATCTTTGGGAGGAAGCGGGCGACACTAGCAGGGAGCTTTCCACGTTTTAAGTGTAGGCGGGTTAAATGTAGGTTGCCGGTGATGGGGTCGAGGCGGGAGGAGAGTGTGTCGGTGGAGACCACATGAGTAGAGTAAGGGCTAGATGAGTAGGTAGGTTAGCTGAGGAACTAAAGAGCTTCATAGACGAAGGACTAAGGGCTAATGGATTGATAGCGATGTATGAGAGTTAATTACTTGGGATAGCGGAGGAAGTAGGCAAGAGTTACTGCGGGCCATTGGTAGCTGTAGTTGAAATAAAATCCATTAGCAATGGTACAAATGTAAGTAATCATGCAGCAGGGGCCATAACGTGGTTGCAAGACAGCAGCCACAGCGTGTAGGATCAGATGGATTTCAATGGAGACCATACTCGTAGGAAAAAGCATTCTCGTAAAACTTCACCATCTTGAATTATCGAATACAAACTTAAACTTGGGCAACCAAGCTTTCGACTTTCGTAGGGAAGGTTGTGGTGATCGTGTGCTGTTTAAGTTCACTGAAATGCGGGGTTGCCACCGCGGAGCACACACCACATGCAGATCGCAAATGCAGTAAGGAAACGAAGATGTCACGGTGACGGCTTTTATTGGTTGTGGATGTGCGTTGTTGTTGTTGGAGGAGGAGGAGGTGAAGGTGAAGACTTTTAGAGCCCTCACTCCGGGTGAATATATTTCCCCTTCCGCATATCGGATGCTTTTTCTGTTTGTCGGACGGTGTACGGGAGACGTCGGCAGCCAGCCAGCCAAGCAGGGAAGGTGGGGGATAGGCAAGGGCCCTTTATACGGAACACGAGAGAAAATTCGCTATTAAACAGACCCTCTTCTGTGATATATAAAGGAAGGGTCTCTTTAATCTTACAGTATTCCAGATAATCTCGATCGGTCGAGTAGAGAATTAGAAATCCACCCACAGGTTCTAATCTCGATGTTTATACATCACGTGATGGCCAAGCAAAACTCCAAACGTCTCCAAGGGCAGCAACCAGCCCACACCCGCCTCACGGATCACAAACCCCACCCACTACGATGAAGTTCGGTTCCAAGAAAATTTACTTGTATGTGCCTTGTCTATTACCTCCCAATTGCCCTCGTCCCATCTCACTAACAATTGCAGACCTAACTTTACCCTCGCCCTAATACGAACAACCCACCTTCCTCCAAACTTTGCACAATTCATCGTGCCCCTCAATATCAACAAGCTCGACCTCAAAGACTACCTTTATAATGCCTATGGAGTCGAGTGCCTAAGTGTGCGTTCCTATATTGAGCAGCAGAAGATCGAATATGCGAAGCCGACAGTGGGCGGGAGGAGACTAGAGTGGTATCGACCGAGGGCGATAAAGAAGATGACGGTTGAGTTGAAGGAGCCGTTCGTGTATCCGGAGGAGCCAGATGATCTTTCTCCGTATGTTTTGCTATATTCTCCCCCAGGCTTCAGACTGAGGGGTGATGGAAATGAGAATATCTTCTCTCCTTCATCCTCAGAAGACTTAGCAGGGCTTAGAGTGCTAATGATTACCGGGTGGCCAGGTGGAATCACGAGGCTGCTGAGGTCACAAGAAAGGGTCAGGAGAAGTACCGGGCCACCTATTCAGAGGATGCGAAGAAGAGGCCGAGTCCAATACGTGCTAGATTGCGACAACAGGCTACAGAGTTTTTAGCAAAATCACACACGGATAGGTTTGAAGTAGAGAAAAATATTGATGCCTAAACTGGTGGAGTGGAGGCTTTTTGTTGATAGATATGGGAAGGCCAACTATGTATATATGCAATGAAAGGTTTATGCAATAAACGGTTTATCCTAAGAAAAATAACAAAGTACTTGGGGAAAAAAAACTTCAAGACCTACCTACTCTCGAATGTATCCATGAAAACACTTTGAAGAACCTAATACGAATTACACTGACCAAGCGCAGGTCAAAACCTCAAGTAATAAAAAGTGAACCTATATATAGCCTCACCTGATCGATGTGGAATATCTCAAAAATTTTCAAGTACGTCTCGTCTTTGATCAATGTCTCATGATATACTACACTCAGCTTTGATCACAGTATATTGAAAGCCCATAATAAATGGTACTCAAGATGAAAAACCAAGAAAATCCCACACTTGAGCCCTTAGAGTAAACTATTATATAACCATCCTACCTTCTCCCCTCCATATCTAATAGTCCAGTATTAAGAAATCTTTATTACTTCCATGAATTATTCCGGAAACTTATAGAACTAGCCCCCATTCACCAGAAAGCAACAGAAAAAATGACTACTGAAGCCAAAGGCCCCAAAGGCCCCAAAAATAGAAGTGCCAGGTGCACCTGCAGCGTTGAAAGAAATTCCCAGAAGCTCCAGGACGCCACCGCCCTCTGGAACACCCACTGTAACTTCTGCCGTACTAACAGACCTCCCTCCAAGAAAACAAATAGGTCTCACAAGAAACAAGAAGCCCCCGAAGAGGAGTTCGAGGAGATTGATGCAGGTTTACTAAAAGATTGTGCTAAATGTGGCCCCATCTGGTTATGCCAATGCATTGATGCTAATCTTAGCCTACCATTCGACCATAAGCGTGATCAGGAGTTTCCCAACGTAGTCGAGGCTCCTGAGGCTCCTGAGAAAGATGAATTAAATTTTATCTGGGACCCGATGAGTGATGGTGCATCCGAAACGTTGAGGCAATGGGCAAGGCAGGATCGCCCGGTTGTGAAAGAAGAAGAGGAGGTGGGATATATATTTTTAGATCATCGTCAACTTTGACTTGCGTACGCCAGCCCCAGACTATGATCAATAAAATTACTAAATAATAAAACAGATACCAAACTACAATTATATTTCCATCATTAAGCTTTATAAAAGAGTATAATGAATAAAAACCCCTAGGAAACTAGCGAGAAAGAGTAGTATAAAAAATTCATACAAGAAACTAAAAACCCTCTATATATACGCCAAGAAATTCCTCGTTCCATATACCCTTCAATCCACTACCTCAAATACTAAGGATAGAAAATTAGCCAGAAAAGCTTAGTCCTCAACAATTTTTGCCCCGAACTCTTGTAGCTGTATCCCATTACCATCCTCCAACAACCCTAACCCACCTCCCGCTCTAGACGCAACCCATTCCTTCTCAACTCTAAAGAATGTCCACACCCACCTCCTAAATACTTCTAACAACTCCAGAATAAAAATTCCACCTTCCATTTCATTAATATGGTCCAAGTGTGGACTCAACTTGAAACTCCAAGTTGCCCGTAGCAAGATATCAACAATGATAGCGCTATAGTAGAACCCCACGGCTACAAAATGGCGATTCGCACGGAGAGCCCAAGGGTGACCATCAGAGGAGCGCTTAGATGAAAACAGTGTGAGATCCCAATCCCTCGTCACGTCCCAATAAAACGAGAAACAAGAATTAAATACGACGGCGCACAACCACATCCTCGAGAGAGTTGCCTTCTGGAACATATGCGGCTCATCCGGATCATACTCACGCTGCAAGGCGGAGCAGATGATAACCGGGAACGCGGAAGCGTATTTTGCGGAGTTGAAGAGATGGACACGACGTTCCGTGACACCTTTCCGGCGGGCACGGACGTATTCTGTGAGGCACTGTCGTAGCCGTATCATGTATGGTAATGCCATCACACAAGGTACCAAGTATACCCCACCACAAGCCCGGTTGGGAGAGGTGTTTGTCGAAGAATGGCCGCTCATAAACATGCAGATGCAGACTGCGAAATCCCCGAGAACCTTTGCATATGACGTCAATGCATCAGCCAGGAGTATATCGGCGAACCGTAGATCAGGATGGAGACCTCCGATAAGTATCCGCCGGAGCATTCTACGGATACGGAAAAAATTGTTAGGTACCTATATCGCGAAAAATATGTTTCAGAGTGCGTGGGGGAGGTCCGCAATAAACCCCCACAAACTCGTAAAAAATAATCGAAAAAAACAATAATTGTCATGCGTACCGTAGAAACCTCCACCGTCCCCTTTTGTGCCACCCCCCGAATGGCCATAGGAATATCCCGACAATCGCGGCAAACAGCATCAAGGGCAGGATCTCCCACACCTTCACCAATTCTTCATTTCCGCCTGTTACGGCCCAGAAAGTCACCAGATTCAGCCCAAAAAGTGCCGACAGCACGAGCGCTATTTGGTACACGGAGCGATGTAATAGTGGTTCGTTTGCGCTGCGTGTGTATCGTAACATTGGCCCGGCCTCGATTCGGATGATCTTGAAGTAGTGTAGATTTAGGCCAAAGAGCCATATGCCTATTCCGTTGAGGATCCATCAGCGTAGGAATAACCGGGGCGTGGGTGTGCTTGGGACAGACCTATGATGAATATTAGGATAACCCGATAGGGGAGCGGAAGGAGAACGCTGAGCGACTCAGTAGAGCCGTGAGATTCCTCCCCCATAATTGGCGCAAGAGTATCAATAGATAGAACGAGTGACTTGGGTCGAATGTTGCCTGTAGGATTTAATGTTGAAATAATGGTAGGGACAGATAGTCGAGCTTGAGTCGCGTGCTTACGAGTCGCTCCAAGAATAGTTCGCGATAAATTCCATTAAAGGACTCGGTCCCGTTTAGGGATTTTATCCCTGCGGCTCTGCATAAACCCTGTATATGCGAATATGTATGTGTCATGCCCTCTTGGCACAGTTCGTATCCCAATTAAAATTTATCAACTAAACCCCATAACCCTCATAGCTTTTGAATTGTATGATATAGACTAGTTTACATGCGCACCTAAACTACCCGGAACTCCCGCATAATGTTGTGGGCCTAGAAATTCGTTTCGAATATCCCGAAAATTTAAAAATCCATAACTGCAATATGATTATCATCCGTTGTCGTGTACGCAACCCCAAGCGTCACGAGCTCATCCACCCCTCTCAGGACCTCCGGCATGCCCATACCGCTCTTCTGCGATATAATATTTGTATGAATACCATCATTATTGTGCGGGGTAGCCCGGATGGCATCGAAGACCCTTCTAGCAGTTGCAGACGCATTTGGTGGGCAGTTGCTATTACCTCCACCTCCACCTCCACCCATTCCACCCATCGTAGTATCAGCCTCTCCCTTCACATGTGCAGGCTGCCCATAAGAAGTACCCCCTCCGGTAGAGGATTCAGGAGGAGGGCCCCGTGTGAAGTATAGGTGGACAGCTGTGGCCTCCAAGAGATGATATTGGACCTCATTGAAATCCGTGATAGCATAGATCTGGTGAGCCCCAACGTGGCGCCTATTATTAAACGGCTTAAGGGTGCCGAGAACACGGACATATTGGTTTGCTGTAAGCTTCGAGGGATTTGAATCGTCGACAATTGTGTCAGGATCGACCCATTGCTTCACCTCCATAACTCCGGTCCCATCGTCCATTTTGTATGTGATATTCGTGGCTTGCTCGCTGATGTTGCGGATTTGGGCAACAAAAGTAATCTACAGTAATATTAAATTAGCTCTAGTGATTGGAATTTAAAGAGCAGAGGGGTGATCTACATGACTCAGTTCCACATCATCAATTTTAAACTCTGCATCGGGATGGGGTTGGACAGCTTCGAGAATCTGCTTGATCGTCACGGGACGAAGTGTGTTTGTTCCACGGCCCTGTTCTATTAGCAAAGAACAATAACAAATATCTACATCATAATAACACCAACCTTTGAAGCACTCCCTGGAGTCTGTTGAGTGCCTCCTTGTGACCCGCTGTAGTTGTTCATGAACCCGCCACCACCAGCCCCTCCTCCACCTCCGTAAGGGTTTGCAGAATAATTATTATCTCCATAACCACCGTAACCTGAGTATGATGTAAGCCTATTTCCCTAAACTCTAACTTGAGAGAAGGGACTGACTCATGATGTATAACTTTAAGATGAACTTAGCGAGATATGTGTTGCTGGTGGATCAGTGAAGGTGAGGACATGGGGTTTGTTGGCAAACGCGCTTTACGCGTTCACGCGGGACTGTAATTATAGCCAAGACTCCCAATTCCTGAACTAGCGGGCCGGGTAACCGCTGAAACATTTACCCTCGAGCCTGGTTCCGAGCCCCTAGCTACAGCTTTACAACTTACATTTTTTTGTCTAGGCCCCTTTATTAAAGAGATCACCGCCGCAGAGATCTCAAAAAAAAACCACCCCTTCCTTTCGGTTGAGCTACCGAAAAAAAAAAATTCAAATTAGCGCCACCATGCACTCCGGAGATAACGTTGAAGATATGGCGAAATAAGATGTTTCCCGTAATATAGGCTTGGTGTTTCCCCATATCTCAATTCTCGAGACTACATTTTTCTTCTGCGGAGGGCTTAAAGGTCAATGCACTTCCTTAAGCGGTACACGGATGTTTCAAATCCGCACAGATAGATCTACCGATGGCGTTTGAGGTTTCATATTCACCCAGTCCCAGTGTACCACATGCCAGATATTGTGCTAGGATATAAAAAACCTGGTCTCCAATACAAATTCTAATCAGCAACCCCTTCTTGTGACGAAGATGGGCTTAAACACTCTTGATTCAACTTAAAGCCTCTAATATTACTACGACCTCTTGCACGCCCTATTTTTCTACAGTGATAATGCACGTATAGCTATTGCATTGAGCTTATACGTACCGCAGACGAGCGGTACCCTAGGCCAATCTACATTATAATTAATCAATGTATGGCCCATGGCTGTCTGAGTCTACTGAGACTTTTGTTCCTGCTTCTTGTAAGGGGTGCTTTTTCTCCCGTGCTTTTCAAGCCTTTTAAGTGATATCAATGCTGACACTGTGTTTTACCGCCCGCCAATGTGGGCTCAGCCTAAAGAGCCGATGAATCAAGGCTCAACCGTCGCATCTCAACCTCATCGCTTGGTTGGAATCTGAGAAGCACATCACTTATCAAATTAACTTGGCCGAGAGCCCTGATAAGAACCGGTCAGCCGAGCCAGGTAAGGCAAAAGTAGTCAAGGATCTAGGGTCGACTAAACACCATAAACACTAGAGAGGCTAGTCGTTCGACTTTGCACTAGAGCGTTTTCCTTATGCAGTTGGCTTATTTAACGAAACTTGTTCGGTAAAATCGGCACCTACCAACTCGCATAGGAGGACCTTGGTCATAAGCTGTAGGGCAAACTCGAGGTCAAATACTCGAGAACTCGAGTGGCGCACAACTAGAACACTATTAATAGGGCAAGTTTTCAAGTAAGGAGAATAATTACCAAGGCGTAACAGTTAAATTCTTATGCTTTATGAATAATATAAATTGTCTTCCGCTGAGCCGTTATCATATTAGGTTCCTTTATTGTCTACCAACTAGCGCATTCCTAACAATCTAAATATCTTGAAACAAAAAACCTGCCCCTGAACCGAGCTAGAAACTGCATGTATACCACTATATCGTAACTTTATGTATAACAATGGGGGTTATAGGGCAGAAATTCCATAGTGGGGAAATTCGACATGGGATACTGGGCAAAAGGCTCAAATTATAATATCGGGAGAAACATATATCCCTCTAAACCTGATCTACAATAAACGGATACGTTAGAAGTAATCGGCGGCAGTTGAAGCCTTAGGTCAGGTTTCCTTCGGCACGTCCTTCCTCCGTAACACAAGCCGTTGTAAGTGGCATAGTCGTCATAAGCTATGTACATAAGTACCTTGAAATTGTTCTTTTATTTGCACATAGTTTATTTAATCGGCTTATAACGCCGCTTTTCTACGTCCGATGATTCTAACTGGTCAAACACCCTAGAAAGGTGACTCGGACGACGTTATAAAAAAACACGCAATCTGTTTGCGATCCGATATCGGAGCTTGCGTCTTGATTCGTCTATAATGTCTGTCACAATGTGGCTAAGTACTTTGACTCTTGTGACAGCCACCCAATGCCTAGTCTTGTCGCTGGCCTAAAACTAGCTAGTTAGGTTTGGCAACAAGACCACCAAATACCATTAGCAAGATGGACTTTACTTCGGCGTTGGTATTGAAGAGGCACCCCAAGTCGACTTGTTCTTATGGATTCAATTCGGCGTAAGTTTAGGACCCTAGTAGCGAGATACAGGGTCATCGGAGGGCCCGCTAGCAGTTTACATAAACCGATTTAGTTATATACCGACGATTTGGGGGGTTTCGGCCACATAAGCGGAATATTTCCCAACGACCAGGAACAGTACCATCAATAGCAATTTAGTACCGATCCGAAGGACATGTGAATGTGATATATCACTTGTTTATAGAAAGAATTACTACCAACTTAACTACTTAGGCACCGATATTTTATCCAGAGGCACATATTACGGTTGAGGCTCCTCTACAGGCTGTTATCGTGGAGATGAGTCTTCCTGAAATAGGGAATATGGGGACGATAAGCTCAATACGGAATAGACACGATTCAAGTAGGTGTTTTGGGCACGGATACTCCCTAAATATTGAAATTGTTGATTTTTGAAAAGGGTCACCATGGCTGCGGGTACATAGCAGTCTCCTTATCTGTAACCGTTGTAAATAACATATTTTTGTCATCGCCTTTTAACGATGTACATGGGCCTGTGGGATTGGCCCGAGGAGAGACAAGGCTGAATTTGCCAAGATATTTAAGGTGCCCCCACATTGCTAGCAGTACATTAATATTCTGGTACCTACATAGTGGACTTCATGCGGAGATGATGGGGTATCATCTTTTCTGAGGAAGTGCAGTTTTCTGCAAGGGAACAGTGAGAAAAAAATTACCGCTGAGTGAAGCGACGCTTTTGTGCTACCACCCCGGTGATTATGTTGAGGTGTAGAGGGTGGGTGGTTCGAAAGTTCTCGGGGTTTGTCGTTGGCAAATACTTGAGCCGGAGTATTTACATATCAAATTAGTACTGATAACGGGAGAGATATTCGTACACGGCCAGCCCCGTCTGGGCCCCATAAACAGAACCCCCATCCACACCCAGGGCCATGGGTCTCGAGTTGGACCTAGCGCCTGGTTTCTATAGGGTGTCACTAACTCACTCAGCCCTAACAAGTGAAGAGAACTGAAAGTTGCTGAAAACCAGATCAATGTCAAACGGGATATACGCATATCTCAGGAGGATGCTGCGCGGTCCCATGCACATATACAGCTTATGCCAGGCACCTTTCTGCTGGTGAATTGTTTTCGCATCTGTTTGTGGCGAATAAATCTAGCTATAATAGTAGATGTTCGTGCAGTTAAAAGCTACCCCTTGTATACATAGAGGGGCCCAGCGAAGGCTACTTGGATCGATCACCCGTCTCCACATCTTCACCCCAAGACACGGCATTGTCTGCGTGTCTCTTTTTTCGGGCTATATCTACATTTTGTACCGAATCCCCTTTTCCTAGGATTGCATGTAGTTGGACTGATTTTATGTTTTTTATTGCACGGTGCACACCCACCCCACTATGAGAGCCCGCTAGCCAACCACACTCCTCACACTCGATCTCGCCGGGTCGTCAGTCAGTCAGTACCTGCGACGACGCCTTGCTCAACAGACTCTCCAGGAACGGCCAACTAATCATTCTTCTGTTTCGCCCCTATTGTTCGATCGAGGAGCCTCTAATTAGGAGTTCCGCTGTGGCGAGTTGATATTGGGGTCGGTGCTGATCGGTGCTAAGCCGGCTGGGCATGAAGAGTTGACTGCCACTGCACCACGAAGTCCTCGGTATGTAGTTTATCTCTAACTAGTCTTGTTTGGGGCCGGCTGTCAAAGCCCCCCCGCTGCTATCCAAGACCCACCCTTGCATAGTTTTTGTTTTTCCTCCAGCCTTTTTGCGCTCCCCGCCGTCGACGCCGCTTCGACGCAATAATCCCGGTGCCCACGTTGACTTTTTTTCTAGAGTCCGCTTTATCTCTCCCGGATCCCTTGCTTTTCCTGCTTCGTACGGAAGCAGCTTGAGACCGTTGTTCCTCTCCCCGAGCCGGTCTTGCAGGTCTTTATCCCCTCTGTGCCCATCGTAGTTCAATATTCATCTACCGCTCCCATTTCCCCAATTACACAAAACCATTCGCATACTAGGCCACCAGGGATGAAAGTGAGATTTTACGATTTTATCCAACTGATTGAGGCCTCCTAGAAGCGAGTTAAGATATCATCACACACCACTGACGTAGTTATATACGACGTTTGCGCCACTACCCGTTACTGCAACATTTTGAGCCAAAGGCTCTTTTTTTTTATTTATTGGAAAACCCCAGAGAGGAATTAGTCATTCAACATAATGTCAGTAGGGTAGGTACTTCTTTCCTATTATTTTGTGGTCTTCTGTACATTACCATGTTTTCCTTCTATCTACAAATCGCTATATCCGTAAATATTTTGTTCTAAAAAGCTAAGGGCTGTGCTTTATATGTAGATCCTTAAAAGAACTTTCGAGGACGCTGAATATTGCGCTTTCAGCACCTCTGTCATTATATCCTCTACCTGACGATGTCCTCGGCGTCATACATGCATATCTCAACAGGCATATTAATACAGAAGACCATGACTCCCAACGTCTTCACGACGAGCTGCTGAGTTTACATGAACAGAAGGTCCGGAATAACCCAGATAAACATGCCACATTTCTTGCATGCTTTCGGTCACTCCGACCAGCTATCACCGGGGTAGAAAGGTTGCTGAAGTGGTGGGAGATACTTGTGAGGCCGACATTGGATTCTATGGGTCAAGCAAAGGCAGTTGTCGCAGATGCTCGTGCTATAGTGCTAAGCGTTTTGGCGTACGATGACGACGATGATCCGACAACTGAGAAAGCCGCAGCCTCAGCAGTGTTTACAGATAAGCTATTTGAAGTATTTTTGGAGAAGACGAAGCTGCTCTCGCTAGATAGAAGTGCTGGGTATAGGGAGGAACAGAGACAGAGATTTGTCTGCGCAAATGTTGAGGCGGTTTTGCTAGCGTTCGGAAAAAGGCGGCCTAAGGTTCGTTGAACACCTAATTGTATGGGCGTTATCACCTAGCTAATTTTTCACAAATCTAGGTTCTCCTCGAGAAAATCGACAGCTATGTGGTCCAAAAGGAATACAGGTTACAGGCTCTAGGCCTATTATGCAGCTTCGTACGATTACAAGGACCACATCTTTATCAGATACTACAAACAGCATTGTTAGATCATTTGCTCCAATGCCTGGAGAACGACACGTCTACTACTGTTATATCGCTTGCTCTGACAGTATTGATAATGTTCATGCCACATTTATGCAACTCCCTAGCTTCCTATCTCCCAAGGCTATTTGTTGTTTACACAAGGGTTCTATGCTGGGATAAATTTGGGGTTGTACGCCTTGAGGAAACGAAATTCCCAGTACACAAGGAAAATTATTCAAGGACCTCGACTCCTCTGTCTTTTACTAGGACTGAGGACTTCACTGGAGGTGGCTGGCAAAAGTTAGATTCTTCTTTCGAGACTGCATCATCGACGACACCAGATGTGAGCGACTACTTCACATTTCTTTATGGATTATATCCAATCAACTTCTTGACATTTATCCGGGAACCCTATAAGTTCCTGGAGCGCGCGGATTATAAGGATATCGACCAGTTGGATATTGAGGAGGAGACCATACGACAGCGGACGGAATTTTACCGACAACGCCATACTCTACACCCAAATTTCTTAGTACTGACTGCCGAGACAGAAATTAGTGATCAGAGTAGATGGATGAAGGTCGAACCGGCGGACGTCACAGCAGGATGTATCGGGCTCGTTAATAGTAACCTCCCAACAACTACCAGCCGAGAAAGAAAACATCGGTCAAATATTACTATTCCGGAGGCGTTAATTCCAACAGAGGACATTCCCGACGAAAGTCTTCTGTCTTCAGACCCTGTGGATGATGATTATTCTCTAAACCAGGATGACTCTTCATCACACAGCTCACGAGCCGGTGAGTCTATAACCCAATTAAACCCGGACAGTAGCTATTCAGAGGTTCTTGGACTATTCTCACGCCCTCCAGTCGGATATGGGCGAAAAGATTCCCCCGACCCGCAAACACGAGACAACAGAACCCCCGACAGCCCAACAATCCCGCACGCTCTATCCCCTACTGATGAGGACCGAGTTCAAGACATGATCCGGCTCCAAGAAACATTGCGGGCGAACTTTATGGATTCAAAGAACATTTCCACACATTCGTTAAATCAACCAAATGGACCCCCTCCTAATGGCCACCCGCCTGGCCCCCCCCCTGGCTACGGCAGCGTTACGGCATCTCCTCGCCTAGATGCATATGTTCATTCGCTCAGTCATAATACTGTTCCAAGGTCGCCTGCACTCCGGCCTACCGGCTCAGATACCCAGGGGAATGTCGCGTTCCTTCAACGTGAGGTGATGTTACTAAAGAACGATCTCAACTTCGAGCGATACCTTAAACAGCAGCACCTATCACATATTGGTCATTTGCAGAGGAAGCACATCAAGGAAGCCACGGCAGAAGCGGAAACCCAGAACTTAATCAACACCAATAAAACGCTCAAGGCAAAACTAGAGGAAGCCAAGAAGGCATACACAGCTGCTAGACAGGAAGCATTAAAGAGCAAGAACCAAGCAAAGAAATGGGAGGCAGAGCTTAGCACCAGAATACGGTCTTTACGTGAGGAGCAGAAGGCGTGGAGAAGCGAAGAAGATTCGACGAAAAAGGCACTCATGGCAGCTAGGGAGGAGGCGGGTCACTTGCGAAAGCTGTTGGGGGAGAGTGAAGCCGAGGGTCTTCGATGTCGTCAGAAGCTCCAAGCTCTTACAGCACAAATGGATGAAGTCAATAAGCTACAAACACTCGTCGATCATCTTTCGAATAAGCTCACAGAGTACGAGACTCGCTCAGAAGAATTCGAGATGCAGAAGCATAATGAAGAGTCAGCTATTGCACAAGTAGACCAAATGAAGCTGAGGTTGCAAGCTCGAGAGCATGAGAGCCAAAATACGAAACGGTTAGTCATATATTTATCATATTTAGCCCTCCTTTACATAGTGCCTAGACATGCTAACAGGGTCAAATAGTCAATATGATGCAAAAATTCACGAGTTAGAATTGAAATTGAGTCAACAAGGGCACCCTACCTCCCAAAATCCTACTCCAGCTTTCCAGGGCATGATTGACAACGCCCTTTCAGTTGCAAATTCCCGTCTAGCATCCCTAAAAAAAGCTCACCACTCACTCCTTGGGAAATATACTGAGTTAGAGATCAAGTTCATCGAGCTTCAAGCAGCCCAAGAAATTAATTGCTTGCCCATACACCATAGTAGTCAAAATAATCACCATAATTCATCCCAACAAGGCTACGGACAACAACTTGGTGAATCAGATTGTGAAAGGGGTCATTACCAAGCACAGCGAGCACATTATCATTCGGAAGGATCGTTAAGTCCACATTCGGCTAGCTATTCAGAGTCGACAAACAGCAATTATTCTACAGCAGGCCAAAACATATATTTCCCGTCTCAAACTCAGAGCGCTCCAGCTTCTACCGCGAATCCGTTGTCTCCTGGATACATATCCCCCGGGCCACACACAAGTACGGGCAGCGGAAGGTTCCCTGAAGGGCTCATGAGTCCGATAGAGTCATCACAACAGCAGAATTACCCTCAAGACTTCGCGACCATGCCATTGAGGCATAGGCCATCTGTGGTAGATAGTATTGTCTCCAGCGCTGATAGTCAAAGTATGAGAACGGTTACTTCAACTACGTCCTCGGAAAAGCGAAAAGAAAAGATTAAGCCACAATCTGAGATTAGAATTCGTGGAAGAGGTTCGTAAAATTTTATTATTGTTATTTACTTTCCTATTCGGGTGATTAATTTTTAGAGTTGCTTTGTTGTGAAAACGATTAATCTTTCCCTAAGCACAATTATACCACACTTGCTTCTTCTGTGATTTTATTTCTTATTTCTGTGTTTCTTCCCTATTTAAGGGAATATGAATGTAAAAAATGGCTGGGAGGCATTTTTCAAGAAGAACGTGACCTTCGTATGCGCACGTGGGAATGTCGTAGGTACGGGTTAAGTTTTACGTAACATCAGGGGGAATTTTACCGTGAGCCGACACCACAGTCCAACATCACCATCAGGTATCGCTTGCGGCTGTTTAAGGTGTTGACTGACGGGGCTGGTCCATATTTGTTTTTCCTAAGCTGACTGTTTTCATTTCTGCCGCTTTCTTTCCTAAACCGTCAATCCTATCCCGTTCGTGGAAGTTCTGAGATCTAACCGGTGATATTGTGTGTAAACAGGGGGCGTCCAAAACATCGGCAAAAAGGATAAAGAGAAAAGCGAGAAGGAGAAGGAGAAGGAGAAAAAGGAAAAGAAGGAAAAGAAGGAAAAGAAATTCAACTTTACCACAGGAAGCGGTCTCGCTGGTATTCGAGGGTTTGGCTAATTCTTACCGGGACTAAATCTACAGGGCTCGTGGGGGCTCTAGCAGCTTGGTGCTTTTTGGCCCCTTCTTTTCATCTTACTACATCAGGATTGTGTCTTTATTTTTTTATTTTCTTTACTTATACCTAGGGAGCGGAGCGTTTATGGATGGGGTTTGGGCTATGGTTAATACTGTTTTTTCTAATATACCTTCGGGCTTGGGATTAGGGACCGAAAATATTGCTCCTTTTTATATTAATTATCTCATTTTTTTATTGCCATCTCATAATTATATGAGGGTTCGAGGGGGGGCGATAGAGCCTTGCTAGGTTTGGAAGTGTACGGAGTCTCGAAATATTTTTTAGCTAGTCTTTAAAGATGTTTTATGAAGGAAATGAATAAAATACCACGGCTCTTCATGTAATTTTCTGACTCTATCAAATAAACATAGCTCTTACAGTCTTGAAAATTAATTTGAGAGCTCCTCTATGTATGCAACCGCCCCTCAAGGACACCATGAGTCTGTTAAGAGATTTGAAGTCTGTCGCGAGTTAAGTTTCTTCGAATTCCTCATTTTAGTCTTTTGTATATTACACTCTTCAACTACACTCTACATGTATTCATCGTCCTAGCTAGACATGTATTTATGAGTAATTAATTCATTCATTCCTAGCTAGATATTCCAAACATGTCGAGTGATAGTTTATGCCCCAGTCTATCAACGGTGCCACCTTTACATTCTAGTTTATCTCTAGCATAATCCAGTGTTATCTGAATGAGGACTTCTAGAGTCATAAATGCTTTGTTTATCTTTCAAGTACGCTGATATTTATGCAACTCGGGATAAATCCTTACGCGTTATATGTTCAAGTTCTAGGGAATCGGCTTGAAGCTGGGAAAGTGAACCAGAAATAGCTGCAGCTGGTATATTTCAAATCCGTATAGTCTGCTTGCGCCGCGCATATCCTGAACCTATTTAATTCAGAGTCTAGATTAAGAGATGGGTCAATATTGGGAAGTAAGGGGTCACATCAATATCATATTCGTCTTCTATCTGCATTTGGGAGTGTGACCTCATAACTTGGGTAAAGGCAGCATCACGCTAGTATCTTTTCGGTAGCAGCGCAGGATGTTAATCTCAGGCTGCAGTGAGGCTGCAGACAAGATTTCATGATTTTGTGGTCACATGCACTGCGTGTAGATTATTATGCATAGAAGAAAATCAACGACATCATTATACTTTTGTAGTGTTGTATGCAGAAGCTTGGCGTTGCAATCCCCTGGTGAAGCTCGTTTTGTGAGCTTCCAGGTTTAACAGTTGGAGCTCGTGATGTTCATCTAAAGCTCACAGATCTAACTTCTTCCTACAGCACAGCTAATCTCACGTTTCAATGGAAAATGAGTATGATGGAACACCATCAGCAGGGGGAGGAGCCGGAGTAGAAGGTGGAAGATTATGTGAGCCCAGCTGTGAGGTCTCCTGCGGTTCCTCCACCTGCAGCATCGCCGTCGAGGACCCCCCCACAACCCCGCCGTCTGGATCAAGCATCAACGACGAAAAGCAGACTATCCAGTCCGACGACGATAATCGTTCTACATCTCCCGCTACTCCCGACCTAGATGAAGTCTCAGCACCCCCTCCTCCTCCTCTGCCGGCTCGCGTCGAGGTACCCGAGATGCAGCAACCCACATATCCTCAGCTCTCGAACAACCTACCAGCAGGTCCCATGTCAAAGAATACCAATAACAAGATAAATGATGACTCGGTCCCAAAATCTTTCGACAGATCTGACGTGAAACTCGGGCGACTTGAAAAAGAAGTCTATGAAGACAAGGATTTCGACGGTGTGCGACGAATGCACAAATTCACGTTGTACGAGACCGCCACAAGGTTTTATATTGTCGGTTCAGATCTATTGGATTCAAGGTTTCGCATCCTGAAGATTGACCGTACGGCAGATATTGGGGACCTCAGTATAACAGAAGATGAAGTTATTTACACCCGGGAGGAAACGACAAGGCTGCTGGCTACCATTGAGGATGGAAACAAGTCTACTGGAGGTTTAAAGCACAGATGCCCATTCTGGGGACTTTTAGGGTTTGTCAGGTTCACTGGGGCGTACTACATGCTGCTTATTACAAAAAGAAGTATTGTCGCTATGATTGGAGGTCATTATGTTTACCAGGTTCGCCCGCTTCACTTTTGCTTTTATAAATTTACATCAAAATTTACATGCGGCCCCTGACACTGTGGGTTTGCATCTAAAGATCGATAATACCGAGCTCGTACCTCTCACGGCTGGAAGTTCTGCACGGAAGCCTGACCGAAATTCGGAAGAAGCTCGCTTCGTTAGTATTTTGGGAAACTTAGATTTGACAAGGTCATTTTACTTTAGCTATTCTTATGATATTACTCGAACACTTCAACATAATATCATCCGCCAAAGAGAAGCTTTGGGTAAAGGATTGGCACATCCGGATAACCATGATTATAACGACATGTTTGCATGGAATAATTATTTGCTGGAACCTGCTAAGTTGCATATGAAGAATACCTATGATTGGTGTATGCCTATCGTTCATGGTTATGTAGATCAGTCCGGTATGGCGTACTAGTTCCTAGGGTATAATTAATTCTTTATTAATTTGGGTGGCATTAGCAATTTCGGTATATGGAAGGATTATTTACATCACAGTTATTGCTCGGCGTTCAAGGTACTTTGCTGGTGCACGATTTTTGAAGCGTGGCGCGAATGACTTGGTAGACCTCTCTCAAAATCTATCGCTAGCGATTGGGATATTTACAAGATTTTCTAGGGATATGTTGCAAATGATGTGGAGACTGAGCAGATCGTCTCTGAGATGTTGACTACATCGTTTCATGCACCAGGAAAGAACCTTTACTCCAACCCGAACTACACATCATATGTGCAGCACCGTGGAAGTATTCCATTATTCTGGACGCAGAAGAATGATGCAGCTACACCAAAGCCCCCTGTAGAGAGTATACCTCCCCTTCCTTCCCTAAATGAGTGAGGCTAAAAATTGGTATAGTGAATCTTATAGATCCATTCTTTAGTGCAGCAGCGTTACATTTTGATGATTTGTTCCAGAGATATGGGGCCCCATGTATTGTGTTGAACCTCGTGAAGGTTTGTATAGTCAAGATCTCTCCTAGAAACCTCACTTATTAACAACATACTCTATAGGCAAAAGAGAGGACACCCAGGGAATCTCTACTGTTGAAGGAATTTACACAAGCAATTAATTACTTGAATCAATTCCTTCCAGCTGATAAGAGGATACGTTATATTGCCTGGGACATGTCTCGGGCCTCCAAGAGGTAATTTCTCTCTTTTTATAATAGAATACCATACACTAACAAATCCTAACACAAATAGTCGTGACCAAGACGTGATTGAAACTCTCGAGACCATAGCCGAAAACGTCCTCAACACAACTGGTTTCTTCCATAATGGCCCATCTGTAGATGGTGCAGAAGCTTCTCTCCAGAACGGAGTCTGTAGAACAAACTGCATCGATTGTCTAGACCGTACCAATGCTGCACAGTTTGTTATTGGGAAGAGAGCGTTGGGACATCAATTGCATGCACTAGGGGTTATATCAGATACTAGTGTTGAGTATGATACTGACGCAGTTGATCTGTTTACGCATATGTATCATGACCATGGAGACACAATTGCTGTGCAGTATGCGGGGAGCCACCTTGTAAATACCATGGAGACTTATCGGAAGATAAACCAGTGGACGAGTCACTCGAGAGATATGCTCGAAAGCTTCAAGAGATACTACAACAACTCGTTCTTAGATGCTCAGCGACAAGAGGCATATAATCTTTTCTTAGGGAACTATATCTTTACCCAAGGACAGCCGATGTTATGGGACCTTTCAACAGACTACTACCTACACCATATTGACCCAAGAGCTTCTAGGAAGCGACGCAGGTACTTACTTATGATCTTCCGCCAATGATCCTAGAGGAACTAACTAGCGTAAACTAAATTGTAGTTATATAAAATGGTGGACACCAAGGAACCTCGAAAAGAGGTTGATGCCACTTACCACACAGCCCCCAGGTGAATTCGCAAACAAACCGTATAGCTACTTTGACGACTATTGGCTTGAGTACTACCGACCAAAAGCGGTCTCATCGTTTCTCAAAGTCTTTTCATACGACCTCAACTCCACATTACGCTATATACCTCTAAAGCAAACTTCAGAAGGGAAATATGATCTGAGTCCCTTTAAAGTACGCTCGACGCATGCCGACCCCCATGCAGGCGGGAACGCCACAAAAAACTCTAAACTCAAAGGTAGTATAAATAGCGATGCCGAAACTGCGGAGAGCCGTCTCAAGAAGATAACCGCCCTTCACGGGTGGCCATCACCACCAAAGCAGCAGCAACAAAGGCTACGGCAAGCTTCGAATCCCCAATTTCCAGGTCGTGATCATGGCATCATTGCGGGGGATATGCACGGCGGACTTCGGTCCTTAAGTCCGGTCAAACAGCATTTTGACGTGGGTAAAGATCTGATACCAATTGAACAGAGGAACATGAAGCAAGCTGTTGAGAAGAGTCTTAATCCTTCGCTGAGTGATAAGGAGACTGCTGAGTATGAGCTGTAAGCTCCTCATTCCCTAAACCATAAACTCCTTTTGGCTAATTTCCAACAGTTACATCTCCCACCCTCTCAACCTTCCTCTCGTAGTAACAAGCGAACTCCCTCCAAACACGTCCCGCGATTTTGTTGACTACGTTAATAGCACTTCTCCAGAAGCTATTGCAAATCTGAAGGCAAAGGATGAGGATATAAGCCTCTATGAACAGTTTGTCGAGATCCCTGAGAATCCACTGAGTGTGGATGAGACGGATGGAAGTAAAAAGCGGTATAGAGCTTACCAGCAGTGGATCATGACGGGTAAATTAAAGCAGCAGAGGATTGGGATGACTTCGATTAGGGTTTAGTCTCTATGGTTTGTAACTGTTAGGGTTCGTATTCTCGTGTTTCATGATTCACTGGATTTTTATTATTGTGGTTTTTAGTTTCCTAGCCTCCCTTTACATAGCGACAAGGCGTCATGGGAGAAGTTCTTTTTATGATTCAAGATATAATCATTGCGTTTAAATAAGATAGATATCATATGGTCTAAGTGATATAAATTGCTTTTTAAATTATATAATCTTTTGATTCTTATATATCCTCAACCAAACACCAGGCAAGCACATACCTGCAATCTATATACGATGATAATATAAAATTCCACCTCTACCAAGCTCCAAGCCCCTTTGCATTCTCAAAAACATACAACTCCTCATCACCCAATCCCAACTCAAACTCCTCCCTTTCCCTCCCATCACCATAGAGGACTTCACACACCCCACCAATAGGAATATCCATCACCGCATCTGTCCCCTTCCCCCAAAGCGCCTTCCAATCCCTCACCCCACCCGTCGACTCCAACACCCCAGTCCCGTTCCACTTCTCCGAGCAACTCTCAGCCCTCCCACGTCCCGAGCGCTTCGCCGATAGTTTCGCCTCATACACCTCCCTCCTACGATCAACGCCAATATCCAACGGACTTATCGGATCCTCCACAGCACCCCTAACCACAACCGAGGCCACAGCCGGCAAAACCCTAGGCGTAAAATCCACCGCCGCGATATTTGCTGCATCATCAACTATACTCTCAATATTCCCCAGACCCCTTGTCAAGTACTCCATATTATACGCAGCGAGTGCAACATACACGTACACAACTAACATAACGAGAAAACTCGGTATTGCGAGAGACCACCATCGAGACGGGTAGTAGTGGATACCAACGGCATGTAGGAGTGCGGCGGGGGAGTAGGACCAGATGATATAGATTAGGAATGCGAGCGAGGAGACGAGGTATAGTACGAAGCCGTAGTACTCGTATGTTGGGACCTTTGGGGAGGCTCGGGGTGTGGATTGGGCGATACGGGAGGAAGTCGCTACGGCTTCTGAATCGGAGCTATCAGGTGTTGTGGGGCGTGAGGGCGTGAAGGGCGGTCGGAGGAGTGATGTGAGTGAGGGCGATGGCGGAAGAGGCTGTGGTTTCCCTTTCGTGTTAGTGAAATGTTTCCCTCGAACTATAGTGTACTACAACTAGAAGCGAGGATTACAGTAGGAGGGCGATTATAGAACGGTGGCGCAAAAGAGCTTGGATGAAGCATCCCACTACCTGCTCCAGCTGAACCCCAGTTTGGTAATGATGCAGTCGAGGAACTCGAGGATATTGAACCTATGTCATCGTCATCAGAATCCTCGAGAGCTCCATCTCCGCCGGCGCTGAGGCCGCCATTACGCTCGCCGCTACCGAAGGGGGTTTGTTTTCGACGGGCCGCCTCGCTAGGGAGGTGCGGTGAGGAGGCGGATGTTGTGAATGGCGGTGGATGGAGTGTGGAGGGCATGTGTGAGGGTTGTTTGTTGACGTCGCTGTTGTTGTCAGAGCCTCCGGCTTCCCAGTTTTTGTTGTCTGTATGTACATAATTAGATGCACACTTATTCTATCCATGGGCCACCACCCATCACCCACCACTGTCTGATTCGATCTGCACCACGGACATGAATTCCGACATTCATTACGCAATTCCTGGTCAGCCCAACCACCCATGGATCTCTCGCTTTTACTTTCACTTTCCCTGACGCCAAATAATAAGATATCAAAAGAAACTATTACGCACACATGAAATAAAAACGCCCAAAATGAAGAAGAAAAAAGAAAATGCCCCATAGAACAGAACCATAACCATCACCATCACCCTTCCCCCCCGTATCCACGTGACCCTTCATTCTATCAACGCAGCCACCTCAACACCAAATAGCAAAACACAAAAAACACAATAACTCCCCCATAGAAAATCCATTTATCTTGTGCCGCCCTTCTCTCAATCATCCTGATCGTATCTCTAGATACCCCCAGTGTATTTGCAACACTATACAGCTTCTTTTGTGTATTCTTCAACATTGCCCTCTGCTCCCCTAGATCTGCCAATACAGCCCTCCCCCTATCCAGGTAATCATCCAGCTGCTCATTGGTCCTGCTCATAAAATCTCTCTCTCTGAATATGTGATCCTCCCTCTGCATACTCCCATGCTGCATCCCGAGCCCAGATGCCGATCCAGGGGAAGGTGCAAATGGCGAGTGTAATGACGTCGAGTGATTTCTTGTATGAGTGGTATTAGCATACGGATTCTCCGGCGTAGCAGAGCTATGTCCGCGCCGTCCTAGGAGCTCTCCTCGTGCAACGGTATGCTCTTGCTCCGACCTGTCGGACTTAAGCTTCTCAAACTGTTGCCTAAACTCAGTCATTTCCTTGCGAAAATTCTGAACTCGCTGGAACGCCTTTTCTTGTTTCGCGGGAACAATCTCCCGGCGTGCCCTACCATCGTAATCATCGATTGTGCGAGCGAGTGATGCGAGCGATGCTGATATCTGGCCTGTTTTTTTATTTGTTTCACTACAGTGAGTTTTTTCTCTTCCTAAGATTACGGAAAACGAGATCACCAATACAGTGCGTACCGGAAGAGATAGTAGATGTAGATCATACCTTGTAACGCCGGTGAAGAGCTCACCGGCGATTCTGCGAAGGTCGCAAGGTCCTTTTTTATAGATCCGGTCTGCTTTAGAGCAGAGTTGAATAGAGAATTCTACCTCTCAAAGTCAGCACTACCCATCGCCCTCTTTCATGTCACCCGTTAAAATAGAAGGGAGCAAAGGGAAGAACAAGAAACATAAAAAAACGCACCATGATCGGCTCAGACTCAAGGCCTCACTCGTCCTATTCAGCGTAGTCTTAACACTCCCCGTCAAATACCCCCTCAACCTCCTCGTAGCACTTAGTACCAACAGCAGCAGGAACAAGGGATGTGCAGAAAGCCTTAACCGTCGATGAGCAACGATGATGATAAACTCGATGGACAGGGGAGCACTGTGGAGATGGAGTTGAATGGAAAGATAAGGAGGAGCAGTACTAGCGCTGGGGTCCTTTGTTGGCGCTGGCATATGGGGAGATTTTTTGCGGAGCGGACGAAGATGACACTTGGAGGTTCTGTTGCGGCTCCACAGCACTAACGGTCCGAGGGGAGGGCAGCGACCAACTGACTGACTGACGACAGGTATACAGGCAGACTACCTGACTGACTGACTGACTGACTGACAAGCACAGATAGTAAAGACGGGCGGACACTCCTAAGATATGTAATGTATGATGTATACTATGTAGTATACGTACAACTGACAACTGACAGCCGCAAATGTAAAAGCAACTACATACTAACCCAGTTGCTGCTACGATACGATACGATACGAGATAGAAGCGAGCCACCCGGCACTCCCCGACTATCAGTAATCACTATTCCCACTTAGTTAGAATAACGATTACACCCCAATATAGTTAAGTGCACATTAAAGCACCCTCCTGTTTGCACATGACATCAAATCACACCACTTAGTAGCTAAGTAATTATCATGGTATATGAATTATGGAACCTATTCTCTCCTGGTCAAGAGCGGAAAAATGTACAGTAAAATTCAGTTTCAGAGCCAACGCAAATCTTTATTACGAGCAGCGAAGGCATCGTTAAGATGCAAATTCTGGAGAGCCGTCGATGGAAAAATACTCGACAGCTAGACAAAGCCTGTAGACCCTCCCTCTTTCCTCTCACGAGGAAGCCATTAACCCCTCAGCATTCTCTCGCAGTTGCTCTCGGCACACTGGAAAGCAATCTGGCAGTTCTGATCATTCTCTCTCGTCCCCAAATCACCGGCCGTGGGTTCCCAACACGCCGTGATCAAACTTCCCTCAGTTACCCTCTCCGCCCGTATCTCGCCCAACAATGCGTGGTAAAACAAATAAAGAAGTGTAAAGGATGTAAGGAAAACAAAAAGATTCGGAGAAAGGAAATCTCAAAAAGAACACACAAGACCAGGGCTCTAGTTTGCGATACTCCGGGAAAGAAAAGACCCATACCCATAGAAAAAAGAAAAAAGCCCAAACAAAAACACCGCAAGATGCAAGTTATAATAGCAACGGTGAAAGAGCCTCCCAACTATTTCTTTCGCCGATAAAAAAAAAGGAAATAAAACCGCTTCAACCCTATTCATTCTCAATCAGCCTCCCCCGACTTACTTTTGTTAATGTTTCGTGCCGTCATGAAGAAAAATTAATAATACAAATGGTTAAAGATTGTCAAGTAATCCAGCATTTAGACTTTACGGAAGTCTATAGAATAACTATCAGCAAAGAACATATAATGATACGGATAAAGATAGATCATACCGTTCAACACAGGGTATATGGACTCGAAGGCGATGTAAATTTCTTCACGGACCTTCGCGCCCGTCAAGACAATCTTGCCACTCACAAAGATCAACAAAACAATTTTTGGCTTAATCATTCTGTAAATCAATCCAGGGAACAACTCAGGCTCATAAGAGCTAAAGTGGTGATGGCGAGAGGCAAGACCCTCAAGACGAATCGGGAACTTGATATCGCAAGAACCGACAATATTCTGAATCTTGAAGTCGGTGAACTTGGCGTTGAAGCCGAGTTTCTGGATGATACGAGCGTATTTGCGAGACGCAAGTTTGGAATCATCTTCGGACTTCGCACCAGTAACGACCATCTTGCCGGAAGCGAAGATCAGAGCCGTAGTCTTCGGTTCGCGAATACGCATGATGACAGCAGCAAAACGCTATAGCAGCAACAGCATAAGTAAGTGCTAAAAAAGACCAGAGGGGTCAGAGCAAATAGGTTAGTAGTACCTTAGGATTGTACTCCGCGTTCCTAGCATGCAACGCAATCGTCTTGAGATCCAATCGGCAATCTAGATTGACGGTTGCGACGATATTTCTTTATGCATGCCAGTTTAATTTTTGTATTGAAATATAAAAGTCCAAACTTGGGGAATACTCACTGCAGTGTAGGAACAATCCCGCTGACTGACGGTGTACCGTTAGGGGTAGCAGCCGGAGTCGCGGGAGTAGCGACAGGTCCTGATGAGTTCTCGTCACCTTGTTGACTATCACCTTGCTGGCCATTCACCTTCTGGCTCTCGACATCCGAAGATGGGGGAGTGAGGTCTCCGGCACCGCCGGGGAACGACAAAGACGCAGCACTGGTAAAATCCTTTGCCTGGAGAGCATTCTGCGGATGAGAAATGATACGAGACATGATTGTAGATAGGCCGGAAACCGACTGTGATAGAAGGAAGCTAGGGGTAGAGGGTATAGAGATTATTCTTCAAAGTTTGTTAGGGACTGTGATTTTTGAGGAGAAGAACAATCGAATGTTTCCCCTGCTTGATGAATTTAATTTTTATGTAAAGGAGTGGCTACTCTCGATGTAGAATTGAAGGATAGACGAATTCACACAACTTGAGATGAACTGGCTGAGTGGTGGTGACGGGATTCACTACTTTGATGACAGGGTGGTGTTAAAGTTGAGGCGATGGTGGCGACTGACGCAGCACGCAACACAGACTGATCAGAACTACCTCGGTATTTCTTGTAGTCTCGATGACTAAGAAAAAAGGTGTTCTAGGACAGATGGAGGGAAGGATCGAACAGCGCTTCGAGAGACGCTGATCAGTATGATAAAACGGAGCTTGGGGGATGAACAAACGGGGGTTGGTTCTGCGCGTGGGTGAGGCCAGAGGTTTTTAAAGAAAAGGGTGAGCGGGATGCGGGCCAGCTTATATACGTTGGGCGCCAAGACATAGCCTTGTGCCGCAGATGTGACTCACACACGCTAAACGCCTCCAGCACTCCCTTTTCGGCGCATGAAGGGAGTGAGTCGCAGACTTTTCACAACCAGGCTGCAACAACAACGATTATCCACCACCTAAAACAGCCGGTCCGAAGCAGCTTTTTTTGCTTTCCACCAACAAAAGAAATCTAAAGTACAGCAGTGTACAGCCCCATCTAGACGGCGATGCAGAAGGAAAAAAACAGACGATAATAAAATAAATAACCCCATCAAATGCCCCGCTTCCATCTCGTAATTTATCTCACCCTCTCCCACACACATCCACACACATCGCCAACAGAAGGTTCCAGCCTAAGCTGGAAGGTAAAAGAGCCTCCCTCGAAGGTTATCCGTCACTGTGGTTTTTGTTGGTTGGTGGTTGTGGTTGTCGCGAGTGACCCCCTGCTCACCTGGGAAGGAGCCTCCCTGTTTTTTTTCGCCGCCCCGCCCCTTTCTTTCTCCGTGTGCCGTTGACGCGTCGCTTTGTCCCCCTTCATTCGCCCCCCTTGGATTTGCCCCCCTCTCCAAGGGCACACCGGCGCAAAAAAAATTCGCTTCACTGCTGCTCCGTTGTCAGTCTCGTCCATCCATTCCGTGTCGGCGTGTCCGCCTTGTTAGTGTATAACTTCTGGTCCACTCCTCAATTTGCCCGCTGTCCACCGTTTGCTTGCTTGTTAGTGAGTCAGTAGATAACGTGGTCTGTTCTCCTCTTCTAATCTTTTGAGCCGCCGGATGAAAAAAAATAAGCCAGGACGGGAGCAGAGTGAAAAGGAGGAGAAAGAAACAAAGACACCCCGAAAAAACAAACCGCCTCTAGATGCCACTTGCGACTGGGAGGTGAAGTGGGGAGGCAAGGAAACAGAAAAAAATCAAGGGAAAAGCGGGACTCGAGTCGGAAGAAAAGAGGAGAGAGAGAGGCGCTGCAATCTGACCGGGCCTCCTTGAAACCGCAATCAAACGCCCGCTTCTTGGCTCCACTGACACGGGAACACCGCTAATCTATTTCCAGCAACCGCTTGTGAACCCCAAAAACCCAAGATCGCCGCTTGCAGGTTCACCTTGCGGCGATGCAACACTGAAAGTCACCCTTTCTCCCTAGAATGATGGCACGGTTAAACATAAAGGCATTCTAAGATGCTGTGGTTGGGAAATGCAAGGAGACAGAGGAGCGGGGATCCAAACATTCTCACCCATTGTCGCAGATAGAGAGTTCTGCACGGGAGGACGAGGGTGGCATTGTGAATGAGCCCATTCTTACGGGTCCTAGCCTTTGTTCTCCTGCAGCCAACAGCATGTCAGTCCAGTCAGCCGGTATATTTGTGTCACGTGCTGGAGTGGTCGCCGCACCATACTGGGCTACCTATGTACTGACTCTCCCCCTCTCAGATCTTAGTTGTAGGAGTCACGATAATAATGTCGACACAATACGCGGAGTCAGTTTAATGACACACTCAACAATTACGAATCGGGCATGCAACCGGGGTTTTTGAAAGGAAAAGTGATGTCGTTTGGAAAATCAAAAGCAAAGGGAATGATGGATTACAACTCATTGTGGAGAGTGGCGGGGTTTTACAAAGGAAGGAAGCGTTGCTACAGATCCAGTCACCCCGAGTAATTATACCTTGGCGGCACCAAGTACACTCGTGGAGAGACTCATCGAGAGACCAAGACGACGGCACCTCGGCAGTCTATTGAACAGAATTTAGAGAGGACACAGCCATCGTATTTAGAACGCCATCGCTAGAACACTACCTACACCCCCCTCCCCGCAATCCCGAATCCCTTAGGCCAAAAACACCACTATTACAATACAACGACGTATTGACATGTCACGACTGTTCCCCTGTTGGATCTACGATTACAGCTATCCGTAACGGAATATGGATGAGCCCGTGATGTATTCCAGCTGCAGTGTGAATTTACCGCATATACGTGCACCATATTGATATGTCCTTCCCGCCAAAAACAAATCATTGCGTTGCCTTTTCTGCCCCGTCGTCCGCCGTAAAGCCATGAATCTTAAATTACAATTATCAGCACCTCGCTTATGACCCTAGCTACAAACTTGAGAGGCAGACTCACCTTATTTGCGAACCCAGCCCATTCATCCATTCCCCTAATAACACTGTCATTACTTTCGTCGGGAGTGGCATCATGACCCCAGATTATGATCTCGTTAAAAGTAGATAGTCCCTTAAAAATTTTGACACCTTCCTCCTCTTCCCCAAGCCCCTCTGACAGGTTTGGTTCTTGGTCGTCTGATAGTAGTTTCTCGCTGGTAGCTTCAAATACGTGGCCTGTTTATAAAATATTAGCAGCAGTTTAATTTTTACTAGTTGAAGGATATCCGGTAATACCTTGGTAACCTTCGGGCAGGGGAATAGATTTCCCAGCCAATTTTCTCCCTCGGAACGATGTTGTTTTTGCGCCTATGAGCAAAAAAGAAAATCAGTACTCGGACTTCAGAATCAAGGACTTAGGAGCAGTACCATCCTCCCCCTCAATCACTATCCAATGTTTGTCAGTAGCCTCTACCGGCCCTGTATGCTTGATCCGGCAGGGCAATAGATTGCATTTTGCAGATTTCGATGATGTTTGAATGGATAGCATTTTTTTTTTTTCCCTGAATGCGGTAGAGTTGAAAGTTTTGGGTTTACGCGATGCGCAACGCGTTAGTTTATCACGAAATCTTGGCATGCACATGACTATACTCTATTTCCACCAACCCTTATGTAATTTTGGCTACCTGCAATAATTTACTCACTTTCGGCTAGGAGATTTGCCTTATCTAAGTAGCAGTGCTATGGCCTAGTTTAGACATGAATATGTGATAGCTTCTAATATCAATGACGAGAGTTTGTGTTCAATTTTAACAAAACTGTTTCCCATCCATCTGTCCATCCACACACCCATCAACACCATCAGGCAGCCCAGCCATACAAACATCTCATCTAGGTAATCGTATAACTAGAATTTTTTTCTTGGCTTTTGAGCGCTCTAAAATATATTATAACCTGCTTTCAAAATGCGATTCTACATATAGTCATTAACATCTAGCTATACCATCCATACCTATATCATTTATACTCTTTAGCCTAGTATACAGTGTAACCCTACCGAAAATCTATTTACTATTACAGACTTACATGTAGTATTAACAACGAGATATGCATAAAAAGTAGCTCCTAAAGTGCTCTGTCATATGCTCTCACTCACGTCAGTTACCCTTATATCAGAGACCAATTTTAATTACCACCTCTGCTGGATTACATATACAAAATTTATCTATGAATAGGTTTCTGTTATATCATTAGCAAATGAGTCACGGTAAACCCTAAGAAAAGCTTCTTTGTGCTTTTATAGTGTAGACTCACTCCAGTAGGACCGCTATAAACCCTAATTCATCAAATAGAAATTCGCTAGATTTACGAGAGACTTCCAAAACTACATGTACTGGGTATTTCAAGATAAAATCATTAGATATACCTATATAAATATAGAAGATACTACGTCGAAAGCTAATGGGGTATTCTATTTATATCTTAGCATTAAATTTGGTACCAAACAAGTTCTGTTTCGATTCGTAGACAGCTATCAGGGGTTCAACCGCTGCCTCTCTAGGTCATCTAGCTAGACACCTGGGGATCTACTGGCACTAGCAAAAATGCAGTAGGGCCCGATTATATTACCTGTGTTAAGCTTAGAGGCATCCTTCCAATTGCAGTATGAAAGTGCACTTTGTTAGTTATTTATAAAGCATTAAGGTAAAATATTAGTCCAAGTACTAACTATTGAGCTATTAGTGAGAGGATGAAGAGAAGATAGGGCCTATATTATTTGGTAATATTTAGATGAAGGGAATATAATATTTATATTACTAAGTACTACCTTCTACGGGGAAGAATAGCTATGTAATTCGTTGCCGTATATAACACTAAACTATATATGTCGTATTTATGATTAATTCACCCATTCATTACTAAAATGTGTCAAGTCATGGGCTGTCACTCGAGTCGAGTTCGTATGTTTAGTTTATGGTATTTGAGGTTTCCAGCGAATGTTAATGCCATTACTTGTTTTATGAAAGAATCATCAGTAACGCGGCATTTCAATCAATGCATATATCTAAGTTTATAGAAGAGGAATGATGCTTTGGGTGTTACCAAAGTTTCAGACCATATATTATTAATAACGAGAAAGGTACACACCTGAAAACCGAGTGCGCGCCCATGACCCAGATCCCCCATCGGCGCATGGATGCGGGGTTTTGGTGCTAGATAAAGAACAACAAACCGGTTCACGAGCTTGATAACGACATGGCTCGGATGTACCGGAACAACTTGGCATCGTCAGGCCCTCTGAACCCATGCCAGTGGTGGAAAGGAACAACTATCACCCCTCATCTTCGTTCTACTAGTGGAAGAGCCTTCATCCAAACACCCCACCTTAGCAAAGAAACTCGGGGGTTTTCCTTAGCGAGTTGCCGAAAGTGTCCTGGGTCTCTTGCGCGACACAACACGACAATAAGGCGCAGGCATGTATTTACCATCGGTTGCTATGCGTCTTTGCAAAACGATTGAGCGAGTTACAAGCGTCCGATAATGATTCGTTCCTCATCGCGATCGAATGGTGGGTTCATCTTCTACCTGGCCACATACATCATATGTCTATGTATGACTCCGGTATATATATAATAGGATAGAGTAGGGTATGCACACGTGTGGGTGTAGGTAGGGCACAGTACATCATGAACACTCTACTCGTAATTTCATGACGTTTTGAGAATCGACCGGGTCTGCATATGGGTGCATATGGGTGGGAATCCAGTAGATGCTGTTAGAATAACACAACAATGTGTCTTGGCTATTTGAATCACAGCGCAGAGACCAAATGGATTCCTCTGAACCTCTTAAAATGCTTAGGGCTAGGGATACTCAGGTCATATGCACCTATATGCGGACCTAGTCGATTCTCAAAACGTCATGAAATTACGAGTATATTAGACTAGAGTACGTATTCTTCAGCTACTACATCTTCTAGTTCTATCAATATCAAGTAAACTTGATGACATGTCTCTCGAGTAGGTAACCTCGCTGTGCTCTGCTACTCTCTGCCACTGATCGAGTTGGTTGTAGCCAAAAAAGGAAAGAAAACGGCTCTCGATTCCCAGTGCATCGGGAATACGCTCCCTTCCCCCACAGCCCTGGTCATAGCACATGCTTTTCAAGGGCTTCGACGCCAGGCTGGAAACATGCATGATTAGGCTCTTTAGGGTTAGGCTGAAGGAGGTTGACGGGTCCTTTCACGTGTCAATGAATGAATATTTGCGGGCCCGGTCAGGAATAGAAGGAAAGGGAAGGGGGGATGGGTGGGATAGGGAGAGGGCGAGAGCGTGGGATGAGGGACAACAAGAGACGTGGGCATCGAGTGTCGCATACGATGGTGAATGAGTGAGTGGATGAGTGAATGAGTGAATGGAAGAGTGAAAGAGTGAAAGAGTGAAAGAGTGAAAGAGTGAAAGAGTGAAGAGTGAAGAGTGAAAGAGTGAGTGTCTAAGCTTGAACTGAGAAAGTAGTGGTGGAATTGGAGTGGGCTGTTTCCCTTATGAAATCCAAGCTCTTTTCTCTAATTCAGGTAATCCAGACGATTTCGCGTTCATTATTACTATCACCACCATCGTTACTCTACTGTCGTGCGATTCTCCGATTCCCTCGATCCTCGTTCCTTCGTGCCCCCCACTAATACGCACACCCATCTCTCCCTCCCCCACTGTGTCTTTCCGTGTCCATTCAAACATCTCCCTAGTCCTTCCGGGGCTTTGTTTGCAACATCTTCAACACAGCCAGCCTACCCTTTCTTCCCTACTCTACTGCAACCTGTAACTACTGCTGTCGTTGTTGCCCGGCATTCTTCTTGCAACAGCGACACAACCCGCTGTGACGGTGTTAAAACGTCATATATAAACCTCCTTTCTTGTGAACATAGATCTTCGTCTGAATAATTCACTATCTTGATGGAACCGGAATCCCGGTCCCACTACGAGAACCGAGGCCTTTCCCGAAAGGCCTGGCTCATCAACGGTAAAACTCAATTCCCCATGCCTCCTCCAATACATCATACCTCGTCACCCCCTTACAATCCACTAACGAATTCACCACTTAGAAATCCTCACTGAACCCTCACTCTACAAAGTCCTCGGCGCATCTCCCCGCGCCACTGAGTCAGAACTCCGCCGCCACTATCTTGACCGAAGTAAAATAGTCCACCCTGATAAACTCCCCTCTCACCCCGATAGCACTGAAGCCTTTCAGCGACTTTCCCACGCGTATGAGATTCTTCGAAAGCCAAGTCTGCGGGCCCACTATGATCGAGAATCGAAGCGTGGGAATATACAGAGGGAGTATTTTCCCGAGAAGGCCCCATTTATTTCTGGGGAACAGACATTCAGGGGTGCAGTTGTCAGCATTTTGAATGAATTTCTCAATGGTGATTTTGCATTGGTGAGGAAGTTGCTGGAAGCGCTGAACAGGCAGTATCCGAGTCTAGTGAATGAGGAGGTTATTGGTTAGTTTCACCCCCCCCCGACTCCACTTCTTGTCCCTTTCGTCATCCCACACATCCTCGCAGAAGTGCGGAT
The DNA here is from genome assembly GCA_033030425.1 of Verpa conica. NCBI lineage: Eukaryota > Fungi > Ascomycota > Pezizomycetes > Pezizales > Morchellaceae > Verpa > Verpa conica. The sequence continues at coordinate 2,757,697 of JAUFSD010000001.1, read as the reverse complement.
GAATTGCCAATCTGACGTCCCCACAGTTGCGATCGAGCGTGCTTTTGGCCGTATCCGTGAACTAATCCTCACAACCCGCACTTATGCCCTCCTTATCTCCATCGAGCTCGGGCGAATTCATCGCGTCCAAAAAAAGCTCCTCTCGCTTGGCTACTTTGATGTTCTTGGTCGTATGCGCCTCACAATGCAACTTGTTCGTGTCACATTAGCGGTTCCCGTCAGGGTCGACCGTGCATTGCAAAGAAAGGAGGAACGGGAATGGAGAGCAAGACAGGCAGGATGGAATGCGGTGGGTGTGAAAGAGCAGTGTGGGAAGAATGGTGCATATCTGCTCAACGAAAAGGTTAGCCGGGTACTTGCATTTATTGCAGGGGATAAAATGGAGGATGAAGAGGAGGATCGGGATTGGATGGGGAGATTTTGGGGGGAGCCGGCGAGGGCTGCTTAAAAAAAATACAAAATGCTAGCCCTGTATGGGGGTTAGTCTTTTTGTTGTGAATTTTACTTTCGGTTTGGGGTTCGCTTTCTTGCTTGTTTGTGTTTTTCTGCTTCTGATTTTTGGTTGGCATATATTGATTATGGTAACTTAGGGATTTTCTTGTTCTGTTTGGGCTGGGCGTCATTCGAAAAAAAAACTGTGGCTTTGACATATATAGATTGGGCTGTGGGGGGTTTGTTTTCTAGGGTTACGATTTTATGAATTTTTTATGATCGAGGGGGGACGAGCTACAGTGTTAACACAAACGGACATATGGCGAGTGATATCCTGTGCTGTAGACGGGTCTCTCCGTATGTTCATTTTTGCGCTCTGTTTATGAGGTTGTTTATTACTTATCTTTAAATATTGACCTATGATTTTAAAAAAAAGTTGAAGGCGCTGAGTGTATAAATTTTATGAGGGCTTAACTAATAAAAAGGCTCTAATGCTAGTCGGAGTGTAACAGCTTCGGATATCCCGATCTTGGTGTGTGATCTAATTAGTCGGGATAGGTTTATTTGGAGAACTATTTAAGGGTTTGGAGCGGCCCTTAGTATAGCATAGAACGCTTATAGGTGGGACTTTGGCCTAAGGCATATATTTTACTATGAAAAGGTAATGTTTATACCTTGGCACTCTTAATTATGAGAAAAATCGTTCGAGTACTTTGAATAGTGGTACGTGCTATTGTATGTATAACAGTAGCTACTAATGTCTTCTGCTAGTATCCGTACCCCCTATAACAGGAACTGTTATGGTTGCCTTAGGGTCTGTCCGGTAATTCCGGCTTACATTCTCCCTATTGATATATAGGGTACAAACTTGTAGCTCTCACCTGTAGTCTTTGCTTTCTGGAATCTGTATGTTATGATGCTACTATATCACCCTTCTCTCTCGGGGATGTTAATGGCTACTGTAGTTTGGCTCTATGCACCTAAAGGGGAGAAGAAAGAAGGCATGAAAAGTCTAAATATTGTAACCGAGTGATAAATCATGAAGTTTGACTTAGTAATACCTATTTTGGGTAACATTTGATGGTATCTGTCCCTTAAGGAATGCATATTGACTAGTACTGGGCTTTGGCTTTGGGGAGTTTGTATTACCACAACTACTCATACCCTATATTCACCATGCTTATTATAGTAACGCTTACTATGGCGATCTCTATATAAACTAATTAGAATTAAGGGTAGGGTAATAAAAACTAGTTTGAACGCAGAAATAAAGCACAAAACTGCTACAACAATGGTCTCTATCATTAAGCTACGATATCTTCTAAGTTCACCAATCCTTAATTACCCTCTTTCTCTAGGTTCTCTAGTAACTTCACTAGTTTCGCATGGGTGGGATTTTCCCCAATATCCGAAATCTCCTTCGTCAACTGAGCAATCTCCTTAAACGCCATCCTTTGGATGGTGCCAGCTTCTTCGGTATAGAAATATTTATCAGCCCTACACACCAAGATTAGCAATAAATCTACTTAGGAGGGATAAAGAAAACACAGACATAGGAGCTTACTTGTGAACGGCACGATCTCTTACAAACTCTTCATGGGCCTTCTTCCCAGCCTTCACAGCAGCAACATGGTAGATCATCGCAGACTTTGCAGGGTCCCTACCAAAGAGCGCACTCGCAAAACGGTTAAGTAGACCAGCGGAATACTCTGTGTTACCAGCAAAGTCGGTACGAGTAAGTCCAGGTGTCGGCGCAGTAGCTATCACATCATCGATTCTCGAAGCAAGTTCGCGGATGAAGAGTAGGTTCAGAGGCTTCGAGGTAGAGTATCTGTCGATGTCTGCCAAATCCCCAAGGTAGAATAGTTCCGGATCACTAAGAGCTTGCAACAATGTCATCTCTCCCTTCAGTGCTTCCTCTTTCTCCAGGAATTTTGCGCCCCAGTGTGCTTCGCTCGAGGTGATTGTGAGAACTGGACTCCCCCGTAGCCGTCGTAGGTCTCCAAATATTCTTCTCCGAACGCGGTTCCAGCATTATTCAGGAATATATCAACACAATCAAGCTCCTTGTCAACTTTCTCGACGAAGGATAAGATACTGGGGAATGAAGAAAGATCGAGCTTCCATACGAGGATCTCAACATCACTGACGCCCTTCGTAGCAAGGATGGAGTCTCGGGCTCGTCTGCCGCTAGCTATGTTACGGCAAGCTAGGACAATACGTTTCGCTTTGAGTCTGGCGAACATACGAGCGGCTTCGAGGCCTACGCCATTGTTGGAGCCGGTAATTATGATGGTTTTGCCGGTGACTTCTTCTTTGGGTTTTGGGAGGAGGAACCACTCAAAGAATTTCATGAAGAAGACATGGGTGAATACGCTCACGTTTACATTGCCCATAAAGAATTTGAAAGTCATATTGGTATTGCTGGATCTTGGAGGTTTTGGTTTTATAAAAGAGTTGGTTAGCTTGTTGGTAAGCTTTGTGTATTTTTATAGGAAATAGGTAATTTACGAAGGCGATAAGCTGATACCTTTTATAACCGTGTGTCCTTCATAATCCATATGATTTGGGGTTTTTCATACAATGATTGGAAGGTCAGTATCAGTATTCAAATATTGGTAGAATATTTTATAATTTCAGCTATTACTAGTTTTAGCTGTCACGAGGGCTACTGCTCGGCTCCCGATAACTTTTACGCCTCGAGAGCCCAAATATATATACCCTCGGGTTCGTGGAAAATCTTTCAGGTTAAGAGACTTTGGCTAATACGGTGACTCGAGCATGTAATTCTTGGATTCTTTCTGAGAGTTTGAAAGATCTGCTGACAATTATAGTACGTATACCGGAAAGGATGATGTGCCGCATTCCTAATGTAACCATGTTTCAATTCCATAATTGTAGCAATCTATCCGGCATAATTTAGTCCTAGGAATATGTGCTTTTTTAGTCATGGTACTGCCTAAAAAGCCTATGTTTTTCGTAGGGCTGACTGATCCTTTCAGTGCTGTGCCACTCAGCTCTCAGCATACTCCAAGACATGCGATAGCGCTATACACTTTATGGCTGGGGTAACTTAAGTATTATTTATCTTAGGGTCTACACGTTCACAAAGAGGTTTTTCTTCTAGAAAATTGAGGAACACTGCTCTGGGTATTTAAGAGGCAGCATGACCATTCCATCCCATCGTAAAAATACCACTAGAGAATTATTGGACCCTTGTGGTTAGAGTAGGAGCTATCCCCTGGACCGTAGCGAAAATAGCATGGGAAACCGTGCGATCTCCCCACAACACATAAGAGACCACATACGGCCCTAAAAATCCCTGGAAAAATCTATAGCTACTAGGAGTCTCTGAAGAATACATTTATTATTTTACATATTTATTAGATGCTATTTGTATGGTTTATTTTAGTATTTTGTAATTGGCTTGGTGTTTATTATAGTGCTTCAAACTTAAAGCATAAAGCCCTAGCCTCCCCACACACTCTGACAGTGTTTAAACAGCCTGGGTATAATAGTAGAATCATCAATTAGAGGCTATATATAGGGCTCCGATTTTTTTAAGCTCTGGTGGTTGAGGTACAATTTTTTAAAGAAGGGTGAATGACTAGGTTGCCATGCAAAAATCCTGTGCTAGGATATCCCAGCAGGGTATATATAGTCATGGTGTAACTTTTGGGCCGAAAACCCCCATTTTCTCAACACTTTTAAGAGCCAAAAATTCAAAATATCCGCTGGGGGGCTTATACTCTGGGGAGTAGAGCTCATATAAATCAAGTATCTTCTACTATAAGCACAGATATCTAGCTATTGTATTTACTGCGCTAGGAGTAACTTTTTAAGAGAGAATATGAAAGCTAATCTACCCACTTTGTGGAGGAATTGGTAAAGAGCTACTGGGCGCTATATATCCCCCATATACAGTTGGATAGAAGACATGTAGAGCGTCAAATTAAGCCCATTCTCGATAGAAATGGAGAAGAATTGGAGGTATGGTTGTCTTTTTAGCTGGTGAGTTGTGATTTGTGGTTGTGTACTTCTTACCTCTACTTTGACAGTGGATTCTATAGCCAATAAAAATTTAAAAAAATCAGAAAAAAATACAGTAGAAGCTACAACATGTGAAGATCATAGTGTTACCTATATTGCAGCACTATAGGGAGTCTATATTGGGTGGTTGGCAATAGAACCCATGGTACTTAAAATTTGCACGGATTTCGGTGCGAAACAGCGATTCTACGGTCCAAGGGATAGCAGTTATATCTTTAATCTACGGTATAAAACATTCAAGATAGGAGTATCCCTCACTACGCAAGCCGATATTTGGTATATTTAATAAAGTGTAATTAGGGCCTTGTGATCTAGAAGATCCTTCGAGCACAGTAGTTTCTTGGGAGTTACGTACTCTGGAATGTGCGTGTGAACTGATAAGTTGTCTCCACCGTAATAAACGCACTATGTGATTTGTGGTATGGTTTAAGACATTATTTCTAGCATAGGAGGGTATATGTAAGGCTCGGTATCACAAGTCGATATCGGTGTTAGGGACAAAGATATCTGATGTGGAATGGAGTAGTATTTGGTAAGGGCCAACCATTGCTGGCGGTTGAGCCTCAATGTCACGGGTACTGAGCCTTAGCTACCCAATGACAACGGGCCCACTCCAACTTCATATCCCACTGCAAGATGCAATCAACTTTTGTATCGTTCAAACAGAACCCCTCCTACAATCACTCCGACTCAGATGACGAAACACCAGACTGGCGCCTCCAGAAACCATTCGGTGCCGGCCTAAAGCGCAAACGCGTAAAGTTCGTCCCCGCGTCCACCTCTAATGACACCCCCGCAACCACGCCCTCGACTGTAGGAAAGAAAACAGGGACTGAAGTAGCAGATTTATATCTGTCCCTGGTTGGGTTAGCTTCACCTCGGGAATCAACTACACCTGCAACTACTGGTACATCCGAACCAGTAGCTGCTATAGAGCAAGCCCTAGAAATTTGCCTGGAATGTTCTCTCCCTATAATAGATGCCCATATGCACGCCACATCCACAGCACACCAGTCGTCACTCCCCCACTCGAACCCGCCTCATCCTTATGACCGCTCTTCTCTCGGTCTTAAGGTGCTTATGGGGTCTGGGTGGGACCCAGATGCAAGGGTTGGGCTCGGGAAGGCGGGGAAAGGTATGCGGTACCCTATTAAATCAGTACCAAAAGATGATAAACTAGGTGTTGGGATTAAGCCTAGGAAAGGGGAGGTTCTCGTGAAAGTTATGAAGAAAGCGGGAGCCAAGGAGGCAAAAAAGAAGGAGAAGGAAGGGAAAGCAAGGAGAACGAAACTGATGGGAGAGTTGGGGGGAGGGGTGGATGTTGAAGGGATTTTGAATGCAAAGATGGCGTAATACGATTATGGTGGGTTTAGGCGGGGTTTGGGTTTGGCGATTTTCAGGCTTGTGCGATCTAGATATATTTTCTACTCTTCGCTGTTAGCGCACATGCAGCTAATGGCGATTATTTGATGTAATGGATTACTTGCGTGGGGAGATACCATATCGCATCTATTCAAGATATCTGGGGGGGGGATCTCTCGACACCCTCTTAAACTCGATATACTGTAGTAGCTTTACATTCAGAACTATTGATTGAGATAATGTGGCTTATGGTAACAAAAGAAGCAATTCATTCTTCATGCTCTTATAGCGTATGGAGGTATTGGATACTCTAAAAAGGGACTACAGCAGGCTTTTTAGAAAGTCAATATGAGAGATGTAGAGGACTTTTAAAGGTGAGGATGATATATAAGTAGCATAATAGAGTGCTTAATCATAGGTTTGGAGATCGCATAGATGTATTTAAGTGACAGTTATAAGAGCATATATGTAGTCTTAATATACGAATTTACAAGATGACGTGAAAAGAGAGGGATTTATATTTTGTACCTATGCACTATAACATGTACTTAGGTCACTTGTCCTGGTCACTGCTAGAATTTTGTATATTAAGTAATGTGATATTTACTAAGACGTTTATTAAGAACCCATAATTTTTGCAACCATAGTATTAAACCCCACCCTGAGAACAACCCTGGGAAAATAATCCTAAGGGTAAATAATATTTTATTAAGGAATATACCGCAATCTTATCGTTATTACGGCTTTTTTCTTGACTGTCGCTGCCTTGTTACCCAGAAAAGTCTTGCTAGAGCCAGTGGTTGCGTCAGGAACAATACACGCTATAGTACAAGGGTTTGGCAATAAGTGACCGAACGGATCCAGTCTGCATAAGAGATAAGCGAGTGTGATTTTCTACTACATATGAACAGAGATATTTCAAAGGAAATGAGCGATAGTGAGAATACATAGAGTACATAGAGAGAGTGTATAGAGAGAGTACATAGAGGGATTACTTGTGATAACCGAGAGAGAGAGAATACATAGAAAGATTACTTGTGATAACCGAGAGAGAATACATAGAGAGAGTACCCAGGGGTGCCGGAAAGTGATGCACAAGTCAAAACAAAATGACAATTTGCAGTAACAACTTAGAGATCTTGGCTAGTACAGAATGTCAGACTCAATTAGCACATGTAGATTTCACCTCTGGCCAAAAAAGTTGAAAAAATCCTATAGTAAACTGTCACTGTTTTATTTAACTATCTGAGGTCAAGTCCAGGGTGCTATATCTTCCCCCAAAGGTATGTTTTCTATGGTATAAAGATGAATATAACATCTTGCAGTGCTATAAATCATCTTTAACATCAAAAACTATAACTACTTTGAGTGTTGTGTTTTGGTAAAACAGTGGTGTTTGGGTAGCCCCGTGCCCATCCCCTACGGTGGCTGCGCAGAAAAAGCAACTATTGGGGCTGGGAACGAGACTAGTGTTTGGGTATTGCTAGGGTAGGATTTTCATCACTTTCCTTCACCCCTCGGTACAGTAGATTTATCTGTGTCTCTTGGGTTCTTACCAATCACCGTTTATCACTCGAAGGGGCTGGCCACTAATAAAACTTAAATCAACTTTAATACCACTCCGTTTGATAGGATGAAGTGTACTGGTAGAGTGTGAAAGCATCGGGAAAATCTTAATCTACAGGTTAAGTTTAGCTGTTATACGCGTATAAGATTAGTAGTTTTTGCGTATAAGAATTTCTCTGACAAATTTTACACGTACTGTACGTATATCATGGATATTGTGAATAGAGGGTTTTCTCCTGGGTACCGCCGTGCCCAGTAAAATTTTCGCAGTATCCATTAGTGATTAGTAGGTTGTGTGGGGTCCTGATCGATACCGTATATTCCCCTATAAGGCATAAAGAGTGTAGACTAGAGGACCTACCTAGTTGTTTGATAAGATTAAAAGTGAAAGGGTCAACGGTTATGTAATTTACACGTCTCTAGACCCCATTTTGAGTCACTTATAATCTTCTGCGAAGCAGGTTCTAGATAGTTCGCTTGGGGCAGTTGCTATAGCCAGACCCCGTTCGAGGAAACCAGGAGACTCTCATTCATACACCTCCTCACTATACGCTACTGGTCCCTCACAAGTAATTCTTGCCTGCTTTCCTGCCAAATTTAGAAAACTAAATGTAAAGATGTATCATAACCCTTTCCCATGCTAGCGCCCGGGGTGCATACATGTACGTACCTTCTAGATGCTACCCACTACCAAATGGTCAGCAAAATACGGAGTATCCTACCAAGGGATAGGACAGTCTTAATAGTTTTATACCACATTCACTGGCGGGAGCGAGCGAGCGTTTGCTACACCATGAAGTACAATCATCGCTTGACGCATAGGTTCCACAGGGAAGGACGTGTATATGTTTGCTAGAAACCGAATACTTATATTTAAAAGAGCTATAGAGAGCTGAGTAAGACGCAAGATTTTACGTTTTTTTCTGTTAGAAAAGGTTCTTAACAAGTAAACGGGTGATATTCCAAGAAATACACTTTTGTGTATAATAGAGAACATACCTATAATTGTAATATATAGAATAGGACAAGTACTTCTCAGCATAAGAGTTGTATTTTAAGCACCAAGAGTATCCTACCATAGGTGATAGTAAAAGGTTCGAGAGGAAATCATAGTAGCTTAAGAGAGCCTAGAAAGCCCCCCTTTATTTTATAGCCATAAAAGTCTTATTATCTTCATATTGACTTTAGGCGCTGTATCTCTTTATTCTAGTTTTGTTATTAATGGTAATTTCCCCACTGTTCTTCTATCAAGGCGCATTAGATGAAGGTATCTGAAATAAATGTATATCACTCTCGTGCCCCGCATCAAGGGTCACAAAATATCACTCGGGCACTGAGCTACGATAATGTGGTAAAATAGAGGAGAGTAGGCTGTAGGCTTAGGAAGAACCGCTCTGGCGAGTGTTCTTATAGCTTCTATATATATGTGCTCTTGGAGCCGAAGCTTTCTACATCATAGGCCCAAAACCTGTTTGCGCTGGCACTATACCTATTCAATACCTATAATATAATAGATAAGGTGAACATAGAGGTGAAGCATTAAGTAAAGAAGCATCATTCATATATTTATATACTTTACAGATACACTATAAATAGCGTAAGCTTCTTGTCTATCCAGCGAGGAATCTTTTTCGGGTTAATCCACTAAACTCGAAAGGATATCAACAAAAGTTATGCTAACCCCAGAAAAATTTCTACCCTTAATCTCTCCCTTCCCAGTTAGGATTCTTATAAGTGTTAGCATTTATTCTCAATGGGCCTTTCTGTACTGGAAGGGGGTAACTTACTTTTTTGAGGATCACAAGCCCTTCAAGGGTGTTGCTGAGAGAGATGTATTCGTCATCTTCCAGCTCCGCCCTCTCACCATACGCTAGTAGAACAGGGGTGTTTTGTGTCTGCCACCCAGTGATCGTCTTCGGTCTTCCTGCCTGCCCAACAACATCCACGGCCTGTCCAACCCGGACATTCACAGGAAGGGGCTGTAGATCCTCATCTAAGGTGATGAGGAAGCGAGGGTGCATAGCTGTTACCAGGAAGTATAGTAGATAATGCGCGGAGTCGAGAACGACTACCTTAAGTATTAGCTAAAACATACTCTGGGGTTCCGGAATAATACTGCTACTTACAGCTCTTGGCATCCACCAAACTAATGAGCACTGTAACCAGGCCAGCTGTAGCCACTCTGCTCAAGACACTGCGGTCGGTATGGAACGGATTGACACTCAACGTTCCCTTGCCCATGTGTAGTAGCCCTTGCGCTATCCTGACCATGAACAAAGAATTGGGGTCTCTGTGGTAATAACTCGCAAGCTGCCTTAACAACTGGGCCAGACGCGCATTGTTTGTTCCTGCACCAACTAATCCCATGGCGAATATTGCGTTTATCGCAACATCGATATCATTGTCGTGGGAATATCGAGATAAGGTGTCGTATACCTTTATTTGGGGATTTGATGCGCTAAGAAGGCCCATGGCCAAAGGTACAGTCTTACGAATTACACCATCACCATAATGCATTAAATGACCGAACTGTCGGAGGGCCATCTCAGCACCAATATCTTCCCCCATAGCGATAAGAGCTAACCCAATCACGGCATATGATTGGAAAAGGTCGTCATCCTTCTTCTCGTCTTCAGACGAGTCGATATGTTCGTTACAAAGGTGTAGCATGCTCTGGAATTTGAGAACGTTGCCGGTCCCTGCATAAGCGCAGGCATCTACCAAGACTCCAGTGTGCTTGGCGATTGGATGTTCGATGGCTTTTAACGTCTCTAATGTAGCATCTGCATCCTCTTGCCGACCGATGAAGAGGAGAGCCAAGCCAAGGGCAAGGAAGCGTCCCCACTTGTCCTTTAACTGTGAATCGTCTCGTTCCATAAGGGTTTGTAGGATTGTACTGGTAATATCACCATTGCTTGAACCAACAAACATCAACCCGAGAGATAAAGCTGCCATAGCCGAGATATGCATTGAGAGTGATGTATCGCTAACAATAGGTAGGAGAAGATCCAGAAGGTGACCGCGCTGTGATCCGGCGTACGCCAGCCCAAGGCCCATAATAGCGCTTACCCTAATGTTGGGGCTCTTGCTTTCAAGGTAGGCCTCATCGCAAAGTAGAGCCATTGCTGAATCAGCCTCGGTTCGAACGCCAGAGTTGAGGATACCGATGGCGAGAGCAGCACCAGCCTTGATATAGTCCTCGGCAGCGTATGTGTACTTATCAATAACACCCAAACCAACATCTACATTCCACTGGTGTAGCATCCCAATACTAGCCGTAGCACTTAACATTCCTTGTTCCTTGTTCTTAAACACCCAACTATTACTTTCGTCCTCCACGAGCATCAATTTATCAGTCCCAAACCCAGCATTGACGAACGAATTAACAAAGCTGTTTGCCAAATTCTGTTTTGCAGAATCCACAGTTCCACCGGGGCCACCCCGAGAGTTTTCCAGGTGTGATTTGTAGATATCTTCTGGAGTCTTGGGGTCGAGAATGTTTAACTCTTTCCCGAGAGCAGCGAAATAGTCAGATAAACGGGCATTGTTAAGACAGTCGCCGATTTCGTCATCGGTCGTTTCAAGCCAAATCTGCTGCCTGGAGACAAGGAAAGCAAGCTGCTTCTTGAGGACTTTGTCGTCTGTCGCATCGAAATCCTCTTTTATCAGATCCAGATCATTAAGACGTATAGCAAGAGTAATAGCTTGTGCTAATTTGTTGTACTTCCGGTAGATACTATGGGCAGTTTCAAGAGTAGTTTTGTCGTCTGGAGGGGATAGAAGCGGGACCATGCTAAAAAAACCCCAATTTTAGCATTATTTTAGCCTCAGGCATCGCAACCAATCGGCAACCTCATACCTAACCATGTATAAACCTACTCTTTGGTAGGTATTCTCATCTAAGAAGGGTGTTAGTTCTTCGATGATTTCTAGCTCCAATAACAGATCCACTGCATCTGCCTCTGCATTGTGTTTGAGGAAGAAAGGCACAAGTGACAGCGCAAGATCAGTAAGATCTTGCGTGTCTGCCTCTTTCTCCGAACGGGATGCATATTCCGCGCCAATCTCGAGAGCTAAATGCCGAACATATTCATGGCCCCATGAGCCCAAGTCTTCGGTAGGGGCGAGCAGCCTGTACTTGAGAGAATCTAGGGTGTCTTCGTCTGAGTAGGTCATCCCTAGCACTGAAAGAACATCGGCAAGCGCAACCTATCAAGATTAGTCAAGACTCCTTGAATTTCATATACTAAGCAAGAGCTAACCTTATCATCTCCCGCAGGCCATTTCTCATAAAGCTCTGTCATCGATGGGTAGTGGGACCGCAAGAATTTGAGGGGTTTAGGAACGGCCGTCATTGAAGAGGTCGATGTCCGGATGAAGTTCTTGATGGCTTCCAGAGCAGGCTTGTAGAGTTTGGTATTCGGTTCCTAGATATAAAAAACAATTAGATATTGCATCTCTAGTGTTTGATAAAAGAAGAACATTAACCTTTAATCGCTCTACAAGCATTTCAAGCTCTGATTTTAATTGCTGATCCTCCTCAGATAGTTCTTCTATATCATCGTCAGCTTCATCAAATTATAGCCCCACTTTCCCGAATATAATCATGCCTTCTTGCGGTTCATCTTTCTTATCCTTCTTTAAACCGTTTGAGGACTTCTCAGTAGTTGGTTTAGAGGGGTCGCTATCTTTCTTATCCGGAGAGTCAACGGCCTTTCCCTTTCCCTTGTCGAGCTTTGCCGACTTATCATCCTCCTTAACCATGATGCTGCGGGGTAGCAGAGTTTGATATGAGACAGATAAGAGATACGAAGATGATGAAGATTGATGGATAGTTGATGGATGAGTAGATGGAGAGTGGAGTAGAGGCTATGATGCTGGGGTAAAATGCGAAGGTGGGAGAGTGATGTAGAGTTTCATGGGAGGAAGCGGCGTAACCTCTCTCGCGTCGCTTGGCCCCACGTCTTAGTAAGAAACCCATGGGCAGCCCACCACAAGCATTCATCGCAGAGCTGTAGAAAGCACATCAGCGGCTTCATCAATCAATAGTTAGGCAATCACTCGGTTGGTGCTTTCAGGCAGCTCGGTATCATCTCTATCATCCCTATTATCTCTGTTATCATCAACCTAATTGCAATTGCTACAGTGCTCAATCATCCCCGCTCCTACTCTCCCCCGTCTCCCCGGCATATGTTCATGGTGGCTAGATGGCTCCCCCTTTAGACCGCAAAGACCTCCATGACCACCCATGGAAACGGCGTTCCGGTTTACCCTACTTAGGCTTTCGTCTTCCCCGCCGCAGCCGCCGAGCAACATACCTCTGTTATGCAGTGATAATATGCCTAGTTTACCTTATCTTGAACTCAGCTACCACATCATGGACGCACATACCGAGCCCAGGAGGACTCTACAGGCCTAAGGAAGTTATCCCCATTAACTTTATAAATCTCTACGATACCCTTACCAGGTCAAGGGGTGGGTCTAGGTATCTAAATCGAAATGTTCTCTTTGTAGCGGAGAGTTTAGAAGCTGCGAGTAAACTCGCCGTGATCGCTTGTGAAATGGCCGGCTTTAGGAGAAGCAATGTACACTTTGCATTTGTAGGAAGAGACGATATCGACATTGAAGTTTTCAAACAGCTTAACGGGATTCCTGCCGAGGCCGGGGAGGGTTGCAAGGTTCTATTCCATGACGCACGGGCAGAAATGGTAGGCATGATGCCGGAGGACCGGATGAAAATGGCTATGAGAACTGGGTTGAGGCATTTACATGAATTTATACATCCCCAGGCTGTTTTTTTTTCTGTGGACCATGAAGAGGAATGGTTTATGGAAATGGCGCGCAGGACAACTCGACAGCTACAAATGCAGGTGGTAGAGCTTCCAGATAATGCTGTCGATGACTTGAGATGGATTACAAGGCTTGATAGCGGTTCTATGGGGGGTATTTACTTTCCATATCCCTTATCAAATATGCTACATTCCCGTTGTAGCTCCCAGAAAAACAAATAAAGCTGATTAGTTTTTTAAATCCTCTAGCATGGCATAGACCCTCCTTCGAAATTGTGATTCACGCCGATAAACACTCTGGAAATCTAGAACGTCTCCTAAAATCTCTTGAATCTGCTTCTTATCCTTTTGGTCACCTCCCTAAAAGCCTTACTATTGTCCTCGACCCAGCATCTCCTTTACATAGCTTCACAAAGTCATTCCTTTCAGGCTACTCATTTCCATCACATACCCGCACTTTTATCCGAAGGCCCCTCCTTCCTGCCTCCTCCGCAAAGGATACTGCAATGCGGTTTATCGAATCGTTCTACCCAAGCAGTGATGACACTTTCCTCTTAGTACTTGACGCAAATGTCGAACTTTCGAAATGGTACTTCCATTACCTCCTCTGGACAACTCTCGAATACCAGTACTCTCTCTACCAGCGGATTGGAACCTCTTCTCTATACGGTATCTCCCTCGAAGAGCCGCCGTCACTCATAAATGGAACAACACCCTTCCCTGTTCCCTCTGGAGAACCATCGCCGTTCCTCTATCTAGTGCCAAGTAGCCGTGCGGCGCTCTATTTTCCAAAGCACTGGGTCGAGTTCCATTCCTATTTCTCCCAAAGCCTCATGTTTCCGGCTGTTGGAGCTGTTACAAACCAGACGAGCTCTATACATCTTCCAATCTCGAAAGAAATTGCAGACTCCTGGTCGACATCATTTATCAACCTCATCAGGGCTAGGGGATACGCAATGCTTTACCCCTCATTCCCCACAGATGCACTTGTAATAGTCCATAACGAACAACCCTCTTACACACGGGCAAAACACGGCCGAGAAAAGACTTTAATGGACAAGAACAATATTCTCAAAAATTTCCCTACTCAAGAGTTACCAGCTTACAACACGATACCACTATTGGACTGGTGGGGGAGACCACTCTTATGGGATAAATTAGAGCTAGACGCTCTACGGTACCGGCAGGCCATCTCTTCCTGCTCTGTCCCCGAAACCTCGAGACCTAGCTTCGACGCTGGTGATCTGTTTTGTGATGAGAAAGGGAAGCGTCTATTATGATTTTGCTAGATATAATTTTTATCATATTTATAGAAGCGTAAGGTTCAACGTGGCGTTATTTGGGTTGGATTGGCTTACGCTGCCGAAAAGTTTGCACCGTTTGTAATTTATTTACTTAAGATACCTTTTTTTTCTTGCAGATACTTGCCTAATAATTTTGACGTACTTTATTTAAGACCTGTTTATTTTCTATACTGCCTATATTATTGATATCGAGGGTTTCAAATTATAGAAATTCAAAGCCAATCTAAGCCAATCTAAGCCACAGGGGCCCAGCAACCACTTATAATCTAGAGAACTCCTACTCTGATCCCAAGAAAATTTTCTACTGCGCCAAGAATTCTCTGCCCTCCAATAGATACAAGTATGAATCTATGTTATTTAGGGCTTATAGGTGACTGTGTTTTATCATTTAGTTTCCCCACATAGGGCCACACCTTATTGTAATCCTCCACTAGCAATGCCATGACTGATGTTTCGACACCAAACATTGATATCTGTAGCTCATTGTACTACAATAATACCTTATAGAAACCTAATACCCCCGTTAGGTGACTTTTAAAATCTATTAGCAACTATCTAGCACCTTCATCTTCTATGATTTAGCACGGAACACTCGAAAGTCACCAAATATGAACCAATTCATGTTTACTACCAATTCCTTCACACGGCCGGCCCATTGAAACTAAGGCTTATATGACAGCCAAAAGACTGATACATTCCACCTGATAAAGTACTGAGTAAGCACTTCCCACTTATCTATAGAGTTCTACCTTTCCAACGCGGTTGATGTCTGTTAATTGAAAGCCAATTAACAGTCGATAAAGTATTAAGCTTCATATTACATTCAAAACAGACAGTGTAGGTGATTGCTTACACTTCTATATATCTTGTCTTAGGCCTCGTGCCTACCTAGGAAATATATTAGAGTTCACTTTTATCTATGAAGGTGTACTGGTTATTTCGAGGCCAATTAACCCAACAGGGAAAATGTGGGATATATTGGAAGTTTTGTAATCCCTCCTCATACTACTATCCCCCTTCTTTTAGCAACCCAGAAGAAATTGAGAAAAGAGATTTCGACTTTACCCAAAATACCGAGTGACCAAAGATGATAATGATTTCCTTGTACCTGATACCCATGGGCTACATCACAATAAATCACTCGCTAAAATCAATATATTCACATCATACAAAAGCAAGCACTGATTTACAAGTGGGTTTTTACCTTTGGTATAATATTTTTCTAAAAAACTAAGTACTATAGAATATTCAGCTATTAGAGCGAGTTATTCCATCCACCACATTCATTGACAAATGCAGCTAAGCCAAAGCTGACATTAAGCTACTCCATAATATTTGCCTATTTAAATTGTATTTACCTGTATTCTTAGAGGAAAACAAGACTTGTTGCCTGGCTGGCATACAAACTTACAAGTACAACAAAAAAATCCGTTCGACAATTACGATTACCTTGTTAACCATCTAGAAGGAGCTTCTAGTTCAAATACACCCAATAGAGTTTGAGAGTGAGAGTTACAACTATTAATCATGGGGGCTATATCGGGCTGAAATAGCTATTACAATATTCCAGGTGCGATAATATTTCTCTGAATAAAAACGTTTCAATATTCCGCTAGCCCAACTTGTTCTAGTCACACTAGTTAATGATCTATTTAATAGTTACTATAGACTTCGGTCTTGGGTTTATTCAACATGAATTACTTAAATAAACACTACATATCATATAGATGATACATTCGTTGGGTCAAACGCCGAAGGCTATCACTGTGTATGGTCACTCGGGTAGAAAAGAGCCACCAAATCTTTTATTAAAGGTTAGAAAATTTTCCTTTATAAAGGTCACCTTGGAGGACAATCTATTAACGGACACCAAACTAGGGCCTATTTAATCCTCCAATTACTATTACTATGAATCCTGATATAGGTATAAATTCTGATCTATTGTGGTTATCTTTCTTTAGAGGGTCACACGTCAGCGAATAATCCTACATAACAATGTCATACTACTAAAAAGACAACTACCTCATGACCCATTCAGGATCTACCTAAATTCTAATTCTTTCGATTTATATTAGAAACAAATACTTATTTCATGCGAGCCCCCAAAATCGGTTGTGTCCGGGATTGCGCGAATACTAATCTAATACAGATTCTCTAGTAAGACTCTACCCGCTCCGAGCCCGCCTACATGTCGTACATGACTCTCATCCATCCCGTGGCATCCACGTGACATCGGTTTCCCACACATATCGAGTGATTATCCATGACTCCATTCCCGGTCTGCCGAATCCCCGGTCACAAAGTCACAACATCACCTCACCGCACTTACCAAGAAAAGCTGACTGTACTGCACAGATCACCCCCTCACCCCAAGGGAAAGCCCTGTAACTGCGCAATTCAGATCTACGTTTCGCTTCCCGTAACACGGTGTAACAGAAGCTTATTTCACTTTTCCACTTGACTCATGGCTGAAGTAATCTACAAATTAAATTGCCCATGTTCCCATGTTCCCATGTGCTCATGCACATCTCCTCTTTTCAAAAATAGACTCTCCGCACTTGCATCACACCATCCGCGTCCCACACACTTTATGAAGACCTCTCCTTAATTTTGTACTGTATGAACCGTTGTAGGTTCAACACTGCCTCGTCCGCCCTATGCCGGTCATCCGGGAATTTCTTCTTGTCGATTCTCTTGACCTACAGTCGTGTGATTTTCCCATCGTCAGCCTCATTTTACTTTCTTTCCTGCTTGCGGGCTCGCGCGGGTATTTAGGAGGGCAGGATTTCTAATAATATAAGTGGAGGCTGTCATTGACGCATCAACAGCGGGCAGATTCCCCATTAAGTCCTACCGGGAAAGGCAGTTCGGCCTTATACTAGGCTGGATAATAAAAGGAACTCGGTGGGTCTAAGTACCCAAGAAATGGAAAAAGATCGCAAAAAAAAAAGAAAGGACAGGTGATGCCTGACGCATCGATGAACGAGTACCCTGAGTACCGGGTCTTTCCCTGCAGTCGTGGCCCAAAGCAAAGCTATCCAATGTAAAGCGATCTTTTTACCCAAATTCCCGACTGGCCAAGTCACCCAGCACCCAGTAGGTCAAGTAAAACTCATCAATACATCAAGGTTCACAAAGCTGAAATGCAGAACCAGAACGCATCAACGAGCTACTGAGCCTTCAACCTTAGCCTATACAAGACTTTCAGCCTTATGGGACAGTTATACTAGCCCAGACCCCAAAATGCGGGTCATGTAATCCTGCTGATGCAGTAAAGATCGCAATTCAAAGGGTGTAATTTAACAGGGCTCCTTACTACCGGGTTCAAGCTAGCTTGACCAACCAACCAATTCAGATGGGAAGTGCTCCTAAATCTGGTGATTTCATTGCCTGGTCAAGCCACCCAAGACCCAGCAGCCAGGTAATCAGGTAACTTCCCGATGTGGCAAAGATCACAGATTCAAAAGAATAGGTAATTTCTCGGCAGGTAGACAAAGAATTAGATGAAAATAACTTACCATAGTCCTAACATTCGGCAGCGCCTTCTGGAGATGTGCTAAGAAGCCGCAATTGACAAACACCGGCCAATCATAATCAAAGTCCGAATCCGCGTATATGTCCATAATGGCGTTAATCGCCTCGACCGTCGGTTCTATTGGGGTGTTGGGTGCAGTGGTGATAAGTGTCATTAAGAAGACCCCGATTTCCTACAGAGATGCGGGGGAAAGATAGGGTTTAGCCACCAAGAAATACCTGAACTACAGGAATAATAAACATACCTTATTAGTATCAACCCTCCCCTCTGCCGTACCCAAGCATCCAAGCACACCTACACACTTTCCCCCTAAATTCTCCGCTCCCACTGTTATATCCCTTGCACCTGCCCCACCTGCAGCCCCATAAAGCCCAATAAACGCCCCCACCACCCCCCCATCCACTCCCACCTTCCCACAAACCCCCTTTGCAACCGCCCACGCCACCCCTGCCACTGCATCCGCTAACTCAATATCCGCTGTGTTAGCCCTTAGTATTTTTACGACAACTTCATCCCATATAGCAATTGCTAACTTCTCCCACATATTCCACAGTGATGACCCTTGCGGAACCACCACATTGGAGGTCCAAGCTATATTATTCAATACACTGAGTGCGCGAGTCTGTAGAGCCAGCGATGATGCGTTTCCACCATTGCTTGTACCCCGTGCAAGCGGGAGAAGTAATGGAGCAGTATTAGTAAGAAGGTAAGTCATGATATCCTCTGCGCTACCATCCATAATTTCAGCGCCAGATTCCCCACCAACAACTAGCTCCATATCTGCCAGCACGTCCTCTTCTGCTCCAGCCTCTTCTTCTTCATCATCAAGTTCGACATCGCCATCTGCATCTGTCTTGAATTGATTTTCTTCATTTGACTGGACAGCGGTCGCGATGGAAGCGAGGATCTCAAGCACTGTTTGGATAGCGAGGGTACACTGGTCGACCGAGAGGGAGAGCGATATGAGGGAGACGTCACCGTCTTCTTGTGATACTGGGGTATTTTTGATGATGTTTGTAAGAGTAGGGAGGATCAGGGAGTCTGAAATTTGGTGCGTATCGGGAGTTGCGAGTGATATATTGTGTAATGTACCTAGAAACTCAATGTTTAGTCAAGACCCTACCTGGGAAGGCGTGACAGTTACCGCAGATGAAAATTGTTTTGAGTGAAGCCTCTGGCTGGGTGCCATCCTTGATTTGAAGGAGAAGGGATACGTAGTTCTCATTCTCGATGATTTGCTCAACGATAGTAACGTTCTCCTCTGTGAGTGCGTGGAGACATTGAGCGGCAGATTCTTGAACACTTAAGGGAATTGCTTGCGAGGGGTGGAGAAGGGATATCAAAAAGTGGAGAAGCTGAGAGATTTTGGTTATTGCGTCTACTACTTCTTGAGAAGTCTCACTGGAGGAGTCAGTAAAATTGAAGATTGAAGGAGAGGGTAGACTACCTAAGACTTGTTATTAGGCCCACCACATTCTCCACGTATTGCCATAGTAATTTCTTCTCAGCACCGTTAAGGGAACTTGGGTTTCTTATAATATTCTCGATCGCGGAGGTAATCTACACCTATCAGTCTTTCTCAGAAGAAACCGAGGGTCCCTCTATTCATACCGTATTAACCGCCGCTCCTACCGGTGTCAATATATCCTTCCTATACATGAAGATACACTGGTCATACCCCTCCTCAACCGCAACATTTCTGAGTGCACCCCATCCATACACAACGACTTCTTGATTCGAATCATTCAGCATTTCTTCCATGATTTTCTGCACAACACGTTCCTTCAGAAGCAAACGGCGGCAATTCGGGTCTTCGAGTAAATTAACTATTGCTGCCACAGCCTCGGAACGTTGCTTCGGATTTGCAGAGCCCAAGTTCTTCACGACTGGCAGGATCTTCGTCTCGCGGAGGGTGGCATTTGTAGCTGTTTCTGCGGCAGTGTGAAGGCGTGCGGCAGGAGAGACGAGAGTACGAGTAGAACTTGAGCGGGACTTTTTTGCTTTACCCATTGTGAGTTTAATTTCCTTTCGTTTGTTGTGTTGACGGGGGATATATTCGGATGAAACATTCTCAGCAGAAAAAAGTCAGGAAAATGTTTGTGGCATCACGTGATTGTCCGGGTAACACTATCTGCGTCACTCACGTCATTTACGCGACTCCTCATAATTGAATTTGAACGCGTCTTCCCGGCACCCCCGAAACTACACGGAGCCCCTCCCCCTCCAAAAAAAATTTCCAACCCCCTACGGGTTTTATAATGAGCTCAGATACCGGAAGTCTGAAACGGAAAGCTGGCGAGGACGCTCCTCAAATTGCAAAGGCCTCTGCCCCAAGAAGAATTAAGGTGCACTCCTGGTATCTCTTGCCACATTCGTAACTAATAGGTTATATAGGCACTCGACCAAGTAGTCATAAATAAGATTGCCGCCGGCGAAATCATCGTTGCCCCCGTCCATGCTCTCAAGGAGTTGATCGAGAATTCTGTCGATGCTGGTAGCACATCACTAGAGATCGTTGTTAAAGACGGTGGCCTCAAGCTACTACAAATAACTGATAACGGGCATGGGATCAATGTACGTCTCTCGTATCCCCCAACCGGTAGTGCATCATCGTTACTCACTCGGTGTATGTAGCGCGATGATATGCCCATTCTATGCGAACGATTCACTACGAGCAAATTGCAATCATTTGAGGATCTCAACGCAATTGGAACCTATGGATTCAGGGGTGAGGCGTTGGCTAGTATTAGCCATATTGCCCATTTGACCATCACTACTAAAACGAAGGACTCAAACTGCGCCTGGAGGTTGACTGCTCTCTTTCTCCTCCTCCTCCTCATATAGCCTTACTGATATGGAATAGAGCGGTGTATTCAGATGGAAAACTTGTGCCTCCAAAGCCTGGTCAGAGTTCGGACCCGAAACCAGTGGCGGGGAGACAAGGGACACAAATTACTGTACGCCTCAACATTTCTTGCTCCTAATACCCCAATACCCCACGAAAGTCATATTAGTATCCTTACACCTTCTAACGCCCTCCAGGTCGAAGATCTATTCTACAACACCCCTTCTCGACGCCGTGCATTCAGGAGCCCTGGAGAGGAATACACAAAGATCCTAGATGTAGTAGGGCGGTATGCAGTGCATTGTTCGGGGGTTTCGTTCTCCTGTAAAAAGGTACGACCCATAACCTCCCCATACCTCCAACCCCCCACCCACTAAGCAAGAGAATTCTATCCACATAGCATGGAGACGCAGACATGGGAGTCTCCACTACCGCATCTGCATCTATCATCGACCGCATTCGTCGCATCCATGGCTCTAGCGTCGCCAATGAACTCTTCGAATTCGCCTTATCTTCTAAACATCTCGGCTTCAAAGCGGACGGGATGATATCTAATGCCAATTACCACGTCAAAAAAACGACACTACTACTATTCATTAACCACCGCTCAGTCGAGTCCTCATCTATCAAGAAGGCACTAGAAGGTGTCTACACAACGTATCTCCCTAAAGGCGGACATCCGTTTGTATACCTCTCACTCGAGATTGAGCCCCACCGCGTCGATGTCAACATTCACCCTACGAAACGAGAAGTCAATTTCCTCCACGAAGATGAGATTATCACCAAGATATGTGAAACCGTCGAAGCCAAGCTAGCCGCCGTAGATACATCTCGCTCCTATTCACTTGCACAGACCCTCTTGCCCGGGGCAAAACCTGTTCAAAGCAACGACGATGATCCAGCAAAAGAATCAAAAGCGAAACGCAAAAAAGGTTATGAATATAATATGGTCCGCACAGATAACCGTGACCGCAAGATCACTAGTATGCTCGACCAACCTTCTGCCGACAAGCCGACAAAAACTAGCACAGAACAGTACGAAACCGATCCCGACTCAACTTGGACGCTAATAAACTACACCACTATCCTCTCGCTACGCGCCTCCGTACGTGACAGTGCCCATGCGGAGCTCTGTGAGTTGTTCCAGAACCACACTTTTATAGGTGTGATAGATGACCATCGACGTCTAGCAGCCGTGCAGCATGGCCTTCGTCTCTACCTCGTTGATTATGCGGCTATAGCGTTTGAGCTGTTTTATCAGATTGGGCTCAGTGATTTTGCGAATTTTGGTCGTATAGTTCTAGAGCCTCCGATGGGGTTACGAGATATCCTCGAGATTGCTGTAGAGGAGGAGAAAACAAAGGGGGAGGAAGGAGAGTTCGACTGGGAGTCCGCATTAACGGTATATCCCCCTCCTCTCTCTCCTACGTGGGATCCTAACAAGCCCTAGACAATCGAGAAACTTCTCATCTCCAAACGCCTCATGCTCAAGGAATACTTCAGCCTAGAAATCACAGAAACAGCCCACCTAGTCAGCATCCCCCTCTTACTAAAGGGTTACATGCCAAGTCTCGGGAAACTCCCCTCCTTCATACTACGGTTAGGGCCTAACGTGAGACACCCTTCCCCTCCCCTAGGAAAGCGGCTAACACGGCACAATAAAAAAGATCGACTGGACGTCTGAATTAGAATGCTTCGATTCTCTCTTACGTGAATTAGCCCTATTTTATGTCCCTGAGAAACTACCGAGTGATTGTGGTAGTGACGGTGATGACCGCAGCGGGAGTGAGGCGGCGGGTGAGTGGGATGTTACCGCGCGGCGCACGGAATTGGGGCGTGCAGTGGAGGCAGCCATATTTCCGACTGTGAGGAAGCGATTAATAGCGCCGAAGACGCTACTCGGCGGCGTTACCGAGGTCGCCAATCTGAAGGGGCTGTACCGCATCTTTGAAAGATCCTGCTAATGCGCGTGAGATTCCTACGTACGGGGGGCAGTCGGAAAATATCTAAGACATTTTTGAATAGGCCAAGGACTGAAATAGAAAATGATTAATACAGTTTCTCTTTTATTTTAAAAACAATAAGGGGATTGTCACATTGAGAACATGTAAGGGTCTGAAGCAAACAAATTAGTAACAATAGTAATTAAACAGAGTCCTTATTATTTTTTGATGCTTCAGAATCTACTATTCTGTCCCGCGCACCTAGGGGTGTGCCTGCTCTATTATACAGTCCAACCCAGCCGAAGCGAATTCTAATAAAGACGGCATTCAATACCATCCAACCCAAAACCCCTCTAACATAAAAATCTATAGATATCGTGCCCAAATAATAACAAAGGTAATAAAAGGTAGTAGAGTTAATAAGGGTGCAATAAAGAAAATAAACCCACCGCCCATAAACAAAAGAAAGAGCAGTGATAATGTGGATGCCCGAAGCACTAAAGAAAAACGTGACAAGCCATTAAAATAGGTAGGTGTTTTAGGAAAGGAAGAAAAAAAACCCAAAACGCCTGATCCGTGTAATAAACTCCCGTGAGGAAAAACTCCAACACGTTGCAAAAAGTCGCCGCCCATAATGCAAACAACCTGTCTAAAACCCATCTAATAATCTATACCTCTAATCCCACCTTTTAGTTTTTTTCGTGACCCCCCATTATTACATACACTCTATTTACGGTGTGCTTCCCCATTTTAGCCGGCGCTTGCTGGTGACGACAATGGTAATGAACGAATGAATGATGACGCTTAGTCGGCGAGGCGGCGACCACCGGTGGCACCTTTAATCGGTACTGGCACAAGCTTCTCACCTACTAGCGTCATCGCAGGTCGGATCATGATATCGAGAGGGACAGGCTTGTCGCAGTTTGGTCCGAGTACGACACGGCTCTTCTTGTCGAATCCGAATCGCTGATACATCGGAACGTTGTTGATATGGCTACTCTCGAGATAGCAAGGCGCGCCACCTTCAAGATCACACTAAGAGACGAGGTATGTTAGTGACTGTTTTAACTAAAGTGAAACGAGATGAATCGATGGAGTTGGTGGGTAATGAATCGGAACAAGAAAGAAAAGGAGTGAGGCTTTAATTTCGACATACCTTTGTTGTGACAAACTCGATGAGCTTCCTCGCGTAGCCTCTTCCCCTCGCACCCGGAATGACGCCGAGGTAAACTAGGTACCTATCGAATGATTAGAGATGGTTCTGTGTAACTGTGCTACTGCACGTTCTAGAAACCTGCAGGAAACGTGGGAACATACCATGCATCTTTGTCCTGATCACCCATAGCATTTACTCTGCAGCAATAAAAAATCTCAAGTCAGCAAAGATTCTCAAAATAATGATTACGCAAGTGACAAATTTATATTCTTAAGAATTGCTTTTTTTTCCCCGCATGAACATTTTTTAAAAGTCCCGGCAACGGTGCAAGCGAGGATTGGGGCTAGGGGAAAAAATTTCGCGTAGCTTTCTTTACGTACTTAGTCTGATGCAGGACCTCAAGGAATTCTTCAAAGTACCGCTTCTTCCCCTCCTTTGTCAACTTCCACCACAGCCTCCACATGCCGCTGCGGAAGATTGTGAACCAGTCATCCATGTTTTTTCCCGGTGGCATCCTAGATACGAGCAACCCCGGAAAAGTCAGCCATATATTGCTTTTTCACAATTGTGATGTTGCCTGCAGATCTCTAACTCGGCACACACACCCTCACACACCCGGCGGCGGAGAGAGCGACACTGCCGGTTACGCCTCACTCAGGAACAAAGCTGAGAGCTAGCTATGAAGGGAGGATAAACAGGGAGGTGTATCATACCATAGCGCAATACCTTCATTGTTCTCGCCAATACCCAATACCAAGCCGTTGTAACAATGAGCCGCAACAATGTACTCGAGGATTTCAAGATGTAATGGGTAGAGCTGCTCCCGGGTCATGCCACCATTGTCGGGAGTCTCGAGGCAGTAGAAGGCTACATCGTCTTTGAAAAAAGCGTCCGCTAATGTTCGTGCAGCGGATTTGTAGTCTTCAATGCCGAGTACTCGTACCTGGTCGTGTGAGTAGTTATTGGCCGTTAATGTTACTGTTGTGGTCGACATTATTGTTGTGATTATTTTTTTGTAGGGGAACGAAGCTTGCTGTATGTAGAGATGTATCGATGAAGGAGATAGTTGGATTAAATAATGGATGGATTGATGGATAAAGATAGATGAGTGGGTAGGTGATGATGCTGTTGAATGAATGAATGAATGAATGAATAGAAGGGAGCTTGGTGTTCTAGAAGGACAGAAGGGGCGGGAGGCTGATGTTCTTATTCCTTTCGGTTCCAGCAACGGATCCTTTATTTTATTTTTTTTCCCTTCCTTTTTTTTTTGTTCCTTTCTTCCTTTGGTTTGACCCAAGGAGCTAGTAAGCTAATGAATCAAAGACAAATGTTGGGAGTCCGGGACCTGCTGCAGTGCAAGGATGAGGCTGTTTGGGGCGGGTGGGTACAGAGAAAAGGAACCGGTCCTGGGGATGGGGACGGGGGTAGACGGGGATGGGGGTATAAATGAAATTGGCACGACGAGGACCACGCCGAGGGCCACAAAGCTCGGAGGAGGTCCAAGGTGCAAGGTGCAAGGCAAGTCAGTCAGTCAGGCTGTGAAGACCTGAGCACAGCGGGCGGGCATACCGAATGCTGTCTCTGTTTGTCAACCCCCCCCCTCCCCCATGAAATCTCACTCAATGATTGCTATGCTTTACGCTTCTATTGTTGGGCGATCATGGAATGACAGAGTGAACGATTGTGAATGATGGAGTACAGGAACACCGAATGCCCTCATTGCTGCACCTCTCCTGCGCTGCTGCTCCTCTTCTTTCTCGTCATACTGCGGCCACAGCCTGCCTGCCCTGCTTTCTTTCTTTCTTGCCTGCTTGCCTGCGTCAGACCCAAATTGAACTGGGCAAAGAGCATTCACTTGCTGCAAGATCAGAGTGTTGTCTTTTGTCTGACTCTGTAATTTCTCTACAGTCTATTTTGTGGCTGCAACTGGCTCTTGTCCCCGTTCTCTATCTGAGATCCCACCTCCGTCTCCGTCTCCGTCTCCGTGCCCGTCGCCGTTATACATTATACCTCTATCTCTAGCCCGCCCCTTCTATATCGCTCTAACATTTGTCTCTCCTGCACTCCTCATTAAATTTACTCTCCCTGATTTGCGTATATGTACTTCAACCTTTTCACAAAGGCCCAGAAATATTTTTTTTTATCTGCATGCATTCGATAAAACGTTCAATGACGCAGTATTAGTGAAAACCGATTCGTGCATGCAGCAGCAGTGTAGGCCGGCACTCGGGTCACAAGACTAGGAAGCCCATACAACTGGGCAGCCCATTGACCCCTTGCCAGGAATCAATCTTTAGGTAAGCCGCAGACGCCGTGTGGTTTGCTCCCGCGCGTTGCCCCCCCCCTACCATCCCCTCTAATGCCAGTGGGTTAGGCGACGGAATGTTCTTCGAAACCTCCAGTGGCCACGGGGCTCAGCCAAGCTGCCTCAAGGCTGCATGACTAAACACAAGCCATAAGCCATCATAGTAAATATTAGCCAAACGAAAGCAGCGGAGATAAAAGAAATAACAAAACCCTGCAGAATTTTCATATAGATCTCCTCATCAATGCTGACGAGTAACCACATATATCTCGTGCAACCCCAGCCGGAACATTCTTCTTCCTCAGGCGTAGGTGGGTTCGGCGAGTTCTACGCTTGACGCTCGAGCTTTAAAAATAAAGAACTACTACTACGGAGATGTTCCGAGGTTGATTCGATCACCGTCCACTCGGTACGAGGTCACTGCGCATTAGACATACCTAACACAAAGCCTCGGGTTGGGTCTTAGTATGTAGGTCCAGGATTACCCATCCACCTGTCTGTCCTGCATGCTGCCTCGTGGGTCCGCTTCTAACCTGGGTTCTGGCATACAGTTGGTCAAAGCTATTGGGAGGTGTTGGTTACATTTGCAGGGCAAAGTTGAAAGTGGTATTTCAGAGAAAAGTACGGAGAGAGTCGATAAGTAGGGTTAGAAAAGTCACAGAGACTAGTTACCCATCAAGCGAAAAAAAGGGGGGTTTCGGAAAGTGTTCAGAACCCACCATCCATCCATTACTCGCAACACACCATGCGCTTACTCTGCTATCCCTTCCTCGCCACTCATATCTGAGCGATCTTTTTTAGTTGAACGTTTGATGATTCACATCCGATGTTCTTCGCGGAAACAAACATGGAATTGGAGACGTCGCCAGCCATGGCAGGCGAGAACAGAGCGCTACCCACAGCGGCGAACAGGGTTGGGTCCAATTTGGAAGAGGACCCGTTCTCCTGGAACCATACAAACTAAAACACACTAACGCGGTAGTAACACCTTGTCGGGCTGTTGAGCGCTCGCCCTTTACCCTTATCTGTCAAAGTATGGGGCTCAAGCGTATTGAAAACCCCTGTATGGCCGGCCGGGGGCTTTCCATACCGCGGTACGGAACGCAGACTAGGGTCGGACGCAACGGAATTTCCAGAACATTGCCCACGTTATCCCACCATTCATTTGCCTGTTCGCGCCTAGTTCTGCGTATGTGTAGAGTAGAGAGATAGATAATTGCACATACATGTAAGATATGTCAATGTACGTATTGCGCAGAAATAGAGAGCACTTACTTGCACATACATATACACATACGCTACGTGGACCAGGAGATGTCGACCCCATCTCCACGCCTTTGATTCTTCGAGGCTCCAGCACAATGCATTCCCTTTCTCCTTCCAATTACGCCCCGGTTCAACAGCTGAGCGTGGCATGATGTTCTACAGCTATACATATTGACAATAACAGCGGGCCCCGCAGGATGCGGGGCAATCGACATCTCGCACATCGATTCAACAAATGGATATACAGACAGGAGTTAATGGTGAGCTAGGGGGGTGAGTCTAAATCTCAGCCAATTGTTAGACGTTACCGTCGATCATCGCGGGAGTTATCGCACGGGGATCATTCCTCAATACTATCAGACAGATTCCAGTGCATATGCAATTTTGAGTTTGCGGTACGACGGAACTTTCCTGTACTTGGTGTTTTACTATCGTCATGTTGCACCGGACATCTCTCCTAAGGAAAATTTTATCATGCATACCCCAATTTCATGGTTACCCCTCTCGGGGAAACAAATTCAGTATCACGACCAACTGGTTCTCCAATTAAAGAGTAACAACCGAGGATGGGGGGTGGGGAGAAACAGAAACACAAATAGGTCCCGGGTCCATAAAACCAGAGACAGAGAACTCGTGAGCATGTAGGTGTAGCTAAGTAGGCTGCAAAGTGAGTGTTAATATCTTACTTGTCCTTAATTAGCCAGTAGATCACAATTCCAACAACAGAAGTGTGCTTTTAATACTGGCCAGACGAAGGGGATGTAACCCCAAGGCTCGCATAAACCCCACGTGACCAATTTCAGAGTGGGGGCCACTCGCCGTTTTGTTTCTACTTTCGTAAGATCCCCCGCCTGCATAGCGGTGCTTTTGTTCTTCCGGGTATGAACAGGTACCTACATATGTCGCAGTACGCCGACTAGTAAAACCCCCAACCTAATCCGCCCGAACAAGCCAGGAAACTATAAAAAAGATAATAGGGTCGACCGGATTTACTTTTGAATGTACGTAAATAGCCCCTAGAGCATGTACCGATCATGTAAACCTCCTAATGAAAGGGAGAAGGAGGTAAGCGACATGACATAAAGAGGGGCAGTGGAGTCGAGTAACAGCACAACTCCGCAACCTCCATCCGACCGTAACCTGCCACTAGCTGGATAAATTGGGGAGCTAATAACTAAATAATTCACCGTTAGCCGTTTATCGGTACCGTTAGTGTACATGTACATACATACGTTGTAGGATTCTGGTACCCTATCACCCTGTTCACAGTTTGCACATGAGGTCCACTAGCCACTAAATCATCGCTACTGATTGTTCCGTCTTGCATTATCTATGGTTCACGGAGTGCAGCTACAAGCTCTGCATAAACATTCCGTCATTTGATTCTTCCCCCCTCTCCCCCTGTTCAACGGTCGGGTCTGTAACTCTTATTCTTGTTTGCAGCAGTACGCGAGGTCCCATGGCATAGGCACAAAGTATTTTATGAAGGTAGGGAGGGGGCTGCAGAAACGAGAAAACTATAAACCGGTGACATGTTTCATGACTCACGACACACACATAGTTATTGCTGTAAGTTAGCACCAGTAGCAGTTACGTAGAGGATGACTTGTTACGTAGCTGTACATAGCTGAAAAGTCCCTAATTGAGTGTAATAATTTGCGGGTCCCCAGGGCCGCCCCCGCCGGGAATGTTCCGTTCAGGCAAAGGTGGGCATGGGCATGCGGTGAAACGGCTATCTTCGGGCCCTTTGCTCGAAACCAACTCAGCCCAGGATAAAATTTGAAATTGCTATGTTTCCATATGAGCTTATTTTCTAGCTTGCTACTCTACTACTAGTTAGAGCCACCAGCTTGCTGTTTGTGCGGACGGCAGCTAGTAGGCAGTCACATGCATTCAATTAGTCCTCTAGGTCCCAATTGTAGTGGCCAGACGTGGAGGGATTATGTTTGCAACATATGTAGCTAACGAACTAAGGGCATTATGCGGAATTAACTGGAGTTCACCTAGCAGATCAGTCCCGACAAACATAAATTGACAGGCTTAGGGGAAACGAGGTATCACACTTGTACAAATAGGGTTAGGTCTTAACTTAGCAAGGCTGAAGCTCGCCTAAGCATTTATCAATTCAAAACATGTGAATTTATATTACCAACCAGGTTACCTTCGCTGCTTTTTTTCCTTCTAATTTCTACCCTGATTTGTGGAGTAGAAACTAACTATTGTCACGGTGCTATAGGTATTTTTGTCTGAAATAACAGCACTGTTTTTAATTAGTTTGGGGGAAAAATGTTTCCTAGCAGGAGGAGGAGCTAGTGGCCTCTGTCGGTAAGGGGGTTTGGTGTTATAGGAGTCGTATTACTCCCTAATTCATAAGTATGAGGCCCGATCGTATTTGTTAGTACAAGTACTTTATATGTATCTCAGCATTTTGTTAGGTTGGCTGTGACGCAACATGAGAACTCCATGCACATCAGATATAAAACAACCCTGCCCCCTTTACCTCTTTCCTGGTATATACAAGTTGCAAAGAACAGGTTAGACCCGAAACTTCTCAGCAACAGTTTTTTTAGGTACATACACCGTTTAGACATGAAAAAAATTACTGGTGGCGTAAAATCTCTTCAAGAGAAGATGCAGAACAGAGAGGCTGCATCAACCAACGTGCCAGCCGAAGAACGTAGAAGAGAAGTACAAATTGCCGCCCAAAAATTTCCACAGACTACCACTTCTCCACCCTTTGCCGTATAACATGTACGCACCTGATAGACATGTCGCGCATTGGTATCATCAGATCAACCACCCAAACAAATGAAAGATACCCCGTGGAAAAGCCAGCGAGATACATGAAAAAACATACCACCTCCCACGCAGCCCTTGGGCTAACTTTGCTGTCAATGCCGACAAACGCAAACCCGTTTTATCTCTCCCAAGTTGAAAAATTCAAAGAAAAAAAAAAGCAAAAGAACCAAAGAAAAAGATACGACAGTAGTGGGGAAAGCTAAGAAAGAAAGAAAAAAGGTACAAGCAAAAAAGGATAACAACCCACCAAATGGTACAGGTACCAGACGCCTACCTTACCGACCCAATCCAGCCCAAACAGAAGATAACACACAAAGCCTGTGAAAAGAAATTATTTTCCAAATGAAAGAATTGGGAGAGTAAAGGTCCCGGTGTATAAAATTAGAAGATATCGCCAGAAGACATCTCTAAACCGCCGTAACTGTCTCCGGGATCTGAGAAGCTTCCACAGGAGGCTTTTGTGGTCAACTCGAGCACAGCGGGGACAGTAGTGATTTCAGATCCACACTCTGAAGTGGCGTCGTCGCAATTCTCGTGGACAGTTTCAAGTTTCGGGTTTTCATTGGCAGGCCAAGTAACCCCGCCATACGAGTGTTCGTCCTCGTATTCTTGGGAACCCTCCCAATCCTTTGGGTGGGTTGCTGGGGAGTCTAAGGGAACACCAGCATCGCTAGAACTTTTTAGTGTTAGTCAATACCAGTCTTCTTAAAAGTGTTTTGGAGAACTCACTAGTTGGATGTTGTTGAATTATGCCTAAGCCACACGCGGTTCCTATACTGGACTGGAGGAAGTTGCCCAGGGTCGCCGGAGGATGACATATAACAAGCAGCATTGACAACACTATTGTTATACTCATTACTGCGAAACTGCCGCTTCTTTGTCGTAGTAGCTTTGAGACGTTTCTGTGCACTGGTATCCGCATAACGTACTTGAAGAGGGAGTTGTTCTTCCCCAACAGGTTTACCATGGAAGTATTTGATAATTTCATCACAGATAGTACGATCCTCAAAACTATACTCTTGTTAGTGAAATAATCAAGGTAATTTTAGAGTCTTAATAGCCATAC
Source organism: Verpa conica (assembly GCA_033030425.1). Lineage (NCBI taxonomy): Eukaryota > Fungi > Ascomycota > Pezizomycetes > Pezizales > Morchellaceae > Verpa > Verpa conica. Next base: position 2,726,279 of record JAUFSD010000001.1, on the reverse strand, counting down.
CGAGCAAACCCAACTCCACGGCTATTGCCATTAGTATCCCTCAAGATCCTATTCGATACAACAATGTAACCAATAAAGATATCTTGCATGTCCTGTATTTTAGATACAGTTAGAAATTTAATTAAAAATTTGATGTGGGGGGGGGTTACCTTTTCATTCATACTGCGGGGGAGATTTGATACGTAGACATTGGTAGAATTAGGATCGGCTAGTGTTTTGAGACGAGCGTTGAATGACTCCTGGTGAAGTTTTAAATATATTAGTATGCAATAACAATAATATAAGGCTAAAAAACTTACTCTAGCAAATCCTGCCTCATATTTTAAGCTGACTAATCCACGAATGCAATCTTCTGCCTGCTCAGTTGTCTCATAACGTGCAAAGCCATAACTAAGCGTATAATGGTTAGCCGCACTTCTTAGAATCAGACTTATCACATATAATTACCCTTTGCATGTTCCATGCTCAGTATCCATAATAGCTTTATGTGAGATAATAGCACCGAAACGGCAGACCATCTCTAGTAGCTTGTCATCATCTGTATCTGGGGGCAAGCCCCGAATATAGACATTGGTGGTGTGAGTTGGGTTCTCAAGAGACTCGCCCATTGTCTTAGCTGAATCTGGAGAAAAAAGGGCAGGAATTGGGTGAGGAAGAGGAGGGCCTGCCAAAATAAGTGATTCGACTCTTTTCCTCCCCTGTGCCGTAATTGGAGGGCCATACATCTTCACACTATCTCCATTGGAAGCTCCTATATAATTAGTCTGTGTATCTCCGACGATTACAGGACCCCCATCCACATGGGCAGAGGGCATGAACGGAGTTGCAGGACTTTCAGATGCTCCAGAAGATGACCACGAGTTCCTACGTTGCTCTAGATCTGGAACCACATTTGAGGCCACAACCTGTGCGGTACCGGGATAGACCATATGTGGTGGGGTAGGGGGTAGTAAAGGTCCTCCATGGTAGACTTCTGCAGTATGAGGGACCTGATATCCATATGGTATACCAGACTGAGGAGGCGTATTCGGAGGGGAGTTATTATACCCTTGCGATGGATACATAGCCATCGGCCCTTGAACAGGCCAAGCAGTTGGGTGGGGATAGAAATAAAACTGTTGATCAGGGTGTGCAGGATTATAGATGTTTCCATAGTTCTGATTAGGAGCAGACATCGTATAGTACTGCCCGCCTATGTGCGGCGGAAATGGGATAGCACCAGCAGCCACTTGGTTGTATGGGGGTTGCATGGCTGTCTGGGGGTGCCCAGGGACATGGCGATAGGTATTCTTGGAGTGTGGCATGTACGACATACTTGAGCCATTCATTTGTGGCTTGATATCTGGGGAGTTTTCAGAGGAAATAGAGACTGAGGCTTGATGGTGGATTGCAGCCATTTGATGTCTTTAGGTTGCTTTAGCAATTAGTAACTTAAACTCTTCGTTAAAAACAAAAAAGAAAACTACTAACCTTTCTACTGTAAGAAAGAATCAATGAGGCCTTACTTAAGGCTAGAAAGAACCTGCGGGCCCTTCCGTCCGATAAGGCCTTATAAAAAGAATAAAGTTAGTAGATGAGACAAGAATATACTAAGTGATGAATATATATACCAACACTTTCAAACCGTGAGTAGCTCCGTCGACTAAGAGGGACAAGCTGCTTAAGAAGGAGTGTATTTTAATAGCGAACTTATGTTTACTGGTGATGGGAACACTTTGCAGAGTGATGAAAAAGAATGATGGAGCGATAAAGAGCGATGCTATTGCAATTACTACACCGTAAGTGGCTTCCCGCTGCAGGAACAGGTGTTCAGGCGAGGGGAAGGGTAGAAGATGAAGACTTTATAGTGCAGTATTTGATGGGAGATGGATGGAATGTGGTGAAAAGAGATGGGGATGGGATGATGGGGAAGAGGGGGGGGAAGTGGATGGATGGAGGCAGTGAGGAATGAGTGTCGGGGAGTGGTGGGGTTTTAAAAAGATCCTGAAACTAGCTGTATGAGAAGGGCTGACCATTGGGGCATGCAAATAGAATCGAGGTTTGTGCTCAACGTGGTGGGGTGCGGGAAAAACATCGAAGCCGGAGGGGGCTACTCGAGTGAGAGCTTGCGAAGTCAAGTGTGTAACAGTAAAAAGCAAGCGGGAAACGGATGTAAATCCTCACCAAGCAGGCGGATTTGCGGCTGGTGCCCGAGCCTGGGAACCGCTGGATCGGTCTGAGTACTCTGCGATCCAAGTGCCAGGGAAGGAAAAAAATGATATCCTCCCCCTACCCCAGAAGAAAATTCCCGACTCGGTTACTTCCGTTTGATATGACACGCAGCTACATCAAACATATTTAACGGATAAAGAGACAGGGTTTGATTGGAATAGATATGTATTCTGTATGCTTAAACCTACAGAAGTTTGTCTACCCAAATCAACCAAATATCAGGGCACCCAAGCTACCGGCATAGGCCTATACACCCTACTGCAGTTGATTTACTCTTTCTTCCATCATTTTGACATACGGTGGTTGTTAGCTGATTCAAATTTAGCTGTACGAATAGTATTTGGTGTTGGGTATGCCACTCTCATGGCACCAGCCAGTGTGGTGGCTGCTGGGTCGAAACCCGCCAATACACTCACCTATTGGTCTGGTGTATCTTCCATTGATTGCTTCCCCCCGCATACCTCTTCGCTTGTGCGCAAGACAGCAACTAGGGTAGATCGATAGCATAGGTATCTATTCTACACGGCAAGACATCGCCTCCGTCGATCCTAACCGGGGGAAGATTGTCTCAGTATACTATGGTTCAAGGGCACTATTTGAAAGGTGATTCAGAAGGGTTTTCCCACTACCATCGTAGAAATCTCCGTAAAAAGCCCACCTGTGGTTGGCCCAGCTCAAAACCCGCGGAACCGTGCACGTACCAAGGACGGAAGTGAAGAAAGGTACCCGGCCACTTTTCTCTTTGCGACCAAGTACTTAGTAGCCCTGAATGATAGAATCTTCAATGGACCATTCCCTACGCTGTCAGTGACAGCAAACCGATATCAATGTTTGGGGGGTCCCTGTAAGTATACCCTGGGAGCCGGGGCGGCCAGCTCAGGTGACAGGTAGGACAAGCAAGGGCTTCGGTAAACAATAAGCATCAGATCTCTCTAGAAAGGTACTGGGGCGTGGAGGGTTCTTTGTTGTTTCGGTTTCAAAGACGGGATACGTACCGATTAGACGTGATGGGCTGCGGTTGAGGCACGACGTCCGCCGAGCTAGGTACCCTTGGTTGCTTTTTTTCCACTGGGTACCACACGGGACTACTCGTTTTTGCCCTCATCTCCTTTCCTACTGGTTACGCCACACCATGCAAGTATTAAGGAATCGAAAATGTGTCACTGAGTAACTGTCTAGGATTCTGAAGGTATTATACCTTGAAATTGGCCTTTTTGACGTTGCGTATGCGACTGATACGACTATATCCGTATTGCTACAAGGAAGACTCCTGTTCATGAGTGACATCTGCTGCTAACGCAACGTCAGGACGTTGCAGATGGCCAAAATTAGCGGCTGGTCTCCCGTATCTATTGGATCCAGTTGGTTGACTGATAATTGCCCAACACTATTTTCTATCAGAGATGAAGGCCAACTGAATAATAATTTTAATTGTAGGTATACCTATTTTCATGTTTCAGCTCTAGCCTCAATTAGGAAAGGAAAGAACTTACAAGATAAGTATTCCAAATAGGGGGAAATTCATGTCGGTACCAGAAATGGCCGACATATGATGCGTGCCAAAGCAAGTATCCCATTTCCGTCGTCGATGGGTAGTTGGAGACGTCTTCTAACCCCATCGATGCAGTTATTTGACTACAAACCGTAAGCCTAATTTCGCGCAACCAACGGCAGATAGACGCTGGAACCTCGCCGAGGATGTAATGGTATGCAGCTTGGTGGCCGCGGCAGAGGGACTGACAGTTCGGTCAAAATGACCCAGGGCGAGGGTTTGCGACAGATCTCGCTGAAGCTGATCTTGGCGATGGGATACAGTTCTGGTTCCCCACATTTGAAAGGAAACCCCCACGTTGCGGTAATCGGCGGCTCATTTACAAGAGATTAACCAGAGCCCTGCAACTCCTGATTTTCGATGGGGGGTCACCTCGCTCTCGGCGGCGGCTTGGGGGTAGTTTCGTTAATTTTAACACTTCTTATGCATGACAATATCAACTTAGAGCATATTTAGACTAGACGGACATAAGAGAGAGGTCAATAATGATCTGCGAAGTCTAGACCCCCTCTCTCGAGGCTCTTCTCTTACACAGCTTTCGCGTACTAATGAAAATACAATTAGGGCGAAGCTGTTGCACGAACAGTTTGATCTGTTTCTCAAGCAAGATGGACTCAAAGCAGGAGAAGAGCATCAAAAGCAATGAGCGATGTCTTCCTTATTCTGGATGTGCTCCTGCTTTTCCCCGCATACATTAGTCTGTAAGTATATGCGCCGCAAATTTGCCCCGATCATGTCTAAAGTGGTAGGAAAAAATTTGGCGATTTGTGCGAATCTCAGACCCGTCAGCTCGGCATGGTCCAGGACGAACAGATTCAAAACAGACACAGATCCCCGGAATCTTAGCTACTCTAAGGTTGGCACCATGACGGCGACTGGAATCACTGGATTCGCTTAGTTGCATTCTGGGACCGTGCGCACAAACCCAGACACTGGTATCTCCGATCCCGGCCCGACCGCATGGGCCAGTTGGAGATCCCGATACAATAACATTCTGTTCGTTCTCGCATGTCATTGCCGCCAATCACGTTTTGCTTTTGATGCCTGCTTTAGGCGTAAATCCGGCAGCCAGCTCGAGAGGCCATCAACCAGGGATGATAAAAGTCCCCTGAATATTACCCACATTTGGCCAAAAAAATGACAAACCGGGGCAGGCTTGGGTGTCCCGCAACTTTGCACGTCTTGTTCCCATATATTCGGGCCTTCCAACTGGTTACCCAAGGATACTTGCATGAAGACGGACTAATCATCGCCTCATCTCATAAAAACAAACACCTCGGTGAAAATTTCTCCGGGGTATGGATAAGACCATCAAGAAAAAAAAGACTTAGGGGTATTTTTTAAAAGATTTTTTGACATGTTTCCTTGAAAGATAGCAAAAGATAACAATAAATAATATTAAATACCCCTCTACTTGCTAATTACACAGCCCTTATTAGTGAGTAGTAGCTAACCCAACTTTACGGGCACAAAGTGGGGACCCTTGTTGTCTAGACTTTAGGGTGCTCGGGGAGCCGACGCCTTGAACCCCCCCCCGATCCACGATCGTTTTGAACAAAAAGGAAGGCGCCATAAGTGGGCATAATATTGTATCACGAAAAAAAAACTCTAGATTCCTAAACACCAATCCAGATGGAAAAACAAACAGAGAAAAACAAACTGTAAGTATGGGACCGGGAGTGGCAGTTCTGACATGACGGTTTCCTGCCTACCCAGTTTCTCGGGTTGCGTTTCGAATTTCTGCCCTCCTGACCCATGAGAGCCACAAAAAAGCAAGGGAAGCATATAAGAACGGCGAATAAGTGCACCGTCATCACAGTACACTGGGAATCGCAACAGACACAACCTTAGTCTGCCTTAGACACCCGCCGACAAGCATCACGGGTTCACCATCACTGCAAAGAAAACACAGCTTCCATCCTGGTCATGTCTTAAATCAGAGCCCGAGATCCCTTCAGGTTTCCTGGGTTCTTCTGAATCGCTCGTAATCGGAGATCGCCCACGGAGTAGCCGGAGGAAAGTCCCTTGTATCTACTTCTATGAAACATTATGATTATATATAGATGCATATATACACACAGTATTATTACGGCGTAAGAGACTTCGGCTAACAGCCGTATGGAAATCGGTGCTTCGTGTTGGGGGCGAGATCATTGGGGCATGTCACTTTTGGGTGGTTATTGTAGTCTGTCAATGTTAGGCCTCCCAATGCTTTTGCGAGTAGGTACTTTATCTAGAGGTACATCAAACTCAATTGCCGGTGCTAGACTACTACTAGGAAAAATTAACGAGAAAAGAATTCCGGTACGTTCAAATTAACTATTACCTGGCCTGCCCATGGTCTGGCTACCACCTTACACTACATACACTACCGGCGAGTGGGGGAACAAGCCGAAAAAGTCTGCAAAAATAGTTTGTACTATGACCTCAAATTTCTTTATTTGGAATTGAGCCTGATATCATGCCAAGTCAACTTTTAAAAATCATAAAAATTACCTTAAGAAATCCCCAACAACCAGATTTCTCACGCACGATAAGTCCGCATTATACTGCAGGGGGAATCCTTCCCAGGGATCTTCACGGAACATGTTGCCTCGGAGTCAGTCTCTAGTGGGTTTGGCTAACTCAATTGGCTGCTTGGGAAACGGCAATCGAAATCATTACCTACGCGCGCCGAGTAGGGTGGGAGAAGTGCCGGTAAGTTGTAACGAGTCACGATCCAGCAGACATTCCGCGGCCGTACAATTGCGCCAAACCGCCATTCCCCCCACTACGCACGACCACACTGGCACGAGAAAGAGGGGAGAACGAAGGACCGGTGTCGAGGATCAATGTCTCAGATGCATCCCCCCCTCCCATTATCCCTACCCCTCAATTGTTTACTGTTCCCGTGAGCTCGGCCCCTGCTCCTCCTTTCCTTACGTCCCTGCTTATGTATCTTCCCTCGCTCGAGCTCTCCCTCCTGGAATTAATATATGCGTATGATATCGAATATCTTTCATCAGCTAAGTGACACAAACGACACACGTTCCTCGTCTCTGGCTCCCTCGTGGCCCATGGTCCCCGATGCTGGATCTTTTCCTATGATGACGATTGTTCTGTTCTAATTCATAGTAAAGTAGTTCGGTGGCTCAAACAGCCCCTAAATCATCGCAAGTAACTAAACTAACAAGCCGCTCACAAATCCTGCCACCGCCAGCTCTATCCGCCACCCTTCTTTGCCTTCGGGGCTCTCATTTTGCCCCCCCCCGTGCTGTCAATGTAACGTAACTTATATCAATTCCTAGCCGCTCCCGACGGCCTGGTTCGCGGATAGGCCCCTTTGTCGCTAGAAATGCCGGAAACGAGATATCGACTAGGATATCTTCGCAGTACCATAGTGGGGGCAAGCGGATTGTGCTCTCACGCCTTGCAATAATTGTGATATGCCCTCTGATTCTCGAACGAAACGAAACAGCAACTTCCAGCCGCCATCACCCCCCTACATATTGCCTCTAAGACAAGGCTTCTCGATTTCGAGTGATATGACATTGGGTATACCGGTATCCTATACAAAGTTCTCAGAACCTAAGACATGACTGTTTGACTTCAGGTGGCATATATACAGGTATACATAGGCCCTACTAAGACAGACATCGGCCCTGTCCCCGATCGTACCCTATACCATTCCCTTTGCAATTTATGTACATGTTAAGATGCAGTCATAATGACAAGCCAGGGCTGAAGGTTGCCCACATACAAGGCTGCCCACATAAATGATCGGCCGAAAGCGGGCAAACGTCACTATTGCAGTTCCAATCACATATCGACTTAGCTAGAGGTCTAAGTTGAATCAGGGGGAGCTAACGATTACGGGGTAAGCCCCCAACATCTCAGGAAGATCTTACATATGCGTTTTAAACCCTGAAGGAATATCAACTCATGCTGGAAAGAGGCTTTGCGTCAAACGTTAAGATAATCAATAGGTGTTCTGGGAATGGCTCAATGGTCGAAGAATTCAAGACTACGCCTATAAAACGTGCAATGTAGATCTAAGCAAATTAGAGGAAGTTCAGAAGTTTCATAGTAGACAGGGGATGGAAACGTTAGCCGTCACCGGCCATGAAAAGAAAGACCCTTATTTGAGTCTGGGGGTAGTAAATGAGCGTTGATAACAGGGAGGATGTAGTTAAAAGGCCAACTACTAAAGACTCAACACCACCATGACTAAACTAGTTCTCAAAACTGAGCAAGGAGATCTTTATCTAAACGACAAACTAGAACTGCTAGAAAAAGGACACATTGTATCAAACCCATCTACAGGAATGAAAAAACCATACACCCCAAAATCCCTAGAGTCTAAGAAGACAACTAAAGGTACATTGAGTACTATTCAGTAGCCCGGGAGAGAAAGATAAGAGTGAATAAAAACAAGAAATAAAGTTCGCACACATCAATTATTATCATCACCTGCCCCCCCGCCCAAGCACATGCCGCGGCCGCTATTCCTCGTCAGAAAAATAAAATATATCTCAAAACCCAACCCATCACTCGAAGACAACCTAAAAATTTATGTCTCAGAACCCGCCGCACGCAGGAAGAAAAGAAATACGAAGCAAAAAGAAAACAAAGAGAATCGTAATCTATCCGGATAATATCCCTATCGAATCGGAAGAAGAAACCCGATACAAACAACACCACTAGCCCCAGTCTTCCTTTTCCGCTAAAACCCGATGAGAAAATAAAAAGTAAAAACAGAAAGATCAATACGCATATTTCCAAAAGCAATTGCGGAGCGGTGAGTTTTGATGTTTAAGACCATACATCCTCCTATAGGCAGTAGGTTCGTCAGTCACCATGCATCCTTAAAAATGATAATTGAGCCGTTTTAAAAACGGATACACGAGATAAGATCTCGATTGCATGGTTTTGGCACAGATGCAAGCAAGGCAATTAGGGAATTGCGGGGATGAGGCAAACTTACTTGGTACAGATTGCTAGCTCTTAGCCTTTTGACTACGTCCTCACCTTGGGCCTCGGTCAACCCCCGTTCTTTTGCGATGATCTTTCCAAGCGTGGCATTGACTTCCCTTGCCATGTGGGCTGCATCTCCACAAACATAGAAGTAGGCACCCTGGACAAGGAGTTCGTTCACCTCCTTCGCGTGCTCACTTAATCTGTGCTGGACATATACCTTCTCGGCGCTTTCACGTGAGAAAGCAGTGATGAGGGAGAATGAGTCCCCAAGTTTTGCCGCGTATTCCTGTGTAAAAGAGTTGATTAAGTCAGCGAGAAAGATCAAATCCACAAAGCTCTCTTTGGAGATATATCTAATATTAAAATAGGGGTTAGGATATGATGTTTAGCTAACCTTCCACTCGGCTTGGTACAAGAAATCTTCAGCTTGTTTTCTGCATCCGAAAAACAACAAAGTCTTTCCAACCTTTTCACCCTTCTCTGCGAGTGCCGCACGTTCTTGCACAAACCCACGGAAAGGAGCAACACCAGTACCTGGTCCGATCATGATAACAGGTTTTGAGGGATCACTGGGGAGTCTGAAGTTCGAGCCACGGATATGAATAGGGACATGAATACCGTCATACTTATTCCTAGGACCGTTGATAGCGTAGGTAAGACCATGTGGATCAGGCTCGGAGTCTCCACCCTGCCTTTGTTTCAAGGCAAGAAGATAATTTGAAGCAACACCCTTCAATATATTGCTACCTCCGGGGATACGAATAGATTCAACAACAGCAGTAACAGAAACAGCTTTGGGCTGGACCAAAGATGACGAAGAGATCGAGTAGTATCGTGGTTGAATGCGGTTTAAGCCTTCAATCATCATCGAAAATGGAACAGCAGACCACGTCTCACCAGGAGCCATCTTTTCAAGAACCTGGGCGATGTTGAGGTATTGTGAAGAGATTATTTCTTGAAACCGATCCTTGTCTCCACCGAGGTTTGTCATGAGCTCTTTGGCAGCTTGAGTTGGGGCGAATGGAGCAAGAGAGGCGACGAATTGACGGGAAACAGGTGCGCAAATCTCCATCTGATATCGGACAATGGCATCATAGGTAGTCGGCGTCGGGAAAGGGACTTTAGCAGTAGAATCAAGACCGGTAACATCAACAACCGAGTGACGCTTTCTCGAAAGACCAAGAATGTTTATAAATCTGTCGACTTCTTTCCCGGCATTTGTCGGCCAAACAGCAACGTGATCGCCAGTAGTGTATGAGAGGTTAGAGCCAGTGAGGTCGATTTCCATATGCAAGCAGTTTCGGTCCTTGACAGTGAAGAGTTCCCTGGATTGGCTGATTGGTGCAATAAACGGGTTATGAGCATTGTAAGGTCCCTTCGATTTGCCTTCGAGGTGGTTTTTATTGGGTTCACCAAGGTACACAGTGTCGTCTTCAATAGAAAGATCATCTCTCTCTTTGATTGCGAAAACAGGTTCATAGACAGCTTCTCTCTCCTCCAAGCCAAGTTCTTCGGCGAGGGCAGTCCACATGGGTTCTTTCCAAGCCAAAAAGTCCTCTTCCATAGTCCCGGCGCCATCATCGCCTTCTCCAGCAGTTCCGATTTTCTTAGCACCGAATTTGGTAAGAGCAGCGTCGATACGGCGGACCATGGAATTGTAGTGTTCATAAGTATTGTTTCCGAGACCGAATGCGATATACTTCAAATTTTGCAAGGGAGTAGATTCTGGGCTTCCACCTTCGGAGAAAGAAGGCTCCTCGTTCATGAAAAACTCGTAGAACTCAACAGCGTTATCGGTGGGTTCACCTTCTCCATAGGTGGCCAAAACGAAAACAACAACCTTATCCTCTGGGAAGACATCAAAATTATCAAAATCGTATTCCTCGAGATCAGCGACCATAGTCTTAAGACCGAACCTAGCACTTCCCTCCTTCGCCAATCTGGAAGCATAGTCTTCCGCAGTGCCAGTCTGAGATCCATAGAAAATAACCATATTCTTGTCTGACTCGTCCATCTTCTTGATGATGTCACGTGTTTTCCCAGCTTTGATACCATTGATCTTAGATGCTGCAAAGGCATCATGCGACGTGTCCTTTTGAACCGCCCATAGAGAGCCTTTGGAGAAGTAGGCAGCAGTCCCGAGAAGAAGAGCGGTGAGGACAACAATGTCCAAGGTATCGAGTTGGGAAGTCATAATTACCTTAGAGTTCTGCGAGAAACAGCAGTGAACTCAGGGTGTTGAGGTTAGGAAGAAACTGTAATGTCGACAAAATATTTAAGGTAGGTAAGAATGGGAAGTCGGTGAGGAGGAAGAAAGGGGTGGGGCGTCGGAAGCGAGCCTTATCAACTGAACTGAACAGCTGTACAAATCAAGATGGGAAGAATGTATAGAAGGGCGAAAGGGGAATTAAACAAAAAAAAACGCGGAGAATCCGGAAGATCAAAGACCCGGCAGATCTGCGAAAAGGAGATAAAGCAAAGAAGAAAAAAGAAGCCGAGAAGAACTCTCAGAAGGGTAAAGGGAAGATGGAGGGATGCCCCAAATAGACTTAAATCCGTTTGACGCGACATCTTTCCTCGGCTGTGGCTAACCGATAGAAACATCGACATCCAGAAGAATCGTCACCCATGCTGGGCTCGGTAACCAACCACACGCAGCTATGATCCTCAACGTGGCAAGGAAGGGACAGGTGCAGCGGAAATCTCCCGATTGACTGGCCTACGTCGTGTGGGGAAGCCCAGAACAAAAAAAAAATAAGTATGAAGCCGATTACATATTTGTTAATACTTGTTTCATGGCTACTTAAGAGAATCAATTTCTTTATTATGTCTGTGGGTCTTTTACTTAATTACTAGTAGGTACACCCCCAGAGTTATTTCTCAACTATCTAACTGTTCCACACTCTAGCCTTGGTTAATAAATGACATGTATGGGTCTCTGAGCTCAAAATCCATTCTTGCTATTAAACTTCTAGAAGAGTGGTCAAGGGTGGTAGGAGCAAAGATGGAAAAATTATATAGCAGAAGATCCAGAGCTCATGGCTATACCCGTGGATGTCTAGTTATGGTACTAGTAGTTGGATGCTGAACGGTTGAGCTAAAATGTTAAGGGGCAAGTAGTCTTATACCAAGCCAATATTTTGGTGGCATAGTCCATATAAACCCGAATCGTAGGCCTAAAATCGCTGTGCATGCATGCTAAAAGTATTCCATAGGAGTTCAGGTACTAGCTTGCGAGAGATTTAGAGGATGTAACTCTTTTTTAATAGCCTTCGGTCCGGATAGGTATGGCTCGTCCTTCTACGCACACAAAGCAAATATAGTTCCGATATTATATATAGGCACCCTGTCTTTACGCCCTACAGAAGTAGTGGGTCAAGGGAAACCATTTATGCCGATGCCCACCAGTAAGACATTATAGCACATCTAAACCTGTTTTTACATGACCGAAAGTTCCCAGTAAGACACTCACTCTCGGTCTGCGTATAAAACTAGGTATAAATTTTTATTCAGAGAATTAACGACCTCAGTACTATAAACAATTTCCAAAACCCGCTGTATCACAACATGCCAGCCCCACTCCGTCCCGGTTGCCGAAACCCATAAATTTAGAGTAAAATACTTATGCAAACTCATAAAATTTTTAAAAAAGTCCTTTTTATCCCGTAGAATTATCACCAATAGAGTATCCTTCCCCTATCCAGATTTGAGCCCTCTATTCTATCTCGTGGTCATCGACTAAACGATCATTGGTACCTGCGACTAAATCAGGAACTTCTGCGAAACAAAAATTCCGACAAGATTGGTAACAATCAACCCGTATCACACAAGTAACCTGTGTTTCTTGACACATCTCCGAGGAGTAATATATTAAGCATTGTATCGCATAGCCGAATGTGAAGCGACATATCCGAAGTATCCTGGTGACTGGACATAAGTCGCACAGCATGTAGGCTCCCGCATGTACGCAGGCCTAGACTTTGTGGTAGTGTGGTGTCACGGTATGTTTACATCCTTTTAAGGACAAATATCGCGCTTTGTTTTTTCTAATGCATATGAGGAGTTAAAGTTGGAGTTTAGGCGCTTGCGTGCCAAGGTGATGATGAGATTTGTGCTGGATTAGATCTTGATTAGAAGAGATCGGTAAGAATTATTAAACCTCCCCACACATTAAAATCTTTAGATAATCCAGGTAAACAAAGAATACCTGGGCTATCCCTGATGGCCACAGTAGCGCTAGGGTTAGGGCTGGTGTAGTATGTTGGTCCAGGCACTGAGTATCACTCGATGTTTTGTTGAGAAATAACTGAATGAATTATATTAAGTGCATGTATGCTTTTAGAGATTTGAAGCTGATCTAGAGTGGCCTATAGGTCAGGGTGTTACTGAAAATATTAGAGTATAAAGAAGAGTACCTCATCAACCAGATATACGGGTAGGTAATGCATGGCCTCTAGCTAGTTGATGAGGACTCATGATGAAAGTTACATCCTTGAACTGCGATAAGGATAGCTATGATCGAGTTATGACAGGAGGGCGAGAAGACCTAGGATGCAGTTCCATAACCCCTTGACTGTTAAGTTTCTAATGTCAAGAATGTTTGTGTAACGTTAGCCGTTTTACACAGGTTAGTCTTAAATAGGAAACCCTCTCCTGGGAATCTCATCACTTTTTGCTCCATGTATTTACTCGGGTCAGGGAAAAATTACCAGAAAACCGGGGGGGTCAAGACCAGGGCCAATTAGTATGAGGAAACTACTAGTAGCGCCATGCCTTGATATTCTACCATATAAACTTACCCTGGCCGTGACTCCCCTGTTTTCTGGTACTTTTTCCCTGACCCGAGTATGATTAATTCATTCATTAGTGTTATCATTTTATAGGGAGGACCACCCCAACGGTCTAAATTCATATAGAATTACATATATCTATTCGGCTATAAAAGCACTACTAGATTATAAGGAACCTTCCTAACGCTCTGTGATGACAATGATTTTTAGTCATGAGGTAGCGATCTCTTATATCTCTAGATTACATAGTGGTAAGGATCTGGTAACGTGTTGACAACAATTCTCCAGGGATCTGATCGTGGATTTGAGATCTAGAGAGTAGCGCTTTAATATGAAATATAGAAAAATACCCTTTAAAGCAATGCTCAGGGCTTATGTATTTATTTGAGGGAGAGGGAAAAATTTGAAATAAAGTCCATCACGTGATAGATTGGTTATGTGACTAGGATATTGATGTCATGACTTCTGAAAATAAAGCTGTTTTATCTCCGCTTAACTAGTGCGTGGGTTAACACATAGGAAATCACTCGATCGCTGCTAAGCTAAGATTTAAAGAGATGTTGAATTCTTTTATATATCTATCTATCCTATGGCATTTGAACGACTTATACAAATAATCCCCCTCTTCATAGAAAGTTTCAGCGACTCAAAAAAAAGTTAGGTTTATGAGTATCAAGAAAAGCTCACTCTGAATAGGTATCGAAGTTTAACTTGGGCAACCGAATACACGATATACTACTTAAGTTAGCACAATTCAACAGTCACAAATTAGAAGATAGACTCACCTCGTTATCCGGAATCCAAGCTGATGATGGCATATTTATTAGGTTCATCAGACCAACATCAACATCTGGCTGTAGAGATTATTAGTACCTAGAGGAAAAATTCATGATGCAGGAAACTTACCATCATCACACCCTTCAGTTGTTCAGAAATAGCACCCGCATCCTTCCACCCATTCGGCTGCGTTTTTCCCTGAGCCCACGTTGAAAGTGATCCTTTTTTCTTTGAGTTATTCGCAGCATTCGAGTCATGATCATATCGCTCATATACTGGATCACCAAGCTGCGCTTCGCAGAGAAGGAGCAGGCCTTGATTATCGGAGGTGTGAGGGTATAAGTATTGGCAAGATTTAGACGCGAGGTCGGCTAGATAAACCCCCTTACCGAATGCGTATCCATTCACTGGTGCTTCCGGAGGTGCGATTCTCAGTCCCTGGGATAAGATACCACCGAAGTTTGTACTTCTTGATCCATGCCAAAGTAGTTTCCTAGCATCATTGACCTTGTGTACCTTAACCTTGTCGGCTGAGTATCCACCTTCTTCAAAACGATTAGCCTCACCGGGGCGGGTAATACGAAAGACATCCATGAGCTTCACGGCTCTGGAAACATTTTGAGATTTCCGCAGATATGCTTCAAGCTCGATGAACTCGGTCGTTGATCTGTCAACTAGTCACTTGGTTAGTTTACATAGAATTCCAAAGGAGAAATCGGAGCGAGCTTACCTAAAATTACTTCCTCTAGGCCCAAAGATTGGAACTGCTTATCAAGAGGATGAACAACATTCCCATCAGCATCAACTAGATATTCTGCATCCTTCATAATCCCATTTGCGATCTCCATATCACCCAACGTTTCAACCAATTCGACTTCCATCTTCAGTATCTGGTCGGTTCTAATAATTGGTGGTCTCTGCCTTCCAAAGTCGTGAGGGATTACAGTATAATACCTGGACGTCAGATCGTTTAACACATCCTCTAAAGGCTTCTTGTACTTTGACTGCGCCAATGCCGGACTAGTCACAACCTCAGAAAGATCCTTCAATGCTGCGAATCCCTGAGAGAGAGTCTTCTTAGACAATTTTCCGAGAGGAAGCTTTTTTGTGTCATAGCGCATAGCCGCCATAGAGGAGGCTATGTGACCCGGATTAAAAATTAACTGCATTAGAGACTGGAGCTCTGGTGAAATTTTTGGATTGGGTTTGCTCTCAGGGTTTTCTTCTTTCTTTTTACTATTTATATCCTCTTCCTCATCTCCCGACTCGTCCATATAGTTCCTTTCGATAACTGCGTATTTTTTTGCTTTTGGTTCATGATTTCGGTTTTCCCACTTTAACCCTGACTTGTCTTTGAACTTAGCTTCAAAAACCTTCCTCGCCCCTTCAAGAGTTAGATTGTCAACGAGAGCGCTTTGGCCGAACTCGCCAATTCTCCCCCAATGGGTCCATGTTGCATAGCTTGCACCATTTTTAGACTCAAGGAGCTGCTAAATTCAGTATGGATCACTCTAATTCGAAGATTAACTAACTTGAATGATATAGAACTTATTGTTGTTCTTTCCAATATTTGTTTGGCCGAGAGATGCATCAAATGGTGTTCCAGAAGGATCGATATATACATAGTGAGAAGCTGATATATTTTGTTAGGTAATTATTTAATGTAAATGATGTGGAAAGGCTATACATATAAGCGGGCACCCAGCGTCCACAGGTATATTCTTCTTTTTTACCACCTTTATAGTATCTTCTGATTTCGTACCAAGCATTTTTTGCTTCTTCCCCGGTTCTTCTTCTTCCTTTATCAAGGTCTCCTCGATGCCAGTTTCGGACTCTGATTTTGTAGGTTTCTTGATCTTCTGGTTACCTGTTAGTTCAGCATCCTTGGCTATAGTACCTTCTCTCTCAACTTCGGCCTTTGTGATCTCCTTTGAAATCTTTCCTCTTTTCTTAGGTGGCTCCTTTGCTGACTCATCGTTCTTTTTAACAGGCTCTTCATCTTTAGCTATTTGTTCCGCCTGCCTTCCTCTCTTCTTCGGCAATACCGCATCTTTAATTTCAATCTTCTCGGCATCAGCTATAATTTTCTTCGCGGGCCCCCCTCTTCTCTTTGTCGGCTCTACTGGTTCGGCACCCTTGGCTTTAATGTTTTCGGCTTCGGGTTCTGTCTGAGTAGGTTTCTTTGTAGGCCTTCCTCTTTTCCTTGCCAGTTCCACTACTGGTTCGATATTCTTAGCCTCCGTACTTTCGACCTCAGATTCTGCTTCAATGACTTGTTTTGCCACCCGCACCCTCTCCTTTAGCCTAGTCTTCGCTGGTTCTAGAATCTCAGCCTTTATAGTCTTTGGTCGCCCTCTCCCCCTCCTAGATATCTCTTTCGTCTCTTTCTCTTTTGTTGTCTCATCTATAATAGTGTCTTGGTCACTGGACTGCTCAGTTCCCTTCCTAGAATTTCTACCTCTCGGCCTCTTGGGGGAATTCTCGTTTGGCCCTTCAGGCTCGTCCCCCTTACGCTTCTTATTTTCGTCGTCCTTTGGTTCGCTACCCATGATATACTTATGTAAATATGGATTTTCATCAAGCTTTTTGCCTTCCTTCAGCGAGTCCATCAACCATTCTAAGCCCACAACTAGAATTTCATTTGCCCATGCAGTATGCCCTGACCTCTATTAGAAATTTTGTTTATTTCATCATCGCTTAAACAATATAGGATAGGTATAAGCACATTTCTCACTTGCCTGCGGCGGTGTGATAAGGTGCGTGCAGGTGCTCGTAACCCCTCCCGCCTCAAACTTTGCACCATTTCCAGTAATCAATACCTTGAGCTTTGCTGCGCTGGTGGGTAAGCACTGAACGTTGAATATTATTAGGAGTGGGGGAGCTTACCTTGAGTGTACCCAGGGAATTTGCCAGTCACGGCGATAGAACAACCAGATAGCGCGGACATGATTTATCGATTTACTCTGATCTCTGGAGAAAAAAAGATTGTGGGCAAGGGGGGTAGGTACATGTATTTGAGTGTACTGGTTAGGGGGGAGCTCTTTTAGCAAGGATGCTTTATCGTCTCATTTCAGCTGGAGTCATAGCTTCTGCGCCACAATCCCTTGTTGACTCCCGGGCAGCCGGTACATTTCCCGTGTGTTAAGAATTCATCTTTGGTACAATAGAAAGTATAGAGGGGGGTGAATTTAGAATATCAGAGGTGTCTCTATACATGTTAATATGTACTAGTAATATTTCTTTATTACATATAGTACCCTGACCCCTGCAGTAAGCTCGCTTTAAATTTTCAGAGAAGGTCTCACAGCCGGTGAAGAATCCTAGTTATCTTATGGCTTGGCAAGAGTTAGATACGAGTGATAAGTTGGGAAGCAGAGAGCTAAACCCTCAAGTCTTATTAGTGAAAAGGTGGTCATTCTATCCTTAAATCTTAGAGTCTATGGAATCCATTGTAATCTCTTTTTATCTAGAATACTTGAACAAGACTAGCGACCTGTATTACTAGCAACCTCTCTCAAAGTGCTTTAGGTTGAATTGTATTAATTGGCTTCAAGTAAGCTCTAAGTAAATGCCTATCGATAAAATGTCACTCAAACTTCTAAATGTACTCTATATATTAAATTCCCCCTGTATAACCTTGAATTTGCCCTCTAGTTTAAAGGATTTAGATCCCAAGTCGACCCTTGGTATGGGGAGCCCTTGTGGTGTGTAGTTAATATTTTTTTGAAGTGGGAAGGGCCCTACTCTAGCCCACTGGAACTCGGTTACCCTCAGTCCCCTATACCTTCCTAAAGTAGAATTGCGACTCTTCTGAGTTTTCTATGCCTTGGTGTTTCATTCTGGTATGTTTAAGTATTGTGAGTTTTTGTGGGTCGTTATTTGGGATGGTTTGTGGGTTACATGTATTTACTAGGGAGGGGATAATGGCCGAGCAGGTAGTTGAAAGTTGAGGCTTAGCTTTGTAAGGTTATGGGTGGACATCTTCTGCCGAGCGTATTTCTAGGATGCATTCTTAAATAGTGAATGGGACATATATGGCCTATACTCGTAAACCGCTGACGTTTTTAGAATCGACCGGGTCCGCATATGAGTGCAGATGACCTACCTAAACATAAAAAATCCCCCTTACCCCAGTGTAGAGCCAATAACTTTTCTTTAGATTCTTCCTGAATAGTCGCCAAGACACGCTGTTGTGTTATTTGGGCAGTATCTGTTGGACTAAAAACTGTATGCACCTATATGCGGATCCGGTCGATTCTAAAAACGTTAGTGGTTTACGAGTAGCTGTAAAGAGACTGGAAATTTGGTGATGTCCGTGGTTCGATGTCGAGATACTACTTAAGCTACTGCATATGTAGCCTCACCCAATTTGACCTTGCACCAGAGACTAGATTCCGGAGATCCGCCACCCTAGGTTCCCACGCGTTCGCGTGCCCTAGGCGGCATGCAGGGTCTGGCAAGGCCTGGCTAGAGGAGCACATGTACATTGCAACTACCGTGACTGCCTGCACGCTTCAAAGACCAGAATGGTAATTTCGTGGGCCAAGAGCCCAAGAGCGGGGTGGGGGTTTATGGCTAGGGTGTGCGATATACACCTTTCTTAGGTCCCGCGTTTTGTATATAGACTTGGTAAACCCGCTACTCTGGGTTGGAATGAAAATCAAATTCACTGACCAAGGTACGGATTCTGTGCCGCTGGGGTTTAATATACCTGCAGAAAGAACTCCACGGCTGGGAATCCTCCTACCTTAAATCCCCCTTACGTACATGTAGTCCCTTCTGTATTCTTCTTCGCGGCCCGGGGTTCTCTCTAATATTATAAGTGTTTCACAATATTTTCTCCTAAGCCTTGGACTTCGGAACTCTCAGGTCTGTTCCCACTATCGAACTCGGTGTACCCTTATCATTAACTTATGAATCCTTGACGGGAAATTGTGATTACCTTATCGATTGATTGATTTCTTCAAATTGGATTGCACGGATATCAGATGGTGAAGTTCGTCCTGGTGTTAACCACTCACTAACAACTACCTTGGCCTGATATCGGGCAGATATCGGTTTCGTCATAGCGATTGTGATGACAAGAATACTCATCGAACTTCTTTTCACTACTTGAAACAATTTCTGACAAAGGGCGCCGGAGGAGTGATTTTACCAGCCCACCAACTCTCTAATGGCAAAACTTACAGCCGGTCGTTCCTCATCTGGTGACGTTACGTGAAACGCATCCCCCTGTGTGCGACACGAAACGCACTCTATCGCTTACTAAGCCTCAATCCCGCAGCAACAGAAGCTATGGCCAACCTCCACCTCCTATCCTCACCTCACCTCACGATCACCATCGAAAATCCGCCCTTGTACCAGGTGATCATGCTCCGCCTATGTTATCTGGCCCCCGTTTGAGCCAGTCCGACACTCAATATTGACCCTGGAAACCCCTGGATTCTGGATTCCCCTGTCGCAGCACCCTTTCGCTCCAAGTCGCACTTCCTCGTGAGACGTGCTCAGTATCCACTCTCCCGCTTTCTTCCCCGCAGAGTCAAGCTTGGATTTCGCATGCGAGATTGTACTATATTCTGCGACCCCGAATTACTCCCCCCCGTGCCTCTCGGCGGTAGTTCTTTCCCGCGTTGAAATTTCTCCGTTTATCCATCCATCCACTCCCCTGCAATATAACTCTGTGCTATGGCCGGTGCCCACCAACCACGGTCCCAATCGCCACGGCCCGAGACCGGGAGACTTGAACGAAAGCCTTCGAATTCTGGCTATAGCACCCACGTCCACCACCGCCAAACTTCCATCGTCAACGGAATACCACATCGATCCGGCGCTCACTCTCGATCTGGTTCTTGGGTCAACTCACCTGCGACTTCTCCCTTATCTCCACCGTTGGTAATGCATGCGACTATTGGTCCTCGAGATATGGTTCACATCCCACAGATACCTCCATCCCCGATGACACCTATGGTACCAACTGGCAGCACAAGTTCACTCAGGGAACAGATACAACTACCTCAAATACCTTCATCACCAGTCCCCATAGGCACACCCCCTACGAACGATGGGAATAATATGGCTTCAGGTTCTAGTGGGGGAGGAGCTGGTAGTTTAGGTCCACCAGGTAGTGACCGGCCACCTCCGATACCACAAGGCCCTGGTCCAAATGGTGTAATGCAGTTCCAGAAACCACCGAGAAATAGGTCTCATCATCATTCACACTCTCACCACCATAGCTCTCATTCACGAACACGCGATGAAGAAACAAAAACCCCTGCAGAATATGCACTTCATATACTGTTTACACAGTTTGTGCGAGTTGCTGAGCGAAAAATCAATACCTGTTTACCACCAAACCATCCGTTGGACACTGAACCGCAGATTGAAGGTATTTGCGGGGCAGGGGTGGATCCAGCATTTGATAAGCTTATTGGTTCATTAGGTTTGCACACCTGGCAAGGGATCAAGGTTAGTGGATATAGGCTTACCTAGGATTACATAGGTTATATCGCTCGACATAAGCCGAAACCTGTAATTGATAGTGTAATGTTTTGGAGGAAAAGCAAGAGTGAGGCGGCCGCTTTATCGCGGCAGGAAATGTCTCAGGTACTTTAGAAACCAGGTCACAACTTCTTTGTCGGATTAAGTGCTGATTCTTTATAAGCAAGCACGTAATATGCCCCGACGAAATACTGAACCTCTCGGCGGTGGTGATGGTAACAATCTAAGCCTTGGAATGCGGGAAAGCTCGATGGTAGCAGACAGGAGGTCAACCATTTCGATTTATATTCTGTGCCGAGTCTTAATTGAAGTGATAGGCCAGACGACATTAGAATGTGTCACAGAGGATATGGCAGACAAGCTGGAAGATATCATATTTAATCAGTTGCGATCAGCAGACCCGGACACACTCCTATCTTCGCCTCTGAGAATGGCGAATTGGACATTGTTTGGGCAGTTATTAGGGGTCATGAGTAGCATTGATTTCGAAAGGGTCACTGATCGATTCTTTGCGGACTTGGAGAAGATGGCCAACACCATCAATAAAGATACGGAGGCCAAAGTTGAACTGGTCGTAAAAGGAATGAGTTATATCAAACTAAAGGTTCATATCCTCCATCATTCTGAATATTCAATTCCCCATTTGTGTGGTGGAACCATGATCCATATTATAGAGAGAGAGCCCTAGCTCACATGTTATTTTCCTTTCAACCCTGTGAACAGTTCTTCCCCGAAATGGCACTTCAAGAATCTGCCGATTTCATGGTATCTATGGCAAATTTTTTCGTCAAAGCCCATGGTTTCCGCGCAAAACGTGCATACTGCGAAATATTTTCGAAACTTCTACTTCCCATCGCCCCAACCGCTAAAACGGAGCTCAACCATCCCACCTGGCAGGAGTTTGTGAATCTTCTACACCCAAAATTGAACGAGATGATGGCAAAACCACGACATTGGCATACAGCTTTCCCGCTCATGGGGACGTTGTTGTGTGTTAGCCCTAACGATTATTTCGCCAATTTCTGGATGCACCTAGTCGAAAGTAATCTCCCAAAGCTAAGAGACAAAGATAGGTCAATGCGAGTACCTATAGTACAAACGCTAGCGAGGTTGACTTGGACGTATCTATTCCGGTGCACTGAGAGTATGAACAATACAACTAAGAAACTAGAGAGGATAATTCAAATCCTATTGACAAGGGATAAGAAGGAAAAATCTTTAGTGACTGCGGAGCAACAAGTTGTCGAACCCTGCATTCAGCTCATTCGGTTTATTGGATTCAAGCATCAAGATCTCTGTTTCAGAACTGTGGTGTTTCCATTATTGAATGTGGATCTATTGTTAGGGGCAAATATGTTAAAGCCGGATCAGTTATCACCTGAAGGGATGGTCGTTGGTATTAGGGCATTTCTAGCCATCATGGCAGACTTGGAGAAAGGCGAGTCAGGCCTTCCACCATTCCCAGAAACGTTTGCTTCTAGTCCTCCAGAAAAGATCCCACCGACTTCAACATGGCTTGCAAAGATCGAAGCGGAAAAGAAGGATGGTGTTAAAGTAAAGGTAGACCGAAGGTCACAGGCGGTTGCAGTCGAAAAGCTCGGATCAACCGCTAAGGAATATTACGACCGTTTCTGCGAGATGCTCGGAAAAATCATTGTTCTCTGTGATATAAATTTTGGTGGCCAAGCGGTCCTCGATGAAAGATTTGCTGGAGTGCCTAAGACACCATTGGAGAATAAATTTTCCTTTGGAATTAAAGATGATACGAGAGGAGATGCTGCGGAACAGAGGCAGAGTTTCTACGAGCTCCTACATGTTGCTATTACGGCACTTCCTCGATGTCTTCCACCAAACATCCCATTCTATAAGGTCGTCACACTACTTTGTAGCGGAACAGCACATATCGACCAGAACGTTGCTACCGCATCTGCAAATGCCCTAAAAAGCATCGCTAGACAGTATAATTCCCAGCAGGTTATCATTGGATTTGCGAGGTTCATCTTTGCATTTGACGAGCGATATTCGACCACTTCTGATGGGGGAATGCTGGGTAGTGGACACATCGAGAGTACCCTCAAGCTTTACATTGATTTATTGCGGATATGGCTAGAGACGATCAAACAGAAAGTCAAAGGTACTAGAGACGCTGCATCTGCGGCAGCTGAATCTCTTTCGATGTTGGATGACCGGGGGTTAGGAAATCGTAGCGAGGAATTAGAGTATTCAAATGTGCAAGCTCACGTGGACGAGATTGAGTCTAATGGGTTGTTCTTTTTATGCTCACAGTCAAGAGTGGTAAGGAGGTTTGCTATTATGGTATTGAGGATTATCACAGAATTCGACGTGGTTTTGAGTGAACCGGCGGATATTAGTGGAAAAGCGGCTGCGCATTCGAGGAAACCTAGCCACACATCAATGTCTCCGGCATATCCACGGGTTATTCATATTTTGGAGAGTGATTCACTGAACGTCATGAATCTGAATGACGAGAACTTGCCAGTGGCGGAGCGAAGTAGGTTGCAAAGAGAATTAAAAGATTCCAAGTCGAAGGATGCATTAGTGCAGATGGCAATAAGCGACAACCAGTACGATTCGTCTCTGTGGTTTAGGGTATTCCCAAGCCTAATTAGGGTCTGCGTGGAGAGATGCCCAACAACTGTAGCGCTGTGTAGAGATCTGGTATGTGGGCGGTTAGTCCAGATGCATCAATCGATATGCGCTATTGCGCAGACTTCCAGAGCACCGAATGTGGGATTTGAAATTGTGCCAAAACAGATTCTCAGAGCGCTCCCTCAGACTAGTCCAGAAGTCATGATTGAACAATGGAAGCTCTATTTGATTCTAGCATGTTCGACATTAACTTCGACAGATGGCGAGAAACCAGCACCACGACCGCGGACTCCACAGCACGTAAGGAAACCATCAAAAAATCAGACTCCATTAGCGCCCTACCACCTTGATCGAATCACTTCTGCGAGATCGGTGTTCCAGATGGTTATCCCACTATTAAGTTTAGACAACCAAACGATAAGAGAAGCAGTAGTTGCAGGGCTAGGGAATATCAATATTAACCTCTATAAAACACTAATTGAGAGTCTTCAACCTACTGTACAAAAATGGAGTTCTGAGGATTTGACTACGAGGGGAAAGCGGGTCGATTCACCCCGACGAAATCGACGACAGGATAGACTTAGAGCAGAAGTGACCCATGTATTCCAGCTTACATCGCATTTCTTGCAGAAGGAGGAGGTTTTTAGAGACGATTGGATCTTGCGACATATGATAGCCTTTATAAAGGATATGAAAATGTTTCTTGAGGACCCTGAGGTACAGACGGACTGGGAACATCAAAAACTTCGAAGATACTTTTGCGGGCTTACGGAAGAATTATTTGAGGGCATTAAGAAGACGAATAGTTCTATTCAATGGCTTCCATTTCAGGGTCGATTGTCGATTTATATTCTAATGCGGGATTGGTGTGGACACGGACCAAACTGGCAAGTAGTGAAGGATAGAGAGGATAAGATGAGACGATCGGTAATGGATATTCAACGAGACCCAACAGATCAAGGGACATTGGGGGCTGCTATGGAGATTGAGAAGAGGAACCTTAAAATTGCGGCGCTAAGCGCAATGGCCTCGCTTTGTGTGAGTAATGGGACCCATTTTCATGATATGTTCTAAGCTAATTATTGCATAGGCTGGCCCTGTCATGGGTGACCTTTCTCAGAATGTTGTGGCCACGCTTGAGTTTAATGTTGATGAGCTGTTCCGATGGATTGAATCGATATTTGCGACGCCGAGCGATAGGACACATCGTATTGGGCGACGAGCATTGAAGAACATTCTTCTATACAACCAAGAGACGGCCTTACTAAATAACGCTATAAAATTATGTTATGTTTACGATTCCTCGGCCAAGGCTACTCAAAGCTATTTTGCTGTTATTTCTGAGGTGCTTAGGGAAGTGCCAGACTATCTAGATGGTGTATGGAAAATTATGGCACTTTGTCTATTCAAGTTAGGTGACGAGAACGCGGAAGTTAGGTTGCAGGCGGCAAAGTTGCTTAGAGTGACAGAGGAACGTGCCTGGAGTATTTCGAGGGTCCAGGATTTTGAAGTCAGCATCTCAGACAAGACCGTAGCTGTTTACAAACGTGCACAATTCCATCTCTCGAAAGGGCTGTCAATAGATCATCCCGAGCAGGCAATGTTTATATTTTCAGAGCTCACAATGTTCTTTAACCTTACGGAGGGGGGGGCTCAAAGGGACATACTCCATGCTTTACTGCCCTGGATCCAAACCATCGATTTGGCTCTCGAGCCTAACGGTGATCTCTTCCCCTCGTCATATATGGTTCTTGCAAACTTGTATGAAATCACCGTCAAATTCAGCAGCAAGATTCACAGCGAGATTCAGGCTGTATGGCAATCTCTCGCAACAGCGCCGTTCCTTGGTAATGTGCAAGTTATTCTAGACTTCATCTTTAACCAGAGTCTTGAACGCCGCGAGCAAAACTTTGTCGAGTTTGGGAAACAAGTTATTGTTTTCTTGTCTGAAACTGTTGCTGGAGCAAAATTGGTGGAGGCTCTAATGGGGTATCTTCAGCCAAGATTAATGATAATCACTGTCAAGGAGCCCACACCACCACCAGACGCATCCCAGTTTCCATATGTAGCAGACTTAGGAAAGTGTGTCCCAAATAGCGGGAAGCCGGTGAGTTTGGTTTCTCTAAATTTTCTAGTTGCGTTTACTAGTACTGATTTTTAAGTAGACCGGTTTCTCTTATGGTCACCTTGCAATGATTATGATGGTCGATCTTCTGGTTGGGCCTGTACCCGAGATGGCCGAGAAGTTGACGCTCCTCTTGCAAGTCGTATTTGTTCTGTGGGATCACTACGTACCATTAGTACAAGAGCAAGCAAAGGAGATGCTGATACATCTCATACATGAACTGGTTATTCCCGCGCTCAATCAGGAAGAAGACCATGCGACCAGGATTGCAACCTTGGAATTCATCGAAACCGTTCGCCAACGTGATTCTAAAACTTTCTGGTCTTACGATGAAATCAGCTCTACCGAGGAGAACGGTCTTCGAGTTCCGAAATCGATGGGCCACATGATCACATGCGTGCTAGAAATGTTTTCAACTGTTTCACCAGGATTAAAGCCCGCCTGGGGTAAAGTCGCACTTTCATGGGCGACAACGTGTCCAGTTCGACACCTGGCATGTAGGTCTTTCCAGGTCTTTCGATGCCTTCTCACAACACTAGATCATGGTATGCTGTCCGATATGCTTGCAAGATTGTCGAACACCATTGCAGACGACGTTACAGATATTCGGTTATTTGCCATGGAGATTCTCATAACATTGAACGCTATAATTGCAGAGATGGATGAAGACTATCTATTACAATATCCTCAATTGTTTTGGGTTACTGTCGCCTGTTTGAATACCGTCCACGAGGGCGAGTTTATGGAAGTTCTATCTTTGCTAGAGATGTTGTTGGACAAGATTGATTTGGCAGATCCAGCGAAGGTTGCTTACCTTATGGATGCATTTCCACCGAAATGGTTCGGCAAATTCGAAGGGCTTCAGAGTCTTATCGACAAGGGTCTCCGGTCCTCGGTATCATTCGAAAAAACTTTGGTTGTGTTCGATAAACTCAACATGATTCCAACAAACGAGCTTGTTGGAGGCGATAGTAGATTATTATTTGCGATATTGGCAAATCTACCGCGATTCTCCCAAGCGCAGGAAGGTGGAACACCAAGTGAAGATGTTATCCTCTGCGCAGAAAGGTTGAAGGTGCTAGCAGAAACCCAAGAACACAAATCTTTAACCAGAGTAATGTCTCTATATGCCGGTCAGAGATTCAGATCAAAGAAAGACTTCATATCACAGACTGTCAATGCATTGAAAGAGACATTTTTTCCCACCTACGAGGCGCAGGCCCTGATTTTCTTGGTTGGACTACTATCAAACAAGCTGAAATGGGTCAAATTGAAAACAATGGAGCTGCTGACAATAATGTTGCCTTCTATCGATATGCGGAAACCTGCCTTTGCTGGTGTAGGTGCCGACCTCATTTCACCGTTACTGAGGTTGCTACAGACAGATTTCGTTGAGCAGGCGCTGGAGGTACTAGATAAGATGATTACTATTTCAGGTGGACCAATGGACCGGCACGTAATGCGCATGAGTATGGGAAATAGAACAATTCGGAAGGAATATGAGAAAACGCAAACGCTATTTGGGATCCCAGATGAGA
This sequence comes from Verpa conica, assembly GCA_033030425.1. Classification (NCBI taxonomy): domain Eukaryota; kingdom Fungi; phylum Ascomycota; class Pezizomycetes; order Pezizales; family Morchellaceae; genus Verpa; species Verpa conica. The sequence goes on along the minus strand of JAUFSD010000001.1, from coordinate 2,699,222 downwards.
GCGGCTGGGCAATCCCCATGCCAGCAATTAATGCGGCTATGACCAGAGATAATGTTCACGCCGTTTTTTACACTTGTAGCCAGGCGGCCGCAGCGGAGGAAGAAGCACCCCCTACCCAGGATGTCGAGTTCCATATGGAAGATTATTCTTACACAAGTATGCAAGATAGAACAGCGACGATGTTAAGTGAAGATGGGAGAGGCGAAGGTGGATTTAGCGATACTGTTTTGAGACTTGGTGATCTAGACGCATTCTTTGGTGGAGATGATAGCACACCCAATCACAACCAAACTCCTTCACAGACAGACGCTGAATTTACGGAAAGTGGCGAAACAGCTCCGCAAGTCTATGATAATCGGGTGTATGCGATTCTAAATAGGTCTCTCGCCCGAACACCTAGCGTCACTTCTTTCCAAACATCGTTTGCAGATTCGCTGAGCACACCATTGGTACTGAGAGACCAGCCGCCGGGTGTCATGACCCCGACTGCATTTACGGCACCACCGATTCCATCGGCAAGCAGGTATGCTCCGAGATCCGTTTCCTCGCCGCAGTTGCACATGATAGGTCGTACTGGAGAGGAGTCCTTATCAGAAGCTGAAGAAGAGTACGACCATCTAAACGGCTCTGACTTGGACCCAGGTGATTCTACAGCCCCAATCTCACGGGAGGGGACTCCGGATAGTGCGTTTCTGTTGGACAACTTACTCGATAGACTTGGCGACGGAGGGAGGGCTGGGATGAGGAGGATGTTTAAAGGTGGAAAAGATAAAGGTGAAGGTTCATCGGGTAGAGCACCGTCAAGAGGACCAACTAGTAGAGCCCCAAAAAGCCCGAAGAATCTTAAAAGAGGAGAGTATCAGGGGAGGATGGCTAATGGTTTTTAATGGTTTTTTTTGAAGGGATGAGGCGTGATTTATGAAATTTTTTTTTTTTTGGGGGGGGGTGTTTGATATCTTTCTTTTTAACCGATTCGTAGTTCTATTTCATTATCTAGGGCTCTCTGTATCCATTACATTTATTTTTTATTTTTTCCCCTTGTAAGATGATTCCTTGACTCTACTTATCTTTATGTAATCTTCTTCTAGTATGTCGTGAGGGCATATAGTTCATGGTTTCAAGGCTTTCTATCTCATATTCACTGCTTATTTATGTGTGTGCTTCTATAACCAGTGTATAGAGGAGTAAAAAAGGCGTTTTTGTAACTACATACAGAAGAAAGGACTTATTGTGCTCTAACATACGGTCTCCTAATAAATTTCACTCTTAAATCTGTCATGATTTATCAATACACATACAGATTACACCCTCCCCCTATCCCCAGCAAAAAACACAACAGAAGAAAAACCAGCAAACTCTTATATAGTTAATTCCAACGCGATGTCAAAAGCAGGGGCCACAAAAGCCTACCATGCACCGGGTGACATTTCATGACTCATATATCTTCAAAAAGGAAGTAATTTCACTCTCAAGGCATGTAGCCATTCGCCTCTATTCCCTCCCTCCCTACGTTACCAGCCGACCCTTGAGTGGAAGATCCCCCATATTCTGCAAGGTTGTATATCCTAGGGATTGCGTGATACAACACCGATATTTCGCACACCCCATCTCGAACCACACATCTCTTACCACCTTCGGTTCACCGGCAAGAAACGTTATCTATATCGATAGGGACTTTGACTATCGACTCTAGGGTATTATAGTAATACTTTTTGACAAAGTCTACATTGCATCATGACTTGGTCCTATCACGAAATACCAATGATCAGCGGTAATATTAAAATGGTCGGTATCCCTATCAATTCTTACATCTATTCCCTTTAAAAACACTTCAATATAACTCACAATGGCACCAGCAGTAACTCTTGCAAAAAGTGTAGATGTCCCCGTGGGAGATTACAAGGAAATTGGCTACGGCCCAGAAAGCTTCAATAAAGAGAATGAGACCAAGGGAATTGACAAGCATGCCCCAGCAACAGTATGGTGCCCCCTAAAATCACTTCAAGCATAAACTAAAAGTTTCCAGTACCCGCACTACCTCCCAACCTGGGTAGGCGATAAAAAGTACACCCTACAACCAACCAATCATCGCAAAACTGACTAACATTTACAGATATCCTCCGCTAGAACCTTTTACTCACATCGAACACGGACTCTCTGCAGACTCATCATTCCCCAATCTTCTCCCCCCAGCTCATGCAAGGATCTCTCACATAAGCCCTAAATTTGGCACTGAAGTCAGGGGTATCCAATTAAGCGCTCTCACTACAGCAGGAAAAGATGAACTTGCGCTCTTTGTCGCCCAGCGTGGAGTTGTGGCATTTAGAGACCAGGACTTTGCAGATCTATCCATTGAGCAAGCCCTTGAGTTCGGAGGCTATTTTGGGAGACATCACATCCACCCCACCTCGGGCCAACCGAAAGATTTCCCTGAGATTCACTTGGTACATAGAGGCGCTGGAGAGAGAGAAGCAAGTGTACTTGAGACAAGGACGAGTAGTGTGGCATGGCATTCGGATGTCACTTACGAGAAACAGGTATTTATTATCACTAATCGTATAGATGTTGGGATTTCTAATGGGTCATATTTTCCATCAAAGCCTCCCGGAACTACGTTCCTGTATTCGCTTGATATTCCGAAAGTTGACGGGAGCTACTCGGGTGGGGATACTGCGTTTGTGAGCCAAGTTGAGGCCTATAATAGGCTTAGTGAGCCGTTCCGGAAACGCCTCGAGGGCTTAACAGCAATTCATTCTGGGCATGAACAAGCAGATTTTGCGAGAAAGCGTGGGGGAGTTATAAGAAGAGAACCAGTTACAAGTGAACACCCAGTCATTCGGACACATCCTGTATGTCCTGCTCCCTAAATTAGGCCTATGTCTCTAGGCTGCCAACTACTGACTACACTGTCTCTAGGCAACTGGGAAGAAAGCACTCTTCGTTAATCCACAATGTAACTCTCCGCCCTTTATCCCCCATCTGAATGCTTCCTGACATTTCTTCAGTCACACGCAACATAGTTGGTTACAAAAAGGAAGAAAGCGATGCGCTGCTAAAATTCCTCTATGATCACATTGCATATGGAATTGACTACCAGATCCGTGTGAGATGGGAACCAAAGACTGTCGTGGTTTGGGATAATCGTGTTACAGCACATTCAGCACTTTTGGATTGGGATACAGGTGAGAGGCGCCATTTGGCTAGGATTACTCCGCAGGCTGAGAGGCCGTATGAGGTACACTTCACTCCGCTCTACTACTGATCCGGACTTTCTAACAAAGATAGTAGGGGTAAATTCAATTTTGCGAAATTTTGGTGGAATGATAGGCCACCTGATGTATTTAACGAATTTATTATTTGGGTTTCGTCCTAGGATATAAGATATTGCGTCATGACAAATCACTCGTTGACAGCGAGTGAATAAATGAATTAATCATAAATACATGGAGCCCTTAGCTTAAGGTATTTGATAACCCAAACAAATCGTTGACAGCAGATTCTTTGTGTAGAAAAATAGAGAGGGCTCAATTAGACCGTAGGCTTAGGAGGACTCCTATAGCCTCTATATATATGCTCCTAAATCATAGATCCAAACCTGCTTGCACCGGCACTATACCTATTTGATACCCATAATAAAGCGCTTTGAAGGCCTAGTTATCCATAATCAATTCGTTTCTCTCCTTCCAATGGCCCTCCCAGTTGAATTTGAGTGCCTCATCACCCCATGTAAACCACCCTTCGGTGAGATTGCGCCCAAAGATTTCACATGCTCTATAAGATGTTGGCAGGTAGGGCTCAATGAGTACTATGATGGGTGAGTATATATAACAATAGTCTGAATAGAAATAATAACCTTTGATACATGGCTTCCTCGAATGGAGGTCTGGAACTGCAAGGATAGTCTTTGCAGAAACTCGAGCTATCCTTGTAGGTAGCCCCTCACAATCATGCCGTGTCCCAACTTCATCTTCATCTGGCTCCCGTCTCCTCTTTTTCTTGTCATTGGCAGGTTTAATCCTTCTCCCAAATAATAGAACCTCGTACGGCTTCCTCATGCTACTATCCAGTGCGAACATTGGCTCACCCCCGGTCGTAATCTTTAGCCACAGCCACTCTCCCACCATCTGCACCCCCCAACTTGGGAATAGTGTTTTAATTACGAACTTTCTAAATTTTGGCTTGTTGGTTATCCATATACCCACTAGGCCTCCCTTACTATATCCGCTCCCGCTCTCGTGGGTTACAGGATATGTAAGCACCCGGCCAAGTGGCAGCCGTAGCAGATCCTTCGTATCGAACCTCGACAATGTCTCATAAGTGCTACTCCTCGCAGCAGACTTATTTGGCCATGGTGGATCCAAGAGGACGAAGTCAAACGGACCTTGCTCTCTAGCTAGGGTAGTAAAAGTTGTGGTTGAGGACTGGAAACTCGATAATAAGAATGAAGAATTTGGAGGTATATGAAAAGTCTTTGGAGGGTGTGGGTGCGAGAGTGTTAATGTTGCCCAACTAGAGTAGGGGGAAGCAATTGGTAGTGAGAGGATGTCTGAGATATCTGAGAATGATGTGGATGTGTCTAAGATTACCATATCCTCGGGTGTGTTTAGGGACTGCAAGAACGGGACACCAGCATGAAAGTCGAGTTCCTGGGATAGTGTGCTGGGTTCATCCTGAGTGCGGGGGTGGTGGTACGGTCCAGTGTAGTGAGAATGGATGTCTTCGAGAGCAGCTATGAGGGAAGGGAGGAGACGAGAGTGAATCTGGGCAAGTTCCTGGGTGAATTGTGTCTGTGTCTTGGGCTCTGGGAGGGTATAGGGTATTTCCAGGGGTTTATGAGGGCAGCGGAGGGTGAAGCCGGGGGGAGCAGAGAGGGAAGAGGGGATGTCGAGGAGGATGATAGACTTTGTGGGGGAGGCGTAGAGGATTGCGGGGGAGGGGGAGGAGACTTGCATTTTGGTTGAGAGGGAATGCAGGTACGTAATTTGGTAGGCAAAGCTACCACAACATAGACCAGATGTAGGATAGTAGATGGTAGATAGTAGAGCTCTTCTATGCCTGTTATAGATATCTAGAACAGACTCCTTTAAGACTTCAATTGAAATATCTGAATACCCTCTTGTTTCTCCGTTCTCCTCCATTATTGGATACTGTAGCAGTGTGTGGCACATGAGTGACGCTGCATCCCCTGCAACGGCAACGGCACATCAACGAAACGACACCTCGGCATGAGAGAGAGAACGTGTGTGCGTTGGTGCTCATACCTTCCCCCAAGGATTCTTCAATACCTTCCACGATACATACATATTGTGTTCTGAGTTGAACCCCTCTCGCTCTCCTTGTCCTCTCATCTCTGGGCCGTAACCATGGAGTTCATGTCAAACGTGTCTTCGGGCCTCGACGAGTCTAAACCCTCCTTATTCGAGCTCCTCTCCGAATCACAACTTCGAGACCTCCTCGAACCCTCAGTCCGCTATGTGTTGGCCATCCTCACACAACGGCATCCACGCTACCTAATCCACATCTTCAACCGCTACGATGAATTCTACGCCCTCTTCATGCTCCTCGTCGAGCGCCATTACCTGAAACGATGGGGTGGGAGCTTTACCGAGAACTTTTACGGGATAAAGCGGGAAAGGGTGTTGGCGAAGGATCTCCCAAGGGCCGGGAAGAGCGTGCCGGATATACTCGCGACTAGCACGAGATTGAAGAGGGCAGACGTGTGGAAGAGTTTATTCATTATTGTAGGGAAACAAAAAAACCCTCCATGGTCCATAGTGGTGAGTACAATTGAACTGATTGTTGAGGGTGATAGGTTGGCGTGCCATATTTGAAAAGGAAGCTTGACGACGCGTATGAGATCCACGCCGGTGGTGCTGCGGCCAATCTCTTTGGCTCGAATTACCGTAATGATGAACCGGATGAGAATGTATGCTAAACCTCACCAGTGTGTCTATATGAATCACTGACATCTATCATCAGGCCTCAGCACGAGAGAAGCTCATCTACCAGCTAAAACGACTCCTCAGGAAAGTCTACCCCACCATAAACGCAGCCTACTATTTCTCAACCCTCGCATTCAACCTTGCATACTTATTCGACAGATCCCACTATCACACACCATTTCACTTTCTTGTTAATATTCGTATGAGACGATTGACTGAGGCTGACCATGTGAGACTCCAAAATACTACATGATCACCTCTTCCCCGAGTAGACAACTAACCTGAAAATTTTACAGCGCGCATTCGAAGCTGCCTCTCGTCCAATCACCCGCCCTGGCGCTCCTCCACTAACATCGCGCTCTCTTCTTTCCCCTACAGCAGTCTCCCGCCTCATCCTTCCCCGCCTCCTCGACAGTCTCAAGATCCTCCTTCCCACATCTATCTTCTTCCTCAAGTTTCTTGAATGGTGGCACGCCTCCGACTTTGCTCGCCAGCTATCTGCCAAAACTGCCGCTTCGATTGAGCTACCGCCGCCATGGACAATCCCGCCACCCGCAGAACACGAAGAGGAGGAAGATGATGATGGGAAGCTAGAGCGTCAAGGACGCAAGTTGGTCAAATTACCGGAAGACAGCAGGATCTGCCCTATCTGCGAAAATGAACTTACAAACCCTACGGCTGTCCAGACGGGATACGTTTTCTGCTACCCGTGCATTTTTAGATGGGTACAGGATGGCGAGGAGAATCCAGGGTCAGGGAAGGGATGTTGTCCAGTTACGGGGGTGAGGCTGTTGGGCGGGACGGAGGGTTTGAGGAGGATTATGGTATAGATGTGTTGGGGTTTCTTGGTTCTGGTTTATTTGGTGCCTTTTTCACTTTATATATCATTATTTACACCGACGGTTCTTGGAGGCATGGCATGATATACCGTAATTTGACATTCCCTTTTTATTGCATGAGTAGGGTTATAAAGCATAGCATCACGTTACTAGGGAGGTATGTGATGAAAGATAATCATTATATTTATGAAAAACATCATCGCTCTTATCCACCCATATCGTATCATACTTATAATTTACCACGAGAAAGTGAAAAAAAAGGGGGGGGGACTTATTCGTATAAAACCGCTTGAATCAGGCTTACTTTGTACTCGCATTTGTCGCGAGGAAGAGAACGCTATTATCGGTCAGTCAGCTGTCTACTAAGTAATTTAATAACAGTAATGATTAGTGTACAAACCAAGTCGCAATTATAGCCACCGTAATAATACCCAAAGTCTGCACCGTTAGCACAATCCAGTATCTCCAGATATCCTTATACTTACAAATTGCGTCTTCGGTCCGCTCTGGACAAGTGCTCGTTTCTTACTGTATAGCTTTATGCTACCCCCCACCCACATCAGCCCAGACCATAACCAGCAGCAGGGGGGATCACTCACGTCTTTAAATAATTTGCCAACCCAGCAAACAAGCACGCAAGACTCAACACCCAAAATATCATTCCGAGCGGCAGACTCATACTCCTCTCTAATTGCGTCGGCGCCCTCTTGAAATGGAAAGAGATGACGATAGCGATTGAAACGACGCAGAGGTAAATTGATAGACGTAGCCAGGAGAGGAAGTCTATTATGCACTGTTAGCGAGAGAGCTAGAAGGAGAATTAGCGGGGTAGTGGGATGGGCTACTTCTCTCGTTTGCGCAATGGTCGCGGGCATCACTAGCGTCATTTTGGAACAGGAGGGAGGAGACGAAAGGGGACGAGAGTATAAGAGGGCCATTAGAGTCGAGTCTAGCAGGTGTTAGTAGAGTTTATGGGTGAAGAGAGTAAAGCTTACGAGTCTATGTTAACGGGACGGGGGATACAGTTGGGCATTGTAAGTACTGGAAGCTGAGGTGTTGCGATTAGAGGTGTCGGAGAGATGTCGGAACTCTCCTTCTCGCTTATCACAAGCAATGCAGGGAAGGGTTATAGGGAGTATCGGATATATCACGTGGAGACGCTGCAGGCTTTGAAAACAGGCTTTGCCTTTCTACCTTTGCATTGGGTCGACCATGCCTCTTCCGGCACTGGCCTACCTTAACTGCTGATGTAAGCCTTGTATAACCGTCCAGACAGAGTTTATTACTACATAGGCAGGTACTTGAGTGGTGGCAAAGCCGAGGGGAGAGACTTTCGTCCAGGTTTGGCCAAAGCATCATGCAATGCCACGAGTCGAGCTGCAGCCCGCGATCAGACAGAGTCACTCCCGAGATGAAACCCAGTCACTATTTCAATTGAATTTGGCCCCCTGGGTACATGGAAACTCAGTACTAACATGTACTCTATCTCCCCCCATCTCTCCATCTCCCGCTATCACCCCTCTCCCAATTCCTTTGCTGCCCCCCCTCCTCCACCTCCCCCTCACTGTGACCTTCTCTTGTAGTTGCTCTCTCTCTCTCTCTCTCTCTCTCTCTCCGTAGAGGTCTGCACGTAAGATAGCACCAGATAGCACTGGAATGAAATAAGTAATTACCGCAGAGGACTAGGCTTGCATATACGTACGGGCTTGCATATACGGAAGCACCCCGCTTTCGTCTTGTTTCCAGGTATTCCATAGGCTCCGTACATATACATGTATGTATGCATATCCCTCAAATGCTTCCTCCTGCATCTTCCCGAGGGTGTATATAAGTGTTACGTTTGATATCACTCACTTACTCCCGGTGATATACCTAGCCCAAAGTCATCGTCTGAATAAAGATCTAATTACATGTCTTCCAACACTCCAAATGACAAACAGCCATCGGGATTATCCTCTCTCTGGAACAACTATAGAGGCTCTCCCTCAATGCTTGACGGTGGCCCCATAAGCAACACTGCTGTAGATGATGACCACTTGATGGCTCCTACAGACGACGATACAACTCCCCTCCTTTCAAGGCAATCTGACTCCCGTCGTTTATCGCTCGTAGGCAGCTACCGTCGTCCCTCCTTCACCTTTGGAAACTCCCGTCCTACATTTCTCCCCGGTTCTCCTATACCTACAGAACCTAACTTCCTCACCCGAGCGGAGGTCGACGAAATGAGGGCAGAGGAACAAGACTTACTGAAAGATAACCACATCATCTCATCCGACTACGGGACTACAGCCCCCCGTCCTGCGTCGTCATGTGCCTCGAGTGAGGGTGAGAGAGAGGGTGAGTCCACGCCTAAATGGGACGAGGCTGTCACAAATGGGCTAGTGCACACAACGTATAAGAGAGAATTCAAAGTACTAATTAAGTATACATTACCGCTATATGCTACGTTTGTGCTGCAGTATAGCTTAACCTTTGCATCGCTGTTCTCGGCGGGGAATTTAGGAAAGGATGAGTTGGCGGCTGTCTTGCTGGCTAGTATGACAGCGAATATCACCGGTTATGCAGTGTATCAAGGTATTCAGAGAGTTAGAAAAAGAGCACTTTGCATAGGCTGATAATTTGAGAATAGGATTGAGTACATCTTTAGATACCCTTTGTGCACAAGCATATGGATCGGGGAACAAGACTCTGATTGGTCTTCACTTGCAGAGAATGATATACTTTCTTGGATGTATTACTGCTCCAATCATTATCACCTGGCTGTTTTCGGAGCAGATTCTTGATTTTCTTATTCCCGAGCCTGAATTGGCTGTGCTGGCTGGGAAATACCTCCGTATTCTCACAATTGGAGCGTAAGTTCTCGTGGCCCAATCACTTTGCAAGTACTACAACTAACCTATAACCAGGCCAGGATATGCGCTTTTCGAAGCTGGGAAGAGGTTCGTACAGGCGCAAGGAAATTTCACTGCTTCGACCTATGTCCTCCTGATCTGCGCACCGTTCAATGCAGTGATGAACTATATCCTTGTCTGGGTTCGTGAAACTACCTACACTAGACCCTTAATTCACATAACCTCCAATACTAATACCCCATAGCACCCCAAGTATGGCTTTGGTTTTGCCGGCGCCCCGACAGCCGTAGTAATCACCGACTGGATGATGCCCATTTTACTTTTCCTCTATGTCCGCTTTGTCTCTGGCTATGACTGTTGGGGCGGCTTCACTCGCAAAGGTCTCCAAAACTGGTGGCCAATGATCAAACTCTCCCTTCCCGGTCTTATTATCGTCGAAGCCGAATTCATAGCCTTCGAAATGCTAACCCTACTCGCCTCTTACTTTGGCACTGCTCATCTTGCTGCACAATCAGTTCTTGTCACTGCAACCAGTATCTCCTTCCAGCTCTCGTTTGCACTCTCAATTGCCAGCTCTACAAGAGTTGCAAACCTCCTTGGTGCGACTCTCGAGGACGCAGCAAAAGTAGCAGCTTATACAGGATTCATAGCAAGCGTTTTTATAGGACTATTCAACTTCCTCTTCCTAGTATCAGCAAAAGGATGGTTCGTATTACTAATGACGCAAGACCCAGAGGTTATTGGGTATGTAGTTCATGTTATGCCCTTGACAGCACTGTTCCAAGCGTGGGATTCAATCGCATCTATGGGAGGCGGGATTCTCAGGGGGCAAGGGAGACAGCATATTGGTAGTTATATTAGCATCGTCGCTTACTACTTTATTGCTATTCCGATATCAGCGGTGACGGCATTTGTATTTGGGTGGGAATTATTGGGTCTTTGGTCTGGGGTGGCCGTGGCGTTGGTGTTTGTCGCGGTTATCCAGACCACGATTGTGTTCAAGACGGATTGGACAAGGGTAGTTGCTGATGCGACGGCAAGAATCTCGGCAGCTTAGGGATGGGGCTTGTGGAGTAGTAATGGGGGAAGGAGGATATGGTAATGGGGATGTGCTTTATATTTAATTAGCCAGCTTTGTTGTAGAACTATATGTATACCACCTGTTTTTCTTTAGTTTGCTAATGATATTACCAGAAATGTAAATACGAGGTTGACGAAACGACGGCTACGGTTGAATAGAAATCAAATTTACAGTACTAAATTCGGTTAGTACCCCTCATTCTCGTGATTATCAAACGAATGCTAGCATTTTAGTACTTCATAAGCGACACTATGAGAAATCGAGTGATTATTCGTGATTGGTGGATAAGAATGAACCCTAACCCTTGTACGAACCGCATGCATTAGGCCGCCACAAGACTGCGGCTCTTGATTCCAACGCACAAATCGTATAGGCCTTAAGATTGAGAAGGAGCTGTAGTCGTCATTGTCTTAGCTGCAGCAGATCTTGCTATCACAAATATATTTGACTCATATGATGGAATAGAAGGGAAGGAGATAACGCAATCTTCCCTATCATACCATTGAGAACTCAGAGGACGTGCATCAAGCAGCAGTTTCGCTGCCTCGACCAGTCAAAAAAACATATACTGGAACCCCAATCATAAATATCCCTCCTACCTAGGGGGTTATCGCAATATCTCAATACCTTCCCCGCCCTGTCGTCTTTCCCATCATCTCTACCGTTATTTCTCTACGGTCTTTCCCGCTATACTCACACACAGAACTTCATCTGGATAAACATCACAAGCTCTTTTAGATCTTCTTCCGCCTTAACTCAAGTTTGCAGCGTAACTTCCAGTTCTTCTGGTGCCTTTATTGACTTTGATTTTAGCTCCAAGCTCTCTATACTAAGCTTCTTCTCTCCCAGGCTCGTGGTAATCTCGGAGAAACTTGCTATAGTACTCAGGACCGAGGTAGCTAGGTTATCAAATAATGATGCCTCTCGATACCGAGGGAGGTCTCTAGGGAATCCTCCGTAGACCCCGCATTATACGACAATAATTTTTTGTTTATGCTCTCCTTCGTACAGGTAGTAATTCTATTTGATGGGTGTGCGCTTTTAGTGGTGGCATTGAGTGTGAATCGCCCACCACGTCTTCTACGGATCTTTAAGCTTAACCTAGTCCAAATTGGTGTTTCCTAGAGCACGGAGAAAGTCTATGTGAGTGTTCAATCGTAGGGAAAAGGTGCCTTGGCGTACAGTGAATTCTTAGTGGAGGGGGTAGACTATGAGCCTACTACGTACTTTCATAGAAACAGTATTACGGGCTTATTGAGAATTGAGGCCTAAGCCGAGGGAATGGCGGCTAAGATTAGGACTTGGGGGGAATCGGTGCATATATGGTTTACCCCGTGTATTTAACCTAGGCGGCTAAGTATGGCCTAGGTTGAAATTACTAGGGACTCCAAAGGTGATTATATCAGAAACAAATATCAGTACTCTACACATCCGCGCCTTTGAGGTGAAAAAAACTCTATACACAGACCCAAAAGTTACTCTTCCTATCATCCCTAACGCTGTATTTGACTATACCTTTGCACCTCGTCGGTACTGTTTTATTAGGGCATTGTTTCGTTGAGTAGGACTAGAGCTCGATAGTGTATGAGGTTTCATACATGTAAATGTTCTAGATACTGCATGGACGTTGTCTATTCCAACTGATTACCTAAAAGTAAAGATCAAACGGCCGTGGGGTACCAGAAAGAGTAAAGGATCGCGTAGGATTTAGTTTACTCAATTTACTCAAACTCAGCCTCACCGTAATATATTTCTTGAGTTGCTTGTTCATTGCTACATCTGGTGAAATAACTTGTCATTGAGCTTTTCACCCATGACCTACGAAGTCCAGAAATATTTCCAGCGGTAATCTGAAACTATGCCGAGCATTTAAGTCGCAAGTTCGTGGCAGCATATCTGTCCATTCAATGGTAGACTTGCAAGTTCCAGCGATCCAGATAGCCTCGCGTAGGACCTCCAAGGCTCGCGTAAAAGTCGAGGATAAAGATAGAAATAATGCTTTCGCTTCGCATTACGCGTACCAGCGTTTTGCAACGACCCTAGAGTGTACTTGACGTGTTCGGTGTAGACGAAACAACACTTAAGGATTGAGCGCCGCTCTTTATTAACCTACTCGCCGGGGGGAATAAGCATACTCTATCCAAGAACAGGGAAATATCGTGGGGATGAGCCTAGGGCTCAGACGTGCGTTGGCCTTGCGGAATTAAAGAAGGCCAATCATCAATAGCAGTCATCCAACCGGGATGCCTTTTTCAATAGTAACAAAGTTTCGAGCTTCATCTAGAACTCCGAGTTGCGGTTATGAAGTGGCCATGGCTTGTGAAGAGTTGATGGCACTGCGGGAGGGCCTCGATCAGGCAGCAGGCTGATGGTGGAGCGGAGTCGATGGACGTGTCAACAAACACTACGGCTCACATGCATGTACGAATGGAATTAGCCATAACGAATCCTGCTGACATATATACTTACCTTACGGCTGCAAGAATTCTTCCCCGAGAAACTGATACTTGTTCTCCTCCCCTGAGTGAATGGGACGGTTGTTCGTTCTCCGAAGGATCGCCCTTAGGACGAAAGGAAAAAAAACAACGTTGCAAAGTCGGGGTCTCTCAGAATTAGGCGACGCTGGGGGCGCTAACACAGGGTCACAACACGAAATTCGAAGGCAAACCCGACCCTCCTCCACCTTTCCTCCTAAGTTCTCGAGGCACTCACCATCCCCCAGCTCCTTTGCACACAAGACGGCTCAAACTCCGAGAATCTTACCAAGACGGTTCTAAGCATTTAAATTACCTATCTTATAAGGCTACGGATAATCCATTTGCACAATTACCCACACCAATGCGTCTGTCGCCTTTGGAATCAACATTGAAGCGGTTCCCAACCCCACTTCTTGAAGGCAGCCGTTGATACCTCCATAGACCACCCCCCCTACAAAACTAAAGCCGGCACGGAAACTACCATCAAATTTATAAATTTCCATCGTGTTTCCTCCTACAGGGGGTTACACAGGATATTGGGGGGGCATGGCTCCTCGTGAAGAACGTGCACATTCTGAAAATGAGTCTAATCGTTACCAGTCGATAGACTACCACCCGCAGGCAAGTGATTTTCATTCTTCAAGTCATAAAACTTGCCCTTGCTTCATGGTGCAGTATCGTTATCCAGCCTGGAAATGATAAGCACCTATGAGTACCCTGTAGAGGAAAAGGCAGAAGCCGTAAAGCAGGATGGAGAATTTGAACCCGATCTGCAAATGATGATTTTCCTGGTAAAAGGTCCGACTGCAACAGCAGGACGCTTAAAAAAGTTGCTTCATCCTGTCGAGCAATCATTAATTCGCTGGACTATCCCCCCGAGCTATCTGATTCGTCCATCGACCACTTCAGCGTCCTTGAGGTTTCGACCCCGCTGCACCCCATAGCCTGCCTCATGAATTTCTTCTCTTTATCATTCATCATTTATTACAAGTACAGCTATGCATTACCAAAAACACTCGTCCATTCTTTAGTCCATGGGCTTGAACGACGGTAAGCATAGACAAATTAGACAAGTACCACAATATGGAGCTTCAGCATCCCTTACACTCCTCAACCAAGGCTTTCTTTTCAGTCTTTTTCGATGCTAATAGCTTCTTCCGGTCTCCAGTTCTGGTGGGATCACTCTTGCAGGATTAGGGATTTTATTACTCTTTTTCTTTTTGTGAGAGTTCCCACATGTTCTGGAGAAGTTAGAGTGTGAACGTATTTGATAGACCTGGGTTTGAAAGCTCTGGTTGTTGGGGGGAAAGGAATAATGAGCTGAAGCCAATGGCAGTGGAGTACAAAGGTTGGAGAGATATTTTGCTTGGATATTTGATATTGGTTTGAGTTTGAAAGAGGTGTGGTTTTGCTGTGTAATCTGGGGTTGTGCTTAAAGGAAATGATGGTATGTGGGGAGATTGAGGAGAGGCATGGATGGGTTACGTTTGCAGTTGGTGTTTGTGAGGTGGAAATGATGGAGTGGCTTGCGTTCTGGCAGGATGAAGCTCAAGTATAACTGAAAAGATCTGATGCAGACAATATGTGCATTGATGCTTACTTTCTTCGGGTTTTGTTATTTACAAGACTTCTACGCTTGATTACTTAACTAACCGGTGATTTAATACCATAGGAGCACAGGAAGCCACGAGTAAAAGTTCGTGCACGGCAATTTAGACACCAGGTATAATTTTTAGCATAACAAGAGGGTTTTTCTCCCCTTTCATGCTCCTATGACTAATGATTAAATAGTCACCACATCTCGAAGGTTCCAGTTTTGGTAGAGACACGGGTCGAAGTCATTCATCTTTGGTAGACAACAAGACTTATAGAAAAAGTTTCGTAGCACGAAAGAGTGCCCGAAATGGCAGCCAGAATACTACGTACAGGCATGGATGTCCCCGGGACCCAATAAAACCGAAGTCAATGGAGAAACCCTACCATATATCCCCATTGGGTAAAACGTCGTCCGGAGGGGGTTCACTTAGTCGGCATAATATGCACCAGACTGATGTCAGAAACAACGGAATGGAAGCCGATAAATATCTCAAAAATCACCAGATTAATGACCAAACTCAGCGGAAAAGAGCCGATTATCATAGCATTGGGAAGAACAGCGGAGTTGCAAAGTCTATGGATGGACAAGCACCTGGGCGGCCGGGGAATCAAAACCCTAGGATTCTAGCACTGGAAGCCCATACAAGAGAGCCTGCAAGTGGTAGTTTCGATCGCCGCTCAAGATCTGGACCGCCAATGGCTGTAGATGGGCCAGACCAAAACCAGAGAAACGATTCCATTGTTAAGACTGAGCCACCGCCATCCAGACTTAATCGGTTTGCCTTACCTGGCTTTGTCCCCAAATTACTTGAGCTGATAATTTCAAAAGTACCTCTGGGACTAGTGCAGAATATCCATCGCGCAGCTCTCAAGGCTGTAATGCAACTGAAAATCAAAACCGGACTCTTTTAACACCGATACAGCCTATATTACCAGAAAGTGATTACCTCCGGCGACGCCAGAGCCCACCAAGATTAAGATTAGCTTCCGGCCCCCATAGCGATTCAAATGGTCCTTCCATAGGTTCGGCAGCTCATGGAAAGCCATTAAATGAAATCGATATTGTCACACCTATCTCAACGTCCGCCATGTCGATATCTAGTGGTAGTACTCCATCGCAACCTTCTTCCTCTAGCCGGAAAAATCCACATCATCGGAGATTCAGCTACTGTATCAAATGCAAAAAACCCGGTACTCCGATGGTTGATATCCTCATTTGCTGTACTGAATGCCGTATATATTATCATACCTCATGCCATGAACCAAAACCATCACTTAACCGCCAAGGAAGAGTGTAAGTAACACTTCTTTTTTCATGTCCTTTCTTGCGGCATAAATAACAGTGTCTTTCGCAGTGATGGTGTTGAGACTTGGAAGTGCCAGCGCTGCATTATTCGTTCCAGACAGCCATCTGATATCTCTACTTCGGTAGGAAAATCATCTAACTCTACCTTGTCGGAAATTTCATCAGCGTCATCCGAAAACTCTACTACTCAGATCTCTCGAGGAATTGTACAATTGTCATTACATGCTAGAAATTCCGAGTTAAACAGTAACCTACCTAGTCATGGGATCAATACGCACCAAGATGTTCACTTTGACTCTGATTTCGGGCACCGCAGGAAACGATTCAGAAGAAATATCAGCGCACCGGGTCACCAGAGTGGAGCTTCACGATCTACAGCTTATTTCGGTGTCTCAGGTAAAATACCTGAGGGATTAGGATACGAGGAATCTCCGGGATCCCCAAATATCTTCCCTGGGGACCGTAAGATTGCTGTCGTGATTGGTAACCGGAGTTGGGACATATCAACTTCTACCAATGTCAGAAAGAGTAATCAAAATACCGGTAACTTGATCGAAACCCATACCACTCCTGAGGACTTCCAGGAGACAGCAGGGTGGATTTCAAAAGTACAACACCCAGCTAGTGTATACCGTACACCACCTCCAGTCCTTGATCAGGATGAAAAGGCAACTATCATCGGTCCAGATGATGAAACTCAAAGCCCACCGAAACGGCTACGCTATGGGCTTCCACTAGAGATCAAAGACTCGCAGGAGATCGAGGAAGAATTAACAGATGCCCCGATGAGTTTAGACTCGCCTGATGTCTATTCACCGGTTCAGGAAGAGTATAACATGTATAATCGCATTAATCGCGATAGTATGGGTTCCTCTGTATGGGGGGGCCCAGAAGTCCATTGGAGGCTACTTGAAGAAAACAGGTCCTATATGAATCATGGGAGATCAAGCTATGGTAGACCGGAGATATCCCCTGGAAAAAATTCACCCCAGTATCCTCCAAGTGTTGGAGACTGTGGAAAGTACGGGAACGAAGAGCCTACCAGTCGAGAGAATCGCGATATGTCATCTCCGCCATATAGTCCACCACCTGCCCCGGAGTCTGTTGATCCACCATGCGTCCCTTTACCGAAAACACTGCAAGAGGAGCGACTCGTAAATGACGATGGATTTTATTGTAAGGGATGTACTTTTTATGTTGCAAACAACGGACAATATAAGGATAAGCTCTTATGGTATGAACAGAACCCTAAACATTCACGGTGTTTTTGTTGCTAATATCACCCGCTATTAGTGGATCTTGCGTTATTAAGACTCCCGCACGACGCAACACCCATACTACTCCAGACTCATCCCAGAAGTTGCCCCAAGAAACAATAAAGTCAACTCAGTCCTCAGTATCTAATATAAAACAGCTATCTTGCAACAATCAGTATCGGCATCTCAGCACTTCCAAATCAGCCCCTCTAAGTATCCCTGATCAACCCGAACTTCCTACAGGGAATAACAGTGGCGAAGCATCAAAAGGCTTGAGTTCCAGGGGAGTATCACAAGTAGATGTGGTGCCTCTCGTCAAGAAATTCCAGACATCGAAAGATAGAGTGATCGAGAGGTATAATATGAAATCTATTGGGTTACTAGAGCAAGTCGGAAAACCTAAAACACGAACTCCTATTGCTCAAAATAAGAGAAAACGTGAAGAACCTGTTCTAGGACCGCACATCGATATCAGCGACACCCCCGATAAAAAAGGTAAAAGCAGGACTGTTGCCGCGAACGAGGAGCCATGGAAGCCTGTTAAACCTAGTAATTTAACAGGCCCAGCAAGGAAGTTCCCCAGCAAGCCCACTCCTCCCGATATTACGTCACCTCCAAGAAGCTCAATTAATACCAATGTGGATCGGTCAATGACTCGTGACGGCAGTGTCTCTTCGAAGCGGCGAGGCCCTGCAATAAAAAGTGCAGGTCGGCCTATTCAAGTTCCTATTTCTGACTCTGATGACTCTGAGAAGGATAACGGAGATCCGCTAAAGGAACTTGAGAGGAAATTACAGGAGCAGAAAGGCTACACAAGAAAGCAAGTAGGGAAGGCTATAAAGCTAGAGAACAAGCTCAAGGAGGTTGAAAGAGAGAAGAGGGAAGTCCAAGAAAAACTTGACATCGCCCTAGCCGCGAATCAAAAGATTTCTAACCCAACGTCTCCAAAACGAATACGCAAAGTCAAGAAACTTAAGCGTCTTATACAGCTAGATCGAAACGACGAAACTGAAACGTGTGATCGCCCCGTACAACCCACTAATGAGACTTGTGCAATTGAAGTCAGGAAAGAACCTACCTTGAAGGAGCTTTACAAGGATTATAGTTTTACTTCATCCGTTCCTTGGTTCTGTCCTCCCGAGCTTCCTACGCCGGATCCAAGTACTTTCCGTAAACCAGGTTGGCGTAAACCGCAAGAAAGGGCACCCGGATATGATAATGAGAGAAGGATGAAAGTTCACCTTCACCGCCAGTTAACCCGCGATAACCGACAGCCGCTTAGGATCACAGCTGAACCATTTTTCGATTTCAGTAGCCCTCATTTTGGAAATAGCCGGAGTGCTAGCCTGGATGATGAGTTTGGCGATGATCTTTACTGGCCTCTAGGAGGGCATGAAACCACGGTCGACGAGTTTATGGGGTTCCCGGATAATATGGTCCCAGCTGTCAAAGATGGGATATTAGGGTTTAGGCCCGGAATTATCGTATGCTTACACACTCACTCTAGTCTCATTTTCCAGTTACTAATACGATTACCACGCAGAATCAACGAACCCGGCGTCTTGATCGGAATGTTCAACATTATAGAATTCGTGCTCCTGGATTTCTTACGGACCGGATTTAGTTCTATTGAGAAACTAAACTTGAAAGTCTTACCACTTTACGAACTTATTCCCTTTTTCTATTTCTCGTCCTTGGCTTAAGCCTCCTTTACTTCACCTAGCTCCTGTTTCTTAATTTTATGTAAAATATAATTAGGGTAACTTATCTTAGTATTTATGCCTTAATAGTTTCCATGTTTATCCCCCATTGATTTTATTTATTTATTTTGTTCTATTTATAACGAGCTAGCATATATACTTGGTGTTTGGGAATGGTTAGAGCCTAAGGGCTTTGCTTATTAAGGCGTATTATTTGGGGGACTGTTTTAGTATTAAAATCTCTGGGTATTGGTTTGAGATATATTTTCATACGCATTTTATTTTGATGTTTTCTTGTACAAAAACCTCTTAAGGCTAAAAGAGGACTTGTATTTCTAAGGGGGGCGTGATATGTCTTTACGCACTACGCCGAGCTTTATCTATGCAATAACGGTGCTTTCAAAGGACGAACGTTAGAACAGGCTTAAGAATTACCCTAGCCCATTTTCATACATAGGGAAGTAGATGAGAGCCAAAGTAGCTTGTTTTTTTAGAGATGATGCATACTTTAGAATTAAAGACTGTCATTTATATGTAGGTAGACTGGATGATAGTAAAATGAGACGAGGATCTAATGGAGGATAACTACAAGGGTAGCTCGCGGAACGGAAAAACGATAATACGAAAACGCGCACCTCGTAGGTGGATTCCTTAGAAAATGTGGGAACAGCCATTTAAATTACCACAGAAACGTCTCTTAAAGACCTAGATCTACATTCATTAAATCCGGAGATACTTTTCCTCCTGGGCTGTGGCGCTGGTGTAACTTCATGAGGCGCAAAATATTCCTAGCGGCATCATTGATTTCCAAGCAACGGCTGCATCCCAACTGGCCAACCACCGCTACACTATTTGGAATTGAGAAAAAAGTATCACAACCATATTGAACCATGACATCCTTATTCGCAAGATCTCCTGTGTTCAGACAAGTATGTTACCCCCGCTTAAAATTCTTTATGGAAGGGAAAAACTAACCGGAATACCAATAGGCCACCGCCCGGGTCCTCCGCACATCCCAGCCCCCCCAGTGGTTCCAGTTCCAACAGTTCCGCCGCTTATCAGATGAGACACGGAAGACTATCGATGGAGTGCTTCAAACGGCTCCCGTAGTCCTATTCATGAAGGGCACACCGGAAATCCCACAATGTGGATTCTCGCGAGCCTCGGTTCAGATCCTAGGACTACAGGGTGTTGACCCGACAAAGTTTGCAGCGGTCAATGTTTTGGAAAACGATGAGGTCCGACAGGGTTGGTCTTCACTCTTGGCTTCCTAACCCTTGGGCTTTGTCTTTTTCTTCCAGTGGTGATTGGAGTGGGGAGGACTGACGTTAGACATCACGGCTGTCAATAGGTATCAAGGAATACTCAAACTGGCCTACGATCCCGCAGCTATATGTGAACAAGGAGTTCATTGGCGGCTGTGATATCCTTGTCTCTATGCACCAGTCTGGTGAGCTTGCAGACTTGCTAGAGAAGGAGCAGGTGCTCGCACCCCCGGAGGACCAGCCACCAACGGAGGGAGTGAAGTCGTGAAAGGCTTGGATTAAGGGTGTAACAGAATGATGCATTCTCTAGACGAAATTCACCTGGCGAGTCCCTTTTACCTATGCACTCTAGACTAAACATACGATGAAGGAGGCCATATGTTGTACAGGTTTATAAAAACACACTGTCCTACTTTTTCTACTCAATATTCTACACCTGATTGCATAAAAAGAAAATGATGAAAGCCTCATAAGGCACCGGGTTGCTTGTGATTAGGCAAAAAATATTATATCCGAGTCATCTGATTGTAGGGAAAAAGGCCTTCAACTGAGAGCCAACGGATTTAAGTGCAGAACATACCAAAAACCTCGTATCCTTATTTTCCTACTCATATAACACCTTCTCCCGTGCGCCAAGAAATGGGTTCACCTCCATCACCCCAGTGCCTGGGATAGATGTTATCATTCCATCATAAACTTCGGGAAATACACGTATGCTTTCGCATAGAGTTCCCAGTCCTAGCGACTTATAATAAATATAACGTGTTCGATGGGGTTGTGGGTCAGTCGGGGTAGTGTGTCACATAAAAACACAGCAAAGGGTCAAGAGCAGCCTAGCTAGCAGCTACAGAACCACAACAATATAGAGATAAATAACTAGCTAGAAATGCTTTTTAGAAGAGTAAATAAGGGTTATAGACCCTATAGCCAAATTATCCTATAATTGGCTGTGATATGTTGCTTTCTAAGTTCCCCATACAAAATATTTGTGTGATTAGGGGCCAGGAGAGTTTCTCAGTCACTATAGGCCAAATTCACCTGCAAAAAAAGAGGAGTAAGCTAAAAGATAGAGTATACAAAGTAAAAAATAAAATCAAGCTATTTGAACATTGGAGGTGGGTTTCATATAGCTGGTAGTATTTAATTTTGCTGTGTTGCTATGCGACACACTACCCCAACTGACCCACAACCCCATCGAACACGTTACCACGAGCCTAGACTCTTTGGATAGGCTTTAGGCGCACTTGATTCATAGATCTTCGCAATGAGGCCCCCAAACATGCCACCGCTACTTATATATATTATTCCCACCGCCGCCGCTACCACCGCCACCACGCTTTGTAAGATACATAGGTCTACGCCCTTCTCCATAGACAGCCTCATAAAGGCTATTATCAACTCTTCTCCATCTTCAGCCCACAAAGCAGGAATGACATACTCGTAGCTAGCCTTATCCAAAATACTAGATCGGATTATGAGCACGCAACCAATTGCCTATCTACCTCTACAGACCTATGCCCATCATAGATTTGAAGGCGTCGAATATCCGTGATGACCTCATCACACACAAACGCAGCTAAGTAGCATAATCAAAGCTTTAGGACTTATTGTAGACCGACTTCTTAGCACCACTCGAGAGAACATCTGATGCTTTTGCACTAGCACGAACACCACATTCACCAGCCTCACGCTCCCAGGTATCCAACCCCATTCGCTAATTGTATAATCAGCGCGGTATCATCTAGTCTTTGAGCATTGGATTCCTACTACTACTCCTGAGAAAGTCACTTCCTATTGGAAAGCCTAGGTAGAAGTCAAGGTAGAGGCCCGTGTGGGTAAGCAGGGTAAAAGAAGCACTATTAGAAACGAATTTCTTTTCTTCCGCCGTCGTTGCTATTGCTACCAGTCCTATAGACCCGCTTATAGAGCTTTCACCTATCGATTTGGAATTTTTAGGAGTAATACTTTGTGCTTTTTTACGTCGTATGGATTTTTTTGAGTGGTAGGGCCTTCAGAAAGGTACATATGCAGTAAGAAGTAGTGATAAGTCACTTTAACCCCTTGAGGTTCTTAATATAGGCGCGGCCTTGGATGCTAGTTTTTTTTTCTTTTCTCATTAACTACATGAACCTTTCGGTTATGGTAATCCTCCACTTCCAGCCCAAGCTCAAGCCTCAAACATAACACACAAAAATATTCTTGGATGCTAGTGCTTACTTGGTCTTGTATACCCCGAGAAATAGCTTGACGTTGTTCATGCGCGATCACTCGGTCTCGGTGCGTGTGTTATGTTGTAGGTGCTTCCTAATAAGGATAGCTTTTTTTTTTTAGTTCAAGTGATTTTATTGTTCTGGGTACAAAATCTAATAAGGATAGCTGATGGGCGGTTTCATATATGAGTCACGTGTATCTCCATTTGCTGTGTTTGAGGATCCAGGGCAAGGCATCCCATATTAGGGTTTAGGGTTCTCTCTTTTGGAGCATATATCGATAGATCTCTCTATCTCTCTTAGACAATCGATTCAGCAGTTTTTACCACATGTTAAACCCCACCTTTAACAAGTAATTCTACCTATCCTAGAACCTACTGTGATCCTTGTAGGGCGAGTGATTACTAATGATTCAAACTATTACTCGCAACTGAAATCGGAACCCCTGTCTTAGATACTATGTGGAGGGTTGTACAAACGGCGAGATATCGGGTATCACATAAATTTTCAGATTACAACCTTCACCCTGTGGACGTGTCAGGTGCGCGGCTGGCACCTAAACCTATCTAGGACACATCTCCGACTGCGTAGAACTTTCCCGCCTTAATTGACTGTAACCAGGCCTAATCGCAAATCCCCAATACTAAAGCCCACCACAAGTAAATATCTATAGAATAGTGATTTCAATGTATACGTTAATGCATCATAACGCTCCCTCTCCTATATAATTACAGGTAGACTCCGCAACCCCCACCCAATAACAGCCTGTTCCATACAAAAGAAAAGCCTAGATTCCCCAAAAAAGAAAATATATATCATTTACATGACGTTCTAAAGAAACGCTCAGCCCTTCTAGTCGGTCTTATGAAAAACTCATGAAACTCAATTATATCTCTCCTTGGACTCTCTGTAATGCAGCTGCCCAAGCAGCGTTGTTCCTCAGCCCCCTAATCTTCTGCGCAAGTGCCTCAATCTCAGTTTCGTCCTGAGGTTCAGACTTAACTCCGACCTCCTTAACCACATGGCCCCACTCGTGGCGCTCCTTGCCGTACATAATACCCTTAAGCCAGTTCTTAAGCAAAGTTGTGTACTTACCAGCCTTCTCAAGGGGCTGGATGTCGGTACCACGGAAGTGGATATCGGTGACGGAAGTAACAAAATACTAGAACCTAAGTAAGCTAATGCATGGTAATAATAATATAAAATGGAATGCGAATGCGGGCACATACAGCAGTACCAGCAGCAAATGCTTCCACCAAACGACCATCCTGAGCAGCCTCAACGAGGTCATTCATGGTATACTTCCTTTCAACAACTTCCAAGCCCTCGATCTCGCTCTCAGTACCGGTCAAGCGGTCCCTAGCAAGTTCAAGTATGCTACGTCTAGTGACACCATTAAGGATTATCTTGTCATCGAGTGGAGCAGTGACAAGCTCTAACTTGTTGGTTTGTTTATTACGCCAGATAACAAAGAAGTTGCTGGCACCGGCCTCAGTTACTTGACAAGATTTGTCAAAGAGCCAGAGAATTTGATCATATCCCCTAGATTGAGCCTCTTTTTGTGCCATCAAGGAAGGACCATAGTTTCTATGCCCGAGTCATTAGTCATGACCCACAAAAAAGGAGAATTGCATGTAACTTACGCCCCAACCTTAGCATACCCAAAACCACCGGGCCATGCACGAATACTATCTTCTTTGCTCGCAAGCAACTTCATAGGCTTCGTATCCAGTACTGGGAACAAAGCAGCAACAATAAAGAGCATTGCCTCTCTAGGCTTCTGCACACCCAGAGCCATTCCAGTGCCAATCATTGTAGGACGGATATATATACAAGTTCCCGGCTTTGGCAGCCACTTCGGTGCATCATGCGAAATGAGAGTCTTAATAAGCTCCTCCAATGCTGTCGGTGGGAAACTAGGCAATGCAATCCTCGTACTAGATACCAACATCCTCGCAGTGTTACGGTTTGGACGGAACAATCTCACAGCACCGTCAAAGCCACGGTACGCTTTAAGACCCTCAAAACACTCAGTTGCATAATGCAAACATGAAGCAGTAGGCATGAGGTCAATGGGTCCGTACGGCTTCAACTCAGGAGCCTCCCAACCAGCTGTGTCTGTCCATTTTGCAGTGATCCAATGGTCTGTACAAACATCTTGCTTACCCCATGCGGTGCCAGCGGGGTCATCATTGAAGGGTTTGGGATCCTTGGTCAAGGTAATTCTTAATTTTGAGGGATCGAGCTCGGCGAGTTCGGGGGTAGAAGTAGCGATGATGGGAACGGCTGAAGTTAAGGGCTCGGTAGCATCGGTGCGGTTATGAATGGCAATGGATGATGTAACTGCGGATGTTGTGAGATCCTGGTTGATAGCTGATGGAGGAGACATTTTAAGGTCTATAGTGAAACAGTAGCAACTTTATAAATAGCTTTTCAATAGGATTTTGAGGATCTAGTGGTGATAGAGGGGTAGGTGATGTAATTAGATTAATATGCAGAGAATCTAGAGAGCTGTTGAGGGAAAGGCCCTCTTCTTAAGCCTTCTCCTCCTCCCACCCCATGACTCCGCCGATTGTAGCCAGCTTTCGAAAAGGCCTTTCCACCATTCTCCCCCCGCCTAGAGCTCCGTCCCGCCCCAGCTAGGCAATACTAAGGGGTATACACATAGTAACTTCCTCGCAGTCAGGCTTGGGATGCGGCACTCATCACCGGTTCGTACAGCAGCATCAAGCCGAACCCACAGCGGCCCCAGCAAGTTCCTTCCCGCAACGGCGTCGTTGTCCACTTTTATCTTATCTGGGCTACATCTCGTGACGCTATGTAGTCTATTGTCGAATCGGGATCTCTCAATTCCTATCCCTTTTCTTTTTCAGACCATCTAATCCAGGGTTCTGGAAGGATCAAAACACGTTTTTACGGGATAGATGCCCGCCGTTGGAGATGCTGCCGCGTTTAAGCGATTGTATCCGGGTTTTCACCCCCGCCGAGAAACTCCGATGCCCCAATCAAGAAGGTTGAATACAAGAGCCTCGCGTGCCTTGCAATTTCTGAACGTCAAGCTGCAGAAATTTACCCGTAGCTAGGTAGAAAGAAGAATTATAGATACGAGCATTTTTCTTCAACTAATTGCAAATTATTGTGTTACATATACGAGTAATAGTTGATGATGCAGCCGCGTCTCGGCGCAAAACTTTAGACGGTTTGTTTGTTTTTAGGAGCGGCACTCATCTGTGTACCTCAAACAAGAATAAGCGTGGAGAAACTACAACTCTACAGAACCCCCCGTGTCACAACGTGTTCAAGAGTCCGTGTTCAATCTCAGATCAGCACGTAGATTCTTGGAACCGAATGTCTCTCTCACGTTATCACCTGTCTGTGCCTGGCCCTTATCCTGAACAGGATAATTATAACGAACCCTAGATACAACCCCAACAAGATATCCCGCTATGCATAATGTCCTAGACCTTTACCCCGAGCCTCTTATCATCAATGCATCCGTTCAGTTGAACCGGGTTGGTGGCTCGCGAGAATCTCTAGGCCCGGTTCCATTGTTAAACATACCCCCGCTCGCTGTGATTAAAAGGTTTATGACAACGAATCTATAAGCATTAAATAATCAATAATATGAACAGACTATCAAAGTGGTTGGATCTGTTTTCTAAAAATATCCTGCTCGATTAAAATCCCTACTAAACCATTGTTAGCGAATTTAGAAATCTACGGAAACTACCTAATAAATATTCTAGCCTCCTAAACTCTTGACCTACTGTGAGTTTATTAGGCCCCTGTATGTAGTTTAGCTAGATGCCAAGCCCCAGGTGGCTAGTGAGCTCTTGTCTCAGGTGTCTTCTTCGAGGGGGTCGCTGGGCAAGGAGAGACCATACTGGAACCAACGGCGTGAGATTACATCCTTGAGGATCATATTACATTTGGGCGCCTCAGAAATCAAGCTCTCACCAGGGCGCAGTTTCTTTCATCAATGTAAACAAATCTAATCTCAGAGACAAAGAAAACCCTGCTTAGTACAGGTTCACCAATCTCGGCCCTTCTTTGCTGTGGACGGTCCCTTATATACTAGTACTCATACCCTCTTACGTGCTCCCGGGTAAACTTGCCACGCCCAGTCCGTCCCTTTATGTGGACAGACTTCTACACTAGGTCTTTTACTCAACCTCACCGATGACCCTTCCCCCTTCCTTTGGTATCTGGAGTGGTTTCATTCCCCGCTGCTTTCTCCACCAGTTGCTGCTACTGATCATTTCTTCATCCATGAGGAACCAGTATCTCCTTTTACGTGTCGGGCGGTTTGAGTCAGCCCCTATATTTTCATGCATGTATACAAACGTAGAGGGAGGTGAAGGTGAAACATCCAAGACAGCAACAAAGTTGTAAAACATCTTTTACTGGCATCTGGCCGTCACAACTCCATCACCCTCTTCGCTTGAACTCCTAATAACAATACATTCCGAAGTGACTTTGAAGAGAGAAGGATATTGTAAATAAAATGTGAATCGAGAAAGGTATAATTGGAAGTTTATAAGTGTAGAAATGTCTAAGCGCAAGATGTAACAAAGGAAATAAAAGTGTAGCAAAGTAAAGGGTCTTTTAAGAAACTCCCCCCAAAAAATACTCAACTCCAAAATCAAAAGAAAATCAGAATGCCCGCTCCCATGCCTCTTTACGCCGATCTGTTGTACATACAATGCAATACATTACACATGAATCATAAATCATAGATAATAGAAGAAAAAAACTTAGAGAATATTGAACTAGAAAGAAAAGAAAAGATTTTCGCTCACCTAGCAAATGCCTCGCCAATCTCCCAACTCTTTGCCTCCCATGGGATCTGTCCCCAAACCCCCCAGCTCTCGTACATCCCGCAACATAACTTTCCCTCATCGACATAATCTCCGGTCTCCTCCCCCTTCACCACATAGTCCAATAGCCTATCCCGAAAGCCCTTAAACGGTACTGTATCGATATATGGGTGATGCATGATCTCTAACTGCTTCTTTGTTGGTTGTAAATCTTCCGTACCCTCTGGTAGTGGAGCTGAGGTAGAACTATTAAAAGGAGAGATAGTGTCATCATCCATCATGGCTTGTTCAGAAACCTGTAGAATCTTTGCAATCTCCATGGTAGCGTTAAAGAGCGTAGAGTAGTTTAGTGTTAGGTAGAAGTCGTCTCTTGGAAGTGGTGCATTTAGGTGAAATGGGTTAGGGTTGACAATCGGGCTTGCGGAATAAGCTGGCGGAAGGTCGGGGATAGATGCAGTTGCAGTTGCAGCCTCAATACTGATGTTCTGGGGCGCGTTGGGTTGGTAAGAAGTAGTAATCAGGTTCGAATCTTCACCACGAGAAAACGTGTGAGTTAGCGAAGATACGGGCAACGGTGAGTCGGTTTGGAGGGAGGAGATGTACGCTTGGATTTGTGGCGGTGATGTAGGCGGTTCTGAGACCGTGTGAGTCTGAGATGTCATAGAATAGATTGGCGGAGGGCTGGCCTGGTAGTAGGGCTGCGCCAGGTGTTGAGAATATGGTTGCTGCTGCTGCTGCTGCTGCTGGGAGTATGGTTGAGGGTTCCATATTGGTAGTTGCTGACCCGACTGCCGGATACTCTGTTGTCGAGCATCCGAATTTGTGAATAATGGACCAAAATCACCGGTAGTATAGAGATTTCTAGGAACAGAAATAGCTCTAGTAGATTCTGTTGAGGCACCTGATACCGCAGATTCTCGGTTTGAGGTTCTATCCTCCAAGTTGCTAATCTTGGTAGCCCTGGTCGGGTGACCTCCTCCAGCTTTCCTTTCAGCTCTGTTATACGCACTGCTAACCTCAGTAGAGGGCTGCTTCTTCTTCTTCTTTAATGGGCTAGAGGTAGATGAAGTAGTTGTGCTAGTAGCTCCAGCTTGACGCTCTAGCTCTTCAAGTCTTTGACGGAGTTTACGGCCTTCGTACAATGTTAGTTGATGCCCAGGAACCAGAGTTAAACATAGACTACAGTAGGAAAAAACTCACGATAGTTTCTCTGGGCCAGTCTGTTCTGGATTTTTCTACGCTCATTCAGGTCTGTGACCTTGCGCCAGTCATCATCTTCGGTTTCCATGACTTCTGAGCTGTCATAACCATTTCCTGAGAGTAATTGTTAAAATAAGGAAATTAGGTGGGGAGGGTTTGAGGGGTCTGTTACCACTACGGCCGAATCTGATGGACATCTTGGAGAATGTATATAAAGAGATGTGGTTGAGATTATAGGGACTGAGAATGGGGATTGTGATGATGTGTAGATTTTAATGTGTGTTCTGACCGTTGTCCTTTTTTTACTGTGCCGTAGCGTAATGGACTAAGATCTGGGGCTGAACAAAATACTCGATGGATGGGATGATGGAAGCCTGGAAGTCGGGAACACAGAGGACCTTATGTATCTCCACAATCCAAGCGGAGGTACGGCCCGCTGTTTATTCAGAGCTGTGTCTCAGAGTGATCGATACTTGTCTCTGGGTATTGGGGGGGAGGGGGGCTACGAAGGCTATCCTTGGAGGTATGGTGGAGAGAATGTTACTGGGTAAACACGATGCAGACGGATTCCAGAACGCATGCACACGAGGCAAAAAATAGAGCCAAAAAATAACGCTTGCATGCTGCATACTAAGGCCAGTGCAGGGAGCCACAGCCAGGGTTGCTTTGGTCCTGGGTTTCCATTCAATTTTCCAAACATTCGCTGGGTCCGAGCTTGCGTGACATATGGGAGCCCACCTTCCAAATGCCTATTTTGAGCCACATGCCCGAGTTACATAAAACTAGAGACTGCTTACACAATAAATACCGATGCCCTTACCATCCCCACTACTTCCTCATTGGGATTTATTAAGCCCATGCATGCGCCTGGATACGGTAATAGTAATTAGCACAAATTCCAAATCTTCGGAAGTCTTATGGCAGTGGTGATAAGTTAGGATGCGTCGTAGGTGTGTGTGGTGATCGTTGGCAGCTTTGTTGCCCCACCCCCGTCGGCCTTTCCTAGCACCCCTACACACAGCATCCGCTCACGCCCGCCGCTGACATACCGCCTTGTAAATAATTTCCCATCTCCAATCGGTCATCATCATCGTCATCATCATCAATCACCAGTTTATGAGTGCCTGGTATAGAACTCACGGTGTTTCCACCTCGGCCCCTGCCAGTTTCTAAGCTTTACAAACGATCCTCTCCACCGTGATTAGAATCATCTATACACATCTATCTTGCGTCTCGCTTGTCTGTGGCTGTGTGATGTTTAAATATCTATGTGCACCTCGTCGCCGCTAAAGTGATCGCTCTCCCGTGCTAACAGGGATGCTGAAACAGCCACAAGCCACAGCCACACTCTAAATGTACCATTCACCACCTGGTTCACCCTTATTTACCTGAACATCACCAGCCAATGTTGGGCTGATAAGCACATCTCATGTCTGGGTCAACAAAGAGCCAAAATTAAGCTCGGCTTCCGGTCGGACATCCGAGAAGAATTAAGCTCCCAGCGCTCCGGGGTGCTGCAGAAGCCAAGCACACTGTAACCATGGCTAACGAGTACGGCAGGGCTGGGGTCAAGACCCCGAAACCTCTCAAGACCAATGCAAGAACCAACAGGGTTGGCAAGAACAAGGGAGCTCACTGCGTCAAGAAGAGAGACAAAATCTTAGCGAGCCCAGACAAAAACGCTTCGGTTGGAGAAATCAGGAGAGGCTTGTCTTCAACACCTAAGAAAAGGAAAAAGAAGACCGCGGACGAACACCCGCTGGCGAAAGCGTTCACTGGTGGGTTTTGCGTCTCTTCTTTTGACGAATTAAATTATCCGGAGAGCGTCCGGTATGCTTTTAGGCAGCACCGGTACAAATCTGTCACGACTTTCGGAATTTACTATTTTTATTATTCGGTCCCAGTGTGGTGCCTGGATCAGAGAGATTAAATACTGTTGGGGGCTGACTGAATCTTGCGTTCGAGCTTGTTTAATATCTATTTCTGCAAATTATAGTGATTTCTGTCATCCTATCAAATGATCACCTGTTCCTTTTCCCCACTCCTCAAATTCCCCAACTCGTTTAGAATGCAGATATCGTTCTTCTACTCTGCCCCGGTATTTTTGTTCAAACTATGGCCCGTGTATCCAAATTTATATAATATTTACCTACTTTGCGGGTTTATGCTTGAAAATATTTGAATACTAACCTACGCCTCCTATAGACTCACTCACAAAAACTACGTCCCATATCTCTACAAAGCTACCACAGACGCTTTCTAACAAGCTTCAAATAGCTCTCTCTCGCATAACGGCGACTACGGCTCGCAGCAAGATGTATCTAACTAACGCGTCAGAGCTTAAGTCAAGGCTGCTCACATCCTCGCCGCTACTGTCGGCAAAACTCAAAGAGGAGGTGGTAGAATTTCAAGAAGTGGTTCGAGATAAAACCCAACTGCTGGATGAGCTGTGGACGCGTTGGGCAGAATGCGTAAACGAGATTGAGAGTTTAGGCATTGATGAAGGTTCCCTAAAGCGGAAGGGAAAAGAGAAGGGTGATTCGATGGGAGCTAGTGATCCACAGCAGGGGGGCGATAAGCAACACTCGGATGACGCCAAAGACGATGAGGAATTCGACCGTCTACTACAGAGTATTAAGGCCGTGGGAAAGGTTTGGACCAAAAAGATGGAAGATAGCGAGAAGGTTTGCATATTTCTGATTGTTACAAATCAGGAAATTATCCCTAAAATTTTTATAGAAAATCGCGGATGAAGTACTTAAGCAGCAACAACTTGCTGCAACTGTGCTTTTTTAGGTGAGAAAATTCCCAATCTATCTTCCTAATCCGACAAAGATTGCGGTGGCGAGTGGTGCCATATTTACGATTATTGATATGCATTGACCTCAGGGGATATGACTAGGGCCTTCTTCTATTCTCCACATGGCTATGACAACCTCATTTGTTGAGATATGGTATACGAAACTTTACCGGTTGAGAGTCATGACTTCATCTTATGATTGTTTGAGATTAGGGATAAAACGTATCATTACGGTTAGGTAGATATATCTTGGGGGTTTGCTTGCGCATGGACGACTCAACTTGATTGCCACATGACCAACATTAGAGCTATGATGAAAACCTATGATGGAAGGATCTACAGATTAGCTGCTAGCTTCTTTTGAAGAAGAGGGGTCCTAGATCCGGATTCTATCTTTACTAGCCACTATAAATGAATTTATAACTCTATTTCCGTATACTTTATTCTAATCAAGCCAACGTTCTGAGGTTGCTTAACCTAGGTGAGCAGTAGATCAATGAACTCTAAAAATCCCCCAAAAGGAAAGATTCCAACACTACAACCGGTTCCCGTAGTGCCCGGAGGCTTCTCTATAAAATATCTACCAACTAACACCCACTTATGCAGTCAGCAAAGCTGCTTTCCTGTCTCTGATTTTCTTGTGTTTAAGATTATTAAAATCCACGAATCATAAAGAGTTTGTACGGGAGCAAGTAGCCGAAGCATGCCCGGCCCGGATTTTGTAGATTCGGAGATTACACCCAGGTTAGAAATCACAGTTTTATTTGGAATAATTGCATAGCCAGCACGCATATGGGATAATTTTGCAGTAATAATTGCCACTCTTCGGGTCCGTTTGGGGTTAAAGGAGATGAGAGTGCCATGCCGCTAGGATTAAATCAGTCATGTGACTGAATATGGTCCGATAACTTAGCATTAACAGGTCACATGATCAAGCTAACTCTTCCGACATGGGGTACAGCTTGGCAGTTATAAGCGAGAGATCTTTCACACTTTCACATCGTAGAATCTGGTGGAACGCAAGCCCCAAGACCGGGTCAAGACCGGCACGAGTTCAGGAATACTAATCAGTTCCCCGAGTGTTCCGGAGATTGGGGAATCTGCGATGTCATCTGGTGATTTTTTCCCTCGCAACCCGTTTCTCTCTGCATATCAGAGGGCTTTTGCAGGAATAATCTCACTGTCAGACCCCGACTCCGATTCGTATAAAATAACGCCCGGATTATAAGGCCGGGTATACATGGCCTTCACAGCGAATCACTCGACTCATTGGTTATATTTCTGTTCACGTGACTTGACCTCAAATTTTGTTTCTTGCGCAAATCGGTGTTACCGGGGCCGAGAATTTCTGAAACGTATTCTTTTCTTCTTCCACTTCTTCGTGCGACGCGAGATCTGGACCTCCTCAAATCTCCTAGGAGTGGCTATTATTGACACCATAGCCCGTGTGTTACGGGGGTGGGGGAAGGAAAATAGAGATATATAAAATTTATGCTATGGAGCCCCAGACATGGCCAGTCTATAACGTTACATCCCCCCATTGTTTGTTTTTCCCCAATAGGAAATTTGGAACGAGCTTCGCTTGTGTAACGCTGACAGTTACGCCATAATCGACATATCGCGACCGTTGCTATATGCAGTTTGACGTTTCCCTTTTTGCCCGTTCGCCTTATCCTCACCTCGATACCCCTTTATTGATGGAGAATTGAATTTGTCTTTTTAATCGGCGTTTTAGCATTCCCACGCAGCTCCACATTTATTTGGTGGGTCCCTCAATTGAACGAACCAAACAGCCCCCATATTGTGTTATGCATACGCCCAAGGCGCCCCCCTGTATCCTAAAGAGTGGGGACTATACGCTTAGTGAATTTGATTCGAGGGGTGAGGCAATTACTAGTCTTTCGTCTACACACGTGGAGTAAGTAGATACTAATATTTTTTTGGAGGGGATCGGCTGGATTCAAGCGTGAATAGTAAATAGAGGTGTACCCAAAAATACCGCTATTTATAGCGACTCTCGGTCCCGGACTTTGATTACTGTTAGGGGGGTGGTAGTGTCATGGCCGCAGGCGCATGCGCACGATCACTAAGCATATCAGCAACAGCCGTAAACTTTAAATTGTGTGTCTTATTTTTTTCAGCTATGGCTGTGCAACCGTTACCTACTAATGGCCCGCACCCGGTTCCCGGGTCCTCAGGCGGAGGACCAGAAAAACACCCCAGAATATGTATCTTTCGAGAAGTTTAAGGATGTGGCTGTTGAGGGTAGAGTTATGTGCTCTAAAGTACATGTGGTATGCTTATCGATCAACAAGGCTGAATCCTAGATGTGCGGGGGGGGCGCAGATAGGTACTACAGACGTGTCGGTGCTGTGTGGATTGTGACAGCGGTTGAGATCGATCCCCACCATTCTTTTAATAAATATGCATAGCAGTGGACACGATTGGCTAGAGATGGCGATAAATAGAGTTATTCGGTGATGCAGTGTTTATTCTGGAAGTGTCTCAGGAAGGAGACCGAGTATTACCCATCCTGTCAACGGATGGCTCCGAGTCGGAGTCTAGCCATACATACCACCCCTGGTTTAATTTGGGATATTAGGTATTTTAATTACATCTAGAAAGTTATGCCTGCTTAGGCAAATGCGCCTACAATTGACAAAAGGTGCATGAGAGCACCATAAGGCTGAGTATAACGAAACGAGTGATATAACATGATTATTATATTGCCAAAAAACAAGACAAATCTGCTGCAGCAGATATGCGTGTATGTGGTAGATATTTGGTAAAAGTAAGAATTACCTAGTCTAGTCTGTTTTGATATGATAAGTTGTATTGGGAGGGATTTTCATGAGCGGGCAACGTAATACATGTACTGTTCACCGGAACAGCGGCATCACGCCTCGTTTTTACATCTCACGAAGCCACTGGACAGCGTATCTTTTCTGGAGAAAAATAAAAGTCATACCCACGTATTTTTTTTTGAGACAGTAGATTTCTCCGAGCACCGGTGGCCAATGCGAATGGTCCTTAATGACTCGTGTTGTAGTTCGTAAAACCGAACATAACCAACCAGAAGCACAACTACATGTATGTATATAGAAGATTCATATATCGAATTTATGGAACCAGCAAGGCAGCCCTCATGAGGAAAGAAAGAACGAGAGAGGAAGTTTAGACCGAACTAACGGGCATAACAAGTCTAAATTCAAAACTACGTGTCCTCACATCACCTGGACACCAAAATGAAAAATAGACGCAGCGCTTTGGCTTTCTTTGTGCCATAAAAAGTACAAGCTTTCGATGGTCGAAATTCTAAAGGTAGTTCCCTGGTTTTGGGCCTGGATTTGAGCTCCAGTTGGGTTTGTGCAACAGCTAAGCAGAAGGAATAGGCATTTTTTGTTGAGGATATACAGGGATTTCAGTATCACGAAATGCTACTCGACGGCTTGTAGCCCCCACTGGACGCGAAATTGGGTTTCCTTGTGCCAACAGCCATGAGTATTATCATGAATCCTCAGTCCGATCACGAAATCTCTGATTTGATGGAGAGGATCCTGTAGCGTCAAACTAGTGGGGAACGGGGTTTTACTTGATTAATCAACTTAAGTCGATTCAGTCATACATGTAACGAGCCAGCTAGCAGTCTTGATTCTATAATACTGAATCGAACGGGTTTATTGCGTAGTCTGTGCGTTGGGTTTTAACAAAATCTTTTGGAAAAGGTCACCAAGTTGACTGCCCAACGCATGGTTTCCGACATACGTTTCAATCGGTCTCGTACAAAACCCTCTATGCTTCTTCTGGTGCGCAAGTAAGTGAGGACGGCAACGGGCCTACGTTTCAGGTCTCGTACCCAGCCCCATCCTGTACCATGCTGCCCAGTTTACAGGGCGGAGCAAGCCCACGTTTCAACCTCCTCGGGTTTAACCTCGCAGTTCTGCGAGAAGATTAGTTTTAGGATAGCTGAAGATAAATTATTGCGGGTTCTTTTGGTTATCTGCGAGGGTTCATCTGTTGGGAATGAAGGCAACCGATTCCTGGGTTTGTTGGTCATCGGTCTGGTTCAGCTTTAGGAATGAATCGATTTAGACCCTGAGCTAACTTCATCCATGCTTCCCCCGAAGTGCGGCTGAAGATGTAGTCAAAAGAAGCTTGAGACCCCAAAGTGCTTAAATAGAGTATACAAGTGTATGTGGGGTGAGTTTAGAACGGCCAAGGTACCGGTGGAGGTTATTTTGTGCTTTAAACGCTGTGGCTGAGCATCTTTGTTGATCAGGATCCACTCTCCGTACGTTTTTATTTGTCAAAAGATGGCTTTGAAAGCTAGAATTCCGTAATGGTACTTGCGGGAGTTAAGTTAGGTATTTTCTAAAGTTGGCGGTATGTCCACATTGGTTAAAAATGCGCTTTGCACTTTAAAATCGGCAAAAGGTAGTATTTCAAATCTGGCTATTGGTAAAATAAGCTATATTATAAGATCTACCGGTATGATGATGTAGAGAGATGGACATAGTTCTAGGCATGGCCATTATGTATAGATATTGTGCACGGAGATGAAGGTGAAGTGGCCAATTAAGTGTGCTCTCAGGAGATGAAAGTGGGGATGTTCGTATTTATAGCAAGGTTTAAATGGCGCATCCTGAATTTGATGCTAGAAGGAAGCACTAGGAGGCGGGGAAGAAGCAAAGAAAAGAAGCAAAGGAAAGAAGAAGGAAAGAAGGGGGAAAGATAGACATTTACTTCGGGTGAGCTGCCAACTTCGAGGCTATGACGATACCATAACGTTGGTAGCAAAACCGTTTTTGACCTATGACTTAGATGTTATCTAGCCAGTTAGACCTCAGAACGGGACTACACGGAGCTCCCGAGTGTAATTTGCGGATTACGATCCCAGAAAAACTAAGCAAATAGTTTTCCCTGCTAGTATAAAATTTGATAAGAGTGTTAGTATTGATGACCTCGTCTTTACTAGTTCGCTGACGCCCTCACCCTGGCGCATCTCGGGCTACAGAAACTGCAGGAAATCGGCAGGAGCTGATAGGAAGGCCTCTGCTTGAGCTTTTCGCTGCCTGGGTTCTGCTCGTTTTTTCTTCTTTTACCTGGGTTTCTGTTGTTGGATTCGGTTTGAGTGTTTGATAGGATCTGATTCTGATGCAGGAAATTAATGAAGGAGACGGGCGAGATCGTGATGGGGTGATGGAAGGGTGAGGGGAAGTAGAGGTGTGTTGAAAGGGGGTTCTGCCACGAATTTTGTGTCGGCGATGGAGCCCAACTGGGCGAGAAAGTTCATTTCTGAGTAGAAGATATGTCTTATTGGTGAAACGATAGAAGTTAGAGGCTCGTTAGTAATTATCACGATGTTAATGTGGGTTGAATTAAGAAAAGGAGGATGATGACACTCCGTAAGCACAGGTGAGATAACTAGCGTCAGGGTTAGGGTTTCTTTGCCATATACACCTACTAAGGTCACTATCTAGTAAACAATATGTAGTTTTAGCCGTCAGAAATTTCTACTTAGTGCTTAGTGAAAACTTATAACTATATCCATTAGTAATTTCTCGCTACCTAAAGTCTATTCATAGTGTGGTATTGAATGTAAAGGGTCGTTGCATATCTCTTAGTTGAGTAATATTAGATGTTAAGACTTAGGCAAGAGAAGAATTATCTTCGTTATAGGTTCTCTAATAAATTCTTTTAATCTATATGTTATTAAACGCTTCCAAAGACAGTAGATTGGCGCTAGTGGGTACTAACTTTGTTTATTCTTAGATCTCCCAATGAATTTCTTTTCTATATTGGGTATTGAAGTCTCGGTGAATAAGTTTCTATAAGTACAAGACTCAGAGAAAAGAGACTTTGTCTATGAAGTTGCCATTATTGCCACTATTTAACATAGTTATAAGGGTTTTCGGGGCGGGCACCTTTTTAGTTATAGTGAGCTACTTATCTCTGTCTGTAAGATGAATGGTATTGAGATATAATTATTTAAAAAATGGTTTTTCCGTCCTATGCCAATTGGTGCAGGGGTCCAGAGGGATCTGTTTTACGTTTTAAATGCCCTCAAGTACTTATCTATTCTAGTTTCATACACTATAGGCATATCATATTCTACCTAAATACATGCATTTTGGTGCTAGCAGGAGTCTAAAGTGGTTTCTAGTATCTTAAATCGTTTGAACTATAATAGATTTTTACATACGCAAAGATTGGTCCTTAGAATTATAAAATGGTATTAAGCAAATGGCTGGCTGAAATTCATCTGTGCGCAACCTCAATTCTCAGTAAGATAATGGTTGATACAATCTAGATTTAGAGCTAAGTGCCAATAATTTTAAAGAAAAAAAAATATATCCACAACAGCCCAAACTATATACCCTGTTCAAACTTATAAATTCTTAAACGCTATAGAATTTAGTATCTATCTGAATGTTCGGCAGGGATACCTAGTGAATTTGTCAATATAAAAAACCCAATAAAGCTGCGCCATAGTAATTTAATTATCTTACTTTGAAGGAAAGCCTTCGCCTGCATCAAGGGTCCACTTCACACCGTTTCCAGGTAAGGGTGGTAATCCACCAGCCCCAAGGACTTCACTAATAGCCTTCTCACCACCCTTCTCAAATGCTAATGAAAGAACCCCTTTCGCCCCGCCCTCTTTGATGGCAACAAGCTGCTTCTCGCCCTCTGCGCCAACTGCAATCCTAGGGCGAGAAGCTGAGCCAACAGTCAGGAGGCCGGCGATATCCGACTGCCTGAAGGTGCTTAACTGGGGGTAGTTGCGCCTTGTATCACGTTTCCAGTATGGGTTCTCAGCAATGTCGGCTGCGGGAGTGGTGACAGGGTCTGTATATGCCGATGCGGGGACAGAGGCGGGGGCGGGGTTACGGAAGTGGGGGTTAAGAGGGATACCGGAAGAACGCTCAGGGTCAACAGCGAGAAGTCGCCGGATTTTCTCCCAGATTCCGACAGAGCCGACGGTATATTTCTGTAGTATCACATTGATCAGATGATGATAGATATTGTGGAGGGCGAATCCGACGAACCTTAACGACGGGCTGGACAGACATTGTGGGAGTTGTGATGAAGGTGATTCTATGGGGTCATATATCAGTCTAATTGTATTAGTTTAGAGGGAGATTCAGTGGTGGAGTACTGAGAAAGAATGAAAGCAACGAGCTGGGGCTCGAGTGATTGCTATCGCGAATAGGCGGAGGAAGAGGTGTCGTTGAAGATTGCCCGCGCCAAGAGATTGTTATGTAAGAAGCAGCCCGGTCGGCGGGCTGCGGCTATCACAGCTCATCACCGAACGAGGTGTCCTTTGGCTTTGCTGTGGTGACAGGTATATCTACTTAAATGTAGTGAATTTCTCTCATCATCTACAGCCCCACGAGTTATTAATCAAAATTCTATGTCTTCCGCTATTCAGTCTTCCTCATCTGCATCCGCCCGTCGTCGATCCCCTTCGGTAGGAAGCGGAAATGCAGAAGATCTTATTATTTATTGCTGTGTTTGCTTCATCCCCGCTATCTCTGGTGGGATAGGTAATACAGATGGAAACGATCCACCCTTTTGGCTGACAAGCTGTGGTCATATTTTGTGCGGGTCACACTGTTTCCCGGGTGGTGGTATAGTCATTATTAACATTAGCCCATGGAGAATATACTGCTGATATATTATTAAACAATAGTACCCCAGGATGCATCTAAAAAGACACATAACTGTCCTTATTGTAGCAGCAGCGGTATTTCTTTGGCAGATTTGGGCGCTGGTAAAGTAAAGTGGGCTGTCGTTCATACTCCAGAGAAATGAGGACTCTGATTTTCACATGATATTCAATTAAAGGTCTCTATGGAACTACGCGATTACTTTCGTCCCGAAGCGGAGCTTCTGGAGGATGTTGCTGGCGCTATTAAGGTTCTATACCTCTCTTCTCACTCGCATGAAAATATAACTAAGTTGATACTGTAGTTTCGAATGAGTAATGCCATACGAATAGCATCGCATTATAAAGCTCTCGCGGAGAAGCTGCAAGGTAAGGTAGATGATCAGAGGAGGGTTTTATTAAAAGTGAAGGATGAACTAGTAGAAGGGAAAGAGCTGAAGAAGCATGATCTCCATTTACAAGCGAAGGTTGTTCTATACTGATAAATACGGGTAGGAAAAAGTCAATTATGGAGGCTGAAATAACAAATCTTCGTCAAGAGGTTTCTCAGCTTCGTGCCCAGCTATCTTCTGCCCAGCTATCTTCCCTGGATTATGATGACTCACTACCAGTCCAGAAACAGTATAATTCTGAGGCGGGAACTATTTGCCAAAGTCTTTTGTCTCCACCTACCACTACAGTGTCTGATAATTCTAACCACAAAAGAAAGGCTAACGACATAAGTGGCGATCCAGACTTTAGGGCGAGAGAATTCAGAAATGAGATGAATAAAAGGCAAGCCATGCCACCGCCACCTTTACCACCATCAGCACAAAGGATGGCACAACAATATTCTGATAACAGACAAGAGGAAAGGTATAGTGGGAAGGGGCAAGAACAGCATCAGGGGCAGCGAGTCGAGTATAGTAATCAGTTTCAACAACTAGGTCATTCGCCCCGGAAGGAAGTATACCGAGATCAGTCATCTCCCAGGGGTAACCAATCTCTTCGGGGTAATGGAAATCTTGAAAGTACTTCTACACAGCAGCATTTTCCTGTTGGTTATGAAAGACAGTTTATAGATCTTACAGGGTCTGTGGGTACTTCCATGCGACCACAGCCCTTACAAACTCCTGAGGGCGGGTTTATAAATCAACAAAAACAGGATGGCAACCGATTACGGAAGGATTATGCGAATAATATAAGCATCCCATTTCAGTCACCTATTAATCCGATTCCTTCCCAAGGCACAGGGGGTAGTAATTTCACATTTCCGGATCACCAATCATCAAAAACAGGAACAGGATATGGGGATAGAATCTCCCCATCTATGCAAGGCAATAGGTCCACTTTCAACTCTCTAGAAGGTCGGGTAGGTAATTTCTTGCCCTTAGCACGCCAAGAAGAAAATGCAGGGTATCTTTACGACAGGGGAGGGCAGTCTGCTGCTCCTAGGACTCCAAGGACCTCTGAAATTGGAATACGCAGTGTGGTGAGTCCGTTCTTTACTGAACCCCTTACAAAATTGGGGGGCCCCGGGCTACAATCATCTGCCGCCGGGAATGGTATACGACGGCCAGCCAGTGTGGCAAGCTTCGCTGGGCAACGGGTTAATCTAAGTCGTTCGTATGGCGCTAGTCTAGAAGATAGTGGACTTTTTAGTATGCAGGATGATTCGTTGGATGGTAGAGTAAGAGGGATAGGTACAACTGAGGTCCCAAACTGGAGTACACCACGGTTCGGGAAGATGGGCATGTTTTCGGGTGGAGGGGAAATAAGGCCGGGGACTGTGCAAGGATTTGGTAAAAGTGGAGGAGGTAACATGTTTAATCGAGGGATTAGGAGTGGGTTAGGCGGTGCGTCTCGGAATGGTATTTGTAGCACTTCGGGGAGTAGGATTCTGGAGAGGCCAGGCCTCAGGAGAAGTGTAAGGAGGGACTGAAAAATAACCGTGGAAAGTGAGGCTGAACTAGTGTTATGAATAGTATATTTCTTATTATCCTAGAGCGTGTATTTTGCAGGGTCATACCTCATGGGCTCTAGGAGGTTGCCAACATGTGCGTAATAAAATTAATAATAAAGAATAGGGGGTTGCTTATTGTACGTAACTAAAGAAAGGGTGGTGATATTAATAATACCTATAGAAGAAGCACATATACATGTAGCCTCCTATGAACATGTGTGCCGAGTGAGAACATGTGACGCTAATTCACTAGAATCTATTGCGATAAACCGGGTTCTATAGGAGGACCACTTAGGCGTTAATTAAATACCCGTATTTGAAGGTAGTGCATATTGAAAAATTACTAGAGGTACTTGATAAACGCTTATTTAATTTAGCGTAGAGTATATTACTCGGTCGAACAAAGCGCCGTAGTACAAAGGTGGGCTACAATAGCTATATCATGCTACCACAAAGAGTGGGCCTACAATAACCTATATATACCTACGCTTCTAACACATGACAGGACTGGCTTTCTTTTCAGGCATAGCACGTGATGTTTGACTAATATGAACTTTTAGTTACTCGGTCCCGAGGCATAGATTATCACTCGATCTTGAGGCAAGATATTATGTATAAATTGTATAACTTTTGCTAGGGCTGGTAAATCACCATATAGCTTTATAATAGAGTATCAAATATAAATAAATTCATGATTTCGTTCGCAAATGTATAGTTTGGTAAAATATTTACTGTAAAAATATCTAACCCCCCTTTAACGCTCAATGTCTTTATAATTCATAATTATACAGCAAATAAAAACATTAATAATAAAACCCTTTTCTAAAAACTATACCTATTTATCTGAGTAGGTCATGAGCCGGACGAATTCCCCACCAGGTCAAGAAGACCGACAAACCGACAGTCTCGACTAGACCGGCGGCAGCACGGATGGCAATATATTCCGCTTGACGGTCTTTATCGAATAATTGCGAGACCATCTAATCATAACAATTAACATATGCTGAACTTGATGTTCAAGGGGAGGAATAACATACAGTTGGTACACTAGTAGCAGCGAAGATCAGTGCACCAACATACGCAGCACCCTTATATGTTAGGACACCAGTCTGGGTGAGCAGTGCAGCAACAGCGTATGTTTGTGCACCGGAGCCAAGGACGTTTGATCCCCAGAGAGTTGCAGTCTTGGCGGCTTCCTTGGACTTGGCCCACTCCTGCTTGGAATTGGCGCTCATGGCCTTGTGGTAGGCATCGCCGAATATAGGTGCCATGACGGCAAGGTTGGCGGTGTGAGTGAAGATTGTGCCAAGGGCAACGGCGGAGGGCTTAACGGGAGGGAGGTAGTGGAGACTGTAGTTT
This sequence comes from Verpa conica, assembly GCA_033030425.1. Classification (NCBI taxonomy): domain Eukaryota; kingdom Fungi; phylum Ascomycota; class Pezizomycetes; order Pezizales; family Morchellaceae; genus Verpa; species Verpa conica. Next base: position 2,656,914 of record JAUFSD010000001.1, on the reverse strand, counting down.
GTTAGTAATTGAGTACGAATTTGGGATATGATTCTTTTCTCTCCCTCATTAGGGTTTTTATGCCCGTAGAGTTATGAGAGTAAAATAATAATCGGTTGAACATGTTCGATTATGATATATAATTGATACAAGGGAATTGGGAGACTAACGATGCCATTGTAGAAAATTGAGTTTGGTAAAGTTTAGTAGTTGAAAAAAGATAATTGATGATTGGTAAATATATATGAATGGAATGCAGAATGATGAGGAAAAAAATCAAAGGGGAGGGTACGAGAGAAGGTATTTAAATGATGTCCGAGGTCATTATGACCATGACCGCATACTCTCCCAATACCCCCGACCCGTATAACCTCCCATCTCCATTCTCATCAGAACCCCAACGCATCACTTGTTTCCACCACTCAGTAACCAGCTACGGATCGTGCATAACTGGAACTTGGAATCCAATCGAATTTTCTTGTCTGCTCCCCTTGCATTCTTCGCCTCCTCCCCCGGGATCATTATGGTATACCTTGTTTTGTACCATGTGCAAAGGAGTAGGGAAGACGTTTCCTCGGTACATGCTTTGTTTACGGGATGGGAATGCCGTCACCATCACGGAGTCTGGGTTCTGATGTCATCTCTCGTCACTGTGGCGGTGTGGCAGCACTTCTTGGCGGAGACGTGCACCTTGGCGTTGGCAGCAGGGCTCGCTTTCAAGCCACACGGAGGATCATCCGCAATTTCATGCAGGAGAAACCATCATACTCTCTATGAACCAACTTCGCCAATGTATTGCACATCGACTCTTGCTTGAGGGATGAGTTCTTGGTATATGAGTACGCGATGTTCCATGTTGCCGCCATGTGCAACTTCTAAAGTACACACATGTACATGACATGACCCTAGGCAAGGTGTGTTTTACGGTTATCATCGCCGCTATCGCCGCCGCCTAGAGGAGAGAACAATGAAACAAGATTATAAAACAGAACAAAAGAGTGTTCAGCTTATCGCTTTGTCTCCCCTCAATGAAATGACTCTGATGGGCATGAGGCTGAGTGGTGTTGCGGCTCTTTGGGATAGCTTTCCCCTCCCTATTGTTCGCTCATGCCAAGTCTGATGACTAAGAGTAGCTTTCACCCTCAAAATTCCAGCGGCCTCAGGACACTATCACCAGAGACACTACAGGCCTCAAAGAAATAGATCTTGTCCCCCGGCCTCGGAATCTCTCACCCTCTGCTTCATCGCTATCGCAAGACTTTCATAGCTCCAAAATCTTCCTATAGACCAAGAGTTCGCCGTCCGTGATATCCGTATCTCGTCCTTCGCTTCATCCAGAAGCTTCCGCTCATCTTGCTGCGGATCTATCCCGCACAATCGCGTACCTCCCCCCCCCCCTCCGAAATCCCCCTCCCCACCCCAAAAGAAAGAGTCTTCGCGCCTGCCCTCTCCAAATCTACTTCTACTGTACCGCCCCGCCCTAAAAGCTATACATCGAAATTAGACGAAATGTCGAACCAGCTAGTTGTCAGTGTTCCTTCTTGATTCTTGATTCCCTTTTTCTCCTCTTTCGTACGCCTTTCTCGCTTCCTCCTCGGCCATGCGCTGACAGGTGTAACCTGTGTGATTCGGGTGATGGTGGAGAAAATAGGGTGAAGTTTACCAGCGTATTATACAAGAGGTCATCGACACCAGTGTTATCGACTTTGAGGAAGCTGGCGTTAATGCGTCGACTTTGGAAGAGTTGAAGCAGGTAAGCTGAGTTGGAACCTTCCGTTTCGTTGCTATCTTCCATTTCACTCAAGGGCGCTTGGCTGGCTTTTCTTATCCCCCTTTTTATGGCGCGCCGCGATTTCCCTTTTATGTGCCTCACCCCATTTTTGCGGGGTCGCTTTTATATGCTGCCCTTAAGGGATGGTTGCTGATTTATTTCCCTGTTTTCCCCGTATTTTGCTCACACAAGCTTGCCTGATTTGGCTATATTGCTTCCTTTTGCCACTATTAGTACTCTATCTTTGTGTACCCTTGCTGACAATAGGCTTTGTTCCTCTACAGGTCTGGCAGCAAAGACTTTCTGACCTTCATGTTGCTCATTTCCCTTGGGACCCTCCACCACCAGAGACTGTTGCACCCCCACAAGCTCAAGCGGCCCCCACATCTCCTGCTAAAGTACCCCAACCACAGCAACCAGGCATCAAGCAAGAGGCTAATGCCCAAAACCCCGCCGGTGTACCAGGACAAAATGCTGGGGGTGTTCGTATTAAGCCCGAACCCGGCCTAGAGCCGCAAGGGGTTTATGCCCCACCTGCTCCTGGTAACCCAACTCATAACCCCGCTCTCGCCGAACAGCGGGCACGCCAGAATATTGCACAGAAACTCATGAACCCGCTCCAAGTACGGCCTAATGGGGTCGGATTAGTGTTGCCAGGGCTTGCATCAAATCCCCAGCAAAGACCGCAGAATGGGCAAGCTTCAACAAACGGGATTCCACAACATGATGGTGCTGATGATGATACTGTACCTATAGAGGGATATGGTAATATTAGTAGAGAGGAGGCGGACCGCATATTACTTCGCAGGATCGGAGCCGCGGAACGTGAGAGTGCAAAGGCTACCGAAGAGCTAGCAAACGCTTTGAAAGGTCTTAAAACATCTTCATCCAAATCCTTCAAGAAACGCCGCCCTAGAAGGCAGGATGCATACGATGCTGCTCTCGATGGAACCATCTCTTACCCATACCCTTCTACTATCTCTTCTTCACGTGCACTCCGTCCCGATAGTATCTCACAGCTTGATGGTGATTCCGATGAGGAGGTGCCTGATGAAGACGCCATTAACTCTGATCTCGATGATCCCGAAGATGACGAAATCGATAATGAGGATGAAGACGAAGTGCCGCAAATCATGCTATGCATGTATGATAAAGTCCAACGAACTAAGAACAAGTGGAAGTGTGTGCTTAAGGACGGGGTTCTGACAATCAATGGAAAAGAGTGAGCCCGCAAGAACTTTCATCCCTTTTTTGTATAATCTTACTAACTGTTATGTTTTAGATATGTTTTCCATAAGGCTAATGGGGAGTACGAATGGTAATCTTGCAAATTTATGTGCGTGACTCGGGTTAGGGTTAATCTTTGTAATTCTGGAAGAAAAGATACAAAAAAATCTCTTAAAAGAGTAAAAAAAATTTAAGAATGAAGAGGAAGAAGAAAGGGAGAGATCGGGCCTGTAGCAAGAGATGCCTTAAGGTATTTCTCTTTCTCTTCTAATCACTCCTAGTTATGTTGGGTACGTTTCTGCTGGCTACGGAGCTTGCTGCCTCACTATGTACGAGGGTTAGATGGATCTGCAGTTTGATCATGACTCTTGGCCATGTACTTGGCCCTGTTGGAGGAAAATTGTAAAATTGTGCTTTTTTCCTTATTTTTTCCTTATTTTAAACCTTCGCCCTTGGTATATGGACGTCAGATCGGGCTACCTCCGTTGAAGTGAGACTGATACTAGGGCTTTGCTTGTAATTGGTCTCTTTCCTTCACTTGCCTCCTGTTGTACTCCTTTTATATCTCCAAGAGTCCGGCTTGGTACCTAGGAATGTGAATTTATTTGTGTTTTAGGAATTATGTATTGTGATATCCATATTGTCATTAAGTTTCATACGTCTATGGGAAGCTATTTTCTTGGCTAGGTCATATTCCTGCTGTCTGGTCTAAACTACGGCGAACGCAGGGAGGAATAAATTGCATAGGAAAATTAGGCTATGTGGAATGTAGTACGTATTTCAGGAGACCTGGACTGTGAGCGGTAGTGCTCTTGCATCTGTTTTGTGTGTACAGTCGTTCACCCGGTGACGACGAGTACCGCCTGGCGACGAACAGGGGTCATATCTAGTATAATGTAAGCAAAGAAAAAAGCCAAGCTGAGGAGATACTTTGTCGCCTATTGGCTCCAAACCCCCTTGTTCGTTGCCAGACGGTACTCGTCGTCACCGGGTGAACGACTGTAGTATCATAGCTAGAATTTTTTTTGAAATGGCTGATGGTGTTGATAGTCGAGTGACGATTTATGACGCTATGTCCGCCGCAAAGCTTTTGGAGTTGTCGGTGCACTTGAGATACGAGTGCAACCAACCTTGGTATGATTACGAAATTATATCTCAATCTTTCATTCTGAGGCTATAAGATGCCTATGGAATATTCTAGCTAGGACTTGTGTCTATTACGTTTCCTAAGAATTACCACCCCCCGATGACCGTTGAACATGAAGGTCTAGGGTGTTTCCTCCAACCATAGATTACGAATTAGGCTAGCCTACAACGCGGAAAATCGGCTACTTAGTGGCTATCCTACTATTGAATCATTACCTCTTCACTAGTAATGTTCTGGCCAGTTCGAAGGATGTCCTCTGTAGTCAACATATAAATATTTCTGACTACCAAAAAACACAGCACAACCCCCCCCCCATACAGATACAATAAGGCATGGTATAAAAGCACAAAAAATAAGAATAAAATAATTTAAGACAGGCCTATACCTCTCTGGCTATTATTTTTATTTTTTAAGAGTGTACCTATATTAAATAAGCTATATCTTATTGCTTTACCTTTATAGGGAGCATGAGTGTACCTCAAACGGGTAAGATACCTACCAGACTGGCCCATTGAGAGTACCCCCCAAATAGGCACGTCCTACAACGGGTCAGAGCAAGTGTAAGTAGGCCGTGGGGAAATAGGGTAACGCGACGAACACCTCACTGCCATTTTTAAGATTTACTTTTGCAGTGAGACTTTATACGGCATGCGAGAAGTCTATAAAATTCTCTCTAAGAGACTTGAAGACGCCGACAGAGCTTTCTGTTTGTCTAGGGTGCTGTTAACACGGGAGCATCAACATCAGTTTGGCATTCCAGCGAAGCTTCATCGGTATAGTCATATCAAAGATGGACTTCTTTCCGGTGATTTTGAGGTTTGGGACTACGGAGGGGTTTTATGAGGTGAGTGTCCAGCTGGCTTAATGACTGGCCTTACAAGCCTATAACCACAAGTATACCTATTATTGGGACTATAATTCACTTGATCGAAGCATTTTTTTACGGTTTATTCTTGGGCATAAAATAAAGAACGTAAATATAATAAACAAGACAACTCCACCCACAATTAGAAAATAGCCCCCCTCAACCTACTTGTACATATCTAACCAAACCATTACCCTCAGATCAATCGAAAAATCCATTATCCATATCCTCGCTGTGTACCCTCTGCGTACCTACAACTTTATCCAGGAAACATCAAACCAAAAGGGCCTAAGAAATCGATATTATCTGCGCATAATGTGGCTCTATAACCTTGCCATCCGTTACGGGTTTGTGCTTAGATCCGATCGTTTATATAGATCCGCAATGTTCCATTTACTGAAATCTGCCTCCAATGTACAGGGAAACCAAGCCAATGTTAGCCTCCCTAAAGTCCAAATTCTCCAAGCCATTACTATATCCATGATACAATTCAGAAATGACTCCGAGAATGGAAAGAAACATAGAAATAAAAATTTTCAAAGGTGAAAACTCCTACGTAAATCCGCAAGAGTAAAAGAAACGAGAAATGCATGAACTCCAAGCTAAGATCAACACTAATACATCCATTTCCGCGCTGCATTACCTTTCCATCTATCATCGAAACCTTCCTCTACCTCTGACTCTTCACTCTTGATTATATTTGCATCTTCTGACTCTCTATCTGAATGGTTTTGGCCCACTTTCCTTCTCTTTAGCCCATTCTTAATACTCTCAGTTGATCTGTCAATTTCTATGGTTTCGGTATGTCTTTTACTCGGTAGCCATCTACTACTGATGTGTTCATCGTCTAAAGTGGAGGTACAATCAAAGTTGGTAGGATTTTGGCTTGGTGTTATCTTTGTTTTCATAGCTGGCTCGGCTGTGGGTTTATGCTCGTGCTGAGTTGGAGTAGCAACGTCTACTGGAATAGTCCTAGCTACCCTCCAGTTTTTTATTGAATTTTTCTTAGTTTCTTGGATTTCAGTACTTGGGGTAGGTGCGGTTGTAGTAGCCGGTTTATCTCCTTCGTCAGATCTTAAGGCCAATTCGGCTTCGGTTATGTACCGTGACTTCCAATGATAGCCTGGTAGTCGCTCTATAACGACAGCGAACGACGAGTTTGGTAACACTGACTCCCACCAACATTCATTCTCTTCCTGTATCTCTTCCTCCTCTTTTGACATCCAGTCTTCTTGGTCTTCCTCGTTTTGTTCATCGCTGTCGTAGTCCCAAACCCCCTCAATCCGACCCTCCGCGATTTTCGCTGCCATTACCTTTGCTTCCTGATAGGCTTTTCTTCTCTCCGCCTCTTTCCTTGCTTTTTCATCCTCTATTGCCCGCAGTCGCTCCTCTTCCTCTAGCCGCTCCCTTTCTTCCGCCGCCTTCTTTTCATCTATTATCTTTTGCTGCTCTTCGATTATTCTCCGTTGTTCGTCCTCTATGGCTTTTTCCCGAGCCCGCTTTTCATCCTCAATTGCCTTTTCTGCGTCGACCTTCGCCTCTTCTTCCCGCTTCCGCATCATCCAGGCACTCTCCCTCCTTCGTGATTTCGGTTCTGGTATTACTTCCTCCTCCTCCTCCTCCTCCTCATTATCAGAATCCAGATCCATGACTGCAGGAGCAGCATTCTTCCTTGGTCTTCCTCTCGGTCGTTTTTTGGGCTCTACGCTCCCACCAGCAGAAGTGCTGCCATCCCCACTCACGACACTCTCTTCCTTCTCCACTAACACCCTCTGAACCCTCCCACCACCCATCAACAACTCCCTCGTGATTAGATCCGGCTCAATTCTCATTTCCTCCCATTTCCTCCACCCTTCTGTTCCAAGTTTCAATGTCACGACAAGGCTCCTCTTGTTCCGCCCTCGCCTCGTGTTTGTTTTGGCGAGTTTCTGCTTCTTCACCCAGTCGCCGACTATTAGGTCTCGCATGGGCTGTGTTGGTTCCGTCATGACGAGTTCACCGCCGATTCCAATGATTCGACTGGTAGGTGTTGAGATACCGTATGGTGTGCCTGTGCTTTTGCGTTTCCCATTTATTGCGGTAGTAATGGTCTGTATGACTTGGTGGTTCTCATCAGACAATGGGTAGCTCGTTGCTGTGCGAGATTCCTCTTCTTCAGCTTCGTTAAGACCACGCCCATTGGTAGGTGGTTGGGCTATGGAGCGCTGAGTATTTTGGAAGATATCCCCACTGTGGCTGTTTAGATCCTGTGTGGGTGCTGTAATAGGAATTGTAGAAGTTGTTGGCCAAGATGAAGGAACACCCAACAACGGGTTCCCGGCTGCCTCTGAGGAAGTGAGTTCATCTGGGTACGGTGAATCTACCTCAGGAAGAATGTTCAGGCCAGCTGCCTCAATGAATGCTTCTGGGTTTCTCTCTAAAGAACTTATTTCCGGCCACAGTGGCTGGTCATCAGCATCGATGCGCGCGAAAGACTGATGAGGATAAGATTGTATAGCTCCCTTTACAGCTTTAGATTGTGGTTTATCCAACATACTACGAACCTGTGAAGAATAACTACTAGGATAGGATAGATAGGATGGATTAATATCATATGGTAGGCCTTGTCGTCCTCTCGATGGCAAAGCCCCTGTTAACATATCCTTCGGAGATGGCAGTAAAAGCTGCTTATCTTGGGGTCTTTCTCTTTTTCTTGATTCATCTACTGGGGATTCTATTCTTATAGCCTCCCCAAATTTTGCCGCTGAAACAACTCCTCCATCCGCTTGAGCTTTGGTTCGGGTTGAGCCCTTAACAAAAACATTAGAATATGGTCTCTTGACGCCAAAAAATATAAGAAGGGAAATCCACCCTTTCCGCTAAGGCTATTGAAGAAGGATTGTTGCTAGTGATGTACTGACCATTCCCGACACCACCATTGTTACCAGAATCTAGGTCAGACTGATGATGGCTGTTATCTATTATGTTGGAAGCCTCGTCAAAAGAATTGCCCAGGCTAGGATCGATTGGAATTCCTGCATCGTGATCGAAGGCGTAGCCGTATTCAGCGTCCTCTTCGTCATCTGCTCCCCCATATGCGCCGAAGGGCCGCCGATATAAGTCAGTGGGGGATTGGTTCAAGGTTCTCAAGCTTCCTCCGGCATTTTCAGTCACATCTGTAGACATTGATGTGCGCTTTCGTTTGAGTGATTCCGGGTTCTCTGATAGCCAGGTAAGGTTTCCTCTGGAGAAATCCACAAGGCTTTGTACACTTCGTGGATCAGCTACGTGCTTTGTAGAAGCCCCGAGCATAGTTCCTCTCGGTTCGTAAGGGCTTGTTTTGCCGTTTTTGCGGCATTGGCCGCATGAACAAATCCCAAGGCACACAGGGCATTTCCATTCAGGATCAGAGAGTACCTAAATTTGATATGTTAGAGGGAATTTGAAAATAATGTAATTAAGCTACTCACATCAAATGGATCAATATCAAATGCTCGCCAAAGATTTCCATAGCAGTATGCTTTGTTACAGCCATTACATTTCGCCACCTTCCAGTCAGGGTGCCGAACCTTACAAACGTGACAGTTTATGAGTAACCCTAGCTTCTTCTTGCGCTTGATGTCTTCCGCATCATCCTGTATTTTGGCCCACTGATTAGCTTTTATTTATATCTAATCGATAAGATTAAAACTTACGACATCCTCTAATAATGGATCTTTAGTGATATCTACGAAGGGCCTAGTCAAAAGTTGATCTTGACAGACCCAAGCAAGCGACTTTCTTCCAAAGTTCTTGAAGCCGATCGCAAATTTCTGTGGACTTTCTTCCGACACAACCCCTTCAATAGCTATCACCTGCATTCGGAATTTCTCGTGATCTCCGAGCAGTGTCTTCCAATCGTGCTGCTCCTCCCAGCAAAGCTTTGAAATACATCCACAACTTCTCCCACGAGCGTAGCATTCCATACAAACATCGTAAACGTCTTCGTCCTCTTCATCCCCGGCAGGTGGGATACAGCGCTTGCATGAAAGAAAACGATTGAAAATGTTTCCCCTGCAAAATGAGCATGTCACATTGAACTCATTCGGAATTTTTCTAACTTTCATGCTTGTTGCTGTATCAGGAGAGAATTGCTCGTCCAACAAAATCACGTCAAAGAGTTTATAAAGCTTGCAAAAATCTGCTTTCATTTTTTCTTGAGAATTATCCTCATCGTTGTTGTAACTATTATTGGAAAGGACGCGATAGTATCCCTTCAACGTTTCGTAGATAATTGCCTTGTTTTTATATTGTTCATCGCGGCAGACGAGCCTAGCTTTAGGAAGTGATTCCCAAATCGCAAGCTCTAAAGTCTCTGGAGTCGTACGATTCCAGGCCACCTTCATGGTTGCCTCCCCGCGGTTCCAAACTTGGTGTGGAGCTAACGGCGGGACGAGTATATAATCGCCAAGTTTCTGCTCGACGATATATACGGGAAACGGCGCCTCTTTGAAAGAATCGATAGATGCAAAGTGAGATTCCACTTCAATATCATGCCCAAGACCGCCTAGCCAGTATTCGGCAACCACATCCCGATCACTAGATGCGGTCATGAACCATACAGATGAACCCGGACAACTTCCAGTTGATGTATATACCATTATATTCTGTCCTAGCGAGGCACACATCTCTTTGTGTGCTGGAGTATAGGTTCCCTCATGCCCAAAGTAGCACATCAGGTTCTCGGCACGAGCCTCAGAAGGAAGGGAGGACATAAGGTCGGCGGACGAAAGATAGAACGTGCAGGGGGGCAGTATCTTCTGAAGAGAATGTTGCCAGGCCGGTGGACAATCGATATCCTTAGCATACAATCGTTGTTGTGAACCATTGTAGCTCTGGGGAGTGAATTTTGAAGCCAGCACACCGAGGTGATTTAGGTAGTGTTTCAACGTCATAGGCATGTCAGACTGTGCTGGAATATCCCGAACATTGATTGCTATTTCAAGGCAACATCAGCAAACCAAAAGTCATTTCATCTGATTCTTTGGTACCGTGATTCCCTACTACAAATCTAGGAGGGGAAACAAACCCTCAGTTCCATGGTTTCTCTTTAGCCAGTCTGGATTAAAGATCCACTTTGGCCAATCAGTCCGCTCGTGCCAATTATCCAGCACTAATGGCTTTCCACCCTCTATCACGTGAGCCTGTATTAGCTGCCGGAGAGGTTCCATGGTTTCCTCCGTTATAGTTCGAGCATCGACCCGTTCGACTTTGTGGAAGTTTGGACAGCTCTTTACAAGTTCGTCGATGTCGAGACTAGGAGAGATCGGTGTGAACTGTGCCCTGTCCCTGACACGATCTAGCTTCCTTGCTGTAGAGACCATCGTAGTGGAGGAGGGCTTTGCAGACGGGTGAGTGCCTGTTACTGGCACAATTTGCTGCAGCCAATGGAAGAAGTAGAACAAGGAGAGGGGGAGTAGTAAGAGGGGAGGGGGTGATGAAGATTAGACAAAATAAAGAGAATAGGTGATAGAGAGGAGGGTAGGAGGAGAATTGAGGAGAAGGAGAGTTGATAATACAAGCAAAGTGCAGCTTGCAAAGAAGACGCGCCAACCAAGATAGTCGCGGGCTGTTGTGCGACCATGTACACACCCGTCAGTTGCATACATCCTTGGGGTAACTGGGCTAACCAACCTAGGCTAGCGTAAAAGGCGCTCAATAAAGCTGGGAACTCATGTGATGGATAACTCCAGCTATCCTCAGCTTATAGCTCTTTCAGTGATAAAAAATTATCTTGGCGTAAAATATAAACATTTTTTATAAGGTACTAAAAAGAATCGCTATATTTACAGTACAATCGCCTCTCCCGTGCTGTGAGCTGTGAGTGTTTTCGTTGATCGGCTGGAAGGGATCTGGGAGGAGGGGATGATGATAATGTATTATAGGTAGAAGTATATGTATGTCTCTGTTTTTGTAGCTTGGTACTAGCGTACTCCTGATCCAGGCTAGTGGATGGTATATACCACAAATATACCCTACTCTCCACCCTTCCCTCTTGAAACTATGCAGTAACGTTACCATACTATAGCACCCGGTGATGTTTGCTAGCCACATAGTAATGCAATAAGTAGCAAAATAACACTGAGTATAAAAAAAGGAGCCCACGAAGACTAGAAATACGGTTATAGGTACTATACTTGGGAGATGAGGAAGGAAATTTACTAACTACATGTAGTAGTTGGTAATATAGAAACCAATGCTAGCTCAGTCGATGAGTACATTGAGGCCTCTCTAGTCGGAGGTTTGTGAGACTTTATGGGAGTGGAGTGGTGAATGAGGAATTGAACGACTAGCTAAAATCTACTGACTCCTTCCGGCAGTACAAGATGTAACCACGTAAAAAACAGGGGGTAATCTCCAAAAATTCCCCAACAGCCCCCCTTAAAAAAGGGCTCAATAATGTAAAAAAACTGTCTTTATTCACCCTAGGGCCGCTCGTCCTAACGGATGGGCGGTGTCCAAACCCTGGTGCTCAACAACGATGTTGAGCGTTCGAATCTGGTCACCAGCAGATGTATGTTGTCTGTAGAACTGTTTTTATTTGTTTTTATTATCATTGATGACTCTTTATCCCTCTTAGGAATATATGTAGTATTCTTTTTGTTCAGTTGGTCTGTTCTGTATTCATATTATAGGAAGAAGAATTGACTTTCCGTATGTACCTACGAGAAGTAAATGGGTAAATACTTCACAGCAACTGTCACACAGGTCTCCCTATTTACTAGTCCGGTCTTGCTTCACGAGATATGCTCCTAGGCGTGTTTGATCTGTGTCTTGGTTCTCATAATCTAAATATTAGACAAACAAATATAGAAATATTTATACGCACCCAAAGCTCAGGCAGCAGTCATTCCATTGGGACTCATGAATTCTCACTCGGTCAATTGGGCTTGTGAGTGTCTATTTAGTACTTTATGGGCATTACTCAGCATATTCCAGTAGTAATGCTAGATTCAGGTAGATCATAGAGCTCCCTAATCCACAGACATCTATTAATTACAAACCCTACTTTCTAATCATGAGTACTCCCTCCTCGGTATTCACCCCTAAAACCCTCCCCCTACTACCTCCCATCCCCCACCATCCTTCCTCCCCATAAATTCCCGTCATAACCCCCAAATACTCTGCAAATAGCCCACCACCCACCGCAACCCCACCAACCGCCCAAGCGCACCACTTGAACCACCACCAGCACTCCTTCACATCCTTTAGATTAGCCTTCCTAATCATATAACCCAACCCCCCCGCAGCACCCCCACAACTAATCATATAGAAGATCGGCCCACATCCCGAAGCCGCCCCCGCACCAGCAAGAAGCCCAATCTGCACCACCCCAAGAGCAGACATCAAGTACTTTGTATGCGACTCATGCTTAACAACAATCGACTTCACCCCCGCCTTCACATCATCCTTAACATCTTGATGCGCATATATCGTATCATACAGCACCGTCCACGCCACATTCGATGCATACAGTAATCCCGCCGTCGCCGCTACCACCGGCTCCGACAAACTCAATCCCAACGCCGGAAATCCCAACAGGGCACCCCATGAGAACGACAACCCTAATACAAACTGAGGGTAATGCGTGATCCTCTTCATGAGGGGGTAAGAACCAACCAGCATCAGCGATGGGATCCCGTAGAGGATCGTTTCTAAGGGAAATTGCACTAGCACTACTAATCCAGCTAGACATTGGGAGGCTGTGAATACGAGGGCTGAGGTTGGAGTAATTGCGCCCCGGGCGATTGGGCGGAATTTGGTCCGGGTTACTTGCGGGTCGATATTGCGGTCCCAGAGGTCGTTGATAGCACAACCGGCGCCGCGCATAATGAGAGCGCCAGTCCCAAAGAGAGCAGTGGTCCCAAGGACTGTGGGGAGGGCAATGACGGGGTCAACCATGGTACTTGCGAGGATGGTCGACCACATGCATGGGAGGAAGAGATATATAGTGCCAGTTGGCTTGTCGAGGCGGACTAGTTCTGCATACGGGACGAATGGCTTTGGGAAATAAGAAATAACCCCGGTAGTTGGTGGGGTATATATATCTGGAATTGAAGCAGCAGGCTTGTCGGTGGGGATGGCTAGAGTTGTAGCAAGGCGGCAGGGTCTCGGGTATCGAATAAATGATAGTGGGCGCGGTGTACAAGAGACCAAGGGTGGTGAACAATGAGGAAGCCTTGAGAGGTTTCTAGCGAAAGATCGGGCAGGGACATACCGAATGAGGGGGCGAATGTTACCCAACATCTTTGGAAGAGCTCAGGAGGTTGTTGTACCTAGCCAGTCTTTACTGTGCTCTACGATGGTCGTGCTTGCCAAGACCCCCGCTGCATGATACTGCCTTTTGTTTCAAGGGCGGAGGGCGGAGGTAAACGCGGGAAAATCTCAGTTTATGGTGGAATTTGGTATTCTACACTCGTTCTCTTTCCATACATTAGCTATAGTTAAACTCGGGGTAGAGTCCTTACCCTCTACCGTGGGCTCGCTGATAATCGAGCTGATCTTGTTGGATCCATTATATCCCAGTCCCCCAGTCACTTTTGGAAACATGTAGTATATCGGGCTTCTCCAGTAAGATATTTCTAAACTACATATACTCCATGCTCAGGTGGGGTTCTCCTCCTGTTTCACCTCTGCATTCTCACCCTCTCTTGTATCGCTAAACCAGAATAGAGAGCACATTAGACGCAAGTCAGTATCATACTCACAGCATCCAGAACAGTCTCTTTTATGCAAGTTATACAAAAATTATTCCCCAAATCAACGTATTAGCCTCCCAATGACTCAGGTTGCCACCCCTGACAAAGGTTCACAAGCTCCCCATATAAAATATGACCATCATCTTGACCACACAAGGCTAGGAATGAACCCCAAGACTAAAGTTACATTTCAAACTTTGTCCACAAAGCCCGAGTCCCTTGCTTGGGGGAGGATAGTCCCGCCACCAACTTTAAACCAACACCGTATTTTCTTTGTCCAACAGAACTTCCAAGTATATCTGTGACGAGAATACTCTTATAAAACAGCCCATGACGTCTTTGATTTTAGTAGGTCCATATGTATTCCTCGAACCCGAAAGAATCAAGCCAGTGGGCTGAGTATAACCCCTTTTACAGCGGAAAATTTCGTAGAACCGCTCTCATGCTGTTAATTGTGAGCCAGTAGCGGCAGCCTAGATGGAGGGGAAAGAAAAGAAAAAAACCATTGGTGTTCTACACGCAGACCCCTCTTGTACTTTTGGACGTATCAAATATTGTCCCTATCGCCTCATCCATTCATCGATGGCTTTTAATACTGGGGACGTAAAATTGTAAGCAAGAGTTCCGAGAGGTCTGAGTGCTGAGGGCCATCATCTAAATAGTAGATGAAGTTCTCTAGTATGTGGATGGTAGAAGGGAACAGAACATAGAGGTTTGCTGGAAAATTTCTGGGGCGGAGTGGGATATATACGTGTTCTCAAGGTTACAAAGGCCAGAGCTGCGAGTGACCGACTATGAGTCTTTAAATCACCAGGTTCTGTACAACCACAAAGCAGTGAATAGGGATATCTCCTCACCCTTGTCATTCTAGGCCTGAGCCCCAGTTCTACGTCACTACCCAACTCCCCCACCCCACAACAGCAATGGACCTAACAACCCCACTACAGAAAGGACCCTCCGCTCCTCCCCCCTTCACCGCCCTCCAACATGCTACCGACTCTAAATTCCATCTCCTCCTCGCCTGCACAGGTTCCGTTGCAACAATAAAGCTACCCCTCATCGCATCAGCATTAGCCGAACGCCACCCAAACACCCTTAGCATCCACGTCGTCCTTACGCCTTCGGCTGCTAAATTCCTTGAGACTCCATTATCAATCAAGGGCGTAGATAGGGTCTGGACTGACAAGGACGAATGGAACTTCCCGCAGAACAAGAGCGGTATCTGGGAGCGCGGGGATCCGGTACTACATATTGAGCTAAGAAGATGGGCTGACATGATGGTTATTGCGCCTTTGTCTGCGAACAGTATGGCGAAGATAGTGGGTGGATTGTGCGATAATCTATTATTGAGCGTGGTACGGGCATGGGATACAGCTGTGCCGGAAGGCTCGAATGCGGCTGTAAAGAAAATTATCGTTGCACCGGCAATGAATACGGCGATGTGGAATCATCCCGTTACAGAGCAACATATTAGAATGCTGGAGGGATGGGGGTGGGTAGAGATTTTGAGACCGGTGGAGAAAGCATTAGCATGTGGGGATATTGGTGCAGGTGCCATGAAGGAGTGGAAGGAGGTCATTGCGGTGGTGGAAGGTAAGTCGGGGTTGAATGTCGGGTAACCAGGCCCTCCATGATTCGCCTTCGATTCACGACACTTTATGTCTATTTTTATAGATCTCTATCAAATTTAAAAAAAATATACCTTTTTTCCGTTGGTAGAATATGAATAAGAATTTCCAACATAATCAATTCGTCATATTATCCTCATCCTGCGCCTTCACGCCCTTCATCCTCTGCCGCTCCTCGTATAGCTCCCGCTGCTTGAGGATGCGGCCCATAATTTCCCCAGCATTAACACCCGCGAACTCGTGCTCGCCGATCTCTTGGAATATACCCAGTTCTTTGGCTTCGGCATACCTATTTGCCATCTATTAGTTTAAATGGAAGAGAGAAAGATAATCGGGGTAAAGTACGTGTCTTCTTCACCAGGCATGAATTGTGTGGGACCGTGATAGACTACGTTTGGAATACCGGTGGGGAGCGTTGATAGGAAAGCTTTTGTAGGAGAGAAGGGGGCGGATAGGATTATCGAGTCAATATACTATGCATATAGCCATAAATTGTTAATAATCCTTCGAGTAACCAGGAGAGGCAAACAAACCCGGCACTGCAGCACGCAAAGACCTCTTTCAAACATATTCATGATTGGGTAATTAAGGCCCTTCCACTGATTTATAGTCTTATCGTCATGCACGCCGGCAACAACGTATATATCATCGTTTCCATCCTCTTTCTCCTTCTGGACTACTCGTCGCAAGAACTCAATGTGTCCACTAGAGAATAGGTCGAACCCACCATCGACATAGACTATTCTTTGCCCCTCCTTTGGCCCCACTCCCGTAACAAGCGGATTACAAGCCTTTGTCCGTGGTGTGTACACAAAAACCGTTGACCCCCTCCCAATAACCCCAAAGGAGTCAGAGGCGTATGCTTCTATCCGTTCCAGCAGTTCAGCGGCCTCTTTAGTCTCCCTGTCTTTCTTCTCCGGATCAGGGTCAATAGCGGATAGTAGCACACCACCCAAATTACGGAGGTGGTGTGTCTTGGTACACAGCAACATCCTGCCCACCAAATCCGTCGTCGAGATCCCTGGGGTTCTTTTTACAATTTTGAACCGGCCCTCAGCCTTTACAACACGATAACAGTCCTCTCCTGTAGCATCGGTAGTAACATCGTCGCCATGAACAACAAACTTGCATCCATATAGGTCCATCCAGTGGGGATCCGTGACGTAGGGGGAACCAGGGACAGGAAGGTTGGCCCATTTGCAGGCAGCAGTAGCAGCAATACGTTCACGGAGGCTCATTACAGTGGGTCCTTTATTCTCCATAATCTCTTCATCACTGTGGACACCAACAACGAGATATTTCCCTAGTTGCTTGGCTTGGAGCATAGCACCAGCATGGCCTATAGTAGAAGTCAACATATGCTACCAATTAATATATATGTAGAGAAGATATAGGCATACCATGGTGGGTGAAGTCGAAGCAGCCATCAATCCAGATCCTGTCTTCACGCATAGGAATAGCCACTTTGGGAGGATGTTCGGGCAAGGTATCTGCCATAATTGATGCTATGGGCATTGTAAGTATGCTGCTAGCAATTCCTTGACTGATGCTTTATTTGATGAGTATTGTACTGGATTGGACTCAGTGATAATGAAATACCCAAGTTCGAGATAGATTGATGGTGATGACGGTGATGATGCCAGCTCTACTCACCCGGAATGTTGGGAAACCCCGCCATCAACCCCCCCAACCCTAACCTCCCTCTGTATTAGGTGTTGGTTGTTGGACCCTGACAGCTAAGATTCGCTAAGCCGCTAAGCCGCCAACTACGCGCCCATGAGGGAAAACGTGGGGACGTCTGCATGGAACTGGCTCCAACCGGCTTCCTCCGCTTGGGCTAGAAGAATGTCAGACAGACCAACCTCCAAGGAGCCGCCGAACGTTTCAAGCTGTGCGTAAGAGCGTCGTCTCAGTGTTGATTGATGTCGATGGAAGAGGCGTCCTTTCGCCATCGGCTGGTAGATCCATAGCCGGGCCTTTCCCAACATGGAGCGTATACTCCCCTAACCCTATAGTCTAGACGTCCCATCCCATTCTACCCCCCTTTCCTGGTGCCTCTGGGTGTTGCACAATCCCCAAGGTCTTTTTACATAACTGACCCCGATCCCCATCCGTCCCATCCCATCCTATCCCACCTACGCGTCGCCGAAGCTTCCCCTCGCGTCCTGCAAGCCCTCCTTCCTCCCGGCATTGCGCAACTCTCGGTCCCCCTCCCCGTTGCCTCACCACTCTACATCATACGTACATACATTGCACATCACATCGCATCACATCACATCACATCCACATTTCTTTTCTAGAACCTCTCACACTCCCGAGACTTGCTCCCCCCCCCCCAAATACGCCGAGAGATAAATTGTCATTACGGGTCTCTCCATTTAGATTAACCTCTTTGGTCATTTCCTAAATTCTTTCGTTTAACAGCGAGATCTATAGTGTTTTATAGGGTTATAGTACAGCAGTTCGATTAATTGCCTTGTAGAGTATATCATAAACTTCGGGTACGGGGGACCCTTACCTGCTTGTAAAGTACTATTGCGGCATACGCTAGAGGTAACAGAAACAGCTGCAGCAGTAGTCTCCCCTAGAGCCGCAATCATGTACGATCAGCGGAAGCCTTCAATCACTTCAACGCCCGCCTTCATCACTAAGGGTCTCCTCTCCCACACCACAAACGTCTCTACCCCTGACGAATCTCCTGCTACCTCATCTCTGGGAGGTTACTTTTCACTGTCACGATCTGCATCAAACAAGAAACGGCGGCCATCAGTTGCTGAAATTCCTCCAGTATATCTATACCAAGGACCATCACCTGCTGGTCCTCCTCCTAGCTCTTCAGGGAAAGGAATGTTTTCCCGTAGCAATACTTCAAGGGGGGGCGAATTTACTGGTGCTGGTCCTGGTGGTTTCAGTGGTGGAATGGCTACTATGGGTACGGCTGGTGGTAGTGGTGGTGGCAGTGGTGCAGTAGGAGCTGGTGGGCCTCAGAGCCCGAATGCGTTATATGAGACGGTACATGAGGTTGCTACGAAAAGAATCGCAACACTAGATTATCTACGAAGAGCGTAAGTTTAACTCTTCTGTTCATTGTGGGTGTTGGGACGGTCTTTGGGTTATTGCATTGGTTTCGATGGTGGGGTACTCTGGGAAATAGCGATATCAGGATCAAAAATTATTAATACCTTTATGATATAGGCATGAGGGTAGAGTTTATTGGTTTAATGCTATGCTATTCACAAAAGCAGATCTACAACGAACCGTATATCACGACCATAAGAAGCTCGCAAGAAGGTATATTAACTTTGATAACTCCCTCATATCCCAATTTTCTATTTACTCACCCCTGGTAGGGCAAACAACTACTTTATACTTGGCAATTCTCTTCCTGCCATCCTTGATCTTGGCACTTCCTCACCCCTCGACTACCTCAAAGCCTTTAACCATCTCCTCCAAGAATACGAAACCCATATTGCTCTCCCCCCCTCGCGTCAACCCACTCGTGGACACTCCTCTAGCATATCCTCCTCGCATAGCCACCACCCCATAAGCTCTTCTACACTAGGGCTAGGTCGCCTTCCTAAACTCTTCTCCCGGTCTTCATCAAAGCCACGTCGTGGGTCCTCTGCTAATACGCCATTAACAATGACACCTGCAATCACTCCGCCATCCACAGCCGGTGACAATGCTGCATTATACTTAGAGCGGACCCGCTCTGCGTCTGGCAATTCTACCACACTCCCGAGTATGCCCCCAACAAGCAGTGGTGGATACCCTAATAGCAACATTACCATCTCCTCCTCCAACGCCAATCTCTCTACCACACCTGCAACATCAACAACCGAAGTGGACCTCCTCCCTCCACTCCCTATGACCTCTAGCGTTGGAACACCACCATTACCTTTGAGTAACCCCATGTTCCCCCCATCAACTACCATTAATGGTGAGGAGTACCTTTACCTCTCAACTCCAACACTACCGTTCGAACCGGACTATTATGAGACGTTCGCAACGTTATGCGATGTATTGATTGATGCATACCAACGAGTATTGAGTCTAGTTGGCACACCAGACTCATGTAATCAAGGAGTACATGAGGCCTTTATCAAAGCAGATGCGAAGGTGAAGAGGGTAGTAGTTGTGGGAGTAGTTAGGGAATTTGAGGAAGCTTGCAGAGCTGCGGTGAAAAGAGAAGTAGGGGGCTTAGGGAAAGAAGTTTTGGGAGGATTGCTGTAAATTTATGTGTGGGGCATGAGAAGGGTGTTTATTTTTTGCTTCTTTTTGGAGAGATCGTTAGAGTCCTTGGTTTCATTTTTCCTACGGTGTTAAGGGTAGTGCACGCCTATACCATTGCTATTTTTGCTATCTTTACGAATGGGGGTTTGTTTTATGTGAGGGTTCTTTTATTTCTATTTGTTGGGTATGGTCATCCACCTTACCACTCATCCAATATTTATATTTCTTTATCAGGATAAAGGACTTGGCAGGCTTGGGAATGGAATGGGTCAAATTGGGTTGGATACGAATTTCTTTTAACTGATATACGGAATTAAAGGGAAGGGATGAAAGCTAGGAGTAGAGATAAAGGTTAGGCACCGAGATCCAGGGTAGTTTGGGCCATGGTACATATCTTCAGAGGGATGGATACAAGGAAGTGAAACCCACTACACCTGGGTAGTGACGAGTGATATCATATGACTATAATCTACAGGAGCCGATGGGTGGTAAGAAATACTTCCTTTAGCATAAACGAGCTTCGAAAAGTGCACCGGCATGATACGTAATAGGCGTCCAAAACGCTGCCTACCATACTATATAGTTCCACTACTCAGCGTAGTGCCAATACTGTATTGCTGGCCCCTCATAAAACAAACACCCCGAGACCTACCTGACATGAAGAGAGCCCTTACATAGTAGGGAAATTTAATCTCGGGATTTCAAGTTCCCAGCCAGCCACGTCTGGAGCCTCTAGATAGTAGTACAGGTGAAAGAAGGAGCTGCAAGTTTAATTTCCCCTGAGGGTTACAAATGGCTTATAAGGTGTCTGGTTGGCTGCGGAGCCGCTAGAGTTGCCACCAATCCTAAAAGATAAATTGGAGGCGATAAGAACTAAGACTAACTAGTACCGTAAGGGGGCCGAGACAAAAACCTTCAACTTCAGTGATAGTTACTATACCGGCTTTACCGCCCGATCCGCAGAGCACTTGGAATTATTTACAGTTAAGAGACATGGAGCTCTGAAACGACATGTATATTCGCTCTCTTTATTGGGTAGGCTAAACTCAGCCTACTCAGCCGTAGTTTTCAGTATGTGTATAGGTCAACTGAAAGCTAAGTATGCCCTTGGTTAAGAACTGACCGGCCGCTAATAACTTGAGAGAGCATAGAAGCGTTTCGGACCCTAGAAGCTTTGTATGAGGTTTTTTTACACTTTATGGAACTCAGGTGGCGCAGCAATGATGAGGTACTGGATCCACGATTTTTTTGACTAGCGGGAGGACTAAGAAAAATGTACATAGAGCTACAAATATTACATATGTCTTATCCCAATAATAGTTTTTTTCTTTCTTTTTTTCACCGACTGTACCGCAAGTACCCAAATACTAATATGTTCCTATAAGGAATGATTTCAGCTGAGTCGATAGAGGCACTACAATGACGATGGAGCGGAAGAAAAAAAAGAAAGAAAGACCATGCGATAACTTTGTAGCCCCCCGAACTGTCTAAAAAACTTATTTACGACTACTTATTAGGTCTCTATCCACACACAACCCCCCCCCCCCCACAGCCTAGTTACATGTAGCGTACCTCACTCACCATTAGTAACAACAGAGAGGTATTTACAGGGACTAGTCGAAATCAAAAGGCTAAGTTATAGGGTGTGGAATGGCACTTGGGGACTTTAGCGAATGTAATTTATAGCCTTGGAGGGGGGTGAGGAGAGGAGAGGGTTAGTTTTTCCCAATATAAATGAAACCGAGCACACACCATCTTCGGTTCGCATCAATTGCGCAGGTGATGTACATACACCCCCGCATATATACTAATCCATAGAAGCAATAACAGAAAGAAAGAGGGAGAAACAAAAAACACGGCCCACCCCCCCGAAATGTTGTCGGAGAAGGCCTATGTTATAGTGCAAGGTGGTGGCAAGCCCTTGTCTGTACGATGTTCTAAAGAATGTAATGTGCGAAATTCATAAAACTTGTATTAGAGTTACGCAAGGTATATTATACGTCAGGATTGTGGATCTGAGACATAATCAACCTGTAATTTGCAGCCAGGAACAGTACTTTCTAGATAAATGATTGGATAAAGAAATTACTAAAATTTTCGGTACGGTGCGGACCCTTACACCTCAAGGCTTCTCACATTATTTCAGACAGTTACTCCACAGATCTAGTGTATTTACGGTCACTTATAACTTAGACATGTGAATTTTATCAGACATTAAGAATGCCTCTAGCATATATTATAGAACAAAGGATGTCTTGAGGCTCGTTTACTCAAGCCCAGTATCTTCTTTGGGAGGTCATATTTTATATATACAGATCGGACCTATATCAATATAGGCGTGAGCCCATTCCATCGTTTAATTTCTATATATCCCATTCCAAAGATTAGTCAAAGAGTAAAGAACGAACTACCCGAACCGCGCTAGCACTCCAAACCCAAAGTCGTCTTTAACCTAAACCCCAATGAATTCCAGAACGCCGTGCATATGACCAACACCCCTCCCCACCCACTCCCAGTAAAAAAAAATAGTAATATTAGACCCCCTAAAACCCAAAAGAAGTAAAAAATTATGCCATAGTCTCTCTCATACCATTTTAAGTATGATTTCATCAAAACTTCTTTAGAGTGTCAATGACCTTCGGAGAAGGTGTCCTACTCTCAACATCAACGCTGACACTCTGCTCTATAACCGTCGTTTTCGTAATACAACCCGCCTGGGTCGTTATATCGGCTAACACATCGGTGCTATTGCCTATAATGTTTTCCTCGCTCTCGTTCAACGCTGCGCTACCTCCGCCACCTCCACCCCCACTACTACCCCCGTACCAGTTTTGATACCAAGCCCCGCCTGTCGAACCGCTGATAACTGCAGTCGATGAGGCTGTGGTTGAGATATGCGCTAGTGGGAAGGCATTGCTTGTGAGACTACCACTGAAAGGCATGTTAGTGGAGCCTTTGGTGATACTACAAGGCGTGTGTGATAGCTCTTGATCGCAATCTGTCGGATATGAGAAGTTCGGGATGACTTTTGCTAGTATTGGTGCCAGAGAAGGCATAGAGGCGCAGATAATAGCTAAGTCTGCTTCAACCGTAGTCCAAATATATGAGTCGTAGATATACCCTGAAACATGTTAGCCTCAAGGAGTTCAAAGTATATATTTGAGCCTTACAAGTTGTGTCGTAATCGCTCATTGAGTGGAGTGTATAGGGGACTCTGATAACAGCAGCAGTACATACACTAAAAAGGTGTTTATTAGTAGAGGCCAGTATGAAAATTCTTAGAAGAGGTATTCTAACATTCCACCTAAAGCAAATAACCCAAGTAAGAGATGCTTCTGCCTCCTGGGCAGTTTCAGGCTCAATGTAACTGGAATAGGAAGAATGTATATAAAGAAATCCGTGCAAATTTCCAAAGCGGCGTGTACTATTATGCCTGCTTTGATATCAAGGCATTTTTCTCCAGGGTAATTAATTTTCCATACTGCTTTGACTGGGTTGCATTGAGCTATTATCGCTGCTGTGAAGCCAAAGGCCCATAATGATACCACGCCGATGCAAATATGGACTAGGCGTCGGCCAGTATGTGTATTGGAATTACCAAGTAGTCGTAAGTAGAAGAAACATAATGAAACCTTTGTCAGACTAAGTGACCAGGTGAAGAATAACTCGGAAACCCATGAGAGCTTTAGAGATGTCTCTGCATTTTCATGCGAGATATCCCACATGTGTTTGCCCCAGCCATAACGAAGAGTTGCTAGACAGGTCGTTGACGTAAGGCCGATAGAAAATATCTACATTCGCCAGCATCGTTTAGTAATTCCTGTGGCAAGCATTTCATGGGAAGGAGAGAGATGGGGAGAGCTCTTACTGTTGCTGGCAATATAAACCAGTCATCCAACCCAAAAACCCTCCCCAAATAGATTCTTGAATAGACCCTCAGCAGGACAACAACAAAAACTATTGTTATCAATACCAACTCTACCACTACCAGCGTCAGGCCTTTTGACTGTGGATTGATATAGTTTGGTGAAGGCCAGCCGGAAATGACTTCTGGTGTTGGATCATGAGCCATATCCCTTCTTTCGTTGCTGCTGCTGCTGACAGCCAGATGAAATATGAATTGATATCGTCACCTCGAGCTGCAGACAAGAAAAAAAACCCTTACTGTTGGACCAGCCCAGGTTTTGTTGATTTGCAGGAACCACTGTGTGGGTGTGTTATGCTGTGCAGGTGAGTGGTAAAGTAGAGTTTGCGTGTGAGGGCTGCTGCTTATCCTCCCCCCTAGCTTTAGAAAGAGGAGGGGGTGTGGAGTAGAGACCTTGAGGAGCAGCATCGCGCCATACAAGTGCGCACCCGAAAATAATTTTTTTTACATACAGGACTATGTGGAGACAATCCCAGCCTCGGAGACGAGAACCAATCCGGTTGATCTTCCGCCTCGTGTGAAGTTCGCAAGCAGTATGCCACACCTTTACCCTTGGGCCAACAGGATTCCAGCTTTCAGACTCTCAATATACTAGTGGGTTAATATCGGTGTTCTGACACCCGGGGTGAGTATGTAAGTGTCGTATGTATGTCGCATATTGTGAGGAGAGAGGGGGAATGCCTACCTACTTGCAGTTATGGTGGCTTCAATATAAAGATTGTGTGTATCAGGTAATTTTGCGATAGGTAGGTAGGTAGATAGCAGGGCAGGGAGAGTATCTTGTGATGCGAGTTTATTATTCGAGTGCTCCGAATTGAGACTGATACCTACATATTGTATCCACGGTGCGACCTCCCACAGTCCAGGAGACGCGAGGATTGTTTTTTTCTCCTTTCTTCTTTTCTTCTTTCTGTCTCTCTTTTATTCTCTCTTTTCTTCCTTCTTTTCTTCCTCCTTCTTTCACACGCGCAACGTAAGCATGTTCTAGGAATTGGCGCCCTAGTCACCCAGACCATAGAGGGCACGTATGTTGGCGGCTTAGTTGTGAATGGTTGTAAATATAGCCCTGTCAAGTTACAGCCAGACACCTCTTGCAGGCGCCAATACCTTGTCAGAAAAACAAATAACCCTCTGTCTATGCGCCGTCGAGTCAAAATAGCCAACACGCAGATCAACAATTTAAGGTGCTGCAGGACGCCGGATGACAACGTGGTGGGAGCACGTTTACGAGCTGGCAGGCAGCGCGGGCCATGTGGTGCTGATCTAGAAAGATGGCCCGTGTGCAACCACACGTGTCGTGATGAATAACGGTCTATGTGTAACAGAACCCAACACTTGCGGGGGAGTCCAGGACATAAGACCGCAAGAAGTATCGAGTGAACGGGTATTTAGACGTCTCGATAGAGTTTGTTTTTGGTACCTGGGTCCCTAAGCTCGGTGGTGTATGTATGCATCCTTTCATCACCTTCTTATAAGATCGATCCTATCTAATGCCCCTTCAGGCAAGTTGATATTCGGGAGACTGCCCGGATGAAAGTAACCCATAGCCCACCCTCCGCATTGCCGGCTTACTTTGCTGCCTGATTCAGGGCCTCGTTGATCCGGATCAAGTACTGTCAGATGCCAAGTATGACTTCATTTCGCTGCAGCGAGGTAGCGGTCGATACTTATTAACCTCATCCCGAGTCAAGCTCTTTTGCATATATCCCAGATGCCAAGCCAAATAACAATTATATCTACATGCGTTCTTCCAGGTACGGGATTCCATGATCCAGAAAACAGAGCAACCAATAGATAATCAGTCTGATACCTATATGGTATCAACCTTCTGTAAGGATAGCTTGTATATATACCACTCAAAACTGTCTTGGCAATAGATACTGCAATATTCTATATATTACTTGAAACCACGACTACTCTCAGTCAAACCATAGTTCCTATCTCTCACATGCCTAAACAGACTTCTAAGTTATAGGTGTCAAATTTGGTGCTTCGTGCAGCCACACCCCCCCGCAAAACACTATGAATGCTTTTACTTGGGACGAAGTTAATTGTTGTCAGATGCGAAGCCTGGTTTGTGTCGTACTGTAATGAAGCGGCGAACAATATTTAATTTCAGTCTAAATACATGACTCCTATTAATCCTCCTTTTTCCAGTTGTCCCGTACAGTAGTCCCTAGCCGGCTCTTAAGTTTTGTTGTAAGATTACCTCTCTCAAGATCGGCCCGGTTCAGTCGTGACTGCATTGGGCGACCTGATAATAGCCACTTTATAAACCCCATATCCTTGTTTTGTCCGCTTTGTGTATATAAAACACCCGCTTTTAAAACTAGAATACCTCCAGTAACAATTATGAAGAGTGGTACCGTAAGGGCAAAGTAAAGCCAAAGACCAGGATTTTCTAGCTGAAATACGTTCATCCCAAGTATTGACTGGTCTAGGGCGTTAGTCATTCCTATGAAGAGAAGCCAATTGAGAGCTGGTAGTGAGCCTTACCGCTCCAAAAGATAGTGGAAGAAATATAAATGTCAACCATGTCAACCGACCAACACTTCGCCCCTGATCCACGGCTGCTCGGCTCTCCTCGATCGAAATTATATTAAATATCTGCGTGATAAGAATTTATGTTAAACTGGGTGCTGATACACAAGGAATATAGTGACACCCACTAGATTGTGTATATCATCACACTGTTTTCTCATCCTGTCAAATTCGATAATCTTCTCTCCTAGACTATCTTCGATATCCCCATACAAAAGCATCGCGTTTTTAGGCCAGAACATCGTCTCACTAACCTGCCGATTCCGGAGTGCCGAAACCATCGTTTTCTGGAGGTGCAGTAGTGTGAGGTGTATGTCTAATGAAGCCTTCTGGCGATATAAGTCCCTAGTTGTTTCTACCATGGGCATATTAAATGCTTCTTCTTCCTATTCATAATTCCAAAACACCGGTTAGAGCTACATGGTAGTGCGAATTAGGTAGGGTGTATACATACTAAAGCAGCGATTCTTTGCTGATGTAGTGCTAGTACTCTGTTCCACCTAAATGCTTCCTTAAGGTATCTCCCCAGAAAATGAAATATTTCCTCAGATGGGTCTTCATTAGCTAGCCCAGGAAGAAATTGTGTTGACCTAGTCCGCGAGTGCGGATCGTCACAGAATTGGCTCATTTTCCACTGCGCCTGGCATTTTCGCTCGATAATTTTACTTTTTTTCGGCTCCATGTAGAATATCGCAACCTTTTTCCCGGTTTCAGGATCCCGCCGTATCCATACAACTGTACGTGCTATATCAAAAGATCGATCACTAGCCATAACCTATCAGTGGGAGTTCGGCATTGTCAAGGGGCGTTATATCGGTTCTGACCTCCTTTCTGGCTCCGAGCCAAATGGGTCCCATTTCCAGGCTAATACATGGTTTCTTCTTTGGTTGTCGAGATTTTTGAAGGCTTGTGTGTGGAGACGACGCTCATACCCGAGTGGGACTAGACGAATAAAATCAAAGCAAAGCGCGAATACTAAGGTTCAAAAAAGCAGATGTTAGGAAGATTGATAAGTTTCTCATAGATGGTTAAGATTACCATTTTCAGTGGCCGGATGGACGATGGCAGAGAAGCTGTCCACATATATCATCTCGTAAAGACATTGAACCTTTATTTCGTAGTGGACGAGCAGTGCTTTAAAAAGGTCCGATGTCAATCCACTCAGGGAACTACGTGGTGTTAGTCTGGAGGTCTCAGTATGAATTCTGCTGGTGTATTACATTAATGTGAGCTTGTTATCTCTTGTCTACAGTGTATTATGTCAGTTTTTTCTATCAAGCATAAAGCCATCATTGCGCCCTAACCTGTACTGGTTGAGACAACCACTTCCACAACCCAATACCACTAATATTTCTGTATAATGGGACTTTGGTAATTCACTGTCAGCTTGTTCAGGAATGGTTGATTTAGTTGAGTGGTTGTGCATGCATGTACATTCGTTTGGTTTAGGAGAAACCCACGCTTCGACGATCACTTCAGAGCATACGCCAGGATTTTCCCGTAGCCATTTCTCCCTTTCTTCATCCAGCTTCTTAAGGACCTTAAATAAGACTACCGGGAATTGATCAGGCCTTTTATTAGCAAACCAGTCGTCAACAGCTTCTTTGACTAGATTTTGGGTTAGTTATGATCCTTAATGTGGACACGTGACTCAGTGAACTTACATTCCGCTTCATCATTAGGACCTATGGCTAAGTTTTCGGCCTTGTCTACCCGGACCTTCCTCTCTTGCCGTTTGATAAATTTCCACTCTTTTCTTGACAATGCGCCAGTACCTGTTGCACTCCTCACTTCTGAGTGAGACACAGAATGATCTTGGCCTGATGTTTGCCCCCCAGATTCCGAAGCGGAGTACTGGCTTGCTTGTTCTCCGGTCTCAGGCGCTGTGTAGCCAAGAAGTTCATTCGCGGCGTGAGATGCTTGAGGTGTGTTTAAATACTCCATCGATGAAATTTCCCGAGTGTGATCTCGAAAATCGCGTAACGGCTCAACACCTATATTTATGTTATGAGGCTACGGTAGGTGGCCTCCTGTTCAGATCCCTGTTGGTTTTGTCGATCTTTGCCACTAAAGTACATGTAATCTCGTATTGTTTCGGGGGTGGGTTGCATGTACGTATGTGCTTAGTATTCACAGCTGTCAACCGTTTCCGGAGAATAATAACGGACAGAGTCACTTGTGCTGTTAACCAACTCTAGAAGCTATATTGGTTTATTCCGAGACAGGGACAAACTTTAAAGAAAGTCCGCCTTACCATGTATAATATATTGAAGGTAGGTAAAATATCCATTTGATACATTATATACATCTATAACAATAAGCATTGGGAGACTTGATGCTCTATTACTAGATCACTGAGACACTTAATGATTACTTACATTGTAGTATGTACAATTCTGTAGTGAGGCTCTGTCCTTAGGCAATAGATTCTGGTTTGTGGAAGGACTTAGTGATGCTTAGGTAAACCTGCATAGGGACCGATAGGATTTGATTCGCCTGCGTGTACTTTCGTGGGTCACTTTGCAAGAATATAAGGCCGAGTGACATCATTGCTATATGTACTCTAACTACCGCTACAATGCCTGGATAGCTGAGATAGTGCATATTATAGTAATCAACACGTGTAGCTAAGGAACTAACAGGGCCTTGACACCTTCGCTTCCGGCTTTCAAAGCATATGCAGCTCCTCTGCCAGAGTTGATGCTAAAAGTCTCAACACCCAATTCTACAAGCACCTGTCATCACCACTCTTTATCACATTCTTGGCTAGTCATCCTCCTGTTCACCTATTGCACATTTTGCTCATCTATTTGCTCACACTTTTCTTTCTGTTCTATTCACACAAAGTTCATTTCCTTCTTGCTCTCAAAATGTTATGGCAGTTTTCTCTCTCCATTTGTCTTCTCTATATCTGTGCCGGGATCTTGATCTTTAATAGAGGCACCTCCAATAATGACCTGGGTCCTACTACCCCAGCAGTAGCCATCGCCACTACTATATATACTACTATTTCGCTGTTGGGGCTTAGCCCTATCCCCACTGACATTCCAGCTGGATATATTCCGTATAAGAATTCTATCCCACCATGGTTAGATGGCATGGGAGCTGTCTGGATTGATGGAAACCTAGTGAAACGAGCAAGGCAGAAAAAAGAAGGAAGAGGTACAGGTGAAATTATTGAAGTCATACATGACTGTCCACTCGGAAAAACATCATGCAGTAGTTTGGGCCACCCTGTGTGTTTATCCCTTACTATATTTCACCTCAAATAGGTGTCAATCAATTCGATTTCTTAACTAATCTGTGATTTTATCTGATCCAATCCTCCTTTAGGAAATCTGCTGCAACGAGGAGCACACCTGTTTACCAACCAACAATACTCTCAATGGTGTCTATTGCTGCCGCTCTCCTGACCCTATCAGCTTGCCTTGTGATGAAAGCAACCTCAGGTGTGATCCAGGCTGGTACGAGTGCCCTGTATCTTCTAATGGGGGCTGCTGTAAATATAGCCAGAGGTGCGGTCAACTCGAGTGCTTTAACGGTGGTGGGCCAGCTACTCCTACGACTGTAACAGCAAATACATCATCTTTTAATTCTGGTCTAGATGAAAACAGTATTACTGGGAGTCAAGATAATTCCATTACGGAAGTGACAGTTTTACGTTACATAACAAGCGCAAACAAAACACTAACCATAACTTCAACATGGAGGTCACCAAGATTAACTATCACAGCCGAGCCTAAGACTTCGTACACCCAAATAGCCTATAGTAAAGCAATTTTAACCGCGGTTATAGATGGAACGCCAGTTAACACTAATATTAACGGTGCACCTGTTACGTACACAGGTTATAGTACAGCAGCAACAGCAACAGCAACAACACGTACGAATTCTGCAGCTGGTACAAGGGCTAAGGTTGGGCGCCATTGGAGTTGGATTATCATGACTTGGTGGATAATTGCGGCTATTTTTGAAGGGTTTTAGTCGGGCATTTAGGTAAGGACTTTGCAAGATGTGGCCTTGTGAGCTAGCCTGTTGCTTGAGATTATGCCTCCTGTGGTAGCCATTTCTTATCGCTTTTATTTTTATTTCTCTTTATTCTGCACGATATTCATTACTGTGGTAATGCGGATTTGTATCGTTGAAAGATGCAAGAGCATTCAAGGGGCTTAAGATATTACCAAAGGCAGTCTAGAAATACATAATGTCTAGAAATTCTGCTCTTAGCTTTATGAATATGAGAGGTCTATAAGCACTAAAAGGACCTTATACTCAAACAGAGCTTTAGATAGATTAAATTTTCTCTTAACGGTTGATTATTCCATTTGAGAACGAACTCCTGCCTCCTTTTCTAAGAAGTGGGTGATTTTCCACCCTAGGTGTGTACTTAACCCCCTTTTTCTTAGACTCTTAATAACAGAATTACCTAGTAATTAATTAAGTATTTATACTCCGTCCCAGTTACTCTGGTTATAACATGAACAAATATTGTATGCTCAGTGTTGTATTATGGGTATCTAATAGGTATAGTACCGAGTACAAGCAGGTTTTGGGTCTATGATGTAGGAGGCTTCGCCTCCAGGAGCGTATATATATAGGGCCCTAAGCCTTTAGTCTACTCCCGCCCTCTCTATTTTACAACACCCAGGCAGTAGTCAGCTCGAGTGATTAATTATGATCGTTAATCAAGATGGTATTTTATTAAGCAACACTCGAAGTAAATCCTATACTTCTTGGGCATTAATATTACTCTTAAGGCTATATAGCTATAGTCAGGAAATTTTTACTTCATATATATAGCCTTCTATATTTCCACCAAAAATCACCACCGAAAGATACCTTTCTTTTCTTTCTTCTTCGCTGCCTCTAACTCACTCTTCAATGCTAATGCATCCTCCATGGCAACTCTTTGTGCATAAGGCATCTGATCCTCCAAATCTTTCACCTTCTCCTCTTGCTCTTTTGCCAACCGTCTCCTCCGCTGCCAGAGCAGCCCAATAATAAACAAAACAACGAACACAACGCATGCAACCACCGTACCCGCTATTGCGCCGGGACTATATCTACTACATTGTTAGGCTCGAGGAAAAATAAAATGCAGGTCAAAATCAATCAAGCAAATACCGGAAACCAATACCACCACTCCTAGAGGACCTGCGACCTCCACGGCCGCCACCTTTTTTTGCCGATATGAGAGTGAGATTGAAGAATATCAACATGACCTGAAACGCGTTGTTTTTGGATATTAACGACATCTTTAGTGGAGTAAGTAAAGCGCGAGTTGTCTTGTGGAAGAACTTGGGCGATACTATGTATGGTAGAAGCCGAGGGAACTATCCTCACTTATCTATATCCTAGGGGAGAGTATGTGCGACTGACCTGGTAAGGCAGTGCTATTGGGGGAAGGCTTCGCAGTATGGTTAATCATACGAAGTGGAAATTAGAACACGTTCCCATGTCTTAATGGCTGTGGCTGAGTGTACGACATATACACACTAAACCCAGGGCTTAACCCAAGGCGGCATGCATAAAGGGCTTGGATCTTTCGTTCGGAAAACCCCCCTTTCTTTGGGTTTTTTTTGATGTCTCGCTTGGTAGGTAAAATTATAGGAGGTGTAGTTTCATCCACGCATATATCGTAACTACCCTTCTGTTGTTGTTAAAGCCCAATTAAGGCCCGGGCATACGCCCCCGGGAGATCTGAACTAATCCATTGCCTAAGGGCGCTAATTCATAGTAGAGGCAAACATGAAGGGCTTATAGACCCTACACTCTACGAGCATTAAGTAAGGGCATACTTTGCCAGCGCTAATAAGCAGGGAAACAGACTATATATAAAATCAACATCCCTATGAAAGGAATCATTATTGACAAAAAGAAAAGAAGTATAGAAAATCCCAGAATACCAACCTCGGAAAACTCTAAATGGGAATAATCTACAGAAGATAGCTACACTACACCATTAGGAGATGCCCTCTAACGGCCTATGTAATCTATTCAGACCCAAATTAGAAAGGTGTTTGGCTAGCATCAGTATGCCTACACCACCCTCTCAATAAGCAACCCCTTGTTCAAGCTCCATGTCGCACTATTCCCATATGGCCCAACCATCCCATCATCTTTATCTGCCGAGCTAGCACGTATCTCCCAAACCTTCTCCCCGACCGGACACGGAAAGTCCTCAGTAGGCGAGGTAAAGTGCGCGCCCTCATCGCCATCACGATAATAATGAACGTCTTCCGGATCCACATCGAAAGATGCGACAAGCTTAACCGAC
Organism: Verpa conica; assembly: GCA_033030425.1. Taxonomy (NCBI): domain Eukaryota; kingdom Fungi; phylum Ascomycota; class Pezizomycetes; order Pezizales; family Morchellaceae; genus Verpa; species Verpa conica. Next base: position 2,624,604 of record JAUFSD010000001.1, on the reverse strand, counting down.
TTAGGCCTATTCTCCCAGGTCGTATCCTCGCTTACTTTCCCATCAACAGCCCAAACATCTCCATAGCCCATCCCGGTGTCTGCGGGGCCTAATAGGAAATGGAATCGACATGTACGCCCTTGAAATTCCTCGGTAGGGAAATCAAAAACTTGGTAGGTTCTTGTATCGCCACCAAAGTGCCCCGCGTTTACGCGGATTGTCGTTGTAGGCTGCGACTCTTGAACCTGATGGTAGAGGACCGGTGAGAACAGACTGTGGCCATTGGGGAGGGCAGCTGGGTACTGGTAATATTTAAGGTTCGAGACATCTGTTCCGTGGCGCTTATGTGGCTGTTGGGAAGGTGCGGCGGATACCAGACCGGCGACAACGGAAAGGAGGAGGGAAACGATGTGAGAACTCTTCATTTTAAACGCGAAAAAAAGACTGTAGAGAATATATTATCGAGGCGAGGGGATAAGCCTTGAAGGAGGCCGGAGAGGGAGGGGGGGGTATTGAACTTATTGCATTTTAGAGCTGTATGTGGTCCGAGTTTCGTTGCTTATAAGATTGCTTAGGAGCATGGCTGACTCCCAGGCAACTACCTTCCAGATCCGCGGAAAGTGTCAAAACCTTTAATATAAATTACTTAGTGGGCGACCCCACGCCTTACAGTCCCTGGGTAAGGAATGTACTCGATATCCCCACCTATCTAATGCTAGTAGTCTTTACGTCATCTCGGTCGATCTAGTATTGAACGAGAGTGTAGAGTATGTATAAGGCTGTGGTGTCACCAACTTTGAGGATTATATATTACTTTTAAGATTATGAAAGAGGGCACAGACTGAGCTAGACTCTTAAGGGGCCTAGAAGTCCCAACAATAGAGGTTCTTTTATATCCTAGCTACTGAAAACAACAATGTGGTATCACTCGCATATTGGTAATTAGGCGAAGTATTAGGCTTACATTTTTAAGAGAATTAGTATAAGAATTTTTGATACAAGTTATAACAGGACCTACTTGACGTACAGCACAGGTATTATTAAGAAGAAGTCGATATTGAAACAAATATATATGCTAAACAAACTGAAACTTGCCGAGGCCTAAACATAAGTGTCTCGATTATGCACGGTTACTAATTAGAGAATAACCTCTGAAGCTGCCATAGTCCCCTTCCTCTAACTTACCCAGAAATATATCACATGTATGTCTAGATTATGCCATTCCACATGTTTAAAGATCTTTGACACCCGGGCCCCTACGTGTTTGATCAGTCAGCAGAACTTTAATTCGCCTCGCCTTCGCGCTAGTAGTGGCCTTAAATGAACCACAGCCGCTTTTTAAGCCTCGTTAACAACCAGAAACCAACTCCCCCCCACGCCCCCTGAATACAGCAGAGAAAGCCAAATGCCAGCGGCCAGAGGTATCACATGCTCGTTGAAGATCGAAGGTCAAAATTCTAATGCTCCGGAGTACGACATCCAGCGTGAGGATCTAGACGACTTCGCTTCCGCATATGTCGTTGCTGAAGAGGACAAGAAGTTTTCGTTAGAGGTGGCATTGACGGTCTGGGTGCACTCGGATTTAAGTGTCTTTGTGTACATGGATGGGGTCTACCAAACTGGAGTTGTGTGGAAGGGGATATCACCTAACGATCTGCCACGGCAAAAGTCGTTCGATTGCAAGATGGAGGTCGACAGGGGAACTAATCAGCAGTTTGAGATGGCTTGGAAGTTCGATAAGCTAGCTGTGGGTATTGATTGCCTTTTTATCTTCAACTCTTTGTATCTAAACTAACTGTAATCCTCAGTCGACGAAAGGGAAGCAGGCTGCGAAAAAGACTTCCGAGTGTTATCAAACATTGGGACTATTGAAGTTGTTGTTATCCGCTGTAAGGTAGCTGAAGACAACCAGAATCCAGCCGAGCATATAGAGCCACATCCATACTCGAAGCCTTATTGGGCAACGTGGGGCAATGACCGTCTTCGTACTTCCGAAAAACCACAAGCCCAACCTGTGTTCGAGAAGGATATCAAGGGTCGAGGTATCAGCCACCGTGTTACTATCGGGCCCGAGAAGAAGATTGAGAGGAAATCCGTCAGTTTTCATCACTTGGATAGCTTTGAAAATCCGTATTGTATTCTAGTTATGCAATACCGGTCACGTGGTTTGTCTGCACAAAGACTACTTTATGATATTCGTAATGACTGATAGTTACCTTTATAGGTGCCTTGCAAAACATGGGCCTCATACCAAGAACACCTATGCCTTCACCTTCACCTTCCTCGAGCCGGTCGTCTTCACCTGATATTACACAAGCTGATTTGGAGCAAATGAAAGAGCTCTCGAGGGAAGAAATGATGAAGGAATTACTCAAATACAAAGTAGGCATTTTTTCCCTCTTCGAGGCAACTGGAAACTTGAAACTGCTGTCCCATCCCTTTATATTAAAATTGCTACTAACACAGTTACTGATTCCTAGAAACAAGAATCGTTAAGATTGGGGCAAAAAATCAAGCAGGAATCACGCGAGGATAACTACATGCATGAAGAAGGTCGAAAAAACAAGCGAGCAAGAAAGAATGAAAAAGTTGTTATAGATTTGACTGATGACTGAATTAAGCTAGGATTATTTAGGATTGGATGTATACATAACCAAGCGGGAATTGCACAGCGATTCGGAGTAATGATTTAAGGGTCATAAACGGAGGAGTATTGGCGAATACCAGTGTTAAATACCCAATTAATAATGTGTTTTATTGGTTTTCTAGCTATTTTATATAATTTTCACTGAAATTTGTTATATATGAGAGATACAACATATGTCAAAATTAGAATTAAAGTTCTCAGATTACAGGGGAGGAGTGGTTAGACCCCTATCCTATAGCTCCTTATTGATTGGCTTTAAAATCTATACAAATACCTCCTGCAGCCATCACCCCCCCGATGTCCCCAAGCCTGCCTATGGCAATTCTAAGGATACAGCTGTGGAGGAGGAACTCGCTAGGTACTCCTATACTAGATACTCCTATTCAAACCACTATAGATATCAAACTGATATATCTGCATGTACTCATTTATAGAGGCTAGAAGTTTTAATCCCTTCCTAAACACCCCGGACATGCTTTAGTCTAGCCCTTTCCCTACATAACAGTCTATATAGCTGTATATCTACTAGGTTCTATTATGAAAACTTATAAATTTCTAAAATCGCGCTACCAGCGCTGCATTATTTTCCTTATATTTTTTAAAAATTCGAAAATACCCCGTGAATTGACAAGAATCTCCCCGGACAGGCTTGATGACTAACAGCGTTTTGAAGTAAGGGAGTCCTAATAAACTATACTAGCTTGCTAGACCAACTAAGCTCCTTCGGGTAGTTTAAATGACGGTTTTCAACGTCAGTTAAAAACTAGTGAAATCAATTACGATTTAGCTGTCATCACGACTTAAGTTGCTCTAGTACTTAACCTCAGTCCTTCCCCGCATTTTAGCCTCCTGTCAATTCACCAACCCCCCATTGAGACCCCTCTATCATTACCCTTAAACGAAATTTCTATTTCATTTAACTATACTTCTTCAACTCTTAATCAAAGACAAAAATGTCTCCTCGTGGTGGTGGTGGCGGTAGCCGTTCCTCTGGAAGCGGATACAAGCAATCTCCTCCTCCACCCTCCTCTGGTAGTGGATATAAGCCATCACTTCCTCCCTCCACTGGCAGTGGATATAAGCCGTCATCACCTCCTCCATCTTCTTTCGGCGGGAGTAGCTCATCCTCGAGTGGGTCTGGTATGGGAACAGTTGGTGCTGGTTTAGGTGGTGCGGCACTCGGTGGCATGGCTGGGTATATGTTGGGTTCTCACATGGGTGGATCTCACGATAGTAATGATGACGGCAGTAAAGGAAATGCTGGGAGTGCTGGGAGCGTTGGGAGTGCTGCGAATATTGGAAGTGCTGGGGGTGCTGAGGGTGGGTACGGGTCGAACTTTACTTTTGATACGAACCGCACTGCCGAGAGTAGTAGATACGGGTCGCACGCTACGTTGGATGAGAGCCACACGACTGGGAGAAATACCTCAGTGGGTGTTAGAGCATCTGAGTGTAATCTTACGAAGGTGGTCATAGTCTTGGTATTTTTTGCTATTTGGATATTTTGGGATGTTATTGTTTCTTGCTTTGAATGTGGGGGCGTGGTTAAAGTTAGCGAGGATATGATGGGAAAGCAGAAGATTTACAAGGTGGATGAGGTGAAAATGGTAGATAAAGTGGAAGTGGTGGAGGGAATTGACGAGGATGGGAACCAGACTTGTGGAGAGGAAAAGATTGGAGAAGCCATAGAAGTGAAGATTAGAAATGACCTTAAGGTGGGGTTGTTGAGGGAGTACCTGAAGATTGGGTGTGAAGATGCGTTTTGGTGGTATATGGAGTGCTGTTTCTTTGCCTGTTAGGTGGATATTGGTCTGTACAATTGAGGTCCATAGCAACGCAACTGAGCTCAATAGACATGATAAACAACAATAAGTCCAGGTGTAGATTGAGAGATAATCTATATTTTGTGCATCCGCCATTGTTTCAATTCTTACATATCGGAGTTATGTAGGGTGCGTTGCTATGGTATTTCTTTTTTTTTCTAACCCACGATTGTATCCCCCCCAGTGCTCTAAGGCCGGTTGAATACTAAACTTTCCTCTTCCTCACTTGTAGGACTTTAGAGTTATTCAAGGGGTAGACTCAATTGTCCTCCGTTTTATGTACCTGCACGGGTAATTGGACAGGAATGTGATACTTCACAGAGAACAACACGTGGCCAGCCTCATGGTTACAATTGTACCTGCATATCTCCAATCGATTTCTCGATTTCAGGGTAAATTTCGGAACGATGCGTTTCGGGTATCTGGGGGGGGGGGGATTTGCTGTCAGGCACAATTCAATTTCCTGCACCAATACCTGTAAAGTAGACATTGGTGGGTGAAGATCCTCATCTTCAATGACCCCTAGACCCGGGTTTTCTATACTGACTAAGCAATATGTGTATCTTTGTTCAATACCATCATGAAAGATATCAGTAGTTTTTTGGGGGGGATTTTCCTCGATAAATATGTATAAACAAATATTGGGGTAGTTATATGGTTACGATTGACTACTTCTCTCAGAGCATACCGCGCTCTACTTGATGAAGACAACTCTGGCGGAGGTTGTCTCGGGTTTTACGATTTACCTTGCTACCTCTGTAGTAGGCTAGGTTGCTTTCTTTGATTTGCCTACGCTAGTACGGGTGCACTGTCACCAATATTTAGCACCGCATAGACACTCTAACCAAAGAATCTTCCCGTCAGTCTACAGAAAACTATCCCACGACTAGTTGTCTGCCGCTTTCATCGCTAGCTGCTATCTATCCCTTCTAGACACCCTCTCTTTTGGTAAGGATTTATCATTATTTAGACTAATATTAAATTCCCCCAGCGGACAGGAAAGGTATCATTTGGTCTTTAGAATTCCACACAACGACCGTTCATTTAGTCGACCAATCTTAAACGGATAAAGAGTGATATTCTTAAATGCAATAAGGTTAAAAGATTCGAGGTTTTTGTGATCCTCCAATGTCCGAATCAACTAGCCAATATTTCCTACTCGATCGAGAGTTAGCCTACAATATACACTAAAGACTCGGGAGCTCTCTAGGGGTAATCAGAGAGATAACCTCGAGGCTTCCTTTCACACCAAAAACAGTATATTCATATCAGAGTTATATACATAGTATTCTAATGCTCAAGTAGCTACACATTTATGGGCCTCCTAGAACTACGTATGGCATACAATAGGCCAGTAGCTTTTCTAATTGTTGGAATTGCTGGTTCGGCAAGTACGTCCCAAACTAGTTGTTAACTCATTCCTAGCCCTTGACACTTCTCTCGGAGGTAAATAGGTGAAAACCCAAGTGACATCGCGACCTAAACCTGCCATACAGAAGACTCCTGCTGCCTTCATGCATCGCAGGCGGCAAAGCGGAGGATGACCTCTAATTGGCCAGACCAGCAGGATCCAAATCTCCAGTGACAAGGATTGATGCATACAGGTTGCTGGGCAACAGGTGCTGCTGCAGGCGACGTCAGAAGCACAACAAACCAACGCAGCGTGGCCACCCAACCACTTCTACCCTTCGGAGGAAACTGTCTTGCCAGTCCTGCAGTGGGAGGTGTCGTTCTTGGGAGCTTGCTTTTCCCCTTCCTCCGTCTCTTCACCCTCCTCCCCCTCTTCATCCTTCCTTTCCTCTCTTCCCCTCCTCTTGCTTCTGATCTTGCCTGTTTTCTGCAGGAACGCTGATAATCTGCAGCCAATCTCGCTTGGATTTAGGTTGTAGATCACGAATTAACGTTTACGATTTATACCACGACCTATTCAGCTCTTTTTTTTCCTTTCTTTTTTTTTTATTGCTGAGCGTGCGAATACTTTTTGAAGTTCCGAAATCCCCTACTGGATTCTAGGGAAAGACTCATCCGAGAATTAAGCTTGATCTTTGATTTAAATAAAGGTCGCTATGATGTCTGCAACACCCCGCTCCCTCGCATTGTATCTCCTCCTCTCGCTCCCGTTTCTCCAACTCGCTGCAACATCACCAGTCGACCCATGGCCGGCCGGTATCGATCCTTCAGAAAAGTACTGGCCACCCGGAACCGGCCCGCAATCGAAACGTTGGTTGCTGGAATTCGCAGAGTCGGTTGATGTCAACCAATCGAGCAAATGCTCGGCTGTCAGGAAAATGTCCGGGAATCCTGCCGAAAAGTACTACTGGGATTGGGAGCATGAAGCTACGAGTCAGCAAGGATTCTTAGGATTAAGTGATTTTGAGGTTGCCGAGGATGCACCAGAGGAGGCTCCAACCAACACATACAAAGCTCCGCTTAGGATCCGGAGTAACGTCGCCAATAGCGGGATCATTGGTGTTCTATTAGGGAAGAGGCAGAATTTTCAATGTGCGACGGGGACGTATGCTTGCACAGAAATTGGCGTTCCTGGGAGTTGTTGCGCCACGGATGAAGTGTGTGAGAGAATTACAGACATTGGATATGGGAATGTTGGATGTTGTCCTAGCGGTTGGTTACTTCCTCTAATCACCCACTTGAAAACCTTCTTATGTATTATCTAGGCCAAAGGTGTTCAGGAAATCTCAGCGGCTGCGGTAATGACAAGAAGACTTGTTCCAGTAACGAAGGAGGTGGATGCTGTGTCCAAGGATATAGCTGCTCTCCTAATGGATGTGTCCCTGAGTCAGGTGCTGCGGTTAGCTCAACAGCGACCACTTGCTCTAGTGGCTTTTATGCCTGTCCTTCAAACGTTGCTGGCGGGTGCTGTCCATCCGGCCGTCTCTGCGGAGTAACTGATTGTCCTACAATGACTACAACCGGGACGGGTGCCGTTGTAACCGGTGATACTTGCCCCACTGGCTACTATACTTGTGCCGCGCAGTATAACGGCGGCTGCTGCAGAATCGGTCGCGACTGCGGCATCACCGATTGCCCTGAGAGAGCCATTACAATCAGTAATGGTGCGTCTGCAGGAGCTGGGGGGGCTGGAGGAGTGCTCACCATGACTGCTCTATCAAGTTGCGCCATTGGATGGCAGAGTTGTGCGAGCACTCTCGGAGGTGGATGCTGTCCAGTTGGATACTCCTGCGGTTCTACCAACTGCCCAGCAGTCACCGTTGCGGGCACAGCTCTTGTAATTTCAGGACAGGTAATTTATTTCCTCTTAGCTTCCTATCCGCAAAATTTATGGCTAACAAATCATCCATAGACTTTAACAACAGCTGTTGTGCTACCGGCAACCGCAAAGGCCCAGCCTACGGCTCAGGCAACAATCGTTATTCCAAATAACGGGCAAAGAAAGGATGGTGTGACAAAAGTTTTTGTCGTTGTTGCTGTCATTGCTGGTGTTGTAGCTGCCCGCTAGGTAATATTAGGAAAGGGTTCAAAAGTCTGGGTCTATTTGGAGTATAACGGGTTTTTATTTCTTAGCCTATCTTCTACTTGTGTGATGATGCCCTTCTTCAAAGGGTGTTCTTCCTAAATATCCATCACACCTTCATTTCATTTCTTCGAGAGCGGTGTTTTGTTTTATCTGTCTGGGTGTCCTTTACGATTTCGATTTTTTTACGGAGAGCGTAAGCTTTTTTTTCTTTCGGTGGAATACTATTTTACGTTGACGACCTTTTGATGAGTTATATAACATAATAGGGGTATATGAAGGTTGGGAGAATTGAGCAAAAGGGAGTATATATATCATGTAATTAGGTTCCCTTTGTTCATTTGGCTTTTACGATAGGGTGGGACGAAGGATATTTGTTGATTGGCTGTTTATGGTCAAATAAACCCTTTCCCTAGCGCTTTTCATGCAACCAAAAATAAGTAAAAATATGGGTCCACTGATTAATATTTGAGATGGTAGAAGATTGAGTGACCAGTATACTTCAGGCTTGCTGATTAATTTTTCTCTAGAAGGCTATAAAGTAATACCATGCAAAAGTAAATACCTAAAATAGATGACGTTCGTGGAGCACGACGTCTATTCTTTCTTATATTTAGCCCAAGGAACTTCTATATAGAAACTTTGAGAAGTAGTAGTAGTGAACTTTCATACTCTAGACAGTATGAATAAACGAAGATATAAATTCACTAAGCAAGGTGCTCTTGGCTATTTATTACTATAGAGCTCGCTCAATTAATTATCAACCGCTAACCATGCATATAGTAAACTTCACCGGGGCGAAAAGAGCATTTAGATCTCTAAGTCAAAAGATTCTTACCTCAAGGCTCCTACGTCCCCAACCCTATAGGCTTAAGGGAAGTTTTATACATTACTCAAGAACGTCTTTCTCCACCCTGTTTTATCCGTTATCGCTATGCTTCTAGGCCCTCAGCCCTCGGGTTCGTTGATCCCATTATCGTTTACACCCACTTGGTTTCTTATCATTCATCTCCATTGGACAAAATTCTAGATCAAGATCAGACGCTTCTCCTTCATGACCCGGAATGCTCAATTAGGTTTTTATTGAGTGTGAAATACCGCTATGTTTATATTAACACTGAAGGCTCCACTCAGGAGATACCCAATGATGAAATATATGGCCGAGATACAATTCAACACAGCCGACTTCCGATATTTTTTTGCTATAATCGCGAGAAGGAGCTTTAAGATATGGGGGAAGAGTTATAATGAGGTCGAGAGATATGTCTAACTTATCTAGGCGCACCATCCTTAGGGCGTGATAGCCTAGCTAGGGATCCTAGATATTTTTTGACAAGAAATCTCCGGAGTCATACATCCTTCTAGGGCAAACTGGAAGGTGCACGGAAGAAGGTAAGGGATCTCTACAGGATATCTGAGACATTGCCCTCTTAGTATTAGTCTAGCCACCTAGGGGCCTGCTGGAGACTTTTTATACTATAGAAAACTACGGTATTTATTTTTACCTCGGTACGCTATTATATAAGAGATTTAAAATCAAGTCGAGTGATGTCGCATGAACTTATCTTGCGTAAACTCAGACAGCTGCTCTTCTAAGTCCCTGGTTTCCATGTTGTCAAACTTCTTCTGAAACTGTCGATCACTGGCACACGCACCCACAATATTCCTCTACAGTATTAGTGGTACAAAGAAGAGCTTTGATAGATTCCCGTCTCCCTTTATTTAAATAGGATTCCCTTTATTTAATAGGATTGGACTCTTTCTAGCCCTCAGACGACGACCAGTGCGCCTCGATGACGCAAGCGGCTCGCCACAGCCGACTTCAATTGCCGGTAAACCCGCACCATGCCGCGGCAAACAATTTTTCAGCCACGCCCCCAAATCTCAAACGATAGTTATGGCTTCTTCAACCATCACTAACTACATACATGTATTAAAACAATCCGCGTCCCGGAAAGAGGACTTCGGGTAGGCACAGTAATCCAGTACAGCGAGCTCACCTGCCTCTTTCTCTGTGTCCGCAAACTACTGCCGAGACCACAATTAATTACATCAGACACTTGGTACGATATCTTGTTAGCTTTTACGTCACCCTTCAAATAAGAAGAGACTTTGGTGCGCCATGAAAGTGTGGTGCCGATTCCCGCGCCCATGGAAACAACCCTCAATCTCTCAGATATCTGTTGTACATACCAGATAAGCCCCTGCATGGTACCGACTGCATTATGATTCTCCCGAGAGCGAACGCCTCCAACTCCACTCCTCCATTAACGGCCCTAGATGCGCCTACCGGGAGACTTACCGCCTTGTCTAGCGTTACTCTTTGAGTATCTTTTGGGCCTATTTCTCGGGTCCACGGCAACATGTTCGCATTATTGATATTGAGATTTTCGAACCCCGATTCTCTTCTTGAGCCTTACATATACTCGTTTTTTCTCTCTGTCTCCTTTTGCTATTGTTTCTGTATTCTCAGGAACAAAAGAAGAAAAAACGGAATTCTTTCAAGTGAACGACGATGCTGGGACCCAGTGACATTGCACGAGATATTGAAGATGCAGAGAGACAAGCTTCTCGCCAAATAAGTTCCCGAGATGAATATCCCTCAAGTTCTTCAGATACAAATGACGACAGTTCTGAATTAAGCAGACAATGCACACACCGCGATATCATCCCTGAGGACCCTGATCTATCAACCCGGATCGAGCTGGAAAGACAACGGACGCATCTTTCAATCTATAGCAACACAGTGGGGCGTACAGTCAATAAGTATACCTCAAAAGATCAACTTCCACCTTTTGGGGCAGGCAAGGAATATCCACCACCTCTCCCCCACAGGGACCAGTATGTGGTAGACTTTGAGGGTCATGATGATCCAATGCATGGGCAGAACTGGCCTCTAAAAAAGAAGTATGTACATACATCACGTACTGATATATATATAAACCCATAGTGGTGCTAACGGAGTGAATTTATAGACTTGTTACTGCAGCGGTTTTAGGCTATACTACTTTGGTTTCAGCATGGGGAAGCAGTATATTTTCATCTGCTACAGGTTCTGTATCTTGTAAGAGTCTCTTGAAGTCTTGGTGGCGAAGAAGAAAAGCTAATTTTGTTACAGTGTATTTTGGTATTAGTGTCGAAGTCTCCATTCTGGGACTCTCGCTTTATGTATTTACCCTTGTTACCCTCGGCTCCAAGCTTGCCCAAGCTAATGATATTGTATAGGTACTTGGCTTTGCTAGTGGACCTTTGGTTTGGGCACCTGTATCTGAACTTAAAGGCCGGCGTTTACCTCTAGTGCTCGGAATCTTTGGTTTCACTATTTTTCAAGTCGCCGTCGCTGTCGCTAAAGATGCTCAAACAGTATTAATATGTCGTTTCTGGGGTGGATTCTTTGCATCATGTCCTCTAGCCGTCGTCGGTGCTGTTTTTGCCGATATCTTTACGCAGGAGACAAGAGGTTCTGCTATTGCGGTCTTTTCTATGGCAGTATTTTCTGGACCTTTAATTGCACCTATTGCCGGTGGTTTCATCACTGAAAGCTATCTTGGATGGAGATGGACTGAATATATTACTGCTATGATGTAACTCCCCGATCCTTGAACTTAATGGTCGTAGAAGCTAACAAGGTTAATAGGGGTTTCCTCGCACTTATCCTCAATATATTTTTTCTAGAGGAAACATATCCTCCGGTTATTCTCGTGGCTAAAGCTTCTCATCTTCGAAGGATTACGAAGAACTGGGGAATTCACGCAAAACAAGAAGAGATCGAGGTCGATTTTAAGGAACTTATCTCAAAGAATTTCGGTCGTCCTATAAAGCTTCTTTTAAGTGAACCAATTATCTTCCTGCTTAGTCTGTATACTGCCTTTGTATAGTATTACCACCCATCGCCCCAAAATCTGGCATGATCCAGGCTAATACAAAACTAAAGCGGTATCTTGTATATATTCTTGACAGCCTACCCCGTAGTGTTCGGAGAAATCCGTGGGTACAGTCTAGGCATGGCAGCACTCCCTTACCTCGGGATGGTTGTTGGAATGATCCTAGGCGGCATCATGGTGATTGCTTTCCAACCCTGGACTAACAGGAGGATGAGAGCAAACAACAATGTCCCAATCCCTGAAGATCGTTTGGTGCCAGCAATTATTGGGAGTATAGTATTCCCAATTGGGTTGTTTTGGTTTTCCTGGAGGTAACTTTCAAAAACCTTCATTAAGTATGATGCGGTTACTAACATGAGAATTTAGTGGGTATTACCGTGAAGTCCACTGGATCGTCCCTACATTGGCTGGTATACCAAGTGGAATAGGCCTCATTACTGTCTTCCTTCAATCTCTAAACTATCTTATCGATGCATATCTCATGTTGTGAGTACCAATTCCACTTTCTTTGGAAGTATTTTTCTTTTTCTAATGTGTACACAAATGAATAGTGCCGCATCAGCAATTGCAGCAAACACCTTTCTCCGCTCTGTCTTTGCTGCTGGATTTCCGCTATTTGGTCGCCAGATGTTCAATAACCTTGGCGTTAACTGGGCGGGTTCATTGCTTGGGTTCATTGCGATTGCGATGATTCCCATTCCAATTTCCTTCTTTTTATTTGGGGCCAAAATCAGAGAAAGGTCTAAGTGGGCACCAACACAGCCCAAGAAATGATAGCCTGTTGGCGTATTATTTGAGCCTGAGAGAAGAAAAGGGGGGGAGACTATGGAATTATTCATTCCTGCGGAGCGGGACACTGATAATGCTACTTGCCCCGAATCGCTTCCGAGAGTAGTAGTGCTGGTGGACAGCTGTAATTTGTGATAATATCTAGATATATTAGAGGGGTTTAAAAGTTCATTAAAATTGTTTTTTGGGGCGGGGGGGGGGGGTTGGATAAATTCCTGTATATATACGCCTTGCATAATAATTAAAATTGATTCATTTAGTTTAGCTTCAAGAATGTTTCCTATTGTAGGAACTAGGGAATTGCGTACGTAGTGGAAAATTATTTTCTACGGAAGCTAGCATTCATATAGGAACAGTACATCTAGTACACGGAGATAAGTAGATTGTATACTTTTACTCTTCAATCTCTTTGCCTCATATATATGGAGTAAATTTTTGGGATATCTATCCCACGTAGTCTCATAGCCTATCATTTTTCTAGAATTCAAACTAGGGGCAACCTCTACACTATCTATGTTATATAAATCTACTCTGTATTTAGAACTAGTTAGAATAAGATAGTTGCATCCTTAGAAATAGGACGTGAATCAAAAGACTTATAGATATCAGTTTTCTTCCTAGAGAAGAGATTAGCCTAGCGTATATTTAGAAAATAAAAAGGCCTTCAGGCCATATATATGACCTGGAACCCTTAAATTATAGTAAAATATGATATTCCACCAGGATCTTAAGATTGGAGATGGTTACTTGATTGGAATTTGTCACTTCTTTATCAGGGATACCCTAAGATAGCCCTCCGCACTAGTCGATATGTAGCGTAGTGGGACTAACTAGAGTAACGTAAAATGAAACAATTTTAGGTAAATATGGCTACGCGGATACTGTACCGAGCAGAAAGAGTGAGACAGATTTCTTTGAGCATGGTTTAACGCAATAAAGTCAAAAGCGACACTTCTATATATTGGGACAAGACTTTCTAACTGACTGTTGTGGCACAGGCACTAGCGACAGGGCTAGTAATAAAGTTAGGTGTCATCATATTCATATATAGTTTTAGACCAAGGAGGACACTGATCAATATCATCATCACGTTGACTAGTCGATCAACGTCCTGTCCTCATCAATCATCTGTGAACGACGCATCAAGCCTACACTGTCCCACTCTTTGCGCTCGTTACAGTATATTACTAATCCTAAGCAGAACCCACAGCTAAACTCAAGAAATTATAATATTCCATAGACACGCGCACCCAGTGAAGAATATTGCAGTAAATTACATATTTTAGCTCAGTCCTCATAATTACTGATTATCTCAAATTTTTTTAGATGTGGGACGATAATTTAAGATAAATGCGGGGAGAAACCCCCGAATCATGTACTAACCAATACCTGCCTACTTCTCAATCCACACGATATCACTCGACAGAAATCCTAGTTAAGTAACCCACGAAAAGCTACCCCCAAGGTTCTATAATATCTCCCCCCCCCGCACAGAGCCCGAGGCTAACCGATGGCTATCCGAGCTATATATGAAAGGATAAAGCTCTGAAGGAGGAATGTAATACAAATAGGCGAATACCTCCTCAGATTATGTCATTACTGTGCAACAGCGACCATCCTTCGTTCCACGGCCCTTTACGAGAACTGCTTCGGGAAAGTAACAAGAAAAAAGATATCGTTTCTTTTAACCAAGTTTGATTCTCTACAATATATCTTCATAGCTATTTTTGAGCAAATCGAAATGTCCTTCATCGGGAAGGACATTAGCGATAAGAAAGTAATCGCGATGAAAAGAAAAACTTTCATAAACTCTCTTATAAATACTGCTAATATAGAGTGTTATATCTCTAGGAATCTAGATAACATACAAACCGCTTCTACACTTTTCACCTCTCTTCCCCTAGAGATGCGTATCCCTACCGCGGCCGTTGTATTTACCGAACTCCTTCTTGTCGCTGTTCAATTCCCCCAAGTCTCCCAGGCACGTCCCACAGATGCATTGGGCAGAACCGATGATAGCATCAACATCACAGATGAATACCTCGTTGTTTTAAAGGACAAACTCTCTGATAGCAACTTTGAAAAACATACTTCTTGGACCTCAGATCTCGATTCGAAATCACATAAGGGGACTCCCATACTGGATACATATAGTATCAATGGTTTCAAAGCATATCACGGATTATTTAATCGTGAGACTATCAAAAGGATTGCAGACAGCCCTGAGGTATATAGACCTAACTATTTACCAACGTAAAAAACGAAGTTATGAATCCTGATTACTAATATAATCAAATCTCCAGGTGGAATTTGTTGAACCCAATCGAGTTATCAATACTCTTCCAGATACAACAGAATCGTTAAACCGCCGTGCTTTGGCTACGCAAACAGCTATCGCCGCTTCACTGGGAAGAATCTCACACCGACAGCCCGGCTCCTTGAATTACGTTCATGGTACCTCTTCTGGGATGGGTACATGGATGTAAGTTATACATTCCGATGAACTCGTTACGATTAAGGTCTAACTTAGTAAGATATATTCTTTCTTCCGGAATCAACATTGGACACTCGGATTTCGGAGGAAGGGCTACTTACGGCTATAACGCTGTTTCCGGATCATTAGATACTGATGTAAGTATTTTTAAGTATTCCTTTTTTTTCTAAATATTCATACCCTTAGAATCTGATTAGTGGCGAATGGCTCTGGAACTGCTCTTGCTGGTGTCATTTCTGGATCCACTTACGAAGTTGCAAAGCTTGCCCACATTATTTCAGTCAAAGTCCTAGACGACACCGGAAGTGGCGCTATAGCACAAGTTATCGCAGGGCTTCAGTGGGCTGTCAATGATATTGAGGCCGATGGACGCATAGGCCATGCTGTAATATGTATACCTCTAGGCGGTGTATTCTCTGCTGCCATGAACAATGCTGTGAATAGTGCTAGTTCGCAGGGAATTCCTGTTTTTGTTCCTGCAGGCAGTAGTAACGTAAGTCCCTCGAACTCTAATAATGGCCTTGTTTAAGAATTGACCAATTATGTGATAGACAAATGCTGCTAATACTTCGCCTGCCTCAGCTGCCTCAGCCATAGTTATAGGGTCTCTCGGCATAACCGATATCAAGTCCCCATTCTCAAACTACGGGGCCGTGGTCGACTTTTTTGCTCCTTCAGTGGGTATTACGACAACCTCAATTCCCGGGAATACTTTCGCTACATTTTCTGGGGCTAGCCTCTCTACAGGAATCGCTGCTGGCTTAGCTGCCTACCTACAAGGCCTCGAGAGCCTACCTACTGCACCCGCGTTATCTGCACGGCTAACCGAGCTTTCTACGGTTGGGTTAATTTCCGGTCTCCCAGCTGATACGGCGAACCGTATCCTCTATAATGGTAGTGGACTTTGATTATTGTGTAAGGGTTCAGACAGCCTTTGTTGATTGGCCTGTACCTACGTGTAGTATCTATGAAATACAACCTATTTTGCAGAATATCTAAAACAAATGCTTATATTCTAGTGGTTTTAAATTCAAAACGATTAAGCATCCTTAACCAAATCGTGAGCCATCATTCGCTAATATATACTTAAGACAATCAATTGAAACACTTCTTATAGTCTTATGTGTAAATACTCAGTGCGTTCTAAAGCAGTACTCGTATGACTCTACCGCCTTTATGTCCAATCTCTTTTATTGATCTAGCTAGCTAGTCACGTCATATCATATGCGATTACAATCTTCGATTATAAGCGCTACTAAATGCCAATAGACACCCCTCCAATAAACGTTTTACTAAACACCTTATTTCCTGTTTTTATTATATGATTATAGGAGGGTCCTAACATTTTCTCCGGCACTTTATATTTAGGTCCTTGTGTGACCTCGACCCCCTAGAAACACTACCACGAAAACGTAGAAGGAGCTTTGCTGTCCAATTCCAAATCTTTTGAGACTTGCATTTTCATGCTCATTATGCCTACCACGATTAATTTGATACCAGTCTGACTAATTCAATTTCCAGATATTTTAAGAGCCCAAAAAAATAAAACCACGGTGTACGGCCTCCAGACGATCTGCACGATCCCAGAAAGAAAAGAAGAGCACCGATGGTCGGGGTCCCTTCTTGTCTTGTCTCCGCCTTCACTGGCCAACTAATTTTGTGCACGTGCATACTCTAGATATGCTGGCACATGTATGTACTGTTACACAATCTAGACAGCTTTTTCTCGTTTCTTCGAAATTTTCCTACGCTGCCAGAGACCAATTGGCATCCCCTTGCCAACAACGAAATACAGGTGAGAGCGGCGCCTACCGAGAAACCATTGTTTCAGATGCCCAGTCCATGACCGAAACTCTTGCCACCTAAAAAAATACCAGACTCTCGGGCCGGTAAGATCTCAGGAGAAAAGGCGGCAAAAATATTTACTAGTCCCGACCCACTGGTAATGTCTCTCTAACTATGGAGGAGGAGATTTGCCTGCGACAATGGCGCAGTCAATACTTGCAAGTTACTCCCAAAGATTTTTTTTGGTGGCACAAAAAGCAATGTCTTAGCCTTATCCAAGTTTGAGGCCCTCTCTGCTCATGGGGCCAGTTTTGTAACACCACTTGGTACCCAAAGGCTTGCTACGTACTGGTAGATGGCACAACCTTTTTTTTAAAAGAAAAAAAGCGTAAATAATTGGTTGGATTTACTCGAGATTTTCGACTAAAGAGACTAAGGTTGAAGTAGCTTTACTGGGGGTTTTATTTTTCCTTTTAGCCATGGGTGTAGTCTTGAAAACCAGTATCGAGCTATTGCACATATGCTGTGAGGAGATTGCTGGTAGTACAATGACACATGCAGAAATTCGTTGCCGGGTACTCCAAATAAGTATGCACTTTGATACTGCTTTGAGGCGAGTGCATTGTGTCCTGCATAAAAAGCCAGCCTTTCTGACCTTGATAGGTCACCAAGTCCAGACTCCATACATACCATCATCCTTAAGGAAAGGCGTACGGAAATCCCGTTACTACCCAGTAGTTATGAGTTTTATGTCTTGCATGTAGAATAAATTGGAACCAGCTTCAGATAGGGTATGCGAAACACACACCCAGTAGAATTATTTAATCTACCTTCCTTGAGATTGGTGGCTCTGATTCAGGATCCACATGAATCAAAAAAGGTCTTTGATTTTATTGAGGCGTTTACCACAGTTATTCGGTGTATAAATCCTCCATGAAAGCCAGGTCGTCACGGTGACTCTCGCCTTTCTGAGCCTATTTAGGGAGAGGACCCTCATACCAGTACCATATAGGGCCTAGACCAACTTGTATCTAATTAGTTAGGAGTTTAAATGTTTCTAGACCTCGGATAGCAAAGATGTTAAAATAAATGCGGGTAAACACGAAAGCTCTGGCCATAAAAGTAAGTCTCGCCCACTATCGTGTATACCCTCTTCCTACTTGTACCAGCAGGCCGCGCAGACCTGTGGCTTGCCGGCATTATCAGTTATCACAATACATATCTGTTGGTGCTTGGCGAATTCGGAAACGGATACATGCATGCCGACACCAGATTTTACTCCGGCAAGTACATTACCAGAAAATATATAGGTACCTAACTGCAGCCTTAAATCCCAAAATTTTAACAAAAAACCACACATACAAAACCACAAGTAAAGGAAAGAAACAATGTATAATAACCCTAGGTATAGTACTATAAAACATAAAGGGAAGCAAGTTTTATGCAGAGGTGAAACCCTTGAAACCAAAACGCCGGATAATGGATATACAAGTACTGTAAAGTATGAATGGTGTAACTATAAATGGTATGTGGAACACAAAGATAAAGATTAATCGGGGGCGAAATTAATTCTCTCTTTTAAATAGATTCCCTACGATTACTTCACTGGAGCAAGAAAGGCATCTCGATTCTCTGACGACCGGCCCGACCCTGAATAGTGAGATGACTGTGAATTGTTTGATTCATCATCATCGCCTTTGGTCCTTTTCGCTTTTCGTTTGTGGCTAGTAGTATTCCATGGTGGATTGACTGGAGTAGTGGAAACTGTATTCTGCGCTGTTGAAGGAGAATCAGCAGGAAGTAAAAACCTCCAATCCCACGATTTAGCAGCCCAGTCTTCATTATCGACACCCCCACATGGCTCCCTCAGGATGTTCAGAAGGTCGTCTGTGATGGCGTACGCTTGACCAAGAGACCATGTGTTTGTCCAAGAATTATCCAGGGCCATCCATGTTTGCGGAGAAGCCTGCTCGAGGGATTTATTTTTCTCTAGTGATGACTCAGACGCCATTGGAGGCTTTAAGGGCATCCAGAATGGTATTAATGTCTCCAGATACCGCTTACAAATCTGTTGGTCAAACCGTGGACTTGACTTCAAGGTGTCGATACACCTTGGAATGATATCAGTGATATCGTCAAAGGTGGCGGACTTTGTAGCAGAGCGGAGTGAAATATCAAGAAAAACTATCACACATGCAGTGAAAGTCGAGCTTCTGTACTCCAGTTAGTTATGACTAAGGGTAAAATGTGATAGGGGGCCAAGTTTATGGGAAATTTGGAGTATACATCGTAAGCCATCCTTGCTGTAGTTGCTTATCTCCGCTAAATAACATATCGAGGACCTTACATAACCCCCTCGCAGCACTTATACATTTATTGGCATAAAAAACCTCAAGTGAAGCGCCCTCTTGTGGGCATTTCGACCGAGTCGCAGTATTTGCTACCTTGAGCAGGACACGACGGGTAAGGATAATAATCGATCTCAAATACGCACAATAGGCCTCGAGCATAGTTGCTTTCTGTATTGATGGTACCGAGTGATCAATTGTGACTAGGTCGAGAGCGAGAGAGCCGGGTAGGCAACTATACCACTCTTGAAGTTTATCCATGTGCATTTTGATGGTAGCAAAATTAAAGGAATGCTGAGAAAGACTATCATCTTTCGCAATACTACTCAAAAGCTTGCCAATATTCTCAAATTCGACTTTGATACGATCTCCCGTCACCCGCTGATTATTTTCACTAGAAACCACCTAAGAAGATTAGTTAGTGATTTCTAAAGTGAGAAAAACAGAAACAGAATGCTGGTTACCTGTAGTGAGGCAGACTCGTCAGGCTTGTCATGGTCATTCCGTCGAAGGGTAGGCTCGGCAAATCTTCCACCATTATCATTCTTATTGGAATGATAGGCGTCAGCTGGTTGTTTTCTATATTCGCTACCACAGCTCTGTGGTTGGTGCACAGTACTAGGTCTCCTTTCTTGAAGATTCCTAGAGTTTGTGATATCGACAATTGTGTGGACATATCCGTACACGTTCACGGTGAACTCTGCGGATACCCAACGAATCTCTCCATTTGGATGAACGAAACGATAATCTTGTTTTCGTAGTCTCCCATCCTCGAAAGAGAAGCACCTAGAGACACGTTCCCGATCGAGGTGGTGCACCGCGCTTAGCCAATTACCGTCTTGCCGTATCCGATAATCACGGAGACCGGAAATCTCGCAGAACCGTTCATTAACAAAATATTGACTCCGCCCTTCGAAGGATGTTCTGCCACATATGCCCACAGGAACGGAATTATGGTGTCCATCCGGGTCAGGGGGCTGTGTTCTGGTTTCAATGGCGGGTGATGAAAAATGGTCTAGAGTTGTCTGGAGTGCCGCCTCCGCAATTTTACGACGAACGACCTCTGCCTCTAAACACCTAGTCTGTTGCTGAAGCATTGCGACAATCGTACTTCGATCTTGTGAATCACCTAAAAGTGGATATTTCTTCTCGCCAGGAACGACATGGGAATGGGATAGGCAGATCTGCTGAAACACATCGCTGAGACCGTCGGCCTCGAATACTGCCATATCATACCCACACAAAAGTGAAACATCCTTTCCATAAGCTGTCAAGAAGCGCTCCCATACCTGCTCCAGCTCATGAGCGAGTAGGTGTGTCCCACGCTCGCAGAGGATGTTGACCAGTTCGCCATAAGCGAGAATTCTAGGATACTGCTTCCGAATATCCTGGAATACCTTCCCAAAGTAGCTCTCGAACGCTTCGTTGTCGACTTTTCCTCCATTTACAAGTGATGGCAGCAGAACATCGGCATCCACGAGAATCAGTTGGCCGCGCTCCTTGAGAAGCCCAGGAGCAAGATTCTGTTCTCTTAGATGAGCTTCGAGACCATCAAGATGCTGGCGCGTGGCAATGATAACAGCCGCGTTTTCTGTACTAAAGAATGATGGGAGAATAAACCTCGATACGGCGTCGTATAGAAAACTTTCGGCTTCGTAGAATTGAATTAGGTGAGAGCAACGTGGAAGTGATGATGGCGGAGCCGCCTTCTTGCGTGACGGTTTGCTACCGGCAGTAACAGGCCCTGCCATGAAGATCCGGTTGAACTACTTCCGGGTTAGATGAAAGGATGAAGGCCAAGTAAACTGAATTAGTATTTTTTTAAATAAAAAAAACTTTTCGGGTAGAGGTTGAAGGTTATCGCAAGTGCTTTCTGTCTCTCTATCTTAGTATTGTGGGGAGCGGCGATGTATGTGCAAGCAGGTTTAGAGTGGAGGAAAGGAATAATAGAGAGAAGGAGAGATCTGTGCCACCCTTAACGTGGTATAATTATCGACATTGGCTTTTATTTTATGTGGGGCTCCGAGCAATTGGCTAGACTTGCTTGCACTGAGACATGTGCATGGTGATGGAAAAGTTGATCTAACGCTTGGAACATGGCCAACGCTGGAGGGTGTAAATATATACAAGGATTGTTGATGCATGGTCAATTCGTGAACCACGATCCAAGATCGCGTTGACTTGGTCACAGAGCCTGAGAACAAAATAGACCGCACAGACAAAAGTCGATTGTTTTTCCTGTCAAGTAGAGTGAGTACCTGGGGATTTGGCACCAGTCTGCCGGATACAGTTCCCAAAGGCCCGGAGACAGCAAGTGCCATCATATAATGGATAAGAGAGCAGCCAATGCACGCAGGGGTGAGTTATTCGCCCGATCAGACGGATAAGAGGAGCAGCATGCCTATCAAGCTGGACAATTGTACGAATAGGGAGAGATGTTTAGCTGGAGGCCAGTCGATGACGAGCAGGGAAGCCTGGTGTGCAGTATTCTTCATTCTCACCGCCCATGGCATTAAGCAGCCTAAGGTATAGGGCTCATCCTTCCAGCGCGGAGATTATGTACCTGTAGAATAGGGAGAGGGTGTCAAGTACCGGCCTTTAGGTACAGCCAGGATGGGGGGCGGGTACATGACATGATACAGGTCTTTGAGGGCAGATAGAGTTGAACCCTACAAGGGGCGTAAGCGAGATCTGGCCCCAACCAAAGTGACTGAGGACGATGTCGGGTGTGGCAAGGGAGGGAATACGGGAGATAGAGTACATGTATGGGTCCTCGCGCGTGACCGAGGCTGTTCTCTGAGATTGCATCCGAGAGCGCGTTAATTCAGCCATCGTTGTAGGATGAGATAGGATAGATGAAATTGTCCCGGGAATTATTTTCATCCTGGGCAATATAAGGACATGTACGTAAGTCTACAAACCTTGCACCCTCCCCAATTAAAGGTCCCAGGTCTAGGCCGTGTGGCCTTCCATCCAGCTTTGGAAGGAACATAGGGCAGTCTAGAAAAAGTCTACCCCCCTCCCCGGGCACTTAAATCTCTCGGCGATTAAAGAATAAAAGAGCTAGCTAGAGTTGACAATTTACAATCAAATCGCTTTCCACCGCGTAGATTATATTATCTATCTAATTCCAACGTGTACGTAGCTAGCGCAGGGGCTGCTCACTGATATAATAAATAGTTGTGGTATACGCTGATTAAAAGATTCGCGCCCCAGGAATCATAACAATCTCCCGGAACTACCCTTTTACTATGTTTTTTTTCTGGCGCGGGTGATCTCCGGTACATAGATCCTTCGTTTTACGGTTCAGGACTGACGAATACTGAATTTTGGAAAGGGTGGGAAACACGGCGAGTGATATCTCATGACCAGAATATACTACTTGGACTGATGTGGAGTTCAACTATATATCCTTAACTGTACAAAGGTTTGTCTTCCTGTCTATCAAAAGTGCAAGAGCTTATTGGGATTCCAAGGAGTAAGGCCCTGCATGCGACCTTGCCATTTGCGTTACGTGACCAGATAACTTCTTCCATAGCCAAACCCGTTCGATTCACTGACTGGCTGTTGCACTTGATCAGCTGGGTATATATTAATACTCGGTCCAAGTATGTGAAAAATCGCACAGGCTCCACAAATGTGTACGACAGTGGATACGTGCCCTGCCACCCTATGACTCCTAGAACAGGCGTATCGTTTTTCTCTGGTGGCCTATTTCGCAGAGTGCGCACGAGCCGCTCCGCGGAAATCAAGGAAAAATTTTGACATTCAAAAAAATCCTAGCATGAGAAAACCGGAAAAGTTGCCCTGCAGCTGTGTGACGCAATTTTGCGATTACTCTCTAACATATTTCCCCCTTACCAACCCTCCATAGCCCAGTTGGATCGTCCCCGAAGAGCCGAAGATCCCTTGTATCCAAAGTTACTGATAGTGCTTGCGATCGATCCATTCTTTGTTTTATTCATATTTCTAATAGCATGAATACATCTCCAATGTAGTTGCAGCCAGTAAGAGGGAAAAGAAAACCCGAGTGATTGGACTACATGTAAATACTAAGCAACTAGTGGTGCTTGCAGCAGATAGGTAAAAAGTACCCAGAAGTGCAAATGAAGATCCTCAAAAATTGACAGGTACAATTTACTCAGGAGGCTTTCGCATGTAATGGCATGATATTTGCATTTTAGGGTACCCGCTTCCTGTTTTGGGTATAACGAGTGCTCATCCAGACGGGTCACAAACGCCAAACTGTTCTTGCCTAGAGCTACACGTATGTGTGAGCATGATCCAAATATCTCAAAAAAAAAAATTAGCCCCTATGAGCATTAGGACGATTGTAGATCTTTTGATTTTGAGCAGGGGTCTAAATATTGTCCCTCAGGGGCCTAATTATAATATACCGGGGACTCGCATATATGTCCGCGAAAACTCGCCAGGGTATTGTCTGCTAAGTACTATTTCGGTTTATTTTCCAGAACATTAAAGCGTTACACCTTTTTCAGTTTCGGAGGAGTTCTCAATCTGGAGCCCTACTTCTGTAGTTGGCATCTAGAAGGGGTTTGGAATATGTTACCTAGGTGTCCGGGGGGGTTGTTGTTAAGTGCGTATGCGCCCAAAGGCTATGACATAACACTACGGGTTCTACTCTCGAGAAATACCGCTAGGGTACATGTGTCTTTCTCTAGAATAGGGCCGGAGATCACCATTCTCCCGTATAGTATAATTTACTTGGCTAACAGGGATTTAATTACATGTAGTATCACCTCCCAGCTCTGTAATATATAATAGATCTCTCAATATAAAGGCCTAAACCTAAACAATATAACTCAGCGCTTTAATCATATCCTTAATTCTTGTGCTTATGAGAGCCTTTTCAGAGCGTACTAGAATGGATGAATGGATTAATTATAAATACATGGAGCCTGTCAGCGCGTACTAGAACCCAGATGCATGTTTTCTGACTGACAATATATAGCTGTATTTTCAAATTATACCTTAACTATACTAAACTCACCTAGATCATCCGAGTAAACTCTCACATGTATGTGTATCTGCTAGCAAAAATGATCACCGCACATGCATGGTAGTTTTTTGCAAATTTGTAAACCATTTGGTTCCTATTAATATTTCTGGTTTTTATATGATTTTTCTCAAGCTCTATTTTTTTATTTTAAATAGAACTAGTTTACTGTGTTTTAGAGTCATAGAAGGTCACTCGTTCGTCATTATTTTTTTAGAGGTTTTCGTAATAATCTCTTCGGAGCTATTTTAAGTATATTTACCCTGTTTTATGTGACGCCTTAAGTATGAAGGGGTCTAAAATCCACAAACCCCCTTGTTTCTTCGTGGTACATAACATAGGGGGGAACTACTAACTTTGATTAGCAATGCGATGATTAGTGCTAGCTTTGAGAAGAGCTGCCGGCGACTTTTTTTTTCGTTTTGTAATCAGCTGTAGTTGATTGGACAGTTTCCGGTATCTTTCAGCTAGAATTACCCACCCCCTTACATAGTTCTAACAGCCCTGGATTACCATCTTGCGAGAATCCGCCGCCGTGGTAGGCTGGTCTCTAGGGGGAGAGGCCACGGAGGAGTGATTGTGCATTGGCGACGGTCCAAGCAACAACACATGGTGTTGTTTCCTAGCGCCGTGACAACGTTCAAGTGTCGATCACCGGGGGCCTATTGTATCGCGACTTTGTCATACAGGCGGTTCTGTCTATAAAATATTGCTTACAAGAAATAATCACTCTATAAGGGTACGTATTCTTAGTCACAAATACACTAGATAAATTCTTGCTATCTATAAGAATAATCACTTTTTAAGAGCACTAATCTTCGGCCTGGCCCCGGCGTATCCTTATAGGCCGAGTCGCCTGTGTATTATATATATGGATCTGTATATATACATCGATACCAGAGATACAATATTAGATTGTCTCTATAGTCGGGAAAGTACCGAGAACTCACGCCACTTCAAGTCAAATACAGCACCGGGAAATGCCGTATAAATACAGGAAATTTCGTGCCCGGATCGCCGAGATGTCCCAGAACTCATGCAAAGCTTATTGCTTTTGCGGGGTAAGGTTCTACCCGCGTCGCTTAGGCCCTCTTGGACAAAGCTCCGGATTTTCTCCGCCCCCCGTTTAGCCAAAAAACACCAGAGTCCGAAAAGACCTGCAATATTAACTTTTAAAAGTACCTGAATACTTGGAAGGTTCAGCATCTATAGATCTCGGTGTAAATCCCTCCGTTATTATCCTTCATCCAGGAAGACAGACCGGTTTAAAAACTTGCAACTTAATTTAATCGCGTAGTTATTAAGCGAGATCGACCCCATTCGACCCGAGTTATCTTTAATTCGCGAGGAGATATGACTGAGACATCAAATTGACTTCTGGTGAAGATCAATTATACTCTTTATATTACGAGAGTTTTCCAATCGAGAAATTTAGGTAATACCACAATGTTTCCTCGGAGATTTATGGGGAGATAGTCTCGCCGTCCGGTCGAACGTACGGCTATTCAGACGTATGATTTTACATGGAGTGAAATAAATAGCCTTGAAGTGATACTATATTGTATTGCTAGGGTAAAGGGTAATAACATCCTAGGGAGTTCACAAAGAGGCAATTGAGGATCTCATGACGGATTAATTGAGCCCGATTTCTAAAGTCTTCTCTGGGGTATAAATACAGCAAGACAGATGAATACTAAGTTTCTCAACCCAATACCAAACTCGAGATTTGGTAGCTGTATTCCGTGAACTTTAAGAAATAGGACATCTGGGGTCTTGGTAGCGTGCAACAAAATGCGGTACATTGTCTCGAGGGCCGTAGCCCTCACTTTACTGCAGCTATGTACAACTGCTCTTGGAGTAAATCTTGTGGTTTCGAGTAATGAGGGGAATAAGACAAGCCCTATCATGTACGGAATCATGTATGAGGTAAGTGGATCACTTTCAGAATTCTGTCTACGAATGGGACTCATAGCTCTTATAGGATATCAGTCATTCAGGAGACGGTGGTCTTTATGCTGAACTTATTCGAAATCGTGCCTTTCAAGGATCTGGTAGCTCAGTTACGCCAACTTTGGATGCTTATCGTGCCGTTGGAGGGGCAAGTCTTTCCATTGATACTGGTAATCCGTTATCAGCTGCATTGCCCAATGTAATGAAAGTATCACCGTCTACAAATTCAACCCAGGCTGGGTTCCTAAATGAGGGGTTTTGGGGAATTGACGTGAAAAGCGTCCCATATACTGGCAGTTTCTACGTCAAGGGAGCGTATGAAGGGTCTTTTACAGTCTCTCTCAGATCGAACCTCACTACAGCTGTTTATGCCGAGAAGAGGATCAGATCGTCATCAAAGGCTGGTTCGTGGACCAAGCATGAGTTCGTTTTGCAGCCCAATAGAGCAGCCCCCAACGTAAACAATACGCTTCAAATCACATTTGACGCCCCGAAGGCGAGTAGCGGGCTATATTTTAGTATGACCAGTCTATTTCCTCCGACTTACCACAATAGGTATATATTGTCTCCTAAAGAACGATGAGCTTACGTTACTAATGTAAACTCAGGAAGAATGGCCTTCGAAAGGACCTTGCCGAGAAATTGGAAGGTTTCAAGCCCACTTTTCTCCGCTTCCCAGGAGGAAACAATCTGTGAGATAGAACCCCTCTAGATATCAATGAGGCTACTTAATTGCTGACAAGAGTTCTATAAATCAAGTGAGGGCAACGAACCCCCGTACCATTGGAAATGGAATGAAACCATTGGCCCACTGATAGATCGCCCTGGCCGCCCAGGTAAATGATTTACCCATCACAATAGAACGTTTGCCGTTTACTGACAGGATAAATAAGGTACATGGTCATACGAAAACACGGATGGACTAGGATTAGTTGAGTATATGGAGGTATGTGAATAAAAACAAAAAAAGCAAACTCTCAAAGACTATAGCTAATATTTAATTATTTCTCTAGTGGTGTGACGATATGAAGCTAGAGCCAATTCTTGGTGTCTGGGCAGGGTTTTACCTCAATGGGCCAGTCATTTCTCAGGAAGGGCTGGGCGTTTATGTTCAGGATGCGCTCAATGAGCTCGAATTCCTAATGGGCCCAGTAAACAGTACATATGGCGCCCTACGAGCAAAGCTAGGCCACCCAAAGCCATGGAAGATCAAGTATGTTGAGGTTGGAAACGAGGATGATCTTGGTGGTGGTGGTAGCTCATACAGTGCCTACCGATTTCCTATGTTCCACAATGCGATAAAGGCTGCTTACCCCGATATAACAACAATTGCTTCTACTACCAATATTAGCCCTATCCCAGAAGGGGCATGGCTGGATTATCACAGGTATACGCGACCAGATGACTTCGTTTCTAGATTTGGATTCTTCGATAATATGGACCGGAGCCATCCAATATTGGTTGGAGAGTACGCGTACGTTCAGGACAACAGACCAGCAGGAGGTGGGACAGATTGGAATCTTCCTAAGTCAAGATTCCCTACGTTGGTCGGTGCTATCTCGGAGGCGGTCTTTGCAATTGGCATGGAGAGGAATGCAGATCTTGTCCGAAGCACTGCCTACGCGCCGGTGCTTCAGAATCTAAATAGCTACCAATGGACAGTACGTCTCCCTTAGGCCCATGTTGAGTAAATAAGCGCTAACCCTCCTATGATCCACAGCCCGATCTTATTTCATTCACAGCCGATCCAGCAGAGACTACAGCTTCAATCAGTTACTATGTACAAAAGGTATGTTTCTCTCCAGTCGCACATATGTACAGAGGTTGTTCCTAATAAACTTCAAGCTTTTCTCAATGCATCACGGAACAACTATACTCCCTGTCACCTCAGACGCCGAATTCGGACCTTTATATTGGTCAGCATCTAGTACTGACAATGGCGATTACTATCTCAAGGTTGCTAACTACAACGGAACAACAACAAATGTCACCTTTGAAGTCCCTGACAGCACAGTTGTCTCAGGAAAGCTTACCACACTGAGTGCCCCTACAGCATTCTCTTGGAACACCCCCAAAAATGAAACAAGTATTTGGATAGAGAAAACTATTACGAAGAATGCCAATGGAAAGTTCACATTTGAGCTTCCAAATCTAACCGTGGCTGTCCTGGCTGTGAGCTAAGTTATCTGGTAGTTAATTCTATATGTATTAGTAGAGGTGGTATCTGCTTGTAACTACATATCTAGTAACTACAATGTAACTAGGAGTGCACACTTTATCCTCTTTTGATCATGACTTACGTTCCTAAGTGAATAATATAGCTAGGTCAGGTTAAAACACGGTTTTGGCCTACAGTAGTGGGGTCATAGTAACTCTGTGGGGCTTACAAAAAAAAAAAATCCCGATTTACGATTTGCTCAAAGAGGCATTCCCACCACTATCTTAGGGTAATTTCTTTTTATATCTAAGTTATCAGCTACCAATTGAACTATCAGATTGCTACTTTGCAGGGCCGGTATGCGCGCCGGGAAGCCTACATGGATCTACAGACTCGTATAAGCCCTATAGCGTATAGTGTTACTAGTCTAGGGAAACTCCAGGGCTGACGGTACTAACTAGAAATGAGGGCCGTTGGCCCACACACCCTGGCCTTTCTTACCAGCCTGTGAAATTAAGCACGGTAGGGTATTTAACATAAAAGCTAACAAGCGGTCCATGACCATTGAGATACCCGCTATGACAGTTACATGCATTTTTTCTCCCGTGTAAACCTACCATCGGTAATCAATTTTTATTGGCTACTTGTATGTGCATTGATCTGTGGTGTCCCGACATCCATAGAAATGTCAAAAGGATTACGGACTTCTTTCCTGGCACTAGTTCCATGGAAACTTCCTTGTTTTTCTATGAGCTAGTCCGAAATCGCTTGACACATGTACTGGTATTATTATTCTGACTCCGACAAACTCTGGAGGGCTTTTCTAGAGTACCGTATTGACTCGAAAAAATTGGCTATCTCCGTGATCTCTCTCGGTTGATGCTGGTGATAAAACTACCAGTTCTAATAGTACGAGAATATGAAGCCATGCACCTACTGCTGTCTTTTGGTGCGGAGATACCGGAGATATCCAATTTTTCGAGTCAATACGGTAGTAGAGGAATATTAAGGCCCTAGGGAGCTGGGAGTAAGTACTGCGGCAACTTCATGGGTTTCTAGTACGTAAATTAATTAAATAAATATACTAGCTAGCCATCGATAATATCAATACGGCCAATTAGTATTTTCTCGTTCTTAACTTAATATAGAAATCATAATTTATCGGTTTATACGAGGGTTTTTATTACATATATTTTTGAATGATAAAATCTTTAAAGATAGGAGGCGGTTATAAGTTCTCCTAGCTATAATTGAACCGAAAGGACGCCGGTACCGGGTATACTTACTGAACCAGATCTAAAGTATAACGCCAAGACAACACTTCCTACCATGGGATCCATGCCCTGCTAGACATTCTGACATTTCCTCAATTGCGTAACTGCCCTCTTGTTACGGAGTGAAACCTCTGTTGTCGCTCCCCCCTGAGAAACTTTGACAGAAAAAAAAACAAATACTTCTCGGTACATGGACCGGCAATTACACCTCGCGTGCTAACTCGCAATATCTCCAACTTTAAGAACCGTTAGAGTTACCGGATTGTTGCCTCCGATTGGTCACCTCCGGGCATCTTCCGGGCTGATAATGGTCCCTGCACAGATCTCTAATCGGTCCCGATGAGTAGACGAATTGGTGCACTTCTGGGCGTCTAATTTTACACATAGAGTACGTGTATAGCTCATCTCCGGAGCTGCTGAGAGATGTAAATAGGGAATAAACTCGGCATCCTTGATCAGGAATTCGATATGTATATATAAGTGCCGGGCATTCAACTAGCTATTCGACCGGAGATGAAGCTTGATACGAATGCGTTGGCATGGGGGATTTCAAGTGGTGTAATTAGCTAAATAATCATACTTGTACTACTTCGATCACAAATCGTGGCTTGCCCAAGATGATGATGAATATTGTACCAGGTTATAGCTGAAGATATTCTAAACCCGCCCAGGCATTTATAGGCCCCTCCCCCCCTCTCTCCAGGGGCCCCGTTGGTCATAAACTTAACCTGACAGAAACAAGATGTGTAAAACTCCCTAGTTTGTGATGTATTTAACATATATAGGGGGAGAGTCTGTCTAGTGCGTAATGTGTGATGCATGTAAATGTGTTGGCAATGGTTTGCTCCAAAGCCTTCCAACAACCTGTATGCGGGGAATACCCAGTTCGTACTTCGATTAAGAAAAAAAAATCTAAGCCCTCAATCAAAACACTGTGTGACCAACCATATTTTTTTAAAGCTGCTCATGATATTTAAGTCCATCGATCGGTTTGAGCAAAGCAATATAAAAGTTTCATCCTTTTCGAGCTCAACTCAATTGAGTAGACATGCAACAATTGCTACCTTTTTTTTTTTTTGGGGGGGGGGGGGGAGAGACTTCATCCGTCTGCCGCATGTAATATCCTTGGGAAGGGGAAAGGGGGTATGCGCGCCCACTGGATCATTTTTTTTCCTAGACAGACCACGCGTGACTGCCGTCTCTAAGAAAGAAAAGAAAAGAAAAGAAAATCCATGTGTTCTAGATGCTGGGCTTTCTAGTACGTATGTACATAGGTGGAGAATAGGCGGATCTACGTATACCCATACATGCAGGTGATAGATGATATTGAATATGATTAGTGGGTTATCTAGGAAATAAGTTATAATATTTAGTGGACCTCCCTTATGGGGAGGCTTGTAGATTGCTATTGCTGTTTTTAGTTGGGGAGACTGGTCGGTACGTAGTGGAGATATAGTGCGAGTGCCGTGTTATGTACACGTCTTTGCGGAGATAAGCCAGAAAGAGTCTTGATAAGTGTTAATAATTGCCATTAGCTAAGATATATTGGGTTTGGGAAAATATACCGAGTGATCCCTTGTGCTGTTATATACATGGAAGGCTGGGCTGCGTTCCATGGGCAGACAAGGATCTAGCTATAAAGGCCTAGATCAGGGACCCTCCAGCTATAAGTACTACATCTTCTATCATTTCTTCACAAGAATTTACGAAGAGGCCGTGGTCACATTATCTCACTCGATCAAAAAACTCGTGATTGTAGAAGGGTGAGCTTCTATTATTAAAGTGTTAAAATTTTTAGATAGTAATGGATTTTAGCATGTACGACCCTACATGAGAGTACGAACCCCAACAAAAGAAAAAGAAAACAGCCCATGCAATAATTAATACAGCACAGAAGCAAATACCCACCCATAACCGTTTATCACAAAGAAATAGCTCTTTGGGGGGATCCCTAATAAGTTCTATCGTACCCCCTTCAACTTCTAGAAATGATTCTCACCCCTTTCAAACCTCAACATATGGTCTAAGAATCGCTCCAATCTTGTCGCAATATCTCTCATCAGGTCTGTCGACAATCCACGTCGTATCAACATGCATACCTGTAATCTCCGACCCCTTCTCGACCACAACTTCGTGCTCACTCTTATATGTCCATTCACCATCCTGACTCTGCCCCGCAAAAACACATCTCCCAAAGCTTGTCTCAAAAGCCATTGCGCAAAGCCATGGTCTAAACGCAAACTTGATCCTCGTAATCCTCTCGCCGCCAAGCCCGTCAATATCGATCCTCTCAACCTTCCACCCCTTCGATCCACTGTCTTCGCCGTTGCGAGTAAGGGACCGGATCCGTGTAGGATTGAGGTATTCATCTCCGATTAGAATCTCGTCCATTTTCTCAAAGTCACGGAACTTTATATGGCAGATAGCGGGCACTTTGAGGCCACAGACTGGGAGGGTTGTGTATCGCCAACATATATAGATTCGTTTCAAGCGCTCCGGATCGAAGATGGCGAAAGTGCGTCTGTGGTCGACAGTTAAGAATGCATCGGCGGTCAGCTCGTTGGTATTGCCTTCTTCCACCTGTATAGCTGACCTGAACTCGCTGCTTGAGAATAGTGGCGCTATACTGCAGTCGCGAGGGAGTGAAAGTATATCACTCTTCCACAGTCTCCCAGTCTGTTCACATCGTGGTTGAAAGAACTCCGTGATCGGATCTGAGGAAGGTCTAGGCTCGCTAATTGTAGATCTGATAAGATTATCCTCTGGTAAAGCCTCGCGACAGAACAGCCCAAACTGATTCTTTCCTTCATAGTCAATATAACCTTCCCGGCCGTAATTACCCAGGACGTGAGTTACCTGAGTCCTGATACTGTAGACCCCAATCGGAATCCAATTTTCATTCATAGGGACTTCGTGTTCTGTCCCTCTACGCTCTTTGCCAAAGTATGGACTTGCTTTTGTAGCTGTGGCGAATGCGACTGCATCCAACCATGGCCCTAGGCCCATTCTGTAGAAAGCCCTCTCTATTCTTCCGCCCTCAAGTTCAAAGATTGCCATTGTCTCTCCGATTTCTCCAAACACATCGCTCCAACCAGACCCTTCTCTTCTAAATCGTAACCCTTTAAATGGTTTCCATGCGCCCACACCCATGTAGGCTATAATAGCTTCCAACTTCTCCCCATTGTCGCCATCAAAAAATTCATATTCATATTTTCGTAGGAATGGTATTGGCGGGGTTGCGATTGTTACACTGTCAGGGTGCAGGGGGTGTGTAGGGTGTGTACTACCAGACCTATAGACTATTTTTGGTCGTGGTAGTTTCTGAAGATATTGTGGTGCGTGAGGGAGACTGAAAATTGCTGCTAACCCACGAATAGAAGTTATTGTGTGGTTGAACTTGTATCCTACCGGAAGAGTTTTTGGCTTTTTCCCCTGCGCATGCCGAGTGCGAAACTATAGCACATCCTTAGCAAACTATCCACCATCTCAAAATGAGAGAAAACGGAACTTACATTCATCTGTGTGACCTCCGTACAATCCCATTCGTCGTCATCCAGATCTTCCGTATCCCTATCTTTGTAGTCCTCACCCCTATATTCTCTCCCTAGCCTGTACTCCCCTGCCCAACTCGTCTTAACCTTCATTTTCCCCCAAGAACAGCTCACCAGCCACCTTCCTTCAGGTTCCGTATACTCAAAAACCTTAATCTTCTCGTCCTTGCCAATCAATCCAAACCCTTTTGTTGTGCCATCGACAAACGTGAACCGAACCCCTCTCACCTCCCCCCATATCTCAATCCGGCGAAGTGCCTTCTCGGTCCACACCGTTCCACACCATGTAATCCACCCACCGTCTATAATGTCCGGTCTATTCTTATCTTTCTCAATTACGTACTCATTAGCACTGGGCATGATATCCTCCCAGAGATTTCCTTGAGCGTCGCGGGATTCGAAGGGAAGGATGGTTTGCGCAGATTTTAGCATGAGCTCTTCATGTACTGCCGTTGCTGGAGGTTTAATTATTTCTTTCCCTTTGCCTTTATCGTTGAGGGCAACCGTCTGAACCTCCAGAGGAATCACTGCAACAACTCCAAGGCGGGTGAAGCGCTTCTTGGTGATAGAATAAGCATAATGGAGAGCACTGACTACCCGGTCGTCTACACGAACTAAAGGCCCACGGCTAGGGACAAAATGGGTTGGGCAACCGACGAATTTTGTGCCGAAGAACTCGCTACAGCGACCAAGGTTGGTTACAAACTATAGATTAGGGATAATTTAGTGTCATAGTTCCTTAAATAAATATCAATTTTGGCACCAGGGTTAGGGTTCTCTGAGGCCTAGAAAGCGGGATGAAAGCAGACCACAGGAAATCACTCACCGCCACTGCCGTAGCCCCCTCCCTCAAGCCCCCCGTAACTATAACCCCCTCTATCACTTCATTTTCCTCCCAATCTAGTACAAGCCGCTCCTGATACTCTCCAGCCTGTTCCCCTACCCTAATCTCCTCTCCCCCCCGCCGCTCAAACGCCAAACCTCTTAATCCACCATCATCCCACCATCCACTCACACTCACCACGCCTTCAAACGTAACCACATCTCCCGCTACCCTTCCAGCAAACGCAACATCGCAGTCACTACCTACACTCGTTATAAATCCCTCTGGTACGTCGAGAGTGCGCCATGGTCCGGTAACGGGTTTATGATCGTCATCACCGCCGGTGTAATTACGGTCCATTTCGGGATCTACAACAACTGCAGAGGATGAAGAGGGAATTCCAGTGATGGGGTCACCGAGGGGTAGGTATTCATCTTGGAGAACCTTTAGAGGTGCGAGGAGCCCAATTGCACGGATTCCGTGTTGGTCGCATAGGCCTGTGATACCAACGAGATGTTCTTGACGGAACATACGTGGGATCACAAGTTTGTAGTAGCCAGTACCTGTCTCCCCACTCTCAAGGTCCGGTGGTAGACCGAAATACTCAGTTCTAACCGTGGTGCCGTCAATCATGAGTAGGAATTGGATCCCCATTATCCGGCTCCCGGTGCCTAGAGCTACTATGAACCCGAGGATCTTCTCAAAGTCTGTGATGTCTCTTTGATCCCCAAAAGCAAGCCCAAATCGGCGCTCAGTACGACTTTTAGCACCAAGGAAAGAAAGTCCCGTCATCCGCCCTGTGCCTGGATTAAGATATACCCTAATTCTGCATATATCGTCATCCCCAAACAGAACTGTCTCCGCCGTCGCACCATTAACGTCGTACCCCCTAATTAAGCCCCCATCATGAAGCGTAAATGTAAACTTCTCCCAATCAACTTTACTTTTCTTCAGCTCCTTTAGAGTTCTTGGCGCAGTCTCACAGAGCTCCTCGGTCAGCCGCTCTATTATCCTGTAAATCCGTTGTTGGTTTTTCAGTGGCCCGGGTATTGCAAGTGCCTGATTAAACAGTACTAAGACGGCTCTCCAGTCGATTTTGTACCGCTGCTGGGGGTCTGCGAGGAAGTTTGTGAGGACACTGTTTGAGAAGAAGCGGTACTCGGTGTGGAGGATGCGACGGAAGAGGGACTGGGGGATGTGCACGGTAGACATAGGACGTGAGGAGATGCGGAGATTGCGGATGTCAGACGAGGGGAGGAAAGTGAAGATATGGAGCGCGATGTCGGCGGGGAGTGTATTGAAGATGTCATTAGAGGAAGGTGGGTAGTGGATTGGTGAAGTGAGGGAAGGAGGGCAGGAGGAGGGGGTAAGCTGGGATGAAGGGGCTGTAGGATGGGTAGGGAGTGTTGCAAGGAGTGGAGGGTTTGCAAGTATCTGCCAAATGCTTCGTTCGGAGGGTTCACTTAACCACCACTATGATACTCCAGTATTCAGTTAGTAGCATAAAACATAAAATTCTCCCCCCCTCCAGTGGAACTTACGCCTTCACCCTTTCTAACCTCCCACCTCCCCTTCTCGTGATTCTCTACAATCCTCCTGCCATAAGCCCACCTCACCATCTGTAACCGTTCATCAACAGCACTATCCCAATAGCCCACTGTAAAAAATCTCCACACAACATCACTCGTAATCCACCACCTCCCTGCCTCACTCAGCTTTACCCCTGCATCCTCACACCAGTAGCGCACCGCTTTCATAAACTCCTCCCAGCAGTGCTCATGGGCTGGTATCATCTCTATGCCTCTCTCGGCGTTATCGTTTACCGCGGTGTAGAACTGATACTCCTCCTCACTACCATCATCATTATCTGGTGATATTTGCGCAGTGAACAAGTGGGGCAGAACACCAAACTCTGACTCCGACTCGGAGACATACCCTACACCGGTGAGACGAGTCGAGGTCCCGTTGAAATTACGAGATGACCGTGACCTCCGCGGAGGATCAGGTGCAGGCGAGCCGGAGAGCGAAGGACTGCTCGTGTCGTCGTTCCCGGTGGGAACCATCACAGCATCCTCACTACCTATATCGTCCCCGTCATCCGAAAACAAGCCAATAGATTCGTTGTCGCTATCTGATGGTGAGCCGAAGCCCCAGTCTGTATGATTCTTTACCACGATGCCTCGGAACCTCTCGAACCACTGTGGACATTTTTTATTTTTTTCTGCATCAGCTCTTGTATCCTCTTCCCTCCCCCCTTCTACCCTCCACCTTCCCCCCCTTTCCCCCCTTTCCCCCCATAGTGACCGTAGAAGCCATACCTTGCTGTCCCCGATACCTCCACTCTCCCAGTTCTTCTTCTCGGCGATCTGATCTTTCAGGCATTGGTCCACATTCACATCTACGTCCGCACACAGCGGACCGCCGCACATGGCGCAGAAATGGATACGTGGGGGGATTTCGTCGTAGAGCATTTTCAGCGTTGTTGATACATATGGTATCTGGCGTGGAGCGTTTGGAGGTGGAGGCGCGTTGTGGTACGTGTGGTTGTAGTGGAACATGGGACGTGTGCGTGTGTGTGAAGGAGGAGCTTTCACCAAGTACTGGAGCTCTGCTCTGATCTACCTACTGTGCTCTGTAGCTTTCCTGTAGTGGGTGGGTGATTTGCTTTTTGGAGACAGGGGGGACAGGAGGCAGGGCAGGGCTGTATGCCACCGACAATGGGATTGTGAGGGAGGTTATGGGGGATTACCTGCATGTACATGTAGATGTATCTTGTCTCTTCTCGGCCCTTTTGACTCCATGATGAGATGAGTAGAAATGATGAGATGCTGCGGGACAGGGTTAGGGTTTTCTGGGATAAATAGCTGCATGTAGTATGATGTATGGTGTATACATGTATGTATGTATAATATGATGAGGATACATACATGTATTTGTAGCTATCTGCTTAGATACATATACTTACACCTAAATACACCAGCCAGAATAGAATAAAAGTCCTTACTGAATTATAATACCTCATGCTCTAAGTCCTAAAAAACGCCCAAAGCAAAAAAAAGCCTGGGGTACACGACTCCTGCGAAACAAACACAACCCGCTAGTAAAAAAAAACCACCCAAGCAAGTATACAAGTATCCATTACAGAACACAGTTTTTTTGGAAGAAAAGGAAGGGAAAAGGGAAGGAAAAAGTAAAAAAAAAGGGGGGGGGGGAATTCACAAATCCTCCAACGCCCTCACAACCTCTTCCATCTCCTTAATATCCAACCCCGTCGCGCATAAAACACTCGGTGGCCCCCCCTTCACCTCCCTCCCCACTAAATTCTTCCCCACCTTCCCCGGTCCAATTCCCACCCATCTCTCCACCCCTTTCTCTCTCTCCAAATACCCAATACTATCCTTCCACTGCACCGTCTCTACCGCCTGCGCTGCCAAATGCCGCTTCATCTCTTCGACTCCCTCATACGGCCTCCCAGTCGCATTAGCCACCACCTTTCCCACTCCTGGACGTATTTCCATCTCGTCAAGAAGGTCCTTGACAACTTTGGCAGCCGGGTGCATGATATGCGAATGAAACGGTGCACTCACGTTCAACCGTATTGCGCGAGGATCATTCCCTCTAAACTTCCGCAAGTGGCAAAGAAAAGCCTGTATCGCACGAACATGACCGGAGAGCACAATCTGCGTTGAAGAGTTGATATTTGCAATGCCGAGAAACTCATCGTCCGGAAGAATCTCCGAGTGAAGAAAATCGTCCACCCGCTTCATTAAACCATCCATCAAGCTGGGATCTACCATAATAGCCCACATTCCTAGTTCTCCGGGTATGGCATCTGCACACTTGGCCATTGCCTCTCCACGCCGTCGCACGAGTATCAGTGCATCCTCGAGGGATATAACGTCCGCTGCTACAAGTGCAGAAAACTCGCCGAGGGAGTGGCCGAGAAGATGGTCAAAGTTTGCTGTCTTCAGGCCAAAGTCTTGTTCCAATACGCGGAGGATGGCGACTGAGGTGATGAGGATGGCTGGTTGAGCGTTGGGCGTGTGGGTGAGGTCAATACATGGGCCGGATGCGATGGTTTGACGTAGACCCGGGCAAGTAGCGTCGAGGACCTCAAGAAGAGGTGCAAGAGTGCGGGGGAATGCAGAGATGAGGGGTGTCAGCATACCGGGTTTTTGGGTGCCCTGGCCTGAGTCATTGTATTAGCTATGGGATTTGAGAAGCGTATATCAAGAATAGGAAGCTAAAGCCCAGAAATTATAGCACATACCAGGAAAGAATAGGGCTGTTTTTGGCCTTTGAGAGACAGCAACATTTGAAAGATATCGGGAAAGACAGGGTCGTGTGGGCCTAGGTCTCTTTGAGAGGAGAGGTATTAGCCGTGTTGGGGGGTGTAGAGCTTTCATGACTATTGCTAGTATATCTGAGTGGGACTAGATCGACGTTGATTGTATCTCTCTCCTCATTCCCCGTGGTGTGGGAGTTGTTTGTTGCCGGAGTACCATCGAGTGCTTGGTTGTGATACTAAAGCGATTCCGGAATCTCGGTTGACATTCGGTTGTCGTCGGCCACGATAACGGGTGAGTGGCTGTTGTTGAGTTCTGGTGATGGTTGTTATCTTATCAGGCAATCTTATCAGATCCATGGATAGGGTTAGGTGTCCTCTCTCTGGGTTTGATGGCTGGATAGTAACCGGGGATTAGTACCTATGCATCAATAACATAGATCAGAATAGAGCAGAATATCTACATGCCTATGTATCCGTATAAAGTCGTGTGCTCAAGAGACACATTCCATCGATATGTGCCTCTTCATGCATGACAGCTGTAACAAGTACTTTGATGCAGGTGCAATCACGTCTCCCGGACGGTGAGCGAGGGGGTGGTCTCAGAGTGTGGAGTAGAGCACATACCATCATACCATCACGAAGGCATCAAGTCACTCCCATGCTGCTTCTGTGTCGTTGGCCAATTCCAGAATTCATTCCCTAGCAGGACGAATGGATTTTATTTATTCAAGGCGGAGATATAGCACTCCGTGTTACCGTACTCCGGAAATGCCTGAGTCCCGGCCATCCCATGTGTGTCGTGCTTTAATCGATCGTGCTCAACCAAGTTTTCGGGTATAATTCCCCTGATCCTTGAATTCCACCACGTTGTGCCCTGTCACAATCGGATGAACATGTTATCAATTAATTGACCACTAGAAACCCCCTCAATTCCATAAATAATAATCCCCTTCAAGCTTTCATTCCCCCCAGCCACGAACTAGGTAAAGTCCCCTCCAGGGTTTAGATTGGATGTCTTTTAAATCTCTCCACTCAACCCCCTCCACACGTCCGTGCCAGCGGGTTACCGCGTCTAGAAGTATTCTACTGCATGTACCAACTACTCAGGGAAAGCGCAATGCACACACACAGACCTCCCCCATATCTGAAAAGTCTAGAGTCATAAGTTAGGCGAGGAAGAGGGCCAATAAACACCCCATGTGGATACCAATACTAGCTGATCTGTGGGTGTTATAAAGTAACTACTCAAGTGGCAGTAGAGCTACATGTAGGAATAGAGGAGCAAATATATGCATACAACGCTAGTATTTATTATATACGGATATCACAAATCCACCAGGATATTAATATCCCTACTCCGACTAGCCCTGAGATACTATAGATAACCCTTCCCTCCCTCTTTTCCCGGTTGATTGGTTTGACTTTCTACACATTCCCTTTCGAAGCTTGTCACTAGCTCGACACCTGTAAAAGAGCTTTACAATGGTGTTAGAAACAAACGGAGAGTTAATGGCAACCTTTACAACATTTTTAATACAATATGCCACACCATTTAACATTCTACTATTATTTGTGACACTAGCACTGGGCTATGTAGTCAAGTGTAGGTTTTTAGGTCCATTGAGACACATTCCGGGACCGTGGTGGAGCCACTACACGCAGATACCTGACTATTGTAAGTTCCCCCTGGTCTTAACCAGATGTTTTACTCCGGGGAGAGAGTATAATTCTGTTAAAGATGAGTACGTGTTAATGAGTATTTAATATGTAGACCACCTTGTATCCGGCGACAGAGCTCTCTATATCCACTCCCTCCACCAAAAATACGGCAACACTCTCCGGTATAGTACACCCAATCCTATTTAGACCCCCCACTCCCTCTAACACTCATTAGGATTGGTCCTCGTTGTATTGGCGTCTCGGGGCCCGAAGGTATTAAAAAGGTTTATGGGACAGGTTTACAAAAGCCCTTCCCGCGGGACCCTGCCGTGACAGCAATGTTCAACCTCCAACGCACCGCAGACAACATCGCGAGCTTCCATCTACCATCCGATTCACTCCAGAGACGACGACAGTACGGGAATGTCTTTTCGAAAGGAAGTATACTTAGCATGCAAGATACGTACCAGAAGTAAGTTATAGGAATAGTGTGTAGGGGCGGATTGGGCGCTGATGTGTTATAGGTGTTTTAAAAACTATATGGATAAGTTGGAGACGCTTAGAAAAGCGTCGCCCACGGGAATAGTGACCATGGTAAAATGTTTCAGGGCACTGGCGCTGGATGTCATTAGTATATATATCCTCCAGCTCCTACTTTCGTCAATCACAAGACTTATACAAAACAGCCGAAGCAGCGTTCGGGGGCTTCTACAAAGGCAGCGAAGATCCTGACCACCAGATGAAACTTCTTGACAACCTTATGTCGGCCAACCTTGTCCAGGTCAATTTCGGCGACGTTATATATAAGGCAGTCAAGAAAATTCCATGGAAACGTCTCGACTGGGTCCGTGCCTTGGAAGAATTCTGTAATGTACATCCCCCCCTCCCCCCCTCCCTCATTACTATCATACTAACACCTAGTAGCTTACAATCAACTCCGCAACCCTCTACATTGAAAATAGCAAAGCCAACCCCAGCGTAGTGCGCAAAGATGTACTAGGACAGCTCCTAGCCCAGGGACTTCCTAAAGTAACGGTTGAAAGCGAGGCATTAGCGAATATGTTTGCCGGGACTGACACAACCGGCAACAGCACAGCTTTCATCTCATGCGAGATTCTCAAACACCCCGAGGTCCACAGGAAACTAGTTGAAGAGCTCAACAGAGTGTTCCCGGAGGGAGAGTATAAGATATTCGACACTATGGACTATAGGAAGTTGGAGAGCGAATGTAAGTACTTGAGGTGGTGTATTAAAGAGGGTATGAGAAGACACTCTTTGGCTCCAGGTCCGGCGTTGAGGGTTGTTCCCAAAGGAGGTGCGACAATAAATGGGTTCTATATTCCCGAAAAGGTATAATTATAACTCTTAAGGGTTTAATAAAGGTTGGTTAATTGACGGGGGAATAGTTGGATATCTTTGCACAGACCCATACCGCAACTCACGACCCAGATGTTTTTCCAGAGCCGTTGGAGTTTAGACCGGAGAGATGGAAAGAAGAGACAGGTGAGATGAGGGTACTGTGGACTGTGTTTGGGTCAGGCCCAAGGATCTGTATTGGCGAGAAGTATGTCACCCGATCGAGAAATATAGGTGAGTGTTGTATTAACGAAAGATAGTCTTGCGATGATGGAAATGCAGATGATGTTGGCTTTGCTGTTCAGAAACTATACTGTTTCAGCAGCTCCTGAAACCGATATGGAGATTACGGAGTTCTGGTTGAGATCTATGAAGTCTGGGGAGCTGGTTCTAAAGTTGGAGCTGAGGAGCTCTTGATTATCTAACATGGTGTTGACCTTCAATTTTATTCTTCTATCTCTAAGGGAGCGTGTTCATGAGGTGACTATTCGAGGCTAAAGCCACGGAAGCTGAGGACAGTGTACATACGTGTCCCGTACATGTGAGACAGGTCTCAGATAACGGGAAACACCGCAGTTCATACTCGGGGCAGGCCATAAGTACCGGATAATGCAAGTCTCGAGTATGGGTTCTTTATTGGAGGTAATTGCCTTTAGCGAGTAAGTATACATATTGGTTGGTGAGAGTAAGACTTGCATTGTCTGGTACTTATTGCCTGCCCCGAGTATATATCCAAGTCGAATTAAGAATTTACACGCAAGATAAAAATCTAGCCAAAATCTTCTCATCTTCCCTATCCAGAATAAGTATGATAGTATTGTAGGGGGACAAAAATAACCGCGGATTCACATAGCAACCAATGTCTAGAGGAGGGACCAAACGAGTACTATATAATCCAAAACAACCATATATAAGTAGGGTGGTTTGTTGGGTCACAGTCTCCCTTACAACATCAATATATCATGTAGCCTTACTCTTTACCCTTTTGTTTTCGTGATAAACTAAGCCATGCCT
Organism: Verpa conica; assembly: GCA_033030425.1. Taxonomy (NCBI): domain Eukaryota; kingdom Fungi; phylum Ascomycota; class Pezizomycetes; order Pezizales; family Morchellaceae; genus Verpa; species Verpa conica. The sequence continues at coordinate 2,582,272 of JAUFSD010000001.1, read as the reverse complement.
GATTCATGCTCCATCAGTTGAGACTTGCTTCATGAACACCCCTAACCCGGAATAGCAACTATAATACAGCGTACGGCAAAAAAAGATTGAGAGTCCAGGGTCTACTGACAGGGGTCTAGTGGCCCAACCCTACTACTAAAATCCTCACCAATAACTACCTAAGCTTACTAGCCCAATAAAAAAAATTCAGGACCTTATTCAACCTTATATTCTAGTAAATATACTAGAAGGTCGCATGCAGGCACACCCTATCTAAACTTATCGCTACAGTAGGGGTGGCAGTCACGGAGAAACTAAGGTCTAGCCAGGCAAAAGGTCTAACTTTGTTCGTAACGGTAAGGTACTCGTACAAGCTGCTATTCATACAGAAATAAAGAAAACACTAGTGATACATATGCATAATATTACATAAGAGATAAAGAAACAAAAGTATGTATTGGCTCGATCGGCCGTCTGTAATTACGAGAAATATCCCTTAAAAAATTAACCCTCTATCTTATAAGACAGCACGCCTCGGCACCTAATAACGTCTGGTAGTAGTAGTAGTATGACTACCACGCCCGTCTGTACCGTGCATTCTTCTTGTTCCAGCAGCCTATGTGGAGTGTTAGATAATTTATTCAAATTAATTACTCGTGGAAGGAAGAGCTTACCTTGACACCTGGGCGTCTTGTCAAGCTACCCTTAAGTTTCATCAACGCGCCTGAGATCTTATCGCCAATGCTAGGGCGGCGTTTGTGGTGATGGACTGGAGCAGCGGCGCGTTGGCGGCGGCGTGTAGTTGTAGTTGTAGTTGTTGTGGTACTGCCACGGGGTGCGGCACGACGGCCAGTAATGCGGGAGAAGAAAGAAGGTTTTGTGCGTGTGGTAGACACAGGGACAGCGCGGCGGCGGGAGCTTCTCATTTTGATGTGTTTGTGGGGTAGTTTGTAGTTTGTAGTTTGTAGTTTGTGGCTTCGAGATTTGCTTTGCAAGTAGTAAAGTAGGAGTGATGGAGATCTGTCTTGAAAGGTCAAGAGCTTGTCTTTTATAGAGAAATGTCTAGAGCAATTCAGGACGTGTCATTGAATTTTACTGGAAAACAGGAACAGGCCTGCAAGGAATTTCCAGAATTGTTGTCTCGATGGGGAAAGCAGATCACTCAACGTCATTCCCTGCGCGTCATGGAACACTTTATTTTTTAAGCGAAAGCCGTCATCAGCAAGTAGATTGATCACTCTATTTTAACTTGCCCACACTCTCTTGCTATCGAATGACGGAGGGGCGATCAGGTCGATGTTGCAATCAGGTCGGCAATCAGGTCGACAATCATCTCTGGAACTTGGAAGCTAGGCGATACTTGGCTCGCTATATTACATGGGTGATGTCATACCTCTTGGCACTCGTCCCTATAATTGGTTAATTGATTATACAAGTTGTAACAGTACCTGGACATACCTACATGTACTTTACTATGCTGGATCGGAGTGGGTAACTCGTAGACTCTCGATATCCCAAGCCGAATTAGCAATACACAGACGAAGCCTTAAGCCTGTGATAGACTTAGTGGCGTAAACGCGGCCCTCGAAAACTCTTGGCGCTTAAACAAGAGTGGAGGACTAGTGAACTTGGGACGCCCAAGGTGCCAGCACAGCCGTTAAGACATAAATATCCTCCAATCCTAAGCTATTTTTATTCTTCTATTGAGTGCTCGGGGTAGGTCAGAAGTACTCGAAAATACAAGTCTCGATCATGTACCAGAGATTCTTTACTGGTGAAATAGCTCTAATAAAGCACACTTATTCACTGGTGAGGAGACTTAATGCATTACCGGGTGCTTTTTGCCTGACCTAAGCTAGCAATATAGGACTTTGTAACAATACTACATAGCAGGCAACAGGTGGGCTGCATCTAAGCCAGTCAAGCAGATACCCACTTACAACACCAGTACCCCTCAAACCCGCAGCTGGAGTTCTCCCCACCGGCACTACCCGTAAATGCACGTGTTGGTATGCATCTCAAAAGTACTCTCACAACTGAAAAGTGCTGTTTACGATAACAGCAGCCAAACAGACATGACCCAGCCCTTCTGTTTAAGCGAATTAAGACTACCTTGTGCAACACAGATAAACTAGTCTTAGGGTAACATAATTCAGCACAAAGCTTTGAATCCTCATTGGAGTCTCGGAAGAAGATATAGCTCAAGTCCAACGTATAAATGAATACATGCTCAATAAAATGAATAATGTTAATAAAGCCCTTCTAAAATGCCTAGGTCTAGTGATACCAGGTATAACCCTAGCTGCCTAGCTAAGGGTTCGTGTACTTAATTAGGGAACCCCCCCTCCCCAAGCACAACTCAGCCCAGCTGAGTACAGAACAGCATAGCCAAGCCCAAGCCGGTGCTTCACCACAACAGGCGTCAAAGCATCGCAGAAAATTACAGGTAATATAATTTCTTTTCCCCAGTATTTATTATACATCGAAATACTTACATGTAATATTACTGATAGTTTGTGAGTTCTCAGTTTTACAGACGTTGTTCTACTAGTGCTGGTACCTATCAAACCATTTCTCGCACAGTCCCCTTCTACGGCCTCCACGCCTTATATACAGTGCCCTGATGCCCGTAAGAATATCCGAGTATCATCCAATAGTCTATAAGGAATAAAAGGACGGCCTCAAGATCGCTATAAATATATAAGGTTTCGATGTCGAAAGAGAACCTACGGGTGCTATTGTTTCCATACCGGGAGAAAACAAAAGCTATTATGGAGTGTATATGCAGCTTTGACATAAATCAACTACCTAGTCCTGATCTAGACCTACACTTACTCGATCAGTGGAATGATCAACCCACGTTCATCAAGCGAAAAACCCCCCCGATGTCTTCATACCACAATTAAAAGTCGGCATTCTAGTCTATGACCATAGCTCAGATACGCTTATCAATGAAACATATTTCAGACAAAGAGGGATACGGTTATTGGAACGATAAAACGTTCCGCCTACCAGTAGGCTTCAGTAATGGATTTCTTATTTCTCTTGTGCCTGAGAAAGGAAAGGCAGGGAGTCCCCTTCTAGATTCTGGGCCGGGACAGACAGATGAGGCAGGATAACCCGCAAGTCACACTAGTTTCACCAAGCCCATAGAGCAGTAGTTTATAGTGCGAAAACAAACACATAGGAGTATAACAACCTCCATCCTAGATTTCCTTTTATTGAATGTTATCTATCGTACTATTTAGCAATTGTTATCAAGATAGCTAAAGTAAATCAAAGGTCTATAGGCTCTGGATCCACGGTGGCACGCATATGAATCAACGGCGAGTCAGAAGAGGTAGATGAAGTATGACAATACCTCCACCCATGTATGTATTTCCCCAGAATCGCTGCTATATTATATTTTACGTTTTTATCCTGACTTACTCTACTACTACTAGCCTTTCAAAAAGCGTGATTTCCAGTATCGTATACCGTTATCTATCTTCTACTTAATCTACATAGGTCTACAGAGCCCCGAACCCAGAGACACTATAAATGAGATAACACACTTACACGCCGTGTATCGGTACAGATCATAACTCCAAACCTAGATATCAGATAATCAATCCTCAACTCCCACTAGATCAATAACTAGTTCCGGTATTACACTTGGGTTCGTTATATTTGATAGGAATAAGTAGTTGCTTAACTCTACTTTATTTCAGATCTTTTTGTTAAGTGAATTTAGGTTTTCGATCTTCCAATCCTTATATATATTATATGGATAATTTTATTATATCTAACATGTATGGGAAGTACTTCATCACAGTACATTTATATACTGGTATGGCTTGTGGCCTGTGTATCCTTATGTTATTTTTCGTGCGTATATGTACGCACAGCATCAAGGAAAGGATAAATACGCCCAGTCACACACTGGCACAAGGGGGGGGCTGCGCGAGCGAAACAGAAATAAGTATGAGGCAAATACTCCTAGGTGAGACCCTACACATTAGAGTACCAGGCGTGTAGTGCTTACCTGGGTGTACTATGGGAGAAACCACGCCCATTTCGCCCTAAGTCATCGAGAGAGTAATATGGCCTATATATCGATTAGCCCCAGAGAGCATAGGCGTCTATCTAGTATATATTAAAGTGCAATTCGGTGGAGGGTGGGCGGGAGATAGGGCGGAGTGGCACACCTGGACAAGGTCCCTTTCTTGTTGATGCAGTATATTGTGACTATCTACATTCACCGCTTAGCATTTACAAAACTTAAGTTACTACTATTATATACCATTCATAGTATATCACTCGACTATAGCACTGTGAAGCCTGGGCTAAAAACGTAAGGTAGGAATCACTCTCGGGTTTATTGAGCAGATTTTCAGGCTTAATTATAAGCAGTGAATACCTGTTAGAATTAGCTCCGAGGTCGAGAGCTAGAGTAATAATTCTATTGATGCTCCTAGTAGTATTGCCTATCTGTCTTGCGGTTTCGGTGTAGCCCTGTTCGTTACATCTGGCTTTTATACGGTGCTCTGACTTTAAGCATAGAAGTGAGACCTGAAATACTTTTGGGGGAGATAATAGCCAAGTAAACTATTTCCACTAATAGCAGGCTAATTTAATCAGGGGGTAATGTTCTCGAAAATTTGTATACGAAATATATAGGGTTCTACCCACTAGATAATAGTTATTGAACCTCTCATTCCTCTCTTGTATAAAGATCGATCCCTTACGCATAAGGGTATATTATAGTAGGAAGGTTTTAACAACCATACAGGGCACTTGCTCTCTGCTTAATCATACTATTATAACTAAGGACACATAATATTATATCGTACTAGGGTTTAAAATCTATAGAGCGTGTAAGTAGACCATATACTCAACACTTCTATCCTCACTGGCTAGGAAATCAATAGTTCGCTTTTGTTCAAGTCACTTTTATAGTCCCTGGGTGTGTCATCGAATACCACATGCATCAAAAGCCGTGGAATAAACGAAACCTAGGGCAATGTACTAATAAGATCAACGCCTTTAAACTTCGGCGTCTGACGAAGCTGACTATGTGTCTCCGGAGTCCCGTCACCCTCCTACACCCTTGCACACATACATATAAGCAGCGCCTTTTTTTTTCTTCTCATATACTACATGCAGCCTTTTGGCTATGGTAGTCCTCCACTCCAGCCTGAAGCTCTAACATACACAATAACACACCACTCCCTTTCGCTTTCCCATACCTCCTTACAAAGTAAATTCCACATCTGAATCATCCCCTATTCCTTCTAAGCAGCGCAAGACGCAGACTAGATAAGTGATATAAATATAAGCCCACTATATTCCCGGTAAGATTAATCCAAACCTTACTAATAACGCGTTCAAAAAAAAATCCCGAATCTGTGATAATCCGCGGCTGCTAATTACAGTTCTATTCAGATTACCGGCTATGCTAGGCGGATTGTAATCGGCTAGCTAAGCGCTAACATAAGCAATGGCGCTGATTACTTGATATGTTCCTGCCTATTAAGCCTGTATTACATGCTTTTAGATTACAGTGATAGATTAAAGCCTTGGTATATTTTGCAGTGTAAGAGCCTGACATTGAGATTCATGGAACATGTTCGCGTTCAAGTTATACAGAACATCTAAACGCACGGAAACCTCCCCCCCCCCCTACACACACTCTATATAATACGCGCCGCTTAGGTGCTGGGGATTTGTCAATTACTTCTCCTACATGCATCGATCTAGCCTGCATTGGTTTTGATGCAATACAAACATCCTAGACAAGAGCTTGTTTAGAATTAAAATAAAACCAGGGCTACCTATCGATTAATTGTATGTACGTACTTATTGTTGAACTTCAACCCATTAATTCGCTCTTTATGGCCAAGTGCACAAAAAAAATATCACTTGTGCATCTAGCTATAAATGTGCGTAGAGCACCGGAAAACAGGGCACATTAACTGAGATCCTGAAATACTAAAGCCTTGTGATCTGTCAGGTAGATGTAAGGCGTAGGTTCTATATAGCCTTGCTTTGACTAAAGAACATATATGTAATTGAGGAAGCTAGATCTGAAATTAACTCATGTTATGGTTAAACAATACGTAACCCTGAGCAAACAAACCAGGCTCTTGACAAGAAAAACATAAATAGGACTAGACACTAAACTAGAACCTCAGTCTACATCCTTTATCCCGAATATTAGCTTGGGGGAGGGGGGTGGGTGTGAAAAATGTAGGTATTTTACTCACTGCTGGGGCGAAATGTGCATTTTCCCGCATATCTACATATCTACTCTACCTTTGGTACCTACATCCCCATGCGCCAAGGCGCATGTGCATAGTACTTCCATATCATACTCTGGCTAAAGCAGTTTTTTTTTAAAAAAAAAGTACGTATTTCGCACTCTTGTACCGCTGTCACACCGGTGCGAGTTACACTAAGCTTGAGAAGTAGGTGACACGATCGACGCTCAGCTAGGGCCTCAGGCTGATATCTCACTCAATGAATTATCTAGCGTATGATCAAGAGAAAAAAAAGAAAAGAAAAGACCTCAATTTTTTTTAGGCAATGATAGACTGCGCCTGTGCTTGACTAAACAGGATTTTATTCTTTATTTTTTATTTTTATTTTCTAAACACGGTGTGCGACTTCTTGGTTTGGGGGGGGGGGTTGCTGCGCCTCGCAACTACAGACACGAGAGCCGCGTCTTGGCCTAACCTTCTTCACTCAGGAGTAATAATATAGCCGACTTCGGAGCCTCGTACTGTCAAAGCGCAAGATAAAAAATAAATAAAAAAAATAGCAAAAGCGCTTTAACTCATAAGTAATCACTATAAGGCTGGCACATTTTTCCCAGAGCCCACCGAGTTCTAGAAGAACCGTTTGAACCTAGCTTGCTCCAGACCACATTAATATTATTTGGATTGCTTGTTTGTAGACCCACGCTTGTACGGAATAGAGCAGACTCAGCTTATCAGGCTAGCTGCTTTCCGCACCTGAGAAAGGACAACTCCTAAGACCACACACAGCCACAGCAAAGCTAGCTCCCTCTCTACATGTGAAATCAATAGTACGTGAACATCTAATTCTAAACAGTTTACTGGCCCCACGGAATACGGAACATGCAGCGTGTAAGGATATTATTTTTTTCCTTTTTTTCCCTTTCCCTTTCCCTTTCTCTGAATCGCCGATCTGAAAATAACAATATGTACAAGTGCTATGAGCGCATAGGATAGCTCCAACTGGTCATCATTAACTAACAAGCGCAATAACACTCCGCCAAGGCCGCGTCCAGCAGCGTTCTGACAAGAATAAAACGATATATCGCTGCGCTTGGGCGAGAACGCGACAGACGCTTATTCCCACCCAATGATCCAGCTTTAGTCCTAGTTTCTCCTGCGCCATCAACTCACCTCTATGTGCAGCAGAGGGGGCCAGAGACACACATCTGAATACCTACCCTTCGTGTTCTTGATCGTCGGGGGGGAGGGTTGATCAAAATTCCAAGGTTTATGACCTTGTCAGAGAGTTCTCACACCTGACCAAATATTTGCGTGGCGAGAGTTAGTGAAAAACGATGTCATTGGCATCGGATAAATGTCCAATCTTTTCACAACTCACGGTCCCCCCTAGGGAGATAACAGGAATCTTGCTTTTTGATTCGTGACATTGTTGGTAAATTTGCATATTCAGGTTCTTGTTGTTTGTCTTGAGTAGTGTATACCACCCCCTCCTCACTTGTGAAACCAACTAATATATTAACCTTGGTCGTAATGTTATATCTTGGCCAACAAAGCGCACAGTCGTCTCTTCTCCGGTGAAGGCGCATGGCATAAGCGCGGTTAAGCGGCAATACTTATAATACAAGAATAGTTGTAGTTTTTAAGACATGTGTTGTACATGTTGTGCTGCCTTGGTACAACCTTAACCAGGTCATTGTAAAAAAAAAAAGGCCTTTCCGTTCCCAAGGTATGCCGCCTTTGCAGTGGCAAGCTCGCTTATGGTATCAATCTATTATCATAAGTGGCAGTGAAATGGAGAAAAGCCCCAGTATCATGGATAAGGTATTTTGTCTGTCCTATGCCATTGAGTGGAGAGCAATCTAGACTTACTAGTCTACAGAAATTTGACACCTCCAAGACCCACAGCCACGGTCGTGATGAAACATTTCTGAGATTGCCCAAAGAGCGTGGATGCATATGGCTTAATACTCTAAATTTGAGTGGTATACACACTCCGGCGTGAAATGAAAGCGCACCCTACAGACGCCTTGACGCCGGTAAAGGCACATTAGGGAAGGTATCATTACCAACAAATGACCGGTGGGGTCTCAAGTGAGCCCATCCAGTTGTGGCACCCTATACGGCAACACGTATCGATCGCTTGTTGCAGAAATTACGGAAATCCTTAGCCATCGCGGTATGTACTATATTTATTCCTATTATTCTTCAGGCCGAGATTCAGGATAATCCAATGCGACTTTTAGGCTACGGTAAGGCACCAATCATGCATGGGAGGACGAGCTTCCAATAGAGTGCAGGCATTTTTTTCAACTTTTTGAGCCCTGGTATTCCCGTCGTTGGATCGTCGGCCTCGCCCCTGTTTGTCTTCACGGGATATCGGCAGTTCTCGCCAAGCAGCCAAAAATAAGCGGTCCCCCACCTTTCCCCTTTTTTCAAACGACCAGAGATGGGGGTCTTTTGGGGATCAACCTCGCGTACCGGTAAGTCGTTGCAACGGCCGGTGTAGGTCACGGTATTCTAGGCGAAACCCAACGTCTTTCATTCCGCAGCCAAGGAATAAGAGGGTCAATATCTCCGAGCCGATTTATCTAACGCACATTGACCGAATTCCCCTCTATGAGCAGCTATGCATATGCCCAGCTCAGCTGGCACATACCACCATTATATTGCAAAAAGAAAACCCTGGTCGGTGGTTGCCATCGACATGATTGGCCAGCGACCCCATCCGCTAGATGATGCCTGGCCCTTCTCTAAACTGCCAAAGGCTAGAACAAGCGAACCCGAGCTCCTCGTGAGTTAATTTGGTCCTCTATACCACGTGCGAAGCCGCTTATAATTGACGTAGTGGGTAGTATAGGGCTAAAACACGACACGAAACGTCCCCATCAGCCACGTGGTGCTAGCGATGGGCTTACCTATTGGGGTACTGTGTGGATTCTTGCGTCTTATTTGTTCCGACCCTGGTTAAGTGGAGCGGAGGAGTGTGTAGAGCGTAACCATGGAATTAATACTTACGCTTTAAGCGCGCGTGCCGGGTTTAGCAGCTACGCTTACCAGGACCACGATTTGCGCGGGTAGGGGTATATGTGTCTCTAGAGTAGGGTGCATGATGTATATTGTAAAGGTATCCTAATGTCCCTTCCGGCTCTATCAAGACTAAACGTGTTCCGGAATGAATATTACCTAGAAGCTGCGTGCTGGGGTAATATACTTTTAGGTGTTCTTGGCGTACATGAAGTACGGGGTACATGCTTACAAGATCGAGCAGGGAAATATGCACTGATTACACGGATAAGGAGACCTGCGCGATTGTAAGCACGAACCGTTTGTCTATTGTCACTTGAATTTATAAATAAGCGGCGGAAGTAAAGGAAGGTAGAATTGGATTACGCGCATTGTACGAGAGAGAGGTCTGTGATCGACTTCAGCAAGGTCGATATCAGTGAAACCAACTCTGTACTAGTGGCTCGCGCCAATAGTAACGTTTACCCGAGATCATTCTCAACACAGTAGTTACCATGGATTGCCAAACCAGATGAGTATGTAGGCCTATTTCTTTTGTCGGAGAGAGGGTGTTTTTATGGGATTTTGTAGTAAAATGCCTGCAACATCCATACATCCGCGTCCCATCAATTGAGGTTATAACCAGTTGGTACCTCTAACTGCGTATTTTAAATCCTGGTTATCGCACTATCGGTTTGATTGCACCCGCCAACTAGCTGATACTAATCATAGACTCCTTATACCATAGTTAATAGAGCAGGTACAGGCACATTGAGTTATGCACATATACTCTGAGCGAGCATGTTCTAGGTAGTAGCGTGTCTCCAGTAATTCAATTACAGTGACTAGGTGTTGGTTTAGGGATTTAGGGGTTTGGGGGTATAGGGGTTTGGGGCTGTCAATTGTTATGATACACCGAGCCGTTCATAACCTTTAACAGACGCGGTATTAGTGACTAAATTCAGCCGGATACCTTTTGTATCAGTAATCACAATCGTGTCATACACCTACAATGATCTCTGCTTTGGGGTGGACCCCGAGAGAGAATCTGCCCGGTGCCCGTCGGGTGAATAAACGCGTGATTCATGAGATTAAGGTCTATTGTGTGGCTGGATTCTCGGGTTCTCCAATATCTGGTTTCCGCTAGTCTAGCTAACCTTGGGTAAGACATTCTTGCAGAGAAGTTTCTTTTTCTGGGAATTAGCGAGTCTTCTAGGGTGCAGGTAGTTGATCTTCTAGAAACGAAGGGTAAGAGGGAGAGAAAAAAAGGCGGAAAACGAGGGTGGGAGGAAAGAAATACCCAAGTGAATATTTAGCGATTCTCTCATGCAAAAATGAGGTAGTCTTGAATGTGACCAGCATGTTGGGAGAAATTCTATTGACCGCTGGGATCGATAATTGGTACGTGCATCCATACTTGGGCGTGGGCGGAGTAATAATACTCCCTATCAGATCGTAAGAGACGCTGCGTGTGACGTCTTTTTTTGCCGCACGCTGCGTTATCACAAATCTATCGTGTTTTGCGCCGCAAGACAACAGTAGGTCGGATAACACACGCCGGTGTGGTGTGGTGATGCGCGGGGTAAGTACCTTGTAATTATTCTGTTTCCTTCCCCTGAGGTTTGGGATAATCAAGTGATGGGAATACGTGCAAAGGAAAGATAGGAAGGTATTCTAGTCTTCCGCTGATTTTAGGGACTGGCGAGACGCTGTGCTGCTTCATATGGCAGCTGAGCGAAGGTTTCCGCAATAGTTGAGTTTTTTTTTATTTGGGTGGGGGGGGGGAATGTACCGACCGAAGTGCTGTGAGGAGGGGGGTGTCGCGCATGCTCCGGCAGATCAGGACGCTTGTGCGCATAAACTTGCTTCAGGAATAGGTTCGTTTTTTGGCCTTGCAGATCAGATTCTTTCGCTTGCTCGTTTGATCATTCTCGTATATGGTCTGTCAGCAGAGGTGTATATAGCATATTTACTCTAAAGTCTTGTTCTTTGGCCTCTTGACTGTCTATTTTGTCTTTGATCTTTTTCATTGTTTTCTTTTGTGATTAAATCACCCTCTCAAGGGGGGGGGTTCCGCACGAATCGGATGACGCGGGAGAACGGAGAGAATTTCGGGGTTGGACACACGAGTGACCCGCTCGCTGCCTGAAGAATTCCTAACGCACACCGGTACTCGTGGGACAAGAAGTATGCGGATATGGTCAAACCAGGTCAAACTGACGCTAGCGAGGCCCAACAACTCCCGGGAAAATAAATAAATAAAATAACAGTAAATAGTAAAAACCCTCGCGGGTACGCGGGAAGTCCAGCTTGAGGAGCTGAGAAAATATCTAGTCTGCCCGAGGTCTCTTTTTCCCGCTGTTGAGAGTACAATTTGCGCAGCATGTTCTAAGCCATAGCTCAGTACTCTGGAAATGACGGGCACTGGTGATTTGTAGGGGGGGGTCCGGAAATATTTCTGTGTGAAAGAAGATGGGATCCACACTGGACGCCTGTATGAGGTTTGTTTCGTGTCCTCAATCGCTGAGAAAGGGAAATGTATATGAGATGGGAACCAGCCTCGTGGGCCCATAAGCGCCTATCCAATGTAGCCCAGGGTGGCGTTCGGCCATTTGCTGGCTGGTTGATACATATTCTCGCCTCGGCTAATTCATCTAGAACGAGAAGCCGAGACCTAAACCAGTCGCTTTAGGGCTCCTCTCTTCTTTTCTTTTCTTCCTCCACAAACACACGCTGGTGCCGTACATCTAACGCCAGAAATAGAGCAAGAGCTCGAAACACAGGAATTGGATCACAAGAACACTGCCCTGCGGCAGCAGCATTGTGTCGCTCTGTAGAAACGGCTTCTTGTAGGCCCATAGTGGCTTCCTCATAATTTATCTCTCACTCATCAATTGGGCTGACGCGGCATTGGTTGGATGCTCGCCGTGCATGAGGGGTACGTGTGGGTGGGTAACCAATATTGAGAGCAGCAGCCGACTCGCTGCCGCGGCGAGAAGAGCGGCATGAGAGGGGAATGGTGGGTATCTCGCGACGGGCGTCACTGGCAGCTAGGAACAGCACGGCTAGCTAGCGACCCGGAAACTTTGTACATACATACGTAGGTATCTGAGCTCATCATTTATTTTTCGTTATTGCAGATATATCCTGATTGAGAGACACGTATTCCAGGTTAAATTAAGTTCTATCACACTTAGAGTGAAAGGGAAGGCAAACAAGTGATCTGAAGCGGGGGTGGAGGTGGAGGTGGGAAGGAAGCATCATCAAGACGCAGTGATGTTCCAAGAACGGGAAGTTTACGTACTGCATTTGGCGCGATGAACGCACGGATTTGGATAAACGGTCCGCAGGCGCGTTTGGCGCAAACAAATGTGCGCATCGAGGCAGTCGATGGGAGTGTCACACGCCAGTAGGAACCTTGCCAGCCCAATCCTGATCTGCCACCCGCTGACTCTGGCTTCAGCAGGAGCCAGTTGCTACCCCTGTAAAAGCGCCAGACACACTCCCTCCACGCGCTGCTCAATCGCCGGGGCGCTCATTCCATCACGTCCCATCACTCCCGCCAGCTGGGCCTGCCCACTTTGTTCTGCGGAGCATCGTTTTGCTGTTGCTGTTGCTGCTGCTGTTGCTGCTTGCCGTTGCCGGTGCTGCTGCTCTCCTTCCCTTTGCTCACGCTTCTCTCGTTTCCCTCAGGGTAGCACCAGTACCGCCCCAGCGTCTACACCGCTTCTTCTCTTCTTCACATCCACCCTCCCTCTCACCTCTTCCACCTCTAACCTCTACCATCTCCACCACCACAACCACACTTCCACCCCCTCCTCTCATAGCCATCACCTCTCTGGCTTTCCCACTTTCCATCCATCAATCGATCAATCATTCAATCATTCAATCATTCAGCCAGTCTCCTAGCAAATCAGTCAATTAGTAAATCAACCCACAAATCGATTTCATCGACCCTTTACCCACCTCTTCTAATCCCATCCATTTCCTTCCTCCTCCTCCTCCTCTCCTCCTCCTCTCCCTTGCTACTGCCTTTCGACGGTTTTGTCTTCTGCTCGCTAAAAACCCTCACTCACCACATTGACTCTTCCACATTGCAATTTCGGGCTTGCTGCGCGTCTTACAATCCACTCTGTTGGTGCTGGGCTGCCTGATAGGCCAATAGGTCCACTTGCGACCGCTACTGCACGCTAGCCACTGGTCTCTATCCCGATCGCGTCTCTTCTCACACACCGGTTCTTTCCTTCTTACTCACCCCTCCTATCTTTGCTGCTGCTTGTTGCCACTGCACCTACTGTTACCGCGACCGCGACATTGTTTTCTTCGCCATGGTAGATATGCGGAACGATGGGGGCTCGGCCAACCCTTCGCCTACTGATAACAATGAAGAGTCGAAATCGCAGAAATTTACTGCTGTTAACAATGGGAACGGGAGCGGGAGTACAAACGGAACCATAACTGTCATGAATCACCGATCTCAGCTGCCCCCGATAGTTGCCCAGCCCGCTAAAGGTGGTAGTGGGAGTAACGGCTCGGCCTCGACTCTCAACTCGCCCCGGCAAGGCGAAGAGTGGCGGCAAGGAGCTCGTGCTAGATCTGTAGAGGTGTCGGGGACTTCGCATAAGCGAAAGAGATCCCCGGAAGTTTCAAGTCAACAGCGAGCAGTAACCCCTACAACTCAAATTACACAACATCATTTGGCTGCCCATGAAGCAGCCATGGCAGAAGAGAAACCAGGCAGCTCACACCACATCAATCAGCAACGACAGCAGTCAAGTCTGGGGCCTGAAGATCATACCGGCAGCTATAGTGTGGATGAGGATGTAAAGGGAAACGATGATGGACGCACAAGAGCTGGCACTCAAGAAGGGTCCCCACAGCCTGGAACAACACAAGGGGAATCTAAAAAGCGAAAGAGAATATTTAGCAATCGAACAAAAACGGGCTGCATTACTTGTAGACGGAGAAAGAAGAAGTGCGACGAAGGAAAACCAGAATGTTTGTTCACAATTTTTCTTTTATCAATTTTTCTGGACTATAAGGAACTATGGTATTGGTCTTCAAAACCCATAGGGGCTTCACTGCGTTCCGTCTGTTTTAAACCTAACTTATACTTTGTGTTGTGGAACTGACAGCAACGATCACAGGCAGCAATTGCAAACGTGGTGGTTTTGTATGTGAAGGCTATTCTGGGAAGATCAACTGGCAGAAGCCTCCGGGAAAGAGTGGAAATACCGGAACCACTCCCGTTAGTATTCAATCGAAAACAGAACAACCGGAATCCGCGTCGGCTTCACCAACTCCTATTCATGTAGCCATAAGTGCTATTCCAAAGCAGCTCCATCACCGACCAGAAGAAATTCGGAAGATTCAATATCAACCTGCACCAGTTGCTACAATTGTGATTGATGAATCCAAGCCAAGCTTGGAGGACACTATTTCGCCTATAAGACAGCAGTATGCACATTCTTATTTAAGTGAAAAACCAACACAAACGCCTAGCCATCAGCCGTACACGCCTGCGCCACAACAACCGCCCTCATCTTTGACGCCTGTTCCCGTCGTTGGAAATCGTGATGCTTCTGTATCGATGGCAGCAATTTCTGCCGCGAGCGGCTCTGCGCTTCCGCGTCAACGTTCTGAAAAGGAAAAGATGATGAACTCCGAGTTGTATCACGCTAGTGCACCTGAATTAGTTGAGGAACGTGAACGATGTAAGGCAGCTTGTTTGCGTTTTAACAGTTCAACCAACCCCAACATGGGTATTTCAAAAACCGAGAGAGGGAGATTATTACTGGATATCCTTCGGCCTGGAAGGAATTGGGGGGCAACCACGCATATCGTACCTGGGGCGCCCATGCAGCAAAATGTACCAGGAGCGCCTGCGAAGGTAGTATATGTTACTGAACAGGGTCAACCTAGTGATATAGTAGACGTGCAAGTTGATGCACCGTTTACATGTAGCTACGGGTATAATATCCGGCTAGGGAAAGACGTATACATTGAGTTCGGTTGCACAATTCTGGATAGTTGCTCTGTTAGTCCTCCCCGAAATTTGCTTTACTTGAAGGTAAATTAGTTGGTAGGTCCTTAACTTTGACTGACAATCTATTGTTTTTTTTAGGTTACAATCAAAGCCCGGACCATCCTATCACCTAATGTTAGCATTTATTCAGCCACGCACCCTATAGATCCTAGGAAGCGTAACGGGGCCCAAGGTCCGGAAATAGCTAAGCCTGTTATGATTGAAGAAGACTGCTGGCTAGGGGGTAATGTTATAGTATTGTGAGTATATATATTACATTAATTCTTTTGTAGGTCCAGTAAGAGTTATCCTAACAGGAGTTATTAGGGGTGGAATCACTATTGGCAAAGGGTCAGTTGTTGGCGCTGGTAGCGTTGTGACCAAGGTAAGTTTTTTGGATCACTTTTTCTAGTGTTTAGCATCAATTAGGGTTATTTATTGATTCTGGTTTTTGCAGGATGTTCCACCATTTACGGTTGTCGCGGGAAACCCTGCTAGAGTTATCCGGGGGATCTACCAGAACGGCATTGACATGTGAAGGTTAGGGCACCGGTCCTGGTGAGAGGTTTCCGTGTGCATAGTTCAGCGACAAGGGGAAAGAGCGCCAGAAATTAATTAGCGGAAAGGCTTGGTTCGGCAATCGGTCCTTTTTCACATGCAGTTTTTATCACTGCTGTCTTTTTTCTCATCTCAATAGAGGGATCTCAGTCTTGGTCCCGGAGCAACGGGCTGGCGGAACCCCGATAGGAGACGAACTTTATGAAATGAATCAGTGAACCATGACATGGAAAAACACTATAAATGAAAAATAACGGAGTTTGAATTGGGGGGGTTTTGAATTTTTTTTATACTTGTTTATTATTCCACTTATCTTTCCTTATGGAATCATCATTCCTTACTTGCTTAATACGTTGGTTCCCTCTCTCCTATCTCTTATTATCAGCTACTTGGCCCTTTTTCTATTTTCATTTTTTGTTTTGGGGGGGATTTTTAATTCGAGTCTTTTTTCCCTTGTGCGGTTAGGATATTTGCTGATAGGGATAAGTTTCCTGTTACTTAACCTGCTTATTTGGCCAATGTTCTTAGTGGGGGGTATTCTACGGGTTTTTCCGATTTTGGTTGCTATTTGATTATCTCGTATCTCTCAATCCTTGACTTATTCTTTGATCAGACGCTTCGGGTAGGGCAGGCGTAGAATTCTCTTGTTTCCTAATTTTGTAAAGTGTTACTTGATACGTGTTTCGTTTTGGCTTTTGTTTTGGGATAAAAAGGAGGGAGGGTATAACCGCTCCTGGGGGAGGGGGGGGATTGTGGCCTAGCAGGAGGACTGCTGGGGGAGTACATAGTATGCACTGATTTGTTGTATTGTTCATTCAATGTCCTATTGACTTATATGCGCATCGGCTGGTTGGTTTCTATAAAACGTTTGTTCACTTAGGCCAAGGCGCCAGAGCTGTGTGTTGGACACGTCAGCTATATCATTAACTAAAAATTGAGTCTGCCCATTTTTGGTAGCACACGTACATATGATGTCGGTGGTACAAGTAACGTTTCACTGTAGCGTCCCACAGAGACTAGCTTGGGAAGTGCTGAGAAGATCATAAACAAGGAAATGCAAAAGCTTCCTATAGTTGTGTCAAAACACCTTGTAATATTTTGGAGAGCTGATTGCCGGGGGAATTGTATATTTAGGCTTGATTTTCTCACTAAGTAGCATGTAGTATATTATTGGATGTTTTAGAAATGGAATTGTAATAGATTTTTTATTTTCTATTTACTCTAATTTAAAATTCCTCCTTTGCGCTATGCCAGGCCTTATAAACGATTTTACTACCATAAATCTCGCCTTTCTTGATTACAGTCATGCCCTTCCACTCATCCACATTGGCAGCATTGACGTATCTGCTTGGCTCAACGCAGAACCCCGCACGAGCAGCCCTAGCCGGTGAACCGTCTGGGCGAGCAGTGACGTTGATATGTTTACCTGTGTAGAACTGAAAGGCCGGGTCTGTGGAGAGGACATCAAGGTGCAATTTAGTAGTGGGGTGGTAGAAGCGAGCGCAAATTTGGAGTGGCTGAGGACGTGTATCAGGGGCGATTGATGAGCTGTCGGTGTTTAGAACAAAGCAGTCGTCGATATCAGGCTCTGTGGGACCGAGGGTGAAAACTGTGTTTGCGGTAATGCCTGGGTACGGTGTAGTAGATGTGGAAATGGGGATCCCAGTTGGGTCGAGAGGGAGATGTTTGGTAGTTGCTAGGAGAGCACGGGTTCCGTCGATGCTATCGCCATCACCAAGGTTGAAGTAGCTAGTGTAGAGATTAGTATTCTTAAAGGTACTGTAAGCATTGAGTGATAGGGATATATATGAGCTGTACCTGTGGTTCGTCATATTGATGGCTGTTTCTTCAACCTCATCTCCAATCAACTTTGCTTCATAATCAATCTCCAGAACTGCCTTATCCACACCAGCTTCTTCGCTCGGCTCTTCATACGCGGTGTATGCCACAGTAACCTCGACTTTTCCCGGGAAACCTTCGTCCATGTGGGGGCTGATGTATTTGTACACGGTCGTCTCCCTATTCTCCCCTCGACTTTCCAGTGTAGGTCCGGTCCAATCCTTCAAGCCCCACCCCAAGGGCCCGCCGTGAAGGGAGTTTGGACCATCGTTTGCAGTAAGTGGGTACGAAGTACTATTCAACGATACGAGTTCTGCATTCTTGAGACGGTTCGCAACACGCCCGATGGTCGCACCGAAGTGTGCCGGGTTGGTACGGTACTCCGCGGGTTTGTTGAACCCCAACACAATGTTGCGGGATTCAGGGCCAACCACGAATTCTTGCAGAATCGCGCCTTGGTTGATGAATTTGAATGATGGAGAAGAAGACATTGAAAGTTTTTGTAAAGCTCTACGCATGTAGTTCTGAGGACGGGTCTCTCACTCTCTCACACTCTCTGTGTGTGGGGCTTGCGAGACGTTGAAACATCTCAGCGTTATTTGAACGTTTTTGGTGTACCCCGCACCATGTCATGTAGCGTCGCTAGATTCTTAGGCTGATTTTAAAGATGGCCTAATTCAGCCGTGGATTTCCCCGCCTTCATCTGGTGGGGGGATGAGATGAGCCCGGAGAATATCTCGGGGGAGGTGGCTTGTGGATGGCTGGCCAGTTACATATAATTTTTCTCCTTTTGCCGGATTACATAAATACGGCTTCTACTTATGTAATTGATATTGAAAGAAACATCCTATCTCATTGTGCTGTAAGCTCTGGTTTCCAATGATTGGGAGGTCTCACCGCTTATGTTTACTCTCTAGAGTACTTCTGTGTAATGCCCTTATTGGCTCTGTAAGGTCTAAACTATCCTCTCGTATCTCAGCACCACCAGGTGTAGTAAGTAGTGTTTCGCTCCCGTTATTCACTACATCTTTACTTCCCCATCTCTAAGAGCCCCGTCGGTGATTTGAGGGCGTCGTGAACGTACACGGTGTTTCTAAAACGACTGCGTATGTCGGCGTTGACGCTTTGGAGCTGTAGGACTACCCTATACTTATCCCCAGAATAGCAAAATTATGCATCAAGTCTAGAATTCTTAAACCAGCCTTTCTCTAGCACTGTTCGTTTATAGCATAATTCCCATCTCCGACGGCATAGTAAATAAAAAAACCCAAGCCTCAGTTTCGTACTCTAGTAATAAAATACCCCCCTTCCCCAGCGTTATAACATCATTGGTGGCCGTCTCTAGCATTTCTGTTATCTGCATTCACGGATGGTTTATTCTTTTCTTAGTAGTTTATCGATCTATAGACTGTTATTCCTCGCCGCAATTCAACCAGTTATCAAACTATAGAAGGGGTTTAGTTCTTACTACCGTATACGTACCATTAATTGATCTCGTCTTCGAGATTTATCAAGAGCTGCAGTGTAACTATCCTCGGTGGGAATGTTGGTAGTATAGGTGTAAGGTCACTATATCAAAGTCCTGGATTAGTATTGATGATAATACAAAACGCGTAGAATTGAGAAATAAAGTAGCGGGTAAGCATTTCTGTACGCCGTTATGAGGTCTTACGCTGTTTGTATTCGGTATAGGAGATTAACCAGATTTATTCTGTTTCTCTTGTCTATGCATTGCAGAAATAATACATGTAGTCGAGTCCATAATTAATAATACACCCTTACACCGGTATATAAAAATCCAAGCCTGAGAACGCATTACTCCCTCCTTAGAAAGGTATCCCTCTTCCAGAATAGTGCTTTATAAGCCTAATATTTAAGAAATTTGGTTGCCAGGATTAGTATTAATATTAACCTGGCAGGGGTAGAGCCACACTATTCCATCATCAGGCATCCATCCCAATTGGTTGACCCTCAACCGATGCTGTTTAGCCATACGCCAAGTAAAAGGCATTCCCATCAGCAAAATCCTCCTACACCCCCCTGGAGCTGGCCGACCCCAACTGAGCTGCCTAAGAGCGTGGTGGTCTTGCATCGCTGCATGGCCACCTATCATACGAAACATATCCATAAGCAGTAGACTTTCACATATCCTATGGACAGTGTACTTTGTCCTACCCCCCTCAGGACCGTTCACTTTTAAATCAACCTTCAAGTAGATCCTGACATTGTAATGGCCGTGCTCCGGGCTGTCAGTACAAGTACCAGCCATGGGGAGTATAAAATCGCATAAGGTGTTGATATATCTAAACATACTTTGCGTTACCGGTATCAGCTCCTGGCTGAAGAAGTCGTGCTGGCAAAAAGTGGTATCTAAAGGGAGGTTCAGATCCTCTGCGTGGCTCCTGTCAACGTACATCTGGGAAACCCCACTTTTATTCTGAAGTATGTACTTGACTCCAAGGTCCCGAAACTCAATTACAGCGGTTGGCTTATAATTCTTTGGGAATTTCTGGAAGTAAACAAAGCATTTATCGAGGTCGATGCCTTTGGCTTTTTCGTCGCACTGAATCAGCCGCTCAATGGCAAGAACATCAGATGATAAAATATGTTTACTTTCCCTGTTCCTCCTGTCGATCAGAAACACGCTCTGTTCTACATCATGCTCGTGGAGACGACGGACGATGATATCCATATGTATAAATATTTGTAGACTGTAGCCAGGCTATAAGCAAATGAAGTGAAAGACCGAATACGGTTTTAGAAATAGCGATTGATTGTGGGAGGAGATGAGAAGAGATAATGGGGAGGTGGTAAAAGTAGATGGTGTCACTAAGTAGGAGCAGCTAGGCATCAGGTCTCTGTGGCATCTTACAGTAGCTTAAAGATAAAAATGGGCCTACCTTAAAGACATTCTATATATAAAACCGACCTGGGGATAGTAATGAATAATAGAGGATTGATGGATGCACTATGACTAATTCATTCATTCAATAGAGAGCTGATACACTCATGCATGCCATATCACTCGATTAGAACAGGGAACAAGAGCTGAAGTACTCTTTTCATAAATTCAAGTAACGAGTTGGCAATTAGATGGGTCATACAACATTCATCTACGGTAGTGAGTCATGTTTCCAAGTTGGCTGTAACCCTCGTAGGAATGAGTCCCAACAAACGTAACTATGGATAGGGAGCCAGCCAAACATGGTTCATCTGAGGGGCCCATTCTACTGGTGGAGACAAATCTACCCGGTAATCCAGCCTCAGTCATATATCACCTTCCATGGACAAAAGGATTAATTTCCCAAGTCTCTTAAAATTATTAATATGAAAGAGCTATGACTGTCCCATCGACCGATCGCAGCAAAGAATCCATGTGTAATCCGTGCGTATTGCAGAGTTTATAACCCTACTCTTTGTACTAAAGAGACTCGAGAGAACGCATACAGCAAATCCCAGCCAACCAGAGCTCAGTGGCAGCAGTGGCAAGCTCTTTTACTGGCCAGGATCCTACCATCTGCCATGGATCCCGACAATATCCCGATATGCTCTTCCGGCGCGCAATTGATACGGGGTCTGAGCACTTATCGGAGTATATTCCCGTCCACCACTTGTAATCAAAAAAAGAAAGAAAAAAAGAAAAACCGGAACCGGAATTTGGGAATCGGTATGTAGGTCCGGCCGTACGTACGCCTCCCGCCTCCCGCGCTCATATCTGTCGTCTCAGGCACAAAGAAAAAGCCCCACCCGGGACAAAAACAAATTCTAGGCCGAGTCGCAACCAGACCGGCTATCACGATCGTCGGGGGAACATGCCCAGTCATATTTGAGCAGCCCTCAGCTTGCAGACGTCCATTCAACGTCACTAATGAGAGATGCTCTCTGTAGAGTCATAGAGGTTAGTTTGGGACTGGCATCAGCTTGACATCATGCCGAGTGGGTTTGGGTTTGGGGGTTCGTGTATATAAAACTGAGGGTTACTATCATCGAAGTACTTCAACACAGCTCGAGAATAACCAACACAAGAACTCTTTAAAGCATTAACAAGAACATATCAAAACAATCAGTCGAAATGGAATCCGTCTCCGACAACAAGAACCTCGGTAATGTTATCGGCGGACACAAAGCTAACCTTCACAACCCGAGTTAGTACTCCTCTTGTTCTTACCCTAGAGATAGAAGAAGGGTATTAATACTTACTTTGAATAAAGACACCTCCGAGGAAGCCAAGGAGCGTTCTAAAGAGATCCTCGAAGAGATTGGTGTCGAGACGAAAAGCAGCAGCCATGGAAGCATGAGTCACAATACTTCTGTAGATACCGAAGGCAAGAACCCGGGTAATGTTGCTGGTGGATACAAGGCGTACGTCTTTCCTCCAACATATAATTGAATAGACAGAGAATATGTTGATTTAATCTGGTTTTTTTATATAGTGCTTTGAGTAACCCGAATGTGTCTGAGGAGGCAAAGGAGCGTGCTGAGCAGAAGTTAGAGCAGATGGGAGAGAATTAAGTGGTTGTATTTTGAGGGGTTAGGTGGTGCTATGTACTATTACTTATTCGAACTTGGGTTGGAATGTTTTCTTTGGAATGAGTACGCGAATTAAAGCAATACATTCATTAGTACGATTATGAGTATCCGTAAGTATATATAGCTGATTAGATTGGGTGATGTCTTTGAGGAACCATTTCATTAAAGTGCTTATTTGCTTCACCGCTAAATCCAATTGGTATATAAGTCCCCCCCAACCTCATAGAGTAGTCCGAGCCTAAAATTCCATGCTTTAAGTATATCAACCCTTATCTTAGTATAAATCAATATTAATTATTCAGCTTTGTAAATTACTCGAACAACTAGGTATCGCTGCACAGGGTAATCTTTGAAATAGATTCCTGTAACCTATTTTCGAGTGAGAATATATGTATTGGGAACGCCAGGTTGTAGAGGACGGAAAAGATGCATCCTTGGTCATCTTGGCCACTGGTAAGGAAGACCCAAAAGGAAAGAATTTTAGACAAAAGAATTCAAGACTAGAAGCAATGTACACCTTCGGATGGCCTGGCCCACCCATGCCACTCCACTCCACAACACAACACACAAAACCCCCATAAAGAAAATCAACAATACCACAACCCACAAATAGTGTATCTATTTACGGTACCACATCCTTGTAATCTATACATTTTGTTAGTTTTAACGACTCCTTGACCGAGTTGAACCAGAGAGGAAGAGCAGAAATCACCCACCTTAGTATGTCTCATCTTCTTCTGCAGCTGTAAGATACCATACATCAATGCCTCACTAGTCGGCGGGCACCCAGGTACATAAACGTCAACCGGCACAATCCTATCACACCCCCTCACCACCGAGTACGA
Organism: Verpa conica; assembly: GCA_033030425.1. NCBI lineage: Eukaryota > Fungi > Ascomycota > Pezizomycetes > Pezizales > Morchellaceae > Verpa > Verpa conica. The sequence goes on along the minus strand of JAUFSD010000001.1, from coordinate 2,559,254 downwards.
GTAATGATAATAACCGCCACCATTCGCACAAGACCCCATGGAGATAACCCATCGAGGATCTGGCATCTGATCGTATACCTGGCGGAGCGCAGGTGCCATCTTGTTCGTCAAGGTACCGGCAACGATCATGACATCGGATTGACGGGGAGAGGCACGGAAAATAATACCGAGACGATCTTGGTCGTAGCGGGGGGTGGAGAGATGCATCATTTCGATGGCACAGCAGGCGAGACCGAAGGTCATGGGCCAGAGAGAACCTTGGCGCGCCCAGTTGGCGATTTGGTCGAAGGTTGTTCTGCGGGTGATGGGTGTATTAGCTGTGATTGTCTGAAGATATCTCTCGCCCTGTCTCTTTATGGATTGCTCCTATCCAAAACCCTCATCTCCGGTAAACGTGATATCTCAACCCCCCGCCTATCGACTACAGGCCCTCGACCCCCCCTCATAATCCTGAAAACCCAACAAGAAAGGTATACTAACAAGGCATACTGCATAGCACCCTTCTTCTCCTGCTGGCTTGGCAATGGCACCTCTCTCCTATTGCTCCTATCAATGCTCGACGCATCCCTCGGGACAGGAACAGCGCTATGACCGGAAGCGCCAGATGGCTTTGAAGATGAAATGCCACGGGTGGCGATCAATGGAAGGAGGGTCCGTGTGGGTGCTGCTGTATCTCAAAGTTAGCTGGATGGAAATGTAAGGCGGGGGAGGGGTATATAGGGAAAGGGAAATTCATACGCCGCAGCCCAAGAGAACGCGTTGTCGCAAGCATTGTGGGTATTTATCTATTTTACTGAATGAGGGGAGAGTATATGCGGACAGGGAGGGGAGGGAGGGAGATTGATAAAGACTTGACCCGCGGCGACTGTCTGAGATGGCGGGCGGGCGGCGACTGCTCGTTGGGGGTGGGTGAGTGCCAAGATTCCCGGCTGGCGGTCCATGGATTACTTAGCCGGCGATGTGATTGGTGGTGGGTCGACAGCGGGTCTTTACTGTGGGGATCCAGGTTGGGTGGATACAAGAATTACTTATACACCCCTATGCTTAATATCTCAAGGGGGGATCATGATTCTCTATTTTTCAAGATCGAGTTAGATCATTTAGCATTATTTTTCTCGTGGTTATGACTGTACCCGGGACAATAAACCATTTAAGCATTTTTATATAAAAAGTTAGATCTATAGATCTTCTACACGCTCAGCTTCATTAGAGATCTCCACTTAAGATCCTAAAGGGGCTATAAGATGAGTAAGTATTTAAGTAAAGGCTGTGGACTGGGCGATATATTTAGTAATGGGAAGGAGTCAGATGAGGTTTAATAGGATATCGGAGAGATCAAGGGAAGGGGGAATATCACATAATGACTTCATAACATCTCACTGGGAAAATATTTCCGTAGTATAAATTCTTTGTATGGAGTAGAATAGCTTGTAAATTTCATCCACAGGTGGCCAACCATGACCTTGGTCAACTCCTTGCATACGTCTATGCGGGTATTTGCTTTGGGGGTTTAATTTCTCAAATATAAATAGCAAAAAATCTCACCTACAGAAGAAATATCTTCCCCAAAGACAAGGCTAATCATCTACCCTTCCTGATTCCCGTGCTTTATCAACATCTTACTCAAAGCTAGGTAGATCATAGGTATCTTTCGGATCGTCTTTATGTTTCAAGATATACTCCTGGTGCTTCTTGATGTTATGTTGAAAGTCCCCCAAGAGTTCTGTCAGCCTCATGGTGACCTTCTCATTGAATCTGGAAGCGCCCTTGACTGCTTCTATGGCGACATGATATCTCGACACGTGATTACACAGCATCATCTACCCCTCTCATCAGAAACCGCAACAAGTGATTATCTTGGTACAAGCATATACTCACATCAAAAGGCGTGGTTGTGCTCCCCTCCTCTCTGTATCCTTCAATACTTACCCGCTCTAAATTGGGCCTTCCAAACAACAAGCCCTTCAGCTCTGCTTTATATCCATGATAGTTGAAATGTATACTCCTATCCTTTGTGAACAATGAATTAAAAGCGTCATTATCTATAGAATGTGGGTGTGAGTTCTCCGCTCCAAGCACCATCAAGTCTGTCACGTTGACGACACGGACTCTCATCTCCGGCACAGTTTTCCTGAGTAATGATGCAGCAGCGATGACTTCAAAGGTGACTTCTGTACCAATTCCGCATAAAACAACATCGGGATGGAGACCTTCGTCTGTGGATGCGAATTTCCAGATTGAAGCGCCAGCCCTACAATGGGAGTCGGCCTCAGATGGGGAGAGCCAGACAGGAGTAGGTTGTTTGGAGCCTACCATAAGGTTGGTATAATTCCGAGATCGGAGGCAATGAGAGATTGTTGAGAGGAAGCAGTTGGCATCTGGTGGGAGGTATACCCGTGCTGCATCTGGCTTTAGGTTTAGGACGGCACCGATAAAGGATGGATTCTGGTGGGAGTGTCCATTGTGTTCTTGTCTAGCCCATGTGCTGGTCTCCAAATAGTTTAAACTTGCGGTATCCTTTCTCCACACCGTCTCTCGGCCCTAGTAATTTCAATATTAGATAAATTTTTAAATCCGAGTGATGAAAAAGTCTCTTACAATTTTTCTAAACTTGCTATATTGTACCATCATTGTGTGAATAATCCCTAGAAAACTCTCGTAGGATGGAAATAAAGCAGTCCTCCCAGTGAGTGTATATCCTTGCATCATACCTGAGCGACCATTAGTACTACTGAAAAGAATGGAATTTGGCTATATAAGAACCTACCTTGACAAGTATGTTCGCTCAAAATCTCAATAACCCTTCCACCGCTCTGCATCGAAAACTGGTCCCACTGGAAATTCCTCCCTGTATGATCAAGCACCGCATCTAGTTTATTACTCACCAACTCATCTGGACTAAAAATCCTCATATCACTCGGGTTTCTTTGCAGAACTTGATCTAATAATCTCCCCACAGCTTTCATACTACTAACTTGCTGCCCTTTCTCCTCGCCTATGTCTATCCAATTTGGAAGGTCAAGTGGTTTGTACCCAGAAAATGCCTCCTTGATCACACCCATCCGCTTCGACGAGTCTTTGGGAATTATCTTCATAATTTCCTCACTTGGGGATCCGTCTTTTTTGAATAGCGAATCTGGCTCATATTTCTTTAGCCATTCTTGGAGCTGTCCAAGCTCCTCCTTATCGGTGCTAGCCTTTGGCAACGGTACTTGGTGTGAATGGAAAGAACCCTCTACGAATTCCCCATGAACTTTCTTGGGCCCACCCCAGCCTTTTGGGGTTCGTAAAAGAATGACAGGCCAACGGGGCTTGACGATTGGGTTTCCTGAACGGGCAGCTTTTTGGATATGTTGGATTTGAGAGATTGCCCAATCCATTGAGGCAGCGAGGTCGTGATCGATATTTTCGAGGTCTTCGACGAAGCGGACTTGGTAACCGTAGCCACTGCGAGGGGGATAAGTATGCGCTATGCACGAGTAGATTTCGAATGAGGGCATACGTGAAGAGAGCGACGAGTTCTTCGTCATCCATGCACCCATAAATAGTCCTCTCACTGATTTTGAAGCCATTTATATGGACAATCGGCAGTATTGCGCCTGATTCTGCCGGATCTATATATTTATATCCATGCCATGCCCTATTGAACTCAGTTAGAATAAAATGTGAGGCATATTTTCTCCTTGGCTTACGTAGCAGTAGGACCAGTCTCAGCCTCGCCATCACCTACTACAACGGGGACGATCAAGTCCTTCTTATCCATAACTGCGCCAAACGCAACAGCTAGTGCATACCCAAGTTCCCCACCTTCATGGATACTCCCTGGAACTTGCGCGTTGATATGGCTTGGGAACCCGCCAGGAGTAGAGAAGCCCGTGATTAGGTTATTTAGACCCTGCCTATCGAATGAATACTTTTCTGGGTAAAAATGTGTCAATGAGCCTTCCAACCATAAAGTTGCAAGAATTGCTGGCGCTCCGTGACCTGTATATTATTCAAAGATAAATTCTAACTCACAAAAAGATAAGTATAAGCGTGGTAGAGTTTTACATACCAGGTCCAATAACAAATAGCATCTCAGAACCCCATTTCTCGATGACTCTATTCAAATGAGAGTAGACTAAAGTTAAGCCGGGGCAAGTTCCCCAATGACCCAGAATTCTCGGTTTGATATCTTCTGGTGAAAGATCCCTCTCTAGTAGTATATTGTCACGTAGAAAGATCATAGCTGCCGCGATATAGTCTGCTGCTTTTCGAAAGTTCTGGAGAGCTGTAACATCTTCCTTAGAGAGCGCATTTTTGATATCGAGTTTTACCGCAAGCTCTAGAAGTGCACTTGGTAGATGTGAGTCGGGTGGAGGAGGGTTTGGTCTATCAATTATTTCGCCAGGCATATTTAGTAGGAACTGGCGAGAATTGGGATGGGATAAAGATGAAGTAGAAATAAAGACAAACCTAGGTTACATAGACTTTTTATGGGAGTACTAGAGAATTGGCTGATCATGATTATTTCTCGGGTTGCGGGAGTCTTTGGATATCCCTGTGCCGAGATGTCGCAGTGTTGACGTCAAACGATCGGGCAGGAAAGTCTCTAGCTGAAAACCCTAACCCATATAGATAACGTCACTGTTAGTCATCTATCATCTATTATTGTCTCTCTTGGTTAAAGCTGATCAAATTCTTATGCTAGGGTTGAACTCTAAAGTCTCGCAAAGTTGGTATATAGCCACTCATCCATTTTAGCCACTCTATGAATATGTAGCTTGTACCTTATCAACTAAGGTTACCCTAGAAATTATCTTGAAGGGCAGTTAATGGTTAAAAAATGTAACTGGAATCACCAAGATCCCCTACCACATAATATCTTATCTTAACACAAGAAAATACCAGAGCACGTATCTTCTAATCACACCTGTAAGTCCTGGCGGAATATCCTTGCCTATTGCTACTTTTAAGGGATATCTTCATATTCCCCCCTGCATCGTATACAGCGGGTGTAAAGATAGGCAAGGCAAAAAATGACAACTGGAGTAATGCAGAAGATGAATGCGACAAAACGCATTGTTTCCCAAGGCCCCTGTATCTTAAAGGGGCTTAAGATCGGTGAAAGCTCTTGTTTGACCATAGAACCTACTTGGCACTTTCCCTCAACCCCATTATATGGATTCGGTCGCCCTCGATGGAGATTGACTGCTTCGCCGTAGTTTCTATTGTATGTGGGTGTATCTTGCTAGAGAAGTAGGAAGCTTAACATTATTGAGTGTGTATTAAAGAAGATTATGGTGCTTACGTAGTCGAGTGATTCTAAGTGAGGATATGTAATCATTTGCACTTCCAACTTCTTAAGCTCCTTTTTTACCTAAGGCGTAGAGAAGCTTCAAGTCAGAAGTACTTCGACTAGACAATAGAATCACAAATATAAGTTAGAGACTTACAAAGTCAAGCTCTTGGGAGGCCCTCATAATGCCCACATCAGTGCATGCCAATGGCTCTTCGTGGAGTCCCTGGGCATATATGAACAATCCATTACCCTGTTGTTTTGGATCAACTCCACTAGTAGTATTTAGAAACACTCCAATAAGGATGTAGATGGCCAAGCTAGCTATACATATGATAGAAAGACAAGGGAGGAACGAGAGTTCTAGAACTACTATGGGAGATGGATTTAGATATCTAGAAGGTTGTGTGGGGTTGGGGCGATGACGAAACACTGTAGATGGTGGTTTTCTGACAATCGTCGAGATTTCTGTGTTGCTGGCCATGTAATATAGCGGGTGATGTTTTCGATCTAGGTACTAGAAAATTGACAAATGAGTTAATTGATGAATAGCGAGAGACTGGTACTCACTTAATAGGAGATCCTGAAGAGCCTTTCTCGAGTAGTAATATACGCTCATCAATCGTTTCATGTAGTCATGAGTCCCTTTAATAAGATTATGGTGAGGTGAGGAGGAATGATGAGAATCATTTTCGCCATGTGACAAAAAGACTAAAACGAAGATTAGGACACGTGAAATCACTCGTTTCTTGTGATATGAGTTCTAGTGGTACTATCAATAAACCTAGCCCTAAATGCCATAATCTAAATTTACGTCATCTACAGTAACGCTCTTCGTTATCGATAAGGAAGGTGAGTGACGACATCTACCAAACAACAAGAATGCGCCCGAGATACCCAGACTCTAGCTATTTCTTAGGCACCCATTGCCTACTTTTCCAATTTGTTTAGCATTACAGAAAATAATCTATGTCGTCTGAAAGATTGATTCTCGCAATAAACGCTGGTTCTTCCAGTGTGAAGCTATCTCTTTACTCTTCAGCTCTACCATCAGGCTCAGGAAAAGCAACCGAAGATCCAAATCTCATCCTCCAGTCAACAATCTCCAACTTGACATCTCCACCTGCGGTTTTCTCATATACTCATACTTCAAGCTCCTCTTCGTCCAACAACGTTGAATCTAAGAAATTACCAGATGTGAAATCTCAGGAAGATGCATTCAAGCATTTCCTAGAATACCTTTCCAACGACTCAAAGTTAAAGCAAGTAAACAGCGGCGAAGATATTACTTTCGCTTGTCACAGGATCGTACATGGTGGTGATTACGAGGGGCCAATTGTTTTAGGTGATGAGAGCATGGAGTATTTGGAGGATCTGACTGACCTGGCTCCACTGTAAGAATTTCCTTGGAGATAATAGCCACTATCTGTTTGGTGCTAAAGGTATGAGTATTATAGGCACAATGCACCCGCTCTCTCTCTTGTTCGTACAACACTCAAACAACTCCCAAAAACAAAAAACATTGCATTTTTTGATACCAGCTTCCATAATTTATCAATGCCTGAGCATATAAAGACGTACCCACTGGAGCTCGGGCATGCACGCCAGAATAAAATTCGTAAATACGGGTTCCATGGCATTTCTTATAGTTTTATCGTGAGTGAAGTCGCTGCATATCTCAAAAAGGTAAGGTCTACTATTCTGGTATTCGAGAGAAAGGTAGCTAATAGCAATACTATAAAGCCAGTTGAAGAAACGTCAATAATCGCACTTCACCTAGGGAGTGGTGCGTCTGCTTGTGCTATCCGAAATGGGAAATCACTCGATAACTCGTAAGTTTTTAATCTTCTGGCCTTGATATGTTCTAAATTAATATACTTACTATTGATTAACAGTATGGGTTTAACACCTCTTGAAGGACTCCCCGGCGCAACTCGTAGCGGGACTGTAGATCCATCGTTAGTTTTTCACTACACCTCCAATGCCGGTAAAATCTCACATAGTGGAACTGGAGATATGCACATCAGCAAGGTACCCTATTATCTTTGGCTATCCCCTATAACTCTTTCTAACCGACAATTAGGCTGAAGAGATTCTTAATAAAAAATCTGGCTGGTTATCACTCACTGGCACAACCGACTTCTCTAAAATTACCTCCGACTCCCGGCCCCCACACAGTGAGCTCGCCTTTGATTTATTCGTGGATCGTATCCAAAATTATATTGGTGCATATTATGTTAAGCTTCGTGGCGAAGTCGATGCTCTTGTGTTTTCTGGTGGGATCGGCGAAAAGTCTGTCGAGTTACGAACGGCAGTTGTGGATGGGGTGCAGTGTTTAGGATTCTCACTGGAAAAGAGGGCGAATGAGACTGTGAATAAGGCGGGTGATGTTGTGGTAGGGATTGGTGGAGGGAGGGTAGGTCATATAGGGGATCCGAAGGTACTGATTTGTAGCACAGATGAGCAATTGGAAATGGCGAGAGAGTGCGTGGGGGAGAAGAAATTCTGGAGCAAACTCTAATGATGGCTATAAGACGGGACACGATGCCTAATAGTTAAGATGATTTTTAGGAAGTAATACCTTAGTTACTTAAGCTATGGTTTGAGCTAATCCTACGTGTATTCTCCTTTTCGTAATGGTAGTAGTGGTCTTATGCCAAATATTCTATGTCCTTTCAGCCTCTAGTTTTGCCAGGCCATAGGTGAATATCAAGTGTAGTATGGAACTGTGACCTTGAAACCAGGCACTTCCTGGCGAAAGGTGGAAGTGGTGAGGTGTATGAAACTAGTGCTGAACTACAACCGATTAGGATACAGCGAGACGAATAAACCTCTAGAGCTCAATAATGAAGTCCATAACTCTCAGCTGAACGTAAATGCCTGTCTGTTTTCTAGACATGTGTTCAGCCCCAAGTACCTAATCGCATAAGGAACGATAGCTCGGTTATGTGGATCCCTAAAGATTAGTGGAACCGGGCTTGGTTGGCATGGCTTGAAATAGGCCCTGCATCAGAAGGTGGCGCACCTTGATGACTTCCGACCCGCTCTTGGTATGTGTTTTTTTATGATTACTATTCATGGCCATGACGTGAGGCGCGACCCAGCTGAAAAAGGCAAGCGAAGTAGGTAATTCATATATTCTACCATGTTGTCTATTCTCTTACTTAAACCCTCCAGGTTAGCAGAAATGTTTGTTTCAGATCCTACATCCCAAGCAAGCAAGTCTTTTGAAACCGCTGCTATAGCGAGCCTATTGGGTACGCGTCTCGGCTTGTTTCCAGCAACGCATCGGCCACATCCTTGGCCTTACGGGGCTGTTTTGTGGGTTCTGAGACTGTTATACAAATCACGTTATATATCATCACTCAGTATCCTACTTAAATGATAAATTCATTCATTCATTCATTCATCACTCAGTATCCAGGAGTATGGAGCGGCCTAGAAGGCCTTATAACACTACCTTCAATCACTCTGACGCCCCTATACCGATGCAGGCCTTACAAGAGAGTGTGATGCATATAAGAATAGGAGATCCAAGAATAACAAGCCAAGTAGGAGAGTCAAAGCCAAACAAAGGAATCTCTTGAAGGTATCCTCTCAGCTCTATCATCACATGTTCGCGTGCACCCACTGTGCTACTACAATGCCTATACTGTTTTTTTTTACTTTCGGGAAACTGCATCTCGCAGAGAAGTCAATAGATCCTAATTAACAGTTGATATTAAGTTATACAAGAAACGGCTTAATTTGAGGGCTCTCGTCCAATATCCCTCCCCTCACGCGTGCCCTATAGATATTGTGCTTTTTCGATGGATCGTAAGATTATATAGCCTAAATAGGTCTATAATAAAGAAATTAACGGCGAGATATTGCTGACGTAGCCTAGATGTACGATTCGCCTAACCTATATACTTATTACTATCAGTATATCCGGGTACTTATGTCGTATCACTGGTAGTGCATGCACTACATGGATTTTTTTTTCAAGGACTCTCGATGGCCCGCAGATATGAATACCCGTCAAAGCCTGTATGGGCCTCCCTCCCTATACGTATAGTCAACAGACTTCTTTTTTTTTGTGGTCATTTATGATATTGGAATAGATAGACTAGGAGCTGAAAGTGGTTTTTTTTGTTGTTAGGAACCACTTGTAGGTCACATCCCCTAAATAATTTCTGCTGATGAGGTATGTACGCAAAGAAAAAATAATGAATTAAACAGAGCCCCAATCAAATGCTAATATCAGATAAGGTCAACTTATAAGTACAGCACTATGATAACAAAGAGATATGCTTACCGCTGCGCTGCATGTCAGCAATCAAAGCACTATAGTGTACGTACATACATAGAGCGACCTTGTTCGTCTATGGATGAACGAGATCCTGATAAACTATGTCAGAAGCCTAAACAGTGCTATATCTAAATGCAATAAATCGCTGCATCTCCTTCTGGCCGGTGGGTTCTAGCTGCCATATCCTCACCCCTGTCGTATCCTCGCCCCCCCCCCCCATCCCTTCCCCCAGAGCTCTACATAGTTGCCTCATCTATTGTGATATAGTAAGAATCGGAATTTTGCAATGCATAGCGTTGACTCGACTTCTCAGCTCTTGATTCTGAATAGTGGATTCATTATGTAGTATCACATCCTGCTGCCGCCTCCCGTTGTTTTCCATGCATGTACTGGTTCCTTGGTTTTATAAATCTGGAGGGTTTCGATGTCTTGAAGCACCACTTCATAGTGCACGTTCTTCCTCGATAATAAGTGGGTACTTCTCTCTAGCGCTCGATAAATTGTTAGAGTTCTAATATAGAATAAGGTTAGTAACGAAAGCTTCATGTGGAGGAAGCTAGGTTTAATATATGGGAATAAAGCCTTTGTCTCTCATCACAAAATCAAACAGTCTAGAAAAGAAGAAACAAGAAACAATATGGCAGGCATCGATAACGATAACTCTATGATAAGGCTAACACGTGGAAGAAACTCACCGTTGGCTCACGGGCCGGGTACCTGCATCAGTACCTGACATAAGATGTCTTGACGTTAGTGGTTTCCTGAAAAATTCGATAACTTACAAGGCTTTCATGGAATATTCTGGGGAATTTTAGCCTCCCCGACTCTTCAATCGGTCTGTACTCGGGAATTTGAAAAGGTAGGTAATCAGCAAAGTCATGCAAAATCACTCGAAGGATTGACTGTGTTTTGGAAGCGGTCCTGTAAAGCCGTCGTTTCGCGTAAGGTTTATGATTTTATAGACTGAAAAGAGGGGGGTTGTCGATATTCATATCTAGTAGCTTATGTGGGGCCTATATTCAACCGCAGATTTCGCTTTATTGTAGTGAGTGGATCCACTTAATATCGGAAGTTTTTGTCTCACTTAATCATAGGGGGTAGCGAGAATCCTGCCGGGAAATACCCCGCCTTCTATTTCTTGGCCTGGGCATGTTGTGGCTTCTTTTTTTTTCTGGCATGAGATCAGCCGGTGGGAGATTTTCTCTATGTCCGTACACAGGGCTGCGGGTGACACAGCTCCACTAGACTAGGAATCCTAGGTGGTTATCGTATAATCTGTTATATTCTCAAGGCATGAGATCGGCAGTTATCCAGACCAAAAAAGGTACATATCAGGCGAGAATCCCCTATCAGTACATATATACGAGTCTCAAGTTTTCAATACTGCGCCGTAGAGATGTATATACCATCCTAGAAGGGGGGGGGGGTATTGTAACGCATTCTATTCAATTTTATGGAAGGTTCGTACTCCGAAGAATTGATACGGGCCACCAGACCAGGCAATTGGTTGAATAGGACGCAGCCTACAGTTTTAAGTATTCATACTCGCGTATAAAAAAACGAACGTTTCACGAGATTACGACCTCAGCTCCGTGCAGCGAGCGAAGGACGGAGACGAGCCCACGTATACGTCTCCCTGGGCGTACAAATCTCTATTTATGATATCAGCGTAACCCACAATCGGAATCGGGGGATTGGAGGAGTCTCATTCGGAACGCCCGTGCTAGCCAATGGTTTGGTTGTTGAGACGCAATTTTGTGGTGTATTGGCTGCCATGGGGGGGGGGGGTACCGACCGACCGCCGACTTGTAAGCGACAGGCAGGGGAGGCCATGGACACCTTGGTGGGTACCACCCCTCACGCAATCCCCCAAGGTGCCTACCCTATTCTATTAGGGGGAGGTGGTGGGGGGCAGGCTTTTTTTTCTCTTGGTCTTGGTATCGAATTAAGGGCCCACCCCCAAAATTGTAAAGGACATACATATCAACCCCCGATCCACCTCCAGATCCAACTCTTAGTCCTGAGGATTGAAAAGACAAGAATATCCATATTTTTTTTCTCTTATACACGATATAGAAGATCACTCGAGAGTCTATTGTTTAGATATTTTTAGGGTTTCTCACTACCCCCTTCAAGTAAGTACATACATGTACCTGCTTTTATCAAGAGATTCATATGCTAACCTGGGGATTCAGGTTTCATCATCTATCGGGCTGTCAACCTACATATATCAAGCTTTCCTTGCATACGTCAAACCCGTCAGTAGAAGAAGAAAAGAAGGTTTTTATCAGCTTCCTAAACGAGAAACATGTCCGCGACAGCCGTTGAGTTTGTAAATCTGGTCCTGCGCCAAGCGGTAGAAACAGATCCATTAGAAGAGGTCGAAGAGGTAACGCCAACATGTGGTGGTGCAAACGAGTATGATGGACGGATGGGACTGAGAATATCATCGGTGTTTGTGATCTTGGTTGGATCTACTTTCGGTGCGTAGATTTCCCTCTAAAGTCACCCTCTTATTGGACTTTCAACTAACTTAGGACGTCTCAAATAAAGGTGCTCTATTTCCAGTCATTGCCAGGCAGCACCCAGGAATGAAAATCCCTGACTGGGCGTTCTTCTTCACAAGATACTTTGGGTCAGGCGTTATCATTGCCACTGCATTTATTCATGTAAGTGTTGATACTCTACTGCCTCACTAGAGAAACATCGGTACTAATATTATCAATAGCTTCTGACACCGGCAAACGAAGCCCTCACAAACTCGTGTCTCACAGGTCCTATCACAGAATACCCATGGGCGCAAGGAATCGCCCTGATATCCGTCTTTGCCATTTTCTTTGTCGAGCTACTTGCAATGCGGCTTGCAAATGTTTCACCTCTCGACCACACTGGCCATGGCCACGCTACAGTAGCTGCCACGAAAGAAACTTCCTCCGAGGGCGAAAACGGGATCTCGCAGGTACTTGATCCCGAATCACTCAACTCCTTTGAAGAAAAAGAAGAAATGCGAAGCAAGGAATACGCCGCACAAATCCTATCCATCTTCATTCTCGAATTCGGTATTATCTTCCACTCAGTCTTCATTGGTCTTACCCTTGCTGTATCCGGCGCCGAGTTTACAACCCTCTACATCGTTCTTGTCTTCCACCAAAGTTTCGAAGGTCTTGGTCTCGGATCGCGTCTATCCGCTATTCCCTTCCCAAATAAATGGGTACCATATCTCATGGGCATCGGGTACGGAATAAGCACCCCTATCGCCATTGCCATCGGATTGGGTGTCAGGACCACCTTTGACCCTGAGTCCCAGACCGCGCTCATGACGAACGGGATCTTTGACGCTGTTTCAGCAGGAATTCTGTTATACACCGGTTTGGTAGAGCTCATGGCTCACGAGTTTTTGTTCGGCAAGACCTTGAGGGATGAGAGTCTTGGAAGGGTGTTGTGTGCGTTTGGTTATATGGTTCTTGGGGCTGCACTCATGGCGTTACTTGGGAAATGGGCTTAGGAAGATAAAAGCGTGATGCATGATGTTTCACTCGGGCGGTAATCTTTTTTAAATTATATAGTTTCGGTTATGTAGTCACGGCTGGCGTCTTCAAATGCGGCGATATTTTGTACGATAAAAGTGTATTGTCGTTTCTATCAGCCCCAGTTATGTTTTTTTTTTCTTTCTTTTTTCTTTCTCTGTATATCATTTTGCCTAGCTAGATTAGGTGTTTTTTTATGTTGGGAATGAGATCTGATCACCTGGAGGGAGGCTTAGTCGGTTTATTTTGCAAGTATTTATATATGTAAAATTCTGTTACTAGATGACTAGAATGAAAATAAGAATTCACTTCCATCAAGTACATAGGTAACTCTGACCGTATTGGAAGGAGCTGCGAATTTCATCTACGGTTAACTCGGCATTGATTTTTCTTACTCGATCTAGAGTTTGTACAAAGCACACTGTACTAGCTTCAGAGGGAAAGGACGTTCATGCTGATGCTCTGATTGCCGTCATAGTACCAAGCTAGTAAGTTTCTAATCCAATAAAGAAATAGATTTATCAATCTATGTGCTGAGAGGAAGGACACAACAGATAACGAGGAGTTAGGGTGGGGAGGAGGAGGGAGATTACCAAAACACGTACCAACATAAAATCCATGCCCCGCACCTGAGTGTCAGAATGTGGCTACATGCAGCATTATGGATGATCCAACCAAACGGCACCGGACTAGACTAGACTGGATTAGACTGCTTCGATACCAATAAACAGCAGTATTAAGATCGGGAGTTTCGGGAAAAGCCGCGTCGTCATAGCTAGCGAGTGATGAACTATGGTCCTAATTAAAAACTCAAGAATGTACCTATCAACGTGCCCCCCTCACACAAGTCCTATATTGTACGTATTATATAGTATTCTTGGGTCCGGATCTTAATTACGTGTTGTTAGACCTAATTAGGTTCCATCACCTACACAAGACTTAGAAACAATAAATGAGGTGAAGTTAGGCTATGGTATTAGTTCATGTGGTATATATCGACCTCTCTAGCCAGCTGACTAGGTTAGTAAAGCATTAGAGTCAGTACACCTACCTATGAGATTACGCATTTAAAAAGTGGTCTTGGTAATAAGGTGTGAGCACAACATATCACTCGATCTCGTAGACTGTTTTTATTATTATAAATGTCTTAAGGCACACGCGAAGGGAGAACCACGAGTATATAAAATACTGTAAGATTCCTATTTTAGTTATCTTAGATTCAGGTGATATACCATCTGCTCACATAATACCTGTCTCGCTTTGTACTCTATTATAAGCTTAGGATATGTCTACTAGATAAACTATGAGTGATAGAAAAGGGCACCTTAAATAAGTTCCATGACTAGGCTTGTTCTCCCTCTAAGGGTAAATGGTAACGTGAATAGTTCTGCACTAAAGTCTATTGCGTACCCAAATCAATTATCTAAAGCCATCAGTGACGGTGTATTTTAAGTAGAAAGCTAAAGAAATTCATTACTGAGTATTCCCTATTTACGTATAATAGTACGCTCTACTGTTACAACCCGAAAACGTTCCGCCAAACACCACACCGCTTTATAAAAAAAACCAAAGAAAAACAAATGAGTAAACGTGATATCATAAAAGTACAATGAAAATCGTTAAGATAAGAAAAACAATTTATGTTTTCGGTACTAAGAAATATCATAACCCATTACCCATAAAATCCATCTCATTTATCTCCTCGCCGCCGCTCTTCTCCCAGCAAGTTCTTCTGCAGCAAGCTCACCAAGCTTATAGGCCACCTTCTCCCCAATTCCCCTATGTGGGGGTGGCGCTTGCTCATTTCCTCTGTCTCTTCCACCTCCCATAACATTGCTTACGATTCCGCTTAGCCCCCCAGCATTGCTCGCCCGTCTGCTGCGGTGGTGAGGTCCATTCCCATGGGTTCCACTACTCTCCGAGGATCGGCGGTGACGGTGCTCGCGGTGGCCGTCTGCGCTCAAAGACCGGCGATTTTCACGCTCGTGATGCTTCTTGCGGTGGTGTTTTTCGGCGAGGGCACCAGCCATCATGTAACCGGCTGCTGGAACAACCCCAGGCATGTGATGGCGTTCAGCAGATCGTGATCGTGATCGTGATCGTGATCGACTACCATTCTTATGGTCGCGGTGATGCTTAGCTGCTGCTAGCGCTGCAGCGGTTCCTAATGCTGCAGCGGGAAGCTTAGAGTTCCGGCGGCGGCGATGGTGCTCTTCGTTAGAAGAAGAAGAAGAGTCCGAGGACCTTGAGCGAGGGCGGGAGCGAGATCGTTGGTAATGGTCATAGATGGCCTTTCCTGCGAGCCCTGCAGCCGCGGCACCTACTGCTGCACCAGCAACCTTTCTTCCACGATGTCGCGAGGGGCGTTCTTCGTCTGAGGAGTATGATGAGACTGATGATGAGCGGCGGGGATTACGATGGCTCATCTTATGGTGCGCCAAACCTGCAGCTGTAGCACCGAGGGCGGCAGCAGCGACATGGCGTCCATTATGGGACTCGTGACCATGTTCGGCACTAGTTGACGATATAGATGAAGCAGAAGAGGAGCGGCGGCGCTGTGCACGCTTACGATGGTCATAAACCTCCTTCGCAGCGCCAGCAGCGGCTATCCCAAGACCAGCTTCGGCCAAGTGCAATGCACGGCGGTGGTCTTTATGGTTCTCGTCGTGCCAGCCTGGGTGATGATGATCGTATATAGCACCTTCGGAGCCGCGGCGGCCACGGGAATGAGAGCGTTGCCTGTGATGATTGGCAGCATGTTTCAATCCTGCTGCAGCCAGACCAGCCTCGGCAAGGTGCCTTGCACGGTTCGGGTGTTCAGCGCCAGAAGAAGACCGGTGGTGGGAAGATGATCGGTGGTGAGAATGGGACCTATGGTTTTTGTATTTGTGAACTTCATGCGCGCCAAGCAACCCAGCAACACCGCTGCCCTCAGCGATATGACCACCACGGTGGCTATGTCTCCCTGGCGACTCGTGACGGTACCTCCTGTTGTATCGATCGTCGTCGGAGATGTAGTATTCCTCTGAGTACGACTCACCATACCCTACTGGGCCAACACTCCTGGTGCGGACATAATGAGCACCCCTGAGGCCCCCACCTCCAACCGTGAGTTCACCTCTCCGGTAGTAAGATGGCTGAGCTGCGCCAGAAGTGCTCAATATATATTCGCGGGCAGAGTCCTCATATACGGGAACATAGTGGTCTTCATGAATGA
Source organism: Verpa conica (assembly GCA_033030425.1). NCBI lineage: Eukaryota > Fungi > Ascomycota > Pezizomycetes > Pezizales > Morchellaceae > Verpa > Verpa conica. Next base: position 2,542,941 of record JAUFSD010000001.1, on the reverse strand, counting down.
TTAATGGTTCGCGGGGCGGGGTCATTGGCCGGTGGGATGGGAGCTCAATAGTTGTTGTAGAACCTGGAGAACTGATGATTGTTTCCGAATTTACACCATAGTATCTCTTGCGCCGCATGGATGGCGGGATAAGCATATCATCTTCAAGAATAACTGGCATATTTGCGGTGGTAGAGAGTTGTAATGGGGTTTCTGGTAGGGAGTTTAGTTGATGTCTGCTATAGAGGCAAGGTAAACTGATGGAGGGTACTGAGTAGAAAGTGAAAAGGGTTCGAGACAGGCGGGGAAGGGCACCTATATCCCCACCGTCCAAGGCAGATGACGTCTGCCCTGTGAACCGGGCACACACACGCACCGGGCTGAGTGATGGCTGATGAGTGATGAATGATGAGGTCTGCTGCTGCAGCAGCTTCACATGCCGCTATTCACGGTCTGCCTCTTGGTGTTTCTCAGCCAATCAAACCCCTGTCTTTATCCATGCTGCCTGCCAGAAACGACGTCACATCGTGGTGATCGATCCGCAGCAGGGAAAAAGAATGACCCTCCCAGAATCTCACAGTTTCTCTTTTGTGGACTGGTTTCTTGGCCTGGATGATATGACGCGGCAAGAACCTGTGTTCCATCCCAGTCCACTCCCACTCCCAACAAGCCACTCCAGGGAGTTTTCCTCTCTTTTCCTTGTTTCTAGTTTTTTCTCCCTCTCCATGCCGACTGCTGCGGGCAAGATATCTAACCGAGTAGCCTGTGAAGTGAAGGGTTAGGAACTGGAATCACCACGATGACACTCGTAGGGACATACATATGTACGGTATCGTGCCGTATCCCGTGTAAATACATGTAGGTGTTCTGGTTGGCCTGGATGTTCTTGTTTTTTCCTCATGTCTTTCAGCCCCAAAGCTTAGCTTCTCAACCTCACCACTGGCTATGAGGATCCGCCTTTTCCCCTCATTTGTGTTGTAGATTACGCCCGGATCAGGGGTGTGAAGATGAGATATACAGGTCTCAAGTAGCTCGCGTATGGAACGGATAACTTTACCCGGGTACCAGTTTCTATGTAGACTGGCTCAACCCTAACCCGCGTAATCAACTCCATACTTGCTAGTTAACTGTGTACTCGCTGTTATCAAGCGTTTACGAAATAGGGTGATTAGGAGCGTCGTGTCGCTCAGCGAGATCAATGGTGTAGCACAAATAGACTAGTGATACGTTGAATCTTGCTGAGGATTAAAAAAACCTTATGTTTAACCAATAACAAAAGCTCACAAGCTCACAATGTGTTGATGAGTCATCAGATGACGTAGAAAAAAGGGCACTATACTAGCTTGAGGGAAAAGGGTTAAAAAGGGGGAGGAGAGGAAAAAGACTTCCTCCTCCCGGGGAACAAAACTGATTGAAATAAGGAATTATAATTCTTTGATCCAACCAACGTTGAAGATTTCTTAAAAACTTTTCTCAATGTGAGCTGGAGGAAAGGCATGTCACTCTCCTCGTTACCATAATCCGGAAACGTCTGATGAGAATGAGTGTCATATGGGGGTAGACTTATTTGTATCAGAGAGAGGGATAGTCTCTATGCGCTATTCTATACTACTTCGCAAAAGATAGGTGTCATTGTGGTTACATAGCATGCGCCACGCTGTCGGATACGACAAGAATACATATGTATTCTCTGGGGAGTGGAACAAATGCGATTCAACATATATGTAATTCCCCACTCATGTCACAATTGTATGCATTTAAGATGCAACTCTAGACCCCCGAGAAATAATTACCACCCTCGCTGAAGAACGAACTGCTCTACCTAACTTGAATTGATGTATGTATTCTGCTTTGGTATAGTACTTGGGGAACATACCATACTCACGGTACCGAGTTTAATGTTAGTCGTGTGGCTATTACCTTCTGGTAGCCAGTCACATGACCAACATTAAATCTAGCAGCGTGGATAGTCTACCTACTGGTTTATTTATCACCTTTTTTCTGCGCGTATATCCTAGTACCTATCGTTTCTTTTTATCCAAACTTCTATCAAAAGTCCTGATAATTGACTCAAATGCAGACCTTCTCATCATTTCTAGCGTAAAACTAAAACCCCAAATGCTGCTAATTTCATACCCACAAAGAGACCCAACTCCCAGCGTTGGTAGTACATAATCTACAGCTTCGCTCTTATTACCCGATGATCCTCTTCTGGACTGTAAATCAGCCCTTCAAGCGCCCTAGCATTAATCTATTCGCACCAGAACCTATTAGCAAGAAACCTCTAGAAATCTCAGCAAGAGAACTTACATGCTGCATTCCCAACTCTTCAATCTTATTAACTCCCAGCAACCTCATTGCAGTTTCCACCTCCTCTCTCAGAATAGTCAGTACCCTCTCAACCCCCTCAGGTCCATACCCAGACAGCCCATACAGCGCCGGCCTACCAATCCCTACGGCCGTCGCACCCAAACACAGCGCCTTCACCACATCCGTCCCCCTTCGGATTCCACCATCCACATAAACCTCTAACCTCCTCAACACCTCAGGCACATGTTTCCGTATCTCCAAAAGGGTATATACCGGCGGTGGGGCTGTATCCGCTGCACGTCCACCGTGGTTCGAAAGGATGATACCCTTCACACCCAAGTCTATACACTCCTTACTCGCAGCAATTGACGCATCCTCATGGGTCTGGATACCCTTGAGGATTATCGGAAGATGCGTCTGCGACCTAAGCCACTTGAGGTCCTCCCATGTCAAACTTGGAGTAGTCCCAGCAAACAGCGCACGACCAAGACCTTCGCTTTTCGTTGTGGAAGCGGCCTTCGACCCCTCGCCCGAGGTACCAGAAGTTGCTTCGCCGAGGAACTTGACTCTCTCGTCAGCCTCCCGCTTCCCGGGTGCGGGAGCATCGAGTGTTAGTACAATTGCCGTGAAGCCGAGGTTGTTGATGCGCTTTAGTAATGCTTCGGACTTTGAGCGCTCGATCTGCACATATAGCTGGAACCATAGCGGTTGGTTTGTGCTCTTTTTCGCAGAGACTATTTGCTCGGGGCGGAGCGAGGCGTTATTGGAGACGCATTGAATCACACCTTGGGCTCCGCATGCTTCTGCTATCCCCGCTTCTCCGGTGGGGTGTGCGAGCCGTGCCATTGCAGCAGGAGATACAAAGATCGGGAGAGTGCTCGGGGACCCGCATATTGTTGCTCTAGTATCCACGTCCCGTACGTCTCTGAATATCCGCGGACGGAGAAGAATCTGTTTATATGCAGTGTTGTTATGGTGCTTCGTAATAAGGTCGTCAGAGGCGGAGAAGTAGTAGGCCCATGATTTTGGCGCGAGTATCTTTTCTGCGCTGATGGCGAAGTCGTCGATGTTGAGCTGTTCTTCGAGTGGTGGGATAGGTGCAGCAATTCTGTCTGAAGGAGGCGAGGATGTGGGAAGGAGGGAGGAGAGAGTAGATGGGTCAATTGGACCGAGGATTTGGGAGGGCTTGAGGTTCTCTTCCAAGGTACCCGGGGGATGAATGGGGTCGTATTCAGACGTTGCGTCTCTGCCCGCTAGCTTTAAGATGATTTTTGAACCACCGGGATGGGAGTCTAAGAAATCTGGAGGCATTCAATTGCAGATTAATATACGAAGCTAGGAAATAGCTATCTGAAGAGAGAGTGAGAGCTACCTGTAACATCGTAGACAACATTATTGATAACAACCCAACAGGACTCTCTCGAGTTATGTTTCGCGACTATTTTCTGGGTCAGTTGAGGATATATCTAAAGAGCGCAGAAGCCCACTCACCTTCTTTTGCGTCCATATTCTCGAGATATATTATAATAATACGTGGTGTTGAGAAAGTTGATGTCTAGAATTTATTCTAGGTGTGCCAGGTAGGGTTTAGCCGAGCCGCTTACTACGTCGGTAATCGGTGACAAAAACACCGAGGGCTAGGGTTATAGTAGGATATATGCGCCTAATTGGTAGCTCTGGTTTTAAATAAGAAAGTACATGCATCCGGGCGGTCTATCGAGAAGCTTTTATGTTACAATCTTGAGTTTTCATCTTTTAGTGGACCTATCGCAAGATAGCCAAAACTACACATATATTTAGTGTACTTCAAGTAATTTCTAGAGCGCACCAAAGACTAGATATACTGAGAAGATAAGATCTATTTGGTCTGATACGTCTGGACAATGCGAAACTACATGTACTTTATGGCCGGACTTTGCTAAAACCGACATTAAAAGTTAAACTTCAAAGCTTTATAAGGTTATACTAGGGCTCAATCGTGTAAATAGGGATAGGGAAAGTTCATTGTTATCAGTATTTTCCGCTAGATGCACTAGATTACTTTTGTAAGACCCGGTAAGTTTTTTATTCTCACCTGTATCATCCAAATTTATATTCTGCAAGTCTCCCTAGAAGAATTATGTATTATCGAGTGATAATACGTGATTTAATCTTTCCCCGCCTCTTCTGTTCTCTCGCTTGCGGGGATAGGTCTAGCGCCAAGGCTATGGTGGAGTCTCTAACACTTCCTAGTACTCTACATGTATATAAATACATGACTTGAACTACAATGTAACGAGACCGACGAAGATAGGTTATAACACGGTTAATATGGTGGTCATGAAGTGGTGGAGATGAACATGGAAGGTATGATCAATTGGGAGGGTTCTAAGAAAAAGGTAATGTGAAGACAAGGTTATAAACGCTCTCTTGTAGTGTTGTACTAAGGTCTTAACCTGTGTGTATGAACCCTTAAGAAATGGGTTTTAACTTGGAGCCGGTTATTTCTCTATTCCTCTGACTAGGAGCGCGAGACTTGTTGCTGTCCATCAATATATCGTTACTTTAGCTTTCACCTATACACTAAGTGAAACCTCTATCTCTATTTGATATAGCATTCAGTAAGAGAGTACAGGCACCCGAATAATAGACGGAGATAAACTCAGTAACGCGTTAACTAGCGAACGTACTTTCCGGACATATCGGCTTTTCCAAGTCAGATTACTGTAGCAACCAGCAGCCCAACCCATAAACATCTCATACTTCGCTTTCGGCCGAGCAGGGTGCTTCCGCCTCAACACCTTTCTCCGTATCGGTTTGCGCCATCTAGCAAAGATATTATGTCTGCTGAGAAATCGGGTAAACAAACAAGTAGTAAATAGCAGGAGTTCCGGTCCTAGTTGACACTTATGCTGTGCGGAGTCGGGTGTAATTATGCTGACTGAGATGGAGAAACGATTAGCCGTTGCCGGAGCACACGGGATTCCGTAGTATATTCACGTTCTGAACTTCAAGAAAATAAAAAATGGAAACACATATAAGCTCTAGATATTCAGGAATAATTTCTTATAACCACAACTCATCATCTCACTGTCTAGCTATCTTCACTATTATACAAATCTTACCAAATTCCAACCATGACTAAAATATTCATGTAAGTCAATGTACCAATATATTGGATTATATATGGACTATCACTGATTAAATTAACTTAAAAGTACTGGAGCGACCGGATTCATTGGCGGAACAATCCTTCAGCAAATAGTTGCTGCCTACCCATCTTTTGAAATCACTGCTCTCGTCCGAGATTCTCAAAAGGCCTCGAAAGTTACTGCAGCCTTTCCGAGCGTCACTACCGTGATCGGAAACCTTGAATCCGCAGAGCTTCTAGAAGCCCAGTCTGAAATTGCCGATGTTGTAATCAGTGGGTAGCTCTTTTATTTTAACAACATTGTGTGAGCTACTCTAATTGCCTTTAATTGCTATAGACACTGCGAACTGCGATCATACAAGCTCCCTAAGCGCCATCATCCGCGGCATTGAGAAGCGTGGAGGTGGATATCTAATTCACACCAGTGGGGTCGGTGTTCTTTTCGATGAGCCAAACGGCAGTATCCTGAACGAGAAAGTATGGGATGATATCAAAGACCTTGAGGCCTTGAGTTCACTTCCCGATGAAAAAATCCACAGACCTGCCGAGAAGGTACAACCCCATCCACAATATTTTTATTCTGTATATAAAAAAAAGGTTTAGTGACTAATATTCCAAAGATCCTCCTCGCCGCACCTCCTTCAGTTCGCACCGCCCTAATTTCTCCTGGAAAAGTTCACGGCCGTGGAACTGGCCCTGATCGTATCTACACTGTTGCCCTCGTTCCCAACACCATCCTCTCAACCGGTCATGTCTTTAAAGTCGGTTCTGGTGTCTCTGCAATGTCCGCAGTTCACGTGAAAGATCTGGCTCGGCTTTATCTTCTCCTTCTTGGGGAAGCTCTCAAACCGAACGGAGGCACCGCACAATGGGGCGCAGAAGGATACTACTTTGGCGTTGCTGAGGATGAAATATCAATTGGAGATCACGTTGCTTTAGTAGCAAAGGCTTTAGCAGAGGTTGGGAAGATTGAGAGTGATAAAGTGGAAACTTGGTCGCTAGAAACGGTGTCACAGTTGCATCCATTCTATCCATTGGTATACGGATCGAGTGCAAGAGCAACTGCGAGCAGAGCGAGAGCGTTGGGGTGGAAGGCTACTGAGAAGCCTATTGCGGAGACGATTATAGGGGACATTAAGGAGGAATACGGGTCGGGTACTCTTCCGGACCTTTCCAGTATGCTCAGACTTCCAGTAAAATAAGCCTGAGAACTGGGTTCGTTAGGTGAGATTTTATGGTATTATGGGGCTATAAGGGAAGATGAACTCTATGTATATCGTAATTAGCTACTTAGACTTTAGATGGTTAAATCTCTATGATTATTACCTGACCCCCGCAGTCCTTTATGCATTTTCAGGTTTATTGTAGGACATTTCCTCCCTGGTTATAACCCCTATAGTAGATTTGATACTGTGCTCTGTGTAGATCTCACCCCTCTTGAAAATACCTCAATCTCCTATTAAGTATTTCATGTAACTTTCCAAGACAAGAATTCGGGCCATCTTATATCACTACGTACGTATACATATACAGAGCTGCACCTCGCTATAAGAAACGCCAAGTATTCAGCCGATCTTGTTTCTTATAGAACGTTTTCCGGGGTATCCCTTATAGCAAGGGTAATTTTGGTGTGGAAAAATCCAGATGGATCTAGAAAACGTTTCTTACAGCAAGTTTTTTCTTATAGCAATGTGTGACTGTATATAGAAGCTAAGGATTCGCTGGGGTATGCACCCAGATTAAACCACACCACTAAAAAAACGAGCCGTCTTTCTTATTTTCAAGTAGAGATACCTTTAAGTCTCTAGATCTCTGTCTGCTATCTGTGTGAACTATTTCTCTGCGAAGGTGATGATTCCTCGATTTTGAGTCTCGAAGGTACTCTAGGCGATACATCCATGTGCTCTACTCTCTCAAGTTAAACTTTACCCATTCCCACACGCGGAAGCCATGGTACATTTCTTCAGCCTTTCGCAGCTTCTCCAATTTACTTCACCGGTAGGTATTCATAAAAAGCATACGTACGTCTACCTACACTATGGGTCTATTCCCGTAGCAAACCGTATAATCTTTCCGAGTGAGAACCCATGAGTGATTCCCTAGCATTAGTTGAAACGCATGTAACTACCGGCTCCTTGGCATACGGATTTATCCCCGGACACTTAGAAGAAGAGTATTATACATTTAGCTAGGAACTACGTCGTATATCAGTATACGGGTTTGTCCCCGGAAACTTAAGGGGGGGGGCAGAGTATTATAGCTAGGAACCACATCGTAGATTTGTATTCTCCGACGGGGCATGTATACGTAGGCAGATATAAGATAGCTTGCTATAGTGCTATAATTCTGCAGGTACCGGGTATCTCATCCCCGGGACACTCCTTGTAGTTGCGCACGGTCTCGGTGTTCTTTCAAGTACTCATTCCCGATAACGCACCTGTTCTCCGAATACCGATCAAAGGAAGGCCTCTCGAAGACACGCGCAGGCCCATGCCCTAATTGCCCCTAATTTCCACCCAAAAGCGAAAATATGCATATATTCGACAAGGGAGTCTTGAATCTAGGGCAAAATTGTAGTTTGCATTTTGGCTCATGCAATGCAATGGGTAAACCGTTAAAACCTCCAAACACCTAGATAAGGCAGACTTTCCCAACAAGAGCTGAAATATAGCACAAACCAACATTTATTCGGCTCTCGGTCTATTGTTGAGTATGTTTTGTGTAGCGTAGGGTGATCTCCGCTAGCTGTAGTCTACATGCTGTAACATCCGCCCGACTCCAGAATCGTCACGAAGTAGATTATAGAGTTAATATGGATTAGAACCCGATCTCGGAGCTTTATTCACCGGAGGTCTAACCTTTGACCTGTCATATTCCTCTGATGCTGTAAGGTGGGGGCAGTTGCGTCTCTCAGTCATTAGCAGCAAGCCAGTACTCGTGACTGCAAGACATTTCCGGAGTTGCCTGCTATTGCATACCATACAAAATCATGGGTCTGGGGTGCTTTTGTATGGTATGCAATAGCAGGAATTTCTAGGGGTGTCTTGAAATTACGAGTAGGCACTTTTTCCGTGCATGACTCTGTGGAACTAGAACATCTCGCCCCTTGCCATGTTTGGATTTAAGCTCATACAAGTACTGATCTGCGATCGTATGCCAACCCTTAATTACTGTCAGGTACTGGACTCTGTATGCTCCCTAGATATAATGGTGTATATGAGTTTGAAAACCTTTGAGGGCCATGAAGGGGACTTAGGTTGCGTAAACAGTTTATCGCTCTCGTATGATGTTGTTGACAGCTCCTGACCAGATCAGGCCAGACCATGTATGTAGTAATCAAGCTGCTGTACACTCTTTTTTCTCAGAACACCTGTAAAAGGGACTTCACTCTATTCGAGTGTAATTAATTAGCTTGGCAGCGGGGATGCTCCGGTGGTGACGTCGCACCGCTAAGTCTAGGGATTTGCAAACCGTGAAGTAAGCTGCTCTGGATGCCCCGGGTCTTTTCCCCCCGAGAATAGAGGTCTGGAAAAAGCCGACTGAGAGCTTATTTTGGGCCATCAGACGGCTCACCACGATTGCGTTCCGGGTCGAGTTTCAATTGTACTTGGCGCCAAGAATAATACGTGGACTCCCTACTATGTTCAGCATTGATGAACCCTCCTGTTGGGTATAGTCGGGGAAGGGTCTGCATAAGTGTCGTCTACCCAACCAACCACACAGGCCACTTGCTTCCACCCTGAAATTCCGAGAAAATAAATTGTGGGGAAGTACGTTCTGGGCAGACGCCGAAGTAATCCTTGGTACGTGACTTTATTTGGTACAGACCGTTGTAAGCCCGGGGAGGCGGGGTTCGTCTACCGGCACCAACCGTTTCAGGCCCAGCCGGGCTGAAAACCGAGTGAGAGTGTGGTCGAATGCGGACAAGACTCCTGTCAAAAAAGAAGCTAGCCCTTAATTCTCAACTGCATTTCGGGGACTTTGAGCTTAATTTATTGTCATTTTATTGGCATTTCTCGGGGAACCGTGGCGGATATCCATATGTGACTTTTGTTATATGGCACTGAGATGCTTTAGAGGGGAACTTTAGCCGTACATGTTGTTGACCATTACCTTGTTTCAAGGGTAGAGTACATTGATATCTGTTTGTTATTGATCTTGTAGACATATGTTCCCTACATCAAGTAATTTATGTAGAAGCTCTGAGCTTGAGAAACAGATATAAAGATAACTTCACGCCCCCCATCAGTATTCTTTTCTACATCCTCTCCAGCACACTTCTCAGACAGCAATCACCAGTCACCACCACATTCTCTCTTTGAATTCCTCAGGAAAAAAACAAAAACTTTCACTCCTTCTTCCTAAACAAAAAACTCATCATGCAGCTTCTTGCCGTCTCCGCGATTGTTGCTGGGTCTATCATTCCCCTCGTTGCTGGTGCAGCAACAACTACCTTTCCCACCGCAGCATCTTCGACCACCCTCTCATCACCTATGTCGATCACCGGTACCTATGATGGTGGAATGAAGCGTTTCGGGCGTGGACTCAGCCCCTGCTCAGAGGCCGATGGTGGTTCCTCAGGTGCCGTTTTCATCCTTGAGAGCGGTGCTACTCTGAAGAACGCTATTATTGGAGCCGACCAATATGAAGGGGTACACTGCAATGGGCCATGCACTATTCAGGTATGAAATCGTTCTCTACTTACCTTCTGTATATCCCGCTCACCCAGGTTTCGTAAATAGAATGTCTGGTGGGAAGATGTTTGCGAGGATGCCTTGACAATCCTGCAATCATCCGGTACATCGTATGTTACTGGTGGTGGTGCTAAGGGTGCCTCAGACAAAGGTATGTCAAGAAAGAAAAACTGCCCGTATTATAATTGCTAGTTCTTAATCTGACGATACTTTAGTTATCCAAATGAACGGAAAGGGTACCGTCGTGGTCACAGATTTCTTCGTTTCCGATTTCGGAAAATTGTGGAGAAGGTATGGTTTTATCGTCTAAAATTCTTCCAATGGAATATACTAAGGCAATTATATAGCTGTGGAAACTGCAGTGGCAATGGAGGCCCCCGCCACCTCATCGCTAATGGTGTAGTCGCTACTGGTGGAACAGTCATTGGAGGTGCCAATTCTAACTATGGAGGTTTGTTCCCTAAATACTACTAAAGCGTTCGGGGCCTTTTTACTAATTTTGTTCTCACCTAAGATACTGTCACTATCAAAAATACCTGTGGTGCTACCCCAGCCAAGATGTGCCAAGTCTATGAGGGATGCGACAAGGCCCAAGGTAGCTGCGAGAGCGAGAAACTCAGCACTGGATTCGACGGTGTTACTTGCATCGACGGTGGCGGGAACAAGGCCACTTGCTAGAGGGCTTCTACTATTCCATATCTTCTCCTTTGGAGGGCTGAGATATAGGCCTAGTGTGCATATCAAGGGCTAGATTCGTCTGCTCAAAAAAGTCTTTTTTTTCCTATATTACACTCCTTTGTTGCTGGCACAGCATGATACTTTGTTTGAAATCTTAGAAATTTAGTTTTTTAAAACCTTGAAAACCATCTTCGTGACCAGTGGCATATAGGGTTTAGCCTTTAGCCAATTTTGTGTTGTTACCGTCGCGAGTGATATAACATGTCTATAAATCCCAGCAGGTCTAAATCTCGCCTTAGATTTCGAACTCCGGGTTTTTGGAATAATTACGATACTACGGGGGAAAAAATCATTACCGATCTAACTGGGTATGACTCTAGTGCAGACTCTCCTTGAATATATATATTTATGTATAGTATTTGTTAATTTACAAGTAGTCACGTGATGTTCTGGAAGGTTGGAGTGATTTCTCGCTGCAGGCGCGGTTAAGCTTGTTATCGCAAACATTGGCGAACGATCACCTTTGTTTATTTTTTTAAAAAACCTTATCTCTGGGGTAATTACGAGAACCGATTCGCCCTAGGGAATAGCAGCACTCTAATTAACGGGCCGAGGTTCTCTGTCTAGATAAGGACATGGGTTTATATCATGCATATCATGCAGCCGGCGGGGCCCGTAATCTAAGAAGCTGCCCTTTTGGTACCGTGCCCTAGCCCATGAATCTAGCCCTGATCCGCTATCTAGTCTTGGGTTCTTCAATTTCTCCAAGAAACAAATAACTAGTATTTGGAACGAAGAGCTTTCGGGTTAGTTGTATAAACGCGCATGGTATTCCTCTCGTCTATGTAGCCCTAAAGCACTGATCATCATGTAGGGACTTCGAAAACCCCCGCTACAAAGCTTTATACCCCGGGTTCAGCAAAGGCTTGGAATCCACAGTAGGCAGATTAGGTTGTATCAGGGGTATAAGGATAAGCACAACTAATACGGAGAGTAGTTATTTTTAATAAACTATTCAGGAAAGAGCTTCTAAGATGATTATGCCGGCCACAAAAAGTATATAATAAAAGCCTCTCGAGGTACGTACATATCCCCACAAAATTTGTCTCATTGAGTTTGTGTTCTCAATAGAAGCTACCATGAAGAGCTTTCTTTCAGTAGTTATTCTCCTGGCAGCGGCATTCTCGGATATTACGCTTGGGAAAGATTTAGTTGAGTCTAATAAGCTTCGTCGGGTGCTCTACAGATCAAAGCTATTAGAGGGCGCAAATATACTCCAGTCATGGGCTTATGCTACTCCGGAGAGGAATCGTGGATTTGGCGGTACTGGTATGTTATAGGCGCTGTTAATAATAAATATTGCATATTTGGTAACGTATAACGGTTCTTTCTAGCACATAAACAGACTGTGGAATACTTGTATGAGGAGGCAATCAAGTACGGCTACGATGTTTATAAGCAGCCATTTACAGAAACGTACACCGCTACTATTAGCATCGCGGGAACTTTGGACGGTGTAGAGTTGGAGCTTGGGAGTTTTAGAGGCTCGCCTTCGACAGCTGGAGTTATTACAGGGGAACTTGCGGCAGTTTCAAACTTGGGGTGCTCAGCTGTAAGAAGAGATATTCCCCTCTAAGTCTGTCCTCCAAACATTTTAATCGAGTTACTTTCTGTTAGGCCGACTTTGCGACATCTTCGGTAGTTGGAAAGATTGCCGTTGTGACCAGAGGCACTTGTAGCTTTACCGAAAAAGTTGCACTCGCATACGCCGCTGGTGCTTCAGCAGTTCTGATCATCAATACAGCTGAGACGCCAGCTACTTCAAGGCTAACACCAGGTCCAGAGCTTGTTCCGACAGCTGGGATTAGTAGCATCGCTGGCGCAAATATTCTCTCGGGACTGGCCAACAATAAAACTCAGACGGCTACGTTGGATCTTCAGTACCTGGTAGAGGAGAGGCTTACTCATAACGTTATTGCTCAAACCAGAGACGGAGACCCAAATAACGTGGTCATGATCGGAGCGCACACTGATAGTGTCCCAGAAGGCCCGGGCATCAACGATGACGGGTCTGGGACATTGGCACTTCTGGAAGTTATGAAGGAATTAAGCAATTTTAAAGTGTACGAATCTGTAGATCCCTCGGTATTGGGAATATGGGATTACTAACACTTCTTTTATAGGAATAACGCAATCAGATTCGCTTGGTGGTCTGCAGAGGAGTAATGCTTAAAACCTCAGGCCGACTACCGAGGATCGTAACTAATTCCTAATTTAGGTTTGGGCTTCTGGGTTCAAATTATTTCGTCGAGACTTTCACCCCCGAGGAGTACTCAAAGATCAAACTCTACATTAAGTATGAGTACACCTAATTATAGGGGTTTAGATATTTGACTGACTTTTCTATAGTTTAGATATGATCGCTTCACCAAACTATGTTTACGGGGTCACAGGTGGGTAAACTCTACTAGTAGAGGTTTGATTATTTTGAAGTCACTAATAATGAGTTAAAGATGGGGATGGAAGTGAATCCCTCCCTGGTGGCGCTCCAGGCTCAGCTGCAGTAGAAAAATTGTTCCAGGATTACTTCACAGTCGAGGTGAAGAAACCCTATATCGAAATGGAAATTGGTCTTGGGTCAACAGACTACTCTGCTTTTATCGAAGCAGGAATTCCATTTGGTGATATCTACACTGGTTCTAGTGAGATCAAGACCGAGGAACAGGTCACTCTCTTTGGTGGTAAGTTATCCAAATACTTTAAACAGGAGTCATCCAACAGCTTGCTTATTTGTAAATCGAAGGGACTGCCGGGATTCAGCTCGACCCTAACTACCACCTTGCGGGCGATACCGTCGCCAACTGTAACGTTGGTGCATGGATCGAAAACACAAAGGTAGCTCTCTCGAAAGTTTGAACAGGGGGACACTACAGAGACTAACACTATAAAATTCTAACAAGGCTGCCGCACACATAATTGCAATCTCAGCGCGGTCATTGGACTATATGAATAATAGTTTGACCTCGGCCCCATTAACCAGGCGTGGTCGTATCCCGGAAGGATATCTTGGGAAAGAAAAGTCAAAACGTGGGCTTTTTGGAACAGGGTTTAGTCGCGCTTCTTGTGGGCACTCCGAAGAGGATGTTTAAGTGTATTTGCCGTATATTGTTGCAAGATGTACTATTAACAAGTCATTAACATTGAAAACCAACCATGCACCCCCTATGTATGGGTATTAGTTGACATGTATGAATTATAGACTCTTACATTAACTGCAGCTCCTGCAGGTGAAATGAGAGCAGGTGATTATCTCGATGTCCAAGTACTTGTTCTAGTCTCCATAGCCAAGCTTAATCTTGGTATTAAGGAGCTTGCCAGTCAGCCACCCATAGATATTCTCCGATCATCACGTTGCCGTAAAGCAGTCTCCCGGGCCCTATATCTGATGAATTATATAAAAGTAGGTACGTAGGCCCAGGCCCGCGGGTCTTTTTATGTCGATACCCAGATCTTGGATTGAAAGACATCTTTCGCGCATCGTGCAGCAAGGGTTGCAAGGCTGCCACGCGAGAAGAGCAAGGGGCCTTAGCAGTCAGCAACGGCGGGGGGCAAGCTCTTGAGGCTGAACATCAACTTAAAATCCATCACTATTCGTGACTCAGACTTGTTTCCTTTGGTTCTTGCTCGGTACTTAATCTCGATCTCCCTCCATTAACTATCCTCAGCCTCGTTCACCGCTCTACGAACTTGCTGCTACGGTCAACCATGGCTGAAGATCTTGGGGCAACTATGAAACCTGCACCAATCGAAGCTGTGGCCGAAGAAATCAAGCACCAGACTATAGTCGACTCTCGACCGGAACTCACAAGGGGATCTTTACCACTATCGAGTAGTGCATCTCAAGAGAGTCTCGAGAATACAAATACCAGAAGTTCTGAGCTCGAAATCATTTCACCTCCGGGCGATGAGCTGAGCGATACGTCACTAATCGATAGGGGGAATACAGAAGATGCTGCAGCTTCAATAACACAGGCCTCGTTAGATCTAGTAGATCCCATTGTACCCCAAGATGAAGAATCTACGGTTACAGCCGGGGACACTGGTATTCCAGCGATAGATGCAAAACGTGATACAAAAGAGGAACCGAAAGTTGGAAGTTCCACGAAAAAAAGCATACTTGACCTCCCGCTAGAAATCTCGGACAAAATTATGCAGGAGGTACGCCCACCTACTTGGTGGGATTTGCAATGTTGCCCGATATATATATGTAAACTAACATACATAGATACGCCGTCCGAGCGACCTGGCCTCACTTTGTCTTTCATGTACAAAGCTAAAGGCCCTCGCTGCACCACGTCTCTACAAAAGCATAGAGTTAATAGTAACCCAAGGGACAATGTTTACTCCACGGTTACTACATTGTCTCATAATCCCCGAACAACGCAATCTGGTCCATTGCAAGCAGATCAATGTCTATGGTGAGTTCAAGCGAGAGATTGTCGAGGACTACGAACGGAGTAATTCCGCTACCGAGCACATGTATGGGATGTGTCTGCTCCTCAGGGACGTCTTGAGGAAGATACCAAAGGATCAACTACAAGGATTCCTGTAAGACAGACCCTAACCCTGTGGTGTTTTTTGTAAGAATCACCCTGTTGAAATACACTCCCTTAAATATAGATGGTACCCTGATGCATCACCGCACTCCATAATCTTAGAGCATCTTCGGAAGTACCAAACAAAAATCGAGGACCTCCGGCTATTTATGCCTCTTTTTAAACCAGATTACCGGACTCTCCTAAATATCGGCGACTGTACCTCGTTGACAACTCTACACGTGGGAAATATCCAAACAGCTTCTCACCTCACTCAAATTAATAAGCTGCTCGAAAAGGGTTCTAAGCTCGATTCATTACGTCTGGAAATTGAATCGTCAGTGGCGGTTGAGGGCCGTCAAAACCTTCTGATTCCAGATATTCTGATGCTACCAGACACAAGACATAAACCGAATTACGTACGGCTAGCTTATTTCCCAATCGCCGAGATCCCTCAGACGCTAGAATCGTACCTCAATCTGGATCACTTGACAGACCTTGTATTGATATCTTGTGAAAATGATAAAGAACTTCTTCGAGCCATGACAACATCAGCGAAGAAAGCCAAGCTTACGACATTCGAACTTGTCACACCTACTCCAGAAGATGTCCCTGAGTTTTTATCAAGCTTTGAGGGTTCATTAAAGCACCTGCATTTGTTTTTTAAAGATATGGATGCCGGATTCAGCAGCGATCTAATCAACTCCATCGTTTCCCACAAAAGCTCTCTAGAAACACTGGTTCTTGATGGTCGGTTCCAGACTACTAATACGGCAGTTGCACCAAGCCAAGACCACTTACGATCATTGAAGAAGCTTGACCGCTTGAGAGACATTGCTTTCTCGCCAGAGCACTACAGTTCGGATGCAGAAGTAACATCCCTCATATTTCGCATCAATCTTTTGACCTCAATGGACTAAATTACTGCATGTAATACAGATTCGAGCAATGCATGCGCTTCTCCCGTGCTCTATCCGCGCCCTCAACTGCCGCATCAGCTTCAATAACGAACTTGACCGCCCACACTGGACTAACGGCTACGCACTAAACTTTGTTACTGCTTGTCTGAAATCTTATTCTCGGCCTGTAAATACAGATGACTGGGGGGCTTCGTTTGGCGTTAGTGACATCGAGGATGATGAATCCCCGGTAACTACTAGTAGAGGATTTGATCCGAAGAAATTGGAAATTTTCGCGCTAGGTGATGGCTCAGAGACAAAGCAGATGATCTATGCGATCGAGATCGTCAAGGATCGGCATGGGGCAATGAGGCCACTTGTTGTTGAGATTACAAGGGATGAAGTAGATTATATTTGTGATCAGGTCCCAAGATTTCTTTATTTTAGACATTACTGAAGCGGTGTATGGGATGGAGGTGACGGATCGGGCATATAAAACGGTGTTTTGATTATATTATGAACTTCTTTTATTATTATGTAGCTATTATTGCTTTTAGTTGATGGACCTCTGTGCCTGAGTGCATATGCTTAAATGTAAACTGAGTAGAAGTGAAGTATCGATCGAAGTCACATTAACGGCAAACTACATGAGGGTGACATTGGAAAGTAGACTCTAGACCCTGCAAGCCGGGCTACTCGTATGACAAATTCGGCAAAGATTGTTGAATCCTTAACCACACATCTTATGTATACTATTTGAACTCACAATCACCATAAGTTACTTTCTCAACGAATAGAAAGGGAGAGAGGGGGAATCGTGAGAAACCTGTTTTTTCCCGGACATTGAAATTAATAAAGAGAAGCGGTTTAAGGCCGGCCATGAGTTCCGTCCAAAATATGGTACCAAATTGTTTTGCCCTCCATCTGACTTCTTGCCTCGGTGCTAAGCAGTTAATTACCACCGGAATTTCTCTTGATCCCATCACCATCTCTTTGAGGTACTCTAGGTTTGTAGCCGAGTAGTTCTCGGTTAAGTCTACATATAAGATCGTGGTGTTATCGGTGCAGTATCACCAACATCGATATCAGCCTCCGTGGTCCAACAACATCCTACCTCTAAGTATCATTTATTGGTTGATCTTCAGAACTGAGTAATCATTATAGTTGCATCCATGGTCCTTGGGTTTACCCCGTCCGCCAACCATATAGCTCGACTGGGACTTCCTTCCCTGGTACTACTACGAAGGATAAGGACATTGATTCGTGTTAATTCGCAGAATGCCTCTGATGGATATGAAGGGTATTAAGTGCAAATCTCAAGAAATATAAACTTGACCAACCAGCTAGCTAGCTAGGCAAGGACAAATGAAAGGCCTTTTTTTATCAATAAAGTTATTTTCAGGTACTCTTTTCCTGTCAACCCCCCTCGATTACTCTACAGCTATCCATCGATCTAAAAGTAACAAATCGGTCTCTTAAATTAAGCTTCAACCTAGTAGTCTTGTCTAGCATAGATATAAGAAATATCTGTAGTATTTTTTCTGATTTGTAGGATATATAGCCTTTATCATGAGTGTATAGCTAACTATGGGCAAAGTTTCATTAAGATCATATTTAATTTAAAGTGGTGGTGGTGCTTGTCGGTTGATGCAATGGCCTCTTCATGGTTAATGGTGGTCTATTGATATTAGGACTGAATGAAAGTTCTACAAGCCAATGTGGGTGCGACCTAGGGGCAGGCTGGATATAGATGTAGCCTTATTGGCTTATTGTGATTACTTGCTCCATATTTAGGACAGGCAAAAAGGGACCTGAGAACGATCTGGTAATGGCTCCTAAATCGGTCCAGCCTAGCATACCTACAAATCAGATAGTCGATTCCAAGTTTTCAGGTTTATACCTTCAGGGCCCAAGGTTTCTGCATATACAAAACATATGATTTGACTACCGACCCTATGACATAAAGTGTAGGAGTAGTATACTTTCCGATCTGACTTTGGGGGTTAAACGCTCTCGAATCTACGAATGACTCCACTGAATATGTGGGATTTATATTTCAACTACCGAACAGTCCTGCCAGTCTTCTTTAGGGCCAAAAAAGATCCTACCCCGCGACTATGTCTCTCTCCACAACCTATTGTTTGCTGTAAACATAGAAAGTAATTCTATTATTAATTATCGAACCTTGGAGAATTCAAACGACACGAGCTAGACAATTATGGACCCCGCCGAAAGCCGTAAATTGTCATCGACATTATCCATAGGGAGATCTGTAAACACGGAGTTTCGGGGCGTGCATGACTCCGAAGACTAATCCAGAGAGATCGCACGCAATTCTAGGGCTTGAGTATCATGTACAATCAGTCTTCTCACCGACCCGAACGTACAGGTTAAAAGCTTGTTTTTATTGGCATTAATTGACCCCACGATCCCCGTGTGCACGTCATATGTGGCATGCTGCAGTTTAACGCTTAAATATGTACCAGCTGCAGGCATAAGACAGTCGAGAAATAATTTGATATGCACATCTTCATTTAGTGCCACGTTGTGCACTTTAGGGAGATTCCCCTTTGTAGTACGATTATACTACAGGTTTTATAGGCACAGTACCTATCACTTTCAACAATCTATCATGAAGTGACCGAGCTCAAATCTCACAACCACTGAATTCTAGATCCGCTTACATCCGACTCCTTTGGCGATCTTGCTGCGGTGTAACCGTTACCTTTTTTTTCTCCCCTCTTTTTTTTTGTAGATCTAGCGTGTGTGGCTTCCCGTTTATTTCTAGAATACGGAGACGGTAATATAAGTTTTTATGATACCTTATGAAGCTACGTACCTGCCCTTGATTTTCGATATCGTTACACCTATCTTCACGGAACCGAACCCCTTAAAAACCACAGACGCACCTGAGGCAGACGAGATTCCTCAGGCCCCAGAGTGACGTAATGCCAGCTAGTACGTACACTTATAGGGTTTTCAGGAAATAATACAGAAATAATCTCATATAAGTTATTTACACGGCCGCGGTGAAGTTGATGTATCCTGTGGTTTTGCCGAGACCCGGCCACCAAAGAAAAGGGTCGGGAGTGTATAAAGCCTTGACCACACGTATAATACGTTCCGAGAAACACTTGATTGCTGAATTTTTTGTTTTCTTATAAATTAATGCTGTTATCTACTTCGGAGAGCGAGTAATATAATACCTGCAATTGCGTGATAAGTCCATAGCAGAAACCTCATATTCTATAAAATCTCAGCTCATAGATCTTGCTAGAGTACTTGCACTAGTGCTTTCAGAATAACAGATAAAATATCTAGAAGAAGGCTGGGTTGGAGCTTCTTTCCACAGCTTGTCTCCTGCTAATTCTAAAAAACGAGGTGGAATTAAATACTTCATTAGGTCTACGTACTTGGTCCAGGGGTATCCTGTACTTGTCTCACAATCTACTTAGTGATTTTGTAGGCGGACAACCCCGCCGCTCCATGTTCACCACAACCCAGAGTATCTCGGAAGATAGTGCCGAGAAGTACGTAGATCTCAAGATTCTTCAGCCATCACTCCGTAATCGGCGCTTGACGCATGTCATGCATGTACACAAATGCTTACCGCTCCTAATGGTTTACATGCGGAAAAACACACATATCCGGCAAAAAAAGTGCGTACATATTCACCCCTATAAGTATGCCTATATGTACCAAAACGCACCAGCATACGTATTTCCTCGGCCTCGAGATAAAAATGACTTGCTGTGTCACAGGATGGGCGGGAGATGTTCCGGGAGGGACTCAAAGCTTGTATTCGAAAAAAAAACAAAAAAAACACAGGTATCAAATCACCTTTATAGCCGGGGTATCTAGACACATTGGCATTTCTAAATGCCTCCAGTATTATAGGGCCCACCTTTACGAGTCTTTTTGGAAGTGTTTTTCTCGGCAGGTACCGTTAGTATCATCGCCGAGAACAAAAGATTGGAATCACCGACAGAAAGGCGTGAATTAAATAAGAACGGAAGAAACACTTGGATCTGATTGGTAGGGTCTTGGAGCAGCATTAAAAACAGGATTCCAAAGCACCTCGGCGTCATAGACTATCACTCGAATATACACACACCCAATATCCTAGGAAGGTACCAGTCCCTCGGTATTCTGATATCTTTCCCCCTTTAACTACGTATTCTCTGCAGAGAGAACCACATGGATGCACGGCTTGTGTTGTCACCACTCCTCGTTGTCACAAAGCTCGACTGAGTCAAAACCACCTCCAGCTCCTTACCACGTAGGCATCCTGTTAGACCAGCACATAACGGTCGGGCAATTACCCAGATTGGATTACACGAATACTTTCTTCCCCTCAGATGCTGATACATAGTGGGGTTTGCCAAGAATCTAACGTTTTACTTGTGGGTGCTGCGGAAGGCTTGTTTTTTTTTCACTACACACCTTTATAAGTAAAGCCAGGCCGGCCGAATATCTCGGAGCGATTACGCGGGGCAGGGTCTTGAAGGTTTCAGAATAACGGCAGAGTATGCCAGCAGGGGTTAGAGCAAATCTTTGGACGAGCTGAAAGACGAGAAGTGGGGAGAGTGTTTGGTAGCTAGGAAGGTGGCAAACAGATACACGAAGGCAGTAGTCAACGTTGGCAGAGAATGGCAGCTATACTGTATTATTAATTATAAATTCACCCATTGAGATTCATAGGACTTAGAGATCTCTAGAGCCTCAGTATAACGGTGCTGCTGTCAGAGATGTTCAGTCATGTTCAAGTTATGTGCCGGGTTTGTGGTTGTTTACCTTCTATTTCTGGGGAACCAACTAAACTACCAGATCTGTTCTTACTTGCTTGATCTCACAGTATCTTTGGTACTATACCCCCCCTATCTCTCGGGGAAGGTTTTTTCTTGGATTATTTATCTTCCATTGAGTCCGAAGAGCAGCACACAACAGGCAGGATTTAGCCTAACTCCTGGATATACTTGAAAAAGGGGGTTGGTATCACCAGCTTACGTTTACAATCGGTTCTCATATCTAATCCGAGTATCGGCCGGGATTTTTTCCGACTCATAGCAATAATGACTCCGAATCCAGCACCAAGAGGCGAAATCGCAAGGAGGTACGCGTTCATCCGTTTTTGAGGGATGTAAAGGGCCCTAACACGATTCCGGAAGCCGGTTTCGTTTCCGGAATCTAGATCGAAGACCCAAATCGCACAATAGGGGCCTTTAATGCTGTCTTTCACAAGCAGGCCAACCAAGTGGTACGTTCTCTTACTGGAGGGAATTATATTCAAAATCAAGATTTACCTATTTTTATATCTTACATACCTTTATGGGGCAGGAATCTACCAGCCAGCCATTCCTGTAAAGATAACAGTGAACTACCAGGTCCAAAAGGGTCCCTATTGGGATATGTGTGAGACAAGCTTGAACCCTCTATCCCAGGACCCATATTAGGTGTTTTTACTTGCACCACAAAGTATACTTAGAAGTTTTTTCACTTTCCTAAATAATAATGCTTAATAGGAAGTTAAAGCAAGTACACGGAGTGTCTTTATCTCTGAAATTTTTTGTCATATCCTGCCCTGTTTCTGCACTTGGAATAACTTCTGACTTCCTCTACTGGGGGTGAGAGATGATTCTCCAAAGCAACACTTATGGTATCACTTCTAATCTCTAAACAACGTATTAGATACCCAAGAGATAATTACGTGTAGAATATCTGTAATTGAATAAAACTGCCGGCTAGACAACTTCGTGTCAAGTTCTAGCTAGGATAAGTACCATAAGGCAACCACATAAGGATATAGAATACAAAAAAAGTCTTCCCCACCCCGTCTCGCCCGGAGTGATCAACCTCTAATTTTCTTTTTCTTTTATTTTTACGATTTTCTGCCGGCGAGAGAGCTCAAGAACTAGAATTGCGTGGCCCTACCTTTCTAAGAAGTTCGATAATCTTATATGTAAAGACCGATGCAAATAATTTTGCAAGATTTTGATCATTTAACTGATTTGCAGAGCAGAAATCCTCGGTCAGGAACTGTTTAGTTTATATATCCAATAGTAAACTGGGTGCGGATATCAGAAACAGCCTCTGGTTTTCCAAGGATTGAAGTCTAGACTGGCACTAGCAACTAACTACACCTGAACCTGATAAAAAAGCCGCACTCTGTGAACCAGGAGTAGTCTCACCGCGCGATGTTTATATTTGCCATTCGATTTTACAAGCTATGAGGTTTCTCTGTGCATGCACACTTTCAGGAAGCCCATTAATTAAGGGTCTTGGTGGGGGCCTTGTAGCGGCCGTAATTAACCTAGCTAGGTATATCCCCCACACTCTATATATTTTCCCCACATAAAGCAGGGGATATTTCCACGTGGTGGTCGTCTTAATTTACCTTCATTCTGTTAAAGGCTGCGGGGTGGTTCTGCATAAGCTTACGGGCCGGGTGAAATATGCACCTAGATACCCCCTCCACTAGGTGCTGTACGATCTTGATACTTTGGTTCTCTAAAGACTTTCTAAGCTGTTTGGTTGTAAAAAAAAGGCGTTTTTATTGGATTCCACCTTTAGGGGACTTACTCTGATTTAATGAAGGGGAGGGGAAGAAAAGAAAAAGCAGAAAAAATCCTACTCGTTCCGCCTGGTCCATCTTGTATGCCTCTAGAAATTCGGTAAATGTTGGTTCGTTCCGGTGGGCTGGATATTCCTAAAGACGGCTACACGGGCTGCTTGATGAGGACTTTCTAGTTGCGATGCCTATTCGATACTATGCTGCACTGTATGCATTTATTTTACAGGCAGCTACGTACTGGTCCAATATAACAAAATGCCGTTTTCGCATGGTAAAAACGATAGATTGTCCAAAGATGCAGACATAACGGGGTAAAGTCATCCAAAATCGAGATCTCCGTAGATAGCCAACATCAAGTATCAATGTATACAAGCCCAACCTTGCTCAGTCTTCGCTTTCTGATTGATTCAATCATATGTAGAACTCCCGAGGCTTGAAGAAACCGGCAGTTAGAAGTTTCCCTACAGGCCCTATACAATATTTAAGCAAAGTCCGGATATATATCTTCGTACTTTCCGTTACTTTGTAGAGTTAATTCCCACGTAACAGGGCTTAAACATACTGAACGCAAAGGCGGAAGACCTTCTTCACACGCCAAAGTGCTCTCTATAATCTCTCTCAGATATGTCCGAGCAACCTGAACTTCAATTCCAGCATCGCCGACGTGCTAGTTCCAACCGCCAACGGCCAAAAGTCCGTGATGAAGATAGGAAGAGAATAGCTGTCGCGTTTGTTCCCTATACTGCAGAAAGCTATAACTGAATGCAGAAGCTAACAAGAATCCACTTATGCAGGTGTGACCACTGTAAGACTCGAAAAATCAGATGTATGTTGATTATTCTCCACCTAGTCTTTTTTATCATAGCTGCTAGGAGATAGTTAACCAATACAATTTAGGTACTGGGGAGCAACCATGTCGCCAATGCTACCTTGCAAATGTCACCTGTAACTACCCTCCTACCTCTGCAAAAATTGTAGTGCCAGAGCTTTACGTCGACAAGCTTCAAGCTAGAATATACGCGCTCGAGAAGGCCCTTTATGAAGCAGTACCCGACCAGGCTCTTCGTGAAGATATCGCGGGCCGGTTTGGTATTAGTTTCCAGAGTCATAGTGGCAGTATAACTTCTAGTAGTGGAGAGCCATCGCCAACCTCTCCCAGGACGGCAACTTGGCCAGAGGCTGGGCCCTTTGGTTCCAATAATCCAGCCGTCGCCGGCGAAGATTTTGAAGCAGTTGATGAATCCAGCCGGCTTCCAAATTATTCAGAAGGATATTCGAGTAAGTATTTGATATCAGGTCCTGTCATGATACAATAGCAATCGAATATTCACCACCAGCTAACCTCTATAGGCTTCATTGGAGATTCCGCTGGAGCAACTTTCATAGATAAGATCCGAGACTTTATTAGATCATCGAACCCACACATACCCCGGAACATTTCGTATATGGCTAGCCATAGCTATCCGGCGGACCCTGCGCTATCGTTCACTTCTGTGACATCTTCCTATTATACCCACGACAGCCTACCATTATCATTGCCGGTTACAGACCCGTATACCTTGCCGCAGAAGGCTACTGCTCTGAAGCACCTTGATGTCTTCTTGAAGTTATGCGCCGGCGGTTCTGCTGCCCGTGCTATTACTGGCGGTGGTATATTCTATTGGTTCAACCCAACAAAAATGTATCTGGAAATCGAATCCTTATACGATGCCACAAACTACGGGCCCCCAATCAATGGCGCAGTGTCTCCCGTTAACTATACCTCTCTTTGCGCGGTAAACATGATACTCGCCCTTAGTTGCCAGGTAATGGCAACAAGTGGGACCAGCTCCACCGTTGAAGATGAATTGGCTGGTATATCATCTCAGTGGCGCCACCTCGTATCTGGACCAGATTCCATATCCCCTCACCTAGATCAAGGATATCCCAATGCTCGTGAGAGTTCGTCAGCTCATTATGCCCCACATACCGCGAATACTCTTCCTGGAATGACATTTTTTGCTCGCGCAAAACTACTCCTTGTCAACCCAGTTGAGGAAGCATCTTTACCTTCCCTCCGAATAATCACTTTAATGTCCTTTTACCTTCTATCGGCGAATAGACGAGATGCAGCATATATGTACATCGGTCTTGCCGTTAGGATGGCCGTATCCCATGGGCTCCATCGAACATGGAGGAAGGGGGAATGGGTTTCTGGAGGGATCGGTCGTTATAAGGGCCCTGGATTGCAAAGTTCCTCAACATCTAGTCCTGAGGATCAGCTACGAAAAAGTGTACAGTATGAAGAAAGGAAGAGAGAATTCTGGAATATTTATATCCTAGATAGGTATGAATCATAACCTACCCATGCATATAAGACTTTAATTCTGAAGTTGTGCCCGGTTATAGGATATTTAGCTGCTACATGGGGAGACCAGTAATGCTTTCCGACGAGGATATTGATGTAGATCTGCCTACAGACATTGTGAGTAGGAGATAATAAAGTTCTAAGTAACAAGACAGAAGCAACTGACGAGAGAAAAGGGAGAGGCATTACCTTCAGGTGTTGGCCTGTCAGCGCATGTCCGACTTAGTAAGATAATGGGAGACGTTGTCAATAGTAAGCTATTCATATATAAGCATGCACTGTGGAGGTGTAATCGCTAATTCTAGCCACTTCAGAGGTCTACCGCGTCCGCAAAACCACCAATGGCTTTGGGAGGGAGATTGGTGATGTTATAGGAGTAATCGAGAATATCCATAATGATCTCCGTTCCTGGGAAGAGAGCCTTCCCCCCGAACTTAAGCTTATAAATGGAGTCGCCCATGGGCGCTCTGTGCTTCTTCTACACTTTCTATACAATCAGGTAATAGCAACCCACCTAGGTGATAGGAAATAGATCTTCGTTACTAATTTCAGTCAAGCTACACATTTTGACAACTAGGCCTTCCCTGTTATTGGCAGCAAAGCAACGCACAGCAGCATTTTTCCTCTCTTCCAACACTATTCCACAGATTCCACCACATATCGAACAGCACGTCAGCATTTGTGCAAACGCTGCTCGTCGGAATATAGCTTTAGGAAGACAACTCCAGTCGTCTGGGTGGATATCCCATCACTCCTTCACAGACTACCATTATCTCTTCAACGCTGCCATAGTACTTCTTCTGAACCGCCTCTTTGGCCAAGAAATGCAAGAATGTACCTGCGCTACCGGTGCTTGTAGTACACCAAACAACGATGAAGAAGATATACGTTTCGTCATCACTCTTCTTTCTAGCTTCGGCGAAAGAGGTAACGAAGCGGCGGCAGCGAGTGCAAAGACTGCCACAGAACTCAGTGTCATCGTGCAAAGGATGGTTCTTGCGAGGGATAACAGCTCTCCCACTTCCCCGCCCGTTTCATATCCAAC
The DNA here is from genome assembly GCA_033030425.1 of Verpa conica. Classification (NCBI taxonomy): domain Eukaryota; kingdom Fungi; phylum Ascomycota; class Pezizomycetes; order Pezizales; family Morchellaceae; genus Verpa; species Verpa conica. Next base: position 2,516,693 of record JAUFSD010000001.1, on the reverse strand, counting down.
CCACGATGTATCAAATATTGCCGTTAGTGGCCAGTTTGAGATTGGTAGCTACTTCTCAAACCACTACAGTGTCGCGGGGAACCCTCATGATCCAGTAGCGGGTTATCCTACAAAACAGTACCGCCGAAGTTTGGAAATTGAAGATGTATATGCGTGGCTCCAAAGTAGTCATTTTGACAGGTAAATTCTTTTGGGATCTTTGGCGTTTTTATTTTTTCCTATCCTGGTAGTTTACGTTTTTCTTTTCTGTTCTGTAAAGTTCTTTTTTAGTCTTTGTGTTTTCTTGCATGTCTTTTTCGTGATTGATTTTTACCTCCTTTTTTACATTATACACTTCTGTAAGGAAACTTCACTTGTAGCCTAGGAGTATGATTAGTATATCTTAAGAGAAGTTTTTCCTATTCCAAAAGATCCCCGCTGAACCATGACTAGTCGAAAATCCTGATAGAATGAAGATGTATGGTGCTGCGATGACCAGTCATGCCACTTCCCCAAGAGAAATGACTTCCGAGCCCATAAGGTGAAGTTTTTAAAGTTTCTAAAGTCTGCCAGAGAAAGGGTGTAGAAAATAGCCACACCTATGTGGGTTCTTTGATCCGGCTTTGCAACATTATATATCTTTGAACCTAGAGAGAGACGTGAATGTTATAGCCGGAAATATTTCCGAGGACTTTTCCATATCCGCGATACGGGTGTACGGTATGTACGTCGGTTATCCTTAAACCCCAGATACAAAATCCTATTGGTATATATATATCCCAAGGAATAAAAACTAGACCGAATCCCAACTTATTTGGTTCCTAAACCGCCCGCACAGAAATTAAAAAACTATACAGTGGTATCCTCCGAGGTATAGAGGTTTCACTGGTTGCAAAAATAAAAGAAGCTTAGACGTCTAAAAAAGCACTGCATTCTAAAACATGTAGGAATATATTGGCAGACCTGGCTTTAAATAAAGAATCAGTAAATATTCGGATTAATTTTACCCGATCTAAGCCTTTAAAAGACCTATTCCTAGGCTAAGTGTATTTTTTTTAAAAGTAATTATAGCCCCTCCCCCCTCTCACATTAAGGCTTAGGAAGTTCTAACAACTCCATTTGTCTTTTCTCCGAGACTAAATGATCCGGCAATAATTTTCCTATGTTTTGTACAACATCAGCCTTTTCTGGCGAACAGCATTTCCTGCAGGTCCACTTCAAATCCCATTTGATAATACAACGGCATATGAAGGGGAAAAAAATTCTACATGGACCTAAGCTCGTTTTACAAACGGGTCTTCCATCCTCCTTGGCTTTGCCAATGCTGCCAGATATTCGAATATAGCCTTCCCGTTGGGTGGGGGTGGGCCAACGAATGTCGAATAGTACGTTAACAGCGTGGGCTGGTGGCGGAAAGACCTTTTAGAGTTGACATGATGAGCCAAGTAAACTGTGCCCGCAGCAGCGCGTGTGCGTATGCGCGCCCGATAACGCCAAGAATGTCCCTCGAGATATCGCCTAAAGAAACACCCACTATTACATGCAGAATCTTCCGGAGGTTGTTCCGACTCCCCCCTACCCCAGAGACCCTGCAGTGAGTGAGTTACTTCACCTGAAGGTTATGTATTATGTACGTACTCGAGGAATCTGTTGAGTGAAGGTGCACATATTTTCCCATGCCTTGGCATCCACGTGGTGCAAATCATTGATTCTCTAGGACACGGCGCTTGGGTATCCGACCCGATAGTGGGTATTTATCAGACACCGGTGGTATTTACATTATATTTATTATTTAGTTCTCTGATGGTTGTTTATAATTAGAGGCAAGATAGTAAGATACATGTATGTAGAGCATCCTTGAATTAGTGCATCATTGTACCCACGCTATAATACGTGATCACATTTTATCACTCGTCAAGGTAAGGGCAGGATATACTAAGTAGAGGGTGGATAATGGGCTGGGAGAGATTGATTCTCTAGGTCGCCCCACCCTCCCAGGAATACCGATATACCACCTGGGGTCCCTCCATTTGACTCCTTATCTGGATTTATCCCATAGTAGATATCTTCGGCCTGTTTAGTATTATATGATGCTCCAAGGAAAACAAGCAACCATCGGCAAGAAATGCATCTGCCTTCTCAAAATAATGATATTTAACTATTTACTTGGATCAGTAGCTACCCACCACTCACTATAATTTAAGTGTTGTTGCGCCAACCCACATGAATATTCCAAGACCACTACCCAGGAAGCAATTCAAGAGTATTTCAATAAGGATCGATTGAATGAATCTTAAAAGCTGTACTTTGCTTACTTTGCTTGACAACCTTTCTAGTCCAATTTCACCACTTTTTAGGTATATACAATCACTTACCCAAGCGTCATTGCGGAAACCCTATGACCTTTATTTCTTGAGAGTAGTGTATCTCAGATATCTACGCCAGCACAGAAGTCACGTCAGTCAAAATTTTCCGGCAAATTTCCCACCTAGCCCCAAAGAGAGGGGGGGGCTTACGGCTTCAACACCCTAACATTATCCGCGCCAAACTTCGCTTTAGCATCCTCAGTAGACACACTCGGGGGCACAATCACATCTTGCCCAACACTACACACCAGTCAACCAACCCACCCTTTTTTTTTTCTAAACCAACCAAAAAGGAGGGCCTAAAGGGCGCAACTCACGTCCAATCAATCGGAGTAGTAACACCATTCTTATCACCAGTCTGCAATGAATCAACCACACGCAAAACCTCCGCCGAGTTTCTTCCCGTAGACGCAGGATACATCATAGTCAACCTAATCTTCTTCTTCGGATCAATAACAAACACGCTGCGAATAGTAAATGCAATCCCCTTCTCGTCTATATTGGCCAAGTCTTGTGCATCAACCATGTCGTACAACCACGCAACTTTCCTGTCTTCGTCTGCAATGATTGGGAATCCTTGCTTTCCGGTGAATGAGCTTCCGGTCACTTCGTCGATGTCTTTGATCCATTTTTCGTGGCTCTCGAGGCCGTTTGCGGAGAGTCCGATGAGCTTCACTCCTCGCTTCTCGAACTCTGGTTGTAGCTTGGCGAAGGCGCCGAGTTCGGTGGTGCAGACGGGAGTGAAGTCGGCAGGGTGAGAAAAAAGAATGACCCAATTGTTACCAATGAACCTTGAAGTGGTTGTTGTCAGAGATGTTGGTTTGGGGGGTGAGAGGAACACTTACTCGTGGAAGTTGATCTTGCCGTGGGTAGTCTCGGCGGTGAAGTTAGGCGCCTCAGTTCCAAGTCGGAGGCGGGGCTGCTCAGATGACTTGGAGCCGGCAAGATTTTGGAGTGACCGAATTGGCACAGCAGCGAGATGTGGTCGAAATTGGAGAGGTGCCCTGAGGACTGGGGTAGCGAGAAAGCGTGAGGTAGGGCGAAGGAGAGTACGGAGGGGTGCTGCAAAAGAGGGACGCATTCTGATGAGTATTGAAGATGTTTTATTTGATATCTAATACTGGCAATTGCAATTGGGTATAAGACAATGAAGTGAGTGAAGGATATCGTCCTGCTCTGGTAGGATGAAAACCCTTCAGCGCAATTATGTCATACTCATCACTTGTTGTCGCCTTATCTTAGAACCCTAACCCTACCAAGGATTCGAAATAATCAAGAAATTTAATAAATTGTAACCCCACAATGTGAATGTAGGTACAATAAAAAATTGGCCTGTCAGAAAGAGGAAAAACACCTATTCAGATACCGCTCTACCAGCTGTTATGCGCCTGCCCACGTATAAACCCTTAATAAGTCAAAGAAGTAGATCTGCTCAAATACATTCGGAACTCTAAATAATAAAGGGAAACACCCCAACTACAGATCGCGCTCTACCTTCTCTCCAAGAAATCAACTATCAGTCTCACTTTCCCATAGTACCTATACACCGCCACCAAGCCCTAGACAAAATCAGCCAATTTCCTCTTACTAGTTTCACAAGAGCAACTTACCAGCAGCCTGAGCTAAATACCAAGATCTACTCGCACCACCATCTAGCCACTCGTTTTTAAACCCTGGTTGGGCAAAAAACAACCAACTGCTCTGTGGCTGGAACAACGCAACGTTGGCATACAATATTCCCTTCCACCCATCATTAATATTAGCCGTCCTATTCGAGAACCACTGATCCCACTCTTCTTGGCAGAATTGTGCGTCACGATAGTATGATGAAGCAGGGGTTAATGGAATCATATGAATTCCTTGGATATATTCAATGTTGGCCCCGAAGTAGGTCGAATGATCTACTTTGTTCTCGAATAGCTATAAGATACTTGGTGTTAATTACTCAAAATGAATTTGGGAGGCTCCAGTGAAAACTCACAATCCCAGTGACTTTGTTAGGGATAAAATTCCATGGTTGTGCCTTATTTGTCGCTTTCAATAGGAAGTAGTCATTGAAACTCCGCTTCATAACAGCCATCATAAGATTTCCTCGGCCTTCCATTTTCGGGTCACCAACCACATTCCCCCAGAGCTTTATCGCATATCCACAGTTCATATCCTCTGAGGTCGATTCTTGATCTTTTCCATCTGCTGATTCGAAAAGCCCCTTTGCCCACGAATGGCCGTGATACCAATCGAAGGCTCTTGAAACTGGATACCATGGGTCCGAGGAGGAAGGATTTGCCATCTATTTAAATTAGTCTCCATCAAACCAGGAATTAGAACTTGTCTTACATCTCTGAGTAGCGTATCAAACCATGGTTTATTGGTTTTGAGCCAGCTACTACTGTTATTCAGTAGGCTATCTAGATATCCAATTGCAGCGCCGGTAAATACAAAGTAGGACTAAAAAATCGAAACTAGTCAGCCATATCAATTGACGATGCTGCAATAATACATACCCAATGGAAATGGTGGTCATTGTAGTAACCGTTTCCAAAGTCCGCCATTATATCGCCGTTAGCGTACATAGCGTTCGAAATAACACCTCTCCAAGTGACTAAAACATGTATTAGCTAACACTCCCTTGACAGTTCCAATGCGGATAGTAAAACATACGATCATAAACCAATGGAAATTGCTGTTTGTTTGTCAAAAATGGTGCAAATGCAGCCTTCAACCTCACTAGAGCACTTTTTGCCAGATCAAACTCGTTAATCCGGGCAGCAACTATAATGAGCTCCGCAAATTTCTGGAAACCCTACATACCATAAGAAACACAATTAGCCTCTTTTACTAGATTACGTTTGTGAAAACTAAATTACCTTTCCACTGAAATACATGCTGTTCAAATTTGTCTGTGCGACCATATCCTGCGCTATCTCCTGTATAAGTATTGGTTTTATCGTGGCTATTTGAGCAGCCGTAAATGGTATGTCCCAGAAGAATCCAATATTTGTTGGCATGCTTTGTTCAATCATTGTCCAACTATCCCCAATAAGTGCCTCCATATCTCCTTTTGTCGCGCTGTTTAGTTTTAGCCCAGTCCTTATAGCAGTAACTTCGGTCTCAAGGTGATGCTGAAGCGCATATGTCAGTAGGCCGCCAGCGTTGTTCTGTCCGTAGCGGCTCCACGAAAAATGGTACGTCCCTGCACTTCCCTGGGCTATCCCAGAAACCCCCATACCGACAGGAAACGCCCCTGCAGTAGCATCAAGGGTGCCTTCATGACCAGCATTCTCGATACCATCTTTACTGAGCTTAGCGACCTGGATGAAGCCTGTGAAAGAAGCAGATGCAACAATTGAGTTGTTTCCCTGCAGTGACAAATTCAACCGGGTGCCATATTCACTACTTGCATAGAGAAGCCAAATGCTGTTATCCTCTTCAGTTATCCTCCATTTCTGGAGGCCACTGCGGGGTGATGCCAGTTCCTCGAACCTCCTATACAATACCCCGGAGGATAGAAGGGGAGTCAAGTCTTTATATCTAGCAGTTACGAAACCCATGCCTTGTGAGAGCGGTAACTGGATCCTCTTAGTTCCCGAGCCATACTGGGCGACATCTGCATTAAGATTGAGTTCGACAAATGTATGGGTTGGGTTTGAGAGTGTGGCGGTAGATTTTGCGAAAGAGAACTCTTTAGCACCATAGGTAATAGAGTTAATACCCAATGCATTGATATAGTATCGAATCGGGTAGTCGGTAGGATTATCACCAACACCCTAGTTTAGTATTAGTTATCACCTATTGTGCTTAGAAGGAGTAATGTGCCCCATACCCTCTTTTCGGGAATTGCGTGGGAAATACTCGCACCAAAGTTTGGACCAGCTGTCGAATTTCTTGGTACCCAAAGCATATATGGTAGAGTCCAGACTCCCTGGCCCTTTTCCCCCAAGAAAAGATTTGAATAGAATCTTAATGAGGTTAGAATTAAAATCTAAACAGGCACAGCGAGACAGATTTTACTTATTCGTCGAAACAGGAGTTTCTGCACTGACCCCTTCAAACCCTACTCTAGGCATCTTATGTTGAACTCGTGTAAACATAGTGGCCGGAGAGTCCGTAGAGATTGGAGTATCGAAAAGTTGTGTCGCAGCATCTTCGTAAGCGCAGAAGTTCGACATTATGTGATTTCTAATGTATCCGTTGGGGATGCGAATATCTATTTCTTGTGTTGCACCTGGGGCGTGTCCTCTCCTGATACTAAAATTCCAAGCTGCGTGCCACTGTGTTGCTATACTGCCGTAATTCGCCTCGCGCCGCTGATGATGATGTCCTGTAGAGTGCGGTACAGGGGTAACTGGTAAAATGCACGCAAATGCTGTTAGAATTATCCCAGCCCAATATAGAAACCTAAGACGCCCAGATTGGCGGGAGAATACTAGTGATAATCGCATATCCATTAGCTTATGCATACTCGTCGAATTTAGGAAATGCAGATGTAATCAAATAACTACTAAACAAAAACTCGAGTATAAAATGAAAGGAACGGTAATTAAATGATTTAGGTGGTATATATTTCAGAGAAATAAAGGTAAATAATAGATTATTGAAATAAAAGAGTGACTATAATCCAAACAAGCTGTTGTGGCCGGAAGTTGACCTCAAGTGCTCATAAGGTAATGTTTTGCGGTAAGCACGATATGAAAATCATGTAGACCGAGAACGAAGTAGAGAAATGAAGAAGAGGAACGATCAACTCGACCTATTAAAAATCCTTTGTTGCCATGGTAGTCTCCTGAAATCCATATAGTGAAGTTCTCATAGGGGCCATTCCTCCGATACTTTACCATTCCAAATACAGACTTTCGCTATGCGGTATAGAACATTGCGATTCCCTGACTGGTGGGGATCGTCGAGAATGTCTCAAGAAGTTGCAACATACCAAGTGCACGGACAAAAGCGGGAGGTTACAGGGGGACAAAAGAAATAAAGGAGTACAGATATCCCACCAGCGAGTTAATAGAAAATATAGTCTTACCTTTAGAAGTTTCTGTGCCGATGCCGTGATGTCTAAGAGTCTATGTCTTGAGGAGATTTGTTGATGATTACGGGGTTAATTGACCGGTAGAGGTAAAGTCTTGTTACAGAGGACAGAAAACAGAAATAGAAACTGAGCTGCAGGAACCCTCGAGCTCCAATGCTGCTGTATTTATACCAGATACCCCCTCAACTGCTGACGGCGGGGCGATGAAGACGCGTGGAAGTGAAGTTAGAGGTGAACATACGCGTGCCAGGTATGAAGCCAACATCCATGCGCCCGCATGTCGGGACCATGACGCAACATCACGTACCTTTCGCTGCTAAGAGCGATCACTCGTGGGTTGGAGGCGGAGATTCCCGTTTCAAGATACAGCTGCAAGTGCGGATGATCTCCACTGTGCAGATGCCATCCATCCTATCGCCTGGCCCAGGGCCAAGGTTCCAAGCATCAACAGAAAACTTGGGCTTGTGTGATATTGATACTTTCTCTACAACTATCCCATATAGAATATCACTCCAATTCATATAGATAACCATTACTTTAACGTATAGACCTCATTCTAGTCAGTATGGTCTACATGTAGCTATACTGTATACACACGATATCGCCATATAAGTACATATATGCCAGTAAGAGCATAAGCTTAGGAAAATTGCATGTAAGCTTACATATCGTTCAGCTCGCTTCGACATCGAGATCTCCCTCACATCGCCAGGAAAATCGGGCCCAGGGCACTCAAAGACCCCCAAGGTTTCGTCTTGCCGCCAGGAACATACAGCTACCGACGGCTTCCCCACACTTGTGCGTGACCATCAAGCATGACGATCTCCGCTATCATTTGCTACCCCACGATATTAACTATAATCTCGTGTCAACTGGGTCAACGATGTTAGAAACACTAAGCAGCAGCTAGATAGTTGTGCGATCAGATGATGCTCAGCCGCACGCCCCCAGGATATCAATAATACAGGGTTTATTGGAATGTATGGAGTCTTGAGGGACTTTCACAGCCATGCTACTATTCCAAGAAAAACTCTCCTCAAGGAACCCCATAAGGCTCTAGGTTAATCTCGTCCGAGCTCTTTTACTACTAGAGGCAAACTCTATTCCTACAAACATATAATTTAGCTATGTCCTTCCATATACGTTGTCACGACATGGTCCATCTCCTTTACATGTGACAACTGCACTTCTTATGAATATCCGTCATTCATAAACACTCCAGCTATTATGATCCCCTGGAGAATTTGGCATCACTTGTGTAGAATAAGGTCCACCGGATGCTGTGATGATTGGCACAGGGCGTTATGAACAGCTAGAAGCTTCACTTGGCAGGAATGTGAAAATCGGGGAGTTGCCCTAATTAGGAACCACTTCCGAAGGGCAGTTTCCTCGGAGTCAACAAGTCCTCCAGAAGTTTTGCAATCAAGTTTTTATAACTTCATTTATGAAAATGCCAGTTATACTAATGTTTTACAGAAGTCAGGCGGTACAAATGGTACGAGAAGGCGTAATATACTTTTGGTAAATATCAACTGCTCCTCTGTCATGCGAAGCGCAGTCACCAAATCAATACTTGCTATTTTGGTAAATAGATGCACTTTATGTTTCTACTTAAGATTACAGCTACGGTTTCGGAGGCGTTTTTTTCCTTCTTTTCAGAAGCCCGAAATATCCCTCGGCTCCTAAGCTTCAGATGACTATTATTGGTACTAGACCACCCGGTTGCCTAGAATCTAGACCGCTCTTTAAGCTTTAGAAACTACATGTATCGCAAAATGTAGGATTCCAAGCGACATCTTAAAATTTTATACGTTCTCTTCTCATCAATAAGCGGGCCAGTAGTCACGACATCATATCATCGAAGTGCAGTTCTTGGGCCTAGAAATAATGTCTGCCCTGTTTACAACTTCCTAGCACAGTTTTCACATCTGCTTAGAGGGAAATGACTCCTACTTTCACTTAATTACATTAAGATGTGTGAATGATAGCTCGAGTGATAACCTGTGACATGTACTACTACTCAACATTCACGTGATTGGAAAGGCATAGATTAGCCGAAAAACACAGCCGAAAGGTCGAACTAACAAAGATATTAGCTATCGCCATATCTTAGTTAATTTGGTATATGCTATATGTATATAAATAACCCTTAAGTCAAGATAATCACCTAGCTACCCATAAATATAACCTACGGATATATGTGCTATATAAATGAACATGATTGACCAACAAGGTATGTACAATATCGCTGAAGGTTTCTTGATTGGATACTCGTATACGGTGCCCTAAGCCCTCTTTAAAAAAGCAACCGATTCCACCTCTGTATTATACGCTACATAAATAGCCTAATGATCAACGCATGTTTGTGGGGGATCCTCTACCAAGAACTCCCAAGACTCCGCTTATTCTATCGACCAACCAGATTCAAATACAAGAGTTTCCTACGCCTTTTAATGCCGTGGCCTATATTGGAATAAGCCTCTAATAGCCACCACCTTTTCTGATAAAGGTTCCCCAGACGTAACATAACTTAAAGACCATTGCCAAACTTCACAGAAGTTAAGCACTGGCTACACTATTGTTGGCTCACTACGGGTTTAGCATTAATTTTGAGCGTATTTCCACGTTTTTTTTCCGTGCCCTTGCTCCGTTGAGCCCAGATCTGGAGTAGAATAGATTTGTTGTATCTATCACATGCCATTTATCTTATGCTTTAGATTCTCGCTTCTCCTCCCTCTTCCGACCTGTACCCCCCAAGTTTCGGCTATGCCTCGCGAATCTAGGATTAAGCTTATATCCTAATAAGGTCCAAAAGTAAATATGCTTCTACCAGTACGGTGTCAACCGGCTGCTGTATACATTTACATTTCAGTAAAAGTTGCATCTAAACTGCTGTTTCAAAGATACTGGAATTAAACTGCGGCAGAGGCCAGAGCTATTATGTATAGCGCTTCTACACTCATAGCTCATTTACGAAGGGTCAAGCTGTGAGACGTTGATTGGTAGGTTTGTACCTGCATAATTACTGAGGATGAAAGAGGCGGCGGGAGGCTCCGGTGTGAACCAGCCTCCGCGACCTGCCAAGACTAGAACCTCCCCCAATGCCTTCGCAGACCTCCGATATGGCAACATCGTCATTCACGCATCGTACCTAATTGAAATAAAGATGAGCTTGGGTACAAGACTAAATTTGGCAAGCTTCATGCTTATCGGCATGTTCTCATCCCAACCGCTAAGCCCGTCTCTACCGTACGATTGGAGGAGGGGTTCTCGAGTTCCTAAAATCACCTGCAAGGCTCGGAAAGCCCGAGGTTTGCAGATGGTATTGACTAGATAAAGATACTCTACACGAAGCTATAGCCTTCTATTCTAAAATCTCTATAACTGGAGTGTTGAACGAAATAGGGAACTGACATCGTGCAAACACCCTACTCGATTGAGTCCTGGAACTGCTAGAACGGGGAGGTATTACAGACGATAAGTCCTTATACCGTACCCCTTGCAGAATGTACTTTGCCATGTATTTTTATGGCCAGAGAGAGTGTGTGGAATCACGAGTTAGGTATTCTTTTAGGGAGGTCGATAGAGATGTTAACGTAAAATATAGACGTCATATTCAGCTTTTTTAGAGGGGGACATTGCAGAGTAAATAACACTCACGAGTCGCCTTTCGTGGTTCGCTGCTTCGCTGATAACGCTCTGGATACCTGCATACAGAGTAAATTAATTCTTGGCGACGCCGGGGCTTTATTCCACATGGGGAAGGCTATAAGGTTGCCCGAGACATAACAGCCACCAATATAACCGATCGTCGTTTGTTTTCCCTTGTCTATCAACGGACTTCAATCCATCAACCATCACTACCCCGCTGTATACAAATCTATGCATAGGGGCGGGTTGATGATGCCTGGTATCAGATCTTCAACTATGGTTCAGAAGATACGGGAGTCTCCTCATGCAAACATCACAAGCTTAAAGGTTGTGAATGGAATCAATTCTTGGAGATTCACAGTCTTGGGTATCCAGCAATTGAGTATCTCATTCCCTGGTTCTGATCCCTTGTAAATGCATAGGTTACCGAACGGAAGAGGTCAAAAACAGACACAGCGACTGATAGGTTCCTGCAGCGCCGAGGATTGCGGGTCCATTAAGCTAATTGCACAATCCAATACATTGCCGGTACACCCTCTTCTAACCGCTTGTGTGGCGATATAGTCTATAGAAACTGTTCCCCACATAGAAGGTGTTCGGTATGGGTCTCATTGCGTGAATACGCCACTATCAGGCAAGATCACTTGTAATGATCGGTGTTATGCGTTCTAGCTCTTGTCTTAGAAAACACGGTCAGGTAAATGCTCTGCCTTCGGTGCAGCAGCCTTTCTGGGGGACTTCCGGAGCTATATAAGATATACTCCTAGCCCCACTGTTTTGCTCCTCATTCTCGGTCTGTTTCTCTCGGCCAGCACTGAGTCCTTGATTGTCTATCTCAGCCTTCACAATGAAGTCCTTCTCTAGCATCGCGCTCCTTGCACTCGCCGCCGTCAGCGTCTCTGCTGCTCCTGCTGCTCCTCGTGATCTTCCCCTCGTACAGAGCAACCAATTGAGGCGTGTTCTCACACGGTCAGCTCTCCTTGACCATGCCGAGAAGTTGATGACATTCGCAAAAGTAACTCCGGAAATCACCCGTGTCGCTGGCAGTATTGGTCATAATTTGACTGTTGACTACATCTACGATACACTGGTTAAAACCGGATACTATGACGTTGAGCTCCAGACGTTCACATACGTCTTCTCCGAGGGAAACGTAACATTTTCTGCGGGGGGTACCTCATATGAATCGCAGTATTTCCAGTACGCTCCTGCGGGTTCCGTTGAAGCTCCATTGATTCCTGTTGCCAATTTTGGTTGCGAAGCTGTAAGTACAGGATTTATGTAATTCGAAATATCAGATCAGTAACTTACCAAAAAACAATCTCTAGGCAAACTTCCCTGCCACGGTTTCTGGAAACATTGCCCTTGTGTCTCGAGGAACATGTGAATTTGGCCTCAAGGTAGCACTTGCTGGTGCTGCCGGAGCTAAGGGAATCATTATCTACAATAATGCTCCTGGTGCTGTCGGTGGTGGAACCCTCGGCCCTGACGAGCGCCCTGAAGGCAAATATATTCCTGCAGGTTCGGTCTCACAGGAGGACGGACTAAGTCTGGTAGAAAAGATCAGCAGTGGCACTTCCCTTACCGGAATCTTGGATGTCGATGCTGTTGTTGAGACCCGTTACACCAACAACGTCCTCGCAACCTCCAAGGGTGGAGACAAATCAAACATTATCTTTTCCGGCGGCCACACTGACTCCGTTCAAGCGGGCCCCGGTATCAACGATGATGGCTCTGGTTCTATGGGTATCCTCGAGATTGCTCTCCAACTCACAAAGTTTAGCGTCAAGAACGCTGTCCGCTTCGGGTTTTGGTCTGCTGAGGAGTTCGGTCTTCTCGGATCGGAACACTATGTTACCACTGCCTCTGCCGAAGAACTCTCTAAGATCTCCCTTTATCTTAACTTCGACATGATTGCCTCGCCTAACTTCGGGTACTTTATCTACGACGGTGATGGTTCTGCATTCAACCTCACTGGCCCGGCCGGGTCAGACCACATTGAGCATCTCTTCGAAGACTATCTTGAGAGCGTCGGGTTGAAGACTGCTCCGACCGAATTCGATGGACGCTCTGACTACGGCCCCTTCTTGGATGTTGACATTCCCAGTGGTGGTTTGTTTACCGGTGCTGAGGGTCTTAAGACCGCTGAAGAGGCAGAGTGGTGGGGTGGTGAAGCTGGTGTTGCATACGATATCAACTACCATGCTCCCGGTGATGATATCGATAATTTGGATGTTGGTGCATGGATCCAGAATACCAAGGCTGCTGCACACGCGATTGCGACATATTCTCTCTCGACTGAGGGGATCCCGAAGAGGACAGGCCAGCAGAAGAGAGCTGTGAAGTCGGATAAGCCGAAGGCGAGATGTGGTGAAGAGATTGCTATTGCTGTTTTGTAAATGAGTTTGATGATATGATAATGTGACGAATTATGGTTTTGGATGGAGGGTGTGGATGTATATATTTTACAGCTGATATGCCCTGAAATAAATTGGGGGTTAGTGTAACAGTATGTAGGAACGAAAAAATGAATTCCTTGATGAGATGTATTTTTGGGAAAGGCCGTACAAAAGATCCTTAGGCTTTCTGTAGGACAGACTAACAATGGCTAATAAATGAGATAGACCCTTGGTGTAACTGTTCAGTGCTAGCCTAGATTTGATTGCAACTGCATGTACTGACTGTACCGAGGACTACATGTATTGATGGCATAGAGAATCCTACTGGCAGAACTTCAGGGTTCGTTAAACTAGTCAAGCCTTTGGCAATACTTCCTAGTTGGACAGGCCTTGCTGACAGCTGATACCCCACAGGGCTCGGCACTCTTTCATGCATTTATCCTGGCCGATAATATGATCCATGCGATCAAGGGAAGCAATCATTAAAGATCACTCGTGTGTATTATCTGTCTCAGAAGATAAGCATTAGCGTTTGTGATTACCGCCCCTGTAACCATCAACATATCTTTCATACTCCTCATATATCCATTACACACGATGCAGAAAGGTGTTATATGAAGAAATACAATAACGCGTATGTGTGCCATCTACAGCTGAAGTATTTTGTTTCTTTCTTTTCTCCTGCTGGTTAGATTGTGGTACGTACGCCCTTAGGCCCGGTCGGTAGATCGGGCGTTAACTGATGACGCGTCTTACAAGGGCATCCAATTTCCATATCATTTACAATGCATGTCTAGAGGTTCCCTCGTCAGCATTAATCCTGTTTTTTTGTTCCCCCACGCATGTACCCAAATGCAATTATTCTTTGGATTCAATCTTCACGGAGCTAAACAATATATTCGAAGTACATATATACAAAATCCAAACCGGCCAGCAAAACCAATTGTACAAAACGCTTCCCAAGTTTTTCCATAATAACGCCACTCCCAGCATAAAAGAATCTACCCATTTCTCTAATCGGTCAATCCGTCTAATCGTATGGCCTCATCATAGTCTGTAGATTGTTTGTAGATTTGGTCTTCTCCATTGTTTAATCTATTCATCTCCAACATCAGTCGCCAGACATAAATCACCATGTCCTCACTAGGATTATAGATAACAGTTAGCATAAGTTCTTTCAGACACACGGGTGGGGGATACTAACTTCCGCATATTCTTTTCCACCCAATCCTTCCCCGCCTCCGCTATTCTCTTCGCATCCTCACTATGTGCCACAATCTCAGGTGCATCCTCTCCACCGCCCAGGAAGTACCCCAGCACATCATACAACTCGTTCATCCTAGGACTGATAGGAACAAAATGAACCCACGGTACCATTCTTTCTGAATACCACTCATGGTAAATTGTGCTCTTCAATGCGAGACTCTTTGATCCGATCAATGCACGCCACCGAGCACTGTATCCCCAACCGTCTACATCAATGACGTACTTCCATCTCCAGACTTCGCTTAGAGGCTTTTTTTCGCCGAACTTGAACATGGTGTCAAGGGAGTTGCATTCGAAGAAGCCGCAGTTGTCTTGTGCGATCCCAACAAACGTGACGTTGGTGAATTGCTCATCGTAGTCTGTCTTTGAGATTTGTTTCGTGAGGACATTACTGTTTGCGTCCGTACCGACGAGAGTAAAGTTGAGGACAGTGCCAGCTGGTGGAGCTGGCATGGGTGGGTTTGTCATTGTTACTAGACGGTGACGGTGCATCTATAGATGTTAGTATTTATGGGGGAGGGTTAGGACTAAAGAGGCGCTCTCACTGATCCAAACTCTTTATCGCCAATTCCACCACCTGTTGGGCTACCACGCCAGTATAAACCATTCTCTTTTTCTTCCCAGGACTTGTCTTGGTCCGGCTTGTAGGTATAGTCTGGGTTGCCGCCGTATTGGTAGCTTGTAGGAAATAGAATGTCACTATAGGCGCTTGGGGCGCCAAATGAGAGCATTGGATAGAGACCCCGGGTTGTGTAATGCATTGTTCGGAATCCCGAATGGAGCTGTAATGAGTATGTTAAATCGAAGTTCTCAGTGACACCTCGAGTAATACCTCAAAGGTTCAAGAAAGCAGGATGGAAATACCTGAGTCAATTCTGGATGGTTGCAAACATCAATATCCTCCAGCCAACTCTGATCTGCAAATTTCACCGGCTCCTCTTCTGGGTCTACCTCACTATCACTCTCTCCCTCATCATCTTTTTTTTTAGGGACTCTAAAAGTTGGATGTGCCTTCGCAAAGATACTCTCTGGCCCGCAAGCGTTCATCACACTCTTAATAAGACTAGCTTCTCCAAATGCATGACTCTCCCAAACCTCACGTTGGAGCTTATATCCTTCCAAACGCTTCCCCTTCTCTTTATCCAGTGCGTCACTAGCCCACTCCCCACCCAACACCCTACTCTCAGCCAACTCATTAACGGCAACATCAAACTCCTTCCACTTCCTCTTCCCCAAGTGCTCAGCAACGGGCCTCAACATCGACATCAACCCCTCTGTACGCTCTGTGCGTGAGCCCTTTTTATGCACCATATCGTAGTCGAAGAATGTACCATTCGAGCTGATTCGTAATACGTTGATATCGGTTGGTATGCGGTCGAGCACACTTGTTCTATACCGCACTTCTTCCGGGCCCAACTTGCGAAGTGGAGCGAGCGATGCCATGAGTTCATCGTATTCATCGATCAGGACTACATTCTGCGATTGTGCATAGTTGAACCAATCGTCGAAGCCGTCGGGTGGTTCGAGGGAATAGCGACGACGGTATTCGTTTACTGCTTCTGCGAGAGTTTTTGATTGCTTAGACAGCATTGAAGCCCATTGCTGTTGGCCGGCTTCTATGAGGGCGGGGATCTGGTGGGGGATATGTGATTCTTTGAAGTTGTAGATGTCAATGTTTATAGTGAATTTGTTGAAGTAGAAGAAATAGTATAATGTCAGTGAGAGGGTGAATAGTGCAAAGAAGGCGAGACTCCGAGCTTGGAATGATAACTGTGACCATCTGGTGCTGACTCTAGTTTCTGGTAGTCCGAGTCTACGTCTACTGAATGTGTATAGAGAAATCATTGCAATAGGTTTCTAGCCTCCGCATATAGTATAGCTGCAAGCAAGAACAGAACGTTTGTTAGCCCTATATGAGTTCCCCAAGCCCTCGAGGGGAAAGGAGTATCTTCTCATGGCCTTTATCTATATAAATACACAGCGGAGGCACTAATAAATGTGACAGCAAGGATTGTGTTGATGGGACAGTGGACAGGGGATACGTATGCCACGGTGGGTCAAGATGGAAAGACAGGTACTGATGAATGATCGACGTGCCGGGATATCCGTTTAGAAGAACTGTGCAAGTTGCTAAACGCAATAAGTAGAGGTACGTGTAAGTCAAGAGCTTAAAACCCGGATGTACCAAGGGGTGAATTCGGTACCAGGTTAGCTGGTGACTATCAGTAAGCTTATTTCCTTTAGTACTTAGAGTTGTTACATTTCACAATACTAGATAAAGATATAAAGCAGCAGTAAAAAAAGGGGTAATTGACAAGGTCAAGTAAGACATAAAAGCCCAAATGCTACTCACAAGCTATAAAAGCAAGCTTCTTGTTCGCTAAACTAGTTGAACCCTTTCTATATACAGTAACTATAGGGGTTCTACTTTTTATGGGCATGATAAAGACACTCAGTTCATAAATTACATTTTTTTGATAACATACACGTTCTGTGTTCGCCGAAATTGCCGACTGTGCCTTGTTAGCCGTTCTGTATATAACTACTACACCCTACAGGCTACCGCACGCACGCACTCATCCCCGCAGCTCAGATAGCCCTACTTTACTCTTCACGATCTTTTAATTCAGCTCATCAGCATTATCTCTATACAGCTGGCTTGTCTAGTCAGCAATGTATAATCCCTTCTAATACTACTGCTTCTTCTACTAACCACAATTAAGAACCGTACCCGACAGAGCAAAAACAATAGGATTATATCAGAGTATAGGGTACGGCTTCAAACCCCGACTCTAGGACCGAGATCGATGATGTATGTGTAGTGATGCGATATCGCTCGGCACGGTACCCGGTGCACGCTTATTGATCCCTGTCACCAACCCTTGGCAGGGGTATCTTCAGGCACTAGCAAGCTACGCACGTGGCTTTACACTAGCAATGCGCTTGGCTTACACACAATGTTAGCTAAAAGCTTCGTAGCCAAGCAAGTCCCTTTGTCCCCAGAACTGACAAACAACTGCTGTGAACCCTTTCCCCGGAGATGTAAAATCCGGCGGAGAGTCACCTTTCTAGAACCTGGTAATAGGGACGCCATGTCTCGCTTACTGGTCACAGTCTATCCAGCGCGGCTTGGATGGGAAATTTCAAAGTGCGCAATCCCGCTGTTAGCGTTACCTTAAGACAAGAAAAAAAAACCTTCAGTGATTCAGCTAGGTCTTGGGCCCTCTAAAATCATAATTTCTAAGTTTAATTAGCAGCACAGATTTACACAGAGTGTATAAGATCCTCTCTCTCTGATTTCGGAAATGCCCAACTTGAGCATGAGTAGCCAGTGCGTGCTGCGAGGGTTCAGGCCGCTGTCACTAGCTAGCGGACGGAGGTATTCCGGGGGCAATCTGACCCGATGGCCTTTTTTTAGCTAGTTTCGACTTGCCATGA
This sequence comes from Verpa conica, assembly GCA_033030425.1. Lineage (NCBI taxonomy): Eukaryota > Fungi > Ascomycota > Pezizomycetes > Pezizales > Morchellaceae > Verpa > Verpa conica. Next base: position 2,498,562 of record JAUFSD010000001.1, on the reverse strand, counting down.
TATTTCTATTGGCAGGCTTTGTCTCCGATATTTACCTCTGGATTTTTTTGAGTATGTTTCGTTGTATGAATCGAGCGTGCTACTTGCTACATGTAGGTCAGAAGCTGGTTGTCACAGCAACCGTTCACGCATTTGCGATCACTCGACTAACGAGCAAAATCTACGCTAATATATAAAGGGTCAAGTACCTATACCTCTGCTAATATTTCTTTTTGAATATGTTTGTATATAGAAGTGCTTAGGGTCTCTAGATTGGCTCGATACCCGGTAGGTAGGACGAAATCTTGGGGGTTGAGTGTGGTGTGCCGGTAGGTGTTGGAACGCCAAAGGCAGTTGGGTCTAATTACAATTATTGAAGTATGAATATACCTTGCGCTATTGAAGTTGGTAAATTTCTTCCCCATAAACTTATAATAGGCATTCAGTTTCTTTTATGATATAGCTACTCCTATTAAACGCTTAGTGTTGTGGTTATAAATATCCGCCATCGACCCCCACTAATATATCAACTCTTATGCGCAATATGCGCGTGTGCTTGATTACCTAGGTGGGTTAATAGCTAATAATATCAGCTGTAAAAGACCTAAATAATAAACAGCTTCTTTATATGGGTTATATGACGCTAGGTATTACAAGAATATATCTTTATGAGGTCCTCTTAGTCGTGGTATGCTTCGAGATATATGGATATGTACATGTATCTTTGTAGTTCTGTAGAAACAACATGCAAATCATCTATAGTGGAAATGCAGTTATTTAAACAGCTAAATAGTGCCTAGGCCAGTTAATTGGATACTCATAAGAATATATTCAACACTACTAGTTGTTTTTCCCGTGTATTTATGATTAATTCATTCATTCGCTGGTTATTTTGCTCTTTTCCAAGGAAAAAGTTTGCATTGCTCTACAAAGTTAGGCTGGGGTGATATGGTATGTCTGCACTTCGTATATAATACCTCAACAAGCCTCTGTTTACGCATGTAATGAACAATGTATCGATAACATTGTACGGAAATCTACCCGCACGGTAGTTCTTATAAACTAGTGTGCGTCGTAGTGGCTTTCGTATGTCTTTGTACTTGTCTTTGGCGTTGAGCTTTGGCAGGTAGGCATGCGGGGGGTAAGAGTGCTATCGACCCTAGGTTGTCCCCCTGTCAAGGATGCTAGAGCATCCGTATGTAATTTTAACGTGTACAATCCACGTATAGCACGTTTCATACGACACCACGGCATTTGATCAAGTACGTGTACCTACACAAGCAGCCCTAGCTCATGTTCTAGAAGATATTAGGGGGGGGGGAAACCCCACTACATGTAGTTACTAAACTATTCTAAATCAAGTAAAAAGCGGTGTGATCTAGTATGTATAAAAGCATATAGAAATGTTCCTGGCGAGGTTATGAAACCGGGAGCTTCCAGGGCTCTGGGACTGCTACCCGCCGGGCCTGGGATGTTGACGCGTTGTCTCGGGAAGACTTGTAGACAATTCACGGGATGTCACCTCGCAGGCACCCCTAACTACCCCCTCGGTTCCACCTGTATAAGCGCCCCACCCGCGCATTCCAGAGATATTTGAGTTTTCGGTACTGCCGACCCACTCATAGGCTTCGGCGTCGCTTGGTGGCGCTTGAAAAGTTGTAAATAGGTACTAACCTTGACTTTTATGCGGCTTTGTGAACTGGGACATCCATTCAGAAGAATGGAGCCTGCTATACCCCCTGAAGATGGAGGTCAAGCGCTAAAGTCCCGCGCTCAGGGGGCAGTCACTAGAAAGTGGGGTGAAGCCAATATCTAGAGAATGTAGTCTAATAAAGTGAGAATGGGTCTAATAAAACGAGAATGATACGTGTTGATAGCGGAGGTTTCTAAACCTTGAGTGGTGACTGAACTCGTGTCTTCGTAGAAAATCTTATATATGTAGTTAGATTTTAATTTTTGTCTCCTATTTTGTCTAATTCAGTACCTGGATATTTATGGATCCTGTAAATTCTCACGTGATGGCCCTCGCGTATAGTTATAGGGACAATAATAGATAGCAATAACGCATGAAGAATCATTCTACTTAGAATTCACTGCTCTCTAGGCTCGAAAAGTCACTTCTAAATATTTTTACCAGTTTAGGTAGGGCTACTTCACTAGCTGCCTCCTGGCGCTCTATACACCCAATCTGCTGGGGGGAATAGTTCACCCTTGGTCCGCTTGTTGACTGGAGGCCTAAGTCTAGCGCCGACTACCAGACACGATCGTTTAATGGCTCTTCTACTGTAGGCTGAGTTCCTTGGCAGTCCTTGGCAGATTTGAAACTGCGTTTCGGGCGTTTCGAATAATTGATAAGTGCTGCGATGTGATAGGGAATAGCTACTGCAGGCCCCAATTTTAGTTAGCCAGTTGATCCCAGCTGTAGGAACCTTAATCGACTTAAGCTCGAGTAAAATTCATGTATCGATTAGCGCTGTGTATCATGTCCACTCAGAGCACGGGTGAGACAGCGGGGAAGCCGTTTAAACTTGTCAGTCATTGACTTCGTTACCTATAGCTGGGTTGTACTGGTGTTGTCAAAACAACCCCCTTTCGTGTAACTATAGATGACCTTCTTTACAGAAATTATATAGAGATGCTCGTACGCCTCAGTCTGCTTCAATTCTTGGTCATTCCTGTACAGCAGTGGTCTACACCTATTCAATCCTTTCTTGATATGCGCTGCGATTGATTCCCGCCTCTATTCTTTCTTCCCCTAACAGTCTATTCCTTCTTTAAGCATACATACATTCTTTATAATTTTATCAATATTTCGATATAAAATACGCGTTCTGAATATCTTCTGGAAGTTATTCTACTTTACGGTTCTGCAAATTATTTGGCTATACTCTTTAGTCTATCCAAATAAAAACTTCAACATGAGGTCCTTTGCTGGCATCTGTTTCCTCAGTCTCTTCATCACACTCTCCTCGGCCGCCGCCATTTACCAACGAACCGCGGTCCCAGATGTTCCCGCACTAGTACCAAAGCTTAGCCCTAGAGGAGGCACTATTCTCAAGCCCATCAATCTCAACATCTTCAAGCCTACCGCGAACTTGGAGGCCCGAGATCTGTTCTCTCAACTTGACCCTGCATCACAGGCAGAGCTTATGTTTGGAGCACCTGGTGGTAATGGCAGTGTCTTGCTGGCAAACATGACGCTGTATGCCCCTGACGGACAACAAATCGTCATGATGGAGAGCTTTGAAGGCCTCACTTCGGCTGTTGATTGTAAGGGTGATGATGGATTCATGTCGTTGACATTTTTGTCCAAGGAAGCCTTTGATGCTGCCGTTAAAAAGTGGAGTTTCATCAATGAGAAGGACGAGGATAGCTTCTTGCTTATTGCAAATCATGATGGTTGTGGCGAGGCAGACCAGAGACAAGCATACACGTACATACACCCCTCGAGAATATCACCTCAGAGGTTCTGTTTCACTAATATTTCATAGTATTTTCAATGTTGATAATGACGAAGCAACCCTAACTACCAATCTCACTGCTAAACCTGCTCCTTGGTCAGAAGTCGCCGGTACCTATGATCTGAGTTTTGGGAGTGCTACATTGGTACCAGAAGCTACTAGGCGTCTCATGGCCCGCGGCTTTTTCAATGATGTTTTCGATGCGATTCGTGATAAGGCTGGCGATGTTGCCGATGGCGCTAAAGATCTTAAGGATAAAATTATTGATGGGGTTACAGATGGGGCTGATGCTGTTGCTGATACTACCAAAGATGCCGTTGATGATGCTGGTAATCTTATTGATAATGTTGGAGATGCTGTTAAGGATGTCATTTCAGATGTTGGGAGTGGGGAGCATATCATTGATGAGCATATCTTCGATGTGTCTGCTGGCAAATCAGGCGAACGATTCAATGTTCTAACAGATCCTTTGAAGTATATGATTCCGCACCTGACCTAATCTAATGATCCACTACTAACATTAACATAGTCCTAATAACCCTGCTATTGTTCTTGACTGTATCGACTGCTTCATCGCTGGAAAATTCAAAGTTTCCGGGAAGCTTTCAGTCATTAACTTTAACGTCCAGGAATTTACCATCAATACCACACCACAAGACTTCTCAACCAAGGTGGAACTTGAAGCAAAGATTGCTGCTTCTGTTGCTCAACCTTCAAGCCTAAACCTTACTAAAGAGATTGCAAGTTTCCCAATCCCAAGTGCAGGAATCTCAGTCTCGGGAATCTTCGATCTCGGCGCAGTATTAACCTACGAAGTTGCCGTTGAAACTAACATCGCCGGAACTGCAAACTTCACTTTTGGGCTTCAGACAGCATTTCCAAACGACGCGCGTATGGTGCTCAACCTTACGGATATTGATAGCAGCACTGCTACGGGCTTCGAGTCATCTAAATTCGATCCGCTTTTCGACTTCAATTCCGGTTCAGCTACGCTCAATGTTGCTGCTATTTCTAGACCCAAGATTACCTTCGGTGTGGATGTTATTGGTGTTGGGAAACTTGAAGCTGGGCTGAACCTTGGCTTGCCCAAAATCAACACCGCTTTGACTGTAGCGTTCGATGAAGCTGGTGTTTGCGAGCAGAAGGCTGATTCATTGAAGACTGGATTTAAGGTCGCTTCTAGTGTTATCATTGACCTTGGTCTTAGTGTTGTTGGAAAGTTTGGACCGGCTTCGATTTTGGATCCGGGGGCTCTATTTAGTGTTACACTCTGGGTAATTAGATTCAAGATTTCCTGGAAGCTATTATAAAGACTAACCTGCTGGTATCAAAAACAGAAATTCGAGAAACCGATATATACTGGCTGTTTCCCATACGATATCCCGGGGCTTAATCCTAGTACTGCTAGTGCTACAGCTATCACCCCGGCTGCTGTGCGATCCCGAAGGAGAGCCAATAGGTATTAAGATATTGCTAGTGTGATTGGTGTATTGATTTTGGAAGCGGTATGTGGTATGTGGTATGTGGTACAGTATATATGCATATATGTCATGTCTTAATTTCCTCATAAGTAGTGACTATATGTATTTAACGAATTTATTACGAAACTTTGCCTATAAAAATAATGAACAAGGCTGCGTATTAGCCTTTCTATATACTTATGATTAATTCATTCATCCATTCATAGCCTCCTGAAGCAAAATCGAGTGATAATCTGTGAGTTATATACTTTCTACATATTATGAGCTATATACTCGGAACATACATCATATACATATAGGCACCCAAGAATACAAGTCTTAGACTGAGATTTCTCCTTCTATTGGAGTCAATTGCCCCTGTGAGGTCAAAAGCGCATTTATTTATACTTCCGGGCACTATTTACCTGGCCCGGGTAGCAACAGATACACCAGTGACAAATCCCGGCAGCCTTATGGCAGCTTTTTCATATCATTAAACTAAAATTATCCTAGTTCTACACCTTTAAATCATTTTGTAGCTTCAAGACAGTTTCTTGCCCGTACTGCCCACAGGAAGCTGGAACATATATAACTATTTCTATTATCGTTCGCTATTGACCATCTTCTATAGACGGGAATCCTAAGCATCTATACACTGTTTGAGAGTGCCTTTTTCATGCTATACCATACTCTCCCGTGCATTACTTTAGGGTATCATGGGGGGTAAAACATACAATTAAAATATTTGAGATCAGTACTAATTAGTTCACACACGGCCATAGAGACCATAATTCTAGAGAATCCTAGCTGAGAAAAAAGGTCCAAACTCATTAATGTGATGGGCTATAGCTGTATTCCGAGACAATAGACGGGTAAAGCACGTGATTTACGCGTATATACATACAATACACGTTCTATATATTCCAAATATCGACCACCCGATTCGTCCTTACGGAATAAAGCATATAACCTATTTCAATAAAGGCTAAAGTTCCTTTTGTACTCGTTCTCGTCAGAAGTTTCCGGAGTCTGGTAAGAGGGTACGCCATGTCTATCCTTTGAGGTCATATTGTGAGCCTGAGCGATTGGCCAAAATCTAGCAACTCAGCTTTTTTAGCCCTCGGCTGTATGGAATCAACAAATCATTGTAGTGTTATCAAGCCACAACGCCTTGGGGGCTGATTACAATGTGTGGTCATGTAGGCAAGACATGGCGCTCTCCGGAAACGTCTGACGAGAACGAGTAGTAACACTGAGTCTAGTCCTGGCACACCGTCAACCTGGGATTGCAATAAACTGCAGGAAAGCACATGCCCATTTCTTCTACTCGGCAAGAGCTCGTGTTACACGATATGCAGTTACTTATCCGAGAGCTGTAGGAGGGCCGTGCATAGGATTCGAACTGGACAGGAAGCATGTCTTGTATCTAATTGTCCGCCAGCATAAGAACCCGGAGGAGGTAGTTTTTGTATGGTGTGGCGTCGTGCACGGGTCTTTTTGTAGTGAAAGAGTCTTATCACCCATGAGCACGGGAATTATTCAGTGCTGCTTAGTCCTACCATCGATATTTTTGCATTTATAAACGCCTTGGATTTGTAGATCGATCAGGCATATCGAGTACCGGTAGCGATATATACCTTATTCCATACTCTTGCATGCATATGTATGTGATACCTAGATCACATGAGGACCTATCACAATAAGAATAGAGAAGCTTAGTTCCCCCAAACGAGACGGTAACAAATTTGCCGTATATTCTTGTATTCGTGACCGGAAATAATGACTTATTTACCAATAGTTACAGGTTATACCTGTGCTGGGAAAGGGTTAGTATGCAGATGCCCCCCAAACTAGTAACTGGTAACTGGAAATGTAAGTACATACGTACTCGTAACAGGCATTAAAAAAGCCTGAACATGTAGCTCTCAAAGGCAGGGGCCTTGGTTGGAGGTGATGCCTCCAGCGAGTAAAGTACTGGTACGCCTACTAATTGGTGAGAATAAGATCACTTGAGCGCCCGGGTTCGTTATGCCTGTTGCACCTCCCGGCACTTTGATTTCGGGTATCTACTGTCTGTCGCGTGCCAGGTTAGAGCCATGACTGATAATCGGTGCTCGGCTAGCTCACTTTGGCTCACATCGACGATAAATAGGCAGATTATGCCGTAGTTATTTACCGTTCTTTGGCTACAAAGCAAGCCCAAGCATAGACACGGTATTTATCGAATTTATATGAGGTCAATTAACTCCGCCCGTAAAATGTGTGTATTTCAAATTGTCGCTCGATTACGTCAGTCTTTTGATATATGGCTATCTTGAGTGGTACTACAAATCAGGCGTCGCCTTTATCAACCGAGAGAGAACTACAATCCTATTTACGTAATTACTCTCAAGTACGTGATAGCAAATGTAGCTTAATGGATTGGCTGTTTCCCCAGGCATACTTATTACTCGTACTCGTGTAGCCCTTAAGCGTTCCGAAGTCTAGTAGCAAAGCCCCACCACAGAACTTTCGGAGAGGCTGAACTGGCCCAGGAGTCTACTTTATAGGTTTTGATAATGGCTGAACGTAGACTATTTGCGACTCAGCATAAGTACAGGGACTCTGCGGAACAACTTGAAACCCAAAGCACGGCCACTATCAGTGACAAGCAATATGCCAGATGCTTTAGAGCGTTCTGAGGGCTGATACTTGTAGAAATATATGGGGCTCCTCTTTGCCCTGGAATACCTGAATATATTTTCTATTATTGAATATTTTCCGCTGATAAGAGGACGCTAGTGGGTAAAAGAAACATGAGACACCGTGTTTAACCCGAGCTAGTAATGCATATCGCGTATGCAGATGTCTTACTACTACAATTACATACGCGATATGCTTCCCCTCCCATATTAACTTCCACTGTCTTAAAAATTGCCGGTAATTTGGAAATGATCGACGACCGGTTTTTGTACTTCTACTCGTCTCACCGGGGAAGAACCAGAAAACAGGGGGTCACGATTTGTATGGTAGAATATCTGTGCACGACGCCACATCATACAGAAATGACCCCCTGTTTTCTGGTTCTTACCATGGGGGACGAGAACAGTCAGATATATTCGTAACGCGGTTTCAGGTGAGACAGCGCACGGTTCTTGGAGGAAAACCTAAAATCTACCCAACTCTGAGAATTCACTGAGGGGCTGGAACCCCATCACAAACATATCTACCTAGTGACTGTATCATGAACATGCTGTTATGTATGTTAATAGTTATATAAGTGTTAACTTGCCCAAGAACCAGCTCTTAAGTAGGTGCCACTCTCAGTTGGCGTATATCAAATCACGTTGTTTCTTGGTGTAGCAGTCTTCCAAGAACTTGAGGATATATCCATAAACCTCAAATCTAGTTCAGCTGATTAATAGACAAAGTTTTCTCATTATACCATATTATCTCTCGAGATTTGCCCCTTCCAGTAGGCAAGACATGAATTAACACGAAGGACGCGTACTAGCACCAAAAATAGTACAGACAAGCATTGATATAGCTTAGATCTACGCTTCGATACCTCCTCCCATGTACGTTAATACATACTCTATATTACCCACTGGTAAAAAGTCGAATCTCGAAAATGTAGATCCGACCCGAGCCTACATATCCCGACCCGGTTTTAGATTTGTGGATGGTCCCACACACATACAACCGGCCACCATATATGCACAACCCCCCGGACAAGACTCCTATAAATCACCAAGAACTACCCCTCCATCTTCTTTTTTTTCTTCCCCTTCCACGAAAATGCAGCAAAATGACGAGCGTTTTAGGAGCATATCTAAGTAACCTTTCTTACCAAGTCTCTACTTGGCCGGCCACGAAAACCGTCGCTGTTTTCGCTCTATCAGGAATCACATCACACCTAGTTTACTTTATTCATGGAGACCTCGATACCAATGCGCAGAAATTTTTTATGGGATTCTTTCTCGTTCCGTCCTTTCTCTTTGCAGTTTTCGCGTACCATCTCGGGATACCTATCCTAGAGTCTTTGGTTACCACCGCCACAATATGGACGAGCTTCATTTCAGGTCTCTCGGGGAGCATTTTGACATATCGGCTATTTTTTCATCCGCTACGAAATTTCCCTGGTCCATTTGGTGCCCGAGCGTCAAAGTGGTGGAGTGTGAGCCAGTCAGGGGTGTCCCAGCAAAACCACCACCATGTCCTCGAATTACACAAGAAATACGGCGACTTTGTAAGGACAGGTAAGCTAGAACCCTCCCTCCCCCCTCCGACCCACAACTTAAATTTTTATATCTAATATATGTATATTTTTACCGTAAAGGCCCCAACGAAGTCTCAATTATTAGCGAAAGTGTTATTCCAATTGCTATAAAGCTCGAAAAAGGCCCATGGTACAACGTCGGGTACCCAAAACCTTCAACGCAGCTCGCTCGCGACCGGGAGGTTCATAGGATAAATAGGCGACTTTGGGATAAAGCTTTTACCAATGACGCTATCATCCAGTATCTTCCAAAGCTGATCCCCCGCTCCTCAGAGCTTCTTGAAATCATTGGCGAAAAAACCCCGATCAACATTGGAGCGTACTTCCATTACTACATGTGGGATAGTATGGGGGACGCAACTTTCAGCAAGAATTTTAAGATGTTGTCGACACATGGGCAGGAAGACGATTACATGCGTATCACGAAGAGTGCAACAACTGCTTTCGCGGTAATTGGACATGTGCCTTATCTTGTTCATATTTTGGATCTCATCCCTTTTACGAACAGAGATTATAAGCGCTTCTTGAGATGGTGCGATGAACTGGTGAATGAAAGGAAAATGGTATGTTTCAAATTTATCAATTGAAAAACCAAGAGGATGTGGACTAATAAATGCATAAATGATAGTGGAACCCCGAAAAAAAGGATGTGTTTTCATGGCTCTTGACAGCGGATGCCAAAACTGCTGCTACAATCGGTATGGCAAATGAAGCAAGGCTAGCTATCTTGGCCGGAAGGTATTTCTTGATTTAATCTCAGGCACCACACAAAGACTAGTTTGCTGATTAGGACCCAACCCTTCCAGTGACACTACAGCTACGACGCTTACTAATATATGCTTTCATCTCGCAAACAACCAAGCTCAACTCAAAAAACTCCAAGAAGAGGTTGATGCCTTTTATTCACTTTACCAAGGCAACGAGGAGGGACTGTTCAAGGATCTTACACTTGGGAACTGCCCTAATACAGATCATCTGGAAGCTACCATCCGTGAGGTCTTACGACTGCACCCTGTTGTGCCCTCTAGTCCACAAAGACTATCCCCACCTGAAGGCATAATGATTGATGGCAAATATATCCCTGGAGGAGCCGCTGTATATGCTCCAATGCATACTATGTTTAGAGGTACATATCTCGGAAAAATACCATAATGTTCCAGTGACTAATGACTACACCTATAGATCCACGGTACTTTGAAAAACCAACAGAATTCATCCCAGAGAGATGGTATAAACCCGCGGAGTACCCACTAACACATAAGCAGAAAGTTTATGTTCCATTTTGGAGTGGTAATTCTATCTCTACCCGAAGCTATAGTTAACATTAACTAACCCTGGCCCTTTGGGCAAAAACTAGGAACATGGGGCTGTGTTGGTAAACCACTTGCAATGATGCACCTTCGGATTGTTACTTCTAGGATTGTGCGGAGGTTTTCACTCAAGTTAGCTGAGGGTATGGATGAAGAAAGGTTACATAGGGAAACTCAAGATTTGTTCGTCTTGTATATGGGAGCTGTTGATCTCATACTGGAGGAGCGAAGTTGAATAGGTAATTTTGTATACATATATGAGGGATCTTTATAATTTCTGTAGGATTAGAGACAATTTCCTATAGAACACTGTGTTGGCTTCTAAGTTCAATCAACTCTCGCATTCCCTCCACTACGTGCACTTTGAATTCTCGCGCGGTCTTCATCTGTTTAAACCTATGAAAGGAATGAGGCATCCCCGGAAATCTGTAAAAAGAATTATCAGTAACTATTCATTATATTACCACCCAAAAACACAGAAACTAGGCAACCAACATCCTTAAGCATGGATTGAAACCATCACGGCCCAATGCCCTCCAATAAGCAATTCCATCATCTCTCAGAGGATCTGCTCCAGCTACAAAGACAACAGCTCGTGGTAACTCTTTCAGATTTTGAGGATCGTATAATGGCGAGAAGTCCGGGTTTTTAGGATCTGGTAAACCGTAAAGTTCTTCCATCATTTCTAGCTTTCCCACGCTTAAAAAGGGGGCTTCTCTGTTCTCCTCCACAGCTGAGAATTTCGACAGAGTTTCTGGAAACCCTCGGTGATCACGAATAGAACATGTCCAAGGAAATCCCAGTACTTGACCATCAATTTTGATGTTCTCGTCATAGTCTCGAGCGCGCCTTGCCACAACACACGCTAGGTTTCCACCAGCAGAAATACCACCAACATAGTAGCCCTTGCTGTTAGGGTTAGCACCCAACATTTCCGCATTATCGCGGACCCACTTTGCAGCGGCCCAAGCGTCATCAGGCGCACCAGGGAACTTGTGTTCTGGGGATAGGCGATAACCAGCCGTAGCAATGATTATTTTCGAGTTATGACAAACGTATCGCAGAACCTCATCATCGATTAGGTTACAGCCTAGAGCAAACCCACCGCCATGGAACCAGAGGAGAATTGGATAAGTTTCTCCAGAGTGGCTAGCGTCACATGGCGTATAAATCCTGATAGGTAGGGTGCTATCTAACGATCCCCCCGTATAAGTTTTATCCGCTACTAGCACGTTTGTTTCGCCTATTAAGCAATGATTAGCGGTCAGTACAACACCCAGATTCTATAGGTCATTGAGATAAAGTTGATAGTACCAAGATATTCCGGCTCAGACTCAAGATAGGCAATGACATCCCGGATTCGTTCCTCTCGGAGAGCTATGATATCATCCAAAGACTCATCAGAAAAGGCAGCAGATTTCATCAGCTATTGAAAGGAGTTGATTAGTTATTTTAGCGACATTCTGAGGTGATCGATTTCACTAGGACTGACCTCTACCCATTCCGTACTTAGTTGACTAAGGGATGAGATGTCCGAGGGGAGTTCATAGATAATAGACATTCTCAAGGCTGTTGGTTTCTGAGGTTTCCTCGATGCCTAGAATACCATGCTGACCTCTATTGCCCCGCTATCTCAGCCGAGGTATTATCCTATCCCTTGATCTGACCCTTGAGGGTATAAATCGATATGCACCGCCTCAAGAATACTGTGGCTAATTTACGGAGAGTGTGTCTAACAGAAATACTAACCCTATTTAAATCCCCATAACGTACAGCTAAAGCTGTCCATCAGCGAAAAGTAACAAAGTAGCCCCCTAGTACTAATAAACTCGGGTAGAGGGTTTTTATCGGCGCCACCTATGAAAAGCGGTTCTACCAGAAGAGAGAAAAGACAGTCTAGATGAACAGCACGGGAGAGGGTAGTGAATCCCCACTCTCTCCTAAAACCCCTAGCCCTGATTACATCATTGCTTATGCTATCACAAAGGCCACATGGCTATACCAAACAAACCTTGACAGGTGCCACTGGCCATGAGGCTCTGCCCACCGGGACTTCCCCGGACGTCTAACGATGCCCTTAAACTAGCGAGATCACACTTACTCGATACGGACGAGAGGGTAACTTGGCCACCCAAGGGATATTTAAACACCTTTTATCTTTATTCCTTAATTTCGTGAGCAGAGAATTAATACCATATCATATCTCGAAATGGCAGCAACAGCCCAACTTTGCGAATGAGTTTCAGTATTTACATGTACTAGCAAACGAATTCAACTTAATTACTAATACTCTAACGATCTAGCAAGGGAATCAGGTCCTCGGGGTGTTACAACAAATCTAGGCCAATATTCAGCAAATTAAAGTTAATATTCAGCAAATTCGAACTAATTTTCAGCGATATCCGATAGGTGGAGGTTTGTCTTCAAGATATTGAAGGCTAGCTTTAAAGTCTCAATATATAGCCGTCATAATTTATAAGATCTTTTTCTCAAACATTACTTCAAGGCCGGGCAGCTCGCAGGTTGCCACTACTTTTATTCAGTTCCTCATCGAGTGAATCGGCCGAGATCAGATACCACCTGGTCTTAATGGAGTACTATTTGCTAGGAATAGGTTCGAGCTTAACAGCGACCCTAGTGACTAGTAACGTGCTCCAATAAAGGGGTATTTCATTGTTTGTTTTTGGAAGTGTGCTAACATATAATAAAGGAGGAGTTCAAGATAAGAATATTCTTAGTACAAGACCCCTAAAAGAGCCTTACTAGACTATATTTGGTAATATATTTCAACGCCCACACAACTACGCGAGCAGAGAAACAACACCGCGACTCCGAATAATCATACGACACACTTCTATATTCAAGGTTTTTTCCGGATGGCTCAACCCGACTTCAATGTCCTGAGGGCTTCCATGCAAAAATAGCCAACTAATTTAGAACCGTAGTCATGGAGATGGACACCGCGGCCACCGAAATGGACAAGATATAAAACATGGTAGCGGCCAATATTTCCGAACAACTCAATTAAATTCTAGTACAAATAGCTCAGATAGACCAGAATATGGCTTAAATAAGGCAAGAAATGATATCAACGGCTACAGTGAACCCCCCGTAAGAATATGGCTGAAGCACGCCAGCATATTTCTATAGGGCATATATTCTTATAAGGAATGTCAAGAATACGCCAATGACTTGGGTCTAGGGTAAATAAAAGCCTAGAACCGGCTTCTTATGCTGTTTTTGGTTTATCTCTCTTAAATATATACCACTCGTTCCTAAATATAGCACTACTTTCTATAAGAATATCAAAAGTCCTAAGAATATTCTTATTTTTCCGTACAAAATTTCGCCGAGCTGCCAGTCGTATTCTTATAAGGCGGATATTCTTATTGCCCAAATTCTTATAGGGTGATTTTACTATATCACGCTTGTGTATAGACCTTTGCATTTCTTCAGAGAGTCGAGTTGAGTACTCATCTCGGTCTTGATTAAATATCTAGAGAGTTTGTACCATCTCACATTACTATTCGTATTGGTAGACTTCTCAGAAATACAGCCAAGAATTGCTTCCATTACATCTGTACAACGTATCTTGTGGAAAAAAGACGCATCTGCGCTACCTAGCTGGAGTGTAGGTTGGGGCGATTACCCAGGAAAAATCATTAATATCCATAGGTAATCCAATACTAACAACCTTAGTGCCCGAATGTTAGTAGTTTGATGTACTTGGGCTTCTAGCACGCCCTACTTCCGAATATTATAATTCTTGATTGTCGTTAGTAAATTACGTCCTATCTCGGTATCTCTGGAGTATGTCTCTTCAGCCGAGTTGAATTATTCTGAGTGTACCATTAAAATTCTCGATAGGAAAAGCCGTTCGGAGGATTTTTCTTCTTTTTAAAGTCGTGTAGAATGAATGATGGTATTTCACTACTCTACATGTTTTCTGGTTGGCGTTTACTTTGAGTTGCTCGGTATGGCGAATAGATAATTGATTCAATAAAAGGGGTTCCTGCTTATTCTTCGTCAGTGTTGGTAACGGTCTAGGGCTCGGCTGGGGGAGGGAGAACTGGATGAACTATGGCGCATAGCCCATTCGGAGGTAGGATTCCTACGAATCTTTCAAAGTCTGCCGGCTGTACTAAACTCCCTTAATATAGTCCATTTTGCGGCTCCCACTATGAGTTCTAGTATTGAGGAACCCTAACCCTACAGCCATAGGGCCTGTAGTCCGTCCAGTCCTTCACCCCGAAGCCCTAGGGAGGTCTCCGAGCTGGTAAAGGACGGATTAAGAGTGTTAGGGCGTCTGGTCCTAAGCTCAGGACGGACAAACTGCCCCGTTATTCCATTTCGATTTTGAACATCTTTTTTTGCAACTAACTATCGTGAGCGGGGCGACCGGTGGGGTATTAATACTAACGAGCGTGACGAGTGGAGTGAGTTGAGAGGGCTGATTAACTTCGGAGTATGTTAACTGTTTACAGCCGGAGATATACAGGCCTTCTAAGAGGCCGACCCATATGTGGGTTTACCCAGGCCGTAATTGGGTTGTGCTGGGCTGTAGAAAGCATGAACCCGGGAAAAAAGTTTAACTGGACTGGCTCATGTATAAAGCTACAGAGAGTGGGTTTTCTACAGGGTCGAAAGTATCTAGACTAACGGATAGAATGGTCTTTAGGGAATGTGGGGGTATTATGAATACTATTAATTCTTGCTTGGGCTAGTTGGACTTGCCTAGGCTTTCATATATTAACTTTCCCCGAGCGGTCATATTTTTTGCCCAAGCTTGCCCATTAGAAGGTCTGGAGATATGCGGTATTGTCTTCAAAAGTTGATGAAGGGTTTAAGAACATCAACGATATATTTAAAAAAAATCGGTCAGAGGCTTGGGAAGATTGATGGTTGGGTTAAATGGGGTTTTGGATTCAGTGTAGGGTTAATCATTGTTGGTTTTGGAGTAGTACGTGAGCATAAATCCTACATGCCCTTTTATCCCTGTATGTAGATGTTTGAATCGAGAGACCGTATGGACAAAAAGATGGACAGCATGCGGGAGCTCATTTCAAAATCTACCGAAGATTCCGAGGAGAGACTCAAGTTAAAGATCGACATTATCTCTCGAGAAAGGGATTTAGAAGGAAGTCAAGGATGAAGTCCAGCATGTGATGGATCTCGTGGATGCACATAAAAATGGGGGGGAGCTTGAGAAGTGAACTTAGTTGATGGTTTTCCTACTTTTACTTTCGATGGGGATAGATTAATTGCTTTACATGGGCTTGAATTGGAGTTTTCATAGAAAAAACGTCGGAACACTTCTATTACTTTGTTATATTTATTGAGGGATGGGGGGGGGGCTAGAGTGGAGCGATAAGGGGCGAAGCCCTATACCATATTCATAGCATTATCAATGAAGGTTGTTTTCTAACATTTACGATTATCGTCTATTATAATTATTTAGGATGGAGTGTCGGAACGACCAGGCCGGGTACCGAGCATGACTAACAAATGGCTCACCGTTTAGGACATAGATAGTAAGGGTTATGATTCCCCTCTACTATCTTTCCACCTGTCTATCAGCGAAAGTGACAACAGAGATACCGGCGCCACCAGGACATGTTCGCATGTCCGGTATAGTCCTAAACACGTATAACTGGATTAAAATAAACCGTGAAATTTACAAAAGCCGCCTGAAGCGGTAACCTAATTTTTTTTTGAAAAAACCACTCCCTTAGGATTAGAGGTATTGAGAAAATTATGTGCTGCGAACCCCACTAGACAGGCTATGGTTCTTTTTAACGAATACATGGAATACATGAGAGATCGATCAGAGACAAAGAGAGACGCAGAAACTTGACCAAAGCATTCTTATGCTAGGACTCTTTCTAGTTGGTTCGATCTCTTAAGGTGCATATCACCCGAAATGAAATGAATTAAATGTAACTAGCTGCAGCCTGGAGGTGTTTGGGGCTTTTTTTTCTATGAGCATGTTTCGACACGGGAAAGTATAATCGTCCTCCGATGCAAGCTGCTTTTGCAATTCAAATTTCAAACACGAAACCCGAGGAGAAACATCCAGAATGCCCACGGGAATTGGGAGTCAGATAAGCAATTGTACACATGTAAAAAAAAATGCAATTTATAATCTCAAGAGGAAAGAGCCAATATATGTGCAGAAACCTGATTTAGACGAAACTGAAGATCAGATAGTAGGAGAGCTATTGATTTGTTCCGTTAAGGAACAGTATAATAGGCTAAATCTGTAAGAGGCAAAAATGCACCAGGTCAACGTGTCAAAAAACTCCTCCCGAAAGACAGCGAATCGATAAGAATGAAGAAGCCCCGAGTTGAAAGCATCAGGTGAGCGATGGATGGCAAGAAAAGTTGTAAGCGCCCAGCAATGAGGGGAAGATAAGCTAGTCCAAAAGCAGTGATGAGTGTTAATATCGAGTGATGGCCTATGAAAGCAATCCGTCGGGATACTGAGGCTGAGCTGGTGGCCAGGGAGTCTACAGGTGAACATCTCGACCTTGTTCTCACCATGATGGCAGGCTGCCTCCCGTTGACGCAAGTAGGTACCCAAAATATGCACATGGAAGCCGAGTAATCCAGCAGGTAACTAATTACAAGTACTGTAAGCTGAAGCCTTGGATATCAGCCTTCAATGGCCTCTCTTTAGAACTAAAGAGCTCCTTTGTATAATCCTAAAAACAATAGCCTTATTTCCAAAGAGATATAAAAAAGCAAAAAAAAGTCAAACTCAGGGGTAGTCATAACCGGTAACCGGGCCTGTGAGAAGTCAAGATCAATGGGTTAGGTTTGTGCACATTACTCAGGGTCTAGCCTCATCGGTGTTTAGCGAAAATATCTACCACCTCCTCGCTTTTCCTCAGTTTGAGAATACGCCCCTCATGTAAGTACATACATAGCCCGGCCTGCGAAAAGGGCGCTTTTCAATAGGTTTAATCAAGGGAATCTGTGACATCAATTGGAACCAGCATGGCAGCTTCTCGTCTACTCTGGGGCTTATACTGGGGGATATCTCCAATAGTTTACTGTGAATATGATATGATTGTATATACCGGTACCTAGCTACATATTCTTTCTTCTGCTGTTTAAGATCAGACATCATGATACATGCCTCGTGTGGGGCTCAACGTTGTTACCCCTGTTGCCTGACAGTTCACTTTTCACTTCCCCGGACACCAACACTCTCCCTGCATATTGTTGTAATAGAGTATGCCCCAATATGCGATGTGGTCAACCATGACTCGCCAGTTGGATTTTACATGCAGACGAGCGAAAGCCTTTTCGTTTCTGCTACCCCAGGCCCGGTTGCTTACGCAGGTACACGTATTTTTTGACAGCATTTGGTTGGGTGTTTTCTATCCCGTCCCGCAGCGTCTTGTTTGCTGTTCCTGCTCTGAATGCCTCAAAAGATGTTCACACTATATATATATTCACCGCTTAATTGAGGGCGTTTAATTCTCTGCCGGTCGAGTTTATTGTATGGACAAGCGGAAATTAACTGCTGATTTCGGTTGTTATTTTTCAATGGGATGACCGTGAACAGTCGACTTATTGACCGAAGACCTGGCTACAACTGGGCCTGAAACCGCGCCAACAACACACGCATTCACTTATCTGCTCACTCGCTCGGGCCGGCCCGTTTCGTTAATTAGACGAAGATCGTTCAATAATTCGTCTTCATTGCTGTCTTTACATGACGTCTAGAAAGACTTCAAGTCGAGAGTCCCAACAATCATTTTTCTGATTTTCTATAACTTGCACGAGACTCATAGGAAAAGTGGGTAAGCTAGCGGGCAGCAACCCAAATATAAGGATCAGTGGTCCACCAATTCTCGATTCCTCGCCATCATCTCATTATTGTATTTTAATTCTTCATACAGAGCTGGGTATTACATTCCCCACCAATTACTAGAGAGAATTTCTTCTAATTTGAATAGACTCTTTTACTTTATAATATAGATATAATTTTTTTATAGAAATAGATAGCAAATATGGTAACCCCCCCCCTTCTCCCCATCTCCTTCCCCACGTTTTCTCCTGCGCATGTACCACTTATTATGTTTCAAGAGTTATGCTAACTTTGACCTTGTAGGCCGATGCAGAACAACAACGCATAAATAGGGTATGCATTCACTATTATTTCCTCTATGAGTTTAGCCAATTGGTTAATGTATATTCTAGATATTCGGGTCCTACCTTTATATATTCCCGTCGCTGCTTATCGCGGTTGGGCTCACGAGGACAATTTTGACTGCTATACGCAGTAACAAATTGAGTTACACCGTGGACCCAGAATCCCGAAATGCAATTTCACGAAAAGTCTACCCCCCGAGCGCACTTTCGAACGGATTCAGAAGATGGATTATGTACCCAGCGTTATTCGGTGGACGCCATTGTCAACCAATTGGCTGGTACACGTTTCCAACAAGAATGGAGACATTACTGGTAGCGAGCTACTGGCTCGTCAATATTATGTTCTTGGTTGTATATCATGGCGCACTAGACGAGACTATTGATGCGACAAAGTTGATTGCAGACAGGTCTGGAGTCTTGGCCCTGTGGAATATGCCTATCTTCTTCCTTCTGGCAGGGAGGAATGATTTTCTTGTCTGGTTGACCGGGTGGTCATATGGAACTTTCCATGTGTTTCATAAGTGGGTTGCCAGAGTTTCTGCCTTGATGGCAATGGTGCATTCGGTTGCTTATGCCGTTTACATGTATCAGAGTACGTTTCACATCTATTGGTTGCACCTCTAGGATATTTTCTAATTGGTTGATTTTTAGTTGGTGATGAAGCGAGGAGGTGGAATCCAGCCTATTGGTGGAACGGTGTCTCAGTGAGTTTCTTCACGATCGGTGCTTCTTTTTAGGGGACAGCTACTCATAAACAGCGTAGGCAATGCTTGTTATGGGCCTGATTCTCGTTCTTGCAATTTTCCCTTTTAGGAAGAAGGCCTATGAGTTCTTCCTTATTACTCACATTTTGGGTGTCATCATGTTTCTCGTATTTTTATACCAGTATGTTGCTAGCCTTTAATGCATCCCTTATATAAAGGCCAGGGTTTCTAACAATGATATAAAAAAAGTCACCTGAAGCTTTCGAAGACTGGAATGTACAATCCCTGGATTTGGGCATGCATAGCTATGTGGGCCTTTGATCGGTTCAGTAGACTCCTCAGGATCTTCATCCTCAACTCTGGCGCACTTTCCAGGAATCCTAAAAACCACCATCTCGCACGGGCAAAGTTCGTCAAAGGCACTGATGTGATCCAACTCACCGTTTATCCATCTGCAGAAGACATTGGATACTTTCCTGGCGCACACTACTTTGTGTTTCTGACTGGTACCTGGAGATTCTGGGAAAGCCACCCGTTCACTGCTGCTAGCTGGAGACCTAGTGGGCCTGCATTGACTGCGATACCCCAAAATGGCCCACGTATTAAACGGTCTTTATCAGGGTCACTGAAGGACTCCCTACGAGAGCCTAAACTTCCACCCCGGGCGAGAGTTGCGGACAACAAGTCTAAAGACCTTCGGCATATGGCAACTCTTAAGGAGTTGGGGGCCTTCAAAGAGCTGGCTGATTTAAAAGAATTCACTGCAGCTAATGGAAAGAAACAAGAGAGGAATATATATATTGTCAAGCAGACAGGGAGGGATAAAAGTATATTCATCGTGACAGACGGTGCTGCAAAGCCGAAGGAATCGCAGAGCGAAACTTCCTCTAGTATGCCAGAACGGAAGACGAGCACGAAAAGGTCAATGAAAGAGAAGGAAGCATTGAAAGGCAAAGAGACTCAGAGGGGTAAGCATGGAGTGGGGAGGAAGAGCAGTCACGGGTCTAAGGAAGGCTCGAGGAAGGGTTCTGATACGAGTACAGACCGAAGTGATGAGAAGGGTAGCCAGAGTGGGAAATCCAGTCAGAGCGAGAAGTCAAGCGGGAGTGAGAAATTCAGTGAGAGCGAGAAGTCTAGCGATGTCGGAAAATCCAGCGACGGCGGAGGATTCAGTCAAAGTGAGACATTAAACGCGACCAGTGAAGCCTCAGAAAAGCTGGAAGGATCCGAAGATACCTTCGCAGGGGAGCTTGAGGGGGGAGGCTCGGAGAAGAGAATATTCAGGAGTGAAAAAGGGAAGCAGCCAGCAAAGATTATGGTGGAGGAGAAATACGATGATGAGGACGACGATGAATTTCCAGTCGAAATCACTCAAGGCATCGCCAGCACAGTTGCGAGCACCGTCCGAAAGGGTTTACAACGACCAAAACTCACGTTTTTCATCAAACCGCGAAAAGGTATGACAGCGAACCTCGCGAATAGGATTCGTGAGCACGAGAAACAGAACGAAATTCACGGCTTCCCGCGAGGAAGGGAATTGGAGATCAAGTGTCTGATCGAGGGTGCTTACGGTGTTAACCACCCACTTCACCTTTAC
Organism: Verpa conica; assembly: GCA_033030425.1. NCBI lineage: Eukaryota > Fungi > Ascomycota > Pezizomycetes > Pezizales > Morchellaceae > Verpa > Verpa conica. The sequence goes on along the minus strand of JAUFSD010000001.1, from coordinate 2,477,633 downwards.
GAAACCGTTGTCCTTATCGCTGGTGGAGTTGGGATTACGACAATTCTACCTTACCTGTGCGACTACATGGAGCGAGCCCGTGGACCGGAAAAGAAGACCTTTACACGCAGACTCGTGTTCTTGTGGACAGCCAAGGAAGAGGAGCTTGTGGAGAACCTGGTTGCCAAAAGATTTCCAAGGGGTTGCCTGACTAGAAGAGACATCAGCATGCAGCTTTACATCACTAGGAATAAGGATGGGCAAAAGAAACTACCAGGAGTTAAATACAGGCGTCCAAACATTGGAGAAATTCTCAAGTCCGAACAAAAGAGGCTTGTTGGAAAAATGTCAATCCTGTCGTGTGGACCATCGGTACTGGTGGATATCGTCAGAAGTGCAGTTGTGGATTGTCTGGATACGGAAAGGAGACATATCGAATATTTTGAGGAGAGTTATTGAAGGTGCAGCAAAGATAGAAGGATTTTAAGTCATCGGATGACGATTGAAGATGGTTCGACCTTGCTGAAAGGTTTGCATAAGCATACGAGGTTTTCCGCTACATGGTTTTTCACGCCGGCTTTCTTTTGTTCTTTTCTTTTGTTGTCCCTTTGCCACTTCTCAGAGTACATTATACCATATATTATTTGTTCGTTCTTTTTTTTTTTGAGATTGTATACTATATAGGGGTTGGATAATTATATAATTGGGTGTTGTAAGTATTATCTATAAAGAACCGGGCCAAACAAAAGTCCCAAAACACATGAAGAGATATCCTATTGGGTATCACATGCAGCTTTGAATTGACCCCTGAGGCTTTTGAAAATCATGGGCATACTTGCGAATAGAAATAGCGCATGGCAAGTTAAGATACGCGATGGCGTGCTTATCTTGGAATATAACGGTACCACATGTATAACTCGAGTGTGTAATTGCTGCCGATTGGTCGAGACGAGATGCGTGATACTCAAAATCTCAAGGGAAGAACACGTATACGTATATAATCACACCAGAAAACCAGTGATATTTACAGAAGGAATATGTAGAGTACATATGAATTTGGATCGCCACCGACGCATGAGGGAAATTTGTAACGGACCCCCTTTCTCTCGTGGGAAGTACCCACCAACAGTGCTAGCCTTTTCAGGGATTTTGAATAAAGCAGTCTGCTTGTATACGAAACCTCCATATTTCGCCCTCGTGGTTCAATTGATATTCCTAAAGCCATAGATCATTAGGTGTTTGTGAGACAAACAATGGATTTGGTTGGGGGCCGTTTTGTGGATTAACCGTGGTCTCAGGCCACATGTTAAAGCTTTATGCCTAGAGTGGTTATGCAGGGCTCTCATCCCAATCTCACGATTGGTCGTAATACCTTTTTCCAATCGGAAAATTATTGCTATTAGGCTTCTGTTTGTGCTTGGCGCATGTGTTAGCACATACATATAGAAGAAGGCAATTGGACGTACATACATGTACTTAGCGTCTGTACGTAAGCACATTCATGTAACATCACTCGGCTGTGCTGGCGTGAGTGATATACGCTCATACAAGTGTGCTAGGAGCCACTTTAAAGCTAGCCAATATATATTTACTAAGAACAAGTAAAAAAAACATAACATCATGCACAAACTATCACTCGACTAACTTGACATAACGAAACACAAAAACGAACGCTACTACATTATGTGATCTCTGAATTTGTCTTTGATGTTTCTAAATCTTAAGTTTACAGATGATGCTACTGCTAGATATACGCGTTATAGACAGAAAATGAAATTAATCGAAGTTCTCTACTTATCAGCTTGAGAGAAGTTAATTGATATTATATACAGATACCGTTCTCTTTCACTGCTGATGAAGGGGTGGAGATGGGTTATACGTTAGCCATCGTTGGTCACATATAGAGTAGACTGGTAGTTGACTGTCCGGAAAATTTCACCTTTTTTTGGCTTCCTGGTCTTTATGATTTCGGTAGATCGTTAGGTTACCCTTGGGTTTCATTTTCCTTTGCCTCTATTTAGGGAATACTTGAATATCTAACTATAAAGAGAGGCACAACTAGTGGAATTTCAAGGCATGCAACCCATATTAATTCTAGCAATGCCTAAGGGGGGCGGAAGTGCAATAAGATTATAGCTAAAAGGCCCTTCCCAATGCTTCAACCACATTTTGCGAAAAATTTATAGTTCCGTAACTGTAACCCTAAAATTCTCGATCCCTATCGAAAGGTGTATTGCCTCTAGAAAATGATTATCAATACTCCTAAAGTACCTTGTATACCCTAATATAATCTATAAATCTAAACAGGGACCTATTACCAGGTAACAACTGTGTAGACGCGATAACCCCAAACTGCCTATATAATACCTCTTATGCTCGGCCAAGTCTGAACCTAAAACTACGGGAGCAGGCCTAATATAATAGTCTTAAATTACGGTTCGGGTTTAGCGATACGATTTTATTCAAAATCACTCGAATTAGATATGAACAAACGGCATAGGCTAGTGAACGTTCTGGATCTGGCTTACATGTATGTATATCAGACAGATCAACTAAGAACGGATCTGATAGGGTTTTAGTATTAGAATTAGACACATATATATGCAATCGCTAGAGGGATAAGCAACGGCTCAGGATTTATCATATGCCTTTCCATTACAGCCGGGACCCATATAGTTCTTGGCGTCATCACAACGGTATCCAGAATAAGTCAAATTCTCAACCCCAAATCATCGATAGGATATTCCGGTAAATCAGAATGCATGAGTAAGAAACTAGGATACCGATTAAAGATATATGCACTTTACATATCAAATCCATTGGCTAATACCTAACTAGATTCACCCATAGGTCCTGGCCGGTCATCTCCTAAGGAGTCTTGGTTCCGTGGGGCCCTATTCCGGAAAAGTAAAGAACCACGGGCCTCATCATGCACATACTTCTCATTTCGAACTCGAAAACTCAAATACTTATATGCACCTTATTAAATTAAGTCAGCATAGTGTAACCGTGTAAGCTGTTTGATTTTGACAGATTGCGATCGTTCATTCCGCGGATCGATTTGGGCAAGGGTGGTGCCCAGGATTAAATGACTATCCCACTCCTAAAAATTACAAATACTCTGTATCCTCCCCCACGCTGAGATGACATCATTTTCTGGGACCCCGCTACCATGTGAGTTGACGCTCTGTTATTTCTACCTCAGCTTCTCCACGCCTTCAAACAATCCAAACTCCATCCTTCAGCCCCATCGCTCAATTAATCAAATCGACTCAATTCAACAAATAACTATCATCAATAATGGTTTCTGTCGGTAGTACCCTTCCTGCCCCTCCTTCGTCCCTCTGGGAGAAGTCTGATGGCAATTCTGTGACTTTCCCCACATCGGGAAAGTTCATCATCGTTGGTGTTCCAGGAGCTTTTACTCGTTTGTCCCCCACCTTAACTGCTATTTTTTTTTTCTTGCCTTACTGCGGAATTAGTTAACGAAATTCTACTGTAATAATAGCTCCCTGCTCTTCACAGGTCCCAGGATACATTTCCAGCTACGATGATTTTATTGCCAAGGGTGTTAGCGATATCTATATTATTGCCGTAAACGACATTGTGAGTTCTCTCAGTAAAACACTACTTAAAATCAGCCTTGGACCTGTCCGAGTGGTGCTAATAGAGGATCTTCAAGTTCGTTGTCAATGCTTGGAAGGAGAAACTTGCTGGAAAGGATTCTAAGGTCCACTTCATCTCCGACTCAACTGGTAAGTTTAACCTCTACCTTGGCAGGTTATCAGCAGATCACTCAGCTAATCTATCATAGGTGCCTATATTAAATCACTTGGGCTTGACTTTGATGCCAGTGGTTTACTCGGGAATCACCGTTCTAAGCGCTTCGCTCTAGTCGCTGAAGATGGAAAGGTTAAGAGCCTCCAGGTTGAGAACGAAGCTCCAGATATCACTGTTACCGCTGCTGATAAAGTTCTCGGGAGCTTGTAAAGAGTCTGTTCATTCTGTTGGATTCATCTTGAACGGGAGTAAATATCATAGCTTTTCTTGTCTTTAAGCATGTGAGCTTGCCCGTTAAATTGAAATGAATTGTGAGACTCAATGGTACTCTTGTTCTTTGAAACATTTACTCTCCCTGAATTAGAGGTTTTGATATGGGAGCTGTGTAGACGGACTAAAACTCTTGATGACATGTAGTACCTTATGCAGATATAAAGCTACAGCGTAAATTTGGTATAAAACAAAACAAAAAGTACTTTTACTCAATATCCACCTATAGCTATATCAAATCATATATTCCTAAGTATCTCACCTCCCACCAGGCCCAAATTCCTTCTCAACAGCATCTGCCATCTCCCCCAATGTATCCCACCTCCACTCGTAACCGCCTATCTTCACCTCCTCATCATCCTCATCATCCACCTCCCCCACTCTACCCCCAATTGATGCCCCATATCTACTAATCCAAGCGCTTCTTATCCCCATTCTCTGCGCTGGAATATGATCATGAATTCTACTCTGGGCAGTTTGCAACACTGCGTCCTTCTCAACACCAAACCTCTCCTTCACTTCCCGGAGCATATGTTCAAAGTTCTTCAAATCCGGCTTATAACTTCCAATATCCTCAGCCGTAAATACCGCATCAAAAGTTCCCTCCCCTCCCAAATGTTTAAGCGTTTTAGCAAATGATTCATTATCTGTATTGCTCAACACAACAAGCTTAAAATACTTCTTCAATCTCTTTAGTGCATCCACAGTGTCTGGAAACGCAGGCCAGTCTTTAATCGAAGCACCAAACGCGTCTGCCTCCTCTTGGGGTGGGTTTGGGAGCGATAATGAAGATGCGAGTTGCAAGTAAACCCGGGAGAGGATAGTGGAGTATTTGGTTCCCGGAGCGGCAGACTGTTCAGCAAACTCGAGGGTATTATAGAGGGTCAAAAACTCTTGGCGGTTGAGAGTGGAGGTAGTGGGAGAGGAACGCTCGATGAGGGGAAGAGCGGCGGTATAAATCCCGGTCTCCCAGTCAATGAGGGTCCCGTAGACATCGAAGGACAGGAGAGAGAAGGGCTTAAGTGATGGGGCTGTGGCTGGGGAAGCCATTGTGATGTTTGGGTTCTTGAAGTGATCCCAAGTGACCTTTCTTGGTTGTATCTACACCCAATTGCTGTCTAGTATCACGGTGAAGTTTTGATATTTATATTGGGCTTCACAAGGCAAAAGTGGGGTACGTCACTAACTTGGTTACTCCAATGAGTCAAAAGTGTTGGCACACGAGTATACACCGAGATCAGCATCAATGCCATCTCCGGCTCGGGATGCCGGTCCAATGATGGTAATTCGAAAACACTCCTAAACATTCCTTCAAGATTTATTCCGTTCCGAGATTAATGATAGATTAGACTCTTTCACCTCGCGCGCGGTACCTGGTGAGCCACTGGTACACCCTGTTCCACTCCAGCCAATAGCACCCAAATCCGGCCTTCGCCAGGATAATCCAAACACCTAAATTTAGTATGCGGGTAACGTTAATATCCGAGACCAGTCGAGACGAATGCTAAGAAAACTCTCTACGCAATTAACGTTATCACCCATTACCCACTTAGCAAGGATCTATCCGTTCCTTGTTCTAATTCTTCCACGCGCGACTTGGTGCGACACGAACCAACTATCAGGAAGCCATATATCCAGCTTTTTGGGGCTTTCCAAGATCTTTCCAAGACTGATCTCGGGAGGCGATAGCACTCGGCACTACTGCAAGGTATTAGGAATCAAGGCTGTTAAATACCTTTGCTCCCCCCAATAATGGGTACATGTAGTTCTTTCAGATACACATACTCGAATCTACAATGTTACCATCATCACTATTACTACTTACCTTGACTGCTCTCTGCCGAGTAGCACTAGCACAAACATCATCTCCTAAAAGAGGTCTTATCTATATTCCCTCTACCGCTCACCCCGAGGATGATAAAGAATGGCTAGATACATCCACATCGCTTACATGGTACTACAATTATCAATCACTCCCTAGCGATGCAGTAAAGGGGACCCCAGCGGACCTAGAATTTGTGCCAATGTTGTGGGGTGATCACGACAACACCTTTATCAAAGACGTACGTTCACAGTTACCAGACGTGAAGTATGTACTGGGGTTTAACGAACCAGATATGGATCTGTCTGTGGGTGGGACCAATATCACACCTAAACGGGCCGCAGAGTTATGGAAAAATGATATCCAACCGCTGGCGGCGGATGGCGTGAAGCTGGGGGCTCCGGCGGTGAGCAGTGCAACAGATGGGATGCAATGGCTAAAAGAGTGCGTATTTCTATACCTGATTTTTATTTTTGTGCCTTCCGGAATTGTGGAGACTTGAATATAAGCTAACACTTAATGGCAATTCTAGCTTCTTTGCTGAATGTGACGGTTGCACAATCGACTTTATCCCTATCCATTGGTATGGCAACTTTGAAGGCCTCGCTTCACATCTCGGACATTACCGTGTTACATTCCCGGATCATGACCTCTGGGTGACTGAGCTAGGATATGCACATGTTGATATGTTTGTCTCTCCCGATGGGTCTCAGCTGGTCTCCGGAACTATTACTGACACTTTTATAGAGAAACAACCGAATCATTCTTCAACACAACAACCAGCTACCTAGACGATCTCGACTATGCTACACGCTATAGCTGGTTCGGCGCCTTCCGGAGCGATGTTAGTAATGTTGGGCCTAGTGGAGCAATGCTCAATGCGGACGGGAAACTGACGGATATTGGTGCTTGGTACCTGGGGGAAAATGGGACGGGAGAAAAGGGGACGGGAGAGAGCGCTGCACCTGGAAAGAGCGTCGGATGGGCGATGTTTATAGTTACGGTTTTTGTGAGTTTGGCCGTGGGGGTTTGGTAGTGGATTGTAAAGATCTTGTCAACAATTCTTTTTTTTTCTTGAGGGTTCTTTTCTTCAATGGGTTATTATTTTAAGGGGTTAATCATCTTTTTCTTTTGTATTGGATTTTCGACACCATGTAACTAGATTACGAAGGAACGGCCATACTTTAGGATACCTGGGCACGGATTATTTAGAAAGATAAATTTTGGGCTTAGTCAATTCGGAAAATGCACGTCTTCATAAAAGTATTTTGGATTCATCATATGTCACTCGCGTTATAAGAGGTGTTATTGATATACCTAAATATAATTAATACTAAACAAAAAAGCTCCCTCTATAAAGACAAATAACCCATATTATTCTACCATGCAATAATCCCGAGGTTTGATGTACTTTGCTAGCCTGATAATCTCCAAGCCAACCCTAAATCGAACCAGTCAAGATACGAATCTCTAACAAAAATAGGTAGTATCAAACTGTTGTATGTCTGTGCAATAGTTTATCGCCGGGTGCGCCTGTGGTCTTGGGTGACTAATTTCAATAGAAATACAGACCTCGAATACTGGCAAGCTCACTATGGCTTCATTGATAGTCTTATGTAGATATTTTAAGAGCTTTAAAAATTAGCGTCATATTTTTGTAAAAGAGGGTGTTTTTATAATTACCATAGTGCGATCAACAGGGAGAAGCTGGATAGGCACTTTGGTACTCGGACTACGATTCCGTAGTATTTCGTACTCAGTGCCACTTGTTGTATTTATATATGGTTGTTTTTGTCCGCATCTATATACTCTGTTGGCTGCATCCCCATGTATGAGACCATGAGGAAGTGCTGGTAATCGTTCTCTGAAAACTTATCCCCTAAGACTGGATCGATTTTACTACCCGGATACCCTTTGCCCTTGCAGTGGCTAGTAGGTATAGGATCTCTTCCCCCAAATTGTTGATATATAAGTTTGTCCCAGGTTCTATGCGCAGCTTCCATGGTCCTTGCATAAAATACAGCCCCCTGTAATTTATTAAAAAATCTAGCGCTCCGGGAGGGCTGCATCTCCCCAGATTCTCCTTTGCTCTTCTGATCAGGTAGAGGGGTAGGTCTATAGGCGATACAAGGCGCTGTTGATGCCTCAATGTATTTTAGAGGAGGAGGCATGCGTTTTTGTTGAGTTGGTTTGTTTGTATCGATAGGAGTAGTGTGCCATGGTGGTAGGGTGAGAGTAGACGACTTTGGTACTGTTGATAGCAGTGCGTTAGTTATTGTACTGCTTAAACCAACATTCTCGTATTTACTCACTACGAAGATATCTTCCGCTTTGAGTCGCTGGAGGCTGGTTGTTTTTCTAGTTATAGCCTTGCCAGTCGAACTGAGTATATTTCTCAGCAGCGATTTGTATGAGCCGGAAATCCATAATTATTTAGAGGAAGTGCTGACAAATGAGGCTAAACGAGCTCGTAAAACGCAATAATTAGCTAAACTGGTAGTGAAATAATGTGGGAAAGTGGTGAAAGCTAAAGAAATAAGACTATGAAAAGCGACTAGCTGCTGGAATTTAAACCCGAGTACGGGCTTTGTGTAAAAATTTAATTTTTATTATGTGCACCTTGTTTGATGTGAAATCTGCCAGGAAATTTGTAACCTGCAATAAATAGTCGATTATGATAGATAGTTTGTGCATTATTTTAAATTTTGTTCTTGTGTAAATACTACTACATTTTTCTTTATCCGCGTAGCAAATTCTACAGCCGTTGTATACATGTAGTATAGAGTTACTTGGGATATAAACATACCACTGCCTGAGAGTAATAGAATAGTAGAAATTGAAGGCAGCTACTCAGGCGTTTATTAAATACTCGTAGTGAGGGGGGACACAGCACCAAAACTCACCAAAACCCTTTCACAGAAAAACCCCAAAATCATACACAAAGCCAGGAATAAGTTATCTATAGTACCCAGAACTACTGTGATAAATCTATATTGTTATTGTGTTTGTGTTTGTTGTCTTATCATGTTGTTTTGTTGCTACTACCTCCCACACACATAATTTTGAGTGTCACCTAAGGTTGCAACCTCCCTACGAGTATTTAATAAACGCCTGAGTACAGAGTACTAGAAATGAGACCTTTTAAAAAAAAACAGAATTCTAGCCCGTTGAAAAGTCATTACCTACATATCTTGTGCAGATCATATGACCCATGGACTCTCAGGTGTTTTATGGTGTTTATGTCTCATGAAGTTTGTTACATGTACGTTCTAGGTTGTTGGGGTACGTGTACCTTGTCAAATGACATAGCTAGTCACAGGCTAGCACTCGCAACAATTTTGATGATAATAGACACATTTAGTTTATGTCTATCCATCTCTAATTCTGGATTCTCTGATTCTGGAAAGACAAAACGAATATAAGAGAGTGGCTGCCGACAGGAACACTGTATATTAACCCATGACCTGAGGGCATAATTGTGTCGAGAAAATTCTATGGTGTTGGTGAGCCCCCTCCCCCACTTAGTATTTCAACTCAAGACTTTCTCCATCCTTCTACAAGCACAATCATCACACATACCTGATCAACCCGTTCATCAAACCTCCCTTCACTTCATCAAATCTTTTCATCAATCACCATCCCCTGTCACAATAATGAAGGACTACACTGATTTGAAACTGTCTGAACTCACTGCCATGCTCAAAGATCGTGGACTCTTGGCAAGTGGAGAGAAAGACACACTCATCAGCCGTCTCGAAGAGTATGATCATACGAATGATTCATCCCCATCCCCTCAACTTCACCACCCCCCGGTGCTCCTCAAAACCCAACCCCACCAACCAGCTCCATCTCTAGCCATCAACCTCCTACCTTCTGTCAATGATCTTGTTAATGACGAGGTTGATTATGCGAATTGGGAAGAAGCATATGGTGATGATCCGAGTCCGGAGACTGTTAAAGACAATAAAAATACTACTGCCAGTTCTAGTAGTTCCGGTACCTTGGCATCGGACGCAGTTATCAATAGCGATTCTAATGAGCCAAAATCCAATTTAAATACCGCTACTCCAGCCGAGGGAAACACAACTGCTCATAAAAACACCTCTCAGTCGAGCTCAAGCTCCAATTGTACTTATACTCCTGTCGAGGTTACCACTAAATCCGGTTTCAAGTACAAATCCCTTGCAGCAACATTCTACGGGGATAGCCCCAAAGCTGCTATAGAAATTTCTCCAAATACTTCACTCCCCAAGCCTATTCTTGGTACCCCACCAAAGGACTCCTCTAAAGCTGTCTCCAAACCTCCCTCGGATCCTCCTTTGAGCGTTCTCCCCAACACCACTACCGCTACTACAATTACTACAAACGCTACCGCTACTATTAGTAGCAATTCTCCAGAGGGGCATGTCCACCCCAAATCTCATCTAGACACCATAAAAACTACAAAATCTGGATTTAAATTCAACTCTATTGCCTCCCTCTTCCCCACAGATAGCGCCACTGGTCACCTTAAACTATCTACCGCCTCACTTACCAATGAACCTATCGCCCCAACAAAGCCACTTCCCATCGAGAATGTTGTTGTGGATGCGAGCTCAACCTACTCTTCAAATTCGAAGCTTGACGACAAGGATGAGCAAGCTAGTAAGCTTGTCTTACGGGCAAAGCGTTTTGGCATCGTCCCAAAGGATGAGGTTACTTCCGCTACAAAGCTCAGGAGAGAGGCTCGCTTTGGACCGTCGGAGGTTGTTGACGATCTTGAGGCGATGAATAAGGATCGGATGAAAATGAATAAGACTGAGCTGGAGAAAGAAAGGGATGGTGAAAGAGAAAACGTGAGGCAGAGGGTTTCTGGTGGCAACTCTGGCGGTAAGAGAAGGAGACAAGGAGACGACAATGATAGATATCATGGACGTGAACACGGGTCCAAACGCCAACAGAACTACCGCTTACCTTCCAATAATTATCACCGTCATCGCAGATATATTTAAAAGCTTTATCGAGACGATCCCAAATTCCCTCTTTCATAAATAAATGTATACTTTTCTGTCTATCTTGGATTGTACTACCTATTCACCCCAATACTAGATGTCACCTAGCCCCCTCTCATCACCATTTACAGATAGTTTTTCTAAGATAGATACCCCAAATATTCCGGTTTGGAAATTACCTCTTGTAAGCATACTTTAGGGAGTCACAAAATAAATGCTGTTTTGATATTTTACCAAGGTCATGTAGTTCTTTACTCTATAAATGAAAGCGACGAAACTCAGATTTCAGTTCAACTAGCGCTATCTAATTTTTGTACCATCTTCATTTTCGCCTCATGATAGGTCCTGTACAAACGAGTGATCATTTATGCCTAGATATGAAACGAACTGTGTTGCTATGGTAACCGAATAGTCAAGATGATGGAGATGAATCATTCACTTCAAACGTTTTATCCTAAAGCTCCAGAAATACATACATAACAAAAGAAAATCATTCCCACATTACCACTCCTTAAACAACATCTTTGTGATCCCTCAAAACCTTATTCAAAGTATCCCTATGTACACAGTTCTCAAACTTAAAGCTCTGTGCCAGCTCATCGAGCTGTTTCTCATCCATACCCTCAAAGTGATCCGCCCACTCCTTGACCATAAATTCTGCCAGCAGAATGTTACGCGAGATACGAGCGATACGGTCCTTAAACTTCCAGACGGGTGCAGGATAGAGGGCACGGTACTTCGGGTCGACATTGTCAGTAATAAACTTCTCGAAAGGCTCCATGACGTCGCGAATCTTAGAGTCGTCTGCGCCCCATGCGTCGATAGCGAGGCGGAACTTCTTATCGAGGAAGCTTCGGAAGAGCTTCATGTAAGGTGTGTCAGGTGAGATGTAAACCATCCCTATTTGTGCATTGTTAGTTATTATTATTATTATTTAGATTAGGGGAGAACTGCGAGGAATATCATCATACCTTGGTAGCCAATATCCTTGTATAGCCAGATACTCCAAGAGATTCGATCCTCATCGTAGACCTCGAGCTGGTCCTTGAGAAGGGTGATTCGGCTCTCGTTAATCTTGGGAGTTTCTTCCTCTCCGTCATACTCCTTCCTGGCGTACACGGGACCGAACTCTCCATTCCAGATGGGGAGGTTGTTTTCTTTCATCCATTGTACTTTTCGCAGGTAGCTTCGTTTAATCTTGGCTTTCTGCTCTGATGTTCCGGTGTATGTTTCTGAGGAAGCTGGGAAGCCGAAGTTTGAGTAGTCGTGGACAGAGTAGACTGTGTTCTCCCACTTTTTACAGGTCTCTTCGACGTCAAAGTGCGAAAAGTCAGATGCGAATGTGTTTCCGTCAAGGAAGAGGATATGCTCGGGGTCGATTTTCCGAATTGCTGGGTAAACCTGATGATACCAAGCCTGTAGTCTCTCATGGGTAGGGTCACAAGGTTCATTAAGTGGATTATACCCCGCAATCCAAGGATTGCCCTTAAAGTGTTCCGCAATCTTCTCCCAGAGCCATACGGAGCGATCTTGGAAATCTTTGTGGTTCCAGAACTCGGCAACGTGGTGGGCGGAGTCGGAGTGCCAGTCTCCGTTTTGGCCGCCGGGGACGGTGTGCATGTCGAGGATGGTGTAGATGCCTTCGGCGGCACAGAGGTTGACGATGCGGTCGAGCCACTTGAAGCCGTCAGGTTTGAGGACACGGGGGTTCATGTCATCTTCGAAATGACGGTAGTTGAAGGGTACGCGGATACAGTTTAGGCCAAGGGACTTGTAGTATTTTGCATCTTGTTCGGTGAAGAAGTATTCGAGGAACTATAAACCTCCAGTGTTACTACTGAATGGAGCTGGGGAGTCTATACTGGAGTATGAGTTCATGTATTTACCTTGTCAAAGAAGAATTGAGCCTTCTCCTTTCCGAGGACTTCTGCGAGAGCTGCACGGATCTGGTATTCTCGTCCTGGAAATCCAGTGATGAAGTTCTCCATGTTTGCCCATCCTCCAACACCGGCCTATACTACGGTCAGCAACTCTGTGGATGTAACAAATCAATTGAGTAAACTGAAGCGTACTCCACGTAGTAGAACTTCCTTCCCTTCAGTATCAACAATCTTTGTCCCCGAAACTTTAAGAATACCAGTAGGTGCCATCTTTGTATCCCCCGCAAATGCAATACTAAGTCTTTTACTAAAGTTTGAAAACAAGCTGGTCATTGGGCCAAGAGAGCTCAAAGAGAGTTAATGAATAGATGATACCTTTTTTCCCCCTCTCTACCCTTCGTTGAAACCCACGATATATATATTCATCCTTTTCCCCGCGTCTCCCTCTCCACGCGTCATCTCATCGCACCCATCACCCACTATAGGGCACCCTACCCACATTTTGGCTAAAAAAGTGTCCTTACCCGCACCCCTTCCCCGGTTCATCGCTGGCTGAATTCGCTGGGTAAATAGCCCTTCGGAAGATTTTAGAGTTGGTGGAGGTTCTTCGGCCCTGCAACCGAAGATTCGCGCATGGTCAAAGGTAAATTTAGCTGCGGGTCAGAGAACCGTAGAACTGCAGATTAAGCCTTGGATATACACTTTTTTGTGGGTTGAGGCACGACCTACCTACCATGCTGTATTTTCCCGGAGATTTTACTGTATATTATGACTACCTTGACATTGACCCCCACCTCTCCCCAAAACAGCTTCCACCACCACTCACATCTACTTTACAATGCAATACCTTTACTATTGCTATCCCCGGGTAAACACTCAAGTCTGTGGCATTCACACTTAGGCCATACATAGGGGTTTCTCCCCCACAATCTGAAACCTTTAGATCTGTCTCAGTAAACTTAGTTGAAACAGAAACTAGCCTGATGGTTTAATTGGACTTACCCCCTGAGCAGTTCCATCGGCATGGGAGGGAGGGTAGGGAACTTGTAAGTGCGGAGAAGCGACTATAGTTTGCCGTAAACCGATACCGAATTCTGGAAGATATCAACACTAGTGTTTCAGTGTGGAAAGAACGTTTATCCATTTACCCATAGACATGAAGAATCACTCGCCCATGTAATACAAACTCTGTTGGGATACGGCTACCTAATTAGGTATAGCGTGGGTATCATAGCTGGTATCGCTATGGTGACGGCTACATATTGAGTAAGCCTATGAGGGCGTGGTTTAGGGTTTTATTTAGGTCTTAGGGTATCGTCAATAGGTTTATAGACGATATATATATATATAGGGTATGGAAGCGCTTCTCTGTAGACTCTCCTAGTCTGCTAAGGTATTCATATACTCTTTCTCTACTCTATAACCTTTTCAAACTCTAATGGAAACCACAATATACGTTTAGGCTACAAGTGCTATTTGTAAATCCAATGCTTAAGTTAAGATCAGCCGTTGGAAGTGCAGGCAGACAAAAAATTTCTTACCCGGTATACAGCCACCTATGACTATGTCACTTCTTACTATTAGGTACTAAGACACAAGGATATTAATCATGGCTATAGTATCCTTCAGAGCTCCAACAACTTGCATTGTGGAAACACAAAGTTTACCGCAGGGTCTCCCGCGAGAGATTTACTCGTAGAAGAAAGGCTGTAATAAGCGAGTGATCCCCCATGACCTGTCCCAAAACTACTAAAATTCTAGTCTTTAAGAATCCTAGCAAGTATCCTATTTACTTCGTACTCACTTAAAGTACCAAACCAGCCGTAACATGCAACCCCATCTAAGATACAGAACTTTTTATTAAACCTACCAAGCAAAAGAAACCCAAGGGGAAAAGAACCCCACCACATACAAATATTATATTAGCCCACTCATAAATTCATCCAACGTCACTCCCTTCCTAACAGCATTACTAAACCCTTCGTGAAAGCTTAACCACACCGTCTCATTCTTCTCTTCTCCTTTTCCTTTGACTTTCTTTCTCTTCCCTCCTTCCTCCTCTTCCTCCCCGATTTGAGGCTCATCGACGACTACAACACGCCCGAAAAAGTCTTTCTTGACTTCGTTTTTCTTCCGCTTCAACATGTTTTCGAGGTTTACAGCCATACTCATCTCGCGTCTCAGCTGTGGAGCGTCGAGAGTTGTACCCATCCGGGCTTGTTTAGATGCTTCACGTTGAAGGAGGAGGGCCTTTCGGAGAGCTTGGTCGAGGACTTGGCGGACAGCGTAGCGGATAGGTGCTGGAGCAGTGTCCCCAGGTGGCAGGGTGAAGGTACGGAAGACTGAGAGTGTGTCAAGTGGACTATTTACAAAAACGTTAGTATATAGCCTAGCAATAAAAATCCCAAAAGCGAGAGAACTTACGGTTCCATCCTATAAACCCATCCCCAACCCCCACTACCAATTCCCTCCACCTTGACCTTCTCAAACTCTACACCTAGCCCGACCATAACCCCAACTCCCCTCATCACAAGCTTCTTCTCTCCATCCCGCCTAACACTTGCTACTCCTCCCTCTGGCCCAGACCCACCAACTACAACCGGCTTTATATTCGGCGACAGAATTCGAGAGACCCATGGTGCCAGTTCCATGGCTACAGTCTCAGTAGCCTTGAAGGCCTGGTGTAGCCTTATTCCCCCATTCATACATGTATGAACGCTCGCTATCAGCGCTTTATTCTCCTTGATACTCTCACGTACCTCCCACTCTGCTTGTGGTCCTGAGAAGGGCGCTGCCTCTTCCTCTTCTTCATTGTCGGTGCGATTATATTTCCCCTGCCCGGCAGCAGGTTTCTGCCGCACTGCGCTTGAGAACAGATGATGAAATGCGAGAATC
This sequence comes from Verpa conica, assembly GCA_033030425.1. Taxonomy (NCBI): domain Eukaryota; kingdom Fungi; phylum Ascomycota; class Pezizomycetes; order Pezizales; family Morchellaceae; genus Verpa; species Verpa conica. The sequence goes on along the minus strand of JAUFSD010000001.1, from coordinate 2,462,016 downwards.
GGGCTCGAGAGATAGCCACTTAGCTCATAGTCCTGTTCCGTAAATACCTTTGCACTTAATAGGTCTTGAAACCATAGCCATTCCCCTGCTGCATTGGGTTTTGTCAGGAATGTATCATCGTGGTAGGGGCGTGTGAGGTATGTAGCAAAGCAGTCCGACATGATCTTATCGAATTCGCCTAATCCTTCTACCACTTCACGTAGCTTCTCTATATTCGTCTTCTTTCTTTTACCGGTATCCTTTTTGCCTCTCACTGGTACCTCCTTCTCGGCGTAGAAAACCCTCTCCACCGCTTCCCTCACGCTTCCTCTCCCTCCTCCACCCCCTTTACCATCAGCCTCCCCGAGCCCTCCGTCACCAAATTCCTCCTCTACGATCTTCCGCGTAAGGTATTTTTTCTCTTTTGAGTTCTTTTCCGCCTCTGCTGCTGCTCGCAGCCGACAAGCAATCCACTCACACCCCACCATGGCAGCCCGCATATCTCCGCCCGCCTTCCCGACACTCCCGTCCATACAGCTCAACTCTACCAATCTCCTCACCGCACCATCCTCCACCCTGAATCCCTCGTTGGCCAATACACTCTTCAGTCTCCCCACCATCAATCCCGCAGGGGGCTTGCGCATATATACCACCTCCGCCAACGGTCTCAGTATTTTCAGTGCGGGGGCATAAAGATCATTGCAAATTGCCACAATTGGTCTCTGAAGTCTAAAAAGATCCCCCTTCCTCCCCTTCTTTTTCCTAGTGACGCCAGAAGCCACAACGTTGGATGCCTTCTGGTCTGCCATTACCAAGTCGATGAGGGCTTTGACAAACCCACCTTCATTCGCAGCACCTCCACCGGTAACACCATCGATTTCATCGACAACCAAACATACCGGTTTCCCCAATGTCACTGCCCCTCCAGCAATACCAGTTTTCATCCCCATACCCTTAACACCCTCATTAGATAGAATATCTTTGACGCGGCCTTTCACTACTCCTGCAGAGCGCTCATCGGAGGCGTTGACCTCAACAACTTCGTAGCCGGCTTGCTTCGCCGCCACGTGCGCAAGTGTTGTTTTTCCAAGTCCTGGGGGACCATGGATAAGCAGGACCTTCCGCAACTCTCGTTCCTCGCCTTCTTCTAATTTCTTCACCTTAGAATTTGAAGCAGATGGGAAAACTATCTTATCCCATGCTTTAAACCATCGTAACACTTGTCTGTGTGTTCGCTCGTCACCCACAAGATCGGTGAAGCGTTTTGCGCGGTATTTCTCGGACCATAATAGTGTCTTTGCTACCTTCTTTGTAGGGATATCTAAATCGGGTTGTAAAGCAGCTGCGAGAGCTTCATCGGCAGCTTTATCTGCAGCTTTGCTCGCTGCATTCTCTCGCTGCGCTGTCTTAATCCGTTTCTCAGCTTTGTAGTCGCTAAGAAGTGAACTTATATCAACCCCATAATAACTCTTTTTAGGTCCTCCTTCTTCCCCTTCCCCTACGGTGGTTTCTTCGGTAGAAATAGAAGATAAGTAGTAATTTTCCCTCGTAGAATAAATCCTCGGCGGTTTTTGTCTAATCTGAAACAATTCCCCTGAAGAAAGAACAACAGGAAGATAGGTAGATGAGTATACCGATAGTGGCACTGTTGGCGCTGTAGACTTAGGTGTTATGGGTATATTAGCCATAGACGCAGGGGCTATTGATGCCTTGAATGCCTCAAATGAATCATTATCTGCCGGCGGAAGCTGGGGCGGGGGTGTCAACTCCGCCCGGAAACCCCTAAGTACACTCGACACCGGCGGTGGACTCCCAACCGCGAGATCTCTTCCGGCGGGTCTAGAGTATGATGTTTTCGGGGCTGTAGAGGTGAATTTCTTGCTGAATAGTCCGCCCGATAACGGCAAGTTAAATACAGGCCTCTGAGGTGCAGTAGGAGTCTTTTGGGCGTCCTCTTCTAGCGCTTGGGGTAACGGCTGCGAGTCCTCTTCGTCGGGGCCTTGGTTCATCAGTGCTTCCTCGTCTGAGTCCGGGTAGCCGAAAGATTCATCATCGGCCATTACGATCTTCTGGCGTTTGGCTGGCGGGGGCGCGGTAGGGGGAGGGGAAGAGTGGGGGTATACAAGTGCTGAGGAATTGAATGTCATTTTTCCTCGAGGAGTTGTCGGAGAAGAGGGTAGAGTTTCTTCTGGGCAAGGAGAGGACGTTTGGAGATTCCACACGGATTGACGATTTGACGAGCTTCGGGTCGGTGTTTCTATTCCCTTGAATCAATTATCCAAAATTCACTTAACGCGTCCCCCCAATCAAACAAGGGATGCCCACCAGGTGGTAAACTGCTACTCCTAAAAGCCGGTTGTGGATTGAATTGACGGTGTCTAATCACAACTCCCTGCTTATTGAGTCTCTCTCTTGTCTCTTCAATCTGGAGGTTGATGGCCTCTAGTTCGTCTGAATAGGATTCTTCGATCGGGAGAGTTGAATATTCGAGCGATTGAGGGTCCGGAAGATAGTCTGAGAATAGCAGTGCCGGATCGAAATCGGATGGGATATCTGACATACGGAATCGCGATTTGTGATAGGCTCGTGGCCGTTGTCGCGTTGGGGCATGGAAAGATGTTGAAACGTGCTGCTAAAGTGGTTGACAGACGCGTTTAGGGATGATGAGATAAGATGGCGTTTGTGAGATAAGATGAGATAAATGGCCATATGATGATATTTTACATATTAATCAAACCCAGTATAAATGAAAAGCTTTGTCCCACCTCCCTCCTCACCACTTTCATCCCTTGTGCATATCTATCTCCCCTTGATTAGCCGCAGTCTGTGCCATTAGCCCCATCACCATATATCCAGCAGAACTTAAAGTACACACAAACCCCAAGTTTATTGTAAAAAGCCCCCCTACCCCAGTCCACTCGACACCCCCTACGTAATCTTTATCCACCATCCCTCCCATAAGGTAGTAGCTAGTAAGCTCTTAGGGTTACTAAGATACCGAGATCAATGTGTTGTTTACACCTTCTCACTTTTCCCGGTAGAGGTAAGAACGTATCTCATTTAATCATCAACAGGTCCTAAGGCAAATAAGCTAAGATTAAAACATGTAAAAACCTATAGGAGCGTCAGTTATTCTACTGTGAAATCTGAGTTGTGAAAGATTCCCGGTGAATGAAGTGAAGAAGCCGGGTTAGAGGAAGGGGGGTATTCTCTAAGAATTTACGTCCTGTCACATGAAAGTAGATTGCGGATAGTAGGTGAGGCTGAATGACTACACCACAAACACTACATGTAGACCACACCTTTTAGTAGTCTCTTATTTATACAAACAACGCCAATCACCCGACAAGTCTAGAAATAGACCAGGCTTATGATAGGAACTGAACTAATAAAAGCTTCACGACTAAGGATTTATAGAAACTACTAGATCACAACTACCATAAATGGTTATAGAGAGCGAGATACTGAGGGAAATAAGGTGAAATCTTGATAATGCCTCGATCTCGCGTCTGCGCGATAGTCGGATTATAGCTATATACCCTAGATTCAAAAAAAAAAAAAACTCTATTACGAGACGCAACCAAAGTGCTACGCAAAGGCCAGGAAAAACCGAAAAGCAGACAAATAGTAACGAGCAAATGAATGAGCTAGTTAATATGGTATATCAGTTGATACTAACTTGAGTAAAAGAAAAATGTGCACGTCAATGCTCGATCAAATACAGGCTACGCAAAAAATGAAAAACTCCATGCTTCAGTTTAACATCCGCTATTACAATACCACAATAAAACCACACCGTCCATGCAAGGTATATGCCACTACCGCAACCACCCCCATCAGCCAATCCATCATCTCCTGACCCACTTTACCCATTTTTTGCAACGACGCATTAACAGTATGAAACCCGATGTAATACATAAAAAGTAAATATAAATAAACACGATGCACAGAAATGAAACGAAAAAAACACTAATAGAAAAACCAATTCATAATATGAATATTGACACATCCAATTTACATCGGCATGTTTGCCAATTCGGAGTCAATATTTTTATCCAAGAATACCCGTCTCTCGCCCTGGCACTCTGTCTGGAGTCTCTGCTCTACCAATGCGCGAACTAAACGGCAAACGTTAGTATCTGAATGCTGAGACTGGTACAGAATTTTAAAACATACCTTGCTTCTTTGTTACAGTCTCCAAATCTACCTCCCTCAGAACTTGTCGGATGGTATCGACAATAGAGTCATCGTCTGGCCCGCCACCAGCCCTCATGAAGTCCATAGCACTTGCGGGCCTGCTTCCAACAAATCCAAGGGGACTCCTACTAGGTCCTCTTGGAGGTGGGGTGTTCATGGACATCAAATTATCAGTGCTTGGTAATCCCGTACTCATAGTACTCTGGCGGTTGTTTGTGGGTCCTTCTTGCCAGTAATCCCTCTGACTCATACCCCCCAAAGACATCAGGCGCTGCTGTTGATGGTGGTTCGGATCATTGAAGTTTGTGTAAGCCGAGTAAGTAGACTGCCTGTTATTGTTGAATGGAGCTGGGGAGTGTGGCGGCATGTATGGGTGTCCGCCCATATTCGGGAGGCCAGTTAGAATTGTAGAGGCCGGCTTAACAGAGGAGTACATTGATTGCATGTCATCGAGCTCAACACCATCTTGGTAAGCACCATCGAATTTCTCGGGAGCACCACCACGGCGACCAGGAAGACCATTTTGGGTTGCGTAGTCATCCCATGTCTGGAGAGGGATGCTCTTGGGGTCAAAGCCTTCGTCTGCCGTGGCGACGACCTTCTTAGCACCACTCTCGCCAATGACAATACGGGTGTTACCCCACGAGAAATCATCTTGAGCCCAGAAGGAGTAGACAGGGAGAACAAATGAGTAGATCGGGAACGCAAGAATATAGATGATCATCCATCCAACATGCTGCCATTGCCTCTTGATGATAAAGATGATCGCCTGGAGACCGTACACGGCAGCAATCATGACCAATGACAAGATAGGTAGCGGCCCAGTCTTACTAGCAATGAGGTAGATCATGTATCCGAAGTAGACACAAGTAGCTGGGAGAATGAGAGTACCAATCAAATCCAAGAAGACGACGAATCTCATAGAGAAGAAACAGAAACCACACATTTCCTTAAGGAAGAACAACTCAGCCAAATTATGGATTGTCGAGTTAATCCAACGACGTCTCTGGGACAACAAAACGCTCCAGGTATCAGGGGCAGCAGTGAGAGCGTAGGCGTCAGGGATAAACTTGTAGCTCATGTACGGGAAGTGCTTGGTCATCAAGGTCGTAAGGTAACGATCCTCACCGAGAGACAATAAGTTCTTCTTGTGAAGCGTATCGACACACCCATCAGAATATTCATCGATGACTTTGCTTGAGATGATAAGAGGACGGCCCTTGTCAGGAGTACGGAGACGATACATGCAGAAACTAGAAAAGTCAGTAAACCTTTTTTTTTTCAAGACTAGGGTACTTACCATCCAGGCAAACAAGTAACAGATCCGAACAGACTTTCGAAGGCCTTGGCGAGATGATGGGAGATATAGTATTCGTAAACCTGAATCATAGTCCACCAAGACCCTCCTTCGTTCTCCAAACTAGTTTCACCACAGATACCAACAATCTTTGCATCATTTGCACAAGCAGCTACCAAACGGTTCAACGCATCTTCCTTGACACTAGTATCGGCGTCGACCATAAGAAGATATTCGTAAAGCTCTGGATCTACACCAATGATGTTGTTGATTTGGTGAAACATCTCCAGTTGAAGCGGTGACATAGGGGTGCGGTGGTGAACACGGTTGAGGAAGTCGAGAAGAAGGATTTGAGAATCACGTTTACCACGATTACCAGGTTTCGATTTCCCTTGTTCAGAGGGCTTTCCAACTTTGACAACAACGACGTATGGAACGACGCATCCTTCATACTCATACAAGCCAGAGTAAACTTTTCCGTAATTCAGCTGGGCGCTTCCATCACCGACGGACTTGAAAGGCAGTGAAGGAGGATCAATCTTTGGATCAACACCAAGAATGTCGAGGACAATACTCGAAGTCGGCCTATCGTTACCACCACCAACAACCATACCATCACAGACAACGCAAAGCAGTTTCCTCTTGTTATCGTAGTTCAAAGCAGTAAGAGAGTCGAGTGCTTTCCTAAGCTGGTCCTCACCCTCAGTGTACGCAGGAATCTGACAAATAACAAACTTATCTTGCTGGGCCGGGCGGCGCTTGGAACCAAGCTGGAGCGCAGCCAAAAACTTGACAAGAATGACAGCTGCGACAATACCAGCAAAAATAGGAAGAATATAACTGTTGAACTGGCACTTTGCTGTTTTCCTGAAATCAGTGCGTCCCTTATAAAAGAGATTGTTCAGACACCTGAGATTGGTTGCACGTGTGGTAGCATTGAGTTGCTCCATAAACAGATGTGTGACGTCGGAACCAGGGTTGTTGGTGAAGATATCCTCGAGTGTCGAATCCAAGTAGTTGTAGGAAACAACACCAGCAGCACCAGTATCTGGGTTAAGATCAGCGGTATAGAAATAATCAGTAAGATCGTAAAGCTTGTCATTAATGATAGCCCATGGTATGTTGTTTGCGACTCCCTGCGTCTTCACAGTTTTGGGATCCCAAACAAGGTCTCCCTTCTTAAAATCTGCAATAAACGGCAAGAACCTTTGCGAATACCAATTTGCGGAGTGTAACTTTGAATTTGTATCTTGTGCAAGACGAGGACCAGAGTTATGAATACCAGTAGAGAACTCCTGGACCACAGAAGAATCGTTGTACTGCATAACTACAAGGTCGGAACTAACGAGGCCAGAGCAACCTAGGTAAATAGGAGGCGGAAAGTAGGCAGATAGGTCAAGGCCAGCAAAGTCGATCATATTTTCTCTCGTAGTATCAATGCTGCTGTCACTATGTTGAATGGTCCAGAAAGAAGTCATATCGTAAACGTAGCCGTGAATGCTAACCCAGAAATCACTTTCACCTTGGTGGGTTGCGACTTCTTTGGTGTTCCAGGCTTTGTCGTAATTCGGGCAGACCAGTCTCGCAAATGCTGCAATCCAAAACACAATAATGGCGTTAAACAGGAAGATAAAGAGGCAAAGCACGAATTTCTCTCTCCAGGCCATTCGAACATCGGGCCGCTTCATTCTACCAACATGTCGTAACAAGAAACTCGGAATCCACCATGTCATAGCCCAGACTACACCGACCCAAATCTTACGGGTCTTGGATGTTGGTTGTTCTTCAATGTGTTTGGGGTCGGCCGCTTCGGGGTCCAGTTTGCCGGAATAATGAGCTTCGTCGTACTTTGACATACCAGGGCCATCTCTATCACCGCCTGCTGCAGCAAGTGGTGAGCTGCCAGGCATTGCTCCACTCATAGTGCTCTGCCGAAGCAGATGATCTCGAGATGCACCAGGGGTTACCGGTTGAATACCTCCCATAGCACCGAAATAGCCACTGCCATTAGTGTTATTAGTGTAGCCAGTATCCATAGGAGCTGCTCCCATCCCCATCGCGCCTGGTATCGGCTGCTTCAAGTCAAGCATGTTCTCCGCTTCCCACCAGCTACCTTCCCGCATCCACACCCTCTCATTTCCTACAACCACTTCACCATTGCTCCAGCCTCTCTCAATAACCCAGCTCTCAACGCCATCTCTGCCACCAGTGCAGCCAAGAGGAGCGTATCTGACAGAAAATTCATCGAAATCGAAGTCTGCTGTAAAGTCAAGGTGCTTAGTCCTGCGATTTCCCCACTCAGGTAGTCTCCAGCTTCGTAATTGCTTGCTGACAGCAGCTGCGGCCCATGGAGCTTGCTGTTGCCCAGTAATTGGTTCATCTGAAGGTGAGAGGTTCAAATGCCACCAAACTCGAGAGGCTGCAAGGAGTTGCACAACATCAATTTTTATCGCATCTGGATCCCGCCCATACTCAGCTGGGAAGAGTAACTCTTTCAAGAATCCACCTTCTTCAACCTCGCGGCCACCCTTCTCAATAACTTGCTCTCTTCTATCCCGTTCGTATTCCCGATCCCTGCTCATACCGACGAAACCTCCAGTCTCAGCATCACTCCATGCAGCCTTCATCTCCCTGGCTACGGTACCGCTCACGTTAGGCATCTGCACACCATCCATCTTCATCTCAGAGTTGAGACCACTCTCATCGTCAAACACCCCTTTAAGACATAGAGCTTTTGCTAATTTGTCATTAGGTAATTCGAGTATGTTGATTTGAACAGTATCGCCCTCACTTCCGTCAGACTCGTTTTCTTTTCTTATTTCGAAATCAGCGGCAATGGCATCATTCGATTTAGCGACGATCCATTCGACAATAGCTTCGTAGATAGCTGCGATAAAGGCTTCCCTTTCGTTATCGCTCATCTTTTTGGCCAGCACCTCAGGCTCAATACCAATAAGGCCAGAAACATCCTCACATACTTCCTCTACAACATCTTCGTCCACCAAAAGCCCAACAGAGTTCCCGAGCTTCAAAATTCCGGCAAGAGCTGAGAGAAGACCTCGTAGGAGGCTACCTTTAACCCCGATAGCCCTAAGGTTTGCTCTCCAGTCCTCTGCTGCTGCTGAATCGTCTGCAGTTGCCAGGTAGCTTGGAAGGTAGTAGGTACCACTTCTGGCAAGAAGTGAGTACTTCTCGGGTGGTTGTAAGCTAAGACCTTGCCTTTCAGCAGGAGTTGACGCTGCCGAAAGTAGGTAGTAAAAGACGTCGAACGCCCTGTAGCCTTCCTTGGCAGGAATTTGGAGAAGACCGTTGGTGGTGTCAATTCCAGACGATGAGAGTGAAATATGGGCTCCAGTGATGTTCCCGGCGAGGGAGATCTGGAGAGAGACGGACAATCCATTGTGATACGGAACCGAGAATGGAGATGAGGGTGTAAGACAAGAAGTAAATGCCGAAATAAGAGCAAGGGCGTTGGTCAAGATATCAGGTGGCGCCGGTAGTGTCCCCAAAATCGGGGTCAAGAGAGAAGGGGAGTGAGAATGAAGAGATCTACAACAATGTCAGCCATAACTCTAAAATTTTAGTGTTGAATGAAAGACGTCACGCCCAGGAAACAAACTCCGGTAGCGAGATGCAACTAATACTACTCCCCACTTCGGTAAAACAATAAAGGAAAGTAGACTTACGCTAATAGAATAGTTTGGTCCTCTGCTCGTCTCCGGGCATGTTCCCAAGCTCTTGTTCCAAGGTTCTCGTCAATGACCCCACCGCCGTACCCTGCATTCCCAAGACCATTTCCAGAATTCACAACTAAAGTTGTGCTGGCATCAAGAGTATGAGGTTGACCCGATTGATAGGAACTATGAAGAGCCGAAAGTAAGGACGAAGTCGTAACTTGCCCACCACCTTGATTTGTGGCATAGGGCGAAGCAGACGTCGTCGAGTAGATGGATTGTCTATTCGAAAAAGACATGATGGCGAAGCTATCGAGACCAATGTCAGTCAACCAGATCTTAAAGATAGAATCCCAAGCTATGATGGATAAATAGAAAGCTTACTGTAAATATCACTTCAGTATTGAGAGGAGCCTCCCGTGGTAGAACTTGTGAGAAGCACCAGTGTCTTGCCAGTGCTATCACAACACAGCCAGGGGGTAGGGGACCAAAACAAATAAGAAAGAGAGGGAAAAAAACAAAGATTAAAAAGCCAATAAGCTTCCGAGCCAAGCGAATGAATGAGTTGTTGATGTGATACGGCGGAGAGAAGAAGATATTCACGATTGCCAACTAATAGCGGAGCTGAAGGTGGTCGTCCTTGGGGTCGTCCTTGGTTGCTGCGGCAAGCAAGATGCAGCAGCAGCACGGGTGCGTTTTTCCCCTTTTCTCTAGCAGACCGAAATAGGAACAAGGTGGTCGAGGGCTGCAGAAGACGGACCAGGCTGGGTGGAGAGATGGTGGGGTGAAGAAACGAATGTCGGAAAGGAAGAATCAACAAACACAAATAATGCTGCGAGAATGAGGGTGTTTAGAAGAATGGAGTATCCCTCGTCTCTTTTCTTTCGCTCTTCCTCTCTTCTGGAGTCTTGATTGAGCCTTTTCCTCTTCCTATCCCTGGTCTACTTCCGGGCAATATGATGGATACAGTGGTGGGCAAAACAACCACCGCTTGGATATTCTGTAGAAGAACCGCTTGTTCCAACCCGCTTCTATCATTCCCGCCCCAGTGGCATATTGCTCGAAAATTAGCTTCTAGCGTATGTCAAGAGAATAACCGATCGTTTCTACTGCCCTCGAGCGCACTAACCCCCCCTCCCCTTCCCCCTGTACAAATCAGACATTATTGTGTTCACTAAATATGCACGCGGCTCATCAACCAGACAACGAATAATCACTAGCTATTTCTTGGGTGTTTATTTATATAGAGAAAGCTTCTTTGCGTATGACCCCATTTGAAAGTACCGTGACTACGCTGATTCCAGCCCAGCTACGAGGGGAGTGACCAAGATCAAAATAAATAACCAGAAAGAAAAAAGACCCAGGTAAGTGAGAGCAAAGAAAAAACAAAAAAAGACACTTCAGGTCGCCAAGCTTCTCAAAAAGTTCCTGCGCTGACCTGCTGTTCTAAATATAACGCCACTTTGGTTTTGGGGAATGCATGACGAATAGAAGGCCTCCTGGGCCGAATCTGCTTTCCCCAAGCAGGCAAATACCCCTGTTTCGGTCGGGTATGTGAGTGCCGGACCGTGCCCAGGTGGTCCATCGTCCTCCAAGAGCACCGCGGGAAAAAGAAAGGTTTGTTTTTGTTTTGTTTTAAAAAGGATCAAAGATGTGGGTGTAGGACAGGGTATTATTCATACTAGTACTTAGAGTGCCCCTATTTTTGGAACCGGAAGTCTCGGTGCTGATCAACGAACGTCCTGTCTTGGGACCTGCCTACATTCGCATACATAGTGCTCGCTGCCGGGCTAGAAAGGGTCGCTCTATGGAGAAAAAAATTGAGTGAACTACTCGTATTAGTGGTGCCACAGCTACTCAAGGGCCTCGGAGAAGCTACGGCGTGGTGGTTCGGGTAGGTATCGTGATCATCCTGCTATTGATAGGAGGAATGGAACTTTTGACTCTCTTGATCAAAAGGGTCCAGACAGGGACAACAACAAGCGGGAGGATGTGGCAAAAGCACTCCATCTGGACGACAGGGACCCAGAGACCAACAGGGGTGCATGTACTAGCGTAACAAGTTTTTTGCCGGGAAGGGGAAGAGGTCAACAATAACAGGGGAGAGCGAATTTCTGAGGGTGCTCTCACCCACTAACCATAATTAATTGAGCCGTCTAGGTGGCCAGGGAAGAAAAAAAAGGGTAGCTAGAGGGGCAGGAAACGGAATAGGGCAAAAGGTGTCACCAATTAATATCCATCTGTCGAGGCAAAACAATCATATCTGGGCATAATTACTATCGATCGTGGGCTTTGGAATCTCTTCCCTTCGTCTTCCTCTCATCCAGTTGCATCACTCGCTGTGCTGCTTCCAGATTTGACTGAGTACAGCTCTATTGTACCTTCATCACCTTCGTTTTTTTTGTTGTTTGTTGTTGCTTCTCACACGCTCGCTTGCATTGCATTCTTGCCTGTGTTGTTGCTACTCCTTTTCTGTATACCTACTCTATCCTATACCTCTCCCACGTTACCACCACTACGACTTCCTCCTTGGTTTGTTTTTCTTGGGCTTCACCCTACCACGAGAAGCGACCTTGTCATCCCTATTCTCTTCCCCTAATTACTCCTACACCCCATAACATCTTCTTTCCTCATCGTCAACATCAACAATAGTAAGGCGTTTACAACCGCCATCACTTAATTTCTTAATACCTCCACTTACTCGGGGGCTCTCATCCCCCTCGACTGTGTAGTCAAGCTTTAGCCATCATGGCACAGCAAACTCCCCAGTCCCAGCCGTCACTACCCTCACTACCGGCTCATCTCCAGTCCGACACTCATATTACGGCTCATTTGGCCTCCCGTTTTCATTTGGCCTTGCCTACTGCTACTATCAGCTCACATGCAATTGTTGCGTTGAACACTTATACTTCTCCAGATGCTGCTAGCGTGGAGCTTGAGGCATTGGCGGCCCGTATGTGGAGACGCTTGGGTGGAAGAGGAGAAAATCAAGCTGTTTTGTTCCTGTAAGTCTAAAACTCAAATATAAGTTGAAAGACAGATATTGCCGTTTGTCTTGGTATTTGTTTATTTGACAAAGCTAATTTTATAACAGCGGTGAATCTGGTGCAGGGAAGACAACATTGAGATCACTTCTGTTGTCCCATATTCTCTCTTTCACCTCAACTCCACTTTCTCAGAAGATTTCTCTTTTCAGTTTCCTTTTTGACTCCCTAACATCAACAAAATCTCTTACCACACCTATTGCTTCAAAAGCAGGACTATTCCTCGAACTCCAGTATGACAACATTTCTCAAACCCTAATTGGAGGAAAACTCCTGGATCATCGTTTAGAACGCTCCCGTGTTGCTGGTGTGCCGACAGGAGAGCGGAATTTCCATATTCTGTACTACCTACTTACTGGTACGTCAGATGCTGAGAAAGCTCACTTGGGCTTGAGTACTACTTCCACAGCTGCTTCCGGGAATAGGCACACTAGCGGAGAAATCAGAAACGGTGCAGGGCAAAAGAGATGGAGATACCTCGGTCATCCAACGCAGCTCAAGGTTGGGATTAACGATGCAGAGGGCTTTGCCCACTTTAAGACTGCTCTGCGGAAGCTGGAGTTTCCCCGCCAGGAAATTGCTGAGGTTTGTCAAATACTCGCTACCGTTCTTCATATTGGTCAGCTTGAGTTTGCAAATTCCCATGCAATGGCCAAAGGGGAAGATTCAGGTGCAATGGAGGGAGGTGACGCTGTGGTTGTTGTGAAGAACAAGGATGTTCTGGGCGTAATTGCTGCTTTCTTAGGTGTTAGCCAAGACGCTATGGAAAGTAGTTTGTCTTATAAGACAAAGACGCTGAATCGTGAGCGAGTTACTGTCATGCTCGACGCAAAAGGTGCTAGAGCCCATGCAGATGAATTGGCTAGGACTCTATATTCGCTTCTTGTGGCTTGGATTGTTGAATCTACAAATGAGAGGCTATGTGCGGTAGAAGACGCTGTTGCCAACACCATTTCTATTATTGATTTCCCTGGATTCTCCCAAGTCTCATCAACTGGGAGTACATTAGATCAACTTCTCAATAACGCTGCAACAGAGAGCTTATACAACTTTTGTCTCCAAAGCTTTTTCGACCGAAGAGCTGAGCAGCTCGAGAGCGAGGAAGTCGGTGTTACAGCAACAAGTTATTTTGACAATTCAGATGCGGTTCGAGGGTTGCTGAAGCACGGAAACGGACTTCTCAGCATTCTTGATGACCAAACAAAACGTGGGAAAACCGACGTGCAATTCCTCGAGAGCTTGAAGAAGAGATTCGACTCCAAGAATAATGCTGCGATCACTATCGGGACCGCTTCCTCAACTATGCCAGGCTTCTCTGCTGCCAATAGCTTCACGATTAAGCATTTCGCAGGAGAGGTTGACTATCCGGTTTCTAGCCTCATCGAGGAGAACGGGGAAGTCATCTCCGGAGATCTCATGAACCTTTTCCGTGGGACAACGAGCGAATTCGTAACCGATTTATTCACTAGCAAGGCCGTTACCACTATCCAGCATCCCCGCGAGAAGACCGCAATTATGCAGGGCCAAATCTCATCCCGGCCATTGCGAGTGCCTAGTGTCATGCGAAAAAAGGGCGATCGACCAAATATCCGGGCGGTAAGCGGAGGTTCTAAGGCCGACGCAGATGTATCGACTTCCTCAACAGACCAAGGTGCAGCAGCTCAATTTGTCAGTGCCTTAGACACCGTCACAAGATCTCTCACTGGGACCAACACAAACCCTTACTTCGTATTTTGTCTTAAACCCAATGACAGGAGAATCGCCAATCAATTTGACTCCAAGTGTGTTCGAACTCAAATCCGGACATTTGGAATCGCAGAGATTTCCCAAAGGGTACGCAATGCTGACTTTTCAGTCTTCTTGCCATTTGGAGAATTTTTGGGCTTGGCAGAACCTGAGAGCACTATTGTTGGCAGCGAAAAGGAAAAGGCAGAGCTTGTAGTTGAGGAGAAGAACTGGCCTATGAACGAAGCTAGAGTAGGCGCTACAGGCATATTTTTAAGTGAGAACTGTTGGACGGAAATTGCGCGCATCAGTGAAAATAGTGGAGTTAGGAGGACCGTTTCTGGTGCAGGATTCCTGACTGATGGTGACGACCCTGGAAGCACTCCCATGACACCTGTAGGTGAGACTGCTAGAAGTGGTGGGTTGTTTGGGGGGTCCGATTCTAGGGTAAGATTAATTCCCACCCATGGAGGACCCAGCTCAGGTGGGTTGGGTACTCATATTTATGGGACTGGTGAAGCTGGAAAGGGATATTTTACAAAATCCGATGATATGAGATCCGAAGCCGCAGCGTCTGCCTTTCACTCAGGCGACATGTTCAAGAACTTCGACACTCGGGAGCAAATGGCCGAGAAGGGTGCAGCAGCAAGAGAGCAAGAAATTGAAGAGCTACCAGTCAGTCGTGGGCGTAAGAGATGGATGTTCCTGGTATGGTCCATTACATGGTTTATTCCGGACTTTATACTTCGCTGGGTTGGAGGTATGAAGCGAAAGGACATCCAGGTCGCTTGGCGAGAGAAACTTGCTATTAACTTTATGATTTGGTTCATGTGCTTGGTATCTGTCTTTTTCTTGAGTAAGTTGATTCATAAATGGTCTCAATGATTAGATACTGATAACTAACTGCTTCTAGTCTTTTTCCCCCAACTGATTTGCCCCAAGCAAAACGTCTTCAACCTTCAAGAATTGTCATCACATGATGGTGGCAAGAACCATGTCGAAGATACGGCTTATATCGCTATCCGTGGTATTGTTTTTGATCTCACTGCATATGTTCCAGCTCACTTCCCTTCGCTCGTTCCTAGGAAAAATCTTGTGGCGTACGGTGGTCGTGATGCAACTTCATTATTTCCTGTCCAGGTCTCAGCCTTGTGTAATGGTATTACCGGATCAGTCAATCCATATGTTACACTTGACTTTCAGGGAACCAACGCTACAGCTGATGGAACAATCGACAAGAACGCTAAATATCACGATTTCAGGGCCTTTAGAAATGACTCACGCCCCGATTGGTTTTATGAACAGATGTTGATGCTCAAGGCCAACTATAGGAAGGGAAATATTGGATATTCTGCAAAAACTGTTGCATCAATGGGGGCAGCAAGCAACAACATTGCCATCATTGGAGACCGCGTTTATGATATGACAGACTATAACAAGGGTGGGCGAAGGATTGAAGAGCCAGAAGATGGTTCCCCGATTGATGTTCCAGACATCAGCACTGATTTTATGGACGACTCGGTCAGAGACCTCTTTGCAGGTCGTTCTGGAGAAGATATTACTAAATACTGGAATGCGCTACCAATGTCAGCGGAACTCAAGAGACGCCAGAAAGTCTGTCTTGACAATCTTTTCTACGTCGGAAACGTCGACACTCGTAACTCGCCTCAATGTCAATTTGCTACGTACCTTTTACTTGCCATCTCCGGTATGATGGTTTCAGTCATTCTTTTCAAATTTCTTGCTGCGCTTCAATTCACTCGCAAGAACATGCCGGAGAATCTCGACAAGTTTGTTATGTGTCAGGTTCCTGCCTATACCGAAGATGAAGACTCTCTCCGCCGTGCTATTGAATCTCTTGCCAGGATGAAGTACGATGATAAGCGTAAGCTTTTAGTTGTCATTTGCGACGGTATGATTATTGGTCAGGGAAACGATAAGCCTACTCCCCGCATTGTTTTGGACATTCTTGGTGTTGCAGAAAACGTTGATCCGGAACCATTGAGCTTCGAGTCGCTCGGAGAAGGTATGAAGCAGCACAACATGGGCAAGGTCTATTCGGGATTGTTCGAGGTCCAAGGCCATATCGTACCTTTCCTCGTTGTTGTCAAGGTCGGGAAGCCGTCGGAAGTGTCTAAGCCTGGTAATCGTGGAAAGCGAGATTCTCAGATGGTTCTCATGAGGTTCCTCAACAGAGTTCACTACAACTTGCCCATGAGTCCTTTGGAGTTAGAGATGCACCACCAGATCCGAAACATTATTGGTGTTAACCCAACTTTCTACGAATTCTTGTTCCAGATTGATGCCGACACAGTTGTTGCCCCTGACTCTGCTACTCGCATGGTTGCCGCCTTCCTTGCCGACACGAGAATCATTGCCCTTTGTGGAGAGACTGCTCTTACCAACGCTAAACACTCGTTTATTACCATGATTCAGGTCTATGAGTACTACATTTCTCACAATCTTGCTAAAGCATTCGAGAGTTTGTTTGGATCCGTTACCTGTTTGCCTGGTTGTTTCTCAATGTACCGAGTTCGTGCCGCTGAGAGCGGAAAGCCTCTATTCGTCAGCAAAGAAGTTGTCGAAGCTTATTCGGAAATTCGCGTCGATACGTTGCATATGAAGAATCTTCTGCATCTTGGTGAGGATCGTTACCTGACAACCCTCCTCCTTAAGCATCACAGCAACTACAGAACCAAATACATTTTCAACGCACATGCCTGGACAATCGCGCCTGATTCATGGAGTATTTTCATGTCCCAACGTCGTAGATGGATTAATTCTACCCTGCACAATCTTATGGAATTGATACCTATGCAGCAATTATGTGGTTTCTGTTGTTTCTCAATGAGATTCGTTGTTTTCTTAGATTTACTCAGTACTGTTATTCAGCCAGTCACCCTAGCATATATTGTCTACCTCATTGTGCAGGTTGCTACCAGTACCTCGGTTGTACCTATGATGGCCTTCATCTTGCTTGCTGCAGTCTACGGTTTACAGGCGATTATTTTCATTCTTAGGAAAAAGTGGGAAATGGTATGTGCAATCAGTTACAATGTCTTTTTATATCTTGTTACTAATTGGCATATAGCTTGGGTGGATGATTTTTTACGTTATTGCGATCCCGGTCTTCAGTTTTGCACTTCCACTCTACTCTTTCTGGCATATGGACGATTTCTCCTGGGGTAACACCCGTATCGTCACTGGTGAAAAGGGTCAAAAGATTGTCATTTCGGACGAAGGGAAGTTCGACCCGGCTAGTATTCCTCGTAAGAAGTGGGAAGATTACCAAGCAGGTCTCTGGGAGGCGCAAACCCTCCGTGGCCACGACGACACTCGCTCAGAAGCGTCTGGTTACTCATATGCTACTAAGTCATACGCCCCAACCCAATCTGAATGGGGTTACCAGAGCAGACCAATGTCACAATTAGAAATCCCCATGCCACGCAACCATAGCCGTATGAGCATAGCGCCTTCGGAGATGATGTCCCAGCGGGGATCAAACTACTTCGGTAATCATGGAGAAATGGAGATGTCAACTCTTGAGTTACCGAGTGATGACGCTATTCTTGCGGAGATTCGGGAGATTCTGAGGACTGCAGACTTGATGACCGTTACGAAGAAGAGCATTAAGGCGGAATTAGAGAGGAAGTTTGGAATGAGCTTAGATGCCCGGAGGGCTTATATTAATTCTGGTATGTCTATATTTCTTATACACTTAATTACTTTACTATTACTAACTTATTGTGTGCAGCTACGGAGGCTATCCTTGGCGGAAACTTATAAAAAGTAGTTTTTGGTATATGATGAGGGGAGTGGTGATGAGTCAGTGGTTCACGACTGTGGGGCATAGTTTGTGGGCCTTCTGTTAGAAAAAAATGGGGGGGTGGTAGTATTGTTTCTGGAGGTGGTAACTAATTCATGTTCTTTCTCGCTGTCTTTATGCATGGATTTGGAGTAGCGTGTTTATTTATTCATTTCTTGTTTGTATTCCTTTGTGTCTCATTGTAACTTTTGCTCCGACCTTTTATTTCCTTTTCTCTACCATGGATGAATAGCAATTAGTATGTTGGCCGGAAGAGTGGATATTGGGCTTCATTTACTGGGGGTTTTCTACACTTTTATTGTAATGGACCATGTTTTTTAGTGTTTACATAGATTGTTTGACCCTCCTTTCCCATCTATCTTTGCTACTTGCTTTGCATTATGTCTCGCATAGCGTACCTACATACCCTATCAGAAGTCCCTTTATAACTACTGCCTCTACCACCTTTCCTTTTCAGTTTTGGCTTGTTCCTTAAATGTTAATCATTGGAAACATCAAAAAAAACAGCATTAAGTTCCCATATATACAGTGCCAAGATATGCTTTATATCTCGTTGCTGTGAATTGGATAGCTGCCTTCTTGGCACTAACTATAGTGATGGAATATTACGAGAAACTTCCCTGGGGCTACAGAGTAAAAACTTTAAGGAAAAATGCATGGTTAGATACCACGTACGTATCTGGCTAAAGCCCTCCGTGAGGGAACACAAAAGTGATGGCATGTCATTATGATATCAATAAATCGATTGACACAACGAACCCTACTCAAGGATTAGAACCCCCTCCCCGAGGGACTATTATTCAATATTAAACATAATCGTTTATTCATAAGCTCATTGACAAAGAAAGCACTTTCGGGACGTAAACAGTAGGTTTTTCACAGACCCCTCATTACCCTCAATATTTATCCTCCGCAACATGATATACGAACTTCGTCGCACTCGCCTTTCCACTCTTCAAAGCAACCAAGCCCTTCTCGACTCCTTCTAAACCTCCTTCAACCACAGTCGTTGGGTGCCCAACAAACTTTCCCTCGGCGAGAAGACGGGAAATATACCTATAAAATATATACCCAAAATCCAGATCTTCTATTCCCTCTCCAGTCCCCCCTGGGTACTTTCCTGCATGAACTGATCCAACCCAAGTCTTGAACAACTCGATCTCTCCAGAGATTAAGTTGTACTCCTCCTTGCGAGGCTGGACCACCGCGAGCTTACCACCGGGATTTTGTAGCACCTCGGCGAGTTTCGTAAATGTTTCTACCTCAGAGACAGTATCGAATGCGTAGTAGCACTTTTCGCTGCCAAGAGCGGCTTTGATATCTGCAACGACGTTACCCTTACGATAGTCGACTATGTGGTCTGCTGCGTTGAGGGACTTGACGAAGTCGATTCCAGAGCCAGCAACAGCGATGACCGGGTGGATGTTTGAGAGTTTTGCAAACTTCAATGCAAACGCACCAACCGCAGTAGAGCCACCATAGATGATAAGAGGGGTCTTTTTGCCGCCAGAGGCGGGTTGCCAAGGAAGAGGGAACTGTAGTTGCTGATAGATGGCCAAGGCAGCTGTCATGGCAGCAAGAGGGATGGTAGAAGCTTCTTCAAAAGTAGTACGCTTCGGGATGTGGAAGGTGGTGTATGCAGGGGCGATGGCATATTCTGCGTATGACCCATTCGGTGTGACCATAACGTGGAAAGCAGCGACACGGTCTCCCGGTTTGAACTCTGTGACGGCTGAGCCAACTTTGTGGACGTAGCCAGCAATGTCGTCGCCGCTGTTCATAGGGGTTTTATTGTAGATTGGGTATTTCCAGTCTTTGGGGTTGCTGCCCGTGACGATGACCTTGATAAGGACCTGGTCCTCAGAGGGCTCGCTAGATGGAATTATAAGCTTAATGTTCACCAGGTGTTATATATGGTTGACTTACGGGATCGGAACCTCTTTTATTTTGGCGTGGAAAGGTTCGCCGTAGATGATAACTTCCTTCATGGTGTTTGACATTGTGCTGTAAGAAGTGATTGAAGAAATAGAAGTAATTGAGTAGTGGATATAAATGATTAAGTAGGTGAATTGATTGTTGAAACTGTTTGTTTGAATGATGAAATTTTGGCCATTGAGAAAATGACAGATTTATACCCATAGACTCTCTCTCAGTTCTATGAGGCACTTGATCGACATCCCATCATTTCTCTGCAGTGACGCCATTTCCTAGGCAGGGATGAAATAAATCAAACCTATTTCAAACCTATTAGCCCGGTACCAAAAATTAATAGAAAGATCTGTAATACATAACATACCGGAGTTAGAACCGTAAATACCGAATTATTAAAAGCTGAACCCTATCAAGTGTTACTAATTCAGTCGGATAAACCCGGTGTTGGATTACAAATAACATACCTCAATGATCGAACAAGCATGGTTTGCGCGCCCTTCTCCTATCTTACACTTTTATACATATACATTATTCTTTAAACTCATTATCACATAAACATCATATCATACTCTCTTTTCTCCCCGATTACCCCCCCCCCCTTAGCTACTCTCCCGATTCACCTCCACTTCCGACTCCTTTCCTCTCGCCTATGTCTGGTATTACACCACGCTCCCATCCTCACTAGTGTTCTCACTCCCAATAGGAGGGGATCCCTTTGGACGGTGCATCTTACGTGAGTAATAATGCCAAACTGTCAACAAGATGATCAAGAAGATTGTAACGCCAATAGTAGCCCCGACGATAATTCCAGTGGCAGTGCCTTGTGTTGGTTCAGCCATCTTGTAATAGGTAATATAATGGGCTGTAAGAATTCGTAATGTCAAAGCTTTTTAAACTGATATTAAGCAATGGAAGGGGCCCAAGAGAGAGGTCGCTAACGTTTCCGAGTACCGAGTCGCGTTTCCTTTGTAACGAAAAATAAGTAGTGGATTTTTCTTGAGAAGAATCCCCTGACACTTTATAGGTCCACCGCGAAGATGCCGATGAGCATTGATCCTCATCGAAAACCGTGTCTTTGACGTGCCGCTAGAAGCTTGAGCAGTAAGGCCGGCACAACAGCAAATTGCACGCCTTACCAGATCCATAGATCAGCCGCGTGCCCCCCCGGCCTCATCTCACACCTAAATCCATTTTTTTCGTCTAGAGTAGCCCTCGTTGGCGAGGTTCCGGGGAAGGAAGATTCTAGATCGCGGATAATCCTCTCGACCGTTGATGAGGAGGGGGAGTATTATGGAATTCTGAGCTTCACCAAGAACAGCCCCACTACGCACATACCCGTGGAGGAGGCTACTGGACGAGCTGAGCAAATCAACAAACGAGCTCTAATACTCACCGAGATAATCGCCTAAGTTACAAAGAAAATTCTGCTGCAGCGGTTTAGAATAGGCACGGCTCATACTTATAAAAATAAAAAATAAAAAATGGTTTTCATCCAGGACCCAAAGCAGCTCTTTGAACCCTCATGGCATTTCCTTGTGTGTATCTTGTATCCGGACTACATACACGTCTCCTTGCCCAATTCGTTACCCGGGTAAAAAATCCCCCTTATTGCCACGACATCACTGGGTCAGCCCTCCCGTTTGTTTTTGAACAGCTCACATGTGTATCTTGAGGCCCCTAGTTAGGTGAGAAAAAAGGGGTCTGATGGCCGGGACTACCCTTGCTGAAGATCCTAAAGTAGAGGAAAATATTGGTAAACCCGTTTACAGCACGCATGAGATGGGAATCAATTGTGGTGATGTAATTAAAACTAAATGAATTGATATTGGGAGGAAACTTGAATTCAGGTTTTTCCCCTCTTCCTCTCCCCTCCCTCCTCCCCCCTCCCCCCCACCAGATCTTAACGTTTGTAGAGTCGATGCATCAACATTTCTTTTCCCGCCTTTGATGCCAAGTTTGTGGCGGACTTTGAGACATACATACTCCCGTGCAAGGGCATGATTGTCGGTTTCCATGGAAACAAGCTGTTTCTGGACGTCTGTGCTGGATTGGTTGCCGATTGGCCTGAGGAGGCTACTATACATACACTCAGCACCTATAGTACCAGATACGGCACCAGTCAGCACTCGACCTCAACTCTTACAAAGGCACCTCTATTCCCCACTACTTCTAGGTAATAGCTTCTATACCCTGGCTCTTTCCCCGTCACAAAACAAACTTGACCCTGCACGAGCTATCTAGGCTTGTTCTAAATATCTGGTATCTCCCGTGGTGAGGATCCGGTAGTGACCCGCCATTAGAGCTCTGACCATTTTTTACAACATCCACTACTCATCACGATTCTCGACCTAGGCTCGTCACTTTTCAAATTTCTACGCGGCGTACATACTCACAGAGCTTTATAAAGTAAATATACGATTCTTTTCCTCGGCACGAATATGCAGTATTTGGACCACAGCATCTGCCTTCCTGAAGCGGGGAAGAAAAAAGAACAATCAATAGCTGCAATAGGGTGCATCATCGGGAACTCGATACATCAGAAGTCGGCAAAGCGATGAGGGGCATAGGTGCGTGACCTAAACCATGTACTCTCCAAAGTAGAGTTACTCTATCTACTATGCCGGCCTGCATAGAGTATTTTACGTATCTGCGGCATCCCGAGGTTCTGTTTCCGGCAAACTCTTTTCGATCATCTCCTCTCACCCGGCTTGGGGAATGATCGACACGTAAAAATGAAATAAAAAGAGGCGCCTGTATGCCGACTGAACGGACCCACCGGTATGGACAACTCATGCCGATAAAATATGCCGAGTCGCTTTGCGCATTGGTACGGCATTGGTAAAAGCGTCTATCATAGGGTCGAATCCAGCAGGACTATACATATTCTCCTCGGGGAAGTTTGACGGACCCCGAGGCGTCGATTGAGATGGGAATTTCAGGCTGATATGCAAGCTAGCTATGTAGCTAGGCGTTTGGTTATTGGGGTCTGGTAGAGCGCTAAGAATATTTGTGGGAGAGGAAAAAAACTCGCAATATATTTTGATTTGCAGATACCCTATTAGTCTATTTTGTTTAAAGGATATTAATCTTAATCAAGGGTGGAAAAAAATATGATATACTGATTATAGGCATTAGGGTATTTTTTTATTCGGTAATATGGCCGGCATTTGCTATCGGCAATCGTTGCGGCTCAGAAAAGTTACTCCTTGAGCTTGTGGAACATAAATGGTTTCCAGAAGGAAACCTCCCCCCAATAGTTACGGATTACAAATGTAATGCAGAATTATGAAAATCACCTTCAACTAGAGGAAGCAATCGCCTAGGATCTCGGGCCGTAGTGAAGATCTGTGCTCTAAGCTGCACCCAATGCTTGTACCTCAGGAGTTGTGGACCTGCTCAACTTGGCCCAAGTTCCATCATATATACGCACCTAATAAACCAGGCAGTGAAATTCATGTATGACAGCGGCCCAATAGTCTACTAATCCCATATGAAGTAAAATAAACCCCGGCCCGTGCCGAATAGCCGAGTCCAGAAAAAAAAATGAGAACAGCTTGATAGTACCCCACATTCGATATTTATCAACAAGGGCCACTGGAGTTTTCTCGTTTCCTTCTTTTCTTTTACCCACAGCTTTGTTCTTCCTGTGTTCACACAATTGAGCTTTGAAGCTACCTCTTTGACCAAGAGTTTCTCGACGTGGTCCAAAGGAACAAAAAAATTCCCCATGGCTGAACTACAGCTCACCCAGTCTTTGTCGATTAGACCTAGCCATTGGTCTGGTCCAGGACAAACAGATTACTCAGAGCCCACGCCTGATGAAGCTGAGAAGATGGAAGAGAAGTTTGATGAGACTCCAAACAGAAATATGGTGTTCTTTGCACCTGGTGATCCTGATAATCCGTACAACTGGACCATGGTGAGTTAGTCATAAATAGCATCACATCACTCCTCTTGCTGAATTATATCACCACATAGAAACGAAAAACGTTCATATCCTTCGTGGGAATCTTGACTGTTTCGAATTCGACCTTTGCATCGTCTTTACCATCTGGCGCAATTAGCTTTATACGGGAAGACCTTGGTATCACAAATAGTGTTGTATCATCTCTTACTATATCACTCTACTTGATCGGCTATGTTGTTGGTCCCATCTTCTTTGCGCCAGTCAGCGAGTTCTACGGTCGAAAATGGGTCACTGTTGTCGCTTTTACGTTTTTTACGACCATGTCTATAGGATGTGCTTTAGCACCTAATCTTGGTGCACTACTGGCATTCCGGTTCCTATCGGGCATAGGCGCAAGTGCACCATTAAGTGTTGTTGGTGGTCAATTAGCAGATGTTTGGAATGATCCAGTACAGAGGGGAAGAGGTGAGTCATCGGATCATCTATCTTGGAATTTCGCGATACTAATGTCTCTCTAGCTATGGCATTGTTTTGTGCATTTACTATGGTCGGCCCAACATTTGCTCCCTTCTTAACTGGGTACATATCTGCATCACCTCTTGGATGGCGTATGGCATTCTGGCTTGGTGTCATTATTGCTGGCGTCTCTTTCATACCTCTTTTATTCTTCTGCCCAGAAACATATGGACCAATCCTACTAGTACAACGCGCGCAACAGATGAGGAAAGCAGGGAATAAGACTTCTATTGCACCATTAGAGCTAGATGAAAGATCTCTACTAAGCATCTTCGCCACAACTTTAACTAGACCCTTCCGGATGTTCTGGCAAGAGAGCATTGTCTTCCTCACCAGTGTCTTCCTAGCCCTTCTATACGGAACATTCTACCTCTTCTTCACAAGCTACCCACTAATCTTCCAAGGTAGGCACCCCCCAAAAAAATAATTTCAAAAAAAACTAACCCTCCAGGGATCTACGGCTTCTCCCCTGGTGATGCTGGCCTCGCCTTCCTCCCACTTGCTGTCGGTGCTATTTTCGCCTGCGTGGTCGCCATGTCCTGGGACGAATACATCCACCGCCTGCAAAAAGCCAACCCTACTAAAAACATCAGCCCCGAATACCGCCGCCTCCCAATCGCCTGCCTCGGCGGCGCAATCTATTGCTCATCACTATTCTGGCAAGCCTGGACAGCAAGGGGTGATATCCATTGGATTGTCCCAATGCTTGCTGGAATCCCCTTCGGCTTCGGCTTTTGTATAATATTTACTGCCTTCTTGAATTATCTCACTGATGCGTACGAGATTTATGCGGCGTCGGCGATGGCTGCAACGAGTATGTGTAGATCTATGCTTGGAGCGGCGTTTCCATTATTTGCTGGGACTAGTATGTTCTTTTTATCTATTCTATAATTAGTCTTTTTTTTTGGGGGGGGGGGTTGTTGGTTTTATACTAATGCGATTCGTTA
This sequence comes from Verpa conica, assembly GCA_033030425.1. Taxonomy (NCBI): domain Eukaryota; kingdom Fungi; phylum Ascomycota; class Pezizomycetes; order Pezizales; family Morchellaceae; genus Verpa; species Verpa conica. The sequence goes on along the minus strand of JAUFSD010000001.1, from coordinate 2,436,972 downwards.
TACAGTGTATAAGAAATTGACGATACCTTGGGCGTCGAGTCTTCTTGGTTTTGCAGCTGTAGCTATGTCTATTATTCCATATCTATTTATTATCCACGGTAAGCTACTCCCCCGTTCCTCTCTCCTTTTTATGTATCTTCCCAGCTGATGAAAAACAATAGGGCAACGAATTAGAGATAACTCAAAGTTCTGCCAGTTCCTCATAGAAAGGAAACGCATCCAGCAGCAAGAAGAGGATGCTCGGGAGTCAGAAAAGTCTTCTGAGGTGTAGATTGAGAGTGGGAGGGTTGTGTATTTGCTAATGTATTGTCTAATGATTTAGGGATTGAGATTTATATATGCATGTATAAGGAGTTAAGGTTTCTTTTATATTTTTTTTTATCGAAATAGTGTAATTAAATAAATTGTTGATTAGATAATGAACTAACAAATATAAATAAATATGTCTTTGAGACGAGTGATTGTCTATGAAGTATTTTTCTAAAGTGTAAGTATAACACCTCGGCACCAACAATACGTCTCGTGCTCACCCACGATTAAATCCCGCATGACTCTTATCACCTATCCCCCTGTCCCTGGGTGTAATACCTAGATACGGTAATGGGATGCAATCTCGCATCAGCACTTAAAACGAGTATTAGCTGCAGTAATTTAAGACATCCACACGCTACCACTCCATACGCATTTTAGAGAATACTCATTATCTACCTGGCCTTCCGGTATCCCGGTTTCTGAGTGCATAACCTAGTCCTGAACTTAAAAATATCTAATTGGGGTGTAACATTGTTCACAGGCTCGATGCCCTGTGTAGCGGGCCACTAGGGATATTTGCCCTAAGATAGCAATACGACTACCATGCAGTCCTATGCTCGATGCATATCCTTTCCATCACCGTAGTACTCGCTCTCCAGGTATAAAATTTACAATTAACAAGTCGTCTTCATAGATTATCACTCTCCTGTGATAGTTGATATCACAACCCATTCCCGTACCCAGCCATAGCTTTCTACAAACTGCATCTAGATATACCCATTGCCCCACCCCTCCTCAAAACCAGTGTTGAAAAATCCATAGAAAAAAAAAATAAAAAACAAGAAAAAGAGCGCCCACTATTTTCCCGCAAAACCCGTCTCGCTACCAAACCAAGAAACAAGAAAAAGAAAAAGAAAAGCTTACATCATCCGTCTCCTGCAATTACGTTCTTTCTACCTCTCCCCTTTCCTTTCCCACTAGCCTTCCGTTTCCCCGTCCCTGTGCTCGACGAGCTCTTGTCGGTAGCGGGACTCTCACTCCTCCTATCGGTCCCGGCAGTATTTGAACCAGAGTCCGACACATCCCCACTCTTCCCTCCAGGAACCAATCCTGGTGCCATATTTGGTCTCCGTTTCGTTACAAAACTTCCACTTCTACGCTTTCCCGTGGGCGTCCCCGCTTCCGGCTCAGGTGTTCCCGCACGGGAGGATACACTCGGAGAGCGTCTTACCCTAGCTCCAGGAGAGGCTGTTGAACCTAAAGGGACAGAAAGCCGGTCTTGAACCTCCTCCTTCCCCTTTGACCCCGACAAAGGCCAGTACCGCCGGTTTACATCCTTGCGCCGTAGAGACCGTGCCTCGTTTTCCCGCTCCCAGTACTCTGTTCGGTATATTTCCCAGCCTTCGCGAAAGTCCGCGCTGAAACGTTTAGGCAGGATCACGAGCTTAAGGTGGAGTCCCCCGGGAAGGTATTCCTCGACTTCATCTGAGGGGTCGTCTTCTGTTGCTTCCTCTGGATGCGGGGTCAGTTGTGATGGTGTGCGGCCCATTGCGATGGAGGAGAGGGAGGGTGTATGTCGGTGGCTGTGCTCATGGACCGGTGGTATAGGTCTTCGGGTGCTTGCGCTTAGCCGGCGGGGTTTTGTACCACTGGTCGAAGATAGTCGACGTGTAGCAGTTGATGGAGGCCTCCGCGGAGGTGGAGGTGGGTGGAAGGTGTACCAATTCCACCACCAGATGATCCATTGGCGTGTGGAAAAGGGGACTTTGACGAGTTTCACGTTGAAGCCGCGGAGGCCACGGTTAGAAGTCGAGACAAAGCGGCGAGGTTCAACAATTGTTTTTTCATAGAGGCCCGTAGCATAGTAGAGTGTGCCTGTGACACTTCCCCCAAGAAGGCCGAGCCATTCGAGGTGAGAAATGTAGTAGTAGGGTGACCCCCCGAGGAAATATATGCGGTGAAAGAAGAACGCGTTCCAGAGGAACAGCAGAAGGATGAAGAATGTGAATTTCCGGCGGCGTGCGAGATGATGGAGATACTGGCTACGTAGTGATGCTTCGAGGATAAGGAGGTTGAGATAGACCTGGGAGGGAGAAGACGGGGCGTTATCGAGGGGATTACCTGGGGGAGCAGGAGGGGTTCTAGAGGTGATGGATGAGGTGAGTGAATGTAGAGGGGGACGTGTGGGGAGGGAGCCTTTGATGGCGAGGTCAAGCTCTGGAGTCTCAATAGCGGATGATGATGATGATGATGATGATGGTGATAACGTCATTGTGGGGAGGGAGAGGAGAGAGGAGGGGAGGGGAGGGGAGGGGAGGGGGAGAGGGACGGTCTCGGGGTAATGGGACACAGTCGTCACTCGGGGGTCGAGGCTGAAAGATGTCTGGTGACGCCACGGGACCGGAAGCGGGAGTGAAGGGTAAGGATCTATCGGATACTAACACAGGGGGTCAAGTATGTGTTTATCTGTGTATATCTAGAGTATACGCAGAGTAATGTATACACAGAGTATATGTATATATGTATGTATATATATATGTGTACATGTATATAGTATGTACAGCAGCCCAGCTGAAGGGAGAGATCTCAGGAATAGAACATAGTGATACTATAATAGGGAAAGCAAGAGAATCCAACTGTCCGCCAAGTTATACCGAGGGGACAAAGAACGGCAACAGCCGAGGGAGTGATGATGTGGGGATGGGAGTAGGGAATGTAGGAGTAAGTAGGGTAGTAAGTGGAGAGGGAGTAAGTGGAGAGGGAGTAAGTGGAGAGGGAGTTAGTAGGCGAGAGTGTGTAGCAGGGGAGTAGAGACACATCTACTCTGGAGGTCTAATTGGCTCATTAGCCACTCAGCCACTCGGGCAGCCATGTCACACCGTAAGCCGAGTGATACGTAACGCGGCCCGGAGTTAAGCATCCTACAGTACGCCACAACTCTAACACATCTATGGTATTCGTGATACATCTATGATACACCAAGAGCTTAACTCCACATCAACAACTACTTGACCCAACATCTACCGGACCTAAATTCCCCCGTCTTCCGCTTCCTAGAATAGTCCCCTCCATCTCACTCATCATTCATCTTGCCCCTTGATCCTCTCTTCTCCCCCTACTCTATATCCTATATCAATCCCCTCCCCTCCCCCTCAGCCTTAGAGCTATTCGCTCAGTCAACTATCCAAGTTGCGTTCACAAATATATTTCCACTCAACCCACTTTTTACGCCTCTCGTCGGCACTTTCACTTGGTTTCTCGGCTCCACTCTTCCTCTTTGCTCGTATCGATAGCCAGTACTCTCCCTTTCGCCGCCACCAGCACGGGCTCATAGCCCCGAACCCACCAAACGGCATCATGACCGAAGCACGGACTCAACAGAGCCCTCTTGCCTCTAAACGAGGTGCCGATACCCAAGGCACTGCCGATTCGGATTCTGCAAAGGGTGGTAGATTGAGATTACCGGGTAATATGTTTCCTCTAGGATACAAGGAAGGCTTTACTCAATGGGTTAGTTCTTTCCCCACTTCTACTAGTCTGATATAAGCTTTTTTTCCTCTAATAATTGGGATAGTGGACCGCCGTATCTCCTGCTGCTGCGGAAGCTGCCGTTCTTGGATTCCTCCCATTTAATAAAAAGCCTGTTCCAGCACTCTCCCCACAAGATGGCCATGCAGAGGCTACAGCTTCCCCCCCGGAAGCAGACCCCCATGGTCCTCGGGAGTGTGCTTCAAATATGGTCCCATTGTCAGGAAAAAATCGCTTAATCAACGAATTCACAGTCACCCGGACTGCCGAAGGTGATCCAAAGCACCATCTAGTCATGCTTCATGGCTACGGTGCCGGGTTAGCGTTCTTCTACCGGAACTATGACATGCTTTCCCGCCGCGCGGGGTGGAAGATCTGGTCGCTTGATCTACTAGGATATGGTCGGAGCTCCCGCCCCCCATTCTGCATCAGATCAAAAGAACCAGACGCGAAAATCACAGAAGCAGAAGATTGGTTTATCGATGCACTCGAGGAATGGCGGCAGGTCCGTGGCATCGAGAGATTTACTCTCCTGGGTCACTCCTTCGGCGGGTACCTTGCTGTCCGCTACGCTCTCAAGTATAAAAACCGTGTGAATAAACTCATCCTCGCCTCCCCCGTCGGGATTCCAGAGGACCCATATGCGGTCCGCGAGGATCTCCCTGATAACTCAAAGTCTGCAATCCAAGACGAGTACCTCCAAACCCAAGAAGAGGCTACTAGATCCAATCCCAACATTCCAGACTCCCTAAAGGTCTCCCACGACCCCGGGAATGAAATCCACTCTGCCCCAGGCTCAACAACCGACCTCCCGAGCACAACAGGCGTAGGCAAAACCCCTAATGCAACCCCTCGCCGCCCATTACCGAAATGGTTCACATATCTCTGGGATGCTAATATCAGTCCTTTCTCGCTTGTGCGCTGGTCTGGCCCTCTAGGACCTCGTCTAGTATCAGGTTGGACTTCACGCCGCTTCTCGCAGCTCCCACTTGCAGAGAGTACGGCATTGCATGATTACGCATACTCTCTCTTCCGCCAACGTGGTAGTGGTGAATATGCACTCGCATATGTCCTTGCCCCAGGTGCTCATGCCCGCCGCCCAATATTATGGCACGCTCAGAACCTTGTCGGGACTCCGAGTGTGTGGATGTACGGTGAGATGGACTGGATGGATATCGCAGGAGGATTCGCGGCCGAGGAAAAGATACGGAATACTAAGATTCCAGAAGAGGTTGAGAAGAAAGAAGGCGCTGGATGGATAGGAGGGGAAGAGTGGAGAGGCGATAAGAAAGGCCGGGGAGGTGAGGCAAAGGTGCAGATTGTGAAGAAGGCAGGGCATCATCTGTACCTAGATGGGTGGGAGGAGTTTAACGGACTAGTGAATGAGGAGATGAAGGATGTTGAAGTGAGAGAGAAGAGGAGAAATACAACGGTATAAAGTATGGATTATTAGTGTTGGTTTTTTTTTTCTGGGAGAAGAACGGTGTTTGGTGGTTATTTTGATTTTTTTATACCAAAGTAGAGTTCTTGTAATAAATGGATGGTCTAATCTTTTAACCTTTACTCTCACCTCTCATGATTGGTGTATTAGTTGTTCTGATTTTAGTAGCCCGCCTTGGTATATCATACCGGGCATATATGTTGTATTAACCGCTATGGGCAATACTCACAAACACTGTATTTCTTCAACCCCCTGCAGACCCCCCACCAATAATAACCCTAACCTTATCTAATTCGGTTAACACTTGTCTCACATCGTCCCGTTGACTCTAAGATTACTCTGCCTCCTAGACCCTGCAGGGCCCACTCCCACTCGGCATAAAACTATTAAATAATCTCCGAGAGAAACCCGGGAAAGGTCTTAAAGAAAAAAATCCACGAAACAAAAAAACGAAAATCAAATGATGCTGAAGCCAACATCAACAATATCAATACTACTCCTCCTACCAGCCATGTTTATATTTCTAGTACTGGCTATATTTACTACTATCGTTTCATCTACTATATTAGCGGTTCGCTTGGCAGTTGTTTATGTCGATTTAGCTCTGGCGGTGCTCCAGCGGGTTGCGTTTTATGAGTCTTCCTCGAAGAGTGCTAAGTTTTGTGTGGGCTGTGGGTTGGAGGGGAAGGCTGGGGAGGTACAGGTGACAGCATTACGGAAGCTGAAGATGGAGGAGAAGGGGAGGTGGCGGAGGGCGAGGACGCCGTTAGGGGGGAAGAGGGTGGATTATGGGACATTGATTAGGCCTTCGAGGAGAGAGGAGGACTATTTCGGTAAGTGGGATATTGTTGCGGAGGGGGCTTGAATTAGAGGGAGAAAGAAGGTAGCAGCATGGAATATGGGCTGCCAGTTTCTGTCCTTTTTCCCGTGGGATTTACTAGGGGATTTCACTGGCATCGCGGTCGAGGTTTAGTAGCAGTTTTTTAAGAAATACCATGACGTTATAATGTGAGATTAATATTCCCGTCTTGTACGGGTCTTTAAGACACACCACCGCCCCAGGGCTATATACATAAATCAATATCTAAAAGCGTACGTAAGAGAGGAAGCGTTTCCACTTTGTCTGTGCATAGTACTCGTCCAGCTTGTGCTCCTGCTCCAAGAAGTCTTCCTCTGAGATCCTGTCTTCCCATAGGTTCATTGAACTCTATTTACGATCGGTTAGTCAACGGAAAATTAATTACACATAAGAAGAGAATTATACGTACAGCTCTCACAATATGCGTGCTAAAAAGAATTTTATAGCCACTGTACAACACGACCACCAATGGGATACCAATGCAGCTCCGGAAGAAATGCTCGGCAGATGATGAGGCAGAGATTGGTGAGGCGGAAACATAAATATGGCAGCACAACATAAAAATCAAGGAGATCTAAAAATATTTATAGTTAGCTTTAGGAATATCTCAAAAAGTCCTGAAATAATTAAAGGGGAATATAGGTTCTTACGAATCCAAATATTGGGTAAAAGGGGCGCCATGAAGCCTGATAAACATATTTTCTCTCAAATATGTTGAGACCCTGGGCTTTAATACCTGCACGCCAGCGCCAGTTCGCAAAGATGATCGTCGGCCAACAGGTCAAGAAAGCGATACCCGATAAGGAAGTAAACCTATTTTGATCAGAAAGAAATGATTTAATAAAGGTCGTACCAGCATACCAATCAAAAGCGTTCGCTGCAGAAGATGTGCAATTCAAGTATGAGAGACCAACAGCGATAATCGAGGTCACCAAAATTGCTCGCATCCTGTATATTTACTTAGTATATGTTTTTCAAGACCGGATAGCGACTACTTACGGTCTTCCCTGCCTGTCAACTTTATGAAACCCCCAATATTTCCCTAAGAGTCCTGTTTGTGTCATGTTGCACAGCACACGAGATGCAGTATAGATGCTGACACTTCCAACACTGCAGACACACAAGAGAACGATCGCGTTAAGGATATCAGGCAACACTTTGATCCCAGCGCTGCTAATGGCAATCACAAACGGTGAAGCATCTACGCTGGAACCCCCACTTCCACCCAAGAGCCTCGGATCATCGGCAGATACCACAAACGTGAGAAACAGCAGGGTAATGACGTAAAAGAAGACGATACGAAACATCAAGGTGCGGACAGCACGGGGCATCGCAATACGAGGCTGTCTGGTCTCACCGCCAGCAATTCCAGCAACCTCTGTACCTCCACAAGAGAACGCTGCTGTTACAAAAACACTCGATAAACCTATAGATGGTTAGAAGGATTCCATATTACTTCAGTCGAATTATTATACCTTTGAAGCCGTTGAGAAGAGCTCCAGGGTGTACCCAGTATTCGCCGCCATGTTTTTCCCCCTGGGGGCCTCCACCTCCCATGATGACCCAGATGACAAACAAGAACATTAAAATAGATAAAACCTTCAAACAAGATACCCAAAACTGCATAAAAGGTGAGCTACTTGCTGCTTAGATGACTATATATGATTTTTACTTACTTCTATTTCACCAAACACCTTCACAGGGCATATATGAATCAAGACCATAATAATATTGAAAACACTGATTAAGATCGCCGCATTTCCAGGAGTCGAGCTCCAACCTTCTGGGAGCCAGTACCCAACAATAATCCTAGCTGCAGTTGCCTCTGTGCCAAAAGCTCCGATCCAGCATGCCCAGTACCTATATTAACCATTAGTATTCAAAGTCTTTTTTTTATATAGCTTACAGTATTTACAGCAGCTAACTGCATACTGAATTCTTGAGACTCTAGGATTTGGTGCTTCCAAAGACCTGTCTCATAGGAAACCTGTATACCCGACATGGGTATTGAACAATGAAGAAAGATAGAGGGGCTGTAGGGATTGGTTTTATATCTACTATATAGATTTATTTATTTGAAGTAGACCGCCAAAGGTATGTAGTAGACTCTTCAAAATGCAATCTGCATACTGAGAGGTAAATCCACAGTTAAAATTTGAATTTTGACATACATTATTCCCATTGTGAATCCCCAAGCAGGATCAATGTACCTCGCTGCGTAGGTAACAAAACTTCCGGAACTAGGATACAATGTGGCCATTTCGCAAAGACATTCTATGGCAATTAGCTTCTTTCAAATAGGCATTGGGCCCTAAAATTCCTTCTAAAATACGTACGCATCATTGTTGTTAGCACAGCACCAAGCCATGTAAACGAAACGACCACAGCTGCAGGACCTCCATTCCTCAAAGCCTGCCCAGAGCCAATAAACAAACCAGTTCCGATACTGGAGGCAATTGCCAGCATCTGCAAGTGACGAGCATCTAGTGCCCGCTTTAGCTGTGGTCCTGGGACACTACCCTCGTCTGCAACCTTCTCCCCATTGATATTTGAGTCAATTACGTAACTGACTTGTCTGTCTGTTTCTGCGTGGTCGGCCTTGTTTTCTGAAGACATCGTGAGAGCTATGAGGTAGCTTTGCGTTGTGTGTCGAAGGTGAAAGAGGACAACTATGGGAAGTATATGTACTCAAATACTCAGTAGCTCGGTTATAATTATTGAACTAAAAAAAAATACGTAAAGGTGACCTCAAACTAGAAAAAACACTTATCACTACCCGCTTAACTGGCTTTCTCGGACTGATCACCGAATATCAAGCGCGCATTGGACGATGTGCTTATCTTCCTTCCTATAGAGAACATTCCCCGTAGTCAGTCCAGTTAGCTAGGGTCTTTATCTTGGATTTCCTCTTCTAAGAAGATTATTCTCGGGTTATGACCCTATCATGATGGTGTGAGATGTCCTAGCGTTAGATCTAGATTAACATGATCCGCACCTGCTACGTATCACCCTCATCACATCTGCCGAAGCTCCCCGATATCAGTGAAGAAAGCTTAAGTTCACGGCATGTTATTGATTAGTATAAGTATATCTAGCCCGCAGGGTTGTTTTTGTAGGCGCAGCACGAGCCACATGGGCCTTGTTATGTCCAACAGCGGGGTAAACAAAGGGAGAATTCTGGGAGCTACCGTAAACTTACCGCTGGGAATAGAAAATGCTAGGATACAAACGTGAGGTGGTTATTGGAGGTTATTCTGTACTAAATAGGAGTAACTCCGAGGTGCCTGAGACAACTATTTAAAGAAATGCGGGGAGTGCCTACGCTAAAAGTCTCAGTGGACTTAGGTGTAAGGGATTAAGAGACATTACCCTTGTGGAATAAATGAATACGGATAGCCTAGTAGGTCTATATTCATATTATATCCATATGAGTGCATGTTTCAAGAAAATTCTACAGTGATTTCTACTAGTATGCATAGTGGAGCACGTATTTGGGTACATGTATTTATTTTTGTTTTCTACGTTGAGTTAAAACCTATACCGAGATACGGGCGGCAAAGAATAAGGCTACTAGGTCGTATATTTACAATACGAATATGCTTTAGTGTTCAGCTGCCTATAGCATGATATTGGCTGTGAAGTAGTCGGTCATACGGGATCACCCGCAGCCACCCCTTATAATTACTTGAGCACTTACTAAGAATGGACAATTATTCTACAAAGACAGGCGAATCATTCAGCCCTACGCCAAAGCAAAAACTAGCTGGGTATTACTGGAGTTTGGCGCAATGTGGCGCGTGCATATCGGCTTCTACCGGATAATTACACAACCTAGGTTAATCGATTGTCTGACATTGATGACTACGAGTGAGAGCTAGAGGTATGTATTCTTTTTAGAGTGCATGAGCATGTATTTTAGAAAAGCTTTTAATTTGTCCTAACTACGACTTCGCTGGTCAGTGTTACACTCTGTACGCTTAGATTATGCTTATCTGCTCCGAGTGTGGTAAATTAGTCCCAGCTATTAGGTGAAAACATTACTGGTGTCGTGGTCAAGATCCTTCTACAATATGATTACCTTCCCCCTAGCCTTAGGTAATGTATAATACTGGTATTGGAGCGCTATACGTGGTTGGTCTAATGTGTTGAGGAGGGATTTACACAAGATACACCAATTCTATTTAGGTATAAAAAAGTACTTGATCTAAATAAACGAGAAGCCTAGTTTTAAAGTGCTCCGTTTGTGAGCAAAAGATATTATACGGGGGGGAAGCATCTCTATCTCTATCATTCTAGACATAAGTAAGCGCGGCCAAATTCGGCACGGAGACAACGGATGAGGAATCGGAGCGGAGTCGGAGTGACAAATATCCGGCTGTGCAAGCAAGAAGTTTCATTTCGGAACACATCCTTGCCGTTAGTTACCAGGAGGGCTTCACAGCATGAGAAAAACGCGTGGCCTAACCGTCTTCGCTGTAGCGGGAAAAGTCTTTCTGGAATTTTTTTCTTATTCGCTCCTCTTGGCAAGGCGAATGGGACACGATGTGGGCCTGCTTCGATTGGCGAACAGTCATTGATGACGGAACCGTTGGACACAGATGCGCGAAATGTATGTGAGTTTCACAAAATCACGCGAGCAGGTGTGAGGAGCTGCCATGGCTGCAGCGCATACATGTACCTGTGCCTATAGTGAGCACCTATGATGAAAGTGGAGGTGGAGGGGAAGTTCCTGAGTGAAGTAACGCAGGGCAGGATAGAAAACTATTGAGGGGAAGATGGTTTCAATAGAGTTGAGGTGAAAGACACTACGGATTTACCATTAAATTGAATTATTATGTCGTATTGTATCGGAAGCTGTCGTAGGGATAAGAAGGATGACCTAGCCACATATGGGAATGGTGGGAGATTGTGGTTCGTTGGGCCTGCTGTGTCCAAGCGGTAAGCGGTTGCGGTGCTGTAATTGCTTGCTGAGCAAACAACAGGCGACACAAGGAAAGTACTTAGTCTGTACCTCCCCTTCGGTTTTCTATCCCACTCCCCCACCCCCGCCTACCCCGAATCCTCAGAAGAAGAAGAAGGAGAAGAGGGTTTATATTAACAGTCTTCTTCGTCCTCTTCACCCTCTTCGCCCTCTTCACCTTCCTCTACCTCCCTTTGGCTCCTGACGTCAGGTAGTGTTCGCGCCAACCAAACTTTATCTTCAACGCTACTTGTCTCAGCTCTAAACTTCTTCATAGTGTCGAGTCCAAGATGAAGTCTCCGCGCTCAAAGATATTCCCGGCAATGCTGGATACCCATTCCACAACATTTACCAAGCAAAATTTAATGGGATGGCCCTCTATGCCTGGTTTTAGTCGTATGCGAAGGAAATTTGGGTCCCGGATGAGGAGTGGCCAGTCACCAGGATCAAATCTTGCAACTCTCCAGACGTCCTGGGATCCATCAGATACCCTTCGTTCGCTCAGAGCTCATAAGTGGTCTTTCTGGGACGGACAGTACTTGATCCTCGCTATCTATGGCATATTTTGTCTATCTATTATCGAGCACCCTGGTGCACTCGTCAAAACTTTAATATCAAGCTTATTAATTTTTTCCTTAATATTTCCCATCACTCGGCAATTCTTTTTGCCTTTCCTCCCTGTTGCGGGTTGGTTGGTTTTGTTCCACTCCTGCAGGTATGTCATAGCCAGCCTCATCCCATTTTGATGATTGTCACGTGAACGGGACCCGGCCTTCCCGTACCCATTACCAACCTGTGATGAATTCCCCGCTCACATCACATCATCACAGGTTTATCCCCGCTGAGTACCGTCCGCATATCTGGATCCGTGTCTTACCTGCCCTCGAGAACATCATTTACGGCGCCAACCTGAGTAACATCTTGTCGAAAAACACCAACGCTTTCCTTGACGTGTTGGCCTGGCTTCCCTATGGGATCATTCATTTTGCTGGGCCTATTATCTGCTCTATCTTTCTCTTTGTCTTTGCAGCCCCAGGAACCTTGCCAGTGTTTGCTCGCAGTTTCGGTTATATGAACCTCATTGGCGTCTCAATCCAGATTCTGTTCCCATGTGCACCGCCTTGGTACGAGAACATGTACGGACTGGCCCCCGCGAATTATTCTATGTCTGGCTCTCCTGCAGGGCTCGCTAGGATTGACAAACTTTTTGGTGTTGATCTCTACACGTCAACGTTCACAGCCTCCCCGTTGGTTTTCGGGGCTATGCCATCCCTGCATGCTGGATGGGCTACCATCGAGGCCTTGTTCTTGAGCCACGTCTTCCCCCGCGGAAAGTGGTTCTTTTACACGTACATTCTGTGGATTTGGTGGGCCACTCTTTATCTCCAGCACCACTATGCTGTTGATTTAATCGCTGGTAGTTTCTGTATGTTTTTCTCGAATTCCTTATCTATTATGAAAGGGACTAACGGCTTTTGTAGTGGCTACTGTAACCTTCTATGTTGCGAAAACTAAATTCCTGGCTAGGCTGCAGCCTGACAAGGAATTCCGCTGGGATTACGATTTCCTCGAAATCGGCAATAGTTATCCTCACAACTACGCTTACGCCTTGAATGACCTTGATGGTGATTACCATTCCGAGGACGATGAGTGGACTATGGGATCTTCATCATCAATTTCTTCTGGCTCTCGAAGCCCGATTGAGGATACTCAATCTGTGTGGGAATCTGGTAGTGAGACGCTAGCTGGTCAATCTGACAATGAAACAATGGATATATAATCAGCAGCTGCCAGATGCTCACAGGGATTTCGCCCCTATAGCACAGTAATTTTAACGAGATGTCGAGTACGAAGCCTAGTATAATCACGAAAAAAGATACCCTATTGCGTAAACAATAATCACAGTTTTATCACAAGGCCTGAATATTCAACAGTTTAATTCCCTTCTTTTTCATTTTTGTTCTATGATTCATGGCGATTACGGGGCTGGTGTTTGGGATGTTTTTCTGCTTCACTTCTGGTTTTTATTTCATTGATGCTCTCTTTTCTAGGGAGGGGATATTTAATGATTGAGTCGCCGTACATAATATATCGTCGGCGCAGCAACACTCTTCAATGAGTGGAGAAATACAGGGTGTAATGCATAATGATGTGGGGGCTGGTTAATTTCTTTCTACTGCCTCTACTTATTTCTTTATACGGGTGTCTACCACCTTTTCTTTCGCTTCTAGTGTGGAATATTTTTTGATTCTTACTTTCGCTCTTGAAATTTTTTCATCATGGGTTTAGGGGGCTATTATAGACTGGCGTTGTTTTTGGTCAGTTTGTTCATTCGTTATTTAGTGCTTCCATTGGTACACTTTAGCGCGGAGCGGATATCTAGGGGCTACTCCGTAAATGGGGTCTGGTGGGCGTATATAATCTGTAGTTAGTCTAGAGACGTGGTGAGTAAGGCTGTATCAGCCTCGTTATTTGGGAGACCTATTGTAATGCTTATTGGTTGGGAAGGCCCGAGCAGGATGGGCTAGGTGATGGTGATATTGATTACTCTACTCATCAATAGTATATACCTGTAATTCACAAGCCAATATTTGGCGAGGCAATAATGAACATACAGATATCCATTTACCAAATAATGGTTTTACTGAGTGCCTTAGAAATAATTGTGGTTGTGAGATATTTCCCGGTGAGATGGTCATTGGCTTTGTTTTTACTACAACGCCCTGTCCTGTAGAACTCGTACCTCATACTAAGTAGATGCCAATAAATATATCTAATTCTGTAACTTGATATCGTAATATTTATAATATATCATACATGCGGTTTGAATCAACGGTCACCGTTTTTTTTACCTAAGACATCTATGATATTATATTTCTTTTAGCTTAGATACAGTGAAATTGACTAAAATTCAAAGTTCTGACTACAGTAGGCCTAAATTCATCACGGGAATATTCAGAACACGGTAGGGTAACCTGTACTTTCCATCATGAACCTCAAGCTCGAGTTTTAGGCAAGCCAAGACCTCCATCTCCAACTCAACACTCCATTCCAAGAGAGTAAAAACTAGGCTATAGAAATTACCTGATATTATCTCCCCCAATAAAAAAGACACAATGTCTTACCACCTCCAAACAACGCTCCTCCTCCTCGACCTCCCCCCCAAATCATTCGTTGGCATAGATCTAGCCTCTTTCACATCCACCGATCGCTTCCAAGGAATAAAGTTCATTCCGTCAGGACTCCACTTTGTATACTTTTCTACCCAAGGTGGCATGTCACTACGGACAGGGTTCTGGTTCAACGCTGCCGACACCGGTGGGCGTCCCGTCATCATCACAAAATTTGATACAGCGATAGAAAAGCTTCTACGAGAGAGAGAAATGGGTATCGATGAAGTAATGCGGATCAGGGCAAATCTAGTGCAGCTATATGAGGAACATTTGACAGTGTACCGGCAACCAGCCAAAGATGGGAGAGAGGGGAATACCCGGCCTGATGCCGAACAGTGGGAGGCTTTGTGTGAATATTTGGATGAAGCTGTGCTACTAAGGTGTTTTGGAGATGGGTGGGAGTGTAGTAGTATCTCGAGTTCGAAGATGGACAGGGATCAAGAGGAGGAGGTTTTGATGGGGCTGTTGAAGGGACAGGATGTTACTGTAGATATTGGGTGGACGCCTGTGGACTTGAAGCGGACGTGGCCTGAGGGGGCGATTGGAAGGGAGAGGACTGTTATGGCTAAGGATAGGTCTTGGGCATTAGGGAATATTGTTGAGAATTTGGGTAGGGGTGGAGAAAATGGAGAAAAGCAATTGTTGGGAGAACTACAGGTGGCTTTTTTGATGGCGGTTACACTTGGATGCTATTCAGCTATGGAACAGTGGAGGAGACTATTGGGGCTAACATTGACGTGTAAAAGTTCAGTTTTTGCAGAAAGGAAGAGGTTCTTTGAGGTTTTTATGGAGTGTTTACTGGCACAAATGGAGTACGTGGATGAGGCATTTCTAGCGCAATTTGTTGGGGGTGGTGAAGGGGAAGATAGTTGGTTGGCAAAACTTCTACGAAGGTTTGGGAAGGGCCTCATGGAGATCATCGACGATGATGCAGAGCAAGGGAAGGGAAAAGGAAAGGCGAGGAAGAGTGAAACACTTGAACTATATAAGGAAATTGAGTCGCTAGTCAAAAGGAAATTTGATTGGGTTCTAGACACCAAAGACATGGTGAGAAGGGGTATGATACAAACCGAGGAGGGAGAAATGGTGGAACTCGAGATGGTGGGGTTGGAGGAAGATGATGAGTCTGGAGAATATGCGCCTGTTATCGTGGAGGAATATACAGAAGAGAATTCTGCGGACATAGAAATGACACCAGTACCATAAAATCTTAATATATAAATTAAAGGCAAGTACGACCCCGTATTCAGACCTGATTTTAATCGTTATCTCGTCTCTTTATATCTCTCAGCCTTCTACGATAGAATATTCCCTTCTAGACTATGTATACAGCCTTACTCCACCTCTATTATTTTCTCGTCAGTGCTCTCTTCTACACTTATGTAATGCTCTAGTTGTACAACTAGGCTGTGCTCGCTCTACATGTTATCGGTTGCCAGTTGCCATAGCCCAGCTATCGCTGCCTTGTACTGCCCTTGGAATCTATTAATTTTTCCTTGCAGAAGTGAGCTCGCATCTTTTTATGCCGTATGTACCACGGGATAAAAGAGGGTGTCTATTCGACCTGGACTATAGTATATATAATTCGTTCATAATGTATGGTCCTCTCACCAGGTTATTTTTTTCTTAATTACATTTAGCAAATCTAAATATAATTTCTTGGTGTGGCATATAAGATTCAATCGCAAAGTAGGATATTCTGCCATCCTGACTAATATGGCGTGCTTGATTCCTGTTTTATATGAATAACATCTATGTACTATTATTGCTCTTAGTCTTTTAAAAAAAAACCACTTGGGGCTTGTTTCTACGAGTATGATTGTTTGATAAAGTGGCCATTTGACTAGTACGTATCCACTTGACCAAATTTACAATAGTTTGCTATGGTTACCTAGTTGATACGCATTTACTCTATGTGGACCTTTTAATCAGACATAAGCTAGGGCAATATAAAGGTAATCTCCTTCCGGGGTCCTTAAATGAGGTATCGATATTAACCAGCATAAAAGAGTGGGGCTTTTGATGATTTCCCGCGGGGCTGGGAAGTCCAGAAATCTTTGCTCCTTGCGGGAGGCTAACAGGGTATACCCATGTTTTCCGCTGTATACCCTACTCTGCATAATACCTACTCCTACTAAGGAGCGAATTTGCCCGTTTAGCCAGGCTATGGCACAAACGAGACTTATCGATAACCTCAATTCAGCCTACAGGGAGATATTTTACATAAGATGAACATAGACAAAAAGGTCCTGAAAGGAATTGGTTTGAGGCCCTTAGACCATTGTTGCGAGATGCCAAGACGTCATCTCTACATCATTCCCGAATATTTCAGTATCGAGCGCAGCCACGACTTTACTAGATATTCAGAATCTATTCACTACCGCTGCAAATATGTGTCCCCCGTCGAAGAGCGACTCCGCACTTCCGTCCGAAGAGCATGAGCCTCTCCCCAGCTCAGCCTGGGACCTCGGAGTCCATGACGCACATTGCCACCCTACTGATACCATGACTATGGCTCAAACGATACCGTCAATGAGAGCTGCCGGTCTCGTCATTATGGGGACCCGTTTTCAAGACCAACCACTTGTTGCCGAGCTTGCCGAAGGATACGGCGTTTATGACCCCGATTGTCTCGAGGGGGGCAGAGGAAAAATAGTCCCGAGCTTTGGTTATCATCCATGGTTCTCGTATCTAATATGGGACGACGAACTCCAAGATCTAAAGAGACTTTCCGATGAAGAGCGGAAAGTAGTCCATTACCAAAAGGCACTGACGTCAAATCCCCCCGATGAACTTATTGCCGCTCTCCCTGAGCCGAGGAAGCTTTCGGATGTCATCAAAGAGATACGAGGAAACCTAGAGCGATTCCCGGTAGCCCTTGTTGGGGAGATTGGGCTAGATCGGGGGTTTAGGATACCGTTCCCTTATGAACTGCCGGTCACGAAGGGCTCAGCTGAGGTCAACGACGATGACGTCTTGGAGCAGGAACAAGAAAGTAGGAGGTTAAGCCCTCATAGAATTTCAATGGAGCACCAGAAAAGGATTTTTATAGCACAACTCAAGCTAGCCGGAGAGCTTCAGAGAGCTGTCAGTGTTCATGGTGTCCAGTGTCATGGAGCTCTATTCGACACATTCCACGATCTTTGGAAAGGCCATGAACTCATTGTTGAAAGTAGAAAGGAGATGAAACGTCGGAGAAGGAAAGGGGAAGATGGACACCAATACCTTCCTGACTTTGGTGACGATGACGATGAAGATGAAGAGAATGAATTTGCCGGGGAGGGTGACGAAGATTACTCCTGGCTTCAACCCAAGAAGAGTCAACCAGCACCACGTAGTTCTACGCCAAAGCCGTTCCCTCCTAGGGTCTGCCTTCACTCGTTTTCTGCGCCTTTACAAACACTTCAGCAATATATCACTCCGCCATCAGCCAAGCACCGGTATCCTTCACAAATCTACTTCTCATTCTCAACAACTATCAATGCTAGACCTGTGAAAGGACATGTGGGTAAAATAATGGAGACAATTAGAGGAGCACCCGAAGATAGAGTCTTGGTAGAGAGTGACCTACATACAGCAGGGGAGGATATGGACAAGGCATTGGAGGGTGCTGTAAGACTGATAGCGAGTGTTCGGGGATTGGAGCTCAGTGATTGTACTAAGAAGTTAGGCAATAACTGGAGAGAGTTTGTTTTTGGGCCTAGTAATAGTGAGGGAAGCGTCGACCAGAGTTGATTAGACTTGGTTGGCACACCTTAGTTTGCTAAGATATATAGCGCAAGATATCCAAAATAAAATGTGAGTTACACTACAATTGAATTTCCGAGAAAAAACACCATGTAATCTTATCTTTGCCAGAGACATTAAATCTAGGAATAGCGGATAACCGGAAGGTACTTAATTGTAACTGATATCACTGTTCTAGTTTATTTTAAGTCGTTGTTGGAACGAGCATCCATGAACATATGTCCGCATTAAGATGAACTAAAAATGTCGATCACGTTTTTCGCCTAATAAATTGATCTACGGCTCTTCTTGTGCAACATTACATATCGCATGTGCAACACTGGATGATTAATTCACCTGATCAGACAGAGGAACAGATGGATGATCGGCACGAGATCTGTTTCTGGCTTATAAGTCAAAGATGCATACAGAGCCGGAGATACCGAGACCACTAACGCGTTCCGCAGGGAACGTACGGGAAGAAGGAAAGAAGGAAAAAAGAACCTTCAGAATCTTGTTTAGCTGATGAGCTACAAAATGACCGAGAATAGATAAATAAAAAAGATAAAATACAGCCTCGCTATAAACGAAAACGCCAGAGCTCCCTCCCAAATTATATGCCAAAGAAAAAAGATAATAAAAAACACCACCAAAATCCAAGATGCCACGCGCCAAATGCAGACCGTACTCCAATCCCAAGCTTTCCTGTCCTACTAAACTCTTCTCCCATGTGCGCAAGGTACTCTATACAGCCTCGCAATAGCCGATCGTATCACCCACCAGGCGATCAAGCGCTACGCCTGCTGCGCATTCGCGTGCTTCGTTTTCGGTCTCGAATTTTACGCCAGTGCTAGAGGCGTATTCTCGATTGTTCACCCTGACTAGACAGGTATACATCCTTGGCGAAGGATGAAGGATAATATAGAAGGGAGCGGCGAAGCTTGATTGTTTGCAGTAGTCTTTTTGAGGGAGAAGTTGAGTTAGTATTTGCAAACGAGAGTAGATGCTACTGTATTCAAGCTTACCGGATAGCTTCTCCTGGCTTTCAGTCTCAATAAAGTAGCGTTCGAAAACCCGCGAGGTCATGATATGACTCGCAAGACGCATTGAACTGATCATCATCGTGAAGGAAATTATTGGAGGGGTTGAGAATTGGAAATAGTAGCTAAATGATAAGATCAGCGGTGTGGTCTAATGGGGGGGGGTATGTGCGGGAGAAATTATAGAATATTTATATAAGAAAGGAGACTAGGGAGAATTTACCTATATGTAATCCTCGCTGTTCGGTGTAATCAGATGTTGAATATATCTACTCCAAAAAAAGATATTTTAGGATCTTTGATATGTATTTCTCTGTTCAGTTCTGTACTTCAACGGTAGCTCGCCGTAGTGATCATGCTCAATGCTGCTTTGCACAACCACCCCTTACATCCATCAAAGCTCCTTTTTTTTGTGGCTGCCTCAAGCCTTTTAATAACGGCGAGCTCAGCCCTTTGAGACCTGCGGGGATTGGAAGCTCTCCCCCCTGCACGGGCCATTGCCAAGAGTTGGCGAACCTAACCATACGGGGATAGGTAGCCGTATCTTGTTTCCCCGCTACGGCTACTATGCTATCCATCTGGGCGTACAGCGGAGTACAGTAGCTATAGCCAAAGCCAACGCCAACGCCTGGATAAGGGCTATCGCGGAAATACTCCTACAACGTGGCCTAAGCCGCTGCGTCCATTGAATTAAAGATCTACCGGCATTCATTACACTCGTGTTCGGGGATATACCACAACTTGAGAAACTCTCCGAGTTCTCTCGGGAGAAATAATTTATTGAAGGACAACGGAGCATCATTCTCATATTGTACATACCAGTTTTTCCTATCTCTTACCCGCTGCTGTGCCTTTTCCATGGTGGGCTCCACAGCCTTGCTCTTGTTCTTGGCTTAGGGTCTAGGTAAGTACATGTCTGCTTATCTTAACTACATCTACTACTACTACAACCACAACCGCCACATCTACCACTCATTCCATATGCCTTGGATAGACTCTTAGGGCACATTGAAATTCTCGGGGCGGCCGCTGGGCCGAGACAGGAATAGTGGTCACCTGGGATCGGATTAAGCAACATGTGCGGCGGGGCCAGCAGTGGGGCAGACAGCGAGGGATTGCCAACTCGTAAGCGCTCCAAACAGAAGAGGCCATGAAAAAACCTGCCTACCTTTGTTCACAGACCAGTCGAGGCTCGAGCCCGCTAAAGTAAGCTGCAAAGACACACATCCCGAGCCTCATGCCGTACGAGGTTACTGTCACCCTGGGAATTTAAGAAAAAATTCTCCTGCAGAATGCAAGTCGCGCATGGACTGCTTAGAACTGAGCAGTCGGATTGAAGGTATTGAGTTTCACCGAGACTTAGTAAAAGGTATCCTATGGCAATTTTTTCCTTTATATGGAAAATTCCAGTGTGTCGGGTCTCCTCTTTTCTTCTTTTCTATTGCGGAGTGAACCCGTTTCCGGTGATTTTACGAAATCGGGACATGTCCGCTCCCCCTCTCCTCCCCCGCTGGCCGCTAGAAGGGAGCGGCTCCGGAGGGGCAATCGATTGCGGAGGTATAGGCCGTATGATAGGGCGTGTTTCTCTCTTATTCGTATCTTTATTTCTTTTTTCTTCTTCTTTTCCTTTTCTCATTGAAGTAATATTCGTAGGGCCGAACGTCCTGTCGATCATCTCGCAATTTGCGTGTTGGGACAACGGTGATCGATCTTCAATTTCTCACTCAACGTCGATAACGGAGCTCGGAGCTCCCGGAGTGGATGGATTGGATACCCTGCTAAAAGTTTTTTTCTTTCTTTTATGCATGATTCTTCTCCATCATTACCGTGCATGAGGCGCGGTTCGACATATACTTTTATGGATAAGTGGATTGCTGTCAAGCTGTCACCAGCGGTACCGGTGAGGTTGACACTTTGAGCAATGAGCATCAAGCCCTCCCTCCCCGGTCTGATGCGAGGTGATGATAAATAAGGTCTTATGACGGGCATCCTCTTTTTCGCATTAACAAATCATTGACATCTTCGAATGCGCATATACCATACTTATGGATTGGGTTTCCTGGTACGGTGTTTAAGATGTGTCTTCTGATCAAGCCAGTCACTTTAACGGAAATCATACCTATTCCAATATCTCATGAGGGCATGATCACGGATTTCGGACCCCACAAAGAGGAGAGCACAGGCGACAATCCGATGTAATCGGTCAGACTGTGTATCTGGAACATTATCGGAATGTCGAACAAGAGAGAAAAAATGCGGAGCCAGTGATCGGGACGAGTATGTATAAAGCCAATGCAGAATGAGAAGACGGGTACTGAGAGCTGAGCTTGGACGTGGCATTGTTTCTGTTTTTGAGTATGGTGGCGGAGAAGACCCGGAGAACTGGACGACATTTAGTGTCAGTTAGGCTCACGTTATGCTACCTACATCCATATCTCGGACACTGTGCATGTTTGCTTCTTGCTGGGGAAGAGGGGAGAGAATTAGAGATAAGGCTTCCTCACACAGATCTTTGAAAATCAAGGCTATGCTTTTGTGTGGGGCAGAAACTGGGAAGGGATCGCATAAAATTTCTACAATTGATTTTCCTTTGTTGTTTGAACTGATCATTACCCTTTATAGCTGTATCGGTTCTCAACCCGCTTTACCCCGGCACGTATCTACCACTAGGAGATACCAGCGCGGTGCAATTCAGTGACATCCGTGGATCAGAATCAAAATAAAGTTACATTCGGATCCCAAGAAATTTCAGTGGCGGAGGTACTGTTTCGAATTGTCTAAGACAGAGTGGAGCACGACCCAGGATCGGGCTATTGACCGAGTTGACAGGACATTTTTTTTTCTTTCCCCGTTAAATCCGATAGAGTGTTCGGCCCTCCCAATGAATGGGGTCCCAGTGGACCCTAGTTACAACACCGGGACAGACCTCACACGTATCTGAACCTCGATCCCTTTTCTCAGATTTCTTAAGTTCAGATCTCTTCGGCAATATTACGAATTAAATCGGGCCAATGCTGGCGGTTCAGCTCCTTCCCGACAATTGCCAATATAAAAAAAGCCCGGATGAACCACAAGGGCGTGCGGCATCACCAGGTTTGGTCGTGATAGCCGTAGTTTATATGAGAAGCCCAAGAGGTACCTGGGCCCTGTATATAACGCGTCTAACGATATTAGGAGTATTGTTTGATCGGCAGTGGAATATTAGAAAGCGGTATAATTAGGGTTGGCGCTCATCATCAAGTATCACTCGATCAATGCAGTTGACTATCTGAATAACGGGGTGATATCTACTTTGAACAAGAAGTTACCCATTATACTTCTTTCAAAGTCTATATACCACGAGCCACCTCGTGAAGTCTTAGCCCCCCCCCCCTTTGTCCGAGGATCTGTTCTCCGCTATA
This sequence comes from Verpa conica, assembly GCA_033030425.1. NCBI lineage: Eukaryota > Fungi > Ascomycota > Pezizomycetes > Pezizales > Morchellaceae > Verpa > Verpa conica. The sequence continues at coordinate 2,414,592 of JAUFSD010000001.1, read as the reverse complement.
ATGAACCAGTAACAAAATCCGCTCAACGCTAAGTGATATCACTGCTGTTTGGATCTTAGCATCTGTATTCTTCAAAGGTTCCCAACCGTGCATGAGCCAAGCCGAGTGAATTTACCGAGACATGCCTAGCAATTTGACTAGGCCACTTATATGATATATCAATTCGGCTTTCCCTTACTGGCTCTATGTGGAGTGGTGAATATATCACCATGTTTTATCTCTCCTTAAGAGCAACTTGGTGTTTAGACGAATGAGTCTAGGGGTATGTGGCAATAGATCGGAGGGGTGTGTGGGTTATGGCTAGCTAATTAATTCATTCATTCACAGAAGTTTCTGTAAGGTTCGAATAAGCGGTTGGATGCCTTGAACTAGGTATTTCTTATGTTAATCTTTGTGTTCATAACTAGAACATGACTGTTTCATACTATTCGTCATTAAGCTCGGTGCTGCCTCAGTAAGACTGATATTATAGTGATCTATTGGGTCGCCATTGACAGCTTCATAGACTGTCACTCGATAGAATTCTCACCCACCTAACCATATACCCGTCCACAACATATGTAGAGATCTTAATAGAGCCAGTATCAATACAGCAATTAGAGTATTCTCACACCGACTTCATCATTAGGCTACAAGCAAATACCTCTCAACCCTAACCCGCAGTGCGGCTCCATCTGCATCCGACAGGGATGACGCCATATCCGTAATCCGAGACCTCAGCTATTAAAATCTCTCCACCACCACCCTATACACCCATACACTCGCGATCCAGCCCAATTCCTCAAGATGACACTCACCCTCGAGATCGCTACATCAATCATCTTCCCCCAGACCATCAGTCGCGGGGGAGCCGTCACAATTGATATAACCCCCCCTTCCCCCACCTCCACCCCCACCAGTACACCCACCCCCGCACCTCTTGCCACGGGCCCCGAAAACCCCCTCTACCGTCTCCCACAGTCACTCTCATCCGGCGGCCTCAAGGTCCATCTTAACGCATTTGTGAAGCCGCGAATCATCAGCACCCCCGAAGGCCAGGCTTCGGCTGAGCTCACTCGTGATTCCCGCACTAGTATTCTTGATAAAGATCATATCCTCTACGAGATCTCAAAAACCCCCGTTGGTGCGGACTATAGTCTTACTTGCTTCCGCCATGGGAAGCATTCCGGTGCGTACGGGTACGGGAGTATGGAGTTCAAGCCTGGGTGGTTCTCGGGCGGGGGGTGGTCTGTCACATATGTGACGAAGGCGCCTGGGAAGCTGGTCGAGCATAGGATTAGGCTCTCGATTGATGAAGGGGGAAAGGAGGATGGCGTTTGGAAGATGTTGGAGCCTGTAGAGAAGGTTGTGGCGAAGGAGGGCGCGGTGGTTGGGGAGTCGTATGGTGAGAATGGGAGGACGGTGGAGATCTATGAGGAGGAGGTTTTGGGGGTTGCGGGGATGTCAGATGCTGAGTGGAGGGATTTTCTGGCGGCCTGTTGGATCACGAAGGTGTGGAGGGAGGCGACAAGGGTACCGTTGTTGGGACATAGTGCGAGGAAGGGAGAGGCGGGGAATCTGGGGAGATGGTAGAGGGAGGGGGAGAGGGGAATAGTAATTATTGGGTGGGTTTATTGCATATGGAGTCGGTGTTGGGAATTGAGATGTTCACGTATAAAGAAGTACATGTAGTATCATAATTTCACTCTTTTTCTTATATCAAAAAAATTAAAATCACGTGACCATTCACGCGTCAAGCACTCAGTGCGACATTCAGGAAAACTCACCTCCTCACATTCCCCCACCTCCTTCTTATTCTGGGGGTGTCACATTGGAGATGATCAGTTTATGTAGATAATCGTTGGTTACACTATCTCAAAGCGTCACATCCCCCTCAACACCTCTGAACGCGCCCTCACGACAACCGTGACTCCCCCAGACAATGTCGCTGAACAGTTGCAGAACGAAGAAAACGGAAGGTTCCGACAAGGAGAACGACACGGCAAGCTCCTTCAACACAATCGATAGCTGTGCCCCGCAGAGGGAGAAGGCGCGGAGGAAGAGGGGGGTAAAGGTTATGGGGGACGTTTACAAGCCCACGGGCAAGCGGAGGAAGAGCACGGGGGTGGGGCCCCAATGTGTGGTGGAAGGCGATGGGCGACGGAATTCTGTGGGCGCTTCTACTACTTCTTCGTATAGTCTTCCGCTTCCAGTCTGGGACGGTGAAGCTCTGGTTGAAGAGGAACTGCAAGAGGATGAGCGGCTTCAAGATGAGCTTGAAGATGGGGGACTCCAGGAAGAGCATCTACAGGATGAACGACTAAAAGACGAGCATCTACAAGACAAACATCTACAAGACCTCCCCCCTCTCCCCCCAAATACCTACCTTTCCCACTACCGCATTCTCCGCACCCTCGGCCATGGAAACTTCAGCACTACCTACCTCGCTGAGACCACTCCGACTGAGCCCGAGCCACCAGATAATCCCCGCCGTCTCGTCGCCATAAAGAGATTGAAAAGCCCCCTCAGCTCCATTGGTGAGAACGAGTACTCATTACTAGAGTTCCTGCATAGCCGGGAGCAATTGCGACATGTTATTTCCCCAATCACCTCCTTCTTCTCCGACTCTCACTTCCACCTCGTTCTCGAACCACTCGATTCCGCAAGACCTGTAGCGCTGCCGGCATGCCGTTGCGGTCACCCTCCTCTTGCGTGTCCGGAGAGGCATCTAGCGCTGGCAAAGGTTATGCTACAGTTGCTCTCGGGGTTGTTGTCGCTGCACTCACATAATCTCATTCATGCAGACCTTACACCGGCGAACATACTCTTCCTGCCAGAGTCGAATCGGATCAAGCTCATCGATTTGGGGAACACGATTAGGCCGGAGGATAGAGAGGCGTACCTTGACGACTATGGGGTCCAGAGCGCATGTTATCGTGCACCAGAGATATTGCTGGGGGCGGGGCCATTGAGTAGGGTTATGGATGTCTGGAGCGCTGGGGTGATTGCGGTAGAGATGCTAGTTGATGGGGATGTTGTTGGGGATGGACTAGAGGGTGGGGAGCTTTTGAGGGGGGTGGTGGAGGGTCGGGGGGGGATGGTGGGGAGGGTTGTGGAGTTGGTGGGGAGTGTGAGGGAGTATCAAGGGGGGATCTATTGGCAAGATATGTATGATATGATTTCACTGGAACCGGTCAAGAGGAAGCGGGGGTCGAAGGGTCGTAATAAGCGGCCCGAGGAGAGAGTTGAGAGGACGGGAATGTTGAAGCAGTTTTTGGAGACAGAGACTGCAGATATCGGGCTGGTGGGGTTCTTGATGGTTATGATGGAGGTCGGAGTCAGTCGCCGGAGCACAGCCATGGCGATGTTGAGACATCCTTGGCTGATAAGAACGCTTTTAGGGGACTGGGAGCGTGTGTTGACTGGGGAGGTGGAGGAAGTGGAGAGTATACAGGACCATTCGGAGATTGTAGAATTCGGAGGGGGGGATGGGGACGGGGAAGGGGAAGGGGAAGTGGAAATTGAAGTGGAAGTCGAGGATGTCAGTCTACCACTACTGAACGAACATCTAGAAGAAATCGACGAGTTCTTTGGCGGTCCTGGCTATCGGGATACAAGGGGGCAGCTGATAGATATAAGGGAACAATCAACAGATGTACTGGAGGCAAACATGGAACCGCCAAAGTCTTCACCAGTTGGGCACCCAATCACTCCTTTCCAGTCCTCACCGCCGCGGACTATACCAGTCACCCCCCCGCCTCCGTCCTCGCCCTTACTCCAGACTGCGCGAGACACCCCCCCATATCCATCTTCACCCCTACCAGCAGCCATACCTTCAACCCCCCCTCCATACCACCCCTCATGGAACGACCTCACTTCCTCGCGGCAGGGCATCAAAACCGAAGCCTTCTCTAGTCCTATAGCTACCACCTTCCAGCTCGAGGATCAAGATTTTAAAGCGGATACAGACAACTCTGCGCCAGAGACTTCATTATTCACGGGCGACGACACAACAACGAGGATCTTTGCAAGGGAGAATCTACTATCTTCCCCGCCGAGCTCACCATTTGTTCCACAGTTGGGAGTGGATCGGGGGAACTATAGGAGTTCGGAGTCGAGAAGTCCATCGCCGGTTGCAATGGTGGGAGCTGGTAGTTATGTGAAGGAGGGATCGCTCTTTGGGAAGGAGGAAGAAGAAGGAAGGAGGGTCAGTAATCTTTGGGATAGAGATTTGGCGGCGGATATGGTATTTTTTTATTCCCCCCTTCCACTTCTTGGGGTATTGGCTAATGATTGTATAGGATTCCATGTCTGATGAAGGTGGAAATGATGATGAGGTTATGCTTTGCTAAAGAGGAGTTTTATTTTGTGGATTTCACTTGATACTGGGGGTATTCTGTTGGGTTTTCTTTCCCCCTATAAATATGGGATGTTATGGAGTGGGTTTACTCCAACTTTTTGTGTTTTTTCCCCTTCTATTCTTTACTCTCTTATATAGTTTTGCATTACGCTCTGGGGGTGGAGTTTTACAGGTCCATGTTTGTCATTATCTTGGGTTAAAAGGAAAGGGACAAGGGGAATTGTGTAGATATCTACGATTCTTTGCTGTGTTTATTTGAATTTACTGTCAATTATCTAAAATCTGCTGTGAATTATCTGCAAGCTACTGTGGATTATTTATAATTATAGATTATATTTAGCTGAGTCATCATATCCTCTTGGCAGCAATCACGAAACTGAACATCACCCAGAGATTGCTCTGCTTTGCTCTGCATGCATTGGGAATTTTGATTTCTCAAATACACACCCAAAGGAAGAACAAACAATACCCCCCATATTCCCCATCATGGCACGTTACGATTCACGTTCCCGATCACCCCTACCAGACCCAAAACGAAGCAGAAGAGGTGACGACCGATACGACCCCCGAGGAGGGCGCGTCAGAAGTCGTAGCCGTGAGGTACGCCCCCCACCGCTATCTGTTGATGGCTACGGTAAGATTGATACTGGAGCACAGAGACGAGACCGTGACTACAGAGACCGCGAGCGGGACCGCGACAGAAGAAGAGATAGGAGTGTTGAGAGGCGGAGGAGGGATGATTATTATGATGCGAGGGAAGAGAGGGCAAGAGGTGCGGGAGGGAGGGATAGAGATGAATGGGATAGGAGAGATAGGTCCCCTCGGTTGAGAGATAGGGATAGGAAGCGCTCAAGGAGCAGAGAGCCGAGTCGGGAGCGGTTAAGGAGGGAGAGGGATCGTGATGTGAGACGGAGTGATCGGGATGATGATTCTAGACGGCCATCAAGGCCAAAGGAGGTGAGAGTTCTATTGCGCCTGCTATATATGTATTATAATATAGATTATACTGACTTTGGGCAGCCCACACCCCCGCCAGTAGCAATGAGCGATGAAGAGAAGATCCGACAGCGTAAAGAACGTCTTGAAGCTTGGAAGCGCAAGCGGGCCGAAGAGGAAGAGGCAAAGAAGAATGCATCTCCTGCTGCCATCTTGTCTTCACTGGAGAGACAGCCTGTGCCTGTTGAAGCTGCTCCTGTGGCTGTCACTGCTGCTCCTGCTCCTGCTCCTGCTTCTATCTCCCCCCCGGTGCTCGTAAAGGCGCCTGCTTCTTCTAAGGTTGCTACGACATCTACATCCTCAACGTCCGCCTCCACCTCTTCCGCTGCCCGTCCAAAAGCTGACAAAGATTCCATAGTTGCCATCAGCCCGTCTCTTGGTATGTGTATATTCCACCCCCTTAACAATCGCAGAAGGGTACCGCTGACAGTATATATAGGTTCTACAAATGGCTCTGCATTGCCGACGAATCGCCCAGTATCTACATTCGGCTTTGGTGCAGCTACTAAAAGAGCTGTACCACAGAAGGGGAAACGAGCGCTTGCTTTCGGCGATGAAGAGTCTTCAAGGAAGAAGCTTGAGCGTTTGCCCTCGCCCATTCCTGACGCTGGATTGGATGGGGTAGAAACGGAGGATGTAGATAATGACACCGAGATGCAGGACGCCACTGAGGAGGAAGCAGCCGCCGCTGCAAGAGCTGCTGCCGCCCAACGGAGTGAACGCCTTGAGGCCGAATCTGCTGAAGCTATGAAACTAGACCAGGAAGTGAAGGCAGCAGCAGCGGCAGCAGAGCAGACTCTCTCAGAAGAGGATGAGGAGGCTGACCCGCTCGACGCATTCATGGCCGGGATCGGTACCTCAATGGCTACCGCCGAGAAAAAGACAAGCGATGCTAAGGCGCCGAAGAATCAAACCGAGACATTATTCGATGACGACGCCATAGATTTGGTATCGACCGAGGCAGACCCGGACGATATCCTGGCAATGGCGGCAAAGATGAAGAAGAAGAAGGAACTCCCGGCGGTTGATCATTCAAAGGTCAACTACGAACCATTCCGTAAAGACTTTTATGTTGAGCCAGCAGATTTGGCGGAGTTGACGGATCAGGAAGTTGATGAGCTACGTCTCGAACTAGATGCGATTAAGATCCGAGGACAGGATTGTCCAAAGCCAGTACAGAAGTGGAGTCAGTGTGGGCTTCCAAGTCAGAGTTTGGGGGTTATTCAACAGCTTAATTATGATAGACCAACGAGTATTCAGGCGCAGGCTATCCCGGCAATCATGTCGGGGAGGAATGTTATTGGTGTTGCCAAAACGGGCTCAGGGAAGACTATTGCATTCTTACTGCCTATGTTTAGACATATAAAGGACCAACGGCCGATTGAATCGCAGGAAGGACCGATCTCATTGATAATGACACCGACAAGAGAGCTTGCTGTTCAGATTTTCAAGGAGTGCAAGCCGTTTTTGAAGGCTTTGAATTTAAGAGTAGGTCTTTTATATATCGTTTTTATTCTGTAATCAATACTAACATCTATCAGGCTGTATGTGCCTATGGTGGTTCACCTATTAAAGATCAGATTGCCGACCTTAAACGTGGAGCAGAAATAATAGTGTGCACGCCTGGCCGGATGATTGATCTCCTCGCCGCGAACTCCGGCCGTGTCACCAACCTGAAACGAGTCACATATATTGTCCTTGACGAGGCCGACCGAATGTTTGACATGGGTTTCGAGCCCCAGGTCATGAAAGTTATTAGTAACATTCGCCCAGACAGGCAAACCGTACTATTCTCTGCTACATTCCCCCGCCAGGTATGTGCCCCCCCTCCTTCCCTAGTTTGCGATTAAGTGAATAGATATTTTTAACACTGTATAGATGGAAGCACTTGCCCGAAAGATTCTGCAACGCCCTGTAGAAATCACCGTAGGAGCACGTTCCACGGTCGCCTCTGAAGTAACACAGATTGTCGAGATCCGAAACGACGACACAAAGTTCCACCGTCTTCTCGAGCTACTCGGTGAGTTGTACGACACTGACGACGACGCACGAACATTGATATTCGTGGATCGCCAGGAGTCAGCTGATACTTTGCTCCGTGACCTGATGCGTCGTGGGTACCCGTGTATGTCTATCCATGGTGGGAAAGATCAGATTGATAGGGATTCGACAATTATTGATTTCAAGAACGGAGTTGTACCGGTGCTTGTTGCGACTTCGGTAGCTGCAAGAGGACTTGATGTTAAACAGTTGAAGTTGGTGGTGAATTATGATTGCCCAAATCACATGGAGGATTACGTGCACAGAGTTGGGAGGACAGGGAGGGCTGGAATGTTGGGGACTGCGGTGACGTTTATTACAGAGGATCAGGATCGGTATGCAGTTGATATCTCAAAAGCGCTAAAACAGAGTGGGCAGAAGGTGCCTGAGCCAGTGCAGAAGCTTGTTGATGGTATGTTTATTCTCAAGTCTAGTTACAGCTTGATAATCACTAACATTATATAGGATTCAACGAGAAGGTCAAAGCCGGTAAAGAAAAAGCTAGCGGGTCAGGATTCGGTGGAAAGGGCTTGGAGCGTCTTGACCAGGAACGTGATTTGGCGAGACGAAGAGAAAGGAAGCAATTCGCTGGTGAGGATGGCGATGAAGCAGCTGAAGAAGTTGTGGCGGTAGACCCCGAGGATGTTGTTTCAAAGGCGGCAACGCCTGTCACAGCTACCAAGAAAGTCCAAGAACCAGGAGGCCCACTCGATGTCAAGATTGTCGTTCACAAACGGAGTGCTGCTGCTGTCGCCGCCGCTGCTCCGGGCACAGATGCTCTGGATCGTGTTAAGCAGGCTACATCGGCGATTCATTCACGTCTTAATAAGACTGGACAGCTTCGTACTGGTGTGCCTATTGATAATAAGGGACCTGATGCTGGGGCTTATCATGCTACTTTGGAGATTAATGACTTTCCTCGTATGTCTTCGCTCTTTTCTTTTTTCCTTTCTTCCTTCATAATTGGAACAGCTGCTAATTAGATAAATAGAAAAGGCAAGATGGGCAGTCACAAACAGGACCAACATTGCAAAAGTTTTGGAGGCGACTGGAACATCAATCACTACCAAGGGCAGTTACTATCCAGCCGGAAAGACACCACAGCCCGGGCAGGATCCGAAATTGTATATCCTGGTGGAGGGAGATACAGAGCTTGTGGTCACAAATGCTATGAGGGAATTGAAGAGATTACTTGCAGATGGAACTCTTGCGGCTGTGGATAGCGAGAACAGGGCGCCTGCTAGTTCGAGGTATAGTGTATTGTAGATCGCATGAGAGTGGTTAGTTAGTCAGTGTGGTCAGTACTTAATTGGAGTAACGTTAGATGGTATATTGGTGCCATAATGTGTCAACTCGAGTAGTGTGACGCATACTGTAATATCGAGAGTGACACATACTGTGATATGGAGAGTAATGTGTACTATGATATGGGGGGTGATATATACTGTGATATCAAAAACGGAGGGTTGATGGTAGTTTTTTAATTATCTAGGAGGAGTGCTGTAGAATTATCTCTATCCCTTGGACCGGTCTTTGCCACAACCCCCGATTTTCCAGCCTTGCTACCCAACTACTAGCTATATAACCCATTGAATTTATAATGATAATTATTTAGAATATTTAGTCTAAATTTCTAGCATAATTCCTTTAATATCTAGAGGCGCTGCGGTTGGGGTTATCATTGAAAGACCTGTCTCTAACGGTTGCGTGTGATGGTTTAAGGGATAATTAATCATAGAGCTACTGCTTCTATAGTACCAGTATCTTGCTATTAGAATTAGTGATATATGTATATTCTAAGGAAATCTAAAATATCGTATCATCTTAGGAGGGGGGTGGGACTTTATAGCTCATGCATGCTAGAACTCTGCACCTTACAGTCATACTGCGATATCGAGAGTGATGACCTATGACTCATAGACAGATAATGGGATGCCAAGACACCCCGCGTTTTACTTCAAGGTAGACAGACATAAAACAACCCCGCTCCCCAATCTGCTTTTCTCTTCATAGGCCAAATCGACACCATGGATAAAGCAGCGGAGCTCGTCGAGAGCGTTAAGAACGCTACTCTTGGCGGAGATGCCTCGAATCCCGAATCAAAACCTACAGAAGTCAAGCCCAAAGGCGAGAAGAAGGCGAAGAAGGCTGCAGCAAAGGGACCTGCCGTTACTACACCACTGGAGGTATTTACCTAGCTTCTGGGTTTGGGTTCCATTCAGAAAATTTAACTGACTGTCTGGGTTTTTTCTCTTTTTTTTCTCTTTTATTTGGTATTTAGCTCGATCCTACTCCAGATTTCATTCCCCACAGAATCCAGTTATTCGAGAAGTTGAAGGCGGAGTATGACGCCGAAGTCGCTGGTATACAATTCACGTTTGGTTCTACCTCTCGTGGTGTATTGAGTCATCTGACCCTTTTCTTGTATAGCAAAACCTCGTGAGGAAATCACCGTTACCTTACCCAACGGCTCCATTGTTGCCGGAAAGTCCTGGGAAACTACCCCCGCCGAAATTGCCCGTAACATAGCAAAGAGCCTTTTCGAGAAGACTGTTATTTCTAGGGTCGATGGTCTTTTGTGGGATATCGAGAGACCGTTGGAAAAGTCATGTTCTTTGGAATTGCTTGACTTTGATAACCCAGAAGGTCGGTTCTCCTAGCTGTGACTCATCACATAGTATGCTGTAGAGGCTCAATGGTTTCAATAGGAAAGCGGGTTTTCTGGCATTCTTCTGCCCACGTTCTTGGTGAAGCTGCTGAGCGTAGGTTCGGATGCCACCTTTGCCTCGGCCCCCCGACAGATGATGGTTTCTTCTACGAAATGGGGCTTGGTGAGGGTGAGACTGTCACTGCTGCGGATTACAAGCCTCTCGAGACAATTGCGCAAAAAGCAATCAAGGAGAAGCAGCCCTTTGAGCGCTTGGTAGTTTCGAAGGAGAATTTGCTGGAGATGTTTAAGCACAACAAGTTCAAACAGGTCTTGATTGGGTCGAAAGTTCCAGATGGTACCACCACCACCGTATATAGATGTGGGCCATTGATCGATTTGTGTCTTGGACCTCATGTCCCACATACTGGCAGGATAAAGGCGTTCCAGGTCATGAAGGTAGGGTTTATGTCCTTAGGGTTATTTTTACCATGTGTGTGCTTACTAGCTACCCATAGAACTCCTCGTCTTACTTTCTCGGCGATGCCACAAATGATTCGCTGCAACGCATCTACGGTGTTAGTTTCCCTGATAAGAAACAGATGGATGAACATAAGAAGATGCTTGAGGAGGCTGCAAAGCGTGATCATCGTAAGATCGGAAAGGAGCAGGAACTATTCTTCTTCCACGAGCTTTCCCCGGGATCTTGCTTCTTCCTCCCTCATGGAGCAAGGATCTATAACACCCTTGTCGAGTTCCTCCGCTCAGAATACTGGAAGCGTGGATATGAGGAGGTTATCACCCCAAATATGTACAATTCGAAGCTCTGGGAAACCAGTGGGCATTGGCAGAACTACCAGGAGAATATGTTTACCTTTGAGGTTGAGAAGGACAAGTTTGGTCTCAAGCCCATGAATTGCCCTGGCCATTGTTTGTTATTTGGACATCGCGAGAGGAGTTATCGTGAGCTCCCATGGCGAGTTGCTGATTTCGGAGTTATCCATCGTAACGAGTTCTCTGGTGCTCTTACTGGATTGACTAGAGTAAGAAGATTCCAGCAAGATGATACCCATATTTTCTGTACCGAGGACCAGGTGGGGCAAGAGATTCATGGGCTTTTCGATTTCCTGAAGCACGTTTATGGCCTGCTTGGGTTCACATTTAAGCTTAAGCTATCTACCCGCCCCGAAAAGTATGTCGGTGAGATTGAGACTTGGGATCTTGCGGAAAGTCAATTGAGGACTGCTCTTCAGGAATTTACTGCTGCTGGTGGAGGACAATGGGAACTTAACCCTGGTGATGGAGCTTTCTACGGCCCAAAGATCGACATCACGATATCCGACGCTCTTCGCCGTGACCACCAGTGTGCTACTATTCAGCTCGACTTCCAGCTCCCACAGCGATTCAAACTCGAGTATAACACTGGCGAAGTCATCAAGGAAAAGGGTGGTGATGGAAACGAGGAAGTTTCACACTACAAGAGACCTGTCATGATTCACAGGGCTATCTTCGGAAGTGTCGAGCGTTTCATCGCCATCTTGACTGAGCATTTTGCCGGAAAGTGGCCTTTCTGGTTAAGCCCAAGGCAGATCCTCATCATCCCAGTTATGGTAGCTGCAAATGACTATGTATTAGAGCTCCAGACAATGTTTAGGGCCAAGCTGATGCATGTGGATATTGATATCGGTCCGAACACGATGCCGAAGAAGATCAGGAATGGACAACTGCACCAGTACAACTTTATCTTCGGTACGTATTTAGTCTCTTTCTATTGCTTAGACTCTTACGCAAGGTGTTAATATTTTGGTACTTAAATCAGTTGTTGGAGCTGCGGAACAGGATACAAGGACAGTTAATATTAGGAACAGGGATGATAAAGAGACCCAGGCGAAGGGAGAGCTTATCCCAGTTGAAGAGGCCTTGGAAAAAATTTGCAAACTTAGGGACGAGAGGAGAGCTGTCAACTCTATTTGAATGTAGATTGTGAACATTGTGAGTCAAATAAATAAAATAAATCTTTTTGGGGAAAGTTAGTGAGGGAAGCACCTCCGTAATTTCTGAATTTATTGCTTTGACTTTTATAGGAATTTAAAAAGCAACTAATTAGGTGCAAAATTTGAGATCGTAAATCACCTACTATCACTCGAGATAAATTGAAGGTTGTGTTAGAGTATAAACTATAATAGCGGCATAAATTTAGGTCTATGATGTCGGAGGCTTGGCCTTCTACCACGAGTGATATATTATGATCTGACACTGTAATCTGATGTGCTTGATTCTTTAAGTATATGTAGCTATCGTAGCTTCATACGTATTTATGATTAATTAGTTTATTTATTCGTAGCATGCATCATACGCCTAGAATAATTCCTAATGATACTGTGGAATTCGAGTTAATCAGGGTGAATATTTAGATATAGGCTTGGTGAACATGAGAGTTGGGGCCGGATTGACTTAGATTTGATTTGCATCTACTAATTCAAATATAACCTAAACTTAAAAAACAACATAAACAACATAAAACATCTTCCATAGATGTAAAGTGAAACTAAACTCTGTAGAATAAATATGTTCATACAAAAGTAGCCATAAATCAAAGTGATCAACATCCTTATATATAGCTCCGTAGGGTTTAAGCCATCTCGATAGCTTCAGCGGTACCTACAGAAGACCGTTTCCTTGTCCATGACATTCGTAAACCCGAAAGTCTCCGGCTTCTCTCGGGAGTTTCCTCTGGGAAAAAACCTTGATGTAGGCTCAACGAAGCGTCTTTCCTGACCCTGTCTGATACACCACCATTGAAGAGACCCAAGTGGCGCTTTGTGAACTTCCAAGATTCAACTCCAAATATAAATATTGGTATAGAACTAAGTGATAGTGCCCATTCCCATGTAAGAGCCTGATGCTTGAAAACACGCGTATTTAGGGTCGGTATGTACACGACTGGGAATACGGAAAGGGCACATCCAACAACCGACCAGAAGAGAAATTTATTAGCATAAATCTATAGTAAAGTGTTGTCTAATTAGTTTTATAATATCACAACTGAGAGGGTCTGGAATTTAATACTTACGTCTCTGAAAAATGGAAAATTGTGCTTGGTTTGATAAGGATCAAGCCTAAACATACTCCGACGGATGCTCTTAAACTCCCAGGCAGATACTAGAATCAGCCAAGTGATCTCTACGAACACAGCTGCTCTTGCCTTAAACACAAGTTCACAGGCCTCAGAATAACGCGAATTACAGCTCTCTCCAAGACTTCCGTCTCCCACACCATAAACTATGATGGTGAATGTGGATAGGCAACAAACACCCATAATGACCCCATACACAAGCATATCAACTAAGATTTGGACTGTGAATACACCTCTCTTGGAGTCCTGTGGATCTCGCTGCATGATATCAGAAGCAGCTTCTTCTAAACCTAAGCCAAAGGCAGGCAAGGAGCTTGTGAGCATGTTTATCCAAAGGATCTCGAGCGGGGAAAGTGGAAACACAGAAAGACTATTTATGTCCCGAAATCCGAGACCAAAAATTAAGAGAATGACCTCTCCAACGTTGGAAACGAGAAGATGAAGAATAAACTATATCTATCTGTTAGCTAAAGCTGAATATTAAGGCTCTTTGCTGGGGTCTACCTTCTGGATATTGTCAAACATTCTCCTGCCTTCTTCAACAGCATGTACAATACTTGCAAAATTATCGTCGGTGAGAACAATATCAGACGCATCTTTGGCAACATCAGACCCTCCAAGACCCATGGCAATCCCAACATCTGCTCTCTTCAAGCTGGGGGAATCGTTCACACCATCACCAGTCATAGCCGCATATCGACCTCTTCGATGAAGAGCATCAATCATACGTACCTTAGTATCAGGTGCGCACCTGGCGATGACAAAGGGGAGTGCAGGCAGAGAATCAATCTCTGTATTAGTGAGGGCGTCGAATTCAGCTGCAGTCTTAACCATGCTTTGTGCAACATCTGCAGAAAGTGCCCCAAAGTTTCGTGGAATGATTCCTATCTCGCGGGCAATAGCACTAGCAGTCCCAGGGTGATCTCCGGTCAACATATGTACTTGAATCCCGGCTTGACTGCATTCCTTAATAGCATCTTTGGTTTCAAGGCGAGGCGGATCGTATAATCCGGCGAGTCCTATCAGTGTGAGATCTTGCTCAATTTGACTTCGGTCAAAATCTTCCCAAGATTTGGGTGGATCATCTACGACGCGGCGAGCAATGGCAAGAACCCGCTATTAAGAAGATGTTAGTTGATATAAAATTCTATGGTACTTGAAAAAATTACCAGTCCCTGATCAGCTAGGAGTGACATCTGGCTAAGAACCTCAGCTCTTATTTCCTCCGTTATTGGTTTCTTGCATCCTCCAAACCCGATATTGGTGCAAAGATCAATTATTCGCTCGACGGCCCCTTTTGCGAAAATGATATACCTCCCAAGGCTAGGCTCCTGGAAAACAACAGACATTCTTTTGACATCGCTATCGAAAGGGTATTCCCCAAATTGTTGCCATCCCTCTGCGATGAGCCTCCTCTTCCCATAGCCGAACCGG